>CM077178.1:39391245-40691245 GCA_039654105.1 Coreius guichenoti
CAGTGTCCTCACAATTATGCTCCTTTTTAGAAAGAAATGGTATCTGTGAGGATTTCCAGTCAGGATTTAGACCGTATCATAGTACTGAGACTGCTCTCATTAGAGTTACAAATGATTTACTCTTATCATCCGATCGTGGTTGTATATCTCTATTAGTGTTACTCGATCTTAGCGCTGCATTCGATACTATCGACCACAATATTCTTTTGAATAGACTCGAAAATTATGTTGGCATTAGTGGAACTTCATTGGCATGGTTTAAATCATACTTATCTGACCGTTATCAGTTTGTAGCAGTAAATGAAGAGATGTCACACCGAACACAAGTTCAGTATGGAGTACCGCAGGGCTCAGTGCTAGGACCATTGTTTTTCACCCTGTACATGCTACCACTGGGAGATATTATTAGGAAGCATGGCGTTAATTTTCATTGTTATGCTGACGATACTCAGCTCTATATTTCTTTACGCCCTGACGAAATTTACCAATTCACAAGATTAACAGAATGCATAGCTGATATAAAAAATTGGATGACTAGTAATTTCCTGCAACTTAATTCAGAAAAAACTGAATTTTTAATCATTGGACAAAACTCCACAAGTAGTAACCTAGAATATTGTCTAACACTTGATGGCTGCTCTGTCAAGTCCTCGTCGTCAGTTAGGAACCTGGGTGTGCTCTTTGATACCAATCTCTCATTTGAAAGCCACGTTTCTAGCATCTGTAAAACTGCATTCTACCATCTTAAAAATATATCTAAATTACGGCACATGCTTTCAATGCAAAATGCTGAACAGTTAGTTCATGCGTTCATGACCTCAAGGCTAGATTATTGTAATGCTCTACTGGGTGGTTGCCCTGCTCGCTTAATAAATAAACTGCAGCTGGTCCAAAACGCAGCAGCTAGAGTTCTTACTAGAACCAGGAAGTATGACCATATTAGCCCGGTTCTGGCAACACTGCATTGGCTCCCTATTAAACATCGTATACATTTTAAAATCTTGCTGATTACTTACAAAGCACTAAATGGTTTAGCGCCCCAGTACTTGAGCGAGCTCTTAACGCATTATACTCCATCATGTCTATTGCGGTCTCAAAATTCTGGCCAGTTGATAATACCTAGAATATCAAAATCAACTGCAGGCGGTCGGTCCTTTTCCTATTTAGCACCTAAACTCTGGAACAGTCTTCCTAGCATTGTTCGGGAAGCAGACACACTCTGTCAGTTTAAATCTAGACTAAAAACACATCTCTTTACTATGGCATACACATAAAACATTTTTAATTTCTATTATTCAAATCAGTTAAATGATTGTTTTAGGCTGCATTAACTAGGTCAGCCGGAACCGGGAACACTTCCCATAACACCTGATGTACTCGTTACATCATAAGAAGAATGGCATCTATGCTAATGTTAGTCTCTCTGTTTATCCCGAGGTTTACTGCAGTCGGCCGGATCCGGGCCGTATCCAGACCAGATGGTGGACCTTAGCCTGGACATGACGACCATATCCCTGAAGTGTCTGTAGAGACAATAGTGTCAATTAAACTCCCCCCTGTAAATGCCACATCGACACGACATCCTCATTAAACTCCAATCTTTCGAATAATCCTACGAATATCTATTTATCTAATATGACTTCTGACCTGTAATGTTGCCAGAATCATAATCATACACTGTTTTGTTCGTCGGCCAGAGGAGAACTGGCACCCCGACTGAGCCTGGTTTCTCCCAAGGTTTTTTCTCCATTCTGGCCCTGAAGGAGTTTTGGTTCCTTGCCACCATCGCCTTTGGCTTTTGGCTTGCTCAGTTGGGGACACCTAAATTTCAACTATATTACTGATCTGCCCGCATTGACGTTATATGATAATTGAAATGAGCTGGATGACATCACCGTTTTCACCAGAGCGGCTGTACAGCCGAATCAAATTCCGTTGCATTATTTTCCTGTTACCACTGTGAAGCTGCTTTGAAACAATTGCCATTGTAAAAAGCGCTACATAAATAAAGGTGATTTGATTTGATTTGATTTAACAGATTTTAATGATGTATAACACTTATTGACACTTATTGACATTATCTGATGACGAGGACTTGACAGAGCAGCCATCGAGTGTTAGACAGTATTCTAGGTTACTACTTGTGGAGTTTTTTTGTCCAATAATTAAAAATTCTGTTTTTTCTGAATTAAGTTGCAGGAAATTACTAGTCATCCAATTTTTTATATCAGCTATGCATTCTGTTAATCTTGTGAATTGGTAAGTTTCGTCAGGGCGTGAAGAAATATAGAGCTGAGTATCGTCAGCATAACAATGAAAACTAACGCCATGCTTCCTAATGGTATCTCCCAGGGGTAGCATGTACAAGGTGAAAAGCAACGGTCCTAGCACTGAGCCTTGCGGTACTCCATACTAAACTTGTGATCGGTGTGACATCTCTTCATTTCACAGAACTGAAACTCAAGACACGCTCGCCGGACAAACGCTGGACCGCGAGTCTATGTGAAGAATCTCGGGACCGACAATATTGTATTATACTATAAGTTAGGAAATGTAACGTTAAGGATGAAACTATCACGTTAAACATGACTTCTCATGACTTCCCCCACTCACTCACTGCATCGCATTATGGATAATTTTTGATTCACTATACGTTAGTGTTGTTTACATTGTATGCACTTACCCGCTGATTGCCAACAAAACAGACATTTGATGCAGTTTCACTCACCGCCTGCAACGATCTGCAGATCCAGCGGGCCTTGCTTATAAAACATTCGTCACCGAAAATGCCAGGAACACACTTGAAAAACAAATTGCATCCACTGTTCCCTTAACACTGGGTTCTTTGGGAAACTGAACAAGGTTATCTTTCCCTCACAACCAAAAACACACTTCTTTGGTGACATTGTTAAAAATCCTTCTCGACTTGCGTTACCCGAATGATGGGCGCGCTCTCTCCTGCTCTAGTTGGTGTGTGCGTGCGCTTTTCCAGGAGAAGTGTACATACAAGTGTACATACAGCGGCCTGTTTCAATGCGCTCAATCGCCAGCGATCCCGCGAGTTGTCGCGTTTTTCCCCTGCGCTCTCCAATGAACACTACGGTGTATCTTTTTACTGTCATATAACGACATACATCATGTCGTGGTACATGCAACACTCACCTGCATGAAGAGGACGGCCACAATGAGTGCGTGATCTGCCTGGGCAAGGCCCATGCGGACGCTGCTCTCGCCGGTTCCGGCTGCTCTCACTGCGAGAGTATGCCCCTCTCCTCTCTTCGCTCACGGATAGCGTGACCCCGCCCCTCGAGCTCTCCTGTTCCCTTTCCCGTCTGAACCTCGACGGAAAAAACGGCGGAGCCAGAGGGCTGAGTACACCGAGGCTAGCGAGCTCACGTCGGCCCAGTGCCAGCGTGCCTTGTCTTCGCCTCAGAGAGACGTTTCCCCGTGACGTTCTCTCGATCGGACCTGCTCCCTCCGCTCGACACCGAGGGCCTGGTCTCATTCGGCGGCAATGAGGATGACGAGCATCCACACGATGACTCCATGTCTCTTGCCGCTTCGGATGCCGAGGAATGGTTGGGCTCAGTCAACGACCCCACCCCCTCAACACTCACAGCAGTGCAGCAACTCAAAGGCTGGTGCAGACACCGAGCTAATCCGTGTCCTCATGAAAGGCCGTCAATGAGCTCTGCCTGGACTGGGCCTCCCCTGAAGAGCCTGCACGCAGCCGCCTCGAGGAGTGGTATCTGCAGGGGCGCCAGCAGGCCCCTCGACAGACAGCTGCACCGTTCTTTGCTGAGGTGCACAAGGAGCTAGCGAAGTCATGGCGCGCCCTCTACTCTGCTCGTCTCCGCCCATCCATCTCGCACGCGCTCTCCACCATTGACGGCGCTGTCGAGAAGGGCTACGAGAAGCTTCCTCCGCTCGAGGAAACGGTAGCCGCGCACCTCTGCCCGCCCTCTGCGATAGGCTGGAAGCCTAAGATCGCCCACCCTTCCAAGCCCTGTCGTACAACGTAAGCCATGGCGAATAGGGCCTATGCTTCCGCCGGCCAAGCAGGCTCCGCTCTCCATTTCGATGGCGGTCCTGCAAGTGTTTCAGGCCAAGCTCCTCCGGACTATGGATGAGACTGGACCAGATCAAGAGGCGTTCCGTGACCTCCGATCACGCGAAGCCTCGCCAGCCTCGTTGTGCTAGAGCGCCACTTATGGCTAAACCTCACCGAGATCAAGGAGGCCGATAAGACCGCCTTCCTTGACGCTCCAATCGCTCCGAATGGCCTATTCTGCCCCGTGGTGGACGGGTTTGCAGACCGCTTCACCACGGCTCAGAAATCGTCCCAGGCAATGCGACATTTTCTGCCGAAGCGAGCCAGCTCTGCCTCCTCGGCCCCATACCAGCAGCAGCAGCTGCAACACCGTCCGCGCAGCCCCGCCCACCACAGGATCAGCTGTGGTTCACCCAGGGCGAGGCTCGGCCATTGCACTCCGGTTGTGCTGACCCCTGCGAATTCCCCAAATGTGGGAATCTCGACTGCATAATTTATGGTAGTGGGGGACTGCGTTCGCGCTCTCCCCTGGACATACTGGTTAAAAGCAGATAGCGAGAGGTACCGAGAGGATGCGTGGCGTTTTAACAGCTGTGCCGTGACCCGCGTCCCCAAATGGTGAAGTTCCACTTTTTTTGCCGCCTTCTTCTGATAATGAATGACCTGGGGAGTCCAGAGAATTGAACTGCGGTGGTTTGACCGGGAAAAGCTAGGACCGGTTCGCCAAATGAGGTTTTTCGAATAAATCTCCGTTATTCAACGGGCGATTTGATTGCCAGCAGTGGTCCTAGAGGCAAAGTTGTTCAGATGGAGGAGTTCTATCACATGGTATGACTGTCTTGTGCGTGTGTGAAAAACCAGGTGATATAGCCGTTGTCGTGTTGTTGTTTTTTCATTTTAAAGCGCCAGCAAGTGGCTATTCGCCGCGTCCTTTTTCACCTGACCACAGACTGAGCCCATACAGAGGTGTGCCGACTTGGGTAAAATTGCCTCGTTCCGTTCAAGAGTTATAGCCGTTTTAGTATGCCCCGCCTGGCCCACTCAGAACGTTTTGGCCTGCCGACGCCAGGGTGAATCGAAATTAAGACTTTTTTCCGATCCCGGTGGACAGTCAGACTCCAGAGCATCTTTCTGCACTGGTTTGGGTCAGATCGGGCAAAAAACCTGGGACTAGTGTGCAAAAGTAGGTTTTTCAAAGAATCCAAAATACCCGAAAATTTCGCCGGCGCGACCATCAAATCCGAGACGTGCGTCTCGCTCGGCTCGAGCCAAGGATTCCGATGATATAAGACACTTGGTTCTGCGACGGACGGTTTGGGAGCTATGAGCGATTCCGTACTTTTGACTCAAACAGCTCTCTTGTGGTCCGTTTTCGGGGCCAAGCAACGCTGAGCTTGATTGTTGGCGACGTTTGCCCCTCCGCCAGCTCCCCTTCACCGCGGCCCAGATGGGCGTCGCCTTTGCCGGCTCCCCTGCCGCTGCGTCATAGCGGCATCGCTTCTCGGCCTTTTGGCTAAGATCAAGTGTAGTATCTGTTCTTATCAGTTTAATATCTGATACGTCCCCTATCCGGGGACTGCATATTAAATTGATTTTTGGCACATGGAGCCGGAAACCGGGGCTTGCTCCGTCCACTCCACGCATCGACCTGGTATTGCAGTGCCTCCAGGAACGGTGTGCTTCCCCTTTTTGGGGACTGCGAATTGTTGTGGCTAATAGCAGAGCGAATATCTCTGGAGCTTTACCAGGAAGTACAGGCATACGTAGGAAGCGCACAAGAACGATTGATGTGACCCACCGATAATAACGCTACAAAGAAAACAAAGTTTAAAAGAGGAAAAAAAGCAACAAAGCGCAGTCGTAGAGGTATAGGGCGAAGGAAAAAAGCGTTGGTTCCCAACCCATCACTGCACATTTCTGATGTCCCTTTTATCTGACGCACTTACTTTTATTTTAGCTGATGGCTTGAGAATCAGGTGTGTTTGATTTAGGGACACCTGATTCAACTCATGGTCGCGCACGTCGCAGGCAAGTAATGAAAGGTCCTTCCTTTGCTTGGGGGTAGGGGAGGGGAACGTCACCGTTGGAGAGGATGGCAAAGAGGGATAGGGCGCGTCTGACTGGAGGCCTGGCAATTCATACTTACCTGGCAGGGGAGACACCATGATCAGGAAGGTGGTTCACCCAGGGCGAGGCTCGGCCATTGCACTCCGGTTGTGCTGACCCCTGCGAATTCCCCAAATGTGGGAATCTCGACTGCATAATTTATGGTAGTGGGGGACTGCGTTCGCGCTCTCCCCTGGACATACTGGTTAAAAGCAGATAGCGAGAGGTACCGAGAGGATGCGTGGCGTTTTTAACAGCTGTGCCGTGACCCGCGTCCCCAAATGGTGAAGTTCCACTTTTTTTGCCGCCTTCTTCTGATAATGAATGACCTGGGGAGTCCAGAGAATTGAACTCCGGTGGTTTGACCGGGAAAAGCTAGGACCGGTTCGCCAAATGAGGTTTTTCGAATAAGTCTCCGTTATTCAACGGGCGATTTGATTGCCAGCAGTGGTCCTAGAGGCAAAGTTGTTCAGATGGAGGAGTTCTATCACATGGTATGACTGTCTTGTGCGTGTGTGAAAAACCAGGTGATATAGCCGTTGTCGTGTTGTTGTTTTTTCATTTTAAAGCGCCAGCAAGTGGCCATTCGCCGCGTCCTTTTTCACCTGATCACAGACTGAGCCCGTACAGAGGTGTGCCGACTTGGGTAAAATTGCCTCGTTCCGTTCAAGAGTTATAGCCGTTTTAGTATGCCCCGCCTGGCCCACTCAGAACGTTTTGGCCTGCCGACGCCAGGGTGAATCGAAATTAAGACTTTTTTCCGATCCCGGTGGACAGTCAGACTCCAGAGCATCTTTCTGCACTGGTTTGGGTCAGATCGGGCAAAAAACCTAGGACTAGTGTGCAAAAGTAGGTTTTTCAAAGAATCCAAAATACCCGAAAATTTCGCCGGCGCGACCATCAAATCCGAGACGTGCGTCTCGCTCGGCTCGAGCCAAGGATTCCGATGATATAAGACACTTGGTTCTGCGACGGACGGTTTGGGAGCTATGAGCGATTCCGTACTTTTGACTCAAACAGCTCTCTTGTGGTCCGTTTTCGGGGCCAAGCAACGCTGAGCTTGATTGTTGGCGACGTTTGCCCCTCCGCCAGCCCCCCTTCACCGCGGCCCAGATGGGCGTCGCCTTTGCCGGCTCCCCTGCCGCTGCGTCATAGCGGCATCGCTTCTCGGCCTTTTGGCTAAGATCAAGTGTAGTATCTGTTCTTATCAGTTTAATATCTGATACGTCCCCTATCCGGGGACTGCATATTAAATTGATTTTTGGCACATGGAGCCGGAAACCGGGGCTTGCTCCGTCCACTCCACGCATCGACCTGGTATTGCAGTGCCTCCAGGAACGGTGTGCTTCCCCTTTTTGGGGACTGCGAATTGTTGTGGTTAATAGCAGAGCGAATATCCCTGGAGCTTTACCAGGAAGTACAGGCATACGTAGGAAGCGCACAAGAACGATTGATGTGACCCACCGATAATAACGCTACAAAGAAAACAAAGTTTAAAAGAGGAAAAAAAGCAACAAAGCGCAGTCGTAGAGGTATAGGGCGAAGGAAAAAAGCGTTGGTTCCCAACCCATCACTGCACATTTCTGATGTCCCTTTTATCTGACGCGCTTACTTTTATTTTAGCTGATGGCTTGAGAATCAGGTGTGTTTGATTTAGGGACACCTGATTCAACTCATGGTCGCGCACGTCGCAGGCAAGTAATGAAAGGTCCTTCCTTTGCTTTGGGGTAGGGGAGGGGAACGTCACCGTTGGAGAGGATGGCAAAGAGGGATAGGGCGCGTCTGACTGGAGGCCTGGCAATTCATACTTACCTGGCAGGGGAGACACCATGATCAGGAAGGTGGTTCACCCAGAGCGAGGCTCGGCCATTGCACTCCGGTTGTGCTGACCCCTGCGAATTCCCCAAATGTGGGAATCTCGACTGCATAATTTATGGTAGTGGGGGACTGCGTTCGCGCTCTCCCCTGGACAT
Organism: Coreius guichenoti; assembly: GCA_039654105.1. Lineage (NCBI taxonomy): Eukaryota > Metazoa > Chordata > Actinopteri > Cypriniformes > Gobionidae > Coreius > Coreius guichenoti. Next base: position 39,399,376 of record CM077178.1, read on the forward strand.
ACTGGTTAAAAGCAGATAGCGAGAGGTATCGAGAGGATGCGTGGCGTTTTAACAGCTGTGCCGTGACCCGCGTCCCCAAATGGTGAAGTTCCACTTTTTTTGCCGCCGCCTTCTGATAATGAATGACCTGGGGAGTCCAGAGAATTGAACTGCGGTGGTTTGACCGGGAAAAGCTAGGACCGGTTCGCCAAATGAGGTTTTTCGAATAAATCTCCGTTATTCAACGGGCGATTTGATTGCCAGCAGTGGTCCTAGAGGCAAAGTTGTTCAGATGGAGGAGTTTTATCACATGGTATGACTGTCTTGTGCGTGTGTGAAAAACCAGGTGATATAGCCGTTGTCGTGTTGTTGTTTTTTCATTTTAAAGCGCCAGCAAGTGGCCATTCGCCGCGTCCTTTTTCACCTGACCACAGACTGAGCCCGTACAGAGGTGTGCCGACTTGGGTAAAATTGCCTCGTTCCGTTCAAGAGTTATAGCCGTTTTAGTATGCCCCGCCTGGCCCACTCAGAACGTTTTGGCCTGCCGACGCCAGGGTGAATCGAAATTAAGACTTTTTTCCGATCCCGGTGGACAGTCAGACTCCAGAGCATCTTTCTGCACTGGTTTGGGTCAGATCGGGCAAAAAACCTAGGACTAGTGTGCAAAAGTAGGTTTTTCAAAGAATCCAAAATACCCGAAAATTTCGCCGGCGCGACCATCAAATCCGAGACGTGCGTCTCGCTCGACTCGAGCCAAGGATTCCGATGATATAAGAGACTTGGTTCTGCGAAGGACGGTTTGGGAGCTATGAGCGATTCCGTACTTTTGACTCAAACAGCTCTCTTGTGGTCCGTTTTCGGGGCCAAGCAACGCTGAGCTTGATTGTTGGCGACGTTTGCCCCTCCGCCAGCCCCCCTTCACCGCGGCCCAGATGGGCGTCGCCTTTGCCGGCTCCCCTGCCGCTGCGTCATAGCGGCATCGCTTCTCGGCCTTTTGGCTAAGATCAAGTGTAGTATCTGTTCTTATCAGTTTAATATCTGATACGTCCCCTATCCGGGGACTGCATATTAAATTGTTTTTTGGCACATGGAGCCGGAAACCGGGGCTTGCTCCGTCCACTCCACGCATCGACCTGGTATTGCAGTGCCTCCAGGAACGGTGTGCTTCCCCTTTTTGGGGACTGCGAATTGTTGTGGCTAATAGCAGAGCGAATATCCCTGGAGCTTTACCAGGAAGTACAGGCATACGTAGGAAGCGCACAAGAACGATTGATGTGACCCACCGATAATAACGCTACAAAGAAAACAAAGTTTAAAAGAGGAAAAAAAGCAACAAAGCGCAGTCGTAGAGGTATAGGGCGAAGGAAAAAAGCGTTGGTTCCCAACCCATCACTGCACATTTCTGATGTCCCTTTTATCTGACGCACTTTCTTTTATTTTAGCTGATGGCTTGAGAATCAGGTGTGTTTGATTTAGGGACACCTGATTCAACTCATGGTCGCGCACGTCGCAGGCAAGTAATGAAAGGTCCTTCCTTTGCTTGGGGGTAGGGGAGGGGAACGTCACCATTGGAGAGGATGGCAAAGAGGGATAGGGCGCGTCTGACTGGAGGCCTGGCAATTCATACTTACCTGGCAGGGGAGACACCATGATCAGGAAGGTGGTTCACCCAGGGCGAGGCTCGGCCATTGCACTCCGGTTGTGCTGACCCCTGCGAATTCCCCAAATGTGGGAATCTCGACTGCATAATTTATGGTAGTGGGGGACTGCGTTCGCGCTCTCCCCTGGACATACTGGTTAAAAGCAGATAGCGAGAAGTACCGAGAGGATGCGTGGCGTTTTAACAGCTGTGCCGTGACCCGCGTCCCCAGATGGTGAAGTTCCACTTTTTTTGCCGCCTTCTTCTGATAATGAATGACCTGGGGAGTCCAGAGAATTGAACTGCGGTGGTTTGACCGGGAAAAGCTAGGACCGGTTCGCCAAATGAGGTTTTTCGAATAAATCTCCGTTATTCAACGGGCGATTTGATTGCCAGCAGTGGTCCTAGAGGCAAAGTTGTTCAGATGGAGGAGTTCTATCACATGGTATGACTGTCTTGTGCGTGTGTGAAAAACCAGGTGATATAGCCGTTGTCGTGTTGTTGTTTTTTCATTTTAAAGCGCCAGCAAGTGGCCATTCGCCGCGTCCTTTTTCACCTAACCACAGACTGAGCCCGTACAGAGGTGTGCCGACTTGGGTAAAATTGCCTCGTTCCGTTCAAGAGTTATAGCCGTTTTAGTATGCCCCGCCTGGCCCACTCAGAACGTTTTGGCCTGCCGACGCCAGGGTGAATCGAAATTAAGACTTTTTTCCGATCCCGGTGGACAGTCAGACTCCAGAGCATCTTTCTGCACTGGTTTGGGTCAGATCGGGCAAAAAACCTAGGACTAGTGTGCAAAAGTAGGTTTTTCAAAGAATCCAAAATACCCGAAAATTTCGCCGGCGCGACCATCAAATCCGAGACGTGCGTCTCGCTCGGCTCGAGCCAAGGATTCCGATGATATAAGACACTTGGTTCTGCGACGGACGGTTTGGGAGCTATGAGCGATTCCGTACTTTTGACTCAAACAGCTCTCTTGTGGTCCGTTTTCGGGGCCAAGCAACGCTGAGCTTGATTGTTGGCGACGTTTGCCCCTCCGCCAGCCCCCCTTCACCGCGGCCCAGATGGGCGTCGCCTTTGCCGGCTCCCCTGCCGCTGCGTCATAGCGGCATCGCTTCTCGGCCTTTTGGCTAAGATCAAGTGTAGTATCTGTTCTTATCAGTTTAATATCTGATACGTCCCCTATCCGGGGACTGCATATTAAATTGATTTTTGGCACATGGAGCCGGAAACCGGGGCTTGCTCCGTCCACTCCACGCATCGACCTGGTATTGCAGTGCCTCCAGGAACGGTGTGCTTCCCCTTTTTGGGGACTGCGAATTGTTGTGGCTAATAGCAGAGTGAATATCCCTGGAGCTTTACCAGGAAGTACAGGCATACGTAGGAAGCGCACAAGAACGATTGATGTGACCCACCGATAATAACGCTACAAAGAAAACAAAGTTTAAAAGAGGAAAAAAAGCAACAAAGCGCAGTCGTAGAGGTATAGGGCGAAGGAAAAAAGCGTTGGTTCCCAACCCATCACTGCACATTTCTGATGTCCCTTTTATCTGACGCACTTTCTTTTATTTTAGCTGATGGCTTGAGAATCAGGTGTGTTTGATTTAGGGACACCTGATTCAACTCATGGTCGCGCACGTCGCAGGCAAGTAATGAAAGGTCCTTCCTTTGCTTGGGGGTAGGGGAGGGGAACGTCACCGTTGGAGAGGATGGCAAAGAGGGATAGGGCGCGTCTGACTGGAGGCCTGGCAATTCATACTTACCTGGCAGGGGAGACACCATGATCAGGAAGGTGGTTCACCCAGGGCGAGGCTCGGCCATTGCACTCCGGTTGTGCTGACCCCTGCGAATTCCCCAAATGTGGGAATCTCGACTGCATAATTTATGGTAGCAGGGGACTGCGTTCGCGCTCTCCCCTGGACATACTGGTTAAAAGCAGATAGCGAGAAGTACCGAGAGGATGCGTGGCGTTTTAACAGCTGTGCTGTGACCCGCGTCCCCAAATGGTGAAGTTCCACTTTTTTTGCCGCCTTCTTCTGATAATGAATGACCTGGGGAGTCCGGAGAATTGAACTGCGGTGGTTTGACCTGGAAAAGCTAGGACCGGTTCGCCAAATGAGGTTTTTCGAATAAATCTCCGTTATTCAACGGGCGATTTGATTGCCAGCAGTGGTCCTAGAGGCAAAGTTGTTCAGATGGAGGAGTTCTATCACATGGTATGACTGTCTTGTGCGTGTGTGAAAAACCAGGTGATATAGCCGTTGTCGTGTTGTTGTTTTTTCATTTTAAAGCGCCAGCAAGTGGCCATTCGCCGCGTCCTTTTTCACCTAACCACAGACTGAGCCCGTACAGAGGTGTGCCGACTTGGGTAAAATTGCCTCGTTCCGTTCAAGAGTTATAGCCGTTTTAGTATGCCCCGCCTGGCCCACTCAGAACGTTTTGGCCTGCCGACGCCAGGGTGAATCGAAATTAAGACTTTTTTCCGATCCCGGTGGACAGTCAGACTCCAGAGCATCTTTCTGCACTGGTTTGGGTCAGATCGGGCAAAAAACCTAGGACTAGTGTGCAAAAGTAGGTTTTTCAAAGAATCCAAAATACCCGAAAATTTCGCCGGCGCGACCATCAAATCCGAGACGTGCGTCTCGCTCGGCTCGAGCCAAGGATTCCGATGATATAAGACACTTGGTTCTGCGACGGACGGTTTGGGAGCTATGAGCGATTCCGTACTTTTGACTCAAACAGCTCTCTTGTGGTCCGTTTTCGGGGCCAAGCAACGCTGAGCTTGATTGTTGGCGACGTTTGCCCCTCCGCCAGCCCCCCTTCACCGCGGCCCAGATGGGCGTCGCCTTTGCCGGCTCCCCTGCCGCTGCGTCATAGCGGCATCGCTTCTCGGCCTTTTGGCTAAGATCAAGTGTAGTATCTGTTCTTATCAGTTTAATATCTGATACGTCCCCTATCCGGGGACTGCATATTAAATTGATTTTTGGCACATGGAGCCGGAAACCGGGGCTTGCTCCGTCCACTCCACGCATCGACCTGGTATTGCAGTGCCTCCAGGAACGGTGTGCTTCCCCTTTTTGGGGACTGCGAATTGTTGTGGCTAATAGCAGAGCGAATATCCCTGGAGCTTTACCAGGAAGTACAGGCATACGTAGGAAGCGCACAAGAACGATTGATGTGACCCACCGATAATAACGCTACAAAGAAAACAAAGTTTAAAAGAGGAAAAAAAGCAACAAAGCGCAGTCGTAGAGGTATAGGGCGAAGGAAAAAAGCGTTGGTTCCCAACCCATCACTGCACATTTCTGATGTCCCTTTTATCTGACGCACTTACTTTTATTTTAGCTGATGGCTTGAGAATCAGGTGTGTTTGATTTAGGGACACCTGATTCAACTCATGGTCGCGCACGTCGCAGGCAAGTAATGAAAGGTCCTTCCTTTGCTTGGGGGTAGGGGAGGGGAACGTCACCGTTGGAGAGGATGGCAAAGAGGGATAGGGCGCGTCTGACTGGAGGCCTGGCAATTCATACTTACCTGGCAGGGGAGACACCATGATCAGGAAGGTGGTTCACCCAGGGCGAGGCTCGGCCATTGCACTCCGGTTGTGCTGACCCCTGCGAATTCCCCAAATGTGGGAATCTCGACTGCATAATTTATGGTAGCGGGGGACTGCGTTCGCGCTCTCCCCTGGACATACTGGTTAAAAGCAGATAGCGAGAGGTACCGAGAGGATGCGTGGCGTTTTAACAGCTGTGCCGTGACCCGCGTCCCCAAATGGTGAAGTTCCACTTTTTTTGCCGCCTTCTTCTGATAATGAATGACCTGGGGAGTCCAGAGAATTGAACTGCGGTGGTTTGACCGGGAAAAGCTAGGACCGGTTCGCCAAATGAGGTTTTTCGAATAAATCTCCGTTATTCAACGGGCGATTTGATTGCCAGCAGTGGTCCTAGAGGCAAAGTTGTTCAGATGGAGGAGTTCTATCACATGGTATGACTGTCTTGTGCGTGTGTGAAAAACCAGGTGATATAGCCGTTGTCGTGTTGTTGTTTTTTCATTTTAAAGCGCCAGCAAGTGGCCATTCGCCGCGTCCTTTTTCACCTAACCACAGACTGAGCCCGTACAGAGGTGTGCCGACTTGGGTAAAATTGCCTCGTTCCGTTCAAGAGTTATAGCCGTTTTAGTATGCCCCGCCTGGCCCACTCAGAACGTTTTGGCCTGCCGACGCCAGGGTGAATCGAAATTAAGACTTTTTTCCGATCCCGGTGGACAGTCAGACTCCAGAGCATCTTTCTGCACTGGTTTGGGTCAGATCGGGCAAAAAACCTAGGACTAGTGTGCAAAAGTAGGTTTTTCAAAGAATCCAAAATACCCGAAAATTTCGCCGGCGCGACCATCAAATCCGAGACGTGCGTCTCGCTCGGCTCGAGCCAAGGATTCCGATGATATAAGACACTTGGTTCTGCGACGGACGGTTTGGGAGCTATGAGCGATTCCGTACTTTTGACTCAAACAGCTCTCTTGTGGTCCGTTTTCGGGGCCAAGCAACGCTGAGCTTGATTGTTGGCGACGTTTGCCCCTCCGCCAGCCCCCCTTCACCGCGGCCCAGATGGGCGTCGCCTTTGCCGGCTCCCCTGCCGCTGCGTCATAGCGGCATCGCTTCTCGGCCTTTTGGCTAAGATCAAGTGTAGTATCTGTTCTTATCAGTTTAATATCTGATACGTCTCCTATACGGGGATTGCATATTAAATTGATTTTTGGCACATGGAGCCGGAAACCGGGGCTTGCTCCGTCCACTCCACGCATCGACCTGGTATTGCAGTGCCTCCAGGAACGGTGTGCTTCCCCTTTTTGGGGACTGCGAATTGTTGTGGCTAATAGCAGAGCGAATATCCCTGGAGCTTTACCAGGAAGTACAGGCATACGTAGGAAGCGCACAAGAACGATTGATGTGACCCACCGATAATAACGCTACAAAGAAAACAAAGTTTAAAAGAGGAAAAAAAGCAACAAAGCGCAGTCGTAGAGGTATAGGGCGAAGGAAAAAAGCGTTGGTTCCCAACCCATCACTGCACATTTCTGATGTCCCTTTTATCTGACGCACTTACTTTTATTTTAGCTGATGGCTTGAGAATCAGGTGTGTTTGATTTAGGGACACCTGATTCAACTCATGGTCGCGCACGTCGCAGGCAAGTAATGAAAGGTCCTTCCTTTGCTTGGGGGTAGGGGAGGGGAACGTCACCGTTGGAGAGGATGGCAAAGAGGGATAGGGCGCGTCTGACTGGAGGCCTGGCAATTCATACTTACCTGGCAGGGGAGACACCATGATCAGGAAGGTGGTTCACCCAGGGCGAGGCTCGGCCATTGCATTCCGGTTGTGCTGACCCCTGCGAATTCCCCAAATGTGGGAATCTCGACTGCATAATTTATGGTAGTGGGGGACTGCGTTCGCGCTCTCCCCTGGACATACTGGTTAAAAGCAGATAGCGAGAAGTACCGAGAGGATGCGTGGCGTTTTAACAGCTGTGCTGTGACCCGCGTCCCCAAATGGTGAAGTTCCACTTTTTTTGCCGCCTTCTTCTGATAATGAATGACCTGGGGAGTCCGGAGAATTGAACTGCGGTGGTTTGACCTGGAAAAGCTAGGACCGGTTCGCCAAATGAGGTTTTTCGAATAAATCTCCGTTATTTAACGGGCGATTTGATTGCCAGCAGTGGTCCTAGAGGCAAAGTTGTTCAGATGGAGGAGTTCTATCACATGGTATGACTGTCTTGTGCGTGTGTGAAAAACCAGGTGATATAGCCGTTGTCGTGTTGTTGTTTTTTCATTTTAAAGCGCCAGCAAGTGGCCATTCGCCGCGTCCTTTTTCACCTGACCACAGACTGAGCCCGTACAGAGGTGTGCCGACTTGGGTAAAATTGCCTCGTTCCGTTCAAGAGTTATAGCCGTTTTAGTATGCCCCGCCTGGCCCACTCAGAACGTTTTGGCCTGCCGACGCCAGGGTGAATCGAAATTAAGACTTTTTTCCGATCCCGGTGGACAGTCAGACTCCAGAGCATCTTTCTGCACTGGTTTGGGTCAGATCGGGCAAAAAACCTAGGACTAGTGTGCAACAGTAGGTTTTACAAAGAATCCAAAATACCCGAAAAGTTCGCCGGCGCGACCATCAAATCCGAGACGTGCGTCTCGCTCGGCTCGAGCCAAGGATTCCGATGATATAAGACACTTGGTTCTGCGACGGACGGTTTGGGAGCTATGAGCGATTCCGTACTTTTGACTCAAACAGCTCTCTTGTGGTCCGTTTTCGGGGCCAAGCAACGCTGAGCTTGATTGTTGGCGACGTTTGCCCCTCCGCCAGCCCCCCTTCACCGCGGCCCAGATGGGCGTCGCCTTTGCCGGCTCCCCTGCCGCTGCGTCATAGCGGCATCGCTTCTCGGCCTTTTGGCTAAGATCAAGTGTAGTATCTGTTCTTATCAGTTTAATATCTGATACGTCCCCTATCCGGGGACTGCATATTAAATTGATTTTTGGCACATGGAGCCGGAAACCGGGGCTTGCTCCGTCCACTCCACGCATCGACCTGGTATTGCAGTGCCTCCAGGAACGGTGTGCTTCCCCTTTTTGGGGATTGCGAATTGTTGTGGCTAATAGCAGAGCGAATATCCCTGGAGCTTTACCAGGAAGTACAGGCATACGTAGGAAGCGCACAAGAACGATTGATGTGACCCACCGATAATAACGCTACAAAGAAAACAAAGTTTAAAAGAGGAAAAAAAGCAACAAAGCGCAGTCGTAGAGGTATAGGGCGAAGGAAAAAAGCGTTGGTTCCCAACCCATCACTGCACATTTCTGATGTCCCTTTTATCTGACGCACTTACTTTTATTTTAGCTGATGGCTTGAGAATCAGGTGTGTTTGATTTAGGGACACCTGATTCAACTCATGGTCGCGCACGTCGCAGGCAAGTAATGAAAGGTCCTTCCTTTGCTTGGGGGTAGGGGAGGGGAACGTCACCGTTGGAGAGGATGGCAAAGAGGGATAGGGCGCGTCTGACTGGAGGCCTGGCAATTCATACTTACCTGGCAGGGGAGACACCATGATCAGGAAGGTGGTTCACCAAGGGCGAGGCTCGGCCATTGCACTCCGGTTGTGCTGACCCCTGCGAATTCCCCAAATGTGGAAATCTCGACTGCATAATTTATGGTAGTGGGGGACTGCGTTCGCGCTCTCCCCTGGACATACTGGTTAAAAGCAGATAGCGAGAAGTACCGAGAGGATGCGTGGCGTTTTAACAGCTGTGCTGTGACCCGCGTCCCCAAATGGTGAAGTTCCACTTTTTTTGCCGCCTTCTTCTGATAATGAATGACCTGGGGAGTCCGGAGAATTGAACTGCGGTGGTTTGACCTGGAAAAGCTAGGACCGGTTCGCCAAATGAGGTTTTTCGAATAAATCTCCGTTATTTAACGGGCGATTTGATTGCCAGCAGTGGTCCTAGAGGCAAAGTTGTTCAGATGGAGGAGTTCTATCACATGGTATGACTGTCTTGTGCGTGTGTGAAAAACCAGGTGATATAGCCGTTGTCGTGTTGTTGTTTTTTCATTTTAAAGCGCCAGCAAGTGGCCATTCGCCGCGTCCTTTTTCACCTGACCACAGACTGAGCCCGTACAGAGGTGTGCCGACTTGGGTAAAATTGCCTCGTTCCGTTCAAGAGTTATAGCCGTTTTAGTATGCCCCGCCTGGCCCACTCAGAACGTTTTGGCCTGCCGACGCCAGGGTGAATCGAAATTAAGACTTTTTTCCGATCCCGGTGGACAGTCAGACTCCAGAGCATCTTTCTGCACTGGTTTGGGTCAGATCGGGCAAAAAACCTAGGACTAGTGTGCAAAAGTAGGTTTTTCAAAGAATCCAAAATACCCGAAAATTTCGCCGGCGCGACCATCAAATCCGAGACGTGCGTCTCGCTCGGCTCGAGCCAAGGATTCCGATGATATAAGACACTTGGTTCTGCGACGGACGGTTTGGGAGCTATGAGCGATTCCGTACTTTTGACTCAAACAGCTCTCTTGTGGTCCGTTTTCGGGGCCAAGCAACGCTGAGCTTGATTGTTGGCGACGTTTGCCCCTCCGCCAGCCCCCCTTCACCGCGGCCCAGATGGGCGTCGCCTTTGCCGGCTCCCCTGCCGCTGCGTCATAGCGGCATCGCTTCTCGGCCGTTTTTCGAATAAATCTCCGTTATTCAACGGGCGATTTGATTGCCAGCAGTGGTCCTAGAGGCAAAGTTGTTCAGATGGAGGAGTTCTATCACATGGTATGACTGTCTTGTGCGTGTGTGAAAAACCAGGTGATATAGCCGTTGTCGTGTTGTTGTTTTTTCATTTTAAAGCGCCAGCAAGTGGCCATTCGCCGCGTCCTTTTTCACCTGACCACAGACTGAGCCCGTAAAGAGGTGTGCCGACTTGGGTAAAATTGCCTCGTTCCGTTCAAGAGTTATAGCCGTTTTAGTATGCCCCACCTGGCCCACTCAGAACGTTTTGGCCTGCCGACGCCAGGGTGAATCGAAATTAAGACTTTTTTCCGATCCCGGTGGACAGTCAGACTCCAGAGCATCTTTCTGCACTGGTTTGGGTCAGATCGGGCAAAAAACCTAGGACTAGTGTGCAAAAGTAGGTTTTTCAAAGAATCCAAAATACCCGAAAATTTCGCCGGCGCGACCATCAAATCCGAGACATGCGTCTCGCTCGGCTCGAGCCAAGGATTCCGATGATATAAGACACTTGGTTCTGCGACGGACGGTTTGGGAGCTATGAGCGATTCCGTACTTTTGACTCAAACAGCTCTCTTGTGGTCCGTTTTCGGGGCCAAGCAACGCTGAGCTTGATTGTTGGCGACGTTTGCCCCTCCGCCAGCCCCCCTTCACCGCGGCCCAGATGGGCGTCGCCTTTGCCGGCTCCCCTGCCGCTGCGTCATAGCGGCATCGCTTCTCGGCCTTTTGGCTAAGATCAAGTGTAGTATCTGTTCTTATCAGTTTAATATCTGATACGTCCCCTATCCGGGGACTGCATATTAAATTGATTTTTGGCACATGGAGCCGGAAACCGGGGCTTGCTCCGTCCACTCCACGCATCGACCTGGTATTGCAGTGCCTCCAGGAATGGTGTGCTTCCCCTTTTTGGGGACTGCGAATTGTTGTGGCTAATAGCAGAGCGAATATCCCTGGAGCTTTACCAGGAAGTACAGGCATACGTAGGAAGCGCACAAGAACGATTGATGTGACCCACCGATAATAACGCTACAAAGAAAACAAAGTTTAAAAGAGGAAAAAAAGCAACAAAGCACAGTCGTAGAGGTATAGGGCGAAGGAAAAAAGCGTTGGTTCCCAACCCATCACTGCACATTTCTGATGTCCCTTTTATCTGACGCACTTACTTTTGTTTTAGCTGATGGCTTGAGAATCAGGTGTGTTTGATTTAGGGACACCTGATTCAACTCATGGTCGCGCACGTCGCAGGCAAGTAATGAAAGGTCCTTCCTTTGCTTGGGGGTAGGGGAGGGGAACGTCACCGTTGGAGAGGATGGCAAAGAGGGATAGGGCGCGTCTGACTGGAGGCCTGGCAATTCATACTTACCTGGCAGGGGAGACACCATGATCAGGAAGGTGGTTCACCCAGGGCGAGGCTCGGCCATTGCACTCCGGTTGTGCTGACCCCTGTGAATTCCCCAAATGTGGGAATCTCGACTGCATAATTTATGGTAGTGGGGGACTGCGTTCGTGCTCTCCCCTGGACATACTGGTTAAAAGCAGATAGCGAGAGGTACCGAGAGGATGCGTGGCGTTTTAACAGCTGTGCCGTGACCCGCGTCCCCAAATGGTGAAGTTCCACTTTTTTTGCCGCCTTCTTCTGATAATGAATGACCTGGGGAGTCCAGAGAATTGAACTGCGGTGGTTTGACCGGGAAAAGCTAGGACCGGTTCGCCAAATGAGGTTTTTTGAATAAATCTCCGTTATTCAACGGGCGATTTGATTGCCAGCAGTGGTCCTAGAGGCAAAGTTGTTCAGATGGAGGAGTTCTATCACATGGTATGACTGTCTTGTGCGTGTGTGAAAAACCAGGTGATATAGCCGTTGTCGTGTTGTTGTTTTTTCATTTTAAAGCGCCAGCAAGTGGCCATTCGCCGCGTCCTTTTTCACCTGACCACAGACTGAGCCCGTACAGAGGTGTGCCGACTTGGGTAAAATTGCCTCGTTCCGTTCAAGAGTTATAGCCGTTTTAGTATGCCCCGCCTGGCCCACTCAGAACGTTTTGGCCTGCCGACGCCAGGGTGAATCGAAATTAAGACTTTTTTCCGATCCCGGTGGACAGTCAGACTCCAGAGCATCTTTCTGCACTGGTTTTGGTCAGATCGGGCAAAAAACCTAGGACTAGTGTGCAAAAGTAGGTTTTTCAAAGAATCCAAAATACCCGAAAATTTCGCCGGCGCGACCATCAAATCCGAGACGTGCGTCTCGCTCGGCTCGAGCCAAGGATTCCGATGATATAAGACACTTGGTTCTGCGACGGACGGTTTGGGAGCTATGAGCGATTCCGTACTTTTGACTCAAACAGCTCTCTTGTGGTCCGTTTTCGGGGCCAAGCAACGCTGAGCTTGATTGTTGGCGACGTTTGCCCCTCCGCCAGCCCCCCTTCAACGCGGCCCAGATGGGCGTCGCCTTTGCCGGCTCCCCTGCCGCTGCGTTATAGCGGCATCGCTTCTCGGCCTTTTGGCTAAGATCAAGTGTAGTATCTGTTCTTATCAGTTTAATATCTGATACGTTCCCTATCCGGGGACTGCATATTAAATTGATTTTTGGCACATGGAGCCGGAAACCGGGGCTTGCTCCGTCCACTCCACGCATCGACCTGGTATTGCAGTGCCTCCAGGAGCGGTGTGCTTCCCCTTTTTGGGGACTGCGAATTGTTGTGGCTAATAGCAGAGCGAATATCCCTGGAGCTTTACCAGGAAGTACAGGCATACGTAGGAAGCGCACAAGAACGATTGATGTGACCCACCGATAATAACGCTACAAAGAAAACAAAGTTTAAAAGAGGAAAAAAAGCAACAAAGCGCAGTCGTAGAGGTATAGGGCGAAGGAAAAAAGCGTTGGTTCCCAACCCATCACTGCACATTTCTGATGTCCCTTTTATCTGACGCACTTACTTTTATTTTAGCTGATGGCTTGAGAATCAGGTGTGTTTAATTTAGGGACACCTGATTCAACTCATGGTCACGCACGTCGCAGGCAAGTAATGAAAGGTCCTTCCTTTGCTTGGGGGTAGGGTAGGGGAGGGGAACGTCACCGTTGGAGAGGATGGCAAAGAGGGATAGGGTGCGTCTGACTGGAGGCCTGGCAATTCATACTTACCTGGCAGGGGAGACACCATGATCAGGAAGGTGGTTCACCCAGGGCGAGGCTCGGCCATTGCACTCCGGTTGTGCTGACCCCTGCGAATTCCCCAAATGTGGGAATCTCGACTGCATAATTTATGGTAGTGGGGGACTGCGTTCGCGCTCTCCCCTGGACATACTGGTTAAAAGCAGATAGCGAGAAGTAGCGAGAAGTACCGAGAGGATGCGTGGCGTTTTAACAGCTGTGCCGTGACCCGCGTCCCCAAATGGTGAAGTTCCACTTTTTTTGCCGCCTTCTTCTGATAATGAATGACCTGGGGAGTCCGGAGAATTGAACTGCGGTGGTTTGACCGGGAAAAGCTAGGACCGGTTCGCCAAATGAGGTTTTTCGAATAAATCTCCGTTATTCAACGGGCGATTTGATTGCCAGCAGTGGTCCTAGAGGCAAAGTTGTTCAGATGGAGGAGTTCTATCACATGGTATGACTGTCTTGTGCGTGTGTGAAAAACCAGGTGATATAGCCGTTGTCGTGTTGTTGTTTTTTCATTTTAAAGCGCCAGCAAGTGGCCATTCGCCGCGTCCTTTTTCACCTGACCACAGACTGAGCCCGTACAGAGGTGTGCCGGCTTGGGTAAAATTGCCTCGTTCCGTTCAAGAGTTATAGCCGTTTTAGTATGCCCCGCCTGGCCCACTCAGAACGTTTTGGCCTGCCGACGCCAGGGTGAATCGAAATTAAGACTTTTTTCCGATCCCGGTGGACAGTCAGACTCCAGAGCACCTTTCTGCACTGGTTTGGGTCAGATCGGGCAAAAAACCTAGGACCAGTGTGCAAAAGTAGGTTTTACAAAGAATCCAAAATACCCGAAAATTTCGCCGGCGCGACCATCAAATCCGAGACGTGCGTCTCGCTCGGCTCGAGCCAAGGATTCCGATGATATAAGACACTTGGTTCTGCGACGGACGGTTTGGGAGCTATGAGCGATTCCGTACTTTTGACTCAAACAGCTCTCTTGTGGTCCGTTTTCGGGGCCAAGCAACGCTGAGCTTGATTGTTGGCGACGTTTGCCCCTCCGCCAGCCCCCCTTCACCGCGGCCCAGATGTGCGTCGCCTTTGCCGGCTCCCCTGCCGCTGCGTCATAGCGGCATCGCTTCTCGGCCTTTTGGCTAAGATCAAGTGTAGTATCTGTTCTTATCAGTTTAATATCTGATACGTCCCCTATCCGGGGACTGCATATTAAATAGATTTTTGGCACATGGAGCCGGAAACCGGGGCTTGCTCTGTCCACTCCACGCATCGACCTGGTATTGCAGTGCCTCCAGAAACGGTGTGCTTCCCCTTTTTGGGGACTGCGAATTGTTGTGGCTAATAGCAGAGCGAATATCCCTGGAGCTTTACCAGGAAGTACAGGCGTACGTAGGAAGCGCACAAGAACGATTGATGTGACCCACCGATAATAACGCTACAAAGTTTAAAAGAGGAAAAAAAGCAACAAAGCGCAGTCGTAGAGATATAGGGCGAAGGAAAAAAGCGTTGGTTCCCAACCCATCACTGCACATTTCTGATGTCCCTTTTATCTGACGCACTTACTTTTATTTTAGCTGATGGCTTGAGAATCAGGTGTGTTTGATTTAGGGACACCTGATTCAACTCATGGTCGCGCACGTCGCAGGCAAGTAATGAAAGGTCCTTCCTTTGCTTGGGGGTAGGGGAGGGGAACGTCACCGTTGGAGAGGATGGCAAAGAGGGATAGGGCGCGTCTGACTGGAGGCCTGGCAATTCATACTTACCTGGCAGGGGAGACACCATGATCAGGAAGGTGGTTCACCCAGAGCGAGGCTCGGCCATTGCACTCCGGTTGTGCTGACCCCTGCGAATTCCCCAAATGTGGGAATCTCGACTGCATAATTTATGGTAGTGGGGGACTGCGTTCGCGCTCTCCCCTGGACATACTGGTTAAAAGCAGATAGCGAGAGGTACCGAGAGGATGCGTGGCGTTTTAACAGCTGTGCCGTGACCCGCGTCCCCAAATGGTGAAGTTCCACTTTTTTTGCCGCCTTCTTCTGATAATGAATGACCTGGGGAGTCCAGAGATTTGAACTGCGGTGGTTTGACCGGGAAAAGCTAGGACCGGTTCGCCAAATGAGGTTTTTCGAATAAATCTCCGTTATTCAACGGGCGATTTGATTGCCAGCAGTGGTCCTAGAGGCAAAGTTGTTCAGATGGAGGAGTTCTATCACATGGTATGGCTGTCTTGTGCGTGTGTGAAAAACCAGGTGATATAGCCGTTGTCGTGTTGTTGTTTTTTCATTTTAAAGCGCCAGCAAGTGGCCATTCGCCGTGTCTTTTTTCACCTAACCACAGACTGAGCCCGTACAGAGGTGTGCCGACTTGGGTAAAATTGCCTCGTTCCGTTCAAGAGTTATAGCCGTTTTAGTATGCCCCGCCTGGCCCACTCAGAACGTTTTGGCCTGCCGACGCCAGGGTGAATCGAAATTAAGACTTTTTTCCGATCCCGGTGGACAGTCAGACTCCAGAGCATCTTTCTGCACTGGTTTGGGTCAGATCGGGCAAAAAACCTAGGACTAGTGTGCAAAAGTAGGTTTTTCAAAGAATCCAAAATACCCGAAAATTTTGCAGGCGCGACCATCAAATCCGAGACGTGCGTCTCGCTCGGCTCGAGCCAAGGATTCCGATGATATAAGACACTTGGTTCTGCGACGGACGGTTTGGGAGCTATGAGCGATTCCGTACTTTTGACTCAAACAGCTCTCTTGTGGTCCGTTTTCGGGGCCAAGCAACGCTGAGCTTGATTGTTGGCGACGTTTGCCCCTCCGCCAGCCCCCCTTCACCGCGGCCCAGATGGGCGTCGCCTTTGCCGGCTCCCCTGCCGCTGCGTCATAGCGGCATCGCTTCTCGGCCTTTTGGCTAAGATCAAGTGTAGTATCTGTTCTTATCAGTTTAATATCTGATACGTCCCCTATCCGGGGACTGCATATTAAATTGATTTTTGGCACATGGAGCCGGAAACCGGGGCTTGCTCCGTCCACTCCACGCATCGACCTGGTATTGCAGTGCCTCCAGGAACGGTGTGCTTCCCCTTTTTGGGGACTGCGAATTGTTGTGGCTAATAGCAGAGCGAATATCCCTGGAGCTTTACCAGGAAGTACAGGCATACGTAGGAAGCGCACAAGAACGATTGATGTGACCCACCGATAATAACGCTACAAAGAAAACAAAGTTTAAAAGAGGAAAAAAAGCAACAAAGCGCAGTCGTAGAGGTATAGGGCGAAGGAAAAAAGCGTTGGTTCCCAACCCATCACTGCACATTTCTGATGTCCCTTTTATCTGACGCACTTACTTTTATTTTAGCTGATGGCTTGAGAATCAGGTGTGTTTGATTTAGGGACACCTGATTCAACTCATGGTCGCGCACGTCGCAGGCAAGTAATAAAAGGTCCTTCCTTTGCTTGGGGGTAGGGGAGGGGAACGTCACCGTTGGAGAGGATGGCAAAGAGGGATAGGGCGCGTCTGACTGGAGGCCTGGCAATTTATACTTACCTGGCAGGGGAGACACCATGATCAGGAAGGTGGTTCACCAAGGGCGAGGCTCGGCCATTGCACTCCGGTTGTGCTGACCCCTGCGAATTCCCCAAATGTGGAAATCTCGACTGCATAATTTATGGTAGTGGGGGACTGCGTTCGCGCTCTCCCCTGGACATACTGGTTAAAAGCAGATAGCGAGAAGTACCGAGAGGATGCGTGGCGTTTTAACAGCTGTGCCGTGACCCGCATCCCCAAATGGTGAAGTTCCACTTTTTTTGCCGCCTTCTTCTGATAATGAATGACCTGGGGAGTCCAGAGAATTGAACTGCGGTGGTTTGATCAAATCAAAATCAAATCACTTTTATTTATATAGCGCTTTTTACAATGGCAATTGTTTCAAAGCAGCTTCACAGTGGTAACAGGAAAATAATGCAATGGAATTTGATTCGGCTGTACAGCCGCTCTGGAGAAAACGGTGATGTCATCCAGCTCATTTCAATTATCATATAGTGTCAATGGGGGCGGATCAGTAATATAATTGAAATTTAGGTGTCCCCAACTGAGCAAGCCAAAAGCCAAAGGCGACGGTGGCAAGGTACCAAAACTCCTTCAGGGCCAGAATGGAGAAAAGAAAACCTTGGGAGAAACCAGGCTCAGTCGGGGTGCCAGTTCTCCTCTGGCCGACGAACAAATAGTGTATGATTATGATTCTGGCAACATTACAGGTCAGAAGCCATATTAGATAAATAGATATTCGTAGGATTATTCGAAAGATTGGAGTTGTCACGCCGGGGACGGGTTTAATTAGGATGTCGTGTCGATGCCATAGTAAAGAGATGTGTTTTTAGTCTAGATTTAAACTGACAGAGTGTGTCTGCTTCCCGAACAATACTAGGAAGACTGTTCCAGAGTTTAGGTGCTAAATAGGAAAAGGACCGACCGCCTGCAGTTGATTTTGATATTCTAGGTATTATCAACTGGCCAGAATTTTGAGACCACAATAAACGTGATGTTTTTGACCGGGAAAAGCTAGGACCGGTTCGCCAAATGAGGTTTTTCGAATAAATCTCCGTTATTCAACGGGCGATTTGATTGCCAGCAGTGGTCCTAGAGGCAAAGTTGTTCAGATGGAGGAGTTCTATCACATGGTATGACTGTCTTGTGCGTGTGTGAAAAACCAGGTGATATAGCCGTTGTCGTGTTGTTGTTTTTTCATTTTAAAGCGCCAGCAAGTGGCCATTCGCCGCGTCCTTTTTCACCTGACCACAGACTGAGCCCGTACAGAGGTGTGCCGACTTGGGTAAAATTGCCTCGTTCCGTTCAAGAGTTATAGCCGTTTTAGTATGCCCCGCCTGGCCCACTCAGAACGTTTTGGCCTGCCGACGCCAGGGTGAATCGAAATTAAGACTTTTTTCCGATCCCGGTGGACAGTCAGACTCCAGAGCATCTTTCTGCACTGGTTTGGGTCAGATCGGGCAAAAAACCTAGGACTAGTGTGCAAAAGTAGGTTTTTCAAAGAATCCAAAATACCCGAAAATTTCGCCGGCGCGACCATCAAATCCGAGACATGCGTCTCGCTCGGCTCGAGCCAAGGATTCCGATGATATAAGACACTTGGTTCTGCGACGGACGGTTTGGGAGCGATTCCGTACTTTTGACTCAAACAGCTCTCTTGTGGTCCGTTTTCGGGGCCAAGCAACGCTGAGCTTGATTGTTGGCGACGTTTGCCCCTCCGCCAGCCCCCCTTCACCGCGGCCCAGATGGGCGTCGCCTTTGCCGGCTCCCCTGCCGCTGCGTCATAGCGGCATCGCTTCTCGGCCTTTTGGCTAAGATCAAGTGTAGTATCTGTTCTTATCAGTTTAATATCTGATACGTCCCCTATCCGGGGACTGCATATTAAATTGTTTTTTGGCACATAGAGCCGGAAACCGGGGCTTGCTCCGTCCACTCCACGCATCGACCTGGTATTGCAGTGCCTCCAGGAACGGTGTGCTTCCCCTTTTTGGGGACTGCGAATTGTTGTGGCTAATAGCAGAGCGAATATCCCTGGAGCTTTACCAGGAAATACAGGCATACGTAGGAAGCGCACAAGAACGATTGATGTGACCCACCGATAATAACGCTACAAAGTTTAAAAGAGGAAAAAAAGCAACAAAGCGCAGTCGTAGAGGTATAGGGCGAAGGAAAAAAGCGTTGGTTCCCAACCCATCACTGCACATTTCTGATGTCCCTTTTATCTGACGCACTTACTTTTATTTTAGCTGATGGCTTGAGAATCAGGTGTGTTTGATTTAGGGACACCTGATTCAACTCATGGTCGCGCACGTCGCAGGCAAGTAATGAAAGGTCCTTCCTTTGCTTGGGGGTAGGGGAGGGGAACGTCACCGTTGGAGAGGATGGCAAAGAGGGATAGGGCGCGTCTGACTGGAGGCCTGGCAATTCATACTTACCTGGCAGGGGAGACACCATGATCAGGAAGGTGATTCACCCAGGGCGAGGCTCGGCCTTTGCACTCCGGTTGTGCTGACCCCTGCGAATTCCCCAAATGTGGGAATCTCGACTGCATAATTTATGGTAGTGGGGGACTGCGTTCGCGCTCTCCCCTGGACATACTGGTTAAAAGCAGATAGCGAGAGGTACCGAGAGGATGCGTGGCGTTTTAACAGCTGTGCCGTGACCCGCGTCCCCAAATGGTGAAGTTCCACTTTTTTTGCCGCCTTCTTCTGATAATGAATGACCTGGGGAGTCCAGAGATTTGAACTGCGGTGGTTTGACCGGGAAAAGCTAGGACCGGTTCGCCAAATGAGGTTTTTCGAATAAATCTCCGTTATTCAACGGGCGATTTGATTGCCAGCAGTGGTCCTAGAGGCAAAGTTGTTCAGATGGAGGAGTTCTATCACATGGTATGACTGTCTTGTGCGTGTGTGAAAAACCAGGTGATATAGCCGTTGTCGTGTTGTTGTTTTTTCATTTTAAAGCGCCAGCAAGTGGCCATTCGCCGTGTCCTTTTTCACCTGACCACAGACTGAGCCCGTACAGAGTTGTGCCGACTTGGGTAAAATTGCCTAGTTCCGTTCAAGAGTTATAGCCGTTTTAGTATGCCCCGCCTGGCCCACTCAGAACGTTTTGGCCTGCCGACGCCAGGGTGAATCGAAATTAAGACTTTTTTCCGATCCCGGTGGACAGTCAGACTCCAGAGCATCTTTCTGCACTGGTTTGGGTCAGATCGGGCAAAAAACCTAGGACTAGTGTGCAAAAGTAGGTTTTTCAAAGAATCCAAAATACCCGAAAATTTCGCCGGCGCGACCATCAAATCCGAGACGTGCGTCTCGCTCGGCTCGAGCCAAGGATTCCGATGATATAAGACACTTGGTTCTGCGACGGACAGTTTGGGAGCTATGAGCGATTCCGTACTTTTGACTCAAACAGCTCTCTTGTGGTCCGTTTTCGGGGCCAAGCAACGCTGAGCTTGATTGTTGGCGACGTTCGCCCCTCCGCCAGCCCCCCTTCACCGCGGCCCAGATGGGCGTCGCCTTTGCCGGCTCCCCTGCCGCTGCGTCATAGCGGCATCGCTTCTCGGCCTTTTGGCTAAGATCAAGTGTAGTATCTGTTCTTATCAGTTTAATATCTGATACGTCCCCTATCCGGGGACTGCATATTAAATTGATTTTTGGCACATGGAGCCGGAAACCGGGGCTTGCTCCGTCCACTCCACGCATCGACCTGGTATTGCAGTGCCTCCAGGAACGGTGTGCTTCCCCATTTTGGGGACTGCGAATTGTTGTGGTTAATAGCAGAGCGAATATCCCTGGAGCTTTACCAGGAAGTACAGGCATACGTAGGAAGCGCACAAGAACGATTGATGTGACCCACCGATAATAACGCTACAAAGAAAACAAAGTTTAAAAGAGGAAAAAAAGCAACAAAGCGCAGTCGTAGAGGTATAGGGCGAAGGAAAAAAGCGTTGGTTCCCAACCCATCACTGCACATTTCTGATGTCCCTTTTATCTGACGCGCTTACTTTTATTTTAGCTGATGGCTTGAGAATCAGGTGTGTTTGATTTAGGGACACCTGATTCAACTCATGGTCGCGCACGTCGCAGGCAAGTAATGAAAGGTCCTTCCTTTGCTTTGGGGTAGGGGAGGGGAACGTCACCGTTGGAGAGGATGGCAAAGAGGGATAGGGCGCGTCTGACTGGAGGCCTGGCAATTCATACTTACCTGGCAGGGGAGACACCATGATCAGGAAGGTGGTTCACCCAGAGCGAGGCTCGGCCATTGCACTCCGGTTGTGCTGATCCCTGCGAATTCCCCAAATGTGGGAATCTCGACTGCATAATTTATGGTAGTGGGGGACTGCGTTCGCGCTCTCCCCTGGACATACTGGTTAAAAGCAGATAGCGAGAGGTACCGAGAGGATGCGTGGCGTTTTAACAGCTGTGCCGTGACCCGCGTCCCCAAATGGTGAAGTTCCACTTTTTTTGCCGCCTTCTTCTGATAATGAATGACCTGGGGAGTCCAGAGAATTGAACTGCGGTGGTTTGACTGGGAAAAGCTAGGACCGGTTCGCCAAATGAGGTTTTTCGAATAAATCTCCGTTATTCAACGGGCGATTTGATTGCCAGCAGTGGTCCTAGAGGCAAAGTTGTTCAGATGGAGGAGTTCTATCACATGGTATGACTGTCTTGTGCGTGTGTGAAAAACCAGGTGATATAGCCGTTGTCGTGTTGTTGTTTTTTCATTTTAAAGCGCCAGCAAGTGGCCATTCGCCGCGTCCTTTTTCACCTGACCACAGACTGAGCCCGTACAGAGGTGTGCCGACTTGGGTAAAATTGCCTCGTTCCGTTCAAGAGTTATAGCCGTTTTAGTATGCCCCGCCTGGCCCACTCAGAACGTTTTGGCCTGCCGACGCCAGGGTGAATCGAAATTAAGACTTTTTTCCGATCCCGGTGGACAGTCAGACTCCAGAGCATCTTTCTGCACTGGTTTGGGTCAGATCGGGCAAAAAACCTAGGACTAGTGTGCAAAAGTAGGTTTTTCAAAGAATCCAAAATACCCGAAAATTTCGCCGGCGCGACCATCAAATCCGAGACGTGCGTCTCGCTCGGCTCGAGCCAAGGATTCCGATGATATAAGACACTTGGTTCTGCGACGGACGGTTTGGGAGCTATGAGCGATTCCGTACTTTTGACTCAAACAGCTCTCTTGTGGTCCGTTTTCGGGGCCAAGCAACGCTGAGCTTGATTGTTGGCGACGTTTGCCCCTCCGCCAGCCCCCCTTCAACGCGGCCCAGATGGGCGTCGCCTTTGCCGGCTCCCCTGCCGCTGCGTCATAGCGGCATCGCTTCTCGGCCTTTTGGCTAAGATCAAATGTAGAATCTGTTCTTATAAGTTTAATATCTGATACATTGAACATTGAGTGAATGCCGCCTTGTGCGGTCAATGCTTGCAACACGTTAGCAGCGAGCATGTGCAGAGGAACTGAAACTCTCTCTGTTTGGACCTTGCACTGAAAAAAACACATGAACCTATTGACCTGACCTACCAACCTCTCCATTGAAAAGCAAGCTCTCTAATTTAGTGACATTCCACATTTTATGCAGACACTTCATATTTAAAGGTATTAGATGATTTGTTGGCTTCTCTGGTTTCTGTGAAGCGATAACCTAAAATGACGCACAACGCCGTAGCTGCAAATGGGAAGGCTGTTTGCAGTGAGAAGCATTTGCACTGTTCTAGAGCGACAACCACTCTTTGCAACTCCTTGTTAGTATAGTGGACAGTATCTCCGCCTGTCACGCGGAAGCCCGGTGCTCGATTCCCCGACGGGGAGGCCTAGTCCTTCACTGCTGCCCAAAGACCCGTACAAAAGTTATTGCTCCAGCTACAAGTTGCAGAAAGAGTTCGGCACGGGCCCTGGGCGACTGTTTTGAGCAAAAGAAATGTGTTGGCCAGGAATCGAACCCAGATCAACAGCTTGGAAGGCAGCTATGCTCACCACTATACCACCAACGCAGGCGTTTTGATTGTTGAGTGAATGCCGCCAATGCTTGCAACACGTTAGCAGCGAGCATGTGCAGAGGAACTGAAACTCTCTCTGTTTGGACCTTGCACTGAAAAAAACACATAAACCTATTGACCTGACCTACCAAGCTCTCCATTGAAAAGCAAGCTCTCTAATTTAGTGACATTCCACATTTTATGCAGACACTTCATATTTAAAGGTATTAGATGATTTGTTGGCTTCTCTGGTTTCTGTGAAGCGATAACCTAAAATAAGGCACGACGCCTTAGCTACAAATGGGAAGGCTGTTTGCAGCGAGCAGCAGTTGGGTGAATGCCGCCTTGTGCGGTCAATGCTCGCAACACGTTAGCAGCGAGCATGTGCAGAGGAACTGAAACTCTCTCTGTTTGGACCTTGCACTGAAAAAAACACATGAACCTATTGACCTGACCTACCAAGCTCTCCACTGAAAAGCAAGCTCTCTAATTTAGTGACATTCCACATTTTATGCAGACACTTCATATTTAAAGGTATTAGATGATTTGTTGGCTTCTCTGGTTTCTGTGAAGCGATAACCTAAAATGACGCACGACGCCGTAGCTGCAAATGGGAAGGCTGTTTGCAGTGAGAAGTATTTGCACTGTTCTAGGGTGACAACCACTCTTTGCAACTCCTTGTTAGTATAGTGGACAGTATCTCCGCCTGTCACGCGGAAGCCCGGTGTTCGATTCCCCGACGGGGAGTTTTACTGCTTTTACTGCTGCCCAAAGACCCATACAAAAGTTATTGCTCCAGCTACAAGTTGCAGAAAGAGTTCGGCACGGGCCCTGGGCGACTGTTTTGAGCAAAAGAAGTGCGTTGGCCAGGAATCGAACCCGAGTCAACTGCTTGGAAGGCAGCTATGCTCACCACTATACCACCAACACAGGCGTTTTGGATGTTGAGTGAATGCCGCCTTGTGCGGTCAATGCTTGCAACACGTTAGCAGCGAGCATGTGCAGAGGAACTGAAACTCTCTCTGTTTGGACCTTGCACTGAAAAAAACACATGAACCTATTGACCTGACCTACCAAGCTCTCCACTGAAAAGCAAGCTCTCTAATTTAGTGACATTCCACATTTTATGCAGACACTTCTTATTTAAAGGTATTAGATGATTTGTTGGCTTCTCTGGTTTCTGTGAAGCGATAAGCTAAAATGACGCACAACGCCGTAGCTGCAAATGGGAAGGCTGTTTGCAGTGAGAAGCAGTTGCACTGATCTAGGGCAACAACCACTGTTTGCAACTGGTTGTTAGTATAGTGGACAGTATCTCCGCCTGTCACGTGGAAGCCTGGTGTTCGATTCCCCGACGTGGAGGCCTAGTACTTTACTGCTGCCCAAAGACCCATACAAAAGTTATTGCTCCAGCTACAAGTTGCAGAAAGAGTTCGGCACGGGCCCTGGGCGACTGTTTTGAGCAAAAAAAAATGCGTTGGCCGGGAATCGAACCCGGGTCAACTGCTTGGAAGGCAGCTATGCTCACCACTATACCACCAACGCAGGCACTTTCATTGTTGAGTGAATGCCGCCTTGTGCGGTCAATGCTCGCAACACGTTAGCAGCGAGCATGTGCAGAGGAACTGAAACTCTCTCTGTTTGGACCTTGCACTGAAAAAAACACATGAACTTATTGAGGCAGGCAGCTATGGCAGCTATGCAGCTATGCTCACCACTATACCACCAACGCAGGCATTTTGATTGTTGAGTGAAGGCCGCCTTGTGCGGTCAATTCTCGCAACACTTTAGCAGCGAGCATGTGCAGAGAAACTGAAACTCTCTCTGTTTGGACCTTGCACTGAAAAAAACACATGAACCTATTGACCTGACCTACCAAGCTCTCCATTGAAAAGCAAGCTCTCTAATTTAGTGACATTCCACATTTTATGCAGACACTTCATATTTAAAGGTATTAGATGATTTGTTGGCTTCCCTGGTTTCTGTGAAGCGATAACCTAAAATGACTCACAACGCCGTAGCTGCAAATGGGAAGGCTGTTTGCAGTGAGAAGCAGTTGCACTGATCTAGGGCAACAACCACTGTTTGCAGCTCTTTGTTAGTATAGTGGACAGTATCTCTGCCTGTCACGCGGACGACCGGGGTTCGATTCCCCGACGGGGAGGCACAGTGCTTTACTGCTGCCCAAAGACCCATACAAAAGTTATTTCTCCAGCTACAAGTTGCAGAAGGAGTTCGGCAGGGTCCCTGGGCGACTGTTTCGAGCAAAAGAAATGCGTTGGCCAGGAATCGAACACGTGTCAACAGCTTGGAAGGAAGCTGTGCTCACCACTATAGCACCAACGTAGGCATTTTGTTTGTTGGCTGAATGCTACCTTGTGCGGTCCATGCTCGTAACACATTAGCAGCAAGCATGTGCAGAGGAACTGAAACTCTCTCTGTTTGGACCTTCCACTGAAAAAAACACATGAACCTATTGACCTGACCTACCAAGCTCTCCATTGAAAAGCAAGCTCTCTAATTTAGTGACATTCCACATTTTATGCAGACACTTCATATTTAAAAGTATTAGATGATTTGTTGGCTTCCCTGGTTTCTGTGAAGCGATAACCTAAAATGACGCACAATGCCGTAGCTGCAAATGGGAAGGCTGTTTGCAGTGAGAAGCATTTGCACTGATCTAGGGCAACAACCACTGTTTGCAACTCCTTGTTAGTATAGTGGACAGTATCTCCGCCTGTCACGTGGAAGCCTGGTGTTTGATTCCCCGACGGGGAGGCCTCGTCCTTTACTGCTGCCCAAAGACCCATACAAAAGTTATTTCTCCAGCTATAAGTTGCAGAAGGAGTTCGGCAGGGGCCCTGGGCGACTGTTTCGAGCAAAAGAAATGCGTTGGCCAGGAATCGAACCTGGGTCAACTGCTTGGAAGGCAGCTATGCTCACCACTATACCACCAACGCAGGCGTTTTGGATGTTGAGTGAATGCCGCCTTGTGCGGTCAATGCTTGCAACACGTTAGCAGCGAGCATGTGCAGAGGAACTGAAACTCTCTCTGTTTGGACCTTGCACTGAAAAAAACACATGAACCTATTGACCTGACCTACCAACCTCTCCATTGAAAAGCAAGCTCTCTAATTTAGTGACATTCCACATTTTATGCAGACACTTCATATTTAAAGGTATTAGATGATTTGTTGGCTTCTCTGGTTTCTGTGAAGCGATAACCTAAAATGAGATTGTAATTTTGTACCATTTAAGTGTGACTGGTCTCTCACTTAAATGGTACAAAATATTGTTTTCTGAGATCGCTCTGTAAGGTCCATCCGTTAGCCCAAAAACGGAATCTAACGGCTTGGTTGAAGGATTCTGCGTGTAAGCCTTTTCAGCATTTCTGTTAAATTCACTTAATTTATTAACATCTAATTTTAAATCTGACTCCATGAATAAAGTGATCTGACTCCAATTTTATGTGACTTCGTTCAATTTGTTACGTTTGTAATTTAACAGCTGATGATTCGTTGTGATTTAATTTGGATCGTTGATTTTTCTTAGTATCTCTTATTTTCAAATATTCCTTCATCAAGGGACCCGATATCGCACAGAAACAGACGCGTCGCGAGTCGCGCGTTCACGGACACAAACTGGCCAGTTCTGATATTAGTCAGAGGATTGCAGAGTGAATATTTTACCTTGATGTGGTCGCACCTGCTTACTCGACAAAAAATGTAATTTGATTAATAGACACGAGAGCTGCAACTTGCTAATACAGTAATAGTCAGAAATCGGATTACCCCGCATGCTGCGCTCCATGCTTCAGTCATGGGGTCCTTGGTTTGATCTATTCTGGCAAAAGATTTGCGGAAATAAAGGACTCCACATTGATCCATACTAGAATAATGATTTCAGAATAATACAAGATAAATCAAGATTAACATTTATTTTGGCCAGACAGAACTTACATAAAAATAATTAAACACGAATCTATGGTACACAACTTTCAGCATAAAAATATAAAATACAATTACAAAGTAACATGATAATAGTTTCAAAGAGTCATTATATCTGGCACTGTACATACAGTGTGTGTGAGTGCCTCTCGGACACTGACACAGCACTGCATGGGGGCTCTGGCTACAGAATGTTCCCAAATGGCAGCTCTGCCACCCTTCCTTAAATACCCAGACCAGAACAAAGGGTTGTAAATATCTGCAACACAAACACCTGGTTTCGGGGGAGAGGATCAGATATCTTCTGAGACTACTCAAAAGAAGAACAGAATTCTCATAAATTTCAATCTTTCTCATCCTACCAGTGACAGCAGTGAAGTTGAGAACATTTTACCAATCACACTGAGACCTTTAAAAAGATACCACACATGAAAAGAGAAAAACAATAGATTCACAAGATACATCATCTGTGGTATATATACATTCTGTGACTTGAATCAGAGGGAAGGGAGTCGGTGAGGGAGAGGGGGAGAAGGTTTGGGCAGGCCGATGTCCTACACTCTTTCTGTGAGATCTTCTCTCCAGATTAGTGAGTTTTATTGTTCTATTGCAGGGGGTTGGATCTTCAGCTTTTGTCTTAGCAGTAAAACCGATTCTTACAGCTCTTTGATTGTTTTTAATTGTTTGTTTAGAACAGAAACACAGCGAGACTGGTCTCTCACTTAAATGGTACAAAATATTGTTTTCTGAGATCGCTCTTTGATTGTTTGTATAGAACAGAAACACAGCCAGACTCGTCTCTCACTTTAATGGTACAAAATATTGTTTTCTGAGATCGCTCTTTGATTATTTAGAACAGAAACACAGCGAGACTCCTCTCTCACTTAAATGGTACAAAATATAGTTTTATAAAATCGCTCTTTGATTGTTTGTATAGAACAGACGTACAGCGAGACACGTCTCTCACTTAAATGGTACAAAATATTGTTTTCTGAGATCGCTCTCTGATTATTTGTATAGAACAGAAGCACAGCAAGACTGGTCTCTCACTTAAATTGTACAAAATATTGTTTTATGAGATCGCGCTTTGATTGTTTGTATAGAACAGACGTACAGCGAGACACGTCTCTCACTTAAATGGTACAAAATATTGTTTTCTGAGATCGAGCTTTGTTTTTTTGCAGAACAGAAGCACAGCGAGACTCGTCTCTCACTTAAATTGTACAAAATATTGTTTTATGAGATTGCGGTTTGATTGTTCCCTTAGAAAAAATAACTGCAGTACATTGAATTAAAACTGCACTACAAAGTAGTATAACTGCAGTACAATGAAGTACAACTGCAGATTTGCAGTATAATGAAGTATAGATGCAATATTACTGCAGTACAGTGAAGTTCAACAGCAGTAAATTTACTGTAGTACAAAAAAATTCACCTGCAGTACATGGAAGTACAACTGATGATTTGTAGTATAATGAAGTATAGATGCAATATAACTGCAGTTCAGTGATGCACTGTAATGCATGTGAAGACTTCGATGCAAATGTCCGTCTGACATTTTTTTTTTAAATGAGCTTTTTTTTTATTGGGCTCCTATGTTTATGTTCAGTAATTTACCTTTAATGGCAATTACGTCCTTTTAGTTGCCATTAAAGTTACATTTTTTAACCTATAGGAGCCTTATAAAAATGTTAATTTTAAAAGAAAAATATCAGACGGTTTTTGCATCTGAAGTCTTCATAGGCCTTCCACTCGTACTACACTGTACTGTAGTTATGCTGTATTGTGCAACATGTAGCCACTTTTTTCACCTATGGGACATTTCAACCGCATAAATTAATAGCACGCTCGTGACCGGATCTTCTTCCTTCACGCCAACATAGTCGTTGTCCTGACACGAGTCTCGAGCTGATACTCATAGCAGTCAGTCAGCTTCATTTCCATAGTGTCTACCGCTGCAGGATGGATATAAAATATGTTTTGATTGATTTCTTCTTACAGCACTATTCATATATGTGAACTACCACAATTAAAATACAAAAACATGACCTGGGCTACTTTAACACTGTTGCCGCTGGCTGGTTTTCATGTCCGCGGGTTGAAACGACCCCAATAATATGATATTTAGCCCCGGGAATGCGAATTTTAGCAGGGGAACCACCAAAAAATACAGATTTATCCCCCGGAACGCGATTTTTACCGGGGGACCCCACCGAAACACAATTGGGCTAGTTTTGAGTAGCAAATGGGCCGAGTTTTGTTGTGAAAACCTGGCAACCCTGAGTCACAAGCGGGATGGAGGAGCGTTTTCTGGAAGAAAAGTTCACCAGGCAAGTTGGAGCTGCTTCACAACAATTCTGTTGGCATCATTATTTTCATTTTATCACTGTAAAGCTGCTTTAAAGCAATCTGTATTGTTTAAAGTGCTATAAATAATAGTGACTTGACGTAAAAGGGACCTATTGTGCCCATTTTTACAAGATGTAATTTAAGTCTCAGGTGTCCCCAGAATGTGTCTGTGAAGTTTCAGCTTAAGATACGTCACAGATCATTTATAAATCCATGTTGTAAATACTCATTTCGGACTACAGTCAAGAACAGGCTGTTTTCGTGCATGTGCCTTTAAATGCAAATGAGCTGCTGCGTGCACACTGCCCCCACCTGCTTGGTTTTGATTATCATCTATATCGCGGTGTTCTGAGCACAGGCACACAGACAACTGGCTGTCAAACGTCAAGTCTCGTGAGTAACTTCTCTTTCACTTTTTTTGTTGTTGCTGTGTTTAAACTGTCAAATACACACAAGGTTCTTGTTTTCTGAAAACAGTGCAGAGGGGCGGTAATATAAGATCCTCTTCCTATGTCAGAAGGGGGGTGAAATTTGAAAGGCTAATTTTTCACCGTGCTTGCAGAGAAAGGCTTACCAAAGCAAAGTTACTGGCCTGGGTTGTCCTTTTTCACATTTTCTGGGTTGGTAGATTCACCGGGGACCCAATTATAGCACTTAAACACGTAAAAAGTCAGATTTTCATGATATGTTCAGATCTAATTGTACTTGCCTTTGTTTTATGTTAAATATCTTTGGAATATCTGACAATATAGGCCTACACAAAAATAGACTAAATCAGCACTTTTTTCAAAGCACTGTACACAAACATTTATGTTCGATAGTTTGACAATAATGTGCAGAAAAGGATGTTTTACAGGAATACTTTTTATTGTGTGATTGCTATTTTCAGAAAAAATGCACTGGTAACAACTACAACAAAAAAGAAGACCAAAAATGTAATTCAACAGAAGATAATGGCTGCGGTGAAACAAAGCTGCACTCAAATAATGGTGAGCAGTAAGCAACTTTATTTATTATATCATTTATAAACTATTATCTTTATAGTTTAGAATACATAACTAATGTTGTACTTCAGGAGCCAAGACCTGTGGGAATGCTGGAGGAATCAAGTGTATGAAGTCCTCTGTGTCCTAAGCCATGTAAGAAGAGATCGAGGATTTAAAAAATGAAATCAAAGAGCTAAAAGAAGATTTACAATATTAGCTCCGCTGGAAAGGGAATGAAATCTAGTTATACCACAGCAATTATTCTCAGTACTTGACATCAGTTCTCAACAGTTTGCTTGTGGTCTCTCTTCTTCATGTGTATATATTATACCATAGTCTGTTTGAATACTGGATTCTGATTGACTGAAAGATGTGCATTAAAACAATGAATGTACAGATAGTTACAGTCAGTTTAATCACCATTCTAAATGAATGGGCTGCCTTTCCTGTAACACACACACACACACATACACACACACACATATAGAGTCACTCTCACACAGAACCATATTTCTAAGCAACAAAGTCTTAAAGTCTTGGTTTCTCCCAAGGTTTTTGGTTTCTCCCAAGGTTTTTTTCTCCATTCTGGCCCTGAAGGAGTTTTGGTTCCTTGCCACCGTCGCCTTTGGCTTTTGGCTTGCTCAGTTGGGGACACCTAAATTTCAACTATATTACTGATCCGCCCGCATTGACACTATATGATAATTGAAATGAGCTGATGACATCACCGTTTTCTCCAGAGCGGCTGTACAGCCGAATCAAATTCTGTTGCATCATTTTCCTGTTACCACTGTGAAGCTGCTTTGAAACAATTGCCATTGTAAAAAGCGCTATATAAATAAAGGTGATTTGATTTGATTTTGATTTGATTTAAAGTTTGACCCAAAAATGAAAATTAGCCCATGATTTCCTCAAGCCATCCTAGGTGTATATGACATTCTTCTTTCAGACGAATACAATCAGAGTTATATGAAAAAAGTCCTGGCTCTTCCCAGCTTTATAATTGCATTGACTTGATGATTCATTCCATAAAAGTTAAATTCCAAGTCCATAAAAGTGCATCTATCCATCATATAACTGCTCCACACGGCTCCGGGGGGTTAATAAAGGCCTTCTGAAGCGAAGTGGTGCGTTTGTGTAAGAAAAATATCCATGTTTAAAAATTTATAGACTAAAATAACTAGCTTCCGGCGGTCAGCGGAAGTCGACTTACGGCGAAAGAGTAACCTTTGACATGCGTATTGACGAATGCAGAACCACAGAGGATAGAGCAAAACAAAACACCGGTCATGAATTAGAAGTCTAAAACTATGTGAAAGGTTATAGGTTACACAAAGTAATAAATGAAGGGGGACAATAACTGTGGAACTAGGGCTGGGCCGATAAACGATATCATATCGAATCGCGATAAAAATTCATGTCATAACGATGATAAGCTCTGGACATTTTTACTCCATATGGGTTAATGTAATAACCAATCACACAGCAGAAATAAACGCGACAACAGCCAGTCCAGCTTTTAGCTTGCATGTCAAAGTACATGCTCTACTGGCAAAGAAAACTGGACACAAGAAGGAAAAAATTAGTGGAAGCGGTGACGAACGTTAAATTGAAAGTGAAACTAACCTTGCGTTATCATCAAAATATGACGAAATTTTCGATAAAAGGTAGCACGAATTCAGTTACTCATTTGAACCGCGCCACACGGACTATTTATCGCTCGGGTCAAAGTCCAAACGGCAGCTCTCAGCGCGAGATCCTTACTCTGATCGGTCTCGGTCACGCAACACTAAACAGCGCTGTGAGATCCAGTGAAAAGTGTGTGAATTCAGCGAAAAACACAAATGTCTCTGTGATTTAAACTACTTTAAAGCCAGACAAAACAGCGCTGAGAAACACTAAACACTGTGCGCAATGATACAGTCAGAAGGATTTGATCTACAAATCTCCATAATTGACCATGCATTTACTGTTTTAACACTAACTGCACCATTTGTGGCAGAAATGTGGGATGGATATTCATATAGAATTGTATATTATTAATGTAGATGTATTAAATGTATTAAAAATATTATTACAGTATTTTTTATTTAGCTATAGAATGTGCATTTATACTAAATGTTTTTAGGCTACTGTTTTACCTTACCTGTTTGACCTGTTAAATACCATAGAAACCATATAGATACGTTTTACTATGGTAGTGAAGAGCTATATGCATGGTTTTAACTGTGGTTATTATCATGATCTAAATGTATGATACTATGGAAGACCTGATATATGAACTCAGAATATTTAAATTTTACCACATAAAAATGAGGTTTTTACATCTGCATCCTCCTAACTCAAGCTACTACTACTGTCAACTCACTGTCAAATGTGCATTTCTAAGACAAAATGTAATATTATTAATACTGCAACCTGCACTGCAAACTGTGCCGAAGATATATGCCAAAGTCAGGCAACACAAACCTGTTTCATGACTAGAAACAATATCATCTATTAGAACATGCAGAAACTAAGACATTATTTTTTTTCTAGGAAAATGACTGGAAAAATGACTGGAAAAGGGTAAGGAGTTAAAAAACGTGAAGTTCTGTCATGTTCTGACAATAAAATAAAATCACCTTTATTTATATAGCGCTTTTTACAATGCCAATTGTTTCAAAGCAGCTTCACAGTGGTAACAGGAAAATAATGCAACAGAATTTGATTAGGCTGTACAGCCGCTCTGGAGAAAACGGTGATGTCATCCAGCTCATTTCAATTATCATATAGTGTCAATGCGGGCAGATCAGTAATATAGTTGAAATTTTAGTGTCCCCAACTGAGCAAGCCAAAAGCCAAAGGCGACGGAACTCCTTCAGGGCCAGAATGGAGAAAAAAAACAGGCTCAGTCGGGGTGCCAGTTCGCCTCTGGCTGACGAACAAATAGTGTATGATTATGATTCTGGCAACATTACAGGTCAGAAGTCATATTAGATCAATAGATATTTGTAGGATTATTCAAAAGATTGGAGTCGTCACACCGGGGACGGGTTTAATGAGGATGTCGTGTCGATGTGGCATTTACGGGGGGAGTTTAATTGACACGGTCTCTACAGACATTTCAGGGATGCATTCGTCATGTCCAGGCGAAGGTCCACCATCTGGTCCGGATACGGCCCGGATCCGGCCGACTGCAGTAAACCTTGGGATAAACAGAGAGACTAACATTAGCGTAGATGCCATTCTTCTTATGATGTAACGAGTACATCAGGTGTTATGGGAAGTGTTCCCGGTTCCGGCTGACCTAGTTAATGCAGCCTAAAACAATCATTTAACTGATTTGAATAATAGAATGTGTATGTGTATGTGTATGCCATAGTAAAGAGATGTGTTTTTAGTCTAGATTTAAACTGACAGAGTGTGTCTGCTTCCCGAACAATGCTAGGAAGACTGTTCCAGAGTTTAGGTGCTAAATAGGAAAAGGACCGACAGCCTGCAGTTGATTTTGATATTCTAGTTATTATCAACTGGCCAGAATTTTGAGACCGCAATAGACGTGATGGAGTATAATGCGTTAAGAGCTCGCTCAAGTACCATTTAGTGCTTTGTAAGTAATTACCAAGATTTTAAAATGTATGCGATGTTTAATAGGGAGCCAATGGAGTGTTGCCAGAACCGGGCTAATATGGTCATACTTCCTGGTTCTAGTAAGAACTCTAGCTGCTGCGTTTTGGACAAGCTGCAGTTTATTTATTAAGCGAGCAGGGCAACCACCCAGTAGAGCATTACAATAATCTAGCCTTGAGGTCATGAACGCATGAACTAACTGTTCAGCATTTTGCATTGAAAGCATGTGCCGTAATTTAGATATATTTTTAAGATGGTAGAATGCAGTTTTACAGATGCTAGAAACGTGGCTTTCAAATGAGAGATTGGTATCCAAGAGCACACCCAGGTTCCTAACTGACGACAAGGACTTGACAGAGCAGCCATCGAGTGTTAGACAGTATTCTAGGTTACTACTTGTGGAGTTTTTTTGTCCAATGATTAAAAATTCATTTTTTTCTGAATTAAGTTGCAGGAAATTACTAGTCATCCAATTTTTTATATCAGCTATGCATTCCGTTAATCTTGTGAATCGGTAAGTTTCGTCAGGGCGTGAAGAAATATAGAGCTGAGTATCGTCAGCATAACAATGAAAATTAACGCCATGCTTCCTAATAATATCTCCCAGTGGTAGCATGTACAGGGTGAAAAGCAACGGTCCTAGCACTGAGCCTTGCGGTACTCTATACTGAACTTGTGATCGGTGTGACATCTCTTCATTTACTGCTACAAACTGATAACGGTCAGATAAGTATGATTTAAACCATGCCAATGAAATTCCACTAATGTCAACATAATTTTCGAGTCTATTCAAAAGAATGTTGTGGTCGATAGTATCGAATGCAGCGCTAAGATCGAGTAACACTAACAGAGAGATACAACCACGATCGGATGATGAGAGTAAATCATTTGTAACTCTAGTGAGAGCAGTCTCAGTACTATGATACGGTCTAAATCCTGACTGGAAATCCTCACAGATACCATTTCTTTCTAAAAAGGAGCATAATTGTGAGGACACTGCCTTTTCTAGTATTTTTGACAGAAAGGGTAGATTTGAGATTGGCCTGTAATTGACTAATTTTGTAGGATCAAGTTGCGTTTTTTTAATAAGTGGTTTAATAATAGCCAACTTAAAAGTTTTCGGTACATATCCTAATGTCAAGGATGAATTAATGATATTAAGAAGAGGATCTATGACCTCTGGAAGCATCTCTTTTAATAGTTTAGTCGGTATAGGGTCGAGCATAAATGTTGTTGATTTTGATGATTTAACGAGTTTAGCCAATTCTTCTTCTCCTATAGCAGTGAATGAATGTAATTTTTCCTCAGTGACACTACAATGCACTGTCTGATGTGATACTGTAGTAGACGGCTGCATGGTTATAATTTTTTTCCTAATATTATCAATCTTACAAGTAAAGAAGTTCATAAAGTCATTACTGCTGTGCTGTTTACAAACATCAGAAGTTGAAGCTTTATCTTTGGTTAATTTAGCCACTGTATCGAATAAATACCTAGGGTTGTGTTTGTTTTCTTCTAAGAGAGTCGAGAAATAAGCAGATCTAGCAGTTTTTAGGGCCTTTCTGTATGCAATCATGCTCTCTTTCCACGAAATGCGAAAAACTTCTAGTTTTGTTTTCTTCCATCTGCGCTCCATTTTTCTGGCTGCTGTTTTAAGGGCCCGGGTGTGCTCGTTGTACCACGGCAGTGGACTATTTTCTTTAATCTTCTTTAAGCGCCGGGGAGCAACTGTGTCTAAAGTGCTGGAAAAGAGAGAGTCAATAGTTTCTGTTGCAACATCGAGTTCCTCTAGGCTATCTGGGATGCTGAGGAGATGAAACTGATGAGGAAGATTATTTACAAAGCAATCTTTAGTCGCAGCAGTGATAGTCCTGCCATATTTGAAGCGAGGGGACGGCTTTGCAGCCTTTGCTAAATTAAGTGTACATGATACTAGGTAATGATCTGAGATGTCATCGCTCTGCTGCAGAATTTCAATGGTATCAACATTTATTCCATGTGACAGTATTAGGTCTAAAGTACGATTACGGCGATGAGTGGGTCCTGACACGTGTTGCCTTACTCCAATAGAGTTTAGAATGTCTCTAAATGCCAATCCCAGTGCGTCTTTTTCATTGTCTACATGGATATTAAAATCACCAACAATTAGAACTTTATCTGCAGCCAGTACTAACTCTGATAGAAAATCAGCAAATTCTCTGGTAAAGTCTGTATGGTGCCCTGGTGGCCTGTATACAGTAGCCAGCACAAATGTCAAACGGGATTTATCAATTTCACTACATAACGTTACATAAAGCACCAAAACTTCGAAGGAATTATATTTGAAACTAGACTTCTGAGTAATACCGAAGATATTATTATAAATTACAGCAACACCTCCCCCTTTACCTTTCAGACGTGGCTCGTGTTTATAACAATAATCTTGGGGGGTGGACTCATTTAAAGTAATGTAATCGTCAGGTTTTAGCCAGGTTTTTGTCAAACACAGCACATCTAGGTTATGATCTGTAATCATATCATTAACAATAAGCGCTTTTGAGGAAAGGGATCGAATATTCAGCAGCCCGAGCTTTATCATTTGATCATCTGTATTATATCTGTTGTTTATTTGTTGGACATCAATTAAATTTTTACCGTTGAATGGTTTTGATGGTTTTTTGTATTTACTAATTCGTGGAACAGACACAGTCTCTATGTGATAATATCTAGGTGAAAGAGTCTCTATGTGCTGGGATTTATCTGACTTCTGTGACGTGAGACAGCTAGCAGGCGGTCGGGTAAGCCAGTCCGTCTACTTCCTGACCTGGGCCCCAGTTAGTCAAGGTTTAGCTCTAAGACTATGTGCCAAATTACTAGAGAGAAGAGCGGCGCCATCCCAAGAAGGATGAATACCATCTTTTTTCAACAGGTCAGGTCTGCCCCAAAAGCTTTTCCAATTGTCTATGAACCCTATGTTATTTTGCGGACACCACTTAGACAACCAGCCATTGAGTGATGATAGTCTGCTAAGTATCTCATCACTCCTTTTAATGGGGAGGGGACCAGAACAAAAAACGTCATCTGCCATCGTACTTGCAAGTTTAAAGAGTAGTTTAAAACCACAATTAACAGTCTGGTTTCTACAACTTTCAATTAGGAGCAAAAATCTGCCTTTAAATTTCAAAGAAATAAATATTTGATATTTATCGGAATAATTATCGATATCGACTAATATGAGCATTTTTTATCGAGTTCACTTTTTGGCCATATCGCCCAGCCCTATGTGGAACACATATTCCATATACTGTATTCCAATAATATTTCATTTTTATTTCATTTTTATTTTTATTTAAGGTTAGATTTGTGAATAAATGTCCGAGAGGATAAAAAGGGCCAATATTTGTGGAGGGCGCTGTACAGTATTTAAACATGATTGTGTCTCTCTGCTTTTTTCTTTTTTTTTTTCAGAAATGCGTGTTATTGTGCAAGTTACACAGACTGTCAATGGAGTGACAGAAAGCTTTCAGATTTCATCAAAATGATATTGAACAAAAGATGAACAAAAATCTTGGGTTTGGAACGACATGAGGGTGAGTAACTGATGACTGAATTCTCATTTTTGGCTGAACTAACCCTTTAACTTCTTTTACCTGGAGTGTTCAAAGCATATTTGTGATTTGATAATGCTGACCAATATACCATAAGAAATTCACTGGAAATAGTATGAATACTTTCCACAATTCAAGATTAATATTAAACATACTATATGCCTGTGGTGAAGAGTGTAACTGAAACTTGAGAGTTTCTCTGATTCTTTTTGTTTGTTTTTTTCCAGACTACATCCAAAATAGTGTTTCCACATCTGAGATAAATGCAGTTATAAGAACCACGTGGAATAATGAGGATAAGCTCTTCAAAAAACAAAACCTCCCTGAATAATATGAGAAGATATATGCATGATTGTATGGTTTGTAAATAAACACTTTAAATACATTGTCTAACTCTCAGCCTGTTATTTGAAGTTTTTAAAAAAAAAAAGTAAAATCACATTTATTGTTGAGTTGCTGTTTGAGACTATCACTGTTGTTTTATACCTTAATTCATTATATTGCAGATGTGTGAAAATAAAACTTATTCTGGATATTCTGGTTGTATTTCAGTGGTATTGTACAGCATTTTATTAGTATTGCATTTTGCTAGTATTGTAATTGTACTTTAGTTGTATTATGTATTGTATTGTATTATGCAGTTATATTGCAGTATTATTGTAGAACTACTTCAGCTGTATTGCAGTACTACCGCGGTTATATTGCAGTATTATTGTAGTATTACTTCAGCTGTATTGCAGTACTACCGCAGTTATATTGCAGTATTAATCTAATAATAATCTAATGAGCCTGGTTCCTCTCAGATTTCTCCTGAGCTAGAGACTACTGACTGTAATCCTCTTGATTCAAGGTATGACACAGGTGAATTGCAAACTCAGTTGAGGAACAATTTGGCTTCTTTGTTCTTGAAAAGGCACAGTGTTCTTCATGTATCCGAAATGGCTATACAAGACATAATTGAAAATTTGGTACAGATATGCTCACTGTCCAAACCTCTTGTGAGAGACTCAATCATCATGGTTCTGCCAGAGTATGATCAGACTATCAGTGAAGTCCTTCTTGAATTAGTGGAAAAATAATATATTTGTCAGTGCTACTGCAGAAGGTGCAGAGCTGTCCACTGCTAAGCGAAGGAAAAGATTTGTGGAGAGTAACCATCCTCTGGTATTGCCAGTTCAGTATACTGTAGATTCCAGTGGACACACAGCAGTGTATGTTCCAATACTTCAGATGCTTCAAACAATGTTTAAAAATACTGATCTTCTTGAGAAAATTCAAGAAGCCAAACCATCGCCTCCTGGAATGTACACGTCTCATGAAGACGGAACGTATTTCAAACAAAATGAGGTATTGTCAGAAGCAGGAGAGCTGAAATTGTCACTGATTCTGTATGTGGATGACACTGAACTAGCAAATCCTTTAGGCACAGCTAGAAAGATCCACAAGCTTTGTGCAGTGTATTGGTTACTTGCCAATTTACCCGGCAAGTACAGATCCAGCCTACATGTCATACAGCTAGCTCTGCTATGCAAAGTACCAGATGTGCAGAAGTGTTCTGTCACCTTTGTTAAAAGACTTGCACACTCTTGAGCAGGATGGTATTTTCATTGAAAGTCTCGGTCAGTGCATCAGGGGCACTGTGTTGTTGTTTGTGGCAGCAGATAATTTGGCTGCTCGTGGTCTTGCAGGCTTTGTGCAGTCTTTCCGAGGACATTATGTCTGTAGATTGTTGCTGTACTACAGATCAAATACAGGCCAGTGAAGTTTCTGAAGGAGAGTTTAGCATGAGAACAAAGGCCTGCCATGATCTTCATGTGCAAAATGTTGCTCAAGGAGAAAATGTAACCCATTTTGGTGTTGCAGGTGAGTGTGCTCTCAGCAAGGCACTGCAGCATTTTCATCCCATTACTGGATTCCCACCTGATATTCTGCATGATTTGTTTGAGGGTATTGTTCCTGTTGAGTTGGCCTTGTGCATCAGTGAAATGATTCGAATGAAGTATTTCACCCTTGAAGATGTAAACAAAAAAAATCGCACATTTCCATGTCAGCACACTGACAGGCTAGATAAACCTCAGCAAATCCCCAAAAATGTTGCTGCCAAACGAAACATTGGTGGGAATGGACATGAAAATTCCACTCTGCTGAGGTTATTACCAATTATGGTAGGAAGTAAAGTCCCTGAAGGAGATGAAGCATGGGCCATATTGATGGACCTTAAAGAAATTGTGCAGCTAGTGTTGTCTCCATCTTTCACGGAAGAATCCATCCAGTACATGCAGACTAAAATAAGTGATCACAGACAGGTTCTTAAGGCAGTGTTTCCAGACTTTAAACTCCGACCCAAGCGTCATTATATCGAACATGACTGTGGACCATGAGATTTGAGGGAAAACACCGCTTTTTCAAAAGGGTGATACATGACACACAGAATGTCTTGAAAACCCTGGCTACCAGGCATCAGAACATGATGGTGTATCACCTGAATGCACCATTGTTTTTCAGACCCCACATACAGGTCTTAAGTGTTACTACTGTCCAAGTCACTACTCTGCCACAAGTGGCAAGAGACTTCATAGAGACCAAGACAGACAGCCAAAACATATACAGTACATCAATAGTCTCCATTGATGGCACAGAGTATGCAAATGAAATGTTTGTTTCTGCAGGGCAGGCAGGAGGACTTCCAAAATTCAGCAGGATTGAAAATATACTGCTTGTGAACAACTCTGCTTCCTTTCTTTGCAGGAACTACGGGTCCTGGTACAGTGAGCATTTAAGATCATTTGAGCTGACATCATCGGACATCTTCTCTGTGCATCAACTGTCGGAACTAAATGACACAGTAAGGCTCACAGCCATTTGCTGTTAACACAGAAAAGATCTATTTTGATCAGTGATTTGGAGGATTAAACACATTAATGAATGGGAAACTCTACAGTCAGTCACCTAGAACAGTTTGTTGTTAGAATAGTGTTAAAGGGATAGTTTACCAAAAATGAACATACTTTTTTACTCACCTCATGCTATCCCACATGTATATGACTTTATTTCTTCAAATGAACAAAACAGATGACTTTTAGAAAAATATACCGTCTCTGCGAGTCCATAAAACACAAGTGAATGAGTTTCAAAAAGTTGAAAGTTCAAAAAGCACATATAGCAATAATGACCTTAATCAATAAAACCTCAGTGGATGAATAAATGTCTTCTGGAGCGAAACAATAGGTGTGTGTCAGGAACATTCTAATATTTTAATCTTTTTTTATCTATAATTATGTTCATGAGTGGGTCAAGTTCATGCTTGATGTAAATTTAAGCATGTTGTGAGAAGTGCACAAGGATATCAATTTTTGTGCAAGCTTCTCTATGCGTTACATCATGCTTCACACCATGTACAAACATGCGTATGATGGTTGACTGAAAGCGATGCTTCAAAGCAAAAAAAAAACAGTTAAAATTTTACTCCAGAAGACAATGATTTATCTACTGTTATTGTACGGATAGTGTAATTATTGCTGTATGTGCTGTTTGAAATGTTAACTTTTTAAAACAGTTTCATTTGTATTATATGGACTCACAGAAATGGATTATTTTTCTAAAAATCTTAAGTCTAAAGAAAGAAAGAAAGTCATATACATCTGGTATGGAATGAGAGTAAATGAGAGTTTTCATATTTTTGGTGAACTTTCCATTTCTTTTTTTTTCTATTCACAAATAACAAACTCATTAATGCATTCTTTTTTTTTCTTTTAAACAGTAAGAATGGAGCTCAGAACTTCCTGCTTCATGTCCATATCTCATCAGACATTGTGAGGAAGATGACTCTGTCTTGTCCAGAATCTGTGAACGAGTTAAAAACAATAAAGCTAGACTTTGACTTTAACCTATCTTACGAAGATCCAGATTTTGACGGACAGCTATGCTCCCTTGTAGACATTGAGGAACTTCCACAAAAGGCTGTACTAAAATCTGTACGATCTGAGATTGATGCAAGTTCAGTAGCATCAGATGACACACGAACATTGCCCCATGCTGTGACTCCAGAAAGGACTTAGAGATGGCCTTATGTTTTTCCAGTGCCCACTTTTTCTTATGAAGTAGAACTGATACTTGGTGAGGGAAATGCAACATATGAGAAAACAGGGAAGACTCTCAAGTTATCCAGGGGACAAAAGCATGACATTCTTGAGACACTTGCAGCCAAAATGCATAGTTTCAAAGCATACCCGAATGATAAAGAAGTTTCAATGCTAGCAGAAGCACTT
Organism: Coreius guichenoti; assembly: GCA_039654105.1. Classification (NCBI taxonomy): domain Eukaryota; kingdom Metazoa; phylum Chordata; class Actinopteri; order Cypriniformes; family Gobionidae; genus Coreius; species Coreius guichenoti. The sequence goes on from CM077178.1 coordinate 39,440,668, forward strand.
GTCACCAAGCATCCTTGTCTAAAAGAACCAGGATCTCAGACAGGGTGGTATGGTTGGAAAAACAGTCTGAAGTTTAAGATGGAAGAAGGTGGCCTGGTCTGATGAATCATGTTTTCTTTTACATCACATGGATGGCCGAGTGTGTGTGCGTGGCTTATCTGGGGAACACATGGCACCAGGATGGGAAGCATGGCACTATGGGAAGAAGCCGACGGAGACAGTGGCCGTTTCTTAGTATGCGTTCTTGTCTGTACTTGTGCTCTTGTGAATCATCATCAGTCGCTGCCCAAGTACTTTTCCAATTCAAAGTTCACATCTAGTCAAGTACAGTTCAAATCCCCGGATGTGTCCTTGATCAGCCCCTTTTATTGAGGATGCGTCGAGAGGAGACTTGAGCGGCTACACTGTAAAATCGAATTAGTTACACTTACTTAAAAAAAACATGCAAACCGATTACCTTAAAAAAAAAAAAACAAGTAAAGTGAAATAGGAATAGTATGTTGTGCTAACAAATGCTAGTATAGTATAGTTCACTTACACAAGAGTTCTAGTAACTAAAAAAGAACTGTAGAGAGTGCTTGATATTTTACTTTAGATTTACTCTTGACTTAGTTTAGCTACCATTGTTGTTACCATTGTTTTGTTTTGATGCTGAATGTTGAAGTGTGTGTGTGACAAGCATGGTCAACTGCAAGATTGTCACAAATATAGAGAGATTATATCAACCCAGTTAAACGTTTCACAAGGTGTTTATGACGTGTTAGCAATAAAAGAGTAAAAGATCATAATACGACATAAAGGGAAGTATTACATAGGTTACTTTTAAAAGGTGACTTAATTTCTGACTAAATCAATAACTATAGTTAATTATTCAGTCAGAAGCTAGGTCAACTTTTAAAAGCAACCTATTTATTAATTCTCTTCCTTTGAAACCAAATAACTGTGATTTCTTGTTGCATCACTGCATCAATAGGAGGAGAATTACAATAATATAAATGAAAGTGCCCAACCAAGCTTATAGGGCCATTAGGATTAGGGGAGGGTCTTTGTCTTTCTCAGGTGTGAAACACATCAATATTCATGATGATTCATGCCATCCCCGCCTAAGCCTTCCTGACACAAAACATGTCTTACAAATTTTAAATCAATATATTTTAATTGAATGAGTGGCCAGAGTGATTTTTACATCGTCTTGAAGCAAAAATTCTAGCCTACGTGATCCAGTTTTCAAAAGTCTTGTGAACAAATATTCAGTATAGGTTTTATAGCCTTATAACAGTGACTTAAAAACGTAATTTTCTCAAAACTACAAACTTTTACACACATGCTGCTCACATATTGTAGCAGAGTTTGTGCTGAATACAGAGTAATCAGACTTTAGCCATGAAAATGTTACAAGTAACAGAAACAAGCACAAATGTCAGGACATGTCAAAACACCTCCAGGACCCAGAAAACAGCTCAGGGTTCAGAGGGTTAACCCTGCCGAGAGCAGCCTTTCCTCAGCTAGTCCTTCTGATGTTTTTGGAGTTGTGAGATCCAGTCAACCCATTTCATCATATATTAGACTCTGAATGAGATCAGTGTATCAGGGCACTAAATAATAACCATCAACATGTGACCATATTTTCTCGTGGCTTTTGTCCCATAACAAATGTATTTTACATACACACAGTTACAGCAGCCAAAAAAAAAAAAAAAGCTAATGTTATAAAGTCAAGGGTCAAGAGCCCAAATAAAGCAAACACTGATCTCGATAATGGTAACTTCAAATGAAACTCAATAAAACATCAACATCTAAACCTCTGTTAATCTCAATAAGAGCTTCTGTAGACGTCTGACAGAAATAAAGTCAGTCTGGTTAGTAATGTGTGAAGCTGGTAATGCTGTTTGTGGAGTTGTTTAATCCTCCTCTGCTGAGATCTTCAGAGATTTAATGTCTTCTTTTATCTTCTGTTGATTTCATCTAAGGCTGTGGCTGAAGTCAGTTGTAGCTCTTGTGTTTCTCTTTCCTTCCACTTTTTCCGGTTCCGGTTCGAGCGAACGCTGAGGCGTTTGGCTGCCGCTGCTCTCCGGTTTTATTTCTCTTAATTTTGTTTTTACCCGTTTGAGAATATTTTATGACCTTCGATCGAGGAGATCTCACTGATTATTGCCAGATTTCTTTCATTACTTGCTATGGTGGACCGAGTCGGATCTGAATGCTTGGATCTATTGAGCATTGCTTGGTGAACTTGAATGTGGAGGAGTGAATCCAGATTGAAATGTGGTGTTATATTATCTGCGCACTGGTGTGTTGGAGTGCTACAGTTTGTTCTTCGAAGTGGGGTCTGTTTCCTCATCCCGGTGTGAACAATTATCCAAATATGATGCTTAAATACTCTTCAGCGGATTTACAGAGACTAAAATCATTCTGCCGTCTCTCCGGTGGAATATACAACCGCTGCGCCGCATTGGGAATTGCGCGCCGTAACAGGTACAGCCACCGTGGATCTCGTCGTGACCCGTTTGTGAGGACTTCGACTGTGTCTCAGGATAATGATCACATCCCGGTCATTTGGTCACCACATCGCCGCTCTACCGTTGGGTCAAATGGTAAGAGTAGGAGTGTCAATCTTGGAAACATTCGTTTGCTCAAACACGCACCTCTCAGCGCTCGGCAGTCCGCCTGCCCTACTACAGTTAAGATGGCCTTAGTGAATGCAAGGTCAATAACGAATAAATCTTTTATTTTAAATGACTTCTTTATATCTCACTCCTTAGACATTTTATTCGTCACTGAGACCTGGTTAAAACAGGGTGACTTAATGCCTCTTGATGAGATTGCTCCCCATGACTGTGCTTTTTTCAGTTCTCCACGGGCCTCTGGACATGGTGGTGGAGTTGCAACAATTTATAAAAACTGTTTTAAATGGAAGACTGTGCCTACGGACACCTTTTCCAGTTTTGAGGTCCAGGTATTGAAGGTTGATTTAAAGGGTCCTGCGCTATGCGCTCTGATTTACAGACCCCCTAAATGCAATAAGGATTTTATTAATCAATTTTCTGATTTTCTCTCTGATCTGGTGACTCGAGCTGATAGACTATTGATTCTTGGGGATTTTAACATGCACCTCTGCTGCCCTTCGAAACCACTGGTCAAAGAATTTGTAACTCTTTTAGAGTCTCTAAACCTCGTACAATCTGTATGTGGTCCAACTCACAATCTGGGTCACACACTCGATCTTGTGCTGTCTCGAGGTTTTTTGATCTCAAATCCGGATGTTATTGATGCATGTATGTCTGACCATTACCCAATTTAGTTTGAAGCTGAGTGCTTTCTTCCGTCAGCTATTTGTTCCCAGCCTTCATGTCTCTCGCGATCTATTCATTCTAACACTGCAAATTTGTTTTCTGAATATTACTTTTCACATTTTAATAATAATTTTCTTAACGAAATGGATACTGAATGCTTGGTTGAGGCATTTTATAAAGTATCCTCTGTTGCTCCGCTTAAGCTAAAAGAATGAAAGCTGCCGGCCAGCCATGGTTCAATAATGCCACCCGCGCTCTCAGACAAGAGTGTCGAAAAGCGGAGCGAAAGTGGAAAAAAGATAGGCTCCAGGTTTCATTTGATATTTTAAAATTCTGTTCAACTATCAAACGGCAGTAAAGAAGGCAAAGTCTAATAATTTCTTTTCTCAATTAATTACTGACAACGCGAAGAGACCGAAAGTACTGTTTGACACGATTGATTCTCTTCTAAACCCGACTGTGAATATTTTATCTGAAGCCTCTGCAGAGCTTTGTGAAGATTTTTTAAAACATTTCACTCAGAAAATGTATGATATTAGATGCTTCATTGTTTATTCTGAACCGTGTCAATTGCAACTGCCTTGCCCTATGAGTTGTCTGTCTAACTTTCAACATGTTTCTTCAATTCAGTTAGCAGATATAACATCTACTATGAAGTGTTCTGGTTCTAAGTTAGATATTATCCCAGCTCGTCTGTTTAAGGATGTTTTTTCTACCATTAGTCCTATGGTAACAGCTATAGTTAACAGCTCTCTAGCCAAATGTGTTGTTCCAGCTAGTTTGAAACATGCAAATGTGCAACCTTGAAAAAACCTCAATTTGATCCGGAAATGTGCAGTAACTATCGGCCAATCTCTAAACTGCCTTTCATCTCTAAGCTCTTGGAGAAAGTAGTGTTTTCACAGCTTCAGAATTTTTTGGATTCTTTTAATATTTTGGACATGTTCCAATCTGGGTTTAGATCATTACATAGCACGGAGTCAGCTCTGTTGAGGGTTACAAATGATATCTTGCTTGCTCTGGATTCAGGCTCTTGTGTAGTGCTGGTTTTGTTGGACCTGAGTGCAGCATTTGATACCACTGACCATAACATTCTTCTTGAAAGTCTAGAATGTATGGTAGGTATCAAAGGCACTGTATTACAATGGTTTGCTTCGTACCTCACGAATAGGACTTTTTCTGTAAATTTAGGGAACTTTTCCTCATCATCTGCACCTGTTTTGTGTGGTGTGCCCCAGGGATCCATTTTGGGACCTTTATTGTTTTCCCTTTATATGCTTCCCTTGGCCCTCATTTTTCAGAAATACAACATTTCATATCACTGTTATGCAGACGATTCCCAGTTTTACCTACCAGTAAGGCTGGACACCACTGGTTCATCTGATGTGTTATTGAAATGTGTAAATGACATCAAGAGGTGGATGGCAAATATTTTTTTGCAGCTAAATGAAGATAAAACAGAGGTTTTAATTTTAGGTTGTCCTGCAAATTCTTCCCCTGCTCTGGAAGCCCAGTTAGGTCCTCTCTCAACAAATGTGAAGTGAAGTGGCGTGTTTGTGTAAGAAAAATATCCATATTTAAAACTTTATAGATTAAAATAACTAACTTCCGGCGGACCACGGTACACATCGATTTACAGCGAAAGAGCCTACACCCATGTCCTGACGCATGCATATTGACGAATGCAGAAGCACTGTGGATAGAGCAAAAAAAAACATGAATTAGAAGTCTAAACGAGAATTTTTAAAGAGAAATGGTGGAGGATTTCGATATAAGAGAAGAGGAGCTTGAGTTTGTTGCCCAGCCCTATCCGCGAGAGGCGTCAAAGCTTGCAATGCTCCTGTACATCGCGTCAGGGGTTACTCTTTCGCCGTAAGTCGACTTGCGTACGGCTTTCCGCCGGAAGTTAGTTATTTTATATGATGGATAGATGCACTTTTATGATGGATGGATGCACTTTTATGATGGATGGATGCACTTTTATGATGGATAGATGCACTTTACACTTTTATGATGGATAGATGCACGTTTATGATGGATAGATGCACGTTTATGATGGATGGATGCACTTTTATGATGGATGGATGCACTTTTATGATGGATAGATGCACTTTTATGATGGATGGATGCACGTTTATGATGGATGGATGCACTTTTAATGATGATGGATAGATGCACTTTTATGATGGATGGATGCACTTTTATGATGGATGGATGCACTTTGCACTTTTATGATGGATGGATGCACTTTTATGATGGATGGATGCACTTTTATGATGGATGGATGCACTTTGCACTTTTATGATGGATAGATGCACTTTACACTTTTATGATGATAGATGCACGTTTATGATGGATAGATGCACTTTTATGATGGATGGATGCACTTTTATGATGGATGGATGCACTTTTAATGATGGATAGATGCACTTTTATGATGGATAGATGCACTTTTATGATGGATGGATGGATGCACTTTGCACTTTTATGATGGATAGATGCACTTTACACTTTTATGATGGATAGATGCACTTTTATGATGGATGGATGGACTTTTATGATGGATGGATGCACTTTTAATGATGGATGGATGCACTTTTATGATGGATGGATGCACTTTTATGGGCTTCAAAACAGAAACAGCCATTCACTGCCATTATAAAGCTTGGAAGAGCCAGGAAATTGTTTAATATAACTCTGATTGTGTTCGTCAGAAAGAATAATGTCATACACCTAGGATGAGGGAGAGTAAATCATCGGGTAATTTTCATTTTTGGGTGAACTAACCCTTTAAAATGAATAACATTTCTGTTGGCAAATTATTTACATTTTAAATGCAGACGTTAATACTTGACTTTTTTTGCTGTAAATATGTAATAATGTTTACGTTTGAGGTGTTTCAATATGTCCAAATTGTACGTTTCAGCCTCAATCAAAATGTACAAGAATGTACGTTTTGTACCTGTAAATGTTGTGTACTTTTACCCACGTATAAACAATGAGACCAGGCTACCAATACGTTTGTTATGGCAAAGAAAGCCAAGATAAAATGAGATGATGTTGAATACTAATTGATGGTGACAATCATTATGAAGTGTCCTGTTTCATTGACCTCTTCTGAAGTATAATTACTGATTCTAAGTCTTTTGTGCCATTAAATATTTAAGTTTTTCTTCACTAATCTTGTGATGATCACGTGTTGCTCAAGGTGTGGTTATGAGTGCATTAGATGATGATGTTCGATCCCAGCGTTATTTAGTGACATTATGCAATCTTATTTTAGTGTGACGTTGGGCTGCCAAGGCTGTGTGTGTGTGGTGTGTGCTGCTTACACTTAGGTAAGTTTAATGCTTTGTGTTTGGTGTTGTAGGAAGTTTGGTTCGATTTAACTTGAACTATAGCTATGTGTATTACTGATGAGTAAAATCCTGTTAAAGTGTTTGGTTTATTAAGTGTCTTTAACTACTGCAGTAGTTTAATAATTAATTTAATAAAATGTACTTACTGAGTATATACAGTACATGTTTTTACATCACAATTACAATTGAAATAAAAACCTGCAAGCAATTACATCAATAATTTCACTGATGACTAACCCCACACCTTAAGGCTGTGTTTGTTTGAGTAAGTACAACGTTTTCTTTACCCAAGAAACACTATGTCCAATAAGGATAACGTTTTTTGTATTTGAAGAGTGGAGAATAGTCTTAGTCTGGTATTTGCCCTATAGTTGTAGCCAATATACTGTTTAAATATCCTGTGCATAGCGCTTTACCTTTTATATCATGAGACTTTGACCAAATGTATTCAACAAGAAAAACTGAGCACCTGTATAGCTGCAATACACTTTATAACCTGTAAGTGGATGAAAGCATACTGCGATGCACTTATTGCTTCAGATGCGGCTGTTCCAGTTATGGACAAAACACAAATCTCTGTCATTCGCTGGTCAAAAACCTTGTAACTCCATTTGAGCTTGATTTTCATAAAATATTAATATTATAATGACACATCATGCAAGTGTCTGAGCATATATAAAGCCACAATACCAACTTTGATGACACAGTGTTTAATTATTTAAAACATACAGGGTTTCCGCCTGACAGCGACGATCTGTACATTTATTGTTTTATCATCATCACCACAACATGATATAGCTGCCTATATGACTTCATTGTTTTCCTACCTGATTAATAGTTAGTTAGTAGTTAAGTTTAGGTATTAAGGGATGTAGAATATGGGCATGCAGAATAAGGCATTAATATGTGCTTTATAAGTACTAATAAAACAGCCAATATCCTAGTAATATTCATGCTAATAAGCTACTAGTTATAGTGAGAATTGGATCCTAAACTAAAGTGTTACCATTTTGTCCCTAACCTTCCTACGGTAAGGTCCCACCTCAGTAGCGTCACCTCAGAAGTGCTCTGCAATACGACATGAACACAGTAAGCTGTACCAATCAATTTAGACCTAATCTAAAGAGGAACCAAATAGTTTATGGTGTTATAAAAGAAAATCCCATTTTACGTCTCCGTTTCAAGATTTTATGTCTTAACTGCAATCGTACAAAGTTCAGTCATGCAGCTGAAATCACGTCAATGTAAGCTCCAAAAGTGTGATGTTTGCATGCTGGTGAGAGAACAATTGCCAGTTACCAATGACCAATTATTCGCCTTATTTTTCCAAAATTTTTCAAGCTAGCTGGAGAAAGTTGTACTGTTGTTCCAGATAATGTTATTGGTGCTATGTCCATCTTAATGAATGTACTTTGCAATGTAAATGGTGATTTCATTAGGAAATGCAAACGCCATACCATAAAGAGTGATTGTTATCGTGTTTTTCTGGGACAAATAAAATCAACAACATCATAAACTGAGGAGGAACAATCTGTTTTTATTGCATTTGGGTCCACGTAACACTGAAGCAGTGTTGAAGTTATAAGATAATTAAGTTAATAATTATACTGAAAAACGAGCAGATACACAACTACAACTGACTTAGATGAAATCAACTGAAGATAAAAGAACACATTTCCCCGGACAAGGCTTCAATGAGTAGTTCACCCAAAAATGAACATTAGTCCATGATTTACTCTCCCTCAAGTCATCCTATGTGTGTATGACTTTCTTCTTTCAGACGAACACAATCACAGTCCATTGAGTTTGAAGCACAAAAAGCACATCCATCCATCATAAAAGTGCTCCACACGGCTCCGGGGGGTAATAAAGGCCTTCTGAAGCGAAGCCATGCGTTTGTGTAAGAAAAATATCCATATTTAAGACTTTATAAAGTAAAAGATCTAGCTTCTGGCGGACTGCCTTCCGTATTCAACTTACGGAAAAAGCGTAACTGGTGTGACGATGACGTCGGACGTAGCGTAAGCTTTTTGAACTGCGAGAGACGTTATGCTTTCTGCGTAAGTTGAAGACGGTCTGACAGAAGCTAGATATTTTACTTTATAAAGTCTTAAATATGGATATTTTTCTTACACAAACACATTGATTCGCTTCAGAAGGTCAATCCTTCCCATTAACTTCGGTGGAGAGCAGAAGCATCATCTTCAGCTCAGTTCGCCCCGTTCACCTGATGCGGGTACATCTTCAACAGGTAAGGGCAACTGTAACGAGATCACAGTGTTAATGGTATTATTTTAATTATTTCAGTGTTCTTGCATCACGTTACAGGGGGTCAGAATGGCAGCATATGCGTTCAGACAAGTTGTTAGTGGAGCGGTGCGCTGCTCTGTAGCCTACCATTGACATTACCATTGGCAAACAGCACAACCTGTTTACTGTCTAAAAATCGTGTCTGCAGAAAAGGCATGTTAATGCATGCTGCATCTATAAATGGCCACTGTGGTATCCCTGTTATCGGTGTACGCATTACCTGTGGGTGCGGACCTAAGAGGTAGCCTTAGCTGACGCCAGATCAGTATTTCAGATCATACAACCTAAACTCACTATACAAGCCGATCTGAGACCTGCTAGAATAACAGGCACGTTGGTATAATTCAGGCAGGCATTACTAGTTGCTTGCAGATGCACGATACAGTAGGGTTGGATTCGGCTGAAGCTGAAATGAAGCACGATTTAGACTAGAGTCTTTGTTTCCAGCAGAAAAACTAAAAAGCCTGACTTTACTCTGCAGTGTCATTCCCACTTTCATAATAGTTATTGGGTAACAGTTCTGTCACAACCTCATCTGTCCTCAAGAATATGGAAGTTCCATTAAAGAGAGAAGGAAATAACTAATGTTTCCAAAGTATTACTTAGTAATTATTCAGTAGTGCACAAATTACTACATTAATGTAGTATTGTTAATGTTAATAATTACTAAATTTTACCAAAAACTTCCAACATTTAACCAATGAATTACACATATTACAAAATAGTTACTTATTACCATAAAATGTTACTTTGTGATATTAGCCTATAAAGTGTTTCCCATACTTACTTTGACATCACACTTACATTATCTTGCAGTTCAAAATCATTAATATCAATTGGATTACTTAGTATGCAATTTGTCTGATGTGTTCCATGTCACCCATCCCTTGGTCCAACACAATTTAACCATGGATGACAATTTTATGTCCTTGTTTATGTTTATAGTGCCATTGAAAAGGCTTAGGATATGCTCCCATTATTATCGCTCCAGATTTAACTAAACCCAAAACCAGTCATACAACTACCTACCGCATTAACAGTTCATTTAACGAAGAATAAACATAACTCAGAGACTCTCATTGAATGCAAAAATAGTGGTCATTTTTATTTAGTTAAAAATCAAGCAAAGCACAGCAGTAGTCAATTCATTTCAAACTTTTATTCACACCATATCAAAACCCATATTATAATAATAATAATAATAATAATGATGATGATGATGATGATAAGTTTTATTTATATAGCGCCTTTCCCAAGCTCAAGGTACAAGAAAATAGCACATACACAGCATCAATATAGAACAAAGATATACAAATATACAGTGAGAAAAAAACAAAAAAGAAAAAAACCCTGCAGAACACCAAGCAGAGGAGGGTTGGAAATACTGTAAGGAAAGATGTTTTTAGTTGAGATTTGAATGAGGATACAGTAGCAGTGTCACGCAGAGTAACAGCACTGAATGATCTTCCACCTATAGTTGAATAGACGGAAACGAGGCACAGTAAGCAGTTGAGTCAGATGACCGGAGGGAACGAGGAGGAGAATAACAGTGCAGAAGCTCAGATAAATAATGGGGAGCAAGTCCATGAAGACATTTAAAAGTTAACAATAGAATTTTATACTGAATGTGGACAGAAACAGGTAGCCAATGTAGATTATAGAGCAAAGGGGTGATGTGATCAGATTTCTTGACATGATTGATGACTCTGGCAGCAGAATTTTATACATATTGATGTCTAGCGATTGTTCTAGCGGGCAGCCCAATAAGAAGTGAATTACAGCAGTAATATACCTGCTGTACGCAATGCCAAAGTTCATGGAAGATCCATTTAAAGTGATAGTCGAGCTGTAGATTGAAGAGCTTTTGTGGCATGAAGGTAATTATTAAGTGGTTTCCACAACCTTCACCTCAAGGACCATAACCTCCAGAAATCACAAAAAAAAGTCCTTCTACAACAATCAGAAGAACCCAGGCTAAATAAAACAGTCCAAATAACACAATTTAAACACTTCCAAAAGAAAATGCAAGAGTTAAACATACATTTCATACAAAAATATATCACTACTTACTTTCAGTTGAGCATAAAACAAATGTTTCTCAACAAGGACTCCGAATCTGAGCACATGGCTAGGCCTCTGCATGCTGCACTCTTACTCTTCCTCTTCCTCTTCCTCCTCTTCCTCTTCCTCTTCCTCTTCCTCTTCCTCTTCCTCTTCCTCTTCCTCTTCTTCTTCTTCTTCTTCTTCTTCTGCCGTTTTATGGCAGTTGGCAAACAAACGATAGGTGCATTCCCGCCACCTACTGGACTGGAGTGTACATGCTGCACTCACTTCTTGCAATTACAAGTCTCACATTTATCTGACACTGACTTTTTCATGGTATACAATGAAGAATTGAGTCCTGTATGTCCTAATCTTATCCTAGAAAATATAACATCTTCTTTCTTACATTTACCTTCATTATTTTTGACTCTGACAGATTTTTGAATTTTACAGTATTCTCTACCCTTGATGTCATTATTCCAGATTTCCTGCCAAGATGTCATTATTCCCTGATGAGTAAGTGATTTTGCTTCTGATCTCCCAAAACAAATTTCTAAAATGTCATCATCATTTTTGTTTAGTGCAGTTTTAGCAAGTTTATCTGCAATCTCATTTCCCTCTATTCCAACATGTGCTGGTATCCAACAGAAGTGAACATATATTCCTAGTTGCTGTAGATTCAGTAAGCTCATATAAACCTCAATTACAAGATCCTCTCGGACTGTTTCTCCTGATCGTATGCTTTGGATTGCAGCAGCAGAATCTGAACATATTACCACTTTAATCGGTTTAACCTCCTCTACCCACTGAAGACTGATGATTATTGCAGTCATTTCTGCTGTGTAAACCGATAACCTGTTTGAGATTCTCTTAACAATTCCTTTATTTCTGGGATGTATATACCTACCCCTACATGTTCGTTATTTAAGTGTTTTGATCCATCTGTAAAAATATTAAGATAATTATAGTAACTTTTCTTCAAATACTCTTGAACCATGCACCCAATGTTACTATTCCTCTCTGTCCATTCTCTCCTCTTTTCTAATATTTGAATATTTTCTTTGGGTTGTGGAAATATCCATGGGGAAATGCTACTATGAATAACTGCTGGACTGTGTTGTATAGTATCTAATTTGTACTGTTTCACTTTCTTGTTAATATCCCAGCCAAAACGTTTACCAGAAAAAGTTGTGTATTCCCAACATTTCTGCAGAAGAGTTGATGCTAAATTTCCATCTCCTCCTCCCTGTATTCTTATCCAATATGTTAGTGATAACTTAGTTCTCCTCAGATGCAAAGGCAGTTCACTGGATTCAACGAGCAATGCATTAATGGGCGTTGTTTTGACTGCTCCTAAGATAAGTCTTAGTGCTCTGTATTGTATCCTGTCAAGTTTTTCTAGGTGAGTTTTTGCTGCTGCTTCATACACCATGCAGCCATAATCCAAAGTAGCTCTCACCAAAGCCCTGTATATGCATAATAATGCTTATTTGTCAGCTCCCAATTCAGTTCCGACCACACACCTCGTTAAATTTAGTACCTTTTTACATTTGGTCTCAATATTTTCAATATGATTCTTCCATGTGTATTTTTCATCAATCCATAGACCAAGATATTTAAACACTCTAACTCTTTCCATGTGCTTACTATATAGTGTTAACCCCTGCTCATTACCTATTTTCTTTTTAGTGACCAGCATATAACATGATTTTGCTACTGAAATTTTGAACCCCAATCATAAGACCATCTCTCTACACTGACTATTGCTTTCTGTATACTTTTCAACACGTGTACAGTTTTTCCCCCTTTTCCAGATTGCTCCATCGTCTGCATACAAGGCTGACTGTATACCTGTCCCTGTATTTTCAAAGATATCATTAATCATGATATTAAATAGAATTGGACTGATGACGCTACCTTGTGGTATCCCATTTTTAATAACAAAACTTTCTGAGATTTCTGATCCTACTTTTACTTGAAATGTTCTGTTTGATAGAAAATCCATGATCCAGTTACATAACCTTCCGTCTATGCCTAGTTTATTCAATTAAAGCGTGCAGGGCAACCACCCAGTAGAGCATTACAATAATCTAGCCTTGAGGTCATGAACGCATGAACTAACTGTTCAGCAATTTGCATTGAGAGTATACGTCATAATTTAGATATGTAAATTGTAATTAATATGTAATTGTATTGCTCTCAATGCAAAATGCAAAATGAGTTCATGACCTTAAGCCTAGATTATTGTAATGCTCTACTGGGTGGTTGCCCTGCATGCTTAACCCCTAGAGGACTGCAGTGTTTTGGGGCCCTTGAGATGTTTTGTCATGGCCTGACATTTGTGCTTATTTCAGCTACTTATAACATACTATTGATCAACATGTAATTTTGCTGTATTCAGCACAAACTCTACTACAATAATATTTGAGCAAAATGGATGTACATGTTTGAATTGTTTAGAAAATAATGATTATGCATGGTTTCTAAGTTTTGGGAAAAAAATTGTCATCGCAATAAGGACATAAAACACATACTGAATAGTTGTTCACAAGACTTTTGAGTTATCAAACTTGAGGGCTAGTATTTTTACTACAGAATGGTGTAAAAATCATTTTGACAACTCATTCACGAACAACAATATAATGATTTAAATTTTGTAAGTCAGTTTTTGTGTGAGCACTGCTGTATGCGTGGGAGTGTGGCATTGATAAATAGTCATGGCCATGAATATTTATGTGATCTACACCAGGTGAGACAAAAGACACTCCCCCCAATGGCTAATGGCCCATCAAAGTGGAATGCTGTGAGGCAGCCTGAACAAAGCATGTGAGGAGATTTGAAGATTTTAATCTATTTTATTGTAATTCCTCTATGTGGAGGAACTAAATGTTGTGCCTCACAGGACCACAGTACTACATATATAAACATATACAGTACCGGTCAAAATATTGGACACATTACTATTTTTTATATTTTTGAAAGAAATCTCTTCTGCTCATCAAGCTTGCACGTATTTGAGCAAAAATAAAGAAAAAAACAGTAATATTGTGAAATATTATTACAATTTAAAATAATGGTTTTCTATTGTAATATACTTTAAAATATAATTTATGCTGATTTATTATATCTTGTGATACATTTTTCAGGATTCATTGATGAATAAAAAGTTAAAAAGAACATCATTTATTCAAAATAGAAGTCTTTCCTGACAATATAAGTCTTTACTATCACTTTTTTTTTTTTTATCAATTTAACACGTCCATGCTGAAAGTATTTATTTCTTACAAAAAAAATAAAATAAATAAATAATAAAAAAAATACTGACCCCAAACTTTTGAATGGTAGTGTATATTGTTACAAAAAAGATATTTTAAATAAATTCTGTTCTTTTTTAAACTTATTCATCAATGAATCCTGAAAAAAAGTATCACAAAAAAAAGTATTTTTTTCTGTATTTTCATCAAATAAATGCAGGCTTGATTTCTTTCAAAAACATTAAAAGTAGTAATGTTTCCAAACTTTTGACTGGGAACTGAAAATATAAAACAAAGAAATATATAGCCTATATAATTCTACATATACCTATATAACATATAACCTATATAGACAGCCTTTACGGTATATAACTGTATAAGCTATATGAACCTACACATAGTATAACTCAAATGACTTATACTTTACAAAAGTACTAAACATACATGTAGTGGTACAGAAGACAGAGAGTATTACAGAAGGAAGACAGTTTGTAAAAGCCCACTCACCAACCTCTGAGTAACCTACTCGCTCTCATAGTGTTACGGCTGCTCATGCAAGGGAAATATCCAGGATGGAGGGGAGTATGAAGTTCACCAGGATGAAGTTCACCATGTAGTGGTACATCTCACTGCCTTGGCTCTCTTCGGAACATGTACTTGGAAATTTTCATTGTCACATCTGTTAAAAAAAAAGAAAAAAAAGAGCATGAGCATGCTGATAACACAAACAAATAAGTATTATTATCACTATCAATCACTAATGACCATGGATAAAAAAGACAACAGTTTCTGTAATGTTGTAAAAGAACATATACTTTTGTATTATGACGATGTAAACACTTACATCTGTAAAATATTACGTTGGTGCACTTACTCAGTATGATTGTCGATCGCACTGAGAACTGAACGACACCTGTGTGCCCTGCGCGACGTGCTGGTGAAGGCGAGCGTGATGCAGACACATTATGGGTCATAGGGCATCTGTAAAATATTACATTCCAGCAGTGCAGTGTAATAGGCTAACCAAAACCGAACATTTATATATAGAAATATAATGTCTAGTGTTTAGACAGTATTACATTATATAGTTTACAGTAGGCTAAAATATATTTGCAGTAAATCACATCATAGTTACACCTAAGCAGATATTCACAAACAAGCTACATTAGGCATAAGGCAGTATTTAAGCATGATAAGCTGTATCATAAGCTAACCAAAACAGAGCAAAATATATTACAAATATGTTTAGAGAGTATCACATTACAAACTAAACTGCCGTAAGCTGTCAAAAGCTAGCCAAACTAGGCAAAATATAGTCTGAAAATTCACAGATTATCAGAAAAATAATTATATAACACCAAACAACCTCGCATTGACCGGGGGGCGTGTGCAATGCATATAGATCACTCAAACTATTTACCATGTGAATGACACCGGGGGTGTGGCGATCTCAGCTCACTGCAGATAATGAAGGCAGAAGGAAAAGACTGTAGATCTCCTTGGTTTCAAACGGATTACATAAACTGAGAATATTTGTTTTTATAAAATAATAAATAATATTTATTTTACAAAAAGCACAACATTTTGTTTTTATTGTGAGTATACACAAATAAAAGTACATAACAGTCTGTCTTGATCGATTGCTCCTGTCTGCCTCCTGTTTGTCCTTCTGACTGCTGTGCTCGCGTGTGCTCTGCTTGCGTTTGAATCTTTATTTGATATCATTCCCTGTTGTTTAAACTGCTAAATATAATTTACCCATCACCTTATATTGTCTAATATTGCCTACCATATTAAATCTGACACCGCTAGCTTTTAATCTAAATCACTATCACGCGTTAGCATTTCGCTAGCCTGTTAGCTTGCCATCTCTGCACTCGGGTCTCCTGTTTTCTGAGTTCATCAAACAACTGTGGTAAGTTGGATTAATCAACAAATACGGTAAGCCATGTCTTCTTCTCCTGTCATTGTCACTTGCACTGCATGTTTCATATATCTTTCTCCGTTGGCGAACAGGGCTTCACATGTGATAAATGTAAGGAGATAGTCAGGCTGACGGAGAAGATTTCAGAATTAGAAACACGCATCCAGACTTTATTTGAGAGTAGTGAGAATGTAACAGCTTTAGACACTGCTTTGGATGCGAATAGCTTAGTGAACTCTGTACATTGTTCGGTTCCGGCTGTAGAGCCCGTGCAGCAGGACAACTGGGTGACGGTGAGACGGCATAGTCGCAGATCAAAAAAACCACTCTTCCGTTCCGATTAGAACATCAAACAGGTTCTCCCCACTCAGTGATGCTCCCACTGAGAATCCTGTTGAAAGTGCCCTAGTTATTGGCGATTCTATTACACGGAATGTGAAAATAGAGACACCAGCCACCATAGTCACATGTTTACCGGGAGCCAGAGCGCCTGACATCAAAGCAAATTTAAAAGTGCTGGCTAATGCCAATCGTAAATTCTCTAAGATTATTATTCACGTCGGCACAAATGATCAGTCGGAGATCACCAAAATTAACATTAAAGAGGTGTGTAAACTCGCAAGTATGATGACAGATGACGTTTTTTGCTCTGGTCCCCTCCCCGTTAAAAGGAGTGATGAGATACTTAGCAGACTATCATCACTCAATGGCTGGTTGTCTAAGTGGTGTCCGCAAAATAACATAGGGTTCATAGACAATTGGAAAAGCTTTTGGGGCAGACCTGACCTGTTGAAAAAAGATGGTATTCATTCTTCCTGGGATGGTGCAGCTCTTCTCTCTAGTAATTTGGCACATAGTCTTAGAGCTAAACCTTGACTAACTGGGGCCCAGGTCAGGAAGCAGACGGACTGGCTTACCCGACCGCCTGCTAGCTGTCTCACGTCACAGAAGTCAGATAAATCCCAGCACATAGAGACTCTTTCACCTAGATATTATCACATAGAGACTGTGTCTGTTCCACGAATTAGTAAATACAAAAAACCATCAAAACCATTCAACGGTAAAAATGTAATTGATGTCCAACAAATAAACAACAGATATAATACAGATGATCAAATGATAAAGCTCGGGCTGCTGAATATTCGATCCCTTTCCTCAAAAGCGCTTATTGTTAATGATATGATTACAGATCATAACCTAGATGTGCTGTGTTTGACAGAAACCTGGCTAAAACCTGACGATTACATTACTTTAAATGAGTCCACCCCCCAAGATTATTGTTATAAACACGAGCCGCGTCTGAAAGGTAAAGGGGGAGGTGTTGCTGTAATTTATAATAATATCTTCGGTATTACTCACAAGTCTAGTTTCAAATATAATTCCTTTGAAGTTTTGGTGCTTTATGTAACGTTATGTAGTGAAATTGATAAATCCCGTTTGACATTTGTGCTGGCTACTGTATATAGGCCACCAGGGCACCATACAGACTTTACCAGAGAATTTGCTGATTTTCTATCAGAGTTAGTACTGGCTGCAGATAAAGTCCTAATTGTTGGTGATTTTAATATCCATGTAGACAATGAAAAAGACGCATTGGGATTGGCATTTAGAGACATTCTAAACTCTATTGGAGTAAGGCAACACGTGTCAGGACCCACTCATCGCCGTAATCATACGTTAGACCTAATACTGTCACATGGAATAAATGTTGATACCATTGAAATTCTGCAGCAGAGCGATGACATCTCAGATCATTACCTAGTATCATGTACACTTAATTTAGCAAAGGCTGCAAAGCCGTCCCTTCGCTTTAAATATGGCAGGACTATCACTGCTGCGACTAAAGATTTCTTTGTAAATAATCTTCCTCATCAGTTTCATCTCCTCAGCATCCCAGATAGCCTAGAGGAACTCAATGTTGCAACAGAAACTATTGACTCTCTCTTTTCCAGCACTTTAGACACAGTTGCTCCCCGGCGCTTAAAGAAGATTAAAGAAAATAGTCCAACGCCGTGGTACAACGAGCACACCCGGGCCCTTAAAACAGCAGCCAGAAAAATGGAGCGCAGCTGGAAGAAAACAAAACTAGAAGTTTTTCGCATTTCGTGGAAAGAGAGCATGATTGCATACAGAAAGGCCCTAAAAACTGCTAGATCTGCTTATTTCTCGACTCTCTTAGAAGAAAACAAACACAACCCTAGGTATTTATTCGATACAGTGGCTAAATTAACCAAAGATAAAGCTTCACCTTCTGATGTTTGTAAACAGCACAGCAGTAATGACTTTATGAACTTCTTTACTTGTAAGATTGATAATATTAGGAAAAAAATTATAACCATGCAGCCGTCTACTACAGTATCACATCAGACAGTGCATTGTAGTGTCACTGAGGAAAAATTACATTCATTCACTGCTATAGGAGAAGAAGAATTGGCTAAACTCGTTAAATCATCAAAATCAACAACATGTATGCTCGACCCCATACCGACTAAACTACTAAAAGAGATGCTTCCAGAGGTCATAGATCCTCTCCTTAATATCATTAATTCATCCTTGACATTAGGATATGTACCGAAAACTTTTAAGTTGGCTATAATTAAACCACTTATTAAAAAACCGCAACTTGATCCTACAAAATTAGTCAATTACAGGCCAATCTCAAATCTACCCTTTCTGTCAAAAATACTAGAAAAGGCAGTGTCCTCACAATTATGCTCCTTTTTAGAAAGAAATGGTATCTGTGAGGATTTCCAGTCAGGATTTAGACCGTATCATAGTACTGAGACTGCTCTCATTAGAGTTACAAATGATTTACTCTCATCATCCGATCGTGGTTGTATATCTCTATTAGTGTTACTCGATCTTAGCGCTGCATTCGATACTATCGACCACAATATTCTTTTGAATAGACTCGAAAATTATGTTGGCATTAGTGGAACTTCATTGGCATGGTTTAAATCATACTTATCTGACCGTTATCAGTTTGTAGCAGTAAATGAAGAGATGTCACACCGAACACAAGTTCAGTATGGAGTACCGCAGGGCTCAGTGCTAGGACCATTGCTTTTCACCCTGTACATGCTACCACTGGGAGATATTATTAGGAAGCATGGCGTTAATTTTCATTGTTATGCTGACGATACTCAGCTCTATATTTCTTTACGCCCTGACGAAATTTACCAATTCACAAGATTAACAGAATGCATAGCTGATATAAAAAATTGGATGACTAGTAATTTCCTGCAACTTAATTCAGAAAAAACTGAATTTTTAATCATGGGACAAAACTCCACAAGTAGTAACCTAGAATATTGTCTAACACTTGATGGCTGCTCTGTCAAGTCCTCGTCGTCAGTTAGGAACCTGGGTGTGCTCTTTGATACCAATCTCTCATTTGAAAGCCACGTTTCTAGCATCTGTAAAACTGCATTCTACCATCTTAAAAATATATCTAAATTACGGCACATGCTTTCAATGCAAAATGCTGAACAGTTAGTTCATGCGTTCATGACCTCAAGGCTAGATTATTGTAATGCTCTACTGGGTGGTTGCCCTGCTCGCTTAATAAATAAACTGCAGCTGGTCCAAAACGCAGCAGCTAGAGTTCTTACTAGAACCAGGAAGTATGACCATATTAGCCCGGTTCTGGCAACACTGCATTGGCTCCCTATTAAACATCGTATACATTTTAAAATCTTGCTGATTACTTACAAAGCACTAAATGGTTTAGCGCCCCAGTACTTGAGCGAGCTCTTAACGCATTATACTCCATCACGTCTATTGCGGTCTCAAAATTCTGGCCAGTTGATAATACCTAGAATATCAAAATCAACTGCAGGCGGTCGGTCCTTTTCCTATTTAGCACCTAAACTCTGGAACAGTCTTCCTAGCATTGTTCGGGAAGCAGACACACTCTGTCAGTTTAAATCTAGACTAAAAACACATTTCTTTACTATGGCATACACATAAAGCATTTTTAATTTCTATTATTCAAATCAGTTAAATGATTGTTTTAGGCTGCATTAACTAGGTCAGCCGGAACCGGGAACACTTCCCATAACACCTGATGTACTCGTTACATCATAAGAAGAATGGCATCTATGCTAATGTTAGTCTCTCTGTTTATCCCGAGGTTTACTGCAGTCGGCCGGATCCGGGCCGTATCCAGACCAGATGGTGGACCTTAGCCTGGACATGACGACCATATCCCTGAAGTGTCTGTAGAGACAATAGTGTCAATTAAACTCCCCCCTGTAAATGCCACATCGACACGACATCCTCATTAAACTCCAATCTTTCGAATAATCCTACGAATATCTATTTATCTAATATGACTTCTGACCTGTAATGTTGCCAGAATCATAATCATACACTGTTTTGTTCGTCGGCCAGAGGAGAACTGGCACCCCGACTGAGCCTGGTTTCTCCCAAGGTTTTTTCTCCATTCTGGCCCTGAAGGAGTTTTGGTTCCTTGCCACCGTCGCCTTTGGCTTTTGGCTTGCTCAGTTGGGGACACCTAAATTTCAACTATATTACTGATCTGCCCGCATTGACGTTATATGATAATTGAAATGAGCTGGATGACATCACCGTTTTCACCAGAGCGGCTGTACAGCCGAATCAAATTCCGTTGCATTATTTTCCTGTTACCACTGTGAAGCTGCTTTGAAACAATTGCCATTGTAAAAAGCGCTACATAAATAAAGGTGATTTGATTTGATTTGATTTAACAGATTTTAATGATGTATAACACTTATTGACACTTATTGACATTATCTGATGACGAGGACTTGACAGAGCAACCATCGAGTGTTAGACAGTATTCTAGGTTACTACTTGTGGAGTTTTTTTGTCCAATAATTAAAAATTCTGTTTTTTCTGAATTAAGTTGCAGGAAATTACTAGTCATCCAATTTTTTATATCAGCTATGCATTCTGTTAATCTTGTGAATTGGTAAGTTTCGTCAGGGCGTGAAGAAATATAGAGCTGAGTATCGTCAGCATAACAATGAAAACTAACGCCATGCTTCCTAATGGTATCTCCCAGGGGTAGCATGTACAAGGTGAAAAGCAACGGTCCTAGCACTGAGCCTTGCGGTACTCCATACTAAACTTGTGATCGGTGTGACATCTCTTCATTTCACAGAACTGAAACTCAAGACACGCTCGCCGGACAAACGCTGGACCGCGAGTCTATGTGAAGAATCTCGGGACCGACAATATTGTATTATACTATAAGTTAGGAAATGTAACGTTAAGGATGAAACTATCACGTTAAACATGACTTCTCATGACTTCCCCCACTCACTCACTGCGTCGCATTATGGATAATTTTTGATTCACTATACGTTAGTGTTGTTTACATTGTATGCACTTACCCGCTGATTGCCAACAAAACAGACATTTGATGCAGTTTCACTCACCGCCTGCAACGATCTGCAGATCCAGCGGGCCTTGCTTATAAAACATTCGTCACCGAAAATGCCAGGAACACACTTGAAAAACAAATTGCATCCACTGTTCCCTTAACACTGGGTTCTTTGGGAAACTGAACAAGGTTATCTTTCCCTCACAACCAAAAACACACTTCTTTGGTGACATTGTTAAAAATCCTTCTCGACTTGCGTTACCCGAATGATGGGCGTGCTCTCTCCTGCTCTAGTTGGTGTGTGCGTGCGCTTTTCCAGGAGAAGTGTACATACAAGAATTTTCCGCCTTTATTTAGACTTCATACAGGGCCATACTCGAAAAAAACTTGTGAGAGTATTTTTGGCACAGAAATACTCTGTCATACGTCCAACTTATTTTTTTTTAAACTTTAGCCATGTTTAGCATGGGAATCCAACTCTTTAACAGTGTAAATAAGTCAGAATGCATGAAATAGCATTAGACCTGCCAAATGGGCGGGGCATCTGCCCATAAGGTACGCTGTAATGCCCTAAAACGTCAGATTAATCTCCTTCAGCGACGATCTCGGTCCTCGCTGATAAACTCTCAAAGCTACACCACCTTCGCCGAGAAAAGACGAGCCTGCAGCGGAATAGCGAGCTAGCCAGCCCGGACTTCCTGCGAACGAGTCAGCGGCCTGTTTCAATGCGCTCAATCGCCAGCGATCCCGCGAGTTGTCGCGTTTTTCCCCTGCGCTCTCCAATGAACACTACGGTGTATCTTTTTACTGTCATATAACGACATACATCATGTCGTGGTACATGCAACACTCACCTGCATGAAGAGGACGGCCACAATGAGTGCGTGATCTGCCTGGGCAAGGCCCATGCGGACGCTGCTCTCGCCGGTTCCGGCTGCTCTCACTGCGAGAGTATGCCCCTCTCCTCTCTTCGCTCACGGATAGCGTGACCCCGCCCCTCGAGCTCTCCTGTTCCCTTTCCCGTCTGAACCTCGACGGAAAAAACGGCGGAGCCAGAGGGCTGAGTACACCGAGGCTAGCGAGCTCACGTCGGCCCAGTGCCAGCGTGCCTTGTCTTCGCCTCAGAGAGACGTTTCCCCGTGACGTTCTCTCGATCGGACCTGCTCCCTCCGCTCGACACCGAGGGCCTGGTCTCATTCGGCGGCAATGAGGATGACGAGCATCCACACGATGACTCCATGTCTCTTGCCGCTTCGGATGCCGAGGAATGGTTGGGCTCAGTCAACGACCCCACCCCCTCAACACTCACAGCAGTGCAGCAACTCAAAGGCTGGTGCAGACACCGAGCTAATCCGTGTCCTCATGAAAGGCCGTCAATGAGCTCTGCCTGGACTGGGCCTCCCCTGAAGAGCCTGCACGCAGCCGCCTCGAGGAGTGGTATCTGCAGGGGCGCCAGCAGGCCCCTCGACAGACAGCTGCACCGTTCTTTGCTGAGGTGCACAAGGAGCTAGCGAAGTCATGGCGCGCCCTCTACTCTGCTCGTCTCCGCCCATCCATCTCGCACGCGCTCTCCACCATTGACGGCGCTGTCGAGAAGGGCTACGAGAAGCTTCCTCCGCTCGAGGAAACGGTAGCCGCGCACCTCTGCGATAGGCTGGAAGCCTAAGATCGCCCACCCTTCCAAGCCCTGTCGTACAACGTAAGCCTTGGCGAATAGGGCCTATGCTTCCGCCGGCCAAGCAGGCTCCGCTCTCCATTTCGATGGCGGTCCTGCAAGTGTTTCAGGCCAAGCTCCTCCGGACTATGGATGAGACTGGACCAGATCAAGAGGCGTTCCGTGACCTCCGATCACGCGAAGCCTCGCCAGCCTCGTTGTGCTAGAGCGCCACTTATGGCTAAACCTCACCGAGATCAAGGAGGCCGATAAGACCGCCTTCCTTGACGCTCCAATCGCTCCGAATGGCCTATTCTGCCCCGTGGTGGACGGGTTTGCAGACCGCTTCACCACGGCTCAGAAAGCGTCCCAGGCAATGCGACATTTTCTGCCGAAGCGAGCCAGCTCTGCCTCCTCGGCCCCATACCAGCAGCAGCAGCTGCAACACTGCAGGACGGTGCATGCGCCCGCGTCCGCGCAGCCCCGCCCACCACAGGATCAGCTGTGGTTCACCCAGGGCGAGGCTCGGCCATTGCACTCCGGTTGTGCTGACCCCTGCGAATTCCCCAAATGTGGGAATCTCGACTGCATAATTTATGGTAGTGGGGGACTGCGTTCACGCTCTCCCCTGGACATACTGGTTAAAAGCAGATAGCGAGAGGTACCGAGAGGATGCGTGGCGTTTTAACAGCTGTGCCGTGACCCGCGTTCCCAAATGGTGAAGTTCCACTTTTTTTGCCGCCTTCTTCTGATAATGAATGACCTGGGGAGTCCAGAGAATTGAACTGCGGTGGTTTGACCGGGAAAAGCTAGGACCGGTTCGCCAAATGAGGTTTTTCGAATAAATTTCCTTTATTCAACGGGCGATTTGATTGCCAGCAGTGGTCCTAGAGGCAAAGTTGTTCAGATGGAGGAGTTCTATCACATGGTATGACTGTCTTGTGCGTGTGTGAAAAACCAGGTGATATAGCCGTTGTCGTGTTGTTGTTTTTTCATTTTAAAGCGCCAGCAAGTGGCCATTCGCCACGTCCTTTTTCACCTGACCACAGACTGAGCCCGTACAGAGGTGTGCCGACTTGGGAAAAATTGCCTCGTTCCGTTCAAGAGTTATAGCCGTTTTAGTATGCCCCGCCTGGCCCACTCAGAACGTTTTGGCCTGCCGACGCCAGGGTGAATCGAAATTAAGACTTTTTTCCGATCCCGGTGGACAGACAGACTCCAGAGCATCTTTCTGCACTGGTTTGGGTCAGATCGGGCAAAAAACCTAGGACTAGTGTGCAAAAGTAGGTTTTTCAAAGAATCCAAAATACCCGAAAATTTCGCCGGCGCGACCATCAAATCCGAGACGTGCGTCTCGCTCGGCTCGAGCCAAGGATTCCGATGATATAAGACACTTGGTTCTGTGACGGACGGTTTGGGAGCTATGAGCGATTCCGTACTTTTGACTCAAACAGCTCTCTTGTGGTCCGTTTTCGGGGCCAAGCAACGCTGAGCTTGATTGTTGGCGACGTTTGCCCCTCCGCCAGCCCCCCTTCACCGCGGCCCAGATGGGCGTCGCCTTTGCCGGCTCCCCTGCCGCTGCGTCATAGCGGCATCGCTTCTCGGCCTTTTGGCTAAGATCAAGTGTAGTATCTGTTCTTATCAGTTTAATATCTGATACGTCCCCTATCCGGGGACTGCATATTAAATAGATTTTTGGCACATGGAGCCGAAAACGGGGCTTGCTCCGTCCACTCCACGCATCGACCTGGTATTGCAGTGCCTCCAGGAACGGTGTGCTTCCCCTTTTTGGGGACTGCGAATTGTTGTGGCTAATAGCAGAGCGAATATCCCTGGAGCTTTACCAGGAAGTACAGGCATACGTAGGAAGCGCACAAGAACGATTGATGTGACCCACCGATAATAACGCTACAAAGAAAACAAAGTTTAAAAGAGGAAAAAAAGCAACAAAGCGCAGTCGTAGAGGTACAGGGCGAAGGAAAAAAGCGTTGGTTCCCAACCCATCACTGCACATTTCTGATGTCCCTTTTATCTGACGCACTTACTTTTATTTTAGCTGATGGCTTGAGAATCAGGTGTGTTTGATTTAGGGACACCTGATTCAACTCATGGTCGCGCACGTCGCAGGCAAGTAATGAAAGGTCCTTCCTTTGCTTGGGGGTAGGGGAGGGGAACGTCACCGTTGGAGAGGATGGCAAAGAGGGATAGGGCGCGTCTGACTGGAGGCCTGGCAATTCATACTTACCTGGCAGGGGAGACACCATGATCAGGAAGGTGGTTCACCCAGGGCGAGGCTCGGCCATTGCACTCCGGTTGTGCTGACCCCTGCGAATTCCCCAAATGTGGGAATCTCGACTGCATAATTTATGGTAGTGGGGGACTGCGTTCGCGCTCTCCCCTGGACATACTGGTTAAAAGCAGATAGCGAGAGGTACCGAGAGGATGCGTGGCGTTTTAACAGCTGTGCCGTGACCCGCGTCCCCAAATGGTGAAGTTCCACTTTTTTTGCCGCCTTCTTCTGATAATGAATGACCTGGGGAGTCCAGAGAATTGAACTGCGGTGGTTTGACCGGGAAAAGCTAGGACCGGTTCGCCGAATGAGGTTTTTCGAATAAATCTCCGTTATTCAACGGGCGATTTGATTGCCAGCAGTGGTCCTAGAGGCAAAGTTGCTCAGATGGAGGAGTTCTATCACATGGTATGACTGTCTTGTGCGTGTGTGAAAAACCAGGTGATATAGCCGTTGTCGTGTTGTTGTTTTTTCATTTTAAAGCGCCAGCAAGTGGCCATTCGCCGCGTCCTTTTTCACCTGACCACAGACTGAGCCCGTACAGAGGTGTGCCGACTTGGGTAAAATTGCCTCGTTCCGTTCAAGAGTTATAGCCGTTTTAGTATGCCCCGCCTGGCCCACTCAGAACGTTTTGGCCTGCCGACGCCAGGGTGAATCGAAATTAAGACTTTTTTCCGATCCCGGTGGACAGTCAGACTCCAGAGCATCTTTCTGCACTGGTTTGGGTCAGATCGGGCAAAAAACCTAGGACTAGTGTGCAAAAGTAGGTTTTTCAAGGAATCCAAAATACCCGAAAATTTCGCCTGCGCGACCATCAAATCCGAGACGTGCGTCTCGCTCGGCTCGAGCCAAGGATTCCGATGATATAAGACACTTGGTTCTGCGACGGACGGTTTGGGAGCTATGAGCGATTCCGTACTTTTGACTCAAACAGCTCTCTTGTGGTCCGTTTTTGGGGTCAAGCAACGCTGAGCTTGATTGTTGGCGACGTTTGCCCCTCCGCCAGCCCCCCTTCACCGCGGCCCAGATGGGCGTCGCCTTTGCCGGCTCCCCTGCCGCTGCGTCATAGCGGCATCGCTTCTCGGCCTTTTGGCTAAGATCAAGTGTAGTATCTGTTCTTATCAGTTTAATATCTGATACGTCCCCTATCCGGGGACTGCATATTAAATAGATTTTTGGCACATGGAGCCGGAAACCGGGGCTTGCTCACTCCACGCATCGACCTGGTATTGCAGTGCCTCCAGGAACGGTGTGCTTCCCCTTTTTGGGGACTGCGAATTGTTGTGGCTAATAGCAGAGCGAATATCCCTGGAGCTTTACCAGGAAGTACAGGCATACGTAGGAAGCGCACAAGAACGATTGATGTGACCCACCGATAATAACGCTACAAAGAAAACAAAGTTTAAAAGAGGAAAAAAAGCAACAAAGCGCAGTCGTAGAGGTATAGGGCGAAGGAAAAAAGCGTTGGTTCCCAACCCATCACTGCACATTTCTGATGTCCCTTTTATCTGACGCACTTACTTTTATTTTAGCTGATGGCTTGAGAATCAGGTGTGTTTGATTTAGGGACACCTGATTCAACTCATGGTCGCGCACGTCGCAGGCAAGTAATGAAAGGTCCTTCCTTTGCTTGGGGGTAGGGGAGGGGAACGTCACCGTTGGAGAGGATGGCAAAGAGGGATAGGGCGCGTCTGACTGGAGGCCTGGCAATTCATACTTACCTGGCAGGGGAGACACCATGATCAGGAAGGTGGTTCACCCAGGGCGAGGCTCGGCCATTGCACTCCGGTTGTGCTGACCCCTGCGAATTCCCCAAATGTGGGAATCTCGACTGCATAATTTACGGTAGTGGGGGACTGCGTTCGCGCTCTCCCCTGGACATACTGGTTAAAAGCAGATAGTGAGAGGTACCGAGAGGATGCGTGGCGTTTTAACAGCTGTGCCGTGACCCGCGTCCCCAAATGGTGAAGTTCCACTTTTTTTGCCGCCTTCTTCTGATAATGAATGACCTGGGGAGTCCAGAGAATTGAACTGCGGTGGTTTGACCGGGAAAAGCTAGGACCGGTTCGCCAAATGAGGTTTTTCGAATAAATCTCCGTTATTCAACGGGCGATTTGATTGCCAGCAGTGGTCCTAGAGGCAAAGTTGTTCAGATGGAGGAGTTCTATCACATGGTATGACTGTCTTGTGCATGTGTGAAAAACCAGGTGATATAGCCGTTGTCGTGTTGTTGTTTTTTCATTTTAAAGCGCCAGCAAGTGGCCATTCGCCGCGTCCTTTTTCACCTGACCACAGACTGAGCCCGTACAGAGGTGTGCCGACTTGGGTAAAATTGCCTCGTTCCGTTCAAGAGTTATAGCCGTTTTAGTATGCCCCGCCTGGCCCACTCAGAACGTTTTGGCCTGCCGACGCCAGGGTGAATCGAAATTAAGACTTTTTTCCGATCCCGGTGGACAGTCAGACTCCAGAGCATCTTTCTGCACTGGTTTGGGTCAGATCGGGCAAAAAACCTAGGACTAGTGTGCAAAAGTAGGTTTTTCAAAGAATCCAAAATACCCGAAAATTTCGCCGGCGCGACCATCAAATCCGAGACGTGCGTCTCGCTCGGTTCGAGCCAAGGATTCCGATGATATAAGACACTTGGTTCTGCGACGGACGGTTTGGGAGCTATGAGCGATTCCGTACTTTTGACTCAAACAGCTCTCTTGTGGTCCGTTTTCGGGGCCAAGCAACGCTGAGCTTGATTGTTGGCGACGTTTGCCCCTCCGCCAGCCCCCCTTCACCGCGGCCCAGATGGGCGTCGCCTTTGCCGGCTCCCCTGCCGCTGCGTCATAGCGGCATCGCTTCTCGGCCTTTTGGCTAAGATCAAGTGTAGTATCTGTTCTTATCAGTTTAATATCTGATACGTCCCCTATCCAGGGACTGCATATTAAATTGATTTTTGGCACATGGAGCCGGAAACCGGGGCTTGCTCCGTCCACTCCACGCATCGATCTGGTATTGCAGTGCCTCCAGGAACGGTGTGCTTCCCCTTTTTGGGGACTGCGAATTGTTGTGGCTAATAGCAGAGCGAATATCCCTGGAGCTTTACCAGGAAGTACAGGCATACGTAGGAAGCGCACAAGAACGATTGATGTGACCCACCGATAATAACGCTACAAAGAAAACAAAGTTTAAAAGAGGAAAAAAAGCAACAAAGCGCAGTCGTAGAGGTATAGGGCGAAGGAAAAAAGCGTTGGTTCCCAACCCATCACTGCACATTTCTGATGTCCCTTTTATCTGACGCACTTTCTTTTATTTTTGCTGATGGCTTGAGAATCAGGTGTGTTTGATTTAGGGACACCTGATTCAACTCATGGTCGCGCACGTCGCAGGCAAGTAATGAAAGGTCCTTCCTTTGCTTGGGGGTAGGGGAGGGGAACGTCACCGTTGGAGAGGATGGCAAAGAGGGATAGGGCGCGTCTGACTGGAGGCCTGGCAATTCATACTTACCTGGCAGGGGAGACACCATGATCAGGAAGGTGGTTCACCCAGGGCGAGGCTCGGCCATTGCACTCCGGTTGTGCTGACCCCTGCGAATTCCCCAAATGTGGGAATCTCGACTGCATAATTTATGGTAGTGGGGGACTGCGTTCGCGCTCTCCCCTGGACATACTGGTTAAAAGCAGATAGCGAGAAGTACCGAGAGGATGCGTGGCGTTTTAACAGCTGTGCCGTGACCCGCGTCCCCAAATGGTGAAGTTCCACTTTTTTTGCCGCCTTCTTCTGATAATGAATGACCTGGGGAGTCCGGAGAATTGAACTGCGGTGGTTTGACCGGGAAAAGCTAGGACCGGTTCGCCAAATGAGGTTTTTCGAATAAATCTCCGTTATTCAACGGGCGATTTGATTGCCAGCAGTGGTCCTAGAGGCAAAGTTGTTCAGATGGAGGAGTTCTATCACATGGTATGACTGTCTTGTGCGTGTGTGAAAAACCAGGTGATATAGCCGTTGTCGTGTTGTTGTTTTTTCATTTTAAAGCGCCAGCAAGTGGCCATTCGCCGCGTCCTTTTTCACCTGACCACAGACTGAGCCCGTACAGAGGTGTGCCGACTTGGGTAAAATTGCCTCGTTCCGTTCAAGAGTTATAGCCGTTTTAGTATGCCCCGCCTGGCCCACTCAGAACGTTTTGGCCTGCCGACGCCAGGGTGAATCGAAATTAAGACTTTTTTCCGATCCCGGTGGACAGTCAGACTCCAGAGCATCTTTCTGCACTGGTTTGGGTCAGATCGGGCAAAAAACCTAGGACTAGTGTGCAAAAGTAGGTTTTTCAAAGAATCCAAAATACCCGAAAATTTCGCCGGTGCGACCATCAAATCCGAGACGTGCGTCTCGCTCGGCTCGAGCCAAGGATTCCGATGATATAAGACCATTGGTTCTGCGACGGACGGTTTGGGAGCTATGAGCGATTCCGTACTTTTGACTCAAACAGCTCTCTTGTGGTCCGTTTTCGGGGCCAAGCAACGCTGAGCTTGATTGTTGGCGACGTTTGCCCCTCCGCCAGCCCCCCTTCACCGCGGCCCAGATGGGCGTCGCCTTTGCCGGCTCCCCTGCCGCTGCGTCATAGCGGCATCGCTTCTCGGCCTTTTGGCTAAGATCAAGTGTAGTATCTGTTCTTATCAGTTTAATATCTGATACGTCCCCTATCCGGGGACTGCATATTAAATTGTTTTTTGGCACATGGAGCCGGAAACCGGGGCTTGCTCCGTCCACTCCACGCATCGACCTGGTATTGCAGTGCCTCCAGGAACGGTGTGCTTCCCCTTTTTGGGGACTGCGAATTGTTGTGGCTAATAGCAGAGCGAATATCCCTGGAGCTTTACCAGGAAATACAGGCATACGTATGAAGCGCACAAGAACGATTGATGTGACCCACCGATAATAACGCTACAAAGTTTAAAAGAGGAAAAAAAGCAACAAAGCGCAGTCGTAGAGGTATAGGGCGAAGGAAAAAAGCGTTGGTTCCCAACCCATCACTGCACATTTCTGATGTCCCTTTTATCTGACGCACTTACTTTTATTTTAGCTGATGGCTTGAGAATCAGGTGTGTTTGATTTAGGGACACCTGATTCAACTCATGGTCGCGCACGTCGCAGGCAAGTAATGAAAGGTCCTTCCTTTGCTTGGGGGTAGGGGAGGGGAACGTCACCGTTGGAGAGGATGGCAAAGAGGGATAGGGCGCGTCTGACTGGAGGCCTGGCAATTCATACTTACCTGGCAGGGGAGACACCATGATCAGGAAGGTGGTTCACCCAGGGCGAGGCTCGGCCATTGCACTCCGGTTGTGCTGACCCCTGCGAATTCCCCAAATGTGGGAATCTCGACTGCATAATTTATGGTAGTGGGGGACTGCGTTCGCGCTCTCCCCTGGACATACTGGTTAAAAGCAGATAGCGAGAGGTACCGAGAGGATGCGTGGCGTTTTAACAGCTGTGCCGTGACCCGCGTCCCCAAATGGTGAAGTTCCACTTTTTTTGCCGCCGCCTTCTGATAATGAATGACCTGGGGAGTCCAGAGAATTGAACTGCGGTGGTTTGACCGGGAAAAGCTAGGACCGGTTCGCCAAATGAGGTTTTTCGAATAAATCTCCGTTATTCAACGGGCGATTTGATTGCCAGCAGTGGTCCTAGAGGCAAAGTTGTTCAGATGGAGGAGTTCTATCACATGGTATGACTGTCTTGTGCGTGTGTGAAAAACCAGGTGATATAGCCGTTGTCGTGTTGTTGTTTTTTCATTTTAAAGCGCCAGCAAGTGGCCATTCGCCGCGTCCTTTTTCACCTGACCACAGACTGAGCCCGTAAAGAGGTGTGCCGACTTGGGTAAAATTGCCTCGTTCCGTTCAAGAGTTATAGCCGTTTTAGTATGCCCCGCCTGGCCCACTCAGAACGTTTTGGCCTGCCGACGCCAGGGTGAATCGAAATTAAGACTTTTTTCCGATCCCGGTGGACAGTCAGACTCCAGAGCATCTTTCTGCACTGGTTTGGGTCAGATCGGGCAAAAAACCTAGGACTAGTGTGCAAAAGTAGGTTTTTCAAAGAATCCAAAATACCCGAAAATTTCGCCGGCGCGACCATCAAATCCGAGACGTGCGTCTCGCTTGGCTCGAGCCAAGGATTCCGATGATATAAGACACTTGGTTCTGCGACGGACGGTTTGGGAGCTATGAGCGATTCCGTACTTTTGACTCAAACAGCTCTCTTGTGGTCCGTTTTCGGGGCCAAGCAACGCTGAGCTTGATTGTTGGCGACGTTTGCCCCTCCGCCAGCCCCCCTTCACCGCGGCCCAGATGGGCGTCGCCTTTGCCGGCTCCCCTGCCGCTGCGTCATAGCGGCATCGCTTCTCGGCCTTTTGGCTAAGATCAAGTGTAGTATCTGTTCTTATCAGTTTAATATCTGATACGTCCCCTATCCGGGGACTGCATATTAAATTGATTTTTGGCACATGGAGCCGGAAACCGGGGCTTGCTCCGTCCACTCCACGCATCGACCTGGTATTGCAGTGCCTCCAGGAACGGTGTGCTTCCCCTTTTTGGGGACTGCGAATTGTTGTGGCTAATAGCAGAGCGAATATCCCTGGAGCTTTACCAGGAAGTACAGGCATACGTAGGAAGCGCACAAGAACGATTGATGTGACCCACCGATAATAACGCTACAAAGAAAACAAAGTTTAAAAGAGGAAAAAAAGCAACAAAGCGCAGTCGTAGAGGTACAGGGCGAAGGAAAAAAGCGTTGGTTCCCAACCCATCACTGCACATTTCTGATGTCCCTTTTATCTGACGCACTTACTTTTATTTTAGCTGATGGCTTGAGAATCAGGTGTGT
Organism: Coreius guichenoti; assembly: GCA_039654105.1. Lineage (NCBI taxonomy): Eukaryota > Metazoa > Chordata > Actinopteri > Cypriniformes > Gobionidae > Coreius > Coreius guichenoti. Next base: position 39,473,024 of record CM077178.1, read on the forward strand.
TTGATTTAGGGACACCTGATTCAACTCATGGTCGCGCACGTCGCAGGCAAGTAATGAAAGGTCCTTCCTTTGCTTGGGGGTAGGGTAGGGTAGGGTAGGGTAGGGTAGGGTAGGGGTAGGGTAGGGTAGGGTAGGGTAGGGGAGGGGAACGTCACCGTTGGAGAGGATGGCAAAGAGGGATAGGGCGCGTCTGACTGGAGGCCTGGCAATTCATACTTACCTGGCAGGGGAGACACCATGATCAGGAAGGTGGTTCACCCAGGGCGAGGCTCGGCCATTGCACTCCGGTTGTGCTGACCCCTGCGAATTCCCCAAATGTGGGAATCTCGACTGCATAATTTATGGTAGTGGGGGACTGCGTTCGCGCTCTCCCCTGGACATACTGGTTAAAAGCAGATAGCGAGAGGTACCGAGAGGATGCGTGGCGTTTTAACAGCTGTGCCGTGACCCGCGTCCCCAAATGGTGAAGTTCCACTTTTTTTGCCGCCTTCTTCTGATAATGAATGACCTGGGGAGTCCAGAGAATTGAACTGCGGTGGTTTGACCGGGAAAAGCTAGGACCGGTTCGCCAAATGAGGTTTTTCGAATAAATCTCCGTTATTCAACGGGCGATTTGATTGCCAGCAGTGGTCCTAGAGGCAAAGTTGTTCAGATGGAGGAGTTCTATCACATGGTATGACTGTCTTGTGCGTGTGTGAAAAACCAGGTGATATAGCCGTTGTCGTGTTGTTGTTTTTTCATTTTAAAGCGCCAGCAAGTGGCCATTCGCCGCGTCCTTTTTCACCTGACCACAGACTGAGCCCGTACAGAGGTGTGCCGACTTGGGTAAAATTGCCTCGTTCCGTTCAAGAGTTATAGTCGTTTTAGTATGCCCCGCCTGGCCCACTCAGAACGTTTTGGCCTGCCGACGCCAGGGTGAATCGAAATTAAGACTTTTTTCCGATCCCGGTGGACAGTCAGACTCCAGAGCATCTTTCTGCACTGGTTTGGGTCAGATCGGGCAAAAAACCTAGGACTAGTGTGCAAAAGTAGGTTTTTCAAAGAATCCAAAATACCCGAAAATTTCGCCGGCGCGACCATCAAATCCGAGACGTGCGTCTCGCTCGGCTCGAGCCAAGGATTCCGATGATATAAGAGACTTGGTTCTGCGACGGACGGTTTGGGAGCTATGAGCGATTCCGTACTTTTGACTCAAACAGCTCTCTTGTGGTCCGTTTTCGGGGCCAAGCAACGCTGAGCTTGATTGTTGGCGACGTTTGCCCCTCCGCCAGCCCCCCTTCACCGCGGCCCAGATGGGCGTCGCCTTTGCCGGCTCCCCTGCCGCTGCGTCATAGCGGCATCGCTTCTCGGCCTTTTGGCTAAGATCAAGTGTAGTATCTGTTCTTATCAGTTTAATATCTGATACGTCCCCTATCCGGGGACTGCATATTAAATTGTTTTTTGGCACATGGAGCCGGAAACCGGGGCTTGCTCCGTCCACTCCACGCATCGACCTGGTATTGCAGTGCCTCCAGGAACGGTGTGCTTCCCCTTTTTGGGGACTGCGAATTGTTGTGGCTAATAGCAGAGCGAATATCCCTGGAGCTTTACCAGGAAGTACAGGCATACGTAGGAAGCGCACAAGAACGATTGATGTGACCCACCGATAATAACGCTACAAAGAAAACAAAGTTTAAAAGAGGAAAAAAAGCAACAAAGCGCAGTCGTAGAGGTATAGGGCGAAGGAAAAAAGCGTTGGTTCCCAACCCATCACTGCACATTTCTGATGTCCCTTTTATCTGACGCACTTACTTTTATTTTAGCTGATGGCTTGAGAATCAGGTGTGTTTGATTTAGGGACACCTGATTCAACTCATGGTCGCGCACGTCGCAGGCAAGTAATGAAAGGTCCTTCCTTTGCTTGGGGGTAGGGGAGGGGAACGTCACCGTTGGAGAGGATGGCAAAGAGGGATAGGGCGCGTCTGACTGGAGGCCTGGCAATTCATACTTACCTGGCAGGGGAGACACCATGATCAGGAAGGTGGTTCACCAAGGGCGAGGCTCGGCCATTGCACTCCGGTTGTGCTGACCCCTGCGAATTCCCCAAATGTGGAAATCTCGACTGCATAATTTATGGTAGTGGGGGACTGCGTTCGCGCTCTCCCCTGGACATACTGGTTAAAAGCAGATAGCGAGAAGTACCGAGAGGATGCGTGGCGTTTTAACAGCTGTGCCGTGACCCGCATCCCCAAATGGTGAAGTTCCACTTTTTTTGCCGCCTTCTTCTGATAATGAATGACCTGGGGAGTCCAGAGAATTGAACTGCGGTGGTTTGATCAAATCAAAATCAAATCACCTTTATTTATATAGCGCTTTTTACAATGGCAATTGTTTCAAAGCAGCTTCACAGTGGTAACAGGAAAATAATGCAACGGAATTTGATTCGGCTGTACAGCCGCTCTGGAGAAAACGGTGATGTCATCCAGCTCATTTCAATTATCATATAGTGTCAATGGGGGCGGATCAGTAATATAATTGAAATTTAGGTGTCCCCAACTGAGCAAGCCAAAAGCCAAAGGCGACGGTGGCAAGGAACCAAAACTCCTTCAGGGCCAGAATGGAGAAAAGAAAACCTTGGGAGAAACCAGGCTCAGTCGGGGTGCCAGTTCTCCTCTGGCCGACGAACAAATAGTGTATGATTATGATTCTGGCAACATTACAGGTCAGAAGTCATATTAGATAAATAGATATTCGTAGGATTATTCGAAAGATTGGAGTTGTCACGCCGGGGACGGGTTTAATTAGGATGTCGTGTCGATGCGGCATTTACAGGGGGGAGTTTAATTGACACTATTGTCTCTACAGACACTTCAGGGATATGGTCATCATGTCCAGGCTAAGGTCCACCATCTGGTCTGGATACGGCCCGGATCCGGCCGACTGCAGTAAACCTCGGGATAAACAGAGAGACTAACATTAGCGTAGATGCCATTCTTCTTATGATGTAACGAGTACATCAGGTGTTATGGGAAGTGTTCCCGGTTCCGGCTGACCTAGTTAATGCAGCCTAAAACAATCATTTAACTGATTTGAATAACAGAAATTAAAAATGTTTTATGTGTATGCCATAGTAAAGAGATGTGTTTTTAGTCTAGATTTAAACTGACAGAGTGTGTCTGCTTCCCGAACAATACTAGGAAGACTGTTCCAGAGTTTAGGTGCTAAATAGGAAAAGGACCGACCGCCTGCAGTTGATTTTGATATTCTAGGTATTATCAACTGACCAGAATTTTGAGACCGCAATAAACGTGATGTTTTTGACCGGGAAAAGCTAGGACCGGTTCGCCAAATGAGGTTTTTCGAATAAATCTCCGTTATTCAACGGGCGATTTGATTGCCAGCAGTGGTCCTAGAGGCAAAGTTGTTCAGATGGAGGAGTTCTATCACATGGTATGACTGTCTTGTGCGTGTGTGAAAAACCAGGTGATATAGCCGTTGTCGTGTTGTTGTTTTTTCATTTTAAAGCGCCAGCAAGTGGCCATTCGCCGCGTCCTTTTTCACCTGACCACAGACTGAGCCCGTACAGAGGTGTGCCGACTTGGGTAAAATTGCCTCGTTCCGTTCAAGAGTTATAGTCGTTTTAGTATGCCCCGCCTGGCCCACTCAGAACGTTTTGGCCTGCCGACGCCAGGGTGAATCGAAATTAAGACTTTTTTCCGATCCCGGTGGACAGTCAGACTCCAGAGCATCTTTCTGCACTGGTTTGGGTCAGATCGGGCAAAAAACCTAGGACTAGTGTGCAAAAGTAGGTTTTTCAAAGAATCCAAAATACCCGAAAATTTCGCCGGCGCGACCATCAAATCCGAGACGTGCGTCTCGCTCGGCTCGAGCCAAGGATTCCGATGATATAAGAGACTTGGTTCTGCGACGGACGGTTTGGGAGCTATGAGCGATTCCGTACTTTTGACTCAAACAGCTCTCTTGTGGTCCGTTTTCGGGGCCAAGCAACGCTGAGCTTGATTGTTGGCGACGTTTGCCCCTCCGCCAGCCCCCCTTCACCGCGGCCCAGATGGGCGTCGCCTTTGCCGGCTCCCCTGCCGCTGCGTCATAGCGGCATCGCTTCTCGGCCTTTTGGCTAAGATCAAGTGTAGTATCTGTTCTTATCAGTTTAATATCTGATACGTCCCCTATCCGGGGACTGCATATTAAATTGTTTTTTGGCACATGGAGCCGGAAACCGGGGCATGCTCCGTCCACTCCACGCATCGACCTGGTATTGCAGTGCCTCCAGGAACGGTGTGCTTCCCCTTTTTGGGGACTGCGAATTGTTGTGGCTAATAGCAGAGCGAATATCCCTGGAGCTTTACCAGGAAGTACAGGCATACGTAGGAAGCGCACAAGAACGATTGATGTGACTCACCGATAATAACGCTACAAAGAAAACAAAGTTTAAAAGAGGAAAAAAAGCAACAAAGCGCAGTCGTAGAGGTATAGGGCGAAGGAAAAAAGCGTTGGTTCCCAACCCATCACTGCACATTTCTGATGTCCCTTTTATCTGACGCACTTACTTTTATTTTAGCTGATGGCTTGAGAATCAGGTGTGTTTGATTTAGGGACACCTGATTCAACTCATGGTCGCGCACGTCGCAGGCAAGTAATGAAAGGTCCTTCCTTTGCTTGGGGGTAGGGGAGGGGAACGTCACCGTTGGAGAGGATGGCAAAGAGGGATAGGGCGCGTCTGACTGGAGGCCTGGCAATTCATACTTACCTGGCAGGGGAGACACCATGATCAGGAAGGTGGTTCACCAAGGGCGAGGCTCGGCCATTGCACTCCGGTTGTGCTGACCCCTGCGAATTCCCCAAATGTGGAAATCTCGACTGCATAATTTATGGTAGTGGGGGACTGCGTTCGCGCTCTCCCCTGGACATACTGGTTAAAAGCAGATAGCGAGAAGTACCGAGAGGATGCGTGGCGTTTTAACAGCTGTGCCGTGACCCGCATCCCCAAATGGTGAAGTTCCACTTTTTTTGCCGCCTTCTTCTGATAATGAATGACCTGGGGAGTCCAGAGAATTGAACTGCGGTGGTTTGATCAAATCAAAATCAAATCACCTTTATTTATATAGCGCTTTTTACAATGGCAATTGTTTCAAAGCAGCTTCACAGTGGTAACAGGAAAATAATGCAACGGAATTTGATTCGGCTGTACAGCCGCTCTGGAGAAAACGGTGATGTCATCCAGCTCATTTCAATTATCATATAGTGTCAATGGGGGCGGATCAGTAATATAATTGAAATTTAGGTGTCCCCAACTGAGCAAGCCAAAAGCCAAAGGCGACGGTGGCAAGGAACCAAAACTCCTTCAGGGCCAGAATGGAGAAAAGAAAACCTTGGGAGAAACCAGGCTCAGTCGGGGTGCCAGTTCTCCTCTGGCCGACGAACAAATAGTGTATGATTATGATTCTGGCAACATTACAGGTCAGAAGTCATATTAGATAAATAGATATTCGTAGGATTATTCGAAAGATTGGAGTTGTCACGCCGGGGACGGGTTTAATTAGGATGTCGTGTCGATGCGGCATTTACAGGGGGGAGTTTAATTGACACTATTGTCTCTACAGACACTTCAGGGATATGGTCATCATGTCCAGGCTAAGGTCCACCATCTGGTCTGGATACGGCCCGGATCCGGCCGACTGCAGTAAACCTCGGGATAAACAGAGAGACTAACATTAGCGTAGATGCCATTCTTCTTATGATGTAACGAGTACATCAGGTGTTATGGGAAGTGTTCCCGGTTCCGGCTGACCTAGTTAATGCAGCCTAAAACAATCATTTAACTGATTTGAATAACAGAAATTAAAAATGTTTTATGTGTATGCCATAGTAAAGAGATGTGTTTTTAGTCTAGATTTAAACTGACAGAGTGTGTCTGCTTCCCGAACAATACTAGGAAGACTGTTCCAGAGTTTAGGTGCTAAATAGGAAAAGGACCGACCGCCTGCAGTTGATTTTGATATTCTAGGTATTATCAACTGACCAGAATTTTGAGACCGCAATAAACGTGATGTTTTTGACCGGGAAAAGCTAGGACCGGTTCGCCAAATGAGGTTTTTCGAATAAATCTCCGTTATTCAACGGGCGATTTGATTGCCAGCAGTGGTCCTAGAGGCAAAGTTGTTCAGATGGAGGAGTTCTATCACATGGTATGACTGTCTTGTGCGTGTGTGAAAAACCAGGTGATATAGCCGTTGTCGTGTTGTTGTTTTTTCATTTTAAAGCGCCAGCAAGTGGCCATTCGCCGCGTCCTTTTTCACCTGACCACAGACTGAGCCCGTACAGAGGTGTGCCAACTTGGGTAAAATTGCCTCGTTCCGTTCAAGAGTTATAGCCGTTTTAGTATGCCCCGCCTGGCCCACTCAGAACGTTTTGGCCTGCCGACGCCAGGGTGAATCGAAATTAAGACTTTTTTCCGATCCCGGTGGACAGTCAGACTCCAGAGCATCTTTCTGCACTGGTTTGGGTCAGATCGGGCAAAAAACCTAGGACTAGTGTGCAAAAGTAGGTTTTTCAAAGAATCCAAAATACCCGAAAATTTCGCCGGCGCGACCATCAAATCCGAGACGTGCGTCTCGCTCGGCTCGAGCCAAGGATTCCGATGATATAAGAGACTTGGTTCTGCGACGGACGGTTTGGGAGCTATGAGCGATTCCGTACTTTTGACTCAAACAGCTCTCTTGTGGTCCGTTTTCGGGGCCAAGCAACGCTGAGCTTGATTGTTGGCGACGTTTGCCCCTCCGCCAGCCCCCCTTCACCGCGGCCCAGATGGGCGTCGCCTTTGCCGGCTCCCCTGCCGCTGCGTCATAGCGGCATCGCTTCTCGGCCTTTTGGCTAAGATCAAGTGTAGTATCTGTTCTTATCAGTTTAATATCTGATACGTCCCCTATCCGGGGACTGCATATTAAATTGTTTTTTGGCACATGGAGCCGGAAACCGGGGCTTGCTCCGTCCACTCCACGCATCGACCTGGTATTGCAGTGCCTCCAGGAACGGTGTGCTTCCCCTTTTTGGGGACTGCGAATTGTTGTGGCTAATAGCAGAGCGAATATCCCTGGAGCTTTACCAGGAAGTACAGGCATACGTAGGAAGCGCACAAGAACGATTGATGTGACCCACCGATAATAACGCTACAAAGAAAACAAAGTTTAAAAGAGGAAAAAAAGCAACAAAGCGCAGTCGTAGAGGTATAGGGCGAAGGAAAAAAGCGTTGGTTCCCAACCCATCACTGCACATTTCTGATGTCCCTTTTATCTGACGCACTTACTTTTATTTTAGCTGATGGCTTGAGAATCAGGTGTGTTTGATTTAGGGACACCTGATTCAACTCATGGTCGCGCACGTCGCAGGCAAGTAATGAAAGGTCCTTCCTTTGCTTGGGGGTAGGGGAGGGGAACGTCACCGTTGGAGAGGATGGCAAAGAGGGATAGGGCGCGTCTGACTGGAGGCCTGGCAATTCATACTTACCTGGCAGGGGAGACACCATGATCAGGAAGGTGGTTCACCAAGGGCGAGGCTCGGCCATTGCACTCCGGTTGTGCTGACCCCTGCGAATTCCCCAAATGTGGAAATCTCGACTGCATAATTTATGGTAGTGGGGGACTGCGTTCGCGCTCTCCCCTGGACATACTGGTTAAAAGCAGATAGCGAGAAGTACCGAGAGGATGCGTGGCGTTTTAACAGCTGTGCCGTGACCCGCATCCCCAAATGGTGAAGTTCCACTTTTTTTGCCGCCTTCTTCTGATAATGAATGACCTGGGGAGTCCAGAGAATTGAACTGCGGTGGTTTGATCAAATCAAAATCAAATCACCTTTATTTATATAGCGCTTTTTACAATGGCAATTGTTTCAAAGCAGCTTCACAGTGGTAACAGGAAAATAATGCAACGGAATTTGATTCGGCTGTACAGCCGCTCTGGAGAAAACGGTGATGTCATCCAGCTCATTTCAATTATCATATAGTGTCAATGGGGGCGGATCAGTAATATAATTGAAATTTAGGTGTCCCCAACTGAGCAAGCCAAAAGCCAAAGGCGACGGTGGCAAGGAACCAAAACTCCTTCAGGGCCAGAATGGAGAAAAGAAAACCTTGGGAGAAACCAGGCTCAGTCGGGGTGCCAGTTCTCCTCTGGCCGACGAACCAATAGTGTATGATTATGATTCTGGCAACATTACAGGTCAGAAGTCATATTAGATAAATAGATATTCGTAGGATTATTCGAAAGATTGGAGTTGTCACGCCGGGGACGGGTTTAATTAGGATGTCGTGTCGATGCGGCATTTACAGGGGGGAGTTTAATTGACACTATTGTCTCTACAGACACTTCAGGGATATGGTCATCATGTCCAGGCTAAGGTCCACCATCTGGTCTGGATACGGCCCGGATCCGGCCGACTGCAGTAAACCTCGGGATAAACAGAGAGACTAACATTAGCGTAGATGCCATTCTTCTTATGATGTAACGAGTACATCAGGTGTTATGGGAAGTGTTCCCGGTTCCGGCTGACCTAGTTAATGCAGCCTAAAACAATCATTTAACTGATTTGAATAACAGAAATTAAAAATGTTTTATGTGTATGCCATAGTAAAGAGATGTGTTTTTAGTCTAGATTTAAACTGACAGAGTGTGTCTGCTTCCCGAACAATACTAGGAAGACTGTTCCAGAGTTTAGGTGCTAAATAGGAAAAGGACCGACCGCCTGCAGTTGATTTTGATATTCTAGGTATTATCAACTGGCCAGAATTTTGAGACCGCAATAAACGTGATGTTTTTGACCGGGAAAAGCTAGGACCGGTTCGCCAAATGAGGTTTTTCGAATAAATCTCCGTTATTCAACGGGCGATTTGATTGCCAGCAGTGGTCCTAGAGGCAAAGTTGTTCAGATGGAGGAGTTCTATCACATGGTATGACTGTCTTGTGCGTGTGTGAAAAACCAGGTGATATAGCCGTTGTCGTGTTGTTGTTTTTTCATTTTAAAGCGCCAGCAAGTGGCCATTCGCCGCGTCCTTTTTCACCTGACCACAGACTGAGCCCGTACAGAGGTGTGCCGACTTGGGTAAAATTGCCTCGTTCCGTTCAAGAGTTATAGCCGTTTTAGTATGCCCCGCCTGGCCCACTCAGAACGTTTTGGCCTGCCGACGCCAGGGTGAATCGAAATTAAGACTTTTTTCCGATCCCGGTGGACAGTCAGACTCCAGAGCATCTTTCTGCACTGGTTTGGGTCAGATCGGGCAAAAAACCTAGGACTAGTGTGCAAAAGTAGGTTTTTCAAAGAATCCAAAATACCCGAAAATTTCGCCGGTGCGACCATCAAATCCGAGACGTGCGTCTCGCTCGGCTCGAGCCAAGGATTCCGATGATATAAGACCATTGGTTCTGCGACGGACGGTTTGGGAGCTATGAGCGATTCCGTACTTTTGACTCAAACAGCTCTCTTGTGGTCCGTTTTCGGGGCCAAGCAACGCTGAGCTTGATTGTTGGCGACGTTTGCCCCTCCGCCAGCCCCCCTTCACCGCGGCCCAGATGGGCGTCGCCTTTGCCGGCTCCCCTGCCGCTGCGTCATAGCGGCATCGCTTCTCGGCCTTTTGGCTAAGATCAAGTGTAGTATCTGTTCTTATCAGTTTAATATCTGATACGTCCCCTATCCGGGGACTGCATATTAAATTGTTTTTTGGCACATGGAGCCGGAAACCGGGGCTTGCTCCGTCCACTCCACGCATCGACCTGGTATTGCAGTGCCTCCAGGAACGGTGTGCTTCCCCTTTTTGGGGACTGCGAATTGTTGTGGCTAATAGCAGAGCGAATATCCCTGGAGCTTTACCAGGAAATACAGGCATACGTAGGAAGCGCACAAGAACGATTGATGTGACCCACCGATAATAACGCTACAAAGTTTAAAAGAGGAAAAAAAGCAACAAAGCGCAGTCGTAGAGGTATAGGGCGAAGGAAAAAAGCGTTGGTTCCCAACCCATCACTGCACATTTCTGATGTCCCTTTTATCTGACGCACTTACTTTTATTTTAGCTGATGGCTTGAGAATCAGGTGTGTTTGATTTAGGGACACCTGATTCAACTCATGGTCGCGCACGTCGCAGGCAAGTAATGAAAGGTCCTTCCTTTGCTTGGGGGTAGGGGAGGGGAACGTCACCGTTGGAGAGGATGGCAAAGAGGGATAGGGCGCGTCTGACTGGAGGCCTGGCAATTCATACTTACCTGGCAGGGGAGACACCATGATCAGGAAGGTGGTTCACCCAGGGCGAGGCTCGGCCATTGCACTCCGGTTGTGCTGACCCCTGCGAATTCCCCAAATGTGGGAATCTCGACTGCATAATTTATGGTAGTGGGGGACTGCGTTCGCGCTCTCCCCTGGACATACTGGTTAAAAGCAGATAGCGAGAGGTACCGAGAGGATGCGTGGCGTTTTAACAGCTGTGCCGTGACCCGCGTCCCCAAATGGTGAAGTTCCACTTTTTTTGCCGCCTTCTTCTGATAATGAATGACCTGGGGAGTCCAGAGATTTGAACTGCGGTGGTTTGACCGGGAAAAGCTAGGACCGGTTCGCCAAATGAGGTTTTTCGAATAAATCTCCGTTATTCAACGGGCGATTTGATTGCCAGCAGTGGTCCTAGAGGCAAAGTTGTTCAGATGGAGGAGTTCTATCACATGGTATGACTGTCTTGTGCGTGTGTGAAAAACCAGGTGATATAGCCGTTGTCGTGTTGTTGTTTTTTCATTTTAAAGCGCCAGCAAGTGGCCATTCGCCGCGTCCTTTTTCACCTGACCACAGACTGAGCCCGTACAGAGGTGTGCCGACTTGGGTAAAATTGCCTCGTTCCGTTCAAGAGTTATAGCCGTTTTAGTATGCCCCGCCTGGCCCACTCAGAACGTTTTGGCCTGCCGACGCCAGGGTGAATCGAAATTAAGACTTTTTTCCGATCCCGGTGGACAGTCAGACTCTAGAGCATCTTTCTGCACTGGTTTGGGTCAGATCGGGCAAAAAACCTAGGACTAGTGTGCAAAAGTAGGTTTTTCAAAGAATCCAAAATACCCGAAAATTTCGCCGGCGCGACCATCAAATCCGAGACGTGCGTCTCGCTCGGCTCGAGCCAAGGATTCCGATGATATAAGAGACTTGGTTCTGCGACGGACGGTTTGGGAGCTATGAGCGATTCCGTACTTTTGACTCAAACAGCTCTCTTGTGGTCCGTTTTCGGGGCCAAGCAACGCTGAGCTTGATTGTTGGCGACGTTTGCCCCTCCGCCAGCCCCCCTTCACCGCGGCCCAGATGGGCGTCGCCTTTGCCGGCTCCCCTGCCGCTGCGTCATAGCGGCATCGCTTCTCGGCCTTTTGGCTAAGATCAAGTGTAGTATCTGTTCTTATCAGTTTAATATCTGATACGTCCCCTATCCGGGGACTGCATATTAAATTGTTTTTTGGCACATGGAGCCGGAAACCGGGGCTTGCTCCGTCCACTCCACGCATCGACCTGGTATTGCAGTGCCTCCAGGAACGGTGTGCTTCCCCTTTTTGGGGACTGCGAATTGTTGTGGCTAATAGCAGAGCGAATATCCCTGGAGCTTTACCAGGAAGTACAGGCATACGTAGGAAGCGCACAAGAACGATTGATGTGACCCACCGATAATAACGCTACAAAGAAAACAAAGTTTAAAAGAGGAAAAAAAGCAACAAAGCGCAGTCGTAGAGGTATAGGGCGAAGGAAAAAAGCGTTGGTTCCCAACCCATCACTGCACATTTCTGATGTCCCTTTTATCTGACGCACTTACTTTTATTTTAGCTGATGGCTTGAGAATCAGGTGTGTTTGATTTAGGGACACCTGATTCAACTCATGGTCGCGCACGTCGCAGGCAAGTAATGAAAGGTCCTTCCTTTGCTTGGGGGTAGGGGAGGGGAACGTCACCGTTGGAGAGGATGGCAAAGAGGGATAGGGCGCGTCTGACTGGAGGCCTGGCAATTCATACTTACCTGGCAGGGGAGACACCATGATCAGGAAGGTGGTTCACCAAGGGCGAGGCTCGGCCATTGCACTCCGGTTGTGCTGACCCCTGCGAATTCCCCAAATGTGGAAATCTCGACTGCATAATTTATGGTAGTGGGGGACTGCGTTCGCGCTCTCCCCTGGACATACTGGTTAAAAGCAGATAGCGAGAAGTACCGAGAGGATGCGTGGCGTTTTAACAGCTGTGCCGTGACCCGCATCCCCAAATGGTGAAGTTCCACTTTTTTTGCCGCCTTCTTCTGATAATGAATGACCTGGGGAGTCCAGAGAATTGAACTGCGGTGGTTTGATCAAATCAAAATCAAATCACCTTTATTTATATAGCGCTTTTTACAATGGCAATTGTTTCAAAGCAGCTTCACAGTGGTAACAGGAAAATAATGCAACGGAATTTGATTCGGCTGTACAGCCGCTCTGGAGAAAACGGTGATGTCATCCAGCTCATTTCAATTATCATATAGTGTCAATGGGGGCGGATCAGTAATATAATTGAAATTTAGGTGTCCCCAACTGAGCAAGCCAAAAGCCAAAGGCGACGGTGGCAAGGAACCAAAACTCCTTCAGGGCCAGAATGGAGAAAAGAAAACCTTGGGAGAAACCAGGCTCAGTCGGGGTGCCAGTTCTCCTCTGGCCGACGAACCAATAGTGTATGATTATGATTCTGGCAACATTACAGGTCAGAAGTCATATTAGATAAATAGATATTCGTAGGATTATTCGAAAGATTGGAGTTGTCACGCCGGGGACGGGTTTAATTAGGATGTCGTGTCGATGCGGCATTTACAGGGGGGAGTTTAATTGACACTATTGTCTCTACAGACACTTCAGGGATATGGTCATCATGTCCAGGCTAAGGTCCACCATCTGGTCTGGATACGGCCCGGATCCGGCCGACTGCAGTAAACCTCGGGATAAACAGAGAGACTAACATTAGCGTAGATGCCATTCTTCTTATGATGTAACGAGTACATCAGGTGTTATGGGAAGTGTTCCCGGTTCCGGCTGACCTAGTTAATGCAGCCTAAAACAATCATTTAACTGATTTGAATAACAGAAATTAAAAATGTTTTATGTGTATGCCATAGTAAAGAGATGTGTTTTTAGTCTAGATTTAAACTGACAGAGTGTGTCTGCTTCCCGAACAATACTAGGAAGACTGTTCCAGAGTTTAGGTGCTAAATAGGAAAAGGACCGACCGCCTGCAGTTGATTTTGATATTCTAGGTATTATCAACTGGCCAGAATTTTGAGACCGCAATAAACGTGATGTTTTTGACCGGGAAAAGCTAGGACCGGTTCGCCAAATGAGGTTTTTCGAATAAATCTCCGTTATTCAACGGGCGATTTGATTGCCAGCAGTGGTCCTAGAGGCAAAGTTGTTCAGATGGAGGAGTTCTATCACATGGTATGACTGTCTTGTGCGTGTGTGAAAAACCAGGTGATATAGCCGTTGTCGTGTTGTTGTTTTTTCATTTTAAAGCGCCAGCAAGTGGCCATTCGCCGCGTCCTTTTTCACCTGACCACAGACTGAGCCCGTAAAGAGGTGTGCCGACTTGGGTAAAATTGCCTCGTTCCGTTCAAGAGTTATAGCCGTTTTAGTATGCCCCGCCTGGCCCACTCAGAACGTTTTGGCCTGCCGACGCCAGGGTGAATCGAAATTAAGACTTTTTTCCGATCCCGGTGGACAGTCAGACTCCAGAGCATCTTTCTGCACTGGTTTGGGTCAGATCGGGCAAAAAACCTAGGACTAGTGTGCAAAAGTAGGTTTTTCAAAGAATCCAAAATACCCGAAAATTTCGCCGGCGCGACCATCAAATCCGAGACGTGCGTCTCGCTCGGCTCGAGCCAAGGATTCCGATGATATAAGACACTTGGTTCTGCGACGGACGGTTTGGGAGCTATGAGCGATTCCGTACTTTTGACTCAAACAGCTCTCTTGTGGTCCGTTTTCGGGGCCAAGCAACGCTGAGCTTGATTGTTGGCGACGTTTGCCCCTCCGCCAGCCCCCCTTCACCGCGGCCCAGATGGGCGTCGCCTTTGCCGGCTCCCCTGCCGCTGCGTCATAGCGGCATCGCTTCTCGGCCTTTTGGCTAAGATCAAGTGTAGTATCTGTTCTTATCAGTTTAATATCTGATACGTCCCCTATCCGGGGACTGCATATTAAATTGATTTTTGGCACATGGAGCCGGAAACCGGGGCTTGCTCCGTCCACTCCACGCATCGACCTGGTATTGCAGTGCCTCCAGGAACGGTGTGCTTCCCCTTTTTGGGGACTGCGAATTGTTGTGGCTAATAGCAGAGCGAATATCCCTGGAGCTTTACCAGGAAGTACAGGCATACGTAGGAAGCGCACAAGAACGATTGATGTGACCCACCGATAATAACGCTACAAAGAAAACAAAGTTTAAAAGAGGAAAAAAAGCAACAAAGCGCAGTCGTAGAGGTACAGGGCGAAGGAAAAAAGCGTTGGTTCCCAACCCATCACTGCACATTTCTGATGTCCCTTTTATCTGACGCACTTACTTTTATTTTAGCTGATGGCTTGAGAATCAGGTGTGTTTGATTTAGGGACACCTGATTCAACTCATGGTCGCGCACGTCGCAGGCAAGTAATGAAAGGTCCTTCCTTTGCTTGGGGGTAGGGGAGGGGAACGTCACCGTTGGAGAGGATGGCAAAGAGGGATAGGGCGCGTCTGACTGGAGGCCTGGCAATTCATACTTACCTGGCAGGGGAGACACCATGATCAGGAAGGTGGTTCACCCAGGGCGAGGCTCGGCCATTGCACTCCGGTTGTGCTGACCCCTGCGAATTCCCCAAATGTGGGAATCTCGACTGCATAATTTATGGTAGTGGGGGACTGCGTTCGCGCTCTCCCCTGGACATACTGGTTAAAAGCAGATAGCGAGAGGTACCGAGAGGATGCGTGGCGTTTTAACAGCTGTGCCGTGACCCGCGTCCCCAAATGGTGAAGTTCCACTTTTTTTGCCGCCTTCTTCTGATAATGAATGACCTGGGGAGTCCAGAGAATTGAACTGCGGTGGTTTGACCGGGAAAAGCTAGGACCGGTTCGCCAAATGAGGTTTTTCGAATAAATCTCCGTTATTCAACGGGCGATTTGATTGCCAGCAGTGGTCCAAGAGGCAAAGTTGTTCAGATGGAGGAGTTCTATCACATGGTATGACTGTCTTGTGCGTGTGTGAAAAACCAGGTGATATAGCCGTTGTCGTGTTGTTGTTTTTTCATTTTAAAGCGCCAGCAAGTGGCCATTCGCCGCGTCCTTTTTCACCTGACCACAGACTGAGCCCGTACAGAGGTGTGCCGACTTGGGTAAAATTGCCTCGTTCCGTTCAAGAGTTATAGCCGTTTTAGTATGCCCCGCCTGGCCCACTCAGAACGTTTTGGCCTGCCGACGCCAGGGTGAATCGAAATTAAGACTTTTTTCCGATCCCGGTGGACAGTCAGACTCCAGAGCATCTTTCTGCACTGGTTTGGGTCAGATCGGGCAAAAAACCTAGGACTAGTGTGCAAAAGTAGGTTTTTCAAAGAATCCAAAATACCCGAAAATTTCGCCGGCGCGACCATCAAATCCGAGACGTGCGTCTCGCTCGGCTCGAGCCAAGGATTCCGATGATATAAGACACTTGGTTCTGCGACGGACGGTTTGGGAGCTATGAGCGATTCCGTACTTTTGACTCAAACAGCTCTCTTGTGGTCCGTTTTCGGGGCCAAGCAACGCTGAGCTTGATTGTTGGCGACGTTTGCCCCTCCGCCAGCCCCCCTTCACCGCGGCCCAGATGGGCGTCGCCTTTGCCGGCTCCCCTGCCGCTGCGTCATAGCGGCATCGCTTCTCGGCCTTTTGGCTAAGATCAAGTGTAGTATCTGTTCTTATCAGTTTAATATCTGATACGTCCCCTATCCGGGGACTGCATATTAAATTGATTTTTGGCACATGGAGCCGGAAACCGGGGCTTGCTCCGTCCACTCCACGCATCGACCTGGTATTGCAGTGCCTCCAGGAACGGTGTGCTTCCCCTTTTTGGGGACTGCGAATTGTTGTGGCTAATAGCAGAGCGAATATCCCTGGAGCTTTACCAGGAAGTACAGGCATACGTAGGAAGCGCACAAGAACGATTGATGTGACCCACCGATAATAACGCTACAAAGAAAACAAAGTTTAAAAGAGGAAAAAAAGCAACAAAGCGCAGTCGTAGAGGTACAGGGCGAAGGAAAAAAGCGTTGGTTCCCAACCCATCACTGCACATTTCTGATGTCCCTTTTATCTGACGCACTTACTTTTATTTTAGCTGATGGCTTGAGAATCAGGTGTGTTTGATTTAGGGACACCTGATTCAACTCATGGTCGCGCACGTCGCAGGCAAGTAATGAAAGGTCCTTCCTTTGCTTGGGGGTAGGGGAGGGGAACGTCACCGTTGGAGAGGATGGCAAAGAGGGATAGGGCGCGTCTGACTGGAGGCCTGGCAATTCATACTTACCTGGCAGGGGAGACACCATGATCAGGAAGGTGGTTCACCCAGGGCGAGGCTCGGCCATTGCACTCCGGTTGTGCTGACCCCTGCGAATTCCCCAAATGTGGGAATCTCGACTGCATAATTTATGGTAGTGGGGGACTGCGTTCGCGCTCTCCCCTGGACATACTGGTTAAAAGCAGATAGCGAGAGGTACCGAGAGGATGCGTGGCGTTTTAACAGCTGTGCCGTGACCCGCGTCCCCAAATGGTGAAGTTCCACTTTTTTTGCCGCCTTCTTCTGATAATGAATGACCTGGGGAGTCCAGAGAATTGAACTGCGGTGGTTTGACCGGGAAAAGCTAGGACCGGTTCGCCAAATGAGGTTTTTCGAATAAATCTCCGTTATTCAACGGGCGATTTGATTGCCAGCAGTGGTCCTAGAGGCAAAGTTGTTCAGATGGAGGAGTTCTATCACATGGTATGACTGTCTTGTGCGTGTGTGAAAAACCAGGTGATATAGCCGTTGTCGTGTTGTTGTTTTTTCATTTTAAAGCGCCAGCAAGTGGCCATTCGCCGCGTCCTTTTTCACCTGACCACAGACTGAGCCCGTAAAGAGGTGTGCCGACTTATGTAAAATTGCCTCGTTCCGTTCAAGAGTTATAGCCGTTTTAGTATGCCCCGCCTAGCCCACTCAGAACGTTTTGGCCTGCCGACGCCAGGGTGAATCGAAATTAAGACTTTTTTCCGATCCCGGTGGACAGTCAGACTCCAGAGCATCTTTCTGCACTGGTTTGGGTCAGATCGGGCAAAAAACCTAGGACTAGTGTGCAAAAGTAGGTTTTTCAAAGAATCCAAAATACCCGAAAATTTCGCCGGCGCGACCATCAAATCCGAGACGTGCGTCTCGCTCGGCTCGAGCCAAGGATTCCGATGATATAAGACACTTGGTTCTGCGACGGACGGTTTGGGAGCTATGAGCGATTCCGTACTTTTGACTCAAACAGCTCTCTTGTGGTCCGTTTTCGGGGCCAAGCAACGCTGAGCTTGATTGTTGGCGACGTTTGCCCCTCCGCCAGCCCCCCTTCACCGCGGCCCAGATGGGCGTCGCCTTTGCCGGCTCCCCTGCCGCTGCGTCATAGCGGCATCGCTTCTCGGCCTTTTGGCTAAGATCAAGTGTAGTATCTGTTCTTATCAGTTTAATATCTGATACGTCCCCTATCCGGGGACTGCATATTAAATTGATTTTTGGCACATGGAGCCGGAAAACGGGGCTTGCTCCGTCCACTCCACGCATCGACCTGGTATTGCAGTGCCTCCAGGAACGGTGTGCTTCCCCTTTTTGGGGACTGCGAATTGTTGTGGCTAATAGCAGAGCGAATATCCCTGGAGCTTTACCAGGAAGTACAGGCATACGTAGGAAGCGCACAAGAACGATTGATGTGACCCACCGATAATAACGCTACAAAGAAAACAAAGTTTAAAAGAGGAAAAAAAGCAACAAAGCGCAGTCGTAGAGGTATAGGGCGAAGGAAAAAAGAGTTGGTTCCCAACCCATCACTGCACATTTCTGATGTCCCTTTTATCTGACGCACTTACTTCTATTTTAGCTGATGGCTTGAGAATCAGGTGTGTTTGATTTAGGGACACCTGATTCAACTCATGGTCGCGCACGTCGCAGGCAAGTAATGAAAGGTCCTTCCTTTGCTTGGGGGTAGGGGAGGGGAACGTCACCGTTGGAGAGGATGGCAAAGAGGGATAGGGCGTGTCTGACTGGAGGCCTGGCAATTCATACTTACCTGGCAGGGGAGACACCATGATCAGGAAGGTGGTTCACCCAGGGCGAGACTCGGCCATTGCACTCCGGTTGTGCTGACCCCTGTGAATTCCCCAAATGTGGGAATCTCGACTGCATAATTTATGGTAGTGGGGGACTGCGTTCGCGCTCTCCCCTGGACATACTGGTTAAAAGCAGATAGCGAGAGGTACCGAGAGGATGCGTGGCGTTTTTAACAGCTGTGCCGTGACCCGCGTCCCCAAATGGTGAAGTTCCACTTTTTTTGCCGCCTTCTTCTGATAATGAATGACCTGGGGAGTCCAGAGAATTGAACTCCGGTGGTTTGACCGGGAAAAGCTAGGACCGGTTTGCCAAATGAGGTTTTTCGAATAAATCTCCGTTATTCAACGGGCGATTTGATTGCCAGCAGTGGTCCTAGAGGCAAAGTTGTTCAGATGGAGGAGTTCTATCACATGGTATGACTGTCTTGTGCGTGTGTGAAAAACCAGGTGATATAGCCGTTGTCGTGTTGTTGTTTTTTCATTTTAAAGCGCCAGCAAGTGGCCATTCGCCGCGTCCTTTTTCACCTGACCACAGACTGAGCCCGTACAGAGGTGTGCCGACTTGGGTAAAATTGCCTCGTTCCGTTCAAGAGTTATAGCCGTTTTAGTATGCCCCGCCTGGCCCACTCAGAACGTTTTGGCCTGCCGACGCCAGGGTGAATCGAAATTAAGACTTTTTTCCGATCCCGGTGGACAGTCAGACTCCAGAGCATCTTTCTGCACTGATTTAGGTCAGATCGGGCAAGAAACCTAGGACTAGTGTGCAAAAGTAGGTTTTTCAAAGAATCCAAAATACCCGAAAATTTCGCCTGCGCAACCATCAAATCCGAGACGTGCGTCTCGCTCGGCTCGAGCCAAGGATTCCGATGATATAAGACACTTGGTTCTGCGACGGACGGTTTGGGAGCTATGAGCGATTCCGTACTTTTGACTCAAACAGCTCTCTTGTGGTCCGTTTTCGGGGCCAAGCAACGCTGAGCTTGATTGTTGGCGACGTTTGCCCCTCCGCCAGCCCCCCTTCACCGCGGCCCAGATGGGCGTCACCTTTGCCGGCTCCCCTGCCGCTGCGTCATAGCGGCATCGCTTCTCGGCCTTTTGGCTAAGATCAAGTGTAGTATCTGTTCTTATCAGTTTAATATCTGATACGTCCCCTATCCGGGGACTGCATATTAAATTGATTTTTGGCACATGGAGCCGGAAACCGGGGCTTGCTCCGTCCACTCCACGCATCGACCTGGTATTGCAGTGCCTCCAGGAACGGTGTGCTTCCCCTTTTTGGGGACTGCGAATTGTTGTGGCTAATAGCAGAGCGAATATCCCTGGAGCTTTACCAGGAAGTACAGGCATACGTAGGAAGCGCACAAGAACGATTGATGTGACCCACCGATAATAACGCTACAAAGAAAACAAAGTTTAAAAGAGGAAAAAAAGCAACAAAGCGCAGTCGTAGAGGTATAGGGCGAAGGAAAAAAGCGTTGGTTCCCAACCCATCACTGCACATTTCTGATGTCCCTTTTATCTGACGCACTTACTTTTATTTTAGCTGATGGCTTGAGAATCAGGTGTGTTTGATTTAGGGACACCTGATTCAACTCATGGTCGCGCACGTCGCAGGCAAGTAATGAAAGGTCCTTCCTTTGCTTGGGGGTAGGGTAGGGTAGGGTAGGGTAGGGTAGGGTAGGGGAGGGGAACGTCACCGTTGGAGAGGATGGCAAAGAGGGATAGGGCGCGTCTGACTGGAGGCCTGGCAATTCATACTTACCTGGCAGGGGAGACACCATGATCAGGAAGGTGGTTCACCCAGGGCGAGGCTCGGCCATTGCACTCCGGTTGTGCTGACCCCTGCGAATTCCCCAAATGTGGGAATCTCGACTGCATAATTTATGGTAGTGGGGGACTGCGTTCGCGCTCTCCCCTGGACATACTGGTTAAAAGCAGATAGCGAGAAGTACCGAGAGGATGCGTGGCGTTTTAACAGCTGTGCCGTGACCCGCGTCCCCAAATGGTGAAGTTCCACTTTTTTTGCCGCCGCCTTCTGATAATGAATGACCTGGGGAGTCCGGAGAATTGAACTGCGGTGGTTTGACCGGGAAAAGCTAGGACCGGTTTAGCCAAATGAGGTTTTTCGAATAAATCTCCGTTATTCAACGGGCGATTTGATTGCCAGCAGTGGTCCTAGAGGCAAAGTTGTTCAGATGGAGGAGTTCTATCACATGGTATGACTGTCTTGTGCGTGTGTGAAAAACCAGGTGATATAGCCGTTGTCGTGTTGTTGTTTTTTCATTTTAAAGCGCCAGCAAGTGGCCATTCGCCGCGTCCTTTTTCACCTGACCACAGACTGAGCCCGTACAGAGTTGTGCCGACTTGGGTAAAATTGCCTAGTTCCGTTCAAGAGTTATAGCCGTTTTAGTATGCCCCGCCTGGCCCACTCAGAACGTTTTGGCCTGCCGACGCCAGGGTGAATCGAAATTAAGACTTTTTTCCGATCCCGGTGGACAGTCAGACTCCAGAGCATCTTTCTGCACTGGTTTGGGTCAGATCGGGCAAAAAACCTAGGACTAGTGTGCAAAAGTAGGTTTTTCAAAGAATCCAAAATACCCGAAAATTTCGCCGGCGCGACCATCAAATCCGAGACGTGCGTCTCGCTCGGCTCGAGCCAAGGATTCCGATGATATAAGACACTTGGTTCTGCGACGGACGGTTTGGGAGCTATGAGCGATTCCGTACTTTTGACTCAAACAGCTCTCTTGTGGTCCGTTTTCGGGGCCAAGCAACGCTGAGCTTGATTGTTGGCGACGTTTGCCCCTCCGCCAGCCCCCCTTCACCGCGGCCCAGATGGGCGTCGCCTTTGCCGGCTCCCCTGCCGCTGCGTCATAGCGGCATCGCTTCTCGGCCTTTTGGCTAAGATCAAGTGTAGTATCTGTTCTTATCAGTTTAATATCTGATACGTCCCCTATCCGGGGACTGCATATTAAATTGATTTTTGGCACATGGAGCCGGAAACCGGGGCTTGCTCCGTCCACTCCACGCATCGACCTGGTATTGCAGTGCCTCCAGGAACGGTGTGCTTCCCCTTTTTGGGGACTGCGAATTGTTGTGGCTAATAGCAGAGCGAATATCCCTGGAGCTTTACCAGGAAGTACAGGCATACGTAGGAAGCGCACAAGAACGATTGATGTGACCCACCGATAATAACGCTACAAAGAAAACAAAGTTTAAAAGAGGAAAAAAAGCAACAAAGCGCAGTCGTAGAGGTACAGGGCGAAGGAAAAAAGCGTTGGTTCCCAACCCATCACTGCACATTTCTGATGTCCCTTTTATCTGACGCACTTACTTTTATTTTAGCTGATGGCTTGAGAATCAGGTGTGTTTGATTTAGGGACACCTGATTCAACTCATGGTCGCGCACGTCGCAGGCAAGTAATGAAAGGTCCTTCCTTTGCTTGGGGGTAGGGGAGGGGAACGTCACCGTTGGAGAGGATGGCAAAGAGGGATAGGGCGCGTCTGACTGGAGGCCTGGCAATTCATACTTACCTGGCAGGGGAGACACCATGATCAGGAAGGTGGTTCACCCAGGGCGAGGCTCGGCCATTGCACTCCGGTTGTGCTGACCCCTGCGAATTCCCCAAATGTGGGAATCTCGACTGCATAATTTATGGTAGTGGGGGACTGCGTTCGCGCTCTCCCCTGGACATACTGGTTAAAAGCAGATAGCGAGAGGTACCGAGAGGATGCGTGGCGTTTTAACAGCTGTGCCGTGACCCGCGTCCCCAAATGGTGAAGTTCCACTTTTTTTGCCGCCTTCTTCTGATAATGAATGATCTGGGGAGTCCAGAGAATTGAACTGCGGTGGTTTGACCGGGAAAAGCTAGGACCGGTTCGCCAAATGAGGTTTTTCGAATAAATCTCCGTTATTCAACGGGCGATTTGATTGCCAGCAGTGGTCCTAGAGGCAAAGTTGTTCAGATGGAGGAGTTCTATCACATGGTATGACTGTCTTGTGCGTGTGTGAAAAACCAGGTGATATAGCCGTTGTCGTGTTGTTGTTTTTTCATTTTAAAGCGCCAGCAAGTGGCCATTCGCCGCGTCCTTTTTCACCTGACCACAGACTGAGCCCGTAAAGAGGTGTGCCGACTTGGGTAAAATTGCCTCGTTCCGTTCAAGAGTTATAGCCGTTTTAGTATGCCCCGCCTGGCCCACTCAGAACGTTTTGGCCTGCCGACGCCAGGGTGAATCGAAATTAAGACTTTTTTCCGATCCCGGTGGACAGTCAGACTCCAGAGCATCTTTCTGCACTGGTTTGGGTCAGATCGGGCAAAAAACCTAGGACTAGTGTGCAAAAGTAGGTTTTTCAAAGAATCCAAAATACCCGAAAATTTCGCCGGCGCGACCATCAAATCCGAGACGTGCGTCTCGCTCGGCTCGAGCCAAGGATTCCGATGATATAAGACACTTGGTTCTGCGACGGACGGTTTGGGAGCTATGAGCGATTCCGTACTTTTGACTCAAACAGCTCTCTTGTGGTCCGTTTTCGGGGCCAAGCAACGCTGAGCTTGATTGTTGGCGACGTTTGCCCCTCCGCCAGCCCCCCTTCACCGCGGCCCAGATGGGCGTCGCCTTTGCCGGCTCCCCTGCCGCTGCGTCATAGCGGCATCGCTTCTCGGCCTTTTGGCTAAGATCAAGTGTAGTATCTGTTCTTATCAGTTTAATATCTGATACGTCCCCTATCCGGGGACTGCATATTAAATTGATTTTTGGCACATGGAGCCGGAAACCGGGGCTTGCTCCGTCCACTCCACGCATCGACGTGGTATTGCAGTGCCTCCAGGAACGGTGTGCTTCCCCTTTTTGGGGTCTGCGAATTGTTGTGGCTAATAGCAGAGCGAATATCCCTGGAGCTTTACCAGGAAGTACAGGCATACGTAGGAAGCGCACAAGAACGATTGATGTGACCCACCGATAATAACGCTACAAAGAAAACAAAGTTTAAAAGAGGAAAAAAAGCAACAAAGCGCAGTCGTAGAGGTACAGGGCGAAGGAAAAAAGCGTTGGTTCCCAACCCATCACTGCACATTTCTGATGTCCCTTTTATCTGACGCACTTACTTTTATTTTAGCTGATGGCTTGAGAATCAGGTGTGTTTGATTTAGGGACACCTGATTCAACTCATGGTCGCGCACGTCGCAGGCAAGTAATGAAAGGTCCTTCCTTTGCTTGGGGGTAGGGGAGGGGAACGTCACCGTTGGAGAGGATGGCAAAGAGGGATAGGGCGCGTCTGACTGGAGGCCTGGCAATTCATACTTACCTGGCAGGGGAGACACCATGATCAGGAAGGTGGTTCACCCAGGGCGAGGCTCGGCCATTGCACTCCGGTTGTGCTGACCCCTGCGAATTCCCCAAATGTGGGAATCTCGACTGCATAATTTATGGTAGTGGGGGACTGCGTTCGCGCTCTCCCCTGGACATACTGGTTAAAAGCAGATAGCGAGAGGTACCGAGAGGATGCGTGGCGTTTTAACAGCTGTGCCGTGACCCGCGTCCCCAAATGGTGAAGTTCCACTTTTTTTGCCGCCTTCTTCTGATAATGAATGACCTGGGGAGTCCAGAGAATTGAACTGCGGTGGTTTGACCGGGAAAAGCTAGGACCGGTTCGCCAAATGAGGTTTTTCGAATAAATCTCCGTTATTCAACGGGCGATTTGATTGCCAGCAGTGGTCCTAGAGGCAAAGTTGTTCAGATGGAGGAGTTCTATCACATGGTATGACTGTCTTGTGCGTGTGTGAAAAACCAGGTGATATAGCCGTTGTCGTGTTGTTGTTTTTTCATTTTAAAGCGCCAGCAAGTGGCCATTCGCCGCGTCCTTTTTCACCTGACCACAGACTGAGCCCGTAAAGAGGTGTGCCGACTTATGTAAAATTGCCTCGTTCCGTTCAAGAGTTATAGCCGTTTTAGTATGCCCCGCCTAGCCCACTCAGAACGTTTTGGCCTGCCGACGCCAGGGTGAATCGAAATTAAGACTTTTTTCCGATCCCGGTGGACAGTCAGACTCCAGAGCATCTTTCTGCACTGGTTTGGGTCAGATCGGGCAAAAAACCTAGGACTAGTGTGCAAAAGTAGGTTTTTCAAAGAATCCAAAATACCCGAAAATTTCGCCGGCGCGACCATCAAATCCGAGACGTGCGTCTCGCTCGGCTCGAGCCAAGGATTCCGATGATATAAGACACTTGGTTCTGCGACGGACGGTTTGGGAGCTATGAGCGATTCCGTACTTTTGACTCAAACAGCTCTCTTGTGGTCCGTTTTCGGGGCCAAGCAACGCTGAGCTTGATTGTTGGCGACGTTTGCCCCTCCGCCAGCCCCCCTTCACCGCGGCCCAGATGGGCGTCGCCTTTGCCGGCTCCCCTGCCGCTGCGTCATAGCGGCATCGCTTCTCGGCCTTTTGGCTAAGATCAAGTGTAGTATCTGTTCTTATCAGTTTAATATCTGATACGTCCCCTATCCGGGGACTGCATATTAAATTGATTTTTGGCACATGGAGCCGGAAAACGGGGCTTGCTCCGTCCACTCCACGCATCGACCTGGTATTGCAGTGCCTCCAGGAACGGTGTGCTTCCCCTTTTTGGGGACTGCGAATTGTTGTGGCTAATAGCAGAGCGAATATCCCTGGAGCTTTACCAGGAAGTACAGGCATACGTAGGAAGCGCACAAGAACGATTGATGTGACCCACCGATAATAACGCTACAAAGAAAACAAAGTTTAAAAGAGGAAAAAAAGCAACAAAGCGCAGTCGTAGAGGTATAGGGCGAAGGAAAAAAGAGTTGGTTCCCAACCCATCACTGCACATTTCTGATGTCCCTTTTATCTGACGCACTTACTTTTATTTTAGCTGATGGCTTGAGAATCAGGTGTGTTTGATTTAGGGACACCTGATTCAACTCATGGTCGCGCACGTCGCAGGCAAGTAATGAAAGGTCCTTCCTTTGCTTGGGGGTAGGGGAGGGGAACGTCACCGTTGGAGAGGATGGCAAAGAGGGATAGGGCGTGTCTGACTGGAGGCCTGGCAATTCATACTTACCTGGCAGGGGAGACACCATGATCAGGAAGGTGGTTCACCCAGGGCGAGACTCGGCCATTGCACTCCGGTTGTGCTGACCCCTGTGAATTCCCCAAATGTGGGAATCTCGACTGCATAATTTATGGTAGTGGGGGACTGCGTTCGCGCTCTCCCCTGGACATACTGGTTAAAAGCAGATAGCGAGAGGTACCGAGAGGATGCGTGGCGTTTTTAACAGCTGTGCCGTGACCCGCGTCCCCAAATGGTGAAGTTCCACTTTTTTTGCCGCCTTCTTCTGATAATGAATGACCTGGGGAGTCCAGAGAATTGAACTCCGGTGGTTTGACCGGGAAAAGCTAGGACCGGTTTGCCAAATGAGGTTTTTCGAATAAATCTCCGTTATTCAACGGGCGATTTGATTGCCAGCAGTGGTCCTAGAGGCGAAGTTGTTCAGATGGAGGAGTTCTATCACATGGTATGACTGTCTTGTGCGTGTGTGAAAAACCAGGTGATATAGCCGTTGTCGTGTTGTTGTTTTTTCATTTTAAAGCGCCAGCAAGTGGCCATTCGCCGCGTCCTTTTTCACCTGACCACAGACTGAGCCCGTACAGAGGTGTGCCGACTTGGGTAAAATTGCCTCGTTCCGTTCAAGAGTTATAGCCGTTTTAGTATGCCCCGCCTGGCCCACTCAGAACGTTTTGGCCTGCCGACGCCAGGGTGAATCGAAATTAAGACTTTTTTCCGATCCCGGTGGACAGTCAGACTCCAGAGCATCTTTCTGCACTGATTTAGGTCAGATCGGGCAAGAAACCTAGGACTAGTGTGCAAAAGTAGGTTTTTCAAAGAATCCAAAATACCCGAAAATTTCGCCTGCGCAACCATCAAATCCGAGACGTGCGTCTCGCTCGGCTCGAGCCAAGGATTCCGATGATATAAGACACTTGGTTCTGCGACGGACGGTTTGGGAGCTATGAGCGATTCCGTACTTTTGACTCAAACAGCTCTCTTGTGGTCCGTTTTCGGGGCCAAGCAACGCTGAGCTTGATTGTTGGCGACGTTTGCCCCTCCGCCAGCCCCCCTTCACCGCGGCCCAGATGGGCGTCACCTTTGCCGGCTCCCCTGCCGCTGCGTCATAGCGGCATCGCTTCTCGGCCTTTTGGCTAAGATCAAGTGTAGTATCTGTTCTTATCAGTTTAATATCTGATACGTCCCCTATCCGGGGACTGCATATTAAATTGATTTTTGGCACATGGAGCCGGAAACCGGGGCTTGCTCCGTCCACTCCACGCATCGACCTGGTATTGCAGTGCCTCCAGGAACGGTGTGCTTCCCCTTTTTGGGGACTGCGAATTGTTGTGGCTAATAGCAGAGCGAATATCCCTGGAGCTTTACCAGGAAGTACAGGCATACGTAGGAAGCGCACAAGAACGATTGATGTGACCCACCGATAATAACGCTACAAAGAAAACAAAGTTTAAAAGAGGAAAAAAAGCAACAAAGCGCAGTCGTAGAGGTATAGGGCGAAGGAAAAAAGCGTTGGTTCCCAACCCATCACTGCACATTTCTGATGTCCCTTTTATCTGACGCACTTACTTTTATTTTAGCTGATGGCTTGAGAATCAGGTGTGTTTGATTTAGGGACACCTGATTCAACTCATGGTCGCGCACGTCGCAGGCAAGTAATGAAAGGTCCTTCCTTTGCTTGGGGGTAGGGTAGGGTAGGGTAGGGTAGGGTAGGGTAGGGTAGGGGAGGGGAACGTCACCGTTGGAGAGGATGGCAAAGAGGGATAGGGCGCGTCTGACTGGAGGCCTGGCAATTCATACTTACCTGGCAGGGGAGACACCATGATCAGGAAGGCGGTTCACCCAGGGCGAGGCTCGGCCATTGCACTCCGGTTGTGCTGACCACTGCGAATTCCCCAAATGTGGGAATCTCGACTGCATAATTTATGGTAGTGGGGGACTGCGTTCGCGCTCTCCCCTGGACATACTGGTTAAAAGCAGATAGCGAGAAGTACCGAGAGGATGCGTGGCGTTTTAACAGCTGTGCCGTGACCCGCGTCCCCAAATGGTGAAGTTCCACTTTTTTTGCCGCCTTCTTCTGATAATGAATGACCTGGGGAGTCCGGAGAATTGAACTGCGGTGGTTTGACCGGGAAAAGCTAGGACCGGTTTAGCCAAATGAGGTTTTTCGAATAA
Source organism: Coreius guichenoti (assembly GCA_039654105.1). Classification (NCBI taxonomy): domain Eukaryota; kingdom Metazoa; phylum Chordata; class Actinopteri; order Cypriniformes; family Gobionidae; genus Coreius; species Coreius guichenoti. The sequence continues at coordinate 39,500,637 of CM077178.1, forward strand.
ATCTCCGTTATTCAACGGGCGATTTGATTGCCAGCAGTGGTCCTAGAGGCAAAGTTGTTCAGATGGAGGAGTTCTATCACATGGTATGACTGTCTTGTGCGTGTGTGAAAAACCAGGTGATATAGCCGTTGTCGTGTTGTTGTTTTTTCATTTTAAAGCGCCAGCAAGTGGCCATTCGCCGCGTCCTTTTTCACCTGACCACAGACTGAGCCCGTACAGAGTTGTGCCGACTTGGGTAAAATTGCCTAGTTCCGTTCAAGAGTTATAGCCGTTTTAGTATGCCCCGCCTGGCCCACTCAGAACGTTTTGGCCTGCCGACGCCAGGGTGAATCGAAATTAAGACTTTTTTCCGATCCCGGTGGACAGTCAGACTCCAGAGCATCTTTCTGCACTGGTTTGGGTCAGATCGGGCAAAAAACCTAGGACTAGTGTGCAAAAGTAGGTTTTTCAAAGAATCCAAAATACCCGAAAATTTCGCCGGCGCGACCATCAAATCCGAGACGTGCGTCTCGCTCGGCTCGAGCCAAGGATTCCGATGATATAAGACACTTGGTTCTGCGACGGACGGTTTGGGAGCTATGAGCGATTCCGTACTTTTGACTCAAACAGCTCTCTTGTGGTCCGTTTTCGGGGCCAAGCAACGCTGAGCTTGATTGTTGGCGACGTTTGCCCCTCCGCCAGCCCCCCTTCACCGCGGCCCAGATGGGCGTCGCCTTTGCCGGCTCCCCTGCCGCTGCGTCATAGCGGCATCGCTTCTCGGCCTTTTGGCTAAGATCAAGTGTAGTATCTGTTCTTATCAGTTTAATATCTGATACGTCCCCTATCCGGGGACTGCATATTAAATTGATTTTTGGCACATGGAGCCGGAAACCGGGGCTTGCTCCGTCCACTCCACGCATCGACCTGGTATTGCAGTGCCTCCAGGAACGGTGTGCTTCCCCTTTTTGGGGACTGCGAATTGTTGTGGCTAATAGCAGAGCGAATATCCCTGGAGCTTTACCAGGAAGTACAGGCATACGTAGGAAGCGCACAAGAACGATTGATGTGACCCACCGATAATAACGCTACAAAGAAAACAAAGTTTAAAAGAGGAAAAAAAGCAACAAAGCGCAGTCGTAGAGGTACAGGGCGAAGGAAAAAAGCGTTGGTTCCCAACCCATCACTGCACATTTCTGATGTCCCTTTTATCTGACGCACTTACTTTTATTTTAGCTGATGGCTTGAGAATCAGGTGTGTTTGATTTAGGGACACCTGATTCAACTCATGGTCGCGCACGTCGCAGGCAAGTAATGAAAGGTCCTTCCTTTGCTTGGGGGTAGGGTAGGGTAGGGTAGGGTAGGGTAGGGTAGGGTAGGGGAGGGGAACGTCACCGTTGGAGAGGATGGCAAAGAGGGATAGGGCGCGTCTGACTGGAGGCCTGGCAATTCATACTTACCTGGCAGGGGAGACACCATGATCAGGAAGGTGGTTCACCCAGGGCGAGGCTCGGCCATTGCACTCCGGTTGTGCTGACCACTGCGAATTCCCCAAATGTGGGAATCTCGACTGCATAATTTATGGTAGTGGGGGACTGCGTTCGCGCTCTCCCCTGGACATACTGGTTAAAAGCAGATAGCGAGAAGTACCGAGAGGATGCGTGGCGTTTTAACAGCTGTGCCGTGACCCGCGTCCCCAAATGGTGAAGTTCCACTTTTTTTGCCGCCTTCTTCTGATAATGAATGACCTGGGGAGTCCGGAGAATTGAACTGCGGTGGTTTGACCGGGAAAAGCTAGGACCGGTTTAGCCAAATGAGGTTTTTCGAATAAATCTCCGTTATTCAACGGGCGATTTGATTGCCAGCAGTGGTCCTAGAGGCAAAGTTGTTCAGATGGAGGAGTTCTATCACATGGTATGACTGTCTTGTGCGTGTGTGAAAAACCAGGTGATATAGCCGTTGTCGTGTTGTTGTTTTTTCATTTTAAAGCGCCAGCAAGTGGCCATTCGCCGCGTCCTTTTTCACCTGACCACAGACTGAGCCCGTACAGAGTTGTGCCGACTTGGGTAAAATTGCCTAGTTCCGTTCAAGAGTTATAGCCGTTTTAGTATGCCCCGCCTGGCCCACTCAGAACGTTTTGGCCTGCCGACGCCAGGGTGAATCGAAATTAAGACTTTTTTCCGATCCCGGTGGACAGTCAGACTCCAGAGCATCTTTCTGCACTGGTTTGGGTCAGATCGGGCAAAAAACCTAGGACTAGTGTGCAAAAGTAGGTTTTTCAAAGAATCCAAAATACCCGAAAATTTCGCCGGCGCGACCATCAAATCCGAGACGTGCGTCTCGCTCGGCTCGAGCCAAGGATTCCGATGATATAAGACACTTGGTTCTGCGACGGACGGTTTGGGAGCTATGAGCGATTCCGTACTTTTGACTCAAACAGCTCTCTTGTGGTCCGTTTTCGGGGCCAAGCAACGCTGAGCTTGATTGTTGGCGACGTTTGCCCCTCCGCCAGCCCCCCTTCACCGCGGCCCAGATGGGCGTCGCCTTTGCCGGCTCCCCTGCCGCTGCGTCATAGCGGCATCGCTTCTCGGCCTTTTGGCTAAGATCAAGTGTAGTATCTGTTCTTATCAGTTTAATATCTGATACGTCCCCTATCCGGGGACTGCATATTAAATAGATTTTTGGCACATGGAGCCGGAAACCGGGGCTTGCTCCGTCCACTCCACGCATCGACCTGGTATTGCAGTGCCTCCAGGAACGGTGTGCTTCCCCTTTTTGGGGACTGCGAATTGTTGTGGCTAATAGCAGAGCGAATATCCCTGGAGCTTTACCAGGAAGTACAGGCATACGTAGGAAGCGCACAAGAACGATTGATGTGACCCACCGATAATAACGCTACAAAGAAAACAAAGTTTAAAAGAGGAAAAAAAGCAACGAAGCGCAGTCGTAGAGGTACAGGGCGAAGGAAAAAAGCGTTGGTTCCCAACCCATCACTGCACATTTCTGATGTCCCTTTTATCTGACGCACTTACTTTTATTTTAGCTGATGGCTTGAGAATCAGGTGTGTTTGATTTAGGGACACCTGATTCAACTCATGGTCGCAAACGTCGCAGGCAAGTAATGAAAGGTCCTTCCTTTGCTTGGGGGTAGGGTGGGGTAGGGTAGGGTAGGGTAGGGGAACGTCACCGTTGGAGAGGATGGCAAAGAGGGATAGGGCGCGTCTGACTGGAGGCCTGGCAATTCATACTTACCTGGCAGGGGAGACACCATGATCAGGAAGGTGGTTCACCCAGGGCGAGGCTCGGCCATTGCACTCCGGTTGTGCTGACCCCTGCGAATTCCCCAAATGTGGGAATCTCGACTGCATAATTTATGGTAGTGGGGGACTGCGTTCGCGCTCTCCCCTGGACATACTGGTTAAAAGCAGATAGCGAGAAGTACCGAGAGGATGCGTGGCGTTTTAACAGCTGTGCCGTGACCCGCGTCCCCAAATGGTGAAGTTCCACTTTTTTTGCCGCCTTCTTCTGATAATGAATGACCTGGGGAGTCCGGAGAATTGAACTGCGGTGGTTTGATCGGGAAAAGCTAGGACCGGTTTAGCCAAATGAGGTTTTTCGAATAAATCTCCGTTATTCAACGGGCGATTTGATTGCCAGCAGTGGTCCTAGAGGCAAAGTTGTTCAGATGGAGGAGTTCTATCACATGGTATGACTGTCTTGTGCGTGTGTGAAAAACCAGGTGATATAGCCGTTGTCGTGTTGTTGTTTTTTCATTTTAAAGCGCCAGCAAGTGGCCATTCGCCGCGTCCTTTTTCACCTGACCACAGACTGAGCCCGTACAGAGTTGTGCCGACTTGGGTAAAATTGCCTAGTTCCGTTCAAGAGTTATAGCCGTTTTAGTATGCCCCGCCTGGCACACTCAGAACGTTTTGGCCTGTTGACGCCAGGGTGAATCGAAATTAAGACTTTTTTCCGATCCCGGTGGACAGTCAGACTCCAGAGCATCTTTCTGCACTGGTTTGGGTCAGATTGGGCAAAAAACCTAGGACTAGTGTGCAAATGTAGGTTTTTCAAAGAATCCAAAATACCCGAAAATTTCGCCGGCGCGACCATCAAATCCGAGACGTGCGTCTCGCTCGGCTCGAGCCAAGGATTCCGATGATATAAGACACTTGGTTCTGCGACGGACGGTTTGGGAGCTATGAGCGATTCCGTACTTTTGACTCAAACAGCTCTCTTGTGGTCCGTTTTCGGGGCCAAGCAACGCTGAGCTTGATTGTTGGCGACGTTTGCCCCTCCGCCAGCCCCCCTTCACCGCGGCCCAGATGGGCGTCGCCTTTGCCGGCTCCCCTGCCGCTGCGTCATAGCGGCATCGCTTCTCGGCCTTTTGGCTAAGATCAAGTGTAGTATCTGTTCTTATCAGTTTAATATCTGATACGTCCCCTATCCGGGGACTGCATATTAAATTGATTTTTGGCACATGGAGCCGGAAACCGGGGCTTGCTCCGTCCACTCCACGCATCGACCTGGTATTGCAGTGCCTCCAGGAACGGTGTGCTTCCCCTTTTTGGGGACTGCGAATTGTTGTGGCTAATAGCAGAGCGAATATCCCTGGTGCTTTACCAGGAAGTACAGGCATACGTAGGAAGCGCACAAGAACGATTGATGTGACCCACCGATAATAACGCTACAAAGAAAACAAAGTTTAAAAGAGGAAAAAAAGCAACAAAGCGCAGTCGTAGAGGTACAGGGCGAAGGAAAAAAGCGTTGGTTCCCAACCCATCACTGCACATTTCTGATGTCCCTTTTATCTGACGCACTTACTTTTATTTTAGCTGATGGCTTGAGAATCAGGTGTGTTTGATTTAGGGACACCTGATTCAACTCATGGTCGCGCACGTCGCAGGCAAGTAATGAAAGGTCCTTCCTTTGCTTGGGGGTAGGGGAGGGGAACGTCACCGTTGGAGAGGATGGCAAAGAGGGATAGGGCGCGTCTGACTGGAGGCCTGGCAATTCATACTTACCTGGCAGGGGAGACACCATGATCAGGAAGGTGGTTCACCCAGGGCGAGGCTCGGCCATTGCACTCCGGTTGTGCTGACCCCTGCGAATTCCCCAAATGTGGGAATCTCGACTGCATAATTTATGGTAGTGGGGGACTGCGTTCGCGCTCTCCCCTGGACATACTGGTTAAAAGCAGATAGCGAGAGGTACCGAGAGGATGCGTGGCGTTTTAACAGCTGTGCCGTGACCCGCGTCCCCAAATGGTGAAGTTCCACTTTTTTTGCCGCCTTCTTCTGATAATGAATGATCTGGGGAGTCCAGAGAATTGAACTGCGGTGGTTTGACCGGGAAAAGCTAGGACCGGTTCGCCAAATGAGGTTTTTCGAATAAATCTCCGTTATTCAACGGGCGATTTGATTGCCAGCAGTGGTCCTAGAGGCAAAGTTGTTCAGATGGAGGAGTTCTATCACATGGTATGACTGTCTTGTGCGTGTGTGAAAAACCAGGTGATATAGCCGTTGTCGTGTTGTTGTTTTTTCATTTTAAAGCGCCAGCAAGTGGCCATTCGCCGCGTCCTTTTTCACCTGACCACAGACTGAGCCCGTAAAGAGGTGTGCCGACTTGGGTAAAATTGCCTCGTTCCGTTCAAGAGTTATAGCCGTTTTAGTATGCCCCGCCTGGCCCACTCAGAACGTTTTGGCCTGCCGACGCCAGGGTGAATCGAAATTAAGACTTTTTTCCGATCCCGGTGGACAGTCAGACTCCAGAGCATCTTTCTGCACTGGTTTGGGTCAGATCGGGCAAAAAACCTAGGACTAGTGTGCAAAAGTAGGTTTTTCAAAGAATCCAAAATACCCGAAAATTTCGCCGGCGCGACCATCAAATCCGAGACGTGCGTCTCGCTCGGCTCGAGCCAAGGATTCCGATGATATAAGACACTTGGTTCTGCGACGGACGGTTTGGGAGCTATGAGCGATTCCGTACTTTTGACTCAAACAGCTCTCTTGTGGTCCGTTTTCGGGGCCAAGCAACGCTGAGCTTGATTGTTGGCGACGTTTGCCCCTCCGCCAGCCCCCCTTCACCGCGGCCCAGATGGGCGTCGCCTTTGCCGGCTCCCCTGCCGCTGCGTCATAGCGGCATCGCTTCTCGGCCTTTTGGCTAAGATCAAGTGTAGTATCTGTTCTTATCAGTTTAATATCTGATACGTCCCCTATCCGGGGACTGCATATTAAATTGATTTTTGGCACATGGAGCCGGAAACCGGGGCTTGCTCCGTCCACTCCACGCATCGACGTGGTATTGCAGTGCCTCCAGGAACGGTGTGCTTCCCCTTTTTGGGGTCTGCGAATTGTTGTGGCTAATAGCAGAGCGAATATCCCTGGAGCTTTACCAGGAAGTACAGGCATACGTAGGAAGCGCACAAGAACGATTGATGTGACCCACCGATAATAACGCTACAAAGAAAACAAAGTTTAAAAGAGGAAAAAAAGCAACAAAGCGCAGTCGTAGAGGTACAGGGCGAAGGAAAAAAGCGTTGGTTCCCAACCCATCACTGCACATTTCTGATGTCCCTTTTATCTGACGCACTTACTTTTATTTTAGCTGATGGCTTGAGAATCAGGTGTGTTTGATTTAGGGACACCTGATTCAACTCATGGTCGCGCACGTCGCAGGCAAGTAATGAAAGGTCCTTCCTTTGCTTGGGGGTAGGGTAGGGTAGGGTAGGGTAGGGTAGGGTAGGGTAGGGGAGGGGAACGTCACCGTTGGAGAGGATGGCAAAGAGGGATAGGGCGCGTCTGACTGGAGGCCTGGCAATTCATACTTACCTGGCAGGGGAGACACCATGATCAGGAAGGTGGTTCACCCAGGGCGAGGCTCGGCCATTGCACTCCGGTTGTGCTGACCCCTGCGAATTCCCCAAATGTGGGAATCTCGACTGCATAATTTATGGTAGTGGGGGACTGCGTTCGCGCTCTCCCCTGGACATACTGGTTAAAAGCAGATAGCGAGAAGTACCGAGAGGATGCGTGGCGTTTTAACAGCTGTGCCGTGACCCGCGTCCCCAAATGGTGAAGTTCCACTTTTTTTGCCGCCTTCTTCTGATAATGAATGACCTGGGGAGTCCGGAGAATTGAACTGCGGTGGTTTGACCGGGAAAAGCTAGGACCGGTTTAGCCAAATGAGGTTTTTCGAATAAATCTCCGTTATTCAACGGGCGATTTGATTGCCAGCAGTGGTCCTAGAGGCAAAGTTGTTCAGATGGAGGAGTTCTATCACATGGTATGACTGTCTTGTGCGTGTGTGAAAAACCAGGTGATATAGCCGTTGTCGTGTTGTTGTTTTTTCATTTTAAAGCGCCAGCAAGTGGCCATTCGCCGCGTCCTTTTTCACCTGACCACAGACTGAGCCCGTACAGAGTTGTGCCGACTTGGGTAAAATTGCCTAGTTCCGTTCAAGAGTTATAGCCGTTTTAGTATGCCCCGCCTGGCCCACTCAGAACGTTTTGGCCTGCCGACGCCAGGGTGAATCGAAATTAAGACTTTTTTCCGATCCCGGTGGACAGTCAGACTCCAGAGCATCTTTCTGCACTGGTTTGGGTCAGATCGGGCAAAAAACCTAGGACTAGTGTGCAAAAGTAGGTTTTTCAAAGAATCCAAAATACCCGAAAATTTCGCCGGCGCGACCATCAAATCCGAGACGTGCGTCTCGCTCGGCTCGAGCCAAGGATTCCGATGATATAAGACACTTGGTTCTGCGACGGACGGTTTGGGAGCTATGAGCGATTCCGTACTTTTGACTCAAACAGCTCTCTTGTGGTCCGTTTTCGGGGCCAAGCAACGCTGAGCTTGATTGTTGGCGACGTTTGCCCCTCCGCCAGCCCCCCTTCACCGCGGCCCAGATGGGCGTCGCCTTTGCCGGCTCCCCTGCCGCTGCGTCATAGCGGCATCGCTTCTCGGCCTTTTGGCTAAGATCAAGTGTAGTATCTGTTCTTATCAGTTTAATATCTGATACGTCCCCTATCCGGGGACTGCATATTAAATTGATTTTTGGCACATGGAGCCGGAAACCGGGGCTTGCTCCGTCCACTCCACGCATCGACCTGGTATTGCAGTGCCTCCAGGAACGGTGTGCTTCCCCTTTTTGGGGACTGCGAATTGTTGTGGCTAATAGCAGAGCGAATATCCCTGGAGCTTTACCAGGAAGTACAGGCATACGTAGGAAGCGCACAAGAACGATTGATGTGACCCACCGATAATAACGCTACAAAGAAAACAAAGTTTAAAAGAGGAAAAAAAGCAACAAAGCGCAGTCGTAGAGGTACAGGGCGAAGGAAAAAAGCGTTGGTTCCCAACCCATCACTGCACATTTCTGATGTCCCTTTTATCTGACGCACTTACTTTTATTTTAGCTGATGGCTTGAGAATCAGGTGTGTTTGATTTAGGGACACCTGATTCAACTCATGGTCGCGCACGTCGCAGGCAAGTAATGAAAGGTCCTTCCTTTGCTTGGGGGTAGGGTAGGGTAGGGTAGGGTAGGGTAGGGTAGGGTAGGGTAGGGGAGGGGAACGTCACCGTTGGAGAGGATGGCAAAGAGGGATAGGGCGCGTCTGACTGGAGGCCTGGCAATTCATACTTACCTGGCAGGGGAGACACCATGATCAGGAAGGTGGTTCACCCAGGGCGAGGCTCGGCCATTGCACTCCGGTTGTGCTGACCCCTGCGAATTCCCCAAATGTGGGAATCTCGACTGCATAATTTATGGTAGTGGGGGACTGCGTTCGCGCTCTCCCCTGGACATACTGGTTAAAAGCAGATAGCGAGAAGTACCGAGAGGATGCGTGGCGTTTTAACAGCTGTGCCGTGACCCGCGTCCCCAAATGGTGAAGTTCCACTTTTTTTGCCGCCTTCTTCTGATAATGAATGACCTGGGGAGTCCGGAGAATTGAACTGCGGTGGTTTGACCGGGAAAAGCTAGGACCGGTTTAGCCAAATGAGGTTTTTCGAATAAATCTCCGTTATTCAACGGGCGATTTGATTGCCAGCAGTGGTCCTAGAGGCAAAGTTGTTCAGATGGAGGAGTTCTATCACATGGTATGACTGTCTTGTGCGTGTGTGAAAAACCAGGTGATATAGCCGTTGTCGTGTTGTTGTTTTTTCATTTTAAAGCGCCAGCAAGTGGCCATTCGCCGCGTCCTTTTTCACCTGACCACAGACTGAGCCCGTACAGAGTTGTGCCGACTTGGGTAAAATTGCCTAGTTCCGTTCAAGAGTTATAGCCGTTTTAGTATGCCCCGCCTGGCCCACTCAGAACGTTTTGGCCTGCCGACGCCAGGGTGAATCGAAATTAAGACTTTTTTCCGATCCCGGTGGACAGTCAGACTCCAGAGCATCTTTCTGCACTGGTTTGGGTCAGATCGGGCAAAAAACCTAGGACTAGTGTGCAAAAGTAGGTTTTTCAAAGAATCCAAAATACCCGAAAATTTCGCCGGCGCGACCATCAAATCCGAGACGTGCGTCTCGCTCGGCTCGAGCCAAGGATTCCGATGATATAAGACACTTGGTTCTGCGACGGACGGTTTGGGAGCTATGAGCGATTCCGTACTTTTGACTCAAACAGCTCTCTTGTGGTCCGTTTTCGGGGCCAAGCAACGCTGAGCTTGATTGTTGGCGACGTTTGCCCCTCCGCCAGCCCCCCTTCACCGCGGCCCAGATGGGCGTCGCCTTTGCCGGCTCCCCTGCCGCTGCGTCATAGCGGCATCGCTTCTCGGCCTTTTGGCTAAGATCAAGTGTAGTATCTGTTCTTATCAGTTTAATATCTGATACGTCCCCTATCCGGGGACTGCATATTAAATTGATTTTTGGCACATGGAGCCGGAAACCGGGGCTTGCTCCGTCCACTCCACGCATCGACCTGGTATTGCAGTGCCTCCAGGAACGGTGTGCTTCCCCTTTTTGGGGACTGCGAATTGTTGTGGCTAATAGCAGAGCGAATATCCCTGGAGCTTTACCAGGAAGTACAGGCATACGTAGGAAGCGCACAAGAACGATTGATGTGACCCACCGATAATAACGCTACAAAGAAAACAAAGTTTAAAAGAGGAAAAAAAGCAACAAAGCGCAGTCGTAGAGGTACAGGGCGAAGGAAAAAAGCGTTGGTTCCCAACCCATCACTGCACATTTCTGATGTCCCTTTTATCTGACGCACTTACTTTTATTTTAGCTGATGGCTTGAGAATCAGTTGTGTTTGATTTAGGGACACCTGATTCAACTCATGGTCGCGCACGTCGCAGGCAAGTAATGAAAGGTCCTTCCTTTGCTTGGGGGTAGGGGAGGGGAACGTCACCGTTGGAGAGGATGGCAAAGAGGGATAGGGCGCGTCTGACTGGAGGCCTGGCAATTCATACTTACCTGGCAGGGGAGACACCATGATCAGGAAGGTGGTTCACCCAGGGCGAGGCTCGGCCATTGCACTCCGGTTGTGCTGACCCCTGCGAATTCCCCAAATGTGGGAATCTCGACTGCATAATTTATGGTAGTGGGGGACTGCGTTCGCGCTCTCCCCTGGACATACTGGTTAAAAGCAGATAGCGAGAGGTACCGAGAGGATGCGTGGCGTTTTAACAGCTGTGCCGTGACCCGCGTCCCCAAATGGTGAAGTTCCACTTTTTTTGCCGCCTTCTTCTGATAATGAATGACCTGGGGAGTCCAGAGAATTGAACTGCGGTGGTTTGACCGGGAAAAGCTAGGACCGGTTCGCCAAATGAGGTTTTTCGAATAAATCTCCGTTATTCAACGGGCGATTTGATTGCCAGCAGTGGTCCAAGAGGCAAAGTTGTTCAGATGGAGGAGTTCTATCACATGGTATGACTGTCTTGTGCGTGTGTGAAAAACCAGGTGATATAGCCGTTGTCGTGTTGTTGTTTTTTCATTTTAAAGCGCCAGCAAGTGGCCATTCGCCGCGTCCTTTTTCACCTGACCACAGACTGAGCCCGTACAGAGGTGTGCCGACTTGGGTAAAATTGCCTCGTTCCGTTCAAGAGTTATAGCCGTTTTAGTATGCCCCGCCTGGCCCACTCAGAACGTTTTGGCCTGCCGACGCCAGGGTGAATCGAAATTAAGACTTTTTTCCGATCCCGGTGGACAGTCAGACTCCAGAGCATCTTTCTGCACTGGTTTGGGTCAGATCGGGCAAAAAACCTAGGACTAGTGTGCAAAAGTAGGTTTTTCAAAGAATCCAAAATACCCGAAAATTTCGCCGGCGCAACCATCAAATCCGAGACGTGCGTCTCGCTCGGCTCGAGCCAAGGATTCCGATGATATAAGACACTTGGTTCTGCGACGGACGGTTTGGGAGCTATGAGCGATTCCGTACTTTTGACTCAAACAGCTCTCTTGTGGTCCGTTTTCGGGGCCAAGCAACGCTGAGCTTGATTGTTGGCGACGTTTGCCCCTCCGCCAGCCCCCCTTCACCGCGGCCCAGATGGGCGTCGCCTTTGCCGGCTCCCCTGCCGCTGCGTCATAGCGGCATCGCTTCTCGGCCTTTTGGCTAAGATCAAGTGTAGTATCTGTTCTTATCAGTTTAATATCTGATACGTCCCCTATCCGGGGACTGCATATTAAATTGATTTTTGGCACATGGAGCCGGAAACCGGGGCTTGCTCCGTCCACTCCACGCATCGACCTGGTATTGCAGTGCCTCCAGGAACGGTGTGCTTCCCCTTTTTGGGGACTGCGAATTGTTGTGGCTAATAGCAGAGCGAATATCCCTGGAGCTTTACCAGGAAGTACAGGCATACGTAGGAAGCGCACAAGAACGATTGATGTGACCCACCGATAATAACGCTACAAAGAAAACAAAGTTTAAAAGAGGAAAAAAAGCAACGAAGCGCAGTCGTAGAGGTACAGGGCGAAGGAAAAAAGCGTTGGTTCCCAACCCATCACTGCACATTTCTGATGTCCCTTTTATCTGACGCACTTACTTTTATTTTAGCTGATGGCTTGAGAATCAGGTGTGTTTGATTTAGGGACACCTGATTCAACTCATGGTCGCAAACGTCGCAGGCAAGTAATGAAAGGTCCTTCCTTTGCTTGGGGGTAGGGTGGGGTAGGGTGGGGTAGGGTGGGGTAGGGTGGGGTAGGGTAGGGTAGGGTAGGGTAGGGTAGGGGAACGTCACCGTTGGAGAGGATGGCAAAGAGGGATAGGGCGCGTCTGACTGGAGGCCTGGCAATTCATACTTACCTGGCAGGGGAGACACCATGATCAGGAAGGTGGTTCACCCAGGGCGAGGCTCGGCCATTGCACTCCGGTTGTGCTGACCCCTGCGAATTCCCCAAATGTGGGAATCTCGACTGCATAATTTATGGTAGTGGGGGACTGCGTTCGCGCTCTCCCCTGGACATACTGGTTAAAAGCAGATAGCGAGAAGTACCGAGAGGATGCGTGGCGTTTTAACAGCTGTGCCGTGACCCGCGTCCCCAAATGGTGAAGTTCCACTTTTTTTGCCGCCTTCTTCTGATAATGAATGACCTGGGGAGTCCGGAGAATTGAACTGCGGTGGTTTGATCGGGAAAAGCTAGGACCGGTTTAGCCAAATGAGGTTTTTCGAATAAATCTCCGTTATTCAACGGGCGATTTGATTGCCAGCAGTGGTCCTAGAGGCAAAGTTGTTCAGATGGAGGAGTTCTATCACATGGTATGACTGTCTTGTGCGTGTGTGAAAAACCAGGTGATATAGCCGTTGTCGTGTTGTTGTTTTTTCATTTTAAAGCGCCAGCAAGTGGCCATTCGCCGCGTCCTTTTTCACCTGACCACAGACTGAGCCCGTACAGAGTTGTGCCGACTTGGGTAAAATTGCCTAGTTCCGTTCAAGAGTTATAGCCGTTTTAGTATGCCCCGCCTGGCACACTCAGAACGTTTTGGCCTGTTGACGCCAGGGTGAATCGAAATTAAGACTTTTTTCCGATCCCGGTGGACAGTCAGACTCCAGAGCATCTTTCTGCACTGGTTTGGGTCAGATTGGGCAAAAAACCTAGGACTAGTGTGCAAATGTAGGTTTTTCAAAGAATCCAAAATACCCGAAAATTTCGCCGGCGCGACCATCAAATCCGAGACGTGCGTCTCGCTCGGCTCGAGCCAAGGATTCCGATGATATAAGACACTTGGTTCTGCGACGGACGGTTTGGGAGCTATGAGCGATTCCGTACTTTTGACTCAAACAGCTCTCTTGTGGTCCGTTTTCGGGGCCAAGCAACGCTGAGCTTGATTGTTGGCGACGTTTGCCCCTCCGCCAGCCCCCCTTCACCGCGGCCCAGATGGGCGTCGCCTTTGCCGGCTCCCCTGCCGCTGCGTCATAGCGGCATCGCTTCTCGGCCTTTTGGCTAAGATCAAGTGTAGTATCTGTTCTTATCAGTTTAATATCTGATACGTCCCCTATCCGGGGACTGCATATTAAATTGATTTTTGGCACATGGAGCCGGAAACCGGGGCTTGCTCCGTCCACTCCACGCATCGACCTGGTATTGCAGTGCCTCCAGGAACGGTGTGCTTCCCCTTTTTGGGGACTGCGAATTGTTGTGGCTAATAGCAGAGCGAATATCCCTGGTGCTTTACCAGGAAGTACAGGCATACGTAGGAAGCGCACAAGAACGATTGATGTGACCCACCGATAATAACGCTACAAAGAAAACAAAGTTTAAAAGAGGAAAAAAAGCAACAAAGCGCAGTCGTAGAGGTACAGGGCGAAGGAAAAAAGCGTTGGTTCCCAACCCATCACTGCACATTTCTGATGTCCCTTTTATCTGACGCACTTACTTTTATTTTAGCTGATGGCTTGAGAATCAGGTGTGTTTGATTTAGGGACACCTGATTCAACTCATGGTCGCGCACGTCGCAGGCAAGTAATGAAAGGTCCTTCCTTTGCTTGGGGGTAGGGGAGGGGAACGTCACCGTTGGAGAGGATGGCAAAGAGGGATAGGGCGCGTCTGACTGGAGGCCTGGCAATTCATACTTACCTGGCAGGGGAGACACCATGATCAGGAAGGTGGTTCACCCAGGGCGAGGCTCGGCCATTGCACTCCGGTTGTGCTGACCCCTGCGAATTCCCCAAATGTGGGAATCTCGACTGCATAATTTATGGTAGTGGGGGACTGCGTTCGCGCTCTCCCCTGGACATACTGGTTAAAAGCAGATAGCGAGAGGTACCGAGAGGATGCGTGGCGTTTTAACAGCTGTGCCGTGACCCGCGTCCCCAAATGGTGAAGTTCCACTTTTTTTGCCGCCTTCTTCTGATAATGAATGATCTGGGGAGTCCAGAGAATTGAACTGCGGTGGTTTGACCGGGAAAAGCTAGGACCGGTTCGCCAAATGAGGTTTTTCGAATAAATCTCCGTTATTCAACGGGCGATTTGATTGCCAGCAGTGGTCCTAGAGGCAAAGTTGTTCAGATGGAGGAGTTCTATCACATGGTATGACTGTCTTGTGCGTGTGTGAAAAACCAGGTGATATAGCCGTTGTCGTGTTGTTGTTTTTTCATTTTAAAGCGCCAGCAAGTGGCCATTCGCCGCGTCCTTTTTCACCTGACCACAGACTGAGCCCGTAAAGAGGTGTGCCGACTTGGGTAAAATTGCCTCGTTCCGTTCAAGAGTTATAGCCGTTTTAGTATGCCCCGCCTGGCCCACTCAGAACGTTTTGGCCTGCCGACGCCAGGGTGAATCGAAATTAAGACTTTTTTCCGATCCCGGTGGACAGTCAGACTCCAGAGCATCTTTCTGCACTGGTTTGGGTCAGATCGGGCAAAAAACCTAGGACTAGTGTGCAAAAGTAGGTTTTTCAAAGAATCCAAAATACCCGAAAATTTCGCCGGCGCGACCATCAAATCCGAGACGTGCGTCTCGCTCGGCTCGAGCCAAGGATTCCGATGATATAAGACACTTGGTTCTGCGACGGACGGTTTGGGAGCTATGAGCGATTCCGTACTTTTGACTCAAACAGCTCTCTTGTGGTCCGTTTTCGGGGCCAAGCAACGCTGAGCTTGATTGTTGGCGACGTTTGCCCCTCCGCCAGCCCCCCTTCACCGCGGCCCAGATGGGCGTCGCCTTTGCCGGCTCCCCTGCCGCTGCGTCATAGCGGCATCGCTTCTCGGCCTTTTGGCTAAGATCAAGTGTAGTATCTGTTCTTATCAGTTTAATATCTGATACGTCCCCTATCCGGGGACTGCATATTAAATTGATTTTTGGCACATGGAGCCGGAAACCGGGGCTTGCTCCGTCCACTCCACGCATCGACGTGGTATTGCAGTGCCTCCAGGAACGGTGTGCTTCCCCTTTTTGGGGTCTGCGAATTGTTGTGGCTAATAGCAGAGCGAATATCCCTGGAGCTTTACCAGGAAGTACAGGCATACGTAGGAAGCGCACAAGAACGATTGATGTGACCCACCGATAATAACGCTACAAAGAAAACAAAGTTTAAAAGAGGAAAAAAAGCAACAAAGCGCAGTCGTAGAGGTACAGGGCGAAGGAAAAAAGCGTTGGTTCCCAACCCATCACTGCACATTTCTGATGTCCCTTTTATCTGACGCACTTACTTTTATTTTAGCTGATGGCTTGAGAATCAGGTGTGTTTGATTTAGGGACACCTGATTCAACTCATGGTCGCGCACGTCGCAGGCAAGTAATGAAAGGTCCTTCCTTTGCTTGGGGGTAGGGTAGGGTAGGGTAGGGTAGGGTAGGGTAGGGTAGGGGAGGGGAACGTCACCGTTGGAGAGGATGGCAAAGAGGGATAGGGCGCGTCTGACTGGAGGCCTGGCAATTCATACTTACCTGGCAGGGGAGACACCATGATCAGGAAGGTGGTTCACCCAGGGCGAGGCTCGGCCATTGCACTCCGGTTGTGCTGACCCCTGCGAATTCCCCAAATGTGGGAATCTCGACTGCATAATTTATGGTAGTGGGGGACTGCGTTCGCGCTCTCCCCTGGACATACTGGTTAAAAGCAGATAGCGAGAAGTACCGAGAGGATGCGTGGCGTTTTAACAGCTGTGCCGTGACCCGCGTCCCCAAATGGTGAAGTTCCACTTTTTTTGCCGCCTTCTTCTGATAATGAATGACCTGGGGAGTCCGGAGAATTGAACTGCGGTGGTTTGACCGGGAAAAGCTAGGACCGGTTTAGCCAAATGAGGTTTTTCGAATAAATCTCCGTTATTCAACGGGCGATTTGATTGCCAGCAGTGGTCCTAGAGGCAAAGTTGTTCAGATGGAGGAGTTCTATCACATGGTATGACTGTCTTGTGCGTGTGTGAAAAACCAGGTGATATAGCCGTTGTCGTGTTGTTGTTTTTTCATTTTAAAGCGCCAGCAAGTGGCCATTCGCCGCGTCCTTTTTCACCTGACCACAGACTGAGCCCGTACAGAGTTGTGCCGACTTGGGTAAAATTGCCTAGTTCCGTTCAAGAGTTATAGCCGTTTTAGTATGCCCCGCCTGGCCCACTCAGAACGTTTTGGCCTGCCGACGCCAGGGTGAATCGAAATTAAGACTTTTTTCCGATCCCGGTGGACAGTCAGACTCCAGAGCATCTTTCTGCACTGGTTTGGGTCAGATCGGGCAAAAAACCTAGGACTAGTGTGCAAAAGTAGGTTTTTCAAAGAATCCAAAATACCCGAAAATTTCGCCGGCGCGACCATCAAATCCGAGACGTGCGTCTCGCTCGGCTCGAGCCAAGGATTCCGATGATATAAGACACTTGGTTCTGCGACGGACGGTTTGGGAGCTATGAGCGATTCCGTACTTTTGACTCAAACAGCTCTCTTGTGGTCCGTTTTCGGGGCCAAGCAACGCTGAGCTTGATTGTTGGCGACGTTTGCCCCTCCGCCAGCCCCCCTTCACCGCGGCCCAGATGGGCGTCGCCTTTGCCGGCTCCCCTGCCGCTGCGTCATAGCGGCATCGCTTCTCGGCCTTTTGGCTAAGATCAAGTGTAGTATCTGTTCTTATCAGTTTAATATCTGATACGTCCCCTATCCGGGGACTGCATATTAAATTGATTTTTGGCACATGGAGCCGGAAACCGGGGCTTGCTCCGTCCACTCCACGCATCGACCTGGTATTGCAGTGCCTCCAGGAACGGTGTGCTTCCCCTTTTTGGGGACTGCGAATTGTTGTGGCTAATAGCAGAGCGAATATCCCTGGAGCTTTACCAGGAAGTACAGGCATACGTAGGAAGCGCACAAGAACGATTGATGTGACCCACCGATAATAACGCTACAAAGAAAACAAAGTTTAAAAGAGGAAAAAAAGCAACGAAGCGCAGTCGTAGAGGTACAGGGCGAAGGAAAAAAGCGTTGGTTCCCAACCCATCACTGCACATTTCTGATGTCCCTTTTATCTGACGCACTTACTTTTATTTTAGCTGATGGCTTGAGAATCAGGTGTGTTTGATTTAGGGACACCTGATTCAACTCATGGTCGCGCACGTCGCAGGCAAGTAATGAAAGGTCCTTCCTTTGCTTGGGGGTAGGGGAGGGGAACGTCACCGTTGGAGAGGATGGCAAAGAGGGATAGGGCGCGTCTGACTGGAGGCCTGGCAATTCATACTTACCTGGCAGGGGAGACACCATGATCAGGAAGGTGGTTCACCCAGGGCGAGGCTCGGCCATTGCACTCCGGTTGTGCTGACCCCTGCGAATTCCCCAAATGTGGGAATCTCGACTGCATAATTTATGGTAGTGGGGGACTGCGTTCGCGCTCTCCCCTGGACATACTGGTTAAAAGCAGATAGCGAGAGGTACCGAGAGGATGCGTGGCGTTTTAACAGCTGTGCCGTGACCCGCGTCCCCAAATGGTGAAGTTCCACTTTTTTTGCCGCCTTCTTCTGATAATGAATGACCTGGGGAGTCCAGAGAATTGAACTGCGGTGGTTTGACCGGGAAAAGCTAGGACCGGTTCGCCAAATGAGGTTTTTCGAATAAATCTCCGTTATTCAACGGGCGATTTGATTGCCAGCAGTGGTCCTAGAGGCAAAGTTGTTCAGATGGAGGAGTTCTATCACATGGTATGACTGTCTTGTGCGTGTGTGAAAAACCAGGTGATATAGCCGTTGTCGTGTTGTTGTTTTTTCATTTTAAAGCGCCAGCAAGTGGCCATTCGCCGCGTCCTTTTTCACCTGACCACAGACTGAGCCCGTAAAGAGGTGTGCCGACTTATGTAAAATTGCCTCGTTCCGTTCAAGAGTTATAGCCGTTTTAGTATGCCCCGCCTAGCCCACTCAGAACGTTTTGGCCTGCCGACGCCAGGGTGAATCGAAATTAAGACTTTTTTCTGATCCCGGTGGACAGTCAGACTCCAGAGCATCTTTCTGCACTGGTTTGGGTCAGATCGGGCAAAAAACCTAGGACTAGTGTGCAAAAGTAGGTTTTTCAAAGAATCCAAAATACCCGAAAATTTCGCCGGCGCGACCATCAAATCCGAGACGTGCGTCTCGCTCGGCTCGAGCCAAGGATTCCGATGATATAAGACACTTGGTTCTGCGACGGACGGTTTGGGAGCTATGAGCGATTCCGTACTTTTGACTCAAACAGCTCTCTTGTGGTCCGTTTTCGGGGCCAAGCAACGCTGAGCTTGATTGTTGGCGACGTTTGCCCCTCCGCCAGCCCCCCTTCACCGCGGCCCAGATGGGCGTCGCCTTTGCCGGCTCCCCTGCCGCTGCGTCATAGCGGCATCGCTTCTCGGCCTTTTGGCTAAGATCAAGTGTAGTATCTGTTCTTATCAGTTTAATATCTGATACGTCCCCTATCCGGGGACTGCATATTAAATTGATTTTTGGCACATGGAGCCGGAAACCGGGGCTTGCTCCGTCCACTCCACGCATCGACCTGGTATTGCAGTGCCTCCAGGAACGGTGTGCTTCCCCTTTTTGGGGACTGCGAATTGTTGTGGCTAATAGCAGAGCGAATATCCCTGGAGCTTTACCAGGAAGTACAGGCATACGTAGGAAGCGCACAAGAACGATTGATGTGACCCACCGATAATAACGCTACAAAGAAAACAAAGTTTAAAAGAGGAAAAAAAGCAACAAAGCGCAGTCGTAGAGGTATAGGGCGAAGGAAAAAAGCGTTGGTTCCCAACCCATCACTGCACATTTCTGATGTCCCTTTTATCTGACGCACTTACTTTTATTTTAGCTGATGGCTTGAGAATCAGGTGTGTTTGATTTAGGGACACCTGATTCAACTCATGGTCGCGCACGTCGCAGGCAAGTAATGAAAGGTCCTTCCTTTGCTTGGGGGTAGGGTAGGGTAGGGTAGGGTAGGGTAGGGTAGGGTAGGGTAGGGTAGGGGAGGGGAACGTCACCGTTGGAGAGGATGGCAAAGAGGGATAGGGCGCGTCTGACTGGAGGCCTGGCAATTCATACTTACCTGGCAGGGGAGACACCATGATCAGGAAGGTGGTTCACCCAGGGCGAGGCTCGGCCATTGCACTCCGGTTGTGCTGACCCCTGCGAATTCCCCAAATGTGGGAATCTCGACTGCATAATTTATGGTAGTGGGGGACTGCGTTCGCGCTCTCCCCTGGACATACTGGTTAAAAGCAGATAGCGAGAGGTACCGAGAGGATGCGTGGCGTTTTAACAGCTGTGCCGTGACCCACGTCCCCAAATGGTGAAGTTCCACTTTTTTTGCCGCCTTCTTCTGATAATGAATGACCTGGGGAGTCCAGAGAATTGAACTGCGGTGGTTTGACCGGGAAAAGCTAGGACCGGTTCGCCAAATGAGGTTTTTCGAATAAATCTCCGTTATTCAACGGGCGATTTGATTGCCAGCAGTGGTCCTAGAGGCAAAGTTGTTCAGATGGAGGAGTTCTATCACATGGTATGACTGTCTTGTGCGTGTGTGAAAAACCAGGTGATATAGCCGTTGTCGTGTTGTTGTTTTTTCATTTTAAAGCGCCAGCAAGTGGCCATTCGCCACGTCCTTTTTCACCTGACCACAGACTGAGCCCGTACAGAGGTGTGCCGACTTGGGTAAAATTGCCTCGTTCCGTTCAAGAGTTATAGCCGTTTTAGTATGCCCCGCCTGGCCCACTCAGAACGTTTTGGCCTGCCGACGCCAGGGTGAATCGAAATTAAGACTTTTTTCCGATCCCGGTGGACAGTCATACTCCAGAGCATCTTTCTGCACTGGTTTGGGTCAGATTGGGCAAAAAACCTAGGACTAGTGTGCAAAAGTAGGTTTTTCAAAGAATCCAAAATACCCGAAAATTTCACAGTCGCGACCATCAAATCCGAGACGTGCGTCTCGCTCGGCTCGAGCCAAGGATTCCGATGATATAAGAGACTTGGTTCTGCGAAGGACGGTTTGGGAGCTATGAGCGATTCCGTACTTTTGACTCAAACAGCTCTCTTGTGGTCCGTTTTCGGGGCCAAGCAACGCTGAGCTTGATTGTTGGCGACGTTTGCCCCTCCGCCAGCCCCCCTTCACCGCGGCCCAGATGGGCGTCGCCTTTGCCGGCTCCCCTGCCGCTGCGTCATAGCGGCATCGCTTCTCGGCCTTTTGGCTAAGATCAAGTGTAGTATCTGTTCTTATCAGTTTAATATCTGATACGTCCCCTATCCGGGGACTGCATATTAAATTGATTTTTGGCACATGGAGCCGGAAACCGGGGCTTGCTCCGTCCACTCCACGCATCGACCTGGTATTGCAGTGCCTCCAGGAACGGTGTGCTTCCCCTTTTTGGGGACTGCGAATTGTTGTGGCTAATAGCAGAGCGAATATCCCTGGAGCTTTACCAGGAAGTACAGGCATACGTAGGAAGCGCACAAGAACGATTGATGTGACCCACCGATAATAACGCTACAAAGAAAACAAAGTTTAAAAGAGGAAAAAAAGCAACAAAGCGCAGTCGTAGAGGTATAGGGCGAAGGAAAAAAGCGTTGGTTCCCAACCCATCACTGCACATTTCTGATGTCCCTTTTATCTGACGCACTTACTTTTATTTTAGCTGATGGCTTGAGAATCAGGTGTGTTTGATTTAGGGACACCTGATTCAACTCATGGTCGCGCACGTCGCAGGCAAGTAATGAAAGGTCCTTCCTTTGCTTGGGGGTAGGGGAGGGGAACGTCACCGTTGGAGAGGATGGCAAAGAGGGATAGGGCGCGTCTGACTGGAGGCCTGGCAATTCATACTTACCTGGCAGGGGAGACACCATGATCAGGAAGGTGATTCACCCAGGGCGAGGCTCGGCCATTGCACTCCGGTTGTGCTGACCCCTGCGAATTCCCCAAATGTGGGAATCTCGACTGCATAATTTATGGTAGTGGGGGACTGCGTTCGCGCTCTCCCCTGGACATACTGGTTAAAAGCAGATAGCGAGAGGTACCGAGAGGATGCGTGGCGTTTTAACAGCTGTGCCGTGACCCGCGTCCCCAAATGGTGAAGTTCCACTTTTTTTGCCGCCGCCTTCTGATAATGAATGACCTGGGGAGTCCAGAGAATTGAACTGCGGTGGTTTGACCGGGAAAAGCTAGGACCGGTTCGCCAAATGAGGTTTTTCGAATAAATCTCCGTTATTCAACGGGCGATTTGATTGCCAGAGGTGGTCCTAGAGGCAAAGTTGTTCAGATGGAGGAGTTCTATCACATGGTATGACTGTCTTGTGCGTGTGTGAAAAACCAGGTGATATAGCCGTTGTCGTGTTGTTATTTTTTCATTTTAAAGCGCCAGCAAGTGGCCATTCGCCGCGTCCTTTTTCACCTGACCACAGACTGAGCCCGTACAGAGGTGTGCCGACTTGGGTAAAATTGCCTCGTTCCATTCAAGAGTTATAGCCGTTTTAGTATGCCCCGCCTGGCCCACTCAGAACGTTTTGGCCTGCCGACGCCAGGGTGAATCGAAATTAAGACTTTTTTCCGATCCCGGTGGACAGTCAGACTCCAGAGCATCTTTCTGCACTGGTTTGGGTCAGATCGGGCAAAAAACCTAGGACTAGTGTGCAAAAGTAGGTTTTTCAAAGAATCCAAAATACCCGAAAATTTCGCCGGCGCGACCATCAAATCCGAGACGTGCGTCTCGCTCGGCTCGAGCCAAGGATTCCGATGATATAAGACACTTGGTTCTGCGACGGACGGTTTGGGAGCTATGAGCGATTCCGTACTTTTGACTCAAACAGCTCTCTTGTGGTCCGTTTTCGGGGCCAAGCAACGCTGAGCTTGATTGTTGGCGACGTTTGCCCCTCCGCCAGCCCCCCTTCACCGCGGCCCAGATGGGCGTCGCCTTTGCCGGCTCCCCTGCCGCTGCGTCATAGCGGCATCGCTTCTCGGCCTTTTGGCTAAGATCAAGTGTAGTATCTGTTCTTATCAGTTTAATATCTGATACGTCCCCTATCTGGGGACTGCATATTAAATTGATTTTTGGCACATGGAGCCGGAAACCGGGGCTTGCTCCGTCCACTCCACGCATCGACCTGGTATTGCAGTGCCTCCAGGAACGGTGTGCTTCCCCTTTTTGGGGACTGCGAATTGTTGTGGCTAATAGCAGAGCGAATATCCCTGGAGATTTACCAGGAAGTACAGGCATACGTAGGAAGCGCACAAGAACAATTGATGTGACCCACCGATAATAACGCTACAAAGAAAACAAAGTTTAAAAGAGGAAAAAAAGCAACAAAGCGCAGTCGTAGAGGTATAGGGCGAAGGAAAAAAGCGTTGGTTCCCAACCCATCACTGCACATTTCTGATGTCCCTTTTATCTGACGCACTTACTTTTATTTTAGCTGATGGCTTGAGAATCAGGTGTGTTTGATTTAGGGACACCTGATTCAACTCATGGTCGCGCACGTCGCAGGCAAGTAATGAAAGGTCCTTCCTTTGCTTGGGGGTAGGGGAGGGGAACGTCACCGTTGGAGAGGATGGCAAAGAGGGATAGGGCGCGTCTGACTGGAGGCCTGGCAATTCATACTTACCTGGCAGGGGAGACACCATGATCAGGAAGGTGGTTCACCCAGGGCGAGGCTCGGCCATTGCACTCCGGTTGTGCTGACCCCTGCGAATTCCCCAAATGTGGGAATCTCAACTGCATAATTTATGGTAGTGGGGGACTGCGTTCGCGCTCTCCCCTGGACATACTGGTTAAAAGCAGATAGCGAGAGGTACCGAGAGGATGCGTGGCGTTTTAACAGCTGTGCCGTGACCCGCGTCCCCAAATGGTGAAGTTCCACTTTTTTTGCCGCCGCCTTCTGATAATGAATGACCTGGGGAGTCCAGAGAATTGAACTGCGGTGGTTTGACCGGGAAAAGCTAAATGAGGACCGGTTCGCCAAATGAGGTTTTTCGAATAAATCTCCGTTATTCAACGGGCGATTTGATTGCCAGAGGTGGTCCTAGAGGCAAAGTTGTTCAGATGGAGGAGTTCTATCACATGGTATGACTGTCTTGTGCGTGTGTGAAAAACCAGGTGATATAGCCGTTGTCGTGTTGTTGTTTTTTCATTTTAAAGCGCCAGCAAGTGGCCATTCGCCGCGTCCTTTTTCACCTGACCACAGACTGAGCCCGTACAGAGGTGTGCCGACTTGGGTAAAATTGCCTCGTTCCGTTCAAGAGTTATAGCCGTTTTAGTATGCCCCGCCTGGCCCACTCAGAACGTTTTGGCCTGCCGACGCCAGGGTGAATCGAAATTAAGACTTTTTTCCGATCCCGGTGGACAGTCAGACTCCAGAGCATCTTTCTGCACTGGTTTGGGTCAGATCGGGCAAAAAACCTAGGACTAGTGTGCAAAAGTAGGTTTTTCAAAGAATCCAAAATACCCGAAAATTTCGCCGGCGCGACCATCAAATCCGAGACGTGCGTCTCGCTCGGCTCGAGCCAAGGATTCCGATGATATAAGACACTTGGTTCTGCGACGGACGGTTTGGGAGCTATGAGCGATTCCGTACTTTTGACTCAAACAGCTCTCTTGTGGTCCGTTTTCGGGGCCAAGCAACGCTGAGCTTGATTGTTGGCGACGTTTGCCCCTCCGCCAGCCCCCCTTCACCGCGGCCCAGATGGGCGTCGCCTTTGCCGGCTCCCCTACCGCTGCGTCATAGCGGCATCGCTTCTCGGCCTTTTGGCTAAGATCAAGTGTAGTATCTGTTCTTATCAGTTTAATATCTGATACGTCCCCTATCTGGGGACTGCATATTAAATTGATTTTTGGCACATGGAGCCGGAAACCGGGGCTTGCTCCGTCCACTCCACGCATCGACCTGGTATTGCAGTGCCTCCAGGAACGGTGTGCTTCCCATTTTTGGGGACTGCGAATTGTTGTGGCTAATAGCAGAGCGAATATCCCTGGAGATTTACCAGGAAGTACAGGCATACGTAGGAAGCGCACAAGAACAATTGATGTGACCCACCGATAATAACGCTACAAAGAAAACAAAGTTTAAAAGAGGAAAAAAAGCAACAAAGCGCAGTCGTAGAGGTATAGGGCGAAGGAAAAAAGCGTTGGTTCCCAACCCATCACTGCACATTTCTGATGTCCCTTTTATCTGACGCACTTACTTTTATTTTAGCTGATGGCTTGAGAATCAGGTGTGTTTGATTTAGGGACACCTGATTCAACTCATGGTCGCGCACGTCGCAGGCAAGTAATGAAAGGTCCTTCCTTTGCTTGGGGGTAGGGGAGGGGAACGTCACCGTTGGAGAGGATGGCAAAGAGGGATAGGGCGCGTCTGACTGGAGGCCTGGCAATTCATACTTACCTGGCAGGGGAGACACCATGATCAGGAAGGTGGTTCACCCAGGGCGAGGCTCGGCCATTGCACTCCGGTTGTGCTGACCCCTGCGAATTCCCCAAATGTGGGAATCTCAACTGCATAATTTATGGTAGTGGGGGACTGCGTTCGCGCTCTCCCCTGGACATACTGGTTAAAAGCAGATAGCGAGAGGTACCGAGAGGATGCGTGGCGTTTTAACAGCTGTGCCGTGACCCGCGTCCCCAAATGGTGAAGTTCCACTTTTTTTGCCGCCGCCTTCTGATAATGAATGACCTGGGGAGTCCAGAGAATTGAACTGCGGTGGTTTGACCGGGAAAAGCTAAATGAGGACCGGTTCGCCAAATGAGGTTTTTCGAATAAATCTCCGTTATTCAACGGGCGATTTGATTGCCAGAGGTGGTCCTAGAGGCAAAGTTGTTCAGATGGAGGAGTTCTATCACATGGTATGACTGTCTTGTGCGTGTGTGAAAAACCAGGTGATATAGCCGTTGTCGTGTTGTTGTTTTTTCATTTTAAAGCGCCAGCAAGTGGCCATTCGCCGCGTCCTTTTTCACCTGACCACAGACTGAGCCCGTACAGAGGTGTGCCGACTTGGGTAAAATTGCCTCGTTCCGTTCAAGAGTTATAGCCGTTTTAGTATGCCCCGCCTGGCCCACTCAGAACGTTTTGGCCTGCCGACGCCAGGGTGAATCGAAATTAAGACTTTTTTCCGATCCCGGTGGACAGTCAGACTCCAGAGCATCTTTCTGCACTGGTTTGGGTCAGATCGGGCAAAAAACCTAGGACTAGTGTGCAAAAGTAGGTTTTTCAAAGAATCCAAAATACCCGAAAATTTCGCCGGCGCGACCATCAAATCCGAGACGTGCGTCTCGCTCGGCTCGAGCCAAGGATTCCGATGATATAAGACACTTGGTTCTGCGACGGACGGTTTGGGAGCTATGAGCGATTCCGTACTTTTGACTCAAACAGCTCTCTTGTGGTCCGTTTTCGGGGCCAAGCAACGCTGAGCTTGATTGTTGGCGACGTTTGCCCCTCCGCCAGCCCCCCTTCAACGCGGCCCAGATGGGCGTCGCCTTTGCCGGCTCCCCTGCCGCTGCGTCATAGCGGCATCGCTTCTCGGCCTTTTGGCTAAGATCAAATGTAGAATCTGTTCTTATAAGTTTAATATCTGATACATTGAACATTGAGTGAATGCTGTTTTGTGCGGTCAATGCTCGCAACACGTTAACAGCGAGCATGTGCAGAGGAACTGAAACTCTCTCTGTTTGGACCTTGCACTGAAAAAAACACATGAACCTATTGACCTGACCTACCAAGCTCTCCACTGAAAAGCAAGCTCTCTAATTTAGTGACATTCCACATTTTATGCAGACACTTCATATTTAAAGGTATTAGATGATTTGTTGGCTTCTCTGGTTTCTGTGAAGCGATAACCTAAAATGACGCACGACGCCGTAGCTGCAGATAGGAAGGCTGTTTGCAGCGAGCAGCAGTTGGGTGAATGCCGCCTTGTGCGGCCAATGCTCGCAACACGTTAGCAGTGAGCATGTGCAGAGGAACTGAAACTCTCTCTGTTTGGACCTTACACTGAAAAAAAACACATAAACCTATTGACCTGACCTACCAAGCTCTCCATTGAAAAGCAAGCTCTCTAATTTAGTGACATTCCACATTTTATTCAGACACTTCATATTTAAAGGTATTAGATGATTTGTTGGCTTCCCTGGTTTCTGTGAAGCGATAACCTAAAATGACGCACAATGCCGTAGCTGCAAATGGGAAGGCTGTTTGCAGTGAGAAGCATTTGCACTGATCTAGGGCAACAACCACTGTTTGCAACTCCTTGTTAGTATAGTGGACAGTATCTCCGCCTGTCACGTGGAAGCCTGGTGTTTGATTCCCCGACGGGGAGGCCTCGTCCTTTACTGCTGCCCAAAGACCCATACAAAAGTTATTTCTCCAGCTATAAGTTGCAGAAGGAGTTCGGCAGGGGCCCTGGGCGACTGTTTCGAGCAAAAGAAATGCGTTGGCCAGGAATCGAACCTGGGTCAACTGCTTGGAAGGCAGCTATGCTCACCACTATACCACCAACGCAGGCGTTTTGGATGTTGAGTGAATGCCGCCTTGTGCGGTCAATGCTTGCAACACGTTAGCAGCGAGCATGTGCAGAGGAACTGAAACTCTCTCTGTTTGGACCTTGCACTGAAAAAAACACATGAACCTATTGACCTGACCTACCAACCTCTCCATTGAAAAGCAAGCTCTCTAATTTAGTGACATTCCACATTTTATGCAGACACTTCATATTTAAAGGTATTAGATGATTTGTTGGCTTCTCTGGTTTCTGTGAAGCGATAACCTAAAATGACGCACAACGCCGTAGCTGCAAATGGGAAGGCTGTTTGCAGTGAGAAGCATTTGCACTGTTCTAGAGCGACAACCACTCTTTGCAACTCCTTGTTAGTATAGTGGACAGTATCTCCGCCTGTCACGCGGAAGCCCGGTGCTCGATTCCCCGACGGGGAGGCCTAGTCCTTCACTGCTGCCCAAAGACCCGTACAAAAGTTATTGCTCCAGCTACAAGTTGCAGAAAGAGTTCGGCACGGGCCCTGGGCGACTGTTTTGAGCAAAAGAAATGCGTTGGCCAGGAATCGAACCCAGATCAACAGCTTGGAAGGCAGCTATGCTCACCACTATACCACCAACACAGGCATTTTGATTGTTGAGTGAATGCCGCCAATGCTTGCAACACGTTAGCAGCGAGCATGTGCAGAGGAACTGAAACTCTCTCTGTTTGGACCTTGCACTGAAAAAAACACATAAACCTATTGACCTGACCTACCAAGCTCTCCATTGAAAAGCAAGCTCTCTAATTTAGTGACATTCCACATTTTATGCAGACACTTCATATTTAAAGGTATTAGATGATTTGTTGGCTTCTCTGGTTTCTGTGAAGCGATAACCTAAAATAAGGCACGACGCTTTAGCTACAAATGGGAAGGCTGTTTGCAGCGAGCAGCAGTTGGGTGAATGCCGCCTTGTGCGGTCAATGCTCGCAACACGTTAGCAGCGAGCATGTGCAGAGGAACTGAAACTCTCTCTGTTTGGACCTTGCACTCAAAAAAACACATGAACCTATTGACCTGACCTACCAAGCTCTCCACTGAAAAGCAAGCTCTCTAATTTAGTGACATTCCACATTTTATGCAGACACTTCATATTTAAAGGTATTAGATGATTTGTTGGCTTCTCTGGTTTCTGTGAAGCGATAACCTAAAATGACGCACGACGCCGTAGCTGCAAATGGGAAGGCTGTTTGCAGTGAGAAGTATTTGCACTGTTCTAGGGTGACAACCACTCTTTGCAACTCCTTGTTAGTATAGTGGACAGTATCTCCGCCTGTCACGCGGAAGCTCGGTGTTCGATTCCCCGACGGGGAGGCCTAGTCTTTTACTGCTGCCCAAAGACCCATACAAAAGTTATTGCTCCAGCTACAAGTTGCAGAAAGAGTTCGGCACGGGCCCTGGGCGACTGTTTTGAGCAAAAGAAGTGCGTTGGCCAGGAATCGAACCCGAGTCAACTGCTTGGAAGGCAGCTATGCTCACCACTATACCACCAACACAGGCGTTTTGGATGTTGAGTGAATGCCGCCTTGTGCGGTCAATGCTCGCAACACGTTAGCAGCGAGCATGTGCAGAGGAACTGAAACTCTCTCTGTTTGGACCTTGCACTGAAAAAAACACATGAACTTATTGAGGCAGGCAGCTATGGCAGCTATGCAGCTATGCTCACCACTATACCACCAACGCAGGCATTTTGATTGTTGAGTGAAGGCCGCCTTGTGCGGTCAATTCTCGCAACACTTTAGCAGCGAGCATGTGCAGAGAAACTGAAACTCTCTCTGTTTGGACCTTGCACTGAAAAAAACACATGAACCTATTGACCTGACCTACCAAGCTCTCCATTGAAAAGCAAGCTCTCTAATTTAGTGACATTCCACATTTTATGCAGACACTTCATATTTAAAGGTATTAGATGATTTGTTGGCTTCCCTGGTTTCTGTGAAGCGATAACCTAAAATGACTCACAACGCCGTAGCTGCAAATGGGAAGGCTGTTTGCAGTGAGAAGCAGTTGCACTGATCTAGGGCAACAACCACTCTTTGCAGCTCTTTGTTAGTATAGTGGACAGTATCTCTGCCTGTCACGCGGACGACCGGGGTTCGATTCCCCGACGGGGAGGCACAGTGCTTTACTGCTGCCCAAAGACCCATACAAAAGTTATTTCTCCAGCTACAAGTTGCAGAAGGAGTTCGGCAGGGTCCCTGGGCGACTGTTTCGAGCAAAAGAAATGCGTTGGCCAGGAATCGAACACGTGTCAACAGCTTGGAAGGAAGCTGTGCTCACCACTATAGCACCACACCAACGTAGGCATTTTGTTTGTTGGCTGAATGCTACCTTGTGCGGTCCATGCTCGTAACACATTAGCAGCAAGCATGTGCAGAGGAACTGAAACTCTCTCTGTTTGGACCTTCCACTGAAAAAAACACATGAACCTATTGACCTGACCTACCAAGCTCTCCATTGAAAAGCAAGCTCTCTAATTTAGTGACATTCCACATTTTATGCAGACACTTCATATTTAAAAGTATTAGATGATTTGTTGGCTTCCCTGGTTTCTGTGAAGCGATAACCTAAAATGACGCACAATGCCGTAGCTGCAAATGGGAAGGCTGTTTGCAGTGAGAAGCATTTGCACTGATCTAGGGCAACAACCACTGTTTGCAACTCCTTGTTAGTATAGTGGACAGTATCTCCGCCTGTCACGTGGAAGCCTGGTGTTTGATTCCCCGACGGGGAGGCCTCGTCCTTTACTGCTGCCCAAAGACCCATACAAAAGTTATTTCTCCAGCTATAAGTTGCAGAAGGAGTTCGGCAGGGGCCCTGGGCGACTGTTTCGAGCAAAAGAAATGCGTTGGCCAGGAATCGAACCTGGGTCAACTGCTTGGAAGGCAGCTATGCTCACCACTATACCACCAACGCAGGCGTTTTGGATGTTGAGTGAATGCCGCCTTGTGCGGTCAATGCTTGCAACACGTTAGCAGCGAGCATGTGCAGAGGAACTGAAACTCTCTCTGTTTGGACCTTGCACTGAAAAAAACACATGAACCTATTGACCTGACCTACCAACCTCTCCATTGAAAAGCAAGCTCTCTAATTTAGTGACATTCCACATTTTATGCAGACACTTCATATTTAAAGGTATTAGATGATTTGTTGGCTTCTCTGGTTTCTGTGAAGCGATAACCTAAAATGACGCACAACGCCGTAGCTGCAAATGGGAAGGCTGTTTGCAGTGAGAAGCATTTGCACTGTTCTAGAGCGACAACCACTCTTTGCAACTCCTTGTTAGTATAGTGGACAGTATCTCCGCCTGTCACGCGGAAGCCCGGTGCTCGATTCCCCGACGGGGAGGCCTAGTCCTTCACTGCTGCCCAAAGACCCGTACAAAAGTTATTGCTCCAGCTACAAGTTGCAGAAAGAGTTCGGCACGGGCCCTGGGCGACTGTTTTGAGCAAAAGAAATGCGTTGGCCAGGAATCGAACCCAGATCAACAGCTTGGAAGGCAGCTATGCTCACCACTATACCACCAACGCAGGCATTTTGATTGTTGAGTGAATGCCGCCAATGCTTGCAACACGTTAGCAGCGAGCATGTGCAGAGGAACTGAAACTCTCTCTGTTTGGACCTTGCACTGAAAAAAACACATAAACCTATTGACCTGACCTACCAAGCTCTCCATTGAAAAGCAAGCTCTCTAATTTAGTGACATTCCACATTTTATGCAGACACTTCATATTTAAAAGTATTAGATGATTTGTTGGCTTCCCTGGTTTCTGTGAAGCGATAACCTAAAATGACGCACAATGCCGTAGCTGCAAATGGGAAGGCTGTTTGCAGTGAGAAGCATTTGCACTGATCTAGGGCAACAACCACTGTTTGCAACTCCTTGTTAGTATAGTGGACAGTATCTCCGCCTGTCACGTGGAAGCCTGGTGTTTGATTCCCCGACGGGGAGGCCTCGTCCTTTACTGCTGCCCAAAGACCCATACAAAAGTTATTTCTCCAGCTATAAGTTGCAGAAGGAGTTCGGCAGGGGCCCTGGGCGACTGTTTCGAGCAAAAGAAATGCGTTGGCCAGGAATCGAACCTGGGTCAACTGCTTGGAAGGCAGCTATGCTCACCACTATACCACCAACGCAGGCGTTTTGGATGTTGAGTGAATGCCGCCTTGTGCGGTCAATGCTTGCAACACGTTAGCAGCGAGCATGTGCAGAGGAACTGAAACTCTCTCTGTTTGGACCTTGCACTGAAAAAAACACATGAACTTATTGAGGCAGGCAGCTATGGCAGCTATGCAGCTATGCTCACCACTATACCACCAACGCAGGCATTTTGATTGTTGAGTGAAGGCCGCCTTGTGCGGTCAATTCTCGCAACACTTTAGCAGCGAGCATGTGCAGAGAAACTGAAACTCTCTCTGTTTGGACCTTGCACTGAAAAAAACACATGAACCTATTGACCTGACCTACCAAGCTCTCCATTGAAAAGCAAGCTCTCTAATTTAGTGACATTCCACATTTTATGCAGACACTTCATATTTAAAGGTATTAGATGATTTGTTGGCTTCCCTGGTTTCTGTGAAGCGATAACCTAAAATGACTCACAACGCCGTAGCTGCAAATGGGAAGGCTGTTTGCAGTGAGAAGCAGTTGCACTGATCTAGGGCAACAACCACTCTTTGCAGCTCTTTGTTAGTATAGTGGACAGTATCTCTGCCTGTCACGCGGACGACCGGGGTTCGATTCCCCGACGGGGAGGCACAGTGCTTTACTGCTGCCCAAAGACCCATACAAAAGTTATTTCTCCAGCTACAAGTTGCAGAAGGAGTTCGGCAGGGTCCCTGGGCGACTGTTTCGAGCAAAAGAAATGCGTTGGCCAGGAATCGAACACGTGTCAACAGCTTGGAAGGAAGCTGTGCTCACCACTATAGCACCACACCAACGTAGGCATTTTGTTTGTTGGCTGAATGCTACCTTGTGCGGTCCATGCTCGTAACACATTAGCAGCAAGCATGTGCAGAGGAACTGAAACTCTCTCTGTTTGGACCTTCCACTGAAAAAAACACATGAACCTATTGACCTGACCTACCAAGCTCTCCATTGAAAAGCAAGCTCTCTAATTTAGTGACATTCCACATTTTATGCAGACACTTCATATTTAAAAGTATTAGATGATTTGTTGGCTTCCCTGGTTTCTGTGAAGCGATAACCTAAAATGACGCACAATGCCGTAGCTGCAAATGGGAAGGCTGTTTGCAGTGAGAAGCATTTGCACTGATCTAGGGCAACAACCACTGTTTGCAACTCCTTGTTAGTATAGTGGACAGTATCTCCGCCTGTCACGTGGAAGCCTGGTGTTTGATTCCCCGACGGGGAGGCCTCGTCCTTTACTGCTGCCCAAAGACCCATACAAAAGTTATTTCTCCAGCTATAAGTTGCAGAAGGAGTTCGGCAGGGGCCCTGGGCGACTGTTTCGAGCAAAAGAAATGCGTTGGCCAGGAATCGAACCTGGGTCAACTGCTTGGAAGGCAGCTATGCTCACCACTATACCACCAACGCAGGCGTTTTGGATGTTGAGTGAATGCCGCCTTGTGCGGTCAATGCTTGCAACACGTTAGCAGCGAGCATGTGCAGAGGAACTGAAACTCTCTCTGTTTGGACCTTGCACTGAAAAAAACACATGAACCTATTGACCTGACCTACCAACCTCTCCATTGAAAAGCAAGCTCTCTAATTTAGTGACATTCCACATTTTATGCAGACACTCCATATTTAAAGGTATTAGATGATTTGTTGGCTTCTCTGGTTTCTGTGAAGCGATAACCTAAAATGACGCACAACGCCGTAGCTGCAAATGGGAAGGCTGTTTGCAGTGAGAAGCATTTGCACTGTTCTAGAGCGACAACCACTCTTTGCAACTCCTTGTTAGTATAGTGGACAGTATCTCCGCCTGTCACGCGGAAGCCCGGTGCTCGATTCCCCGACGGGGAGGCCTAGTCCTTCACTGCTGCCCAAAGACCCGTACAAAAGTTATTGCTCCAGCTACAAGTTGCAGAAAGAGTTCGGCACGGGCCCTGGGCGACTGTTTTGAGCAAAAGAAATGCGTTGGCCAGGAATCGAACCCAGATCAACAGCTTGGAAGGCAGCTATGCTCACCACTATACCACCAACGCAGGCATTTTGATTGTTGAGTGAATGCCGCCAATGCTTGCAACACGTTAGCAGCGAGCATGTGCAGAGGAACTGAAACTCTCTCTGTTTGGACCTTGCACTGAAAAAAACACATAAACCTATTGACCTGACCTACCAAGCTCTCCATTGAAAAGCAAGCTCTCTAATTTAGTGACATTCCACATTTTATGCAGACACTTCATATTTAAAGGTATTAGATGATTTGTTGGCTTCTCTGGTTTCTGTGAAGCGATAACCTAAAATAAGGCACGACGCCTTAGCTACAAATGGGAAGGCTGTTTGCAGCGAGCAGCAGTTGGGTGAATGCCGCCTTGTGCGGTCAATGCTCGCAACACGTTAGCAGCGAGCATGTGCAGAGGAACTGAAACTCTCTCTGTTTGGACCTTGCACTCAAAAAAACACATGAACCTATTGACCTGACCTACCAAGCTCTCCACTGAAAAGCAAGCTCTCTAATTTAGTGACATTCCACATTTTATGCAGACACTTCATATTTAAAGGTATTAGATGATTTGTTGGCTTCTCTGGTTTCTGTGAAGCGATAACCTAAAATGACGCACGACGCCGTAGCTGCAAATGGGAAGGCTGTTTGCAGTGAGAAGTATTTGCACTGTTCTAGGGTGACAACCACTCTTTGCAACTCCTTGTTAGTATAGTGGACAGTATCTCCGCCTGTCACGCGGAAGCTCGGTGTTCGATTCCCCGACGGGGAGGCCTAGTCTTTTACTGCTGCCCAAAGACCCATACAAAAGTTATTGCTCCAGCTACAAGTTGCAGAAAGAGTTCGGCACGGGCCCTGGGCGACTGTTTTGAGCAAAAGAAGTGCGTTGGCCAGGAATCGAACCCGAGTCAACTGCTTGGAAGGCAGCTATGCTCACCACTATACCACCAACACAGGCGTTTTGGATGTTGAGTGAATGCCGCCTTGTGTGGTCAATGCTTGCAACACGTTAGCAGCGAGCATGTGCAGAGGAACTGAAACTCTCTCTGTTTGGACCTTGCACTGAAAAAAACACATGAACCTATTGACCTGACCTACCAAGCTCTCCACTGAAAAGCAAGCTCTCTAATTTAGTGACATTCCACATTTTATGCAGACACTTCATATTTAAAGGTATTAGATGATTTGTTGGCTTCTCTGGTTTCTGTGAAGCGATAAGCTAAAATGACGCACAACGCCGTAGCTGCAAATGGGAAGGCTGTTTGCAGTGAGAAGCAGTTGCACTGATCTAGGGCAACAACCACTGTTTGCAACTGCTTGTTAGTATAGTGGACAGTATCTCCGCCTGTCACGTGGAAGCCTGGTGTTCGATTCCCCGACGTGGAGGCCTAGTCCTTTACTGCTGCCCAAAGACCCATACAAAAGTTATTGCTCCAGCTACAAGTTGCAGAAAGAGTTCGGCACGGGCCCTGGGCGACTGTTTTGAGCAAAAAAAATGCGTTGGCCGGGAATCGAACCCGAGTCAACTGCTTGGAAGGCAGCTATGCTCACCACTATACCACCAACGCAGGCACTTTCATTGTTGAGTGAATGCCGCCTTGTGCGGTCAATGCTCGCAACACGTTAGCAGCGAGCATGTGCAGAGGAACTGAAACTCTCTCTGTTTGGACCTTGCACTGAAAAAAACACATGAACTTATTGAGGCAGGCAGCTATGGCAGCTATGCAGCTATGCTCACCACTATACCACCAACGCAGGCATTTTGATTGTTGAGTGAAGGCCGCCTTGTGCGGTCAATTCTCGCAACACTTTAGCAGCGAGCATGTGCAGAGAAACTGAAACTCTCTCTGTTTGGACCTTGCACTGAAAAAAACACATGAACCTATTGACCTGACCTACCAAGCTCTCCATTGAAAAGCAAGCTCTCTAATTTAGTGACATTCCACATTTTATGCAGACACTTCATATTTAAAGGTATTAGATGATTTGTTGGCTTCCCTGGTTTCTGTGAAGCGATAACCTAAAATGACTCACAACGCCGTAGCTGCAAATGGGAAGGCTGTTTGCAGTGAGAAGCAGTTGCACTGATCTAGGGCAACAACCACTCTTTGCAGCTCTTTGTTAGTATAGTGGACAGTATCTCTGCCTGTCACGCGGACGACCGGGGTTCGATTCCCCGACGGGGAGGCACAGTGCTTTACTGCTGCCCAAAGACCCATACAAAAGTTATTTCTCCAGCTACAAGTTGCAGAAGGAGTTCGGCAGGGTCCCTGGGCGACTGTTTCGAGCAAAAGAAATGCGTTGGCCAGGAATCGAACACGTGTCAACAGCTTGGAAGGAAGCTGTGCTCACCACTATAGCACCACACCAACGTAGGCATTTTGTTTGTTGGCTGAATGCTACCTTGTGCGGTCCATGCTCGTAACACATTAGCAGCAAGCATGTGCAGAGGAACTGAAACTCTCTCTGTTTGGACCTTCCACTGAAAAAAACACATGAACCTATTGACCTGACCTACCAAGCTCTCCATTGAAAAGCAAGCTCTCTAATTTAGTGACATTCCACATTTTATGCAGACACTTCATATTTAAAAGTATTAGATGATTTGTTGGCTTCCCTGGTTTCTGTGAAGCGATAACCTAAAATGACGCACAATGCCGTAGCTGCAAATGGGAAGGCTGTTTGCAGTGAGAAGCATTTGCACTGATCTAGGGCAACAACCACTGTTTGCAACTCCTTGTTAGTATAGTGGACAGTATCTCCGCCTGTCACGTGGAAGCCTGGTGTTTGATTCCCCGACGGGGAGGCCTCGTCCTTTACTGCTGCCCAAAGACCCATACAAAAGTTATTTCTCCAGCTATAAGTTGCAGAAGGAGTTCGGCAGGGGCCCTGGGCGACTGTTTCGAGCAAAAGAAATGCGTTGGCCAGGAATCGAACCTGGGTCAACTGCTTGGAAGGCAGCTATGCTCACCACTATACCACCAACGCAGGCGTTTTGGATGTTGAGTGAATGCCGCCTTGTGCGGTCAATGCTTGCAACACGTTAGCAGCGAGCATGTGCAGAGGAACTGAAACTCTCTCTGTTTGGACCTTGCACTGAAAAAAACACATGAACCTATTGACCTGACCTACCAACCTCTCCATTGAAAAGCAAGCTCTCTAATTTAGTGACATTCCACATTTTATGCAGACACTTCATATTTAAAGGTATTAGATGATTTGTTGGCTTCTCTGGTTTCTGTGAAGCGATAACCTAAAATGACGCACAACGCCGTAGCTGCAAATGGGAAGGCTGTTTGCAGTGAGAAGCATTTGCACTGTTCTAGAGCGACAACCACTCTTTGCAACTCCTTGTTAGTATAGTGGACAGTATCTCCGCCTGTCACGCGGAAGCCCGGTGCTCGATTCCCCGACGGGGAGGCCTAGTCCTTCACTGCTGCCCAAAGACCCGTACAAAAGTTATTGCTCCAGCTACAAGTTGCAGAAAGAGTTCGGCACGGGCCCTGGGCGACTGTTTTGAGCAAAAGAAATGCGTTGGCCAGGAATCGAACCCAGATCAACAGCTTGGAAGGCAGCTATGCTCACCACTATACCACCAACGCAGGCATTTTGATTGTTGAGTGAATGCCGCCAATGCTTGCAACACGTTAGCAGCGAGCATGTGCAGAGGAACTGAAACTCTCTCTGTTTGGACCTTGCACTGAAAAAAACACATAAACCTATTGACCTGACCTACCAAGCTCTCCATTGAAAAGCAAGCTCTCTAATTTAGTGACATTCCACATTTTATGCAGACACTTCATATTTAAAGGTATTAGATGATTTGTTGGCTTCTCTGGTTTCTGTGAAGCGATAACCTAAAATAAGGCACGACGCCTTAGCTACAAATGGGAAGGCTGTTTGCAGCGAGCAGCAGTTGGGTGAATGCCGCCTTGTGCGGTCAATGCTCGCAACACGTTAGCAGCGAGCATGTGCAGAGGAACTGAAACTCTCTCTGTTTGGACCTTGCACTCAAAAAAACACATGAACCTATTGACCTGACCTACCAAGCTCTCCACTGAAAAGCAAGCTCTCTAATTTAGTGACATTCCACATTTTATGCAGACACTTCATATTTAAAGGTATTAGATGATTTGTTGGCTTCTCTGGTTTCTGTGAAGCGATAACCTAAAATGACGCACGACGCCGTAGCTGCAAATGGGAAGGCTGTTTGCAGTGAGAAGTATTTGCACTGTTCTAGGGTGACAACCACTCTTTGCAACTCCTTGTTAGTATAGTGGACAGTATCTCCGCCTGTCACGCGGAAGCTCGGTGTTCGATTCCCCGACGGGGAGGCCTAGTCTTTTACTGCTGCCCAAAGACCCATACAAAAGTTATTGCTCCAGCTACAAGTTGCAGAAAGAGTTCGGCACGGGCCCTGGGCGACTGTTTTGAGCAAAAGAAGTGCGTTGGCCAGGAATCGAACCCGAGTCAACTGCTTGGAAGGCAGCTATGCTCACCACTATACCACCAACACAGGCGTTTTGGATGTTGAGTGAATGCCGCCTTGTGCGGTCAATGCTTGCAACACGTTAGCAGCGAGCATGTGCAGAGGAACTGAAACTCTCTCTGTTTGGACCTTGCACTGAAAAAAACACATGAACCTATTGACCTGACCTACCAAGCTCTCCACTGAAAAGCAAGCTCTCTAATTTAGTGACATTCCACATTTTATGCAGACACTTCATATTTAAAGGTATTAGATGATTTGTTGGCTTCTCTGGTTTCTGTGAAGCGATAAGCTAAAATGACGCACAACGCCGTAGCTGCAAATGGGAAGGCTGTTTGCAGTGAGAAGCAGTTGCACTGATCTAGGGCAACAACCACTGTTTGCAACTGCTTGTTAGTATAGTGGACAGTATCTCCGCCTGTCACGTGGAAGCCTGGTGTTCGATTCCCCGACGTGGAGGCCTAGTCCTTTACTGCTGCCCAAAGACCCATACAAAAGTTATTGCTCCAGCTACAAGTTGCAGAAAGAGTTCGGCACGGGCCCTGGGCGACTGTTTTGAGCAAAAAAAATGCGTTGACCGGGAATCGAACCCGGGTCAACTGCTTGGAAGGCAGCTATGCTCACCACTATACCACCAACGCAGGCACTTTCATTGTTGAGTGAATGCCGCCTTGTGCGGTCAATGCTCGCAACACGTTAGCAGCGAGCATGTGCAGAGGAACTGAAACTCTCTCTGTTTGGACCTTGCACTGAAAAAAACACATGAACTTATTGAGGCAGGCAGCTATGGCAGCTATGCAGCTATGCTCACCACTATACCACCAACGCAGGCATTTTGATTGTTGAGTGAAGGCCGCCTTGTGCGGTCAATTCTCGCAACACTTTAGCAGCGAGCATGTGCAGAGAAACTGAAACTCTCTCTGTTTGGACCTTGCACTGAAAAAAACACATGAACCTATTGACCTGACCTACCAAGCTCTCCATTGAAAAGCAAGCTCTCTAATTTAGTGACATTCCACATTTTATGCAGACACTTCATATTTAAAGGTATTAGATGATTTGTTGGCTTCCCTGGTTTCTGTGAAGCGATAACCTAAAATGACTCACAACGCCGTAGCTGCAAATGGGAAGGCTGTTTGCAGTGAGAAGCAGTTGCACTGATCTAGGGCAACAACCACTCTTTGCAGCTCTTTGTTAGTATAGTGGACAGTATCTCTGCCTGTCACGCGGACGACCGGGGTTCGATTCCCCGACGGGGAGGCACAGTGCTTTACTGCTGCCCAAAGACCCATACAAAAGTTATTTCTCCAGCTACAAGTTGCAGAAGGAGTTCGGCAGGGTCCCTGGGCGACTGTTTCGAGCAAAAGAAATGCGTTGGCCAGGAATCGAACACGTGTCAACAGCTTGGAAGGAAGCTGTGCTCACCACTATAGCACCACACCAACGTAGGCATTTTGTTTGTTGGCTGAATGCTACCTTGTGCGGTCCATGCTCGTAACACATTAGCAGCAAGCATGTGCAGAGGAACTGAAACTCTCTCTGTTTGGACCTTCCACTGAAAAAAACACATGAACCTATTGACCTGACCTACCAAGCTCTCCATTGAAAAGCAAGCTCTCTAATTTAGTGACATTCCACATTTTATGCAGACACTTCATATTTAAAAGTATTAGATGATTTGTTGGCTTCCCTGGTTTCTGTGAAGCGATAACCTAAAATGACGCACAATGCCGTAGCTGCAAATGGGAAGGCTGTTTGCAGTGAGAAGCATTTGCACTGATCTAGGGCAACAACCACTGTTTGCAACTCCTTGTTAGTATAGTGGACAGTATCTCCGCCTGTCACGTGGAAGCCTGGTGTTTGATTCCCCGACGGGGAGGCCTCGTCCTTTACTGCTGCCCAAAGACCCATACAAAAGTTATTTCTCCAGCTATAAGTTGCAGAAGGAGTTCGGCAGGGGCCCTGGGCGACTGTTTCGAGCAAAAGAAATGCGTTGGCCAGGAATCGAACCTGGGTCAACTGCTTGGAAGGCAGCTATGCTCACCACTATACCACCAACGCAGGCGTTTTGGATGTTGAGTGAATGCCGCCTTGTGCGGTCAATGCTTGCAACACGTTAGCAGCGAGCATGTGCAGAGGAACTGAAACTCTCTCTGTTTGGACCTTGCACTGAAAAAAACACATGAACCTATTGACCTGACCTACCAACCTCTCCATTGAAAAGCAAGCTCTCTAATTTAGTGACATTCCACATTTTATGCAGACACTTCATATTTAAAGGTATTAGATGATTTGTTGGCTTCTCTGGTTTCTGTGAAGCGATAACCTAAAATGACGCACAACGCCGTAGCTGCAAATGGGAAGGCTGTTTGCAGTGAGAAGCATTTGCACTGTTCTAGAGCGACAACCACTCTTTGCAACTCCTTGTTAGTATAGTGGACAGTATCTCCGCCTGTCACGCGGAAGCCCGGTGCTCGATTCCCCGACGGGGAGGCCTAGTCCTTCACTGCTGCCCAAAGACCCGTACAAAAGTTATTGCTCCAGCTACAAGTTGTAGAAAGAGTTCGGCACGGGCCCTGGGCGACTGTTTTGAGCAAAAGAAATGCGTTGGCCAGGAATCGAACCCAGATCAACAGCTTGGAAGGCAGCTATGCTTACCACTATACCACCAACGCAGGCGTTTTGATTGTTGAGTGAATGCCGCCAATGCTTGCAACACGTTAGCAGCGAGCATGTGCAGAGGAACTGAAACTCTCTCTGTTTGGACCTTGCACTGAAAAAAACACATAAACCTATTGACCTGACCTACCAAGCTCTCCATTGAAAAGCAAGCTCTCTAATTTAGTGACATTCCACATTTTATGCAGACACTTCATATTTAAAGGTATTAGATGATTTGTTGGCTTCTCTGGTTTCTGTGAAGCGATAACCTAAAATAAGGCACGACGCCTTAGCTACAAATGGGAAGGCTGTTTGCAGCGAGCAGCAGTTGGGTGAATGCCGCCTTGTGCGGTCAATGCTCGCAACACGTTAGCAGCGAGCATGTGCAGAGGAACTGAAACTCTCTCTGTTTGGACCTTGCACTGAAAAAAACACATGAACCTATTGACCTGACCTACCAAGCTCTCCACTGAAAAGCAAGCTCTCTAATTTAGTGACATTCCACATTTTATGCAGACACTTCATATTTAAAGGTATTAGATGATTTGTTGGCTTCTCTGGTTTCTGTGAAGCGATAACCTAAAATGACGCACGACGCCGTAGCTGCAAATGGGAAGGCTGTTTGCAGTGAGAAGTATTTGCACTGTTCTAGGGTGACAACCACTCTTTGCAACTCCTTGTTAGTATAGTGGACAGTATCTCCGCCTGTCACGCGGAAGCCCGGTGTTCGATTCCCCGACGGGGAGGCCTAGTCTTTTACTGCTGCCCAAAGACCCATACAAAAGTTATTGCTCCAGCTACAAGTTGCAGAAAGAGTTCGGCACGGGCCCTGGGCGACTGTTTTGAGCAAAAGAAGTGCGTTGGCCAGGAATCGAACCCGAGTCAACTGCTTGGAAGGCAGCTATGCTCACCACTATACCACCAACACAGGCGTTTTGGATGTTGAGTGAATGCCGCCTTGTGCGGTCAATGCTTGCAACACGTTAGCAGCGAGCATGTGCAGAGGAACTGAAACTCTCTCTGTTTGGACCTTGCACTGAAAAAAACACATGAACCTATTGACCTGACCTACCAAGCTCTCCACTGAAAAGCAAGCTCTCTAATTTAGTGACATTCCACATTTTATGCAGACACTTCATATTTAAAGGTATTAGATGATTTGTTGGCTTCTCTGGTTTCTGTGAAGCGATAAGCTAAAATGACGCACAACGCCGTAGCTGCAAATGGGAAGGCTGTTTGCAGTGAGAAGCAGTTGCACTGATCTAGGGTGACAACCACTGTTTGCAACTGCTTGTTAGTATAGTGGACAGTATCTCCGCCTGTCACGTGGAAGCCTGGTGTTCGATTCCCCGACGTGGAGGCCTAGTCCTTTACTGCTGCCCAAAGACCCATACAAAAGTTATTGCTCCAGCTACAAGTTGCAGAAAGAGTTCGGCACGGGCCCTGGGCGACTGTTTTGAGCAAAAAAAATGCGTTGGCCGGGAATCGAACCCGGGTCAACTGCTTGGAAGGCAGCTATGCTCACCACTATACCACCAACGCAGGCACTTTCATTGTTGAGTGAATGCCGCCTTGTGCGGTCAATGCTCGCAACACGTTAGCAGCGAGCATGTGCAGAGGAACTGAAACTCTCTCTGTTTGGACCTTGCACTGAAAAAAACACATGAACTTATTGAGGCAGGCAGCTATGGCAGCTATGCAGCTATGCTCACCACTATACCACCAACGCAGGCATTTTGATTGTTGAGTGAAGGCCGCCTTGTGCGGTCAATTCTCGCAACACTTTAGCAGCGAGCATGTGCAGAGAAACTGAAACTCTCTCTGTTTGGACCTTGCACTGAAAAAAACACATG
Source organism: Coreius guichenoti (assembly GCA_039654105.1). Classification (NCBI taxonomy): domain Eukaryota; kingdom Metazoa; phylum Chordata; class Actinopteri; order Cypriniformes; family Gobionidae; genus Coreius; species Coreius guichenoti. The sequence goes on from CM077178.1 coordinate 39,542,614, forward strand.
AACCTATTGACCTGACCTACCAAGCTCTCCATTGAAAAGCAAGCTCTCTAATTTAGTGACATTCCACATTTTATGCAGACACTTCATATTTAAAGGTATTAGATGATTTGTTGGCTTCCCTGGTTTCTGTGAAGCGATAACCTAAAATGACTCACAACGCCGTAGCTGCAAATGGGAAGGCTGTTTGCAGTGAGAAGCAGTTGCACTGATCTAGGGCAACAACCACTGTTTGCAGCTCTTTGTTAGTATAGTGGACAGTATCTCTGCCTGTCACGCGGACGACCGGGGTTCGATTCCCCGACGGGGAGGCACAGTGCTTTACTGCTGCCCAAAGACCCATACAAAAGTTATTTCTCCAGCTACAAGTTGCAGAAGGAGTTCGGCAGGGTCCCTGGGCGACTGTTTCGAGCAAAAGAAATGCGTTGGCCAGGAATCGAACACGTGTCAACAGCTTGGAAGGAAGCTGTGCTCACCACTATAGCACCAACGTAGGCATTTTGTTTGTTGGCTGAATGCTACCTTGTGCGGTCCATGCTCGTAACACATTAGCAGCAAGCATGTGCAGAGGAACTGAAACTCTCTCTGTTTGGACCTTCCACTGAAAAAAACACATGAACCTATTGACCTGACCTACCAAGCTCTCCATTGAAAAGCAAGCTCTCTAATTTAGTGACATTCCACATTTTATGCAGACACTTCATATTTAAAAGTATTAGATGATTTGTTGGCTTCCCTGGTTTCTGTGAAGCGATAACCTAAAATGACGCACAACGCCGTAGCTGCAAATGGGAAGGCTGTTTGCAGTGAGAAGCAGTTGCACTGATCTAGGGCAACAACCACTGTTTGCAACTCCTTGTTAGTATAGTGGACAGTATCTCCGCCTGTCACGTGGACGCCCGGTGTTCGATTCCCTGATGGGGAGGCCTAGTCCTTTACTGCTGCCCAAAGACCCATACAAAAGTTATTGCTCCAGCTACAATTTGCAGAAAGAGTTCGGCACGGGCCCTGGGCGACTGTTTTGAGCAAAAAAAATGCGTTGGCCGGGAATCGAACCCGGGTCAACTGCTTGGAAGGCAGCTATACTCACCACTATACCACCAACGCAGGTATTTTGACTGTTGAGTGAATGCCGCCTTGTGCGGTCAATGCTTGCAACACGTTAGCAGCGAGCATGTGCAGAGGAACTGAAACTCTCTCTGTTTGGACCTTGCACTGAAAAAAACACATGAACCTATTGACCTGACCTACCAAGCTCTCCATTGAAAAGCAAGCTCTCTAATTTAGCGACATTCCACATTTTATGCAGACACTTCATATTTAAAGGTATTAGATGATTTGTTGGCTTCTCTGGTTTCTGTGAAGCGATAAGCTAAAATGACGCACAACGCCGTAGCTGCAAATGGGAAGGCTGTTTGCAGTGAGAAGCAGTTGCACTGATCTAAGGCAACAACCACTGTTTGCAACTCCTTGTTAGTATAGTTCACAGTATCTCTGCCTGTCACGTGGAAGACCAGGGTTTGATTCCCTGACGGGGAGGCCTAGTCCTTTACTGCTGCCCAAAGACCCATACAAAAGTTATTTCTCCAGCTACAAGTTGCAGAAGGAGTTCGGCAGGTGCCCTGGGCGACTGTTTCGAGCAAAAGAAATGCGTTGGCCAGGAATCGAACACGTGTCAACAGCTTGGAAGGAAGCTATGCTCACCACTATAGCACCAACGTAGGCGTTTTGTTTGTTGGCTGAATGCTACCTTGTGCGGTCCATGCTCGTAACACATTAGCAGCGAGCATGTGCAGAGGAACTGAAACTCTCTCTGTTTGGACCTTCCACTGAAAAAAACACATGAACCTATTGACCTGACCCACCAAGCTCTCCATTGAAAAGCAAGCTCTCTAATTTAGTGACATTCCACATTTTATGCAGACACTTCATATTTAAAGGTATTAGATGATTTGTTGGCTTCCCTGGTTTCTGTGAAGCGATAACCTAAAATGACGCACAACGCCGTAGCTGCAAATGGGAAGGCTGTTTGCAGTGAGAAGCAGTTGCACTGATCTAGGGCAACAACCACTGTTTGCAACTCCTTGTTAGTATAGTGGACAGTATCTCCGCCTGTCACGTGGATGCCCGGTGTTCGATTCCCCGACGGGGAGGCCTAGTCCTTTACTGCTGCCCAAAGACCCATACAAAAGTTATTGCTCCAGCTACAAGTTGCAGAAAGAGTTCGGCACGGGCCCTGGGCGACTGTTTTGAGCAAAAAAAATGCATTGGCCGGGAATCGAACCCGGGTCAACTGCTTGGAAGGCAGCTATGCTCACCACTATACCACCAACGCATGCAGTTTGATTGTTGAGTGAACGCCGCCTTGTGCGGTCAATTCTCGCAACACGTTAGCAGCGAGCATGTGCAGAGAAACTGAAACTCTCTCTGTTTGGACCTTGCACTGAAAAAAAACACATAAACCTATTGACCTGACCTACCAAGCTCTCCATTGAAAAGCAAGGTCTCTAATTTAGTGACATTCCACATTTTATGCAGACACTTCATATTTAAAGGTATTAGATGATTTGTTGGCTTCCCTGGTTTCTGTGAAGCGATAACCTAAAATGACGCACAACGCCGTAGCTGCAAATGGGAAGGCTGTTTGCAGTGAGAAGCAGTTGCACTGATCTAGGGCAACAACCACTGTTTGCAACTCCTTGTTAGTATAGTGGACAGTATCTCCGTTGTCACGTGGACGCCCGGTGTTTGATTCCCCGATGGGGAGGCCTAGTCCTTTACTGCTGCCCAAAGACCCATACAAAAGTTATTGCTCCAGCTACAAGTTGCAGAAAGAGTTCGGCACGGGCCCTGGGCGACTGTTTTGAGCAAAAAAAATGCGTTGGCCAGGAATCGAACACGTGTCAACAGCTTGGAAGGAAGCTATGCTCACCACTATAGCACCAACGTAGGCATTTTGTTTGTTGGCTGAATGCTACCTTGTGCGGTCCATGCTCGTAACACATTAGCAGCGAGCATGTGCAGAGGAACTGAAACTCTCTCTGTTTGGACCTTCCACTGAAAAAAACACATGAACCTATTGACCTGACCTACCAAGCTCTCCATTGAAAAGCAAGCTCTCTAATTTAGTGACATTCCACATTTTATGCAGACACTTCATATTTAAAGGTATTAGATGATTTGTTGGCTTCTCTGGTTTCTGTGAAGCGATAACCTAAAATGAGATTGTAATTTTGTACCATTTAAGTGTGACTGGTCTCTCACTTAAATGGTACAAAATATTGTTTTCTGAGATCGCGCTTTGATTGTTTAGAACAGAATCACAGCTAGACTCGTCTCTCACTGAAATGCTACAAAATATTGTTTTCTGAGATCGCTCTGTAAGGTCCATCCGTTAGCCCAAAAACGGAATCTAACGGCTTGGTTGAAGGATTCTGCGTGTAAGCCTTTTCAGCATTTCTGTTAAATTCACTTAATTTATTAACATCTAATTTTAAATCTGACTCCATGAATAAAGTGATCTGACTCCAATTTTATGTGACTTCATTCAATTTGTTACGTTTGTAATTTAACAGCTGATGATTCGTTGTGATTTAATTTGGATCGTTGATTTTTCTTAGTATCTCTTATTTTCAAATATTCCTTCATCAAGGGACCCGATATCGCACAGAAACAGACGCGTTCACGGACACAAACTGGCCAGTTCTGATATTAGTCAGAGGATTGCAGAGTGAATATTTTACCTTGATGTGGTCGCACCTGCTTACTCGACAAAAAATGTAATTTGATTAATAGACACGAGAGCTGCAACTTGCTAATACAGTAATAGTCAGAAATCGGATTACCCCGCATGCTGCGCTCCATGCTTCAGTCATGGGGTCCTCGGTTTGATCTATTCTGGCAAAAGATTTGCGGAAATAAAGGACTCCACATTGATCCATACTAGAATAATGATTTCAGAATAATACAAGATAAATCAAGATTAACATTTATTTTGGCCAGACAGAACTTACATAAAAATAATTAAACACGAATCTATGGTACACAACTTTCAGCATAAAAATATAAAATACAATTACAAAGTAACATGATAATAGTTTCAAAGAGTCATTATATCTGGCACTGTACATACAGTGTGTGTGAGTGCCTCTCGGACACTGACACAGCACTGCATGGGGGCTCTGGCTACAGAATGTTCCCAAATGGCAGCTCTGCCACCCTTCCTTAAATACCCAGACCAGAACAAAGGGTTGTAAATATCTGCAACACAAACACCTGGTTTCGGGGGAGAGGATCAGATATCTTCTGAGACTACTCAAAAGAAGAACAGAATTCTCATAAATTTCAATCTTTCTCATCCTACCAGTGACAGCAGTGAAGTTGAGAACATTTTACCAATCACACTGAGACCTTTAAAAAGATACCACACATGAAAAGAGAAAAACAATAGATTCACAAGATACATCATCTGTGGTATATATACATTCTGTGACTTGAATCAGAGGGAAGGGAGTCGGTGAGGGAGAGGGGGAGAAGGTTTGGGCAGGCCGATGTCCTACACTCTTTCTGTGAGATCTTCTCTCCAGATTAGTGAGTTTTATTGTTCTATTGCAGGGGGTTGGATCTTCAGCTTTTGTCTTAGCAGTAAAACCGATTCTTACAGCTCTTTGATTGTTTTTAATTGTTTGTTTAGAACAGAAACACAGCGAGACTGGTCTCTCACTTAAATGGTACAAAATATTGTTTTCTGAGATCGCTCTTTGATTGTTTGTATAGAACAGAAACACAGCCAGACTCGTCTCTCACTTTAATGGTACAAAATATTGTTTTCTGAGATCGCTCTTTGATTATTTAGAACAGAAACACAGCGAGACTCCTCTCTCACTTAAATGGTACAAAATATAGTTTTATAAAATCGCTCTTTGATTGTTTGTATAGAACAGACGTACAGCGAGACACGTCTCTCACTTAAATGGTACAAAATATTGTTTTCTGAGATCGCTCTCTGATTATTTGTATAGAACAGAAGCACAGCAAGACTGGTCTCTCACTTAAATTGTACAAAATATTGTTTTATGAGATCGCGCTTTGATTGTTTGTATAGAACAGACGTACAGCGAGACACGTCTCTCACTTAAATGGTACAAAATATTGTTTTCTGAGATCGAGCTTTGTTTTTTTGCAGAACAGAAGCACAGCGAGACTCGTCTCTCACTTAAATTGTACAAAATATTGTTTTATGAGATTGCGGTTTGATTGTTCCCTTAGAAAAAATAACTGCAGTACATTGAATTAAAACTGCACTACAAAGTAGTATAACTGCAGTACAATGAAGTACAACTGCAGATTTGCAGTATAATGAAGTATAGATGCAATATTACTGCAGTACAGTGAAGTTCAACAGCAGTAAATTTACTGTAGTACAAAAAAATTCACCTGCAGTACATGGAAGTACAACTGATGATTTGTAGTATAATGAAGTATAGATGCAATATAACTGCAGTTCAGTGATGCACTGTAATGCATGTGAAGACTTCGATGCAAATGTCCGTCTGACATTTTTTTTTTAAATGAGCTTTTTTTTTATTGGGCTCCTATGTTTATGTTCAGTAATTTACCTTTAATGGCAATTACGTCCTTTTAGTTGCCATTAAAGTTACATTTTTTAACCTATAGGAGCCTTATAAAAATGTTAATTTTAAAAGAAAAATATCAGACGGTTTTTGCATCTGAAGTCTTCATAGGCCTTCCACTCGTACTACACTGTACTGTAGTTATGCTGTATTGTGCAACATGTAGCCACTTTTTTCACCTATGGGACATTTCAACCGCATAAATTAATAGCACGCTCGTGACCGGATCTTCTTCCTTCACGCCAACATAGTCGTTGTCCTGACACGAGTCTCGAGCTGATACTCATAGCAGTCAGTCAGCTTCATTTCCATAGTGTCTACCGCTGCAGGATGGATATAAAATATGTTTTGATTGATTTCTTCTTACAGCACTATTCATATATGTGAACTACCACAATTAAAATACAAAAACATGACCTGGGCTACTTTAACACTGTTGCCGCTGGCTGGTTTTCATGTCCGCGGGTTGAAACGACCCCAATAATATGATATTTAGCCCCGGGAATGCGAATTTTAGCAGGGGAACCACCAAAAAATACAGATTTATCCCCCGGAACGCGATTTTTACCGGGGGACCCCACCGAAACACAATTGGGCTAGTTTTGAGTAGCAAATGGGCCGAGTTTTGTTGTGAAAACCTGGCAACCCTGAGTCACAAGCGGGATGGAGGAGCGTTTTCTGGAAGAAAAGTTCACCAGGCAAGTTGGAGCTGCTTCACAACAATTCTGTTGGCATCATTATTTTCATTTTATCACTGTAAAGCTGCTTTAAAGCAATCTGTATTGTTTAAAGTGCTATAAATTATAGTGACTTGACGTAAAAGGGACCTATTGTGCCCATTTTTACAAGATGTAATATAAGTCTCAGGTGTCCCCAGAATGTGTCTGTGAAGTTTCAGCTTAAGATACGTCACAGATCATTTATAAATCCATGTTGTAAATACTCATTTCGGACTACAGTCAAGAACAGGCTGTTTTCGTGCATGTGCCTTTAAATGCAAATGAGCTGCTGCGTGCACACTGCCCCCACCTGCTTGGTTTTGATTATCATCTATATCGCGGTGTTCTGAGCACAGGCACACAGACAACTGGCTGTCAAACGTCAAGTCTCGTGAGTAACTTCTCTTTCACTTTTTTTGTTGTTGCTGTGTTTAAACTGTCAAATACACACAAGGTTCTTGTTTTCTGAAAACAGTGCAGAGGGGCGGTAATATAAGATCCTCTTCCTATGTCAGAAGGGGGGTGAAATTTGAAAGGCTAATTTTTCACCGTGCTTGCAGAGAAAGGCTTACCAAAGCAAAGTTACTGGCCTGGGTTGTCCTTTTTCACATTTTCTGGGTTGGTAGATTCACCGGGGACCCAATTATAGCACTTAAACACGTAAAAAGTCAGATTTTCATGATATGTTCAGATCTAATTGTACTTGCCTTTGTTTTATGTTAAATATCTTTGGAATATCTGACAATATAGGCCTACACAAAAATAGACTAAATCAGCACTTTTTTCAAAGCACTGTACACAAACATTTATGTTCGATAGTTTGACAATAATGTGCAGAAAAGGATGTTTTACAGGAATACTTTTTATTGTGTGATTGCTATTTTCAGAAAAAATGCACTGGTAACAACTACAACAAAAAAGAAGACCAAAAATGTAATTCAACAGAAGATAATGGCTGCGGTGAAACAAAGCTGCACTCAAATAATGGTGAGCAGTAAGCAACTTTATTTATTATATCATTTATAAACTATTATCTTTATAGTTTAGAATACATAACTAATGTTGTACTTCAGGAGCCAAGACCTGTGGGAATGCTGGAGGAATCAAGTGTATGAAGTCCTCTGTGTCCTAAGCCATGTAAGAAGAGATCGAGGATTTAAAAAATGAAATCAAAGAGCTAAAAGAAGATTTACAATATTAGCTCCGCTGGAAAGGGAATGAAATCTAGTTATACCACAGCAATTATTCTCAGTACTTGACATCAGTTCTCAACAGTTTGCTTGTGGTCTCTCTTCTTCATGTGTATATATTATACCATAGTCTGTTTGAATACTGGATTCTGATTGACTGAAAGATGTGCATTAAAACAATGAATGTACAGATAGTTACAGTCAGTTTAATCACCATTCTAAATGAATGGGCTGCCTTTCCTGTAACACACACACACACACACACATATAGAGTCACTCTCACACAGAACCATATTTCTAAGCAACAAAGTCTTAAAGTCTTGGTTTCTCCCAAGGTTTTTGGTTTCTCCCAAGGTTTTTTTCTCCATTCTGGCCCTGAAGGAGTTTTGGTTCCTTGCCACCGTCGCCTTTGGCTTTTGGCTTGCTCAGTTGGGGACACCTAAATTTCAACTATATTACTGATCCGCCCGCATTGACACTATATGATAATTGAAATGAGCTGATGACATCACCGTTTTCTCCAGAGCGGCTGTACAGCCGAATCAAATTCTGTTGCATCATTTTCCTGTTACCACTGTGAAGCTGCTTTGAAACAATTGCCATTGTAAAAAGCGCTATATAAATAAAGGTGATTTGATTTGATTTTGATTTGATTTAAAGTTTGACCCAAAAATGAAAATTAGCCCATGATTTCCTCAAGCCATCCTAGGTGTATATGACATTCTTCTTTCAGACGAATACAATCAGAGTTATATGAAAAAAGTCCTGGCTCTTCCCAGCTTTATAATTGCATTGACTTGATGATTCATTCCATAAAAGTTAAATTCCAAGTCCATAAAAGTGCATCTATCCATCATATAACTGCTCCACACGGCTCCGGGGGGTTAATAAAGGCCTTCTGAAGCGAAGTGGTGCGTTTGTGTAAGAAAAATATCCATGTTTAAAAATTTATAGACTAAAATAACTAGCTTCCGGCGGTCAGCGGAAGTCGACTTACGGCGAAAGAGTAACCTTTGACATGCGTATTGACGAATGCAGAACCACAGAGGATAGAGCAAAACAAAACACCGGTCATGAATTAGAAGTCTAAAACTATGTGAAAGGTTATAGGTTACACAAAGTAATAAATGAAGGGGGACAATAACTGTGGAACTAGGGCTGGGCCGATAAACGATATCATATCGAATCGCGATAAAAATTCATGTCATAACGATGATAAGCTCTGGACATTTTTACTCCATATGGGTTAATGTAATAACCAATCACACAGCAGAAATAAACGCGACAACAGCCAGTCCAGCTTTTAGCTTGCATGTCAAAGTACATGCTCTACTGGCAAAGAAAACTGGACACAAGAAGGAAAAAATTAGTGGAAGCGGTGACGAACGTTAAATTGAAAGTGAAACTAACCTTGCGTTATCATCAAAATATGACGAAATTTTCGATAAAAGGTAGCACGAATTCAGTTACTCATTTGAACCGCGCCACACGGACTATTTATCGCTCGGGTCAAAGTCCAAACGGCAGCTCTCAGCGCGAGATCCTTACTCTGATCGGTCTCGGTCACGCAACACTAAACAGCGCTGTGAGATCCAGTGAAAAGTGTGTGAATTCAGCGAAAAACACAAATGTCTCTGTGATTTAAACTACTTTAAAGCCAGACAAAACAGCGCTGAGAAACACTAAACACTGTGCGCAATGATACAGTCAGAAGGATTTGATCTACAAATCTCCATAATTGACCATGCATTTACTGTTTTAACACTAACTGCACCATTTGTGGCAGAAATGTGGGATGGATATTCATATAGAATTGTATATTATTAATGTAGATGTATTAAATGTATTAAAAATATTATTACAGTATTTTTTATTTAGCTATAGAATGTGCATTTATACTAAATGTTTTTAGGCTACTGTTTTACCTTACCTGTTTGACCTGTTAAATACCATAGAAACCATATAGATACGTTTTACTATGGTAGTGAAGAGCTATATGCATGGTTTTAACTGTGGTTATTATCATGATCTAAATGTATGATACTATGGAAGACCTGATATATGAACTCAGAATATTTAAATTTTACCACATAAAAATGAGGTTTTTACATCTGCATCCTCCTAACTCAAGCTACTACTACTGTCAACTCACTGTCAAATGTGCATTTCTAAGACAAAATGTAATATTATTAATACTGCAACCTGCACTGCAAACTGTGCCGAAGATATATGCCAAAGTCAGGCAACACAAACCTGTTTCATGACTAGAAACAATATCATCTATTAGAACATGCAGAAACTAAGACATTATTTTTTTTCTAGGAAAATGACTGGAAAAATGACTGGAAAAGGGTAAGGAGTTAAAAAACGTGAAGTTCTGTCATGTTCTGACAATAAAATAAAATCAAATCACCTTTATTTATATAGCGCTTTTTACAATGCCAATTGTTTCAAAGCAGCTTCACAGTGGTAACAGGAAAATAATGCAACAGAATTTGATTAGGCTGTACAGCCGCTCTGGAGAAAACGGTGATGTCATCCAGCTCATTTCAATTATCATATAGTGTCAATGCGGGCAGATCAGTAATATAGTTGAAATTTTAGTGTCCCCAACTGAGCAAGCCAAAAGCCAAAGGCGACGGAACTCCTTCAGGGCCAGAATGGAGAAAAAAAACAGGCTCAGTCGGGGTGCCAGTTCGCCTCTGGCTGACGAACAAATAGTGTATGATTATGATTCTGGCAACATTACAGGTCAGAAGTCATATTAGATCAATAGATATTTGTAGGATTATTCAAAAGATTGGAGTCGTCACACCGGGGACGGGTTTAATGAGGATGTCGTGTCGATGTGGCATTTACGGGGGGAGTTTAATTGACACGGTCTCTACAGACATTTCAGGGATGCATTCGTCATGTCCAGGCGAAGGTCCACCATCTGGTCCGGATACGGCCCGGATCCGGCCGACTGCAGTAAACCTTGGGATAAACAGAGAGACTAACATTAGCGTAGATGCCATTCTTCTTATGATGTAACGAGTACATCAGGTGTTATGGGAAGTGTTCCCGGTTCCGGCTGACCTAGTTAATGCAGCCTAAAACAATCATTTAACTGATTTGAATAATAGAATGTGTATGTGTATGTGTATGCCATAGTAAAGAGATGTGTTTTTAGTCTAGATTTAAACTGACAGAGTGTGTCTGCTTCCCGAACAATGCTAGGAAGACTGTTCCAGAGTTTAGGTGCTAAATAGGAAAAGGACCGACAGCCTGCAGTTGATTTTGATATTCTAGTTATTATCAACTGGCCAGAATTTTGAGACCGCAATAGACGTGATGGAGTATAATGCGTTAAGAGCTCGCTCAAGTACCATTTAGTGCTTTGTAAGTAATTACCAAGATTTTAAAATGTATGCGATGTTTAATAGGGAGCCAATGGAGTGTTGCCAGAACCGGGCTAATATGGTCATACTTCCTGGTTCTAGTAAGAACTCTAGCTGCTGCGTTTTGGACAAGCTGCAGTTTATTTATTAAGCGAGCAGGGCAACCACCCAGTAGAGCATTACAATAATCTAGCCTTGAGGTCATGAACGCATGAACTAACTGTTCAGCATTTTGCATTGAAAGCATGTGCCGTAATTTAGATATATTTTTAAGATGGTAGAATGCAGTTTTACAGATGCTAGAAACGTGGCTTTCAAATGAGAGATTGGTATCAAAGAGCACACCCAGGTTCCTAACTGACGACGAGGACTTGACAGAGCAGCCATCGAGTGTTAGACAGTATTCTAGGTTACTACTTGTGGAGTTTTTTTGTCCAATGATTAAAAATTCATTTTTTTCTGAATTAAGTTGCAGGAAATTACTAGTCATCCAATTTTTTATATCAGCTATGCATTCCGTTAATCTTGTGAATCGGTAAGTTTCGTCAGGGCGTGAAGAAATATAGAGCTGAGTATCGTCAGCATAACAATGAAAATTAACGCCATGCTTCCTAATAATATCTCCCAGTGGTAGCATGTACAGGGTGAAAAGCAACGGTCCTAGCACTGAGCCTTGCGGTACTCTATACTGAACTTGTGATCGGTGTGACATCTCTTCATTTACTGCTACAAACTGATAACGGTCAGATAAGTATGATTTAAACCATGCCAATGAAATTCCACTAATGTCAACATAATTTTCGAGTCTATTCAAAAGAATGTTGTGGTCGATAGTATCGAATGCAGCGCTAAGATCGAGTAACACTAACAGAGAGATACAACCACGATCGGATGATGAGAGTAAATCATTTGTAACTCTAGTGAGAGCAGTCTCAGTACTATGATACGGTCTAAATCCTGACTGGAAATCCTCACAGATACCATTTCTTTCTAAAAAGGAGCATAATTGTGAGGACACTGCCTTTTCTAGTATTTTTGACAGAAAGGGTAGATTTGAGATTGGCCTGTAATTGACTAATTTTGTAGGATCAAGTTGCGGTTTTTTAATAAGTGGTTTAATAATAGCCAACTTAAAAGTTTTCGGTACATATCCTAATGTCAAGGATGAATTAATGATATTAAGAAGAGGATCTATGACCTCTGGAAGCATCTCTTTTAGTAGTTTAGTCGGTATGGGGTCGAGCATACATGTTGTTGATTTTGATGATTTAACGAGTTTAGCCAATTCTTCTTCTCCTATAGCAGTGAATGAATGTAATTTTTCCTCAGTGACACTACAATGCACTGTCTGATGTGATACTGTAGTAGACGGCTGCATGGTTATAATTTTTTTCCTAATATTATCAATCTTACAAGTAAAGAAGTTCATAAAGTCATTACTGCTGTGCTGTTTACAAACATCAGAAGTTGAAGCTTTATCTTTGGTTAATTTAGCCACTGTATCGAATAAATACCTAGGGTTGTGTTTGTTTTCTTCTAAGAGAGTCGAGAAATAAGCAGATCTAGCAGTTTTTAGGGCCTTTCTGTATGCAATCATGCTCTCTTTCCACGAAATGCGAAAAACTTCTAGTTTTGTTTTCTTCCATCTGCGCTCCATTTTTCTGGCTGCTGTTTTAAGGGCCCGGGTGTGCTCGTTGTACCACGGCAGTGGACTATTTTCTTTAATCTTCTTTAAGCGCCGGGGAGCAACTGTGTCTAAAGTGCTGGAAAAGAGAGAGTCAATAGTTTCTGTTGCAACATCGAGTTCCTCTAGGCTATCTGGGATGCTGAGGAGATGAAACTGATGAGGAAGATTATTTACAAAGCAATCTTTAGTCGCAGCAGTGATAGTCCTGCCATATTTGAAGCGAGGGGACGGCTTTGCAGCCTTTGCTAAATTAAGTGTACATGATACTAGGTAATGATCTGAGATGTCATCGCTCTGCTGCAGAATTTCAATGGTATCAACATTTATTCCATGTGACAGTATTAGGTCTAAAGTACGATTACGGCGATGAGTGGGTCCTGACACGTGTTGCCTTACTCCAATAGAGTTTAGAATGTCTCTAAATGCCAATCCCAGTGCGTCTTTTTCATTGTCTACATGGATATTAAAATCACCAACAATTAGAACTTTATCTGCAGCCAGTACTAACTCTGATAGAAAATCAGCAAATTCTCTGGTAAAGTCTGTATGGTGCCCTGGTGGCCTGTATACAGTAGCCAGCACAAATGTCAAACGGGATTTATCAATTTCACTACATAACGTTACATAAAGCACCAAAACTTCGAAGGAATTATATTTGAAACTAGACTTCTGAGTAATACCGAAGATATTATTATAAATTACAGCAACACCTCCCCCTTTACCTTTCAGACGTGGCTCGTGTTTATAACAATAATCTTGGGGGGTGGACTCATTTAAAGTAATGTAATCGTCAGGTTTTAGCCAGGTTTTTGTCAAACACAGCACATCTAGGTTATGATCTGTAATCATATCATTAACAATAAGCGCTTTTGAGGAAAGGGATCGAATATTCAGCAGCCCGAGCTTTATCATTTGATCATCTGTATTATATCTGTTGTTTATTTGTTGGACATCAATTAAATTTTTACCGTTGAATGGTTTTGATGGTTTTTTGTATTTACTAATTCGTGGAACAGACACAGTCTCTATGTGATAATATCTAGGTGAAAGAGTCTCTATGTGCTGGGATTTATCTGACTTCTGTGACGTGAGACAGCTAGCAGGCGGTCGGGTAAGCCAGTCCGTCTACTTCCTGACCTGGGCCCCAGTTAGTCAAGGTTTAGCTCTAAGACTATGTGCCAAATTACTAGAGAGAAGAGCGGCGCCATCCCAAGAAGGATGAATACCATCTTTTTTCAACAGGTCAGGTCTGCCCCAAAAGCTTTTCCAATTGTCTATGAACCCTATGTTATTTTGCGGACACCACTTAGACAACCAGCCATTGAGTGATGATAGTCTGCTAAGTATCTCATCACTCCTTTTAATGGGGAGGGGACCAGAACAAAAAACGTCATCTGCCATCGTACTTGCAAGTTTAAAGAGTAGTTTAAAACCACAATTAACAGTCTGGTTTCTACAACTTTCAATTAGGAGCAAAAATCTGCCTTTAAATTTCAAAGAAATAAATATTTGATATTTATCGGAATAATTATCGATATCGACTAATATGAGCATTTTTTATCGAGTTCACTTTTTGGCCATATCGCCCAGCCCTATGTGGAACACATATTCCATATACTGTATTCCAATAATATTTCATTTTTATTTCATTTTTATTTTTATTTAAGGTTAGATTTGTGAATAAATGTCCGAGAGGATAAAAAGGGCCAATATTTGTGGAGGGCGCTGTACAGTATTTAAACATGATTGTGTCTCTCTGCTTTTTTCTTTTTTTTTTTTCAGAAATGCGTGTTATTGTGCAAGTTACACAGACTGTCAATGGAGTGACAGAAAGCTTTCAGATTTCATCAAAATGATATTGAACAAAAGATGAACAAAAATCTTGGGTTTGGAACGACATGAGGGTGAGTAACTGATGACTGAATTCTCATTTTTGGCTGAACTAACCCTTTAACTTCTTTTACCTGGAGTGTTCAAAGCATATTTGTGATTTGATAATGCTGACCAATATACCATAAGAAATTCACTGGAAATAGTATGAATACTTTCCACAATTCAAGATTAATATTAAACATACTATATGCCTGTGGTGAAGAGTGTAACTGAAACTTGAGAGTTTCTCTGATTCTTTTTGTTTGTTTTTTTCCAGACTACATCCAAAATAGTGTTTCCACATCTGAGATAAATGCAGTTATAAGAACCACGTGGAATAATGAGGATAAGCTCTTCAAAAAACAAAACCTCCCTGAATAATATGAGAAGATATATGCATGATTGTATGGTTTGTAAATAAACACTTTAAATACATTGTCTAACTCTCAGCCTGTTATTTGAAGTTTTAAAAAAAAAAAGTAAAATCACATTTATTGTTGCGTTGCTGTTTGAGACTATCACTGTTGTTTTATACCTTAATTCATTATATTGCAGATGTGTGAAAATAAAACTTATTCTGGATATTCTGGTTGTATTTCAGTGGTATTGTACAGCATTTTATTAGTATTGCATTTTGCTAGTATTGTAATTGTACTTTAGTTGTATTATGTATTGTATTGTATTATGCAGTTATATTGCAGTATTATTGTAGAACTACTTCAGCTGTATTGCAGTACTACCGCGGTTATATTGCAGTATTATTGTAGTATTACTTCAGCTGTATTGCAGTACTACCGCAGTTATATTGCAGTATTAATCTAATAATAATCTAATGAGCCTGGTTCCTCTCAGATTTCTCCTGAGCTAGAGACTACTGACTGTAATCCTCTTGATTCAAGGTATGACACAGGTGAATTGCAAACTCAGTTGAGGAACAATTTGGCTTCTTTGTTCTTGAAAAGGCACAGTGTTCTTCATGTATCCGAAATGGCTATACAAGACATAATTGAAAATTTGGTACAGATATGCTCACTGTCCAAACCTCTTGTGAGAGACTCAATCATCATGGTTCTGCCAGAGTATGATCAGACTATCAGTGAAGTCCTTCTTGAATTAGTGGAAAAATAATATATTTGTCAGTGCTACTGCAGAAGGTGCAGAGCTGTCCACTGCTAAGCGAAGGAAAAGATTTGTGGAGAGTAACCATCCTCTGGTATTGCCAGTTCAGTATACTGTAGATTCCAGTGGACACACAGCAGTGTATGTTCCAATACTTCAGATGCTTCAAACAATGTTTAAAAATACTGATCTTCTTGAGAAAATTCAAGAAGCCAAACCATCGCCTCCTGGAATGTACACGTCTTTCAAACAAAATGAGGTATTGTCAGAAGCAGGAGAGCTGAAATTGTCACTGATTCTGTATGTGGATGACACTGAACTAGCAAATCCTTTAGGCACAGCTAGAAAGATCCACAAGCTTTGTGCAGTGTATTGGTTACTTGCCAATTTACCCGGCAAGTACAGATCCAGCCTACATGTCATACAGCTAGCTCTGCTATGCAAAGTACCAGATGTGCAGAAGTGTTCTGTCACCTTTGTTAAAAGACTTGCACACTCTTGAGCAGGATGGTATTTTCATTGAAAGTCTCGGTCAGTGCATCAGGGGCACTGTGTTGTTGTTTGTGGCAGCAGATAATTTGGCTGCTCGTGGTCTTGCAGGCTTTGTGCAGTCTTTCCGAGGACATTATGTCTGTAGATTGTTGCTGTACTACAGATCAAATACAGGCCAGTGAAGTTTCTGAAGGAGAGTTTAGCATGAGAACAAAGGCCTGCCATGATCTTCATGTGCAAAATGTTGCTCAAGGAGAAAATGTAACCCATTTTGGTGTTGCAGGTGAGTGTGCTCTCAGCAAGGCACTGCAGCATTTTCATCCCATTACTGGATTCCCACCTGATATTCTGCATGATTTGTTTGAGGGTATTGTTCCTGTTGAGTTGGCCTTGTGCATCAGTGAAATGATTCGAATGAAGTATTTCACCCTTGAAGATGTAAACAAAAAAAATCGCACATTTCCATGTCAGCACACTGACAGGCTAGATAAACCTCAGCAAATCCCCAAAAATGTTGCTGCCAAACGAAACATTGGTGGGAATGGACATGAAAATTCCACTCTGCTGAGGTTATTACCAATTATGGTAGGAAGTAAAGTCCCTGAAGGAGATGAAGCATGGGCCATATTGATGGACCTTAAAGAAATTGTGCAGCTAGTGTTGTCTCCATCTTTCACGGAAGAATCCATCCAGTACATGCAGACTAAAATAAGTGATCACAGACAGGTTCTTAAGGCAGTGTTTCCAGACTTTAAACTCCGACCCAAGCGTCATTATATCGAACATGACTGTGGACCATGAGATTTGAGGGAAAACACCGCTTTTTCAAAAGGGTGATACATGACACACAGAATGTCTTGAAAACCCTGGCTACCAGGCATCAGAACATGATGGTGTATCACCTGAATGCACCATTGTTTTTCAGACCCCACATACAGGTCTTAAGTGTTACTACTGTCCAAGTCACTACTCTGCCACAAGTGGCAAGAGACTTCATAGAGACCAAGACAGACAGCCAAAACATATACAGTACATCAATAGTCTCCATTGATGGCACAGAGTATGCAAATGAAATGTTTGTTTCTGCAGGGCAGGCAGGAGGACTTCCAAAATTCAGCAGGATTGAAAATATACTGCTTGTGAACAACTCTGCTTCCTTTCTTTGCAGGAACTACGGGTCCTGGTACAGTGAGCATTTAAGATCATTTGAGCTGACATCATCGGACATCTTCTCTGTGCATCAACTGTCGGAACTAAATGACACAGTAAGGCTCACAGCCATTTGCTGTTAACACAGAAAAGATCTATTTTGATCAGTGATTTGGAGGATTAAACACATTAATGAATGGGAAACTCTACAGTCAGTCACCTAGAACAGTTTGTTGTTAGAATAGTGTTAAAGGGATAGTTTACCAAAAATGAACATACTTTTTTACTCACCTCATGCTATCCCACATGTATATGACTTTATTTCTTCAAATGAACAAAACAGATGACTTTTAGAAAAATATACCGTCTCTGCGAGTCCATAAAACACAAGTGAATGAGTTTCAAAAAGTTGAAAGTTCAAAAAGCACATATAGCAATAATGACCTTAATCAATAAAACCTCAGTGGATGAATAAATGTCTTCTGGAGCGAAACAATAGGTGTGTGTCAGGAACATTCTAATATTTTAATCTTTTTTTATCTATAATTATGTTCATGAGTGGGTCAAGTTCATGCTTGATGTAAATTTAAGCATGTTGTGAGAAGTGCACAAGGATATCAATTTTTGTGCAAGCTTCTCTATGCGTTACATCATGCTTCACACCATGTACAAACATGCGTATGATGGTTGACTGAAAGCGATGCTTCAAAGCAAAAAAAAAACAGTTAAAATTTTACTCCAGAAGACAATGATTTATCTACTGTTATTGTACGGATAGTGTAATTATTGCTGTATGTGCTGTTTGAAATGTTAACTTTTTAAAACAGTTTCATTTGTATTATATGGACTCACAGAAATGGATTATTTTTCTAAAAATCTTAAGTCTAAAGAAAGAAAGAAAGTCATATACATCTGGTATGGAATGAGAGTAAATGAGAGTTTTCATATTTTTGGTGAACTTTCCATTTCTTTTTTTTTCTATTCACAAATAACAAACTCATTAATGCATTCTTTTTTTTTCTTTTAAACAGTAAGAATGGAGCTCAGAACTTCCTGCTTCATGTCCATATCTCATCAGACATTGTGAGGAAGATGACTCTGTCTTGTCCAGAATCTGTGAACGAGTTAAAAACAATAAAGCTAGACTTTGACTTTAACCTATCTTACGAAGATCCAGATTTTGACGGACAGCTATGCTCCCTTGTAGACATTGAGGAACTTCCACAAAAGGCTGTACTAAAATCTGTACGATCTGAGATTGATGCAAGTTCAGTAGCATCAGATGACACACGAACATTGCCCCATGCTGTGACTCCAGAAAGGACTTAGAGATGGCCTTATGTTTTTCCAGTGCCCACTTTTTCTTATGAAGTAGAACTGATACTTGGTGAGGGAAATGCAACATATGAGAAAACAGGGAAGACTCTCAAGTTATCCAGGGGACAAAAGCATGACATTCTTGAGACACTTGCAGCCAAAATGCATAGTTTCAAAGCATACCCGAATGATAAAGAAGTTTCAATGCTAGCAGAAGCACTTGTCACCAAGCATCCTTGTCTAAAAGAACCAGGATCTCAGACAGGGTGGTATGGTTGGAAAAACAGTCTGAAGTTTAAGATGGAAGAAGGTGGCCTGGTCTGATGAATCATGTTTTCTTTTACATCACATGGATGGCCGAGTGTGTGTGCGTGGCTTATCTGGGGAACACATGGCACCAGGATGGGAAGCATGGCACTATGGGAAGAAGCCGACGGAGACAGTGGCCGTTTCTTAGTATGCGTTCTTGTCTGTACTTGTGCTCTTGTGAATCATCATCAGTCGCTGCCCAAGTACTTTTCCAATTCAAAGTTCACATCTAGTCAAGTACAGTTCAAATCCCCGGATGTGTCCTTGATCAGCCCCTTTTATTGAGGATGCGTCGAGAGGAGACTTGAGCGGCTACACTGTAAAATCGAATTAGTTACACTTACTTAAAAAAAACATGCAAACCGATTACCTTAAAAAAAAAAAAACAAGTAAAGTGAAATAGGAATAGTATGTTGTGCTAACAAATGCTAGTATAGTATAGTTCACTTACACAAGAGTTCTAGTAACTAAAAAAGAACTGTAGAGAGTGCTTGATATTTTACTTTAGATTTACTCTTGACTTAGTTTAGCTACCATTGTTGTTACCATTGTTTTGTTTTGATGCTGAATGTTGAAGTGTGTGTGTGACAAGCATGGTCAACTGCAAGATTGTCACAAATATAGAGAGATTATATCAACCCAGTTAAACGTTTCACAAGGTGTTTATGACGTGTTAGCAATAAAAGAGTAAAAGATCATAATACGACATAAAGGGAAGTATTACATAGGTTACTTTTAAAAGGTGACTTAATTTCTGACTAAATCAATAACTATAGTTAATTATTCAGTCAGAAGCTAGGTCAACTTTTAAAAGCAACCTATTTATTAATTCTCTTCCTTTGAAACCAAATAACTGTGATTTCTTGTTGCATCACTGCATCAATAGGAGGAGAATTACAATAATATAAATGAAAGTGCCCAACCAAGCTTATAGGGCCATTAGGATTAGGGGAGGGTCTTTGTCTTTCTCAGGTGTGAAACACATCAATATTCATGATGATTCATGCCATCCCCGCCTAAGCCTTCCTGACACAAAACATGTCTTACAAATTTTAAATCAATATATTTTAATTGAATGAGTGGCCAGAGTGATTTTTACATCGTCTTGAAGCAAAAATTCTAGCCTACGTGATCCAGTTTTCAAAAGTCTTGTGAACAAATATTCAGTATAGGTTTTATAGCCTTATAACAGTGACTTAAAAACGTAATTTTCTCAAAACTACAAACTTTTACACACATGCTGCTCACATATTGTAGCAGAGTTTGTGCTGAATACAGAGTAATCAGACTTTAGCCATGAAAATGTTACAAGTAACAGAAACAAGCACAAATGTCAGGACATGTCAAAACACCTCCAGGACCCAGAAAACAGCTCAGGGTTCAGAGGGTTAACCCTGCCGAGAGCAGCCTTTCCTCAGCTAGTCCTTCTGATGTTTTTGGAGTTGTGAGATCCAGTCAACCCATTTCATCATATATTAGACTCTGAATGAGATCAGTGTATCAGGGCACTAAATAATAACCATCAACATGTGACCATATTTTCTCGTGGCTTTTGTCCCATAACAAATGTATTTTACATACACACAGTTACAGCAGCCAAAAAAAAAAAAAAGCTAATGTTATAAAGTCAAGGGTCAAGAGCCCAAATAAAGCAAACACTGATCTCGATAATGGTAACTTCAAATGAAACTCAATAAAACATCAACATCTAAACCTCTGTTAATCTCAATAAGAGCTTCTGTAGACGTCTGACAGAAATAAAGTCAGTCTGGTTAGTAATGTGTGAAGCTGGTAATGCTGTTTGTGGAGTTGTTTAATCCTCCTCTGCTGAGATCTTCAGAGATTTAATGTCTTCTTTTATCTTCTGTTGATTTCATCTAAGGCTGTGGCTGAAGTCAGTTGTAGCTCTTGTGTTTCTCTTTCCTTCCACTTTTTCCGGTTCCGGTTCGAGCGAACGCTGAGGCGTTTGGCTGCCGCTGCTCTCCGGTTTTATTTCTCTTAATTTTGTTTTTACCCGTTTGAGAATATTTTATGACCTTCGATCGAGGAGATCTCACTGATTATTGCCAGATTTCTTTCATCACTTGCTATGGTGGACCGAGTCGGATCTGAATGCTTGGATCTATTGAGCATTGCTTGGTGAACTTGAATGTGGAGGAGTGAATCCAGATTGAAATGTGGTGTTATATTATCTGCGCACTGGTGTGTTGGAGTGCTACAGTTTGTTCTTCGAAGTGGGGTCTGTTTCCTCATCCCGGTGTGAACAATTATCCAAATATGATGCTTAAATACTCTTCAGCGGATTTACAGAGACTAAAATCATTCTGCCGTCTCTCCGGTGGAATATACAACCGCTGCGCCGCATTGGGAATTGCGCGCCGTAACAGGTACAGCCACCGTGGATCTCGTCGTGACCCGTTTGTGAGGACTTCGACTGTGTCTCAGGATAATGATCACATCCCGGTCATTTGGTCACCACATCGCCGCTCTACCGTTGGGTCAAATGGTAAGAGTAGGAGTGTCAATCTTGGAAACATTCGTTTGCTCAAACACGCACCTCTCAGCGCTCGGCAGTCCGCCTGCCCTACTACAGTTAAGATGGCCTTAGTGAATGCAAGGTCAATAACGAATAAATCTTTTATTTTAAATGACTTCTTTATATCTCACTCCTTAGACATTTTATTCGTCACTGAGACCTGGTTAAAACAGGGTGACTTAATGCCTCTTGATGAGATTGCTCCCCATGACTGTGCTTTTTTCAGTTCTCCACGGGCCTCTGGACATGGTGGTGGAGTTGCAACAATTTATAAAAACTGTTTTAAATGGAAGACTGTGCCTACGGACACCTTTTCCAGTTTTGAGGTCCAGGTATTGAAGGTTGATTTAAAGGGTCCTGCGCTATGCGCTCTGATTTACAGACCCCCTAAATGCAATAAGGATTTTATTAATCAATTTTCTGATTTTCTCTCTGATCTGGTGCCTCGAGCTGATAGACTATTGATTCTTGGGGATTTTAACATGCACCTCTGCTGCCCTTCGAAACCACTGGTCAAAGAATTTGTAACTCTTTTAGAGTCTCTAAACCTCGTACAATCTGTATGTGGTCCAACTCACAATCTGGGTCACACACTCGATCTTGTGCTGTCTCGAGGTTTTTTGATCTCAAATCCGGATGTTATTGATGCATGTATGTCTGACCATTACCCAATTTAGTTTGAAGCTGAGTGCTTTCTTCCGTCAGCTATTTGTTCCCAGCCTTCATGTCTCTCGCGATCTATTCATTCTAACACTGCAAATTTGTTTTCTGAATATTACTTTTCACATTTTAATAATAATTTTCTTAACGAAATGGATACTGAATGCTTGGTTGAGGCATTTTATAAAGTATCCTCTGTTGCTCCGCTTAAGCTAAAAGAATGAAAGCTGCCGGCCAGCCATGGTTCAATAATGCCACCCGCGCTCTCAGACAAGAGTGTCGAAAAGCGGAGCGAAAGTGGAAAAAAGATAGGCTCCAGGTTTCATTTGATATTTTAAAATTCTGTTCAACTATCAAACGGCAGTAAAGAAGGCAAAGTCTAATAATTTCTTTTCTCAATTAATTACTGACAACGCGAAGAGACCGAAAGTACTGTTTGACACGATTGATTCTCTTCTAAACCCGACTGTGAATATTTTATCTGAAGCCTCTGCAGAGCTTTGTGAAGATTTTTTAAAACATTTCACTCAGAAAATGTATGATATTAGATGCTTCATTGTTTATTCTGAACCGTGTCAATTGCAACTGCCTTGCCCTATGAGTTGTCTGTCTAACTTTCAACATGTTTCTTCAATTCAGTTAGCAGATATAACATCTACTATGAAGTGTTCTGGTTCTAAGTTAGATATTATCCCAGCTCGTCTGTTTAAGGATGTTTTTTCTACCATTAGTCCTATGGTAACAGCTATAGTTAACAGCTCTCTAGCCAAATGTGTTGTTCCAGCTAGTTTGAAACATGCAAATGTGCAACCTTGAAAAAACCTCAATTTGATCCGGAAATGTGCAGTAACTATCGGCCAATCTCTAAACTGCCTTTCATCTCTAAGCTCTTGGAGAAAGTAGTGTTTTCACAGCTTCAGAATTTTTTGGATTCTTTTAATATTTTGGACATGTTCCAATCTGGGTTTAGATCATTACATAGCACGGAGTCAGCTCTGTTGAGGGTTACAAATGATATCTTGCTTGCTCTGGATTCAGGCTCTTGTGTAGTGCTGGTTTTGTTGGACCTGAGTGCAGCATTTGATACCACTGACCATAACATTCTTCTTGAAAGTCTAGAATGTATGGTAGGTATCAAAGGCACTGTATTACAATGGTTTGCTTCGTACCTCACGAATAGGACTTTTTCTGTAAATTTAGGGAACTTTTCCTCATCATCTGCACCTGTTTTGTGTGGTGTGCCCCAGGGATCCATTTTGGGACCTTTATTGTTTTCCCTTTATATGCTTCCCTTGGCCCTCATTTTTCAGAAATACAACATTTCATATCACTGTTATGCAGACGATTCCCAGTTTTACCTACCAGTAAGGCTGGACACCACTGGTTCATCTGATGTGTTATTGAAATGTGTAAATGACATCAAGAGGTGGATGGCAAATATTTTTTTGCAGCTAAATGAAGATAAAACAGAGGTTTTAATTTTAGGTTGTCCTGCAAATTCTTCCCCTGCTCTGGAAGCCCAGTTAGGTCCTCTCTCAACAAATGTGAAGTGAAGTGGCGTGTTTGTGTAAGAAAAATATCCATATTTAAAACTTTATAGATTAAAATAACTAACTTCCGGCGGACCACGGTACACATCGATTTACAGCGAAAGAGCCTACACCCATGTCCTGACGCATGCATATTGACGAATGCAGAAGCACTGTGGATAGAGCAAAAAAAAACATGAATTAGAAGTCTAAACGAGAATTTTTAAAGAGAAATGGTGGAGGATTTCGATATAAGAGAAGAGGAGCTTGAGTTTGTTGCCCAGCCCTATCCGCGAGAGGCGTCAAAGCTTGCAATGCTCCTGTACATCGCGTCAGGGGTTACTCTTTCGCCGTAAGTCGACTTGCGTACGGCTTTCCGCCGGAAGTTAGTTATTTTATATGATGGATAGATGCACTTTTATGATGGATGGATGCACTTTTATGATGGATGGATGCACTTTGCACTTTTATGATGGATAGATGCACTTTACACTTTTATGATGGATAGATGCACGTTTATGATGGATAGATGCACGTTTATGATGGATGGATGCACTTTTATGATGGATGGATGCACTTTTATGATGGATAGATGCACTTTTATGATGGATGGATGCACGTTTATGATGGATGGATGCACTTTTAATGATGATGGATAGATGCACTTTTATGATGGATGGATGCACTTTTATGATGGATGATGCACTTTGCACTTTTATGATGGATGGATGCACTTTTATGATGGATGGATGCACTTTTATGATGGATGGATGCACTTTGCACTTTTATGATGGATAGATGCACTTTACACTTTTATGATGATAGATGCACGTTTATGATGGATAGATGCACTTTTATGATGGATGGATGCACTTTTATGATGGATGGATGCACTTTTAATGATGGATAGATGCACTTTTATGATGGATAGATGCACTTTTATGATGGATGGATGGATGCACTTTGCACTTTTATGATGGATAGATGCACTTTACACTTTTATGATGGATAGATGCACTTTTATGATGGATGGATGGACTTTTATGATGGATGGATGCACTTTTAATGATGGATGGATGCACTTTTATGATGGATGGATGCACTTTTATGGGCTTCAAAACAGAAACAGCCATTCACTGCCATTATAAAGCTTGGAAGAGCCAGGAAATTGTTTAATATAACTCTGATTGTGTTCGTCAGAAAGAATAATGTCATACACCTAGGATGAGGGAGAGTAAATCATCGGGTAATTTTCATTTTTGGGTGAACTAACCCTTTAAAATGAATAACATTTCTGTTGGCAAATTATTTACATTTTAAATGCAGACGTTAATATTTGACTTTTTTTGCTGTAAATATGTAATAATGTTTACGTTTGAGGTGTTTCAATATGTCCAAATTGTACGTTTCAGCCTCAATCAAAATGTACAAGAATGTACGTTTTGTACCTGTAAATGTTGTGTACTTTTACCCACGTATAAACAATGAGACCAGGCTACCAATACGTTTGTTATGGCAAAGAAAGCCAAGATAAAATGAGATGATGTTGAATACTAATTGATGGTGACAATCATTATGAAGTGTCCTGTTTCATTGACCTCTTCTGAAGTATAATTACTGATTCTAAGTCTTTTGTGCCATTAAATATTTAAGTTTTTCTTCACTAATCTTGTGATGATCACGTGTTGCTCAAGGTGTGGTTATGAGTGCATTAGATGATGATGTTCGATCCCAGCGTTATTTAGTGACATTATGCAATCTTATTTTAGTGTGACGTTGGGCTGCCAAGGCTGTGTGTGTGTGGTGTGTGCTGCTTACACTTAGGTAAGTTTAATGCTTTGTGTTTGGTGTTGTAGGAAGTTTGGTTCGATTTAACTTGAACTATAGCTATGTGTATTACTGATGAGTAAAATCCTGTTAAAGTGTTTGGTTTATTAAGTGTCTTTAACTACTGCAGTAGTTTAATAATTAATTTAATAAAATGTACTTACTGAGTATATACAGTACATGTTTTTACATCACAATTACAATTGAAATAAAAACCTGCAAGCAATTACATCAATAATTTCACTGATGACTAACCCCACACCTTAAGGCTGTGTTTGTTTGAGTAAGTACAACGTTTTCTTTACCCAAGAAACACTATGTCCAATAAGGATAACGTTTTTTGTATTTGAAGAGTGGAGAATAGTCTTAGTCTGGTATTTGCCCTATAGTTGTAGCCAATATACTGTTTAAATATCCTGTGCATAGCGCTTTACCTTTTATATCATGAGACTTTGACCAAATGTATTCAACAAGAAAAACTGAGCACCTGTATAGCTGCAATACACTTTATAACCTGTAAGTGGATGAAAGCATACTGCGATGCACTTATTGCTTCAGATGCGGCTGTTCCAGTTATGGACAAAACACAAATCTCTGTCATTCGCTGGTCAAAAACCTTGTAACTCCATTTGAGCTTGATTTTCATAAAATATTAATATTATAATGACACATCATGCAAGTGTCTGAGCATATATAAAGCCACAATACCAACTTTGATGACACAGTGTTTAATTATTTAAAACATACAGGGTTTCCGCCTGACAGCGACGATCTGTACATTTATTGTTTTATCATCATCACCACAACATGATATAGCTGCCTATATGACTTCATTGTTTTCCTACCTGATTAATAGTTAGTTAGTAGTTAAGTTTAGGTATTAAGGGATGTAGAATATGGGCATGCAGAATAAGGCATTAATATGTGCTTTATAAGTACTAATAAAACAGCCAATATCCTAGTAATATTCATGCTAATAAGCTACTAGTTATAGTGAGAATTGGATCCTAAACTAAAGTGTTACCATTTTGTCCCTAACCTTCCTACGGTAAGGTCCCACCTCAGTAGCGTCACCTCAGAAGTGCTCTGCAATACGACATGAACACAGTAAGCTGTACCAATCAATTTAGACCTAATCTAAAGAGGAACCAAATAGTTTATGGTGTTATAAAAGAAAATCCCATTTTACGTCTCCGTTTCAAGATTTTATGTCTTAACTGCAATCGTACAAAGTTCAGTCATGCAGCTGAAATCACGTCAATGTAAGCTCCAAAAGTGTGATGTTTGCATGCTGGTGAGAGAACAATTGCCAGTTACCAATGACCAATTATTCGCCTTATTTTTCCAAAATTTTTCAAGCTAGCTGGAGAAAGTTGTACTGTTGTTCCAGATAATGTTATTGGTGCTATGTCCATCTTAATGAATGTACTTTGCAATGTAAATGGTGATTTCATTAGGAAATGCAAACGCCATACCATAAAGAGTGATTGTTATCGTGTTTTTCTGGGACAAATAAAATCAACAACATCATAAACTGAGGAGGAACAATCTGTTTTTATTGCATTTGGGTCCACGTAACACTGAAGCAGTGTTGAAGTTATAAGATAATTAAGTTAATAATTATACTGAAAAACGAGCAGATACACAACTACAACTGACTTAGATGAAATCAACTGAAGATAAAAGAACACATTTCCCCGGACAAGGCTTCAATGAGTAGTTCACCCAAAAATGAACATTAGTCCATGATTTACTCTCCCTCAAGTCATCCTATGTGTGTATGACTTTCTTCTTTCAGACGAACACAATCACAGTCCATTGAGTTTGAAGCACAAAAAGCACATCCATCCATCATAAAAGTGCTCCACACGGCTCCGGGGGGTAATAAAGGCCTTCTGAAGCGAAGCCATGCGTTTGTGTAAGAAAAATATCCATATTTAAGACTTTATAAAGTAAAAGATCTAGCTTCTGGCGGACTGCCTTCCGTATTCAACTTACGGAAAAAGCGTAACTGGTGTGACGATGACGTCGGACGTAGCGTAAGCTTTTTGAACTGCGAGAGACGTTATGCTTTCTGCGTAAGTTGAAGACGGTCTGACAGAAGCTAGATATTTTACTTTATAAAGTCTTAAATATGGATATTTTTCTTACACAAACACATTGATTCGCTTCAGAAGGTCAATCCTTCCCATTAACTTCGGTGGAGAGCAGAAGCATCATCTTCAGCTCAGTTCGCCCCGTTCACCTGATGCGGGTACATCTTCAACAGGTAAGGGCAACTGTAACGAGATCACAGTGTTAATGGTATTATTTTAATTATTTCAGTGTTCTTGCATCACGTTACAGGGGGTCAGAATGGCAGCATATGCGTTCAGACAAGTTGTTAGTGGAGCGGTGCGCTGCTCTGTAGCCTACCATTGACATTACCATTGGCAAACAGCACAACCTGTTTACTGTCTAAAAATCGTGTCTGCAGAAAAGGCATGTTAATGCATGCTGCATCTATAAATGGCCACTGTGGTATCCCTGTTATCGGTGTACGCATTACCTGTGGGTGCGGACCTAAGAGGTAGCCTTAGCTGACGCCAGATCAGTATTTCAGATCATACAACCTAAACTCACTATACAAGCCGATCTGAGACCTGCTAGAATAACAGGCACGTTGGTATAATTCAGGCAGGCATTACTAGTTGCTTGCAGATGCACGATACAGTAGGGTTGGATTCGGCTGAAGCTGAAATGAAGCACGATTTAGACTAGAGTCTTTGTTTCCAGCAGAAAAACTAAAAAGCCTGACTTTACTCTGCAGTGTCATTCCCACTTTCATAATAGTTATTGGGTAACAGTTCTGTCACAACCTCATCTGTCCTCAAGAATATGGAAGTTCCATTAAAGAGAGAAGGAAATAACTAATGTTTCCAAAGTATTACTTAGTAATTATTCAGTAGTGCACAAATTACTACATTAATGTAGTATTGTTAATGTTAATAATTACTAAATTTTACCAAAAACTTCCAACATTTAACCAATGAATTACACATATTACAAAATAGTTACTTATTACCATAAAATGTTACTTTGTGATATTAGCCTATAAAGTGTTTCCCATACTTACTTTGACATCACACTTACATTATCTTGCAGTTCAAAATCATTAATATCAATTGGATTACTTAGTATGCAATTTGTCTGATGTGTTCCATGTCACCCATCCCTTGGTCCAACACAATTTAACCATGGATGACAATTTTATGTCCTTGTTTATGTTTATAGTGCCATTGAAAAGGCTTAGGATATGCTCCCATTATTATCGCTCCAGATTTAACTAAACCCAAAACCAGTCATACAACTACCTACCGCATTAACAGTTCATTTAACGAAGAATAAACATAACTCAGAGACTCTCATTGAATGCAAAAATAGTGGTCATTTTTATTTAGTTAAAAATCAAGCAAAGCACAGCAGTAGTCAATTCATTTCAAACTTTTATTCACACCATATCAAAACCCATATTATAATAATAATAATAATAATAATAATGATGATGATGATGATAAGTTTTATTTATATAGCGCCTTTCCCAAGCTCAAGGTACAAGAAAATAGCACATACACAGCATCAATATAGAACAAAGATATACAAATATACAGTGAGAAAAAAACAAAAAAGAAAAAAACCCTGCAGAACACCAAGCAGAGGAGGGTTGGAAATACTGTAAGGAAAGATGTTTTTAGTTGAGATTTGAATGAGGATACAGTAGCAGTGTCACGCAGAGTAACAGCACTGAATGATCTTCCACCTATAGTTGAATAGACGGAAACGAGGCACAGTAAGCAGTTGAGTCAGATGACCGGAGGGAACGAGGAGGAGAATAACAGTGCAGAAGCTCAGATAAATAATGGGGAGCAAGTCCATGAAGACATTTAAAAGTTAACAATAGAATTTTATACTGAATGTGGACAGAAACAGGTAGCCAATGTAGATTATAGAGCAAAGGGGTGATGTGATCAGATTTCTTGACATGATTGATGACTCTGGCAGCAGAATTTTATACATATTGATGTCTAGCGATTGTTCTAGCGGGCAGCCCAATAAGAAGTGAATTACAGCAGTAATATACCTGCTGTACGCAATGCCAAAGTTCATGGAAGATCCATTTAAAGTGATAGTCGAGCTGTAGATTGAAGAGCTTTTGTGGCATGAAGGTAATTATTAAGTGGTTTCCACAACCTTCACCTCAAGGACCATAACCTCCAGAAATCACAAAAAAAAGTCCTTCTACAACAATCAGAAGAACCCAGGCTAAATAAAACAGTCCAAATAACACAATTTAAACACTTCCAAAAGAAAATGCAAGAGTTAAACATACATTTCATACAAAAATATATCACTACTTACTTTCAGTTGAGCATAAAACAAATGTTTCTCAACAAGGACTCCGAATCTGAGCACATGGCTAGGCCTCTGCATGCTGCACTCTTACTCTTCCTCTTCTTCCTCTTCCTCTTCCTCTTCCTCTTCCTCTTCCTCTTCCTCTTCCTCTTCTTCTTCTTCTTCTTCTTCTTCTGCCGTTTTATGGCAGTTGGCAAACAAACGATAGGTGCATTCCCGCCACCTACTGGACTGGAGTGTACATGCTGCACTCACTTCTTGCAATTACAAGTCTCACATTTATCTGACACTGACTTTTTCATGGTATACAATGAAGAATTGAGTCCTGTATGTCCTAATCTTATCCTAGAAAATATAACATCTTCTTTCTTACATTTACCTTCATTATTTTTGACTCTGACAGATTTTTGAATTTTACAGTATTCTCTACCCTTGATGTCATTATTCCAGATTTCCTGCCAAGATGTCATTATTCCCTGATGAGTAAGTGATTTTGCTTCTGATCTCCCAAAACAAATTTCTAAAATGTCATCATCATTTTTGTTTAGTGCAGTTTTAGCAAGTTTATCTGCAATCTCATTTCCCTCTATTCCAACATGTGCTGGTATCCAACAGAAGTGAACATATATTCCTAGTTGCTGTAGATTCAGTAAGCTCATATAAACCTCAATTACAAGATCCTCTCGGACTGTTTCTCCTGATCGTATGCTTTGGATTGCAGCAGCAGAATCTGAACATATTACCACTTTAATCGGTTTAACCTCCTCTACCCACTGAAGACTGATGATTATTGCAGTCATTTCTGCTGTGTAAACCGATAACCTGTTTGAGATTCTCTTAACAATTCCTTTATTTCTGGGATGTATATACCTACCCCTACATGTTCGTTATTTAAGTGTTTTGATCCATCTGTAAAAATATTAAGATAATTATAGTAACTTTTCTTCAAATACTCTTGAACCATGCACCCAATGTTACTATTCCTCTCTGTCCATTCTCTCCTCTTTTCTAATATTTGAATATTTTCTTTGGGTTGTGGAAATATCCATGGGGAAATGCTACTATGAATAACTGCTGGACTGTGTTGTATAGTATCTAATTTGTACTGTTTCACTTTCTTGTTAATATCCCAGCCAAAACGTTTACCAGAAAAAGTTGTGTATTCCCAACATTTCTGCAGAAGAGTTGATGCTAAATTTCCATCTCCTCCTCCCTGTATTCTTATCCAATATGTTAGTGATAACTTAGTTCTCCTCAGATGCAAAGGCAGTTCACTGGATTCAACGAGCAATGCATTAATGGGCGTTGTTTTGACTGCTCCTAAGATAAGTCTTAGTGCTCTGTATTGTATCCTGTCAAGTTTTTCTAGGTGAGTTTTTGCTGCTGCTTCATACACCATGCAGCCATAATCCAAAGTAGCTCTCACCAAAGCCCTGTATATGCATAATAATGCTTATTTGTCAGCTCCCAATTCAGTTCCGACCACACACCTCGTTAAATTTAGTACCTTTTTACATTTGGTCTCAATATTTTCAATATGATTCTTCCATGTGTATTTTTCATCAATCCATAGACCAAGATATTTAAACACTCTAACTCTTTCCATGTGCTTACTATATAGTGTTAACCCCTGCTCATTACCTATTTTCTTTTTAGTGACCAGCATATAACATGATTTTGCTACTGAAATTTTGAACCCCAATCATAAGACCATCTCTCTACACTGACTATTGCTTTCTGTATACTTTTCAACACGTGTACAGTTTTTCCCCCTTTTCCAGATTGCTCCATCGTCTGCATACAAGGCTGACTGTATACCTGTCCCTGTATTTTCAAAGATATCATTAATCATGATATTAAATAGAATTGGACTGATGACGCTACCTTGTGGTATCCCATTTTTAATAACAAAACTTTCTGAGATTTCTGATCCTACTTTTACTTGAAATGTTCTGTTTGATAGAAAATCCATGATCCAGTTACATAACCTTCCGTCTATGCCTAGTTTATTCAATTAAAGCGTGCAGGGCAACCACCCAGTAGAGCATTACAATAATCTAGCCTTGAGGTCATGAACGCATGAACTAACTGTTCAGCAATTTGCATTGAGAGTATACGTCATAATTTAGATATGTAAATTGTAATTAATATGTAATTGTATTGCTCTCAATGCAAAATGCAAAATGAGTTCATGACCTTAAGCCTAGATTATTGTAATGCTCTACTGGGTGGTTGCCCTGCATGCTTAACCCCTAGAGGACTGCAGTGTTTTGGGGCCCTTGAGATGTTTTGTCATGGCCTGACATTTGTGCTTATTTCAGCTACTTATAACATACTATTGATCAACATGTAATTTTGCTGTATTCAGCACAAACTCTACTACAATAATATTTGAGCAAAATGGATGTACATGTTTGAATTGTTTAGAAAATAATGATTATGCATGGTTTCTAAGTTTTGGGAAAAAAATTGTCATCGCAATAAGGACATAAAACACATACTGAATAGTTGTTCACAAGACTTTTGAGTTATCAAACTTGAGGGCTAGTATTTTTACTACAGAATGGTGTAAAAATCATTTTGACAACTCATTCACGAACAACAATATAATGATTTAAATTTTGTAAGTCAGTTTTTGTGTGAGCACTGCTGTATGCGTGGGAGTGTGGCATTGATAAATAGTCATGGCCATGAATATTTATGTGATCTACACCAGGTGAGACAAAAGACACTCCCCCCAATGGCTAATGGCCCATCAAAGTGGAATGCTGTGAGGCAGCCTGAACAAAGCATGTGAGGAGATTTGAAGATTTTAATCTATTTTATTGTAATTCCTCTATGTGGAGGAACTAAATGTTGTGCCTCACAGGACCACAGTACTACATATATAAACATATACAGTACCGGTCAAAATATTGGACACATTACTATTTTTTATATTTTTGAAAGAAATCTCTTCTGCTCATCAAGCTTGCACGTATTTGAGCAAAAATAAAGAAAAAAACAGTAATATTGTGAAATATTATTACAATTTAAAATAATGGTTTTCTATTGTAATATACTTTAAAATATAATTTATGCTGATTTATTATATCTTGTGATACATTTTTCAGGATTCATTGATGAATAAAAAGTTAAAAAGAACATCATTTATTCAAAATAGAAGTCTTTCCTGACAATATAAGTCTTTACTATCACTTTTTTTTTTTTTATCAATTTAACACGTCCATGCTGAAAGTATTTATTTCTTACAAAAAAAATAAAATAAATAAATAATAAAAAAAATACTGACCCCAAACTTTTGAATGGTAGTGTATATTGTTACAAAAAAGATATTTTAAATAAATTCTGTTCTTTTTTAAACTTATTCATCAATGAATCCTGAAAAAAAGTATCACAAAAAAAAGTATTTTTTTCTGTATTTTCATCAAATAAATGCAGGCTTGATTTCTTTCAAAAACATTAAAAGTAGTAATGTTTCCAAACTTTTGACTGGGAACTGAAAATATAAAACAAAGAAATATATAGCCTATATAATTCTACATATACCTATATAACATATAACCTATATAGACAGCCTTTACGGTATATAACTGTATAAGCTATATGAACCTACACATAGTATAACTCAAATGACTTATACTTTACAAAAGTACTAAACATACATGTAGTGGTACAGAAGACAGAGAGTATTACAGAAGGAAGACAGTTTGTAAAAGCCCACTCACCAACCTCTGAGTAACCTACTCGCTCTCATAGTGTTACGGCTGCTCATGCAAGGGAAATATCCAGGATGGAGGGGAGTATGAAGTTCACCAGGATGAAGTTCACCATGTAGTGGTACATCTCACTGCCTTGGCTCTCTTCGGAACATGTACTTGGAAATTTTCATTGTCACATCTGTTAAAAAAAAAGAAAAAAAAGAGCATGAGCATGCTGATAACACAAACAAATAAGTATTATTATCACTATCAATCACTAATGACCATGGATAAAAAAGACAACAGTTTCTGTAATGTTGTAAAAGAACATATACTTTTGTATTATGACGATGTAAACACTTACATCTGTAAAATATTACGTTGGTGCACTTACTCAGTATGATTGTCGATCGCACTGAGAACTGAACGACACCTGTGTGCCCTGCGCGACGTGCTGGTGAAGGCGAGCGTGATGCAGA
Source organism: Coreius guichenoti (assembly GCA_039654105.1). Classification (NCBI taxonomy): domain Eukaryota; kingdom Metazoa; phylum Chordata; class Actinopteri; order Cypriniformes; family Gobionidae; genus Coreius; species Coreius guichenoti. The sequence continues at coordinate 39,576,602 of CM077178.1, forward strand.
CACATTATGGGTCATAGGGCATCTGTAAAATATTACATTCCAGCAGTGCAGTGTAATAGGCTAACCAAAACCGAACATTTATATATAGAAATATAATGTCTAGTGTTTAGACAGTATTACATTATATAGTTTACAGTAGGCTAAAATATATTTGCAGTAAATCACATCATAGTTACACCTAAGCAGATATTCACAAACAAGCTACATTAGGCATAAGGCAGTATTTAAGCATGATAAGCTGTATCATAAGCTAACCAAAACAGAGCAAAATATATTACAAATATGTTTAGAGAGTATCACATTACAAACTAAACTGCCGTAAGCTGTCAAAAGCTAGCCAAACTAGGCAAAATATAGTCTGAAAATTCACAGATTATCAGAAAAATAATTATATAACACCAAACAACCTCGCATTGACCGGGGGGCGTGTGCAATGCATATAGATCACTCAAACTATTTACCATGTGAATGACACCGGGGGTGTGGCGATCTCAGCTCACTGCAGATAATGAAGGCAGAAGGAAAAGACTGTAGATCTCCTTGGTTTCAAACGGATTACATAAACTGAGAATATTTGTTTTTATAAAATAATAAATAATATTTATTTTACAAAAAGCACAACATTTTGTTTTTATTGTGAGTATACACAAATAAAAGTACATAACAGTCTGTCTTGATCGATTGCTCCTGTCTGCCTCCTGTTTGTCCTTCTGACTGCTGTGCTCGCGTGTGCTCTGCTTGCGTTTGAATCTTTATTTGATATCATTCCCTGTTGTTTAAACTGCTAAATATAATTTACCCATCACCTTATATTGTCTAATATTGCCTACCATATTAAATCTGACACCGCTAGCTTTTAATCTAAATCACTATCACGCGTTAGCATTTCGCTAGCCTGTTAGCTTGCCATCTCTGCACTCGGGTCTCCTGTTTTCTGAGTTCATCAAACAACTGTGGTAAGTTGGATTAATCAACAAATACGGTAAGCCATGTCTTCTTCTCCTGTCATTGTCACTTGCACTGCATGTTTCATATATCTTTCTCCGTTGGCGAACAGGGCTTCACATGTGATAAATGTAAGGAGATAGTCAGGCTGACGGAGAAGATTTCAGAATTAGAAACACGCATCCAGACTTTATTTGAGAGTAGTGAGAATGTAACAGCTTTAGACACTGCTTTGGATGCGAATAGCTTAGTGAACTCTGTACATTGTTCGGTTCCGGCTGTAGAGCCCGTGCAGCAGGACAACTGGGTGACGGTGAGACGGCATAGTCGCAGATCAAAAAAACCACTCTTCCGTTCCGATTAGAACATCAAACAGGTTCTCCCCACTCAGTGATGCTCCCACTGAGAATCCTGTTGAAAGTGCCCTAGTTATTGGCGATTCTATTACACGGAATGTGAAAATAGAGACACCAGCCACCATAGTCACATGTTTACCGGGAGCCAGAGCGCCTGACATCAAAGCAAATTTAAAAGTGCTGGCTAATGCCAATCGTAAATTCTCTAAGATTATTATTCACGTCGGCACAAATGATCAGTCGGAGATCACCAAAATTAACATTAAAGAGGTGTGTAAACTCGCAAGTATGATGACAGATGACGTTTTTTGCTCTGGTCCCCTCCCCGTTAAAAGGAGTGATGAGATACTTAGCAGACTATCATCACTCAATGGCTGGTTGTCTAAGTGGTGTCCGCAAAATAACATAGGGTTCATAGACAATTGGAAAAGCTTTTGGGGCAGACCTGACCTGTTGAAAAAAGATGGTATTCATTCTTCCTGGGATGGTGCAGCTCTTCTCTCTAGTAATTTGGCACATAGTCTTAGAGCTAAACCTTGACTAACTGGGGCCCAGGTCAGGAAGCAGACGGACTGGCTTACCCGACCGCCTGCTAGCTGTCTCACGTCACAGAAGTCAGATAAATCCCAGCACATAGAGACTCTTTCACCTAGATATTATCACATAGAGACTGTGTCTGTTCCACGAATTAGTAAATACAAAAAAACATCAAAACCATTCAACGGTAAAAATGTAATTGATGTCCAACAAATAAACAACAGATATAATACAGATGATCAAATGATAAAGCTCGGGCTGCTGAATATTCGATCCCTTTCCTCAAAAGCGCTTATTGTTAATGATATGATTACAGATCATAACCTAGATGTGCTGTGTTTGACAGAAACCTGGCTAAAACCTGACGATTACATTACTTTAAATGAGTCCACCCCCCAAGATTATTGTTATAAACACGAGCCGCGTCTGAAAGGTAAAGGGGGAGGTGTTGCTGTAATTTATAATAATATCTTCGGTATTACTCACAAGTCTAGTTTCAAATATAATTCCTTTGAAGTTTTGGTGCTTTATGTAACGTTATGTAGTGAAATTGATAAATCCCGTTTGACATTTGTGCTGGCTACTGTATATAGGCCACCAGGGCACCATACAGACTTTACCAGAGAATTTGCTGATTTTCTATCAGAGTTAGTACTGGCTGCAGATAAAGTCCTAATTGTTGGTGATTTTAATATCCATGTAGACAATGAAAAAGACGCATTGGGATTGGCATTTAGAGACATTCTAAACTCTATTGGAGTAAGGCAACACGTGTCAGGACCCACTCATCGCCGTAATCATACGTTAGACCTAATACTGTCACATGGAATAAATGTTGATACCATTGAAATTCTGCAGCAGAGCGATGACATCTCAGATCATTACCTAGTATCATGTACACTTAATTTAGCAAAGGCTGCAAAGCCGTCCCTTCGCTTTAAATATGGCAGGACTATCACTGCTGCGACTAAAGATTTCTTTGTAAATAATCTTCCTCATCAGTTTCATCTCCTCAGCATCCCAGATAGCCTAGAGGAACTCAATGTTGCAACAGAAACTATTGACTCTCTCTTTTCCAGCACTTTAGACACAGTTGCTCCCCGGCGCTTAAAGAAGATTAAAGAAAATAGTCCAACGCCGTGGTACAACGAGCACACCCGGGCCCTTAAAACAGCAGCCAGAAAAATGGAGCGCAGCTGGAAGAAAACAAAACTAGAAGTTTTTCGCATTTCGTGGAAAGAGAGCATGATTGCATACAGAAAGGCCCTAAAAACTGCTAGATCTGCTTATTTCTCGACTCTCTTAGAAGAAAACAAACACAACCCTAGGTATTTATTCGATACAGTGGCTAAATTAACCAAAGATAAAGCTTCACCTTCTGATGTTTGTAAACAGCACAGCAGTAATGACTTTATGAACTTCTTTACTTGTAAGATTGATAATATTAGGAAAAAAATTATAACCATGCAGCCGTCTACTACAGTATCACATCAGACAGTGCATTGTAGTGTCACTGAGGAAAAATTACATTCATTCACTGCTATAGGAGAAGAAGAATTGGCTAAACTCGTTAAATCATCAAAATCAACAACATGTATGCTCGACCCCATACCGACTAAACTACTAAAAGAGATGCTTCCAGAGGTCATAGATCCTCTCCTTAATATCATTAATTCATCCTTGACATTAGGATATGTACCGAAAACTTTTAAGTTGGCTATAATTAAACCACTTATTAAAAAACCGCAACTTGATCCTACAAAATTAGTCAATTACAGGCCAATCTCAAATCTACCCTTTCTGTCAAAAATACTAGAAAAGGCAGTGTCCTCACAATTATGCTCCTTTTTAGAAAGAAATGGTATCTGTGAGGATTTCCAGTCAGGATTTAGACCGTATCATAGTACTAAGACTGCTCTCATTAGAGTTACAAATGATTTACTCTCATCATCCGATCGTGGTTGTATATCTCTATTAGTGTTACTCGATCTTAGCGCTGCATTCGATACTATCGACCACAATATTCTTTTGAATAGACTCGAAAATTATGTTGGCATTAGTGGAACTTCATTGGCATGGTTTAAATCATACTTATCTGACCGTTATCAGTTTGTAGCAGTAAATGAAGAGATGTCACACCGAACACAAGTTCAGTATGGAGTACCGCAGGGCTCAGTGCTAGGACCATTGCTTTTCACCCTGTACATGCTACCACTGGGAGATATTATTAGGAAGCATGGCGTTAATTTTCATTGTTATGCTGACGATACTCAGCTCTATATTTCTTTACGCCCTGACGAAATTTACCAATTCACAAGATTAACAATGCATAGCTGATATAAAAAATTGGATGACTAGTAATTTCCTGCAACTTAATTCAGAAAAAACTGAATTTTTAATCATGGGACAAAACTCCACAAGTAGTAACCTAGAATATTGTCTAACACTTGATGGCTGCTCTGTCAAGTCCTCGTCGTCAGTTAGGAACCTGGGTGTGCTCTTTGATACCAATCTCTCATTTGAAAGCCACGTTTCTAGCATCTGTAAAACTGCATTCTACCATCTTAAAAATATATCTAAATTACGGCACATGCTTTCAATGCAAAATGCTGAACAGTTAGTTCATGCGTTCATGACCTCAAGGCTAGATTATTGTAATGCTCTACTGGGTGGTTGCCCTGCTCGCTTAATAAATAAACTGCAGCTGGTCCAAAACGCAGCAGCTAGAGTTCTTACTAGAACCAGGAAGTATGACCATATTAGCCCGGTTCTGGCAACACTGCATTGGCTCCCTATTAAACATCGTATACATTTTAAAATCTTGCTGATTACTTACAAAGCACTAAATGGTTTAGCGCCCCAGTACTTGAGCGAGCTCTTAACGCATTATACTCCATCACGTCTATTGCGGTCTCAAAATTCTGGCCAGTTGATAATACCTAGAATATCAAAATCAACTGCAGGCGGTCGGTCCTTTTCCTATTTAGCACCTAAACTCTGGAACAGTCTTCCTAGCATTGTTCGGGAAGCAGACACACTCTGTCAGTTTAAATCTAGACTAAAAACACATTTCTTTACTATGGCATACACATAAAGCATTTTTAATTTCTATTATTCAAATCAGTTAAATGATTGTTTTAGGCTGCATTAACTAGGTCAGCCGGAACCGGGAACACTTCCCATAACACCTGATGTACTCGTTACATCATAAGAAGAATGGCATCTATGCTAATGTTAGTCTCTCTGTTTATCCCGAGGTTTACTGCAGTCGGCCGGATCCGGGCCGTATCCAGACCAGATGGTGGACCTTAGCCTGGACATGACGACCATATCCCTGAAGTGTCTGTAGAGACAATAGTGTCAATTAAACTCCCCCCTGTAAATGCCACATCGACACGACATCCTCATTAAACTCCAATCTTTCGAATAATCCTACGAATATCTATTTATCTAATATGACTTCTGACCTGTAATGTTGCCAGAATCATAATCATACACTGTTTTGTTCGTCGGCCAGAGGAGAACTGGCACCCCGACTGAGCCTGGTTTCTCCCAAGGTTTTTTCTCCATTCTGGCCCTGAAGGAGTTTTGGTTCCTTGCCACCGTCGCCTTTGGCTTTTGGCTTGCTCAGTTGGGGACACCTAAATTTCAACTATATTACTGATCTGCCCGCATTGACGTTATATGATAATTGAAATGAGCTGGATGACATCACCGTTTTCACCAGAGCGGCTGTACAGCCGAATCAAATTCCGTTGCATTATTTTCCTGTTACCACTGTGAAGCTGCTTTGAAACAATTGCCATTGTAAAAAGCGCTACATAAATAAAGGTGATTTGATTTGATTTGATTTAACAGATTTTAATGATGTATAACACTTATTGACACTTATTGACATTATCTGATGACGAGGACTTGACAGAGCAACCATCGAGTGTTAGACAGTATTCTAGGTTACTACTTGTGGAGTTTTTTTGTCCAATAATTAAAAATTCTGTTTTTTCTGAATTAAGTTGCAGGAAATTACTAGTCATCCAATTTTTTATATCAGCTATGCATTCTGTTAATCTTGTGAATTGGTAAGTTTCGTCAGGGCGTGAAGAAATATAGAGCTGAGTATCGTCAGCATAACAATGAAAACTAACGCCATGCTTCCTAATGGTATCTCCCAGGGGTAGCATGTACAAGGTGAAAAGCAACGGTCCTAGCACTGAGCCTTGCGGTACTCCATACTAAACTTGTGATCGGTGTGACATCTCTTCATTTCACAGAACTGAAACTCAAGACACGCTCGCCGGACAAACGCTGGACCGCGAGTCTATGTGAAGAATCTCGGGACCGACAATATTGTATTATACTATAAGTTAGGAAATGTAACGTTAAGGATGAAACTATCACGTTAAACATGACTTCTCATGACTTCCCCCACTCACTCACTGCGTCGCATTATGGATAATTTTTGATTCACTATACGTTAGTGTTGTTTACATTGTATGCACTTACCCGCTGATTGCCAACAAAACAGACATTTGATGCAGTTTCACTCACCGCCTGCAACGATCTGCAGATCCAGCGGGCCTTGCTTATAAAACATTCGTCACCGAAAATGCCAGGAACACACTTGAAAAACAAATTGCATCCACTGTTCCCTTAACACTGGGTTCTTTGGGAAACTGAACAAGGTTATCTTTCCCTCACAACCAAAAACACACTTCTTTGGTGACATTGTTAAAAATCCTTCTCGACTTGCGTTACCCGAATGATGGGCGTGCTCTCTCCTGCTCTAGTTGGTGTGTGCGTGCGCTTTTCCAGGAGAAGTGTACATACAAGAATTTTCCGCCTTTATTTAGACTTCATACAGGGCCATACTCGAAAAAAACTTGTGAGAGTATTTTTGGCACAGAAATACTCTGTCATACGTCCAACTTATTTTTTTTTAAACTTTAGCCATGTTTAGCATGGGAATCCAACTCTTTAACAGTGTAAATAAGTCAGAATGCATGAAATAGCATTAGACCTGCCAAATGGGCGGGGCATCTGCCCATAAGGTACGCTGTAATGCCCTAAAACGTCAGATTAATCTCCTTCAGCGACGATCTCGGTCCTCGCTGATAAACTCTCAAAGCTACACCACCTTCGCCGAGAAAAGACGAGCCTGCAGCGGAATAGCGAGCTAGCCAGCCCGGACTTCCTGCGAACGAGTCAGCGGCCTGTTTCAATGCGCTCAATCGCCAGCGATCCCGCGAGTTGTCGCGTTTTTCCCCTGCGCTCTCCAATGAACACTACGGTGTATCTTTTTACTGTCATATAACGACATACATCATGTCGTGGTACATGCAACACTCACCTGCATGAAGAGGACGGCCACAATGAGTGCGTGATCTGCCTGGGCAAGGCCCATGCGGACGCTGCTCTCGCCGGTTCCGGCTGCTCTCACTGCGAGAGTATGCCCCTCTCCTCTCTTCGCTCACGGATAGCGTGACCCCGCCCCTCGAGCTCTCCTGTTCCCTTTCCCGTCTGAACCTCGACGGAAAAAACGGCGGAGCCAGAGGGCTGAGTACACCGAGGCTAGCGAGCTCACGTCGGCCCAGTGCCAGCGTGCCTTGTCTTCGCCTCAGAGAGACGTTTCCCCGTGACGTTCTCTCGATCGGACCTGCTCCCTCCGCTCGACACCGAGGGCCTGGTCTCATTCGGCGGCAATGAGGATGACGAGCATCCACACGATGACTCCATGTCTCTTGCCGCTTCGGATGCCGAGGAATGGTTGGGCTCAGTCAACGACCCCACCCCCTCAACACTCACAGCAGTGCAGCAACTCAAAGGCTGGTGCAGACACCGAGCTAATCCGTGTCCTCATGAAAGGCCGTCAATGAGCTCTGCCTGGACTGGGCCTCCCCTGAAGAGCCTGCACGCAGCCGCCTCGAGGAGTGGTATCTGCAGGGGCGCCAGCAGGCCCCTCGACAGACAGCTGCACCGTTCTTTGCTGAGGTGCACAAGGAGCTAGCGAAGTCATGGCGCGCCCTCTACTCTGCTCGTCTCCGCCCATCCATCTCGCACGCGCTCTCCACCATTGACGGCGCTGTCGAGAAGGGCTACGAGAAGCTTCCTCCGCTCGAGGAAACGGTAGCCGCGCACCTCTGCGATAGGCTGGAAGCCTAAGATCGCCCACCCTTCCAAGCCCTGTCGTACAACGTAAGCCTTGGCGAATAGGGCCTATGCTTCCGCCGGCCAAGCAGGCTCCGCTCTCCATTTCGATGGCGGTCCTGCAAGTGTTTCAGGCCAAGCTCCTCCGGACTATGGATGAGACTGGACCAGATCAAGAGGCGTTCCGTGACCTCCGATCACGCGAAGCCTCGCCAGCCTCGTTGTGCTAGAGCGCCACTTATGGCTAAACCTCACCGAGATCAAGGAGGCCGATAAGACCGCCTTCCTTGACGCTCCAATCGCTCCGAATGGCCTATTCTGCCCCGTGGTGGACGGGTTTGCAGACCGCTTCACCACGGCTCAGAAAGCGTCCCAGGCAATGCGACATTTTCTGCCGAAGCGAGCCAGCTCTGCCTCCTCGGCCCCATACCAGCAGCAGCAGCTGCAACACTGCAGGACGGTGCATGCGCCCGCGTCCGCGCAGCCCCGCCCACCACAGGATCAGCTGTGGTTCACCCAGGGCGAGGCTCGGCCATTGCACTCCGGTTGTGCTGACCCCTGCGAATTCCCCAAATGTGGGAATCTCGACTGCATAATTTATGGTAGTGGGGGACTGCGTTCACGCTCTCCCCTGGACATACTGGTTAAAAGCAGATAGCGAGAGGTACCGAGAGGATGCGTGAAGTTTTAACAGCTGTGCCGTGACCCGCGTTCCCAAATGGTGAAGTTCCACTTTTTTTGCCGCCTTCTTCTGATAATGAATGACCTGGGGAGTCCAGAGAATTGAACTGCGGTGGTTTGACCGGGAAAAGCTAGGACCGGTTCGCCAAATGAGGTTTTTCGAATAAATTTCCTTTATTCAACGGGCGATTTGATTGCCAGCAGTGGTCCTAGAGGCAAAGTTGTTCAGATGGAGGAGTTCTATCACATGGTATGACTGTCTTGTGCGTGTGTGAAAAACCAGGTGATATAGCCGTTGTCGTGTTGTTGTTTTTTCATTTTAAAGCGCCAGCAAGTGGCCATTCGCCGCGTCCTTTTTCACCTGACCACAGACTGAGCCCGTACAGAGGTGTGCCGACTTGGGAAAAATTGCCTCGTTCCGTTCAAGAGTTATAGCCGTTTTAGTATGCCCCGCCTGGCCCACTCAGAACGTTTTGGCCTGCCGACGCCAGGGTGAATCGAAATTAAGACTTTTTTCCGATCCCGGTGGACAGACAGACTCCAGAGCATCTTTCTGCACTGGTTTGGGTCAGATCGGGCAAAAAACCTAGGACTAGTATGCAAAAGTAGGTTTTTCAAAGAATCCAAAATACCCGAAAATTTCGCCGGCGCGACCATCAAATCCGAGACGTGCGTCTCGCTCGGCTCGAGCCAAGGATTCCGATGATATAAGACACTTGGTTCTGTGACGGACGGTTTGGGAGCTATGAGCGATTCCGTACTTTTGACTCAAACAGCTCTCTTGTGGTCCGTTTTCGGGGCCAAGCAACGCTGAGCTTGATTGTTGGCGACGTTTGCCCCTCCGCCAGCCCCCCTTCACCGCGGCCCAGATGGGCGTCGCCTTTGCCGGCTCCCCTGCCGCTGCGTCATAGCGGCATCGCTTCTCGGCCTTTTGGCTAAGATCAAGTGTAGTATCTGTTCTTATCAGTTTAATATCTGATACGTCCCCTATCCGGGGACTGCATATTAAATAGATTTTTGGCACATGGAGCCGAAAACGGGGCTTGCTCCGTCCACTCCACGCATCGACCTGGTATTGCAGTGCCTCCAGGAACGGTGTGCTTCCCCTTTTTGGGGACTGCGAATTGTTGTGGCTAATAGCAGAGCGAATATCCCTGGAGCTTTACCAGGAAGTACAGGCATACGTAGGAAGCGCACAAGAACGATTGATGTGACCCACTGATATTAACGCTACAAAGAAAACAAAGTTTAAAAGAGGAAAAAAAGCAACAAAGCGCAGTCGTAGAGGTATAGGGCGAAGGAAAAAAGCGTTGGTTCCCAACCCATCACTGCACATTTCTGATGTCCCTTTTATCTGACGCACTTACTTTTATTTTAGCTGATGGCTTGAGAATCAGGTGTGTTTGATTTAGGGACACCTGATTCAACTCATGGTCGCGCACGTCGCAGGCAAGTAATGAAAGGTCCTTCCTTTGCTTGGGGGTAGGGGAGGGGAACGTCACCGTTGGAGAGGATGGCAAAGAGGGATAGGGCGCGTCTGACTGGAGGCCTGGCAATTCATACTTACCTGGCAGGGGAGACACCATGATCAGGAAGGTGGTTCACCCAGGGCGAGGCTCGGCCATTGCACTCCGGTTGTGCTGACCCCTGCGAATTCCCCAAATGTGGGAATCTCGACTGCATAATTTATGGTAGTGGGGGACTGCGTTCGCGCTCTCCCCTGGACATACTGGTTAAAAGCAGATAGCGAGAGGTACCGAGAGGATGCGTGGCGTTTTAACAGCTGTGCCGTGACCCGCGTCCCCAAATGGTGAAGTTCCACTTTTTTTGCCGCCTTCTTCTGATAATGAATGACCTGGGGAGTCCAGAGAATTGAACTGCGGTGGTTTGACCGGGAAAAGCTAGGACCGGTTCGCCAAATGAGGTTTTTCGAATAAATCTCCGTTATTCAACGGGCGATTTGATTGCCAGCAGTGGTCCTAGAGGCAAAGTTGTTCAGATGGAGGAGTTCTATCACATGGTATGACTGTCTTGTGCGTGTGTGAAAAACCAGGTGATATAGCCGTTGTCGTGTTGTTGTTTTTTCATTTTAAAGCGCCAGCAAGTGGCCATTCGCCGCGTCCTTTTTCACCTGACCACAGACTGAGCCCGTAAAGAGGTGTGCCGACTTGGGTAAAATTGCCTCGTTCCGTTCAAGAGTTATAGCCGTTTTAGTATGCCCCGCCTGGCCCACTCAGAACGTTTTGGCCTGCCGACGCCAGGGTGAATCGAAATTAAGACTTTTTTCCGATCCCGGTGGACAGTCAGACTCCAGAGCATCTTTCTGCACTGGTTTGGGTCAGATCGGGCAAAAAACCTAGGACTAGTGTGCAAAAGTAGGTTTTTCAAAGAATCCAAAATACCCGAAAATTTCGCCGGCGCGACCATCAAATCCGAGACGTGCGTCTCGCTCGGCTCGAGCCAAGGATTCCGATGATATAAGACACTTGGTTCTGCGACGGACGGTTTGGGAGCTATGAGCGATTCCGTACTTTTGACTCAAACAGCTCTCTTGTGGTCCGTTTTCGGGGCCAAGCAACGCTGAGCTTGATTGTTGGCGACGTTTGCCCCTCCGCCAGCCCCCCTTCACCGCGGCCCAGATGGGCGTCGCCTTTGCCGGCTCCCCTGCCGCTGCGTCATAGCGGCATCGCTTCTCGGCCTTTTGGCTAAGATCAAGTGTAGTATCTGTTCTTATCAGTTTAATATCTGATACGTCCCCTATCCGGGGACTGCATATTAAATTGATTTTTGGCACATGGAGCCGGAAACCGGGGCTTGCTCCGTCCACTCCACGCATCGACCTGGTATTGCAGTGCCTCCAGGAACGGTGTGCTTCCCCTTTTTGGGGACTGCGAATTGTTGTGGCTAATAGCAGAGCGAATATCCCTGGAGCTTTACCAGGAAGTACAGGCATACGTAGGAAGCGCACAAGAACGATTGATGTGACCCACCAATAATAACGCTACAAAGAAAACAAAGTTTAAAAGAGGAAAAAAAGCAACAAAGCGCAGTCGTAGAGGTATAGGGCGAAGGAAAAAAGCGTTGGTTCCCAACCCATCACTGCACATTTCTGATGTCCCTTTTATCTGACGCACTTACTTTTATTTTAGCTGATGGCTTGAGAATCAGGTGTGTTTGATTTAGGGACACCTGATTCAACTCATGGTCGCGCACGTCGCAGGCAAGTAATGAAAGGTCCTTCCTTTGCTTGGGGGTAGGGGAGGGGAACGTCACCGTTGGAGAGGATGGCAAAGAGGGATAGGGCGCGTCTGACTGGAGGCCTGGCAATTCATACTTACCTGGCAGGGGAGACACCATGATCAGGAAGGTGGTTCACCCAGGGCGAGGCTCGGCCATTGCACTCCGGTTGTGCTGACCCCTGCGAATTCCCCAAATGTGGGAATCTCGACTGCATAATTTATGGTAGTGGGGGACTGCGTTCGCGCTCTCCCCTGGACATACTGGTTAAAAGCAGATAGCGAGAGGTACCGAGAGGATGCGTGGCGTTTTAACAGCTGTGCCGTGACCCGCGTCCCCAAATGGTGAAGTTCCACTTTTTTTGCCGCCTTCTTCTGATAATGAATGACCTGGGGAGTCCAGAGAATTGAACTGCGGTGGTTTGACCGGGAAAAGCTAGGACCGGTTCGCCAAATGAGGTTTTTCGAATAAATCTCCGTTATTCAACGGGCGATTTGATTGCCAGCAGTGGTCCTAGAGGCAAAGTTGTTCAGATGGAGGAGTTCTATCACATGGTATGACTGTCTTGTGCGTGTGTGAAAAACCAGGTGATATAGCCGTTGTTGTGTTGTTGTTTTTTCATTTTAAAGCGCCAGCAAGTGGCCATTCGCCGCGTCCTTTTTCACCTGACCACAGACTGAGCCCGTACAGAGGTGTGCCGACTTGGGTAAAATTGCCTCGTTCCGTTCAAGAGTTATAGCCGTTTTAGTATGCCCCGCCTCGCCCATTCAGAACGTTTTGGCCTGCCGACGCCAGGGTGAATCGAAATTAAGACTTTTTTCCGATCCCGGTGGACAGTCAGACTCCAGAGCATCTTTCTGCACTGGTTTGGGTCAGATCGGGCAAAAAACCTAGGACTAGTGTGCAAAAGTAGGTTTTTCAAAGAATCCAAAATACCCGAAAATTTCGCAGGCGCGACCATCAAATCCGAGACGTGCGTCTCGCTCGGCTCGAGCCAAGGATTCCGATGATATAAGACACTTGGTTCTGCGACGGACGGTTTGGGAGCTATGAGCGATTCCGTACTTTTGACTCAAACAGCTCTCTTGTGGTCCGTTTTCGGGGCCAAGCAACGCTGAGCTTGATTGTTGGCGACGTTTGCCCCTCCGCCAGCCCCCCTTCACCGCGGCCCAGATGGGCGTCGCCTTTACCGGCTCCCCTGCCGCTGCGTCATAGCGGCATCGCTTCTCGGCCTTTTGGCTAAGATCAAGTGTAGTATCTGTTCTTATCAGTTTAATATCTGATACGTCCCCTATCCGGGGACTGCATATTAAATTGATTTTTGGCACATGGAGCCGGAAACCGGGGCTTGCTCCGTCCACTCCACGCATCGACCTGGTATTGCAGTGCCTCCAGGAACGGTGTGCTTCTCCTTTTTGGGGACTGCGAATTGTTGTGGCTAATATCAGAGCGAATATCCCTGGAGCTTTACCAGGAAGTACAGGCATACGTAGGAAGCGCACAAGAACGATTGATGTGACCCACCGATAATAACGCTACAAAGAAAACAAAGTTTAAAAGAGGAAAAAAAGCAACAAAGCGCAGTCGTAGAGGTATAGGGCGAAGGAAAAAAGCGTTGGTTCCCAACCCATCACTGCACATTTCTGATGTCCCTTTTATCTGACGCACTTACTTTTATTTTAGCTGATGGCTTGAGAATCAGGTGTGTTTGATTTAGGGACACCTGATTCAACTCATGGTCGCGCACGTCGCAGGCAAGTAATGAAAGGTCCTTCCTTTGCTTGGGGGTAGGGGAGGGGAACGTCACCGTTGGAGAGGATGGCAAAGAGGGATAGGGCGCGTCTGACTGGAGGCCTGGCAATTCATACTTACCTGGCAGGGGAGACACCATGATCAGGAAGGTGGTTCACCCAGGGCGAGGCTCGGCCATTGCACTCCGGTTGTGCTGACCCCTGCGAATTCCCCAAATGTGGGAATCTCGACTGCATAATTTATGGTAGTGGGGGACTGCGTTCGCGCTCTCCCCTGGACATACTGGTTAAAAGCAGATAGCGAGAGGTACCGAGAGGATGCGTGGCGTTTTAACAGCTGTGCCGTGACCCGCGTCCCCAAATGGTGAAGTTCCACTTTTTTTGCCGCCTTCTTCTGATAATGAATGACCTGGGGAGTCCAGAGAATTGAACTGCGGTGGTTTGACCGGGAAAAGCTAGGACCGGTTCGCCAAATGAGGTTTTTCGAATAAATCTCCGTTATTCAACGGGCGATTTGATTGCCAGCAGTGGTCCTAGAGGCAAAGTTGTTCAGATGGAGGAGTTCTATCACATGGTATGACTGTCTTGTGCGTGTGTGAAAAACCAGGTGATATAGCCGTTGTCGTGTTGTTGTTTTTTCATTTTAAAGCGCCAGCAAGTGGCCATTCGCCGCGTCCTTTTTCACCTGACCACAGACTGAGCCCGTACAGAGGTGTGCCGACTTGGGTAAAATTGCCTCGTTCCGTTCAAGAGTTATAGCCGTTTTAGTATGCCCCGCCTGGCCCACTCAGAACGTTTTGGCCTGCCGACGCCAGGGTGAATCGAAATTAAGACTTTTTTCCGATCCCGGTGGACAGTCAGACTCCAGAGCATCTTTCTGCACTGGTTTGGGTCAGATTGTTCAAAAAACCTAGGACTAGTGTGCAAAAGTAGGTTTTTCAAAGAATCCAAAATACCCGAAAATTTCGCCGTCGCGACCATCAAATCCGAGACGTGCGTCTCGCTCGGCTCGAGCCAAGGATTCCGATGATATAAGAGACTTGGTTCTGCGAAGGACGGTTTGGGAGCTATGAGCGATTCCGTACTTTTGACTCAAACAGCTCTCTTGTGGTCCGTTTTCGGGGCCAAGCAACGCTGAGCTTGATTGTTGGCGACGTTTGCCCCTCCGCCAGCCCCCCTTCACCGCGGCCCAGATGGGCGTCGCCTTTGCCGGCTCCCCTGCCGCTGCGTCATAGCGGCATCGCTTCTCGGCCTTTTGGCTAAGATCAAGTGTAGTATCTGTTCTTATCAGTTTAATATCTGATACGTCCCCTATCCGGGGACTGCATATTAAATTGATTTTTGGCACATGGAGCCGGAAACCGGGGCTTGCTCCGTCCACTCCACGCATCGACCTGGTATTGCAGTGCCTCCAGGAACGGTGTGCTTCCCCTTTTTGGGGACTGCGAATTGTTGTGGCTAATAGCAGAGCGAATATCCCTGGAGCTTTACCAGGAAGTACAGGCATACGTAGGAAGCGCACAAGAACGATTGATGTGACCCACCGATAATAACGCTACAAAGAAAACAAAGTTTAAAAGAGGAAAAAAAGCAACAAAGCGCAGTCGTAGAGGTATAGGGCGAAGGAAAAAAGCGTTGGTTCCCAACCCATCACTGCACATTTCTGATGTCCCTTTTATCTGACGCACTTACTTTTATTTTAGCTGATGGCTTGAGAATCAGGTGTGTTTGATTTAGGGACACCTGATTCAACTCATGGTCGCGCACGTCGCAGGCAAGTAATGAAAGGTCCTTCCTTTGCTTGGGGGTAGGGGAGGGGAACGTCACCGTTGGAGAGGATGGCAAAGAGGGATAGGGCGCGTCTGACTGGAGGCCTGGCAATTCATACTTACCTGGCAGGGGAGACACCATGATCAGGAAGGTGATTCACCCAGGGCGAGGCTCGGTCATTGCACTCCGGTTGTGCTGATCCCTGCGAATTCCCCAAATGTGGGAATCTCGACTGCATAATTTACAGTAGTGGGGGACTGCGTTCGCGCTCTCCCCTGGACATACTGGTTAAAAGCAGATAGTGAGAGGTACCGAGAGGATGCGTGGCGTTTTAACAGCTGTGCCGTGACCCGCGTCCCCAAATGGTGAAGTTCCACTTTTTTTGCCGCCTTCTTCTGATAATGAATGACCTGGGGAGTCCAGAGAATTGAACTGCGGTGGTTTGACCGGGAAAAGCTAGGACCGGTTCGCCAAATGAGGTTTTTCGAATAAATCTCCGTTATTCAACGGGCGATTTGATTGCCAGCAGTGGTCCTAGAGGCAAAGTTGTTCAGATGGAGGAGTTCTATCACATGGTATGACTGTCTTGTGCATGTGTGAAAAACCAGGTGATATAGCCGTTGTCGTGTTGTTGTTTTTTCATTTTAAAGCGCCAGCAAGTGGCCATTCGCCGCGTCCTTTTTCACCTGACCACAGACTGAGCCCGTACAGAGGTGTGCCGACTTGGGTAAAATTGCCTCGTTCCGTTCAAGAGTTATAGCCGTTTTAGTATGCCCCGCCTGGCCCACTCAGAACGTTTTGGCCTGCCGACGCCAGGGTGAATCGAAATTAAGACTTTTTTCCGATCCCGGTGGACAGTCAGACTCCAGAGCATCTTTCTGCACTGGTTTGGGTCAGATCGGGCAAAAAACCTAGGACTAGTGTGCAAAAGTAGGTTTTTCAAAGAATCCAAAATACCCGAAAATTTCGCCGGCGCGACCATCAAATCCGAGACGTGCGTCTCGCTCGGTTCGAGCCAAGGATTCCGATGATATAAGACACTTGGTTCTGCGACGGACGGTTTGGGAGCTATGAGCGATTCCGTACTTTTGACTCAAACAGCTCTCTTGTGGTCCGTTTTCGGGGCCAAGCAACGCTGAGCTTGATTGTTGGCGACGTTTGCCCCTCCGCCAGCCCCCCTTCACCGCGGCCCAGATGGGCGTCGCCTTTGCCGGCTCCCCTGCCGCTGCGTCATAGCGGCATCGCTTCTCGGCCTTTTGGCTAAGATCAAGTGTAGTATCTGTTCTTATCAGTTTAATATCTGATACGTCCCCTATCCGGGGACTGCATATTAAATTGATTTTTGGCACATGGAGCCGGAAACCGGGGCTTGCTCCGTCCACTCCACGCATCGATCTGGTATTGCAGTGCCTCCAGGAACGGTGTGCTTCCCCTTTTTGGGGACTGCGAATTGTTGTGGCTAATAGCAGAGCGAATATCCCTGGAGCTTTACCAGGAAGTACAGGCATACGTAGGAAGCGCACAAGAACGATTGATGTGACCCATCGATAATAACGCTACAAAGAAAACAAAGTTTAAAAGAGGAAAAAAAGCAACAAAGCGCAGTCGTAGAGGTATAGGGCGAAGGAAAAAAGCGTTGGTTCCCAACCCATCACTGCACATTTCTGATGTCCCTTTTATCTGACGCACTTTCTTTTATTTTTGCTGATGGCTTGAGAATCAGGTGTGTTTGATTTAGGGACACCTGATTCAACTCATGGTCGCGCACGTCGCAGGCAAGTAATGAAAGGTCCTTCCTTTGCTTGGGGGTAGGGGAGGGGAACGTCACCGT
The DNA here is from genome assembly GCA_039654105.1 of Coreius guichenoti. Lineage (NCBI taxonomy): Eukaryota > Metazoa > Chordata > Actinopteri > Cypriniformes > Gobionidae > Coreius > Coreius guichenoti. Next base: position 39,593,854 of record CM077178.1, read on the forward strand.
TGGAGAGGATGGCAAAGAGGGATAGGGCGCGTCTGACTGGAGGCCTGGCAATTCATACTTACCTGGCAGGGGAGACACCATGATCAGGAAGGTGGTTCACCCAGGGCGAGGCTCGGCCATTGCACTCCGGTTGTGCTGACTCCTGCGAATTCCCCAAATGTGGGAATCTCGACTGCATAATTTATGGTAGTGGGGGACTGCGTTCGCGCTCTCCCCTGGACATACTGGTTAAAAGCAGATAGCGAGAAGTACCGAGAGGATGCGTGGCGTTTTAACAGCTGTGCCGTGACCCGCGTCCCCAAATGGTGAAGTTCCACTTTTTTTGCCGCCTTCTTCTGATAATGAATGACCTGGGGAGTCCGGAGAATTGAACTGCGGTGGTTTGACCGGGAAAAGCTAGGACCGGTTCGCCAAATGAGGTTTTTCGAATAAATCTCCGTTATTCAACGGGCGATTTGATTGCCAGCAGTGGTCCTAGAGGCAAAGTTGTTCAGATGGAGGAGTTCTATCACATGGTATGACTGTCTTGTGCGTGTGTGAAAAACCAGGTGATATAGCCGTTGTCGTGTTGTTGTTTTTTCATTTTAAAGCGCCAGCAAGTGGCCATTCGCCGAGTCCTTTTTCACCTGACCACAGACTGAGCCCGTACAGAGGTGTGCCGACTTGGGTAAAATTGCCTCGTTCCGTTCAAGAGTTATAGCCGTTTTAGTATGCCCCGCCTGGCCCACTCAGAACGTTTTGGCCTGCCGACGCCAGGGTGAATCGAAATTAAGACTTTTTTCCGATCCCGGTGGACAGTCAGACTCCAGAGCATCTTTCTGCACTGGTTTGGGTCAGATCGGGCAAAAAACCTAGGACTAGTGTGCAACAGTAGGTTTTACAAAGAATCCAAAATACCCGAAAATTTCGCCGGCGCGACCATCAAATCCGAGACGTGCGTCTCGCTCGGCTCGAGCCAAGGATTCCGATGATATAAGACACTTGGTTCTGCGACGGACGGTTTGGGAGCTATGAGCGATTCCGTACTTTTGACTCAAACAGCTCTCTTGTGGTCCGTTTTCGGGGCCAAGCAACGCTGAGCTTGATTGTTGGCGACGTTTGCCCCTCCGCCAGCCCCCCTTCACCGCGGCCCAGATGGGCGTCGCCTTTGCCGGCTCCCCTGCCGCTGCGTCATAGCGGCATCGCTTCTCGGCCTTTTGGCTAAGATCAAGTGTAGTATCTGTTCTTATCAGTTTAATATCTGATACGTCCCCTATCCGGGGACTGCATATTAAATTGATTTTTGGCACATGGAGCCGGAAACCGGGGCTTGCTCCGTCCACTCCACGCATCGACCTGGTATTGCAGTGCCTCCAGGAACGGTGTGCTTCCTCTTTTTGGGGACTGCGAATTGTTGTGGCTAATAGCAGAGCGAATATCCCTGGAGCTTTACCAGGAAGTACAGGCATACGTAGGAAGCGCACAAGAACGATTGATGTGACCCACCGATAATAACGCTACAAAGAAAACAAAGTTTAAAAGAGGAAAAAAAGCAACAAAGCGCAGTCGTAGAGGTATAGGGCGAAGGAAAAAAGCGTTGGTTCCCAACCCATCACTGCACATTTCTGATGTCCCTTTTATCTGACGCACTTACTTTTATTTTAGCTGATGGCTTGAGAATCAGGTGTGTTTGATTTAGGGACACCTGATTCAACTCATGGTCGCGCACGTCGCAGGCAAGTAATGAAAGGTCCTTCCTTTGCTTGGGGGTAGGGGAGGGGAACGTCACCGTTGGAGAGGATGGCAAAGAGGGATAGGGCGCGTCTGACTGGAGGCCTGGCAATTCATACTTACCTGGCAGGGGAGACACCATGATCAGGAAGGTGGTTCACCAAGGGCGAGGTTCGGCCATTGCACTCCGGTTGTGCTGACCCCTGCGAATTCCCCAAATGTGGAAATCTCGACTGCATAATTTATGGTAGTGGGGGACTGCGTTCGCGCTCTCCCCTGGACATACTGGTTAAAAGCAGATAGCGAGAAGTACCGAGAGGATGCGTGACCCGCATCCCCAAATGGTGAAGTTCCACTTTTTTTGCCGCCTTCTTCTGATAATGAATGACCTGGGGAGTCCAGAGAATTGAACTGCGGTGGTTTGATCAAATCAAAATCAAATCACCTTTATTTATATAGCGCTTTTTACAATGGCAATTGTTTCAAAGCAGCTTCACAGTGGTAACAGGAAAATAATGCAACGGAATTTGATTCGGCTGTACAGCCGCTCTGGAGAAAACGGTGATGTCATCCAGCTCATTTCAATTATCATATAGTGTCAATGGGGGCGGATCAGTAATATAATTGAAATTTAGGTGTCCCCAACTGAGCAAGCCAAAAGCCAAAGGCGACGGTGGCAAGGAACCAAAACTCCTTCAGGGCCAGAATGGAGAAAAGAAAACCTTGGGAGAAACCAGGCTCAGTCGGGGTGCCAGTTCTCCTCTGGCCGACGAACCAATAGTGTATGATTATGATTCTGGCAACATTACAGGTCAGAAGTCATATTAGATAAATAGATATTCGTAGGATTATTCGAAAGATTGGAGTTGTCACGCCGGGGACGGGTTTAATTAGGATGTCGTGTCGATGCGGCATTTACAGGGGGGAGTTTAATTGACACTATTGTCTCTACAGACACTTCAGGGATATGGTCATCATGTCCAGGCTAAGGTCCACCATCTGGTCTGGATACGGCCCGGATCCGGCCGACTGCAGTAAACCTCGGGATAAACAGAGAGACTAACATTAGCGTAGATGCCATTCTTCTTATGATGTAACGAGTACATCAGGTGTTATGGGAAGTGTTCCCGGTTCCGGCTGACCTAGTTAATGCAGCCTAAAACAATCATTTAACTGATTTGAATAACAGAAATTAAAAATGTTTTATGTGTATGCCATAGTAAAGAGATGTGTTTTTAGTCTAGATTTAAACTGACAGAGTGTGTCTGCTTCCCGAACAATACTAGGAAGACTGTTCCAGAGTTTAGGTGCTAAATAGGAAAAGGACCGACCGCCTGCAGTTGATTTTGATATTCTAGGTATTATCAACTGGCCAGAATTTTGAGACCGCAATAAACGTGATGTTTTTGACCGGGAAAAGCTAGGACCGGTTCGCCAAATGAGGTTTTTCGAATAAATCTCCGTTATTCAACGGGCGATTTGATTGCCAGCAGTGGTCCTAGAGGCAAAGTTGTTCAGATGGAGGAGTTCTATCACATGGTATGACTGTCTTGTGCGTGTGTGAAAAACCAGGTGATATAGCCGTTGTCGTGTTGTTGTTTTTTCATTTTAAAGCGCCAGCAAGTGGCCATTCGCCACGTCCTTTTTCACCTGACCACAGACTGAGCCCGTACAGAGTTGTGCCGACTTGGGTAAAATTGCCTAGTTCCGTTCAAGAGTTATAGCCGTTTTAGTATGCCCCGCCTGGCCCACTCAGAACGTTTTGGCCTGCCGACGCCAGGGTGAATCGAAATTAAGACTTTTTTCCGATCCCGGTGGACAGTCAGACTCCAGAGCATCTTTCTGCACTGGTTTGGGTCAGATCGGGCAAAAAACCTAGGACTAGTGTGCAAAAGTAGGTTTTTCAAAGAATCCAAAATACCCGAAAATTTCGCCGACGCGACCATCAAATCCGAGACGTGCGTCTCGCTCGGCTCGAGCCAAGGATTCCGATGATATAAGACACTTGGTTCTGCGACGGACGGTTTGGGAGCTATGAGCGATTCCGTACTTTTGACTCAAACAGCTCTCTTGTGGTCCGTTTTCGGGGCCAAGCAACGCTGAGCTTGATTGTTGGCGACGTTTGCCCCTCCGCCAGCCCCCCTTCACCGCGGCCCAGATGGGCGTCGCCTTTGCCGGCTCCCCTGCCGCTGCGTCATAGCGGCATCGCTTCTCGGCCTTTTGGCTAAGATCAAGTGTAGTATCTGTTCTTATCAGTTTAATATCTGATACGTCCCCTATCCGGGGACTGCATATTAAATTGATTTTTGGCACATGGAGCCGGAAACCGGGGCTTGCTCCGTCCACTCCACGCATCGACCTGGTATTGCAGTGCCTCCAGGAACGGTGTGCTTCCCCTTTTTGGGGACTGCGAATTGTTGTGGCTAACAGCAGAGCGAATATCCCTGGAGCTTTACCAGGAAGTACAGGCATACGTAGGAAGCGCACAAGAACGATTGATGTGACCCACCGATAATAACGCTACAAAGAAAACAAAGTTTAAAAGAGGAAAAAAAGCAACAAAGCGCAGTCGTAGAGGTACAGGGCGAAGGAAAAAAGCGTTGGTTCCCAACCCATCACTGCACATTTCTGATGTCCCTTTTATCTGACGCACTTACTTTTATTTTAGCTGATGGCTTGAGAATCAGGTGTGTTTGATTTAGGGACACCTGGTTCAACTCATGGTCGCGCACGTCGCAGGCAAGTAATGAAAGGTCCTTCCTTTGCTTGGGGGTAGGGGAGGGGAACGTCACCGTTGGAGAGGATGGCAAAGAGGGATAGGGCGCGTCTGACTGGAGGCCTGGCAATTCATACTTACCTGGCAGGGGAGACACCATGATCAGGAAGGTGGTTCACCCAGGGCGAGGCTCGGCCATTGCACTCCGGTTGTGCTGACCCCTGCGAATTCCCCAAATGTGGGAATCTCGACTGCATAATTTATGGTAGTGGGGGACTGCGTTCGCGCTCTCCCCTGGACATACTGGTTAAAAGCAGATAGCGAGAGGTACCGAGAGGATGCGTGGCGTTTTAACAGCTGTGCCGTGACCCGCGTCCCCAAATGGTGAAGTTCCACTTTTTTTGCCGCCTTCTTCTGATAATGAATGACCTGGGGAGTCCAGAGAATTGAACTGCGGTGGTTTGACCGGGAAAAGCTAGGACCGGTTCGCCAAATGAGGTTTTTCGAATAAATCTCCGTTATTCAACGGGCGATTTGATTGCCAGCAGTGGTCCTAGAGGCAAAGTTGTTCAGATGGAGGAGTTCTATCACATGGTATGACTGTCTTGTGCGTGTGTGAAAAACCAGGTGATATAGCCGTTGTCGTGTTGTTGTTTTTTCATTTTAAAGCGCCAGCAAGTGGCCATTCGCCGCGTCCTTTTTCACCTGACCACAGACTGAGCCCGTAAAGAGGTGTGCCGACTTGGGTAAAATTGCCTCGTTCCGTTCAAGAGTTATAGCCGTTTTAGTATGCCCCGCCTGGCCCACTCAGAACGTTTTGGCCTGCCGACGCCAGGGTGAATCGAAATTAAGACTTTTTTCCGATCCCGGTGGACAGTCAGACTCCAGAGCATCTTTCTGCACTGGTTTGGGTCAGATCGGGCAAAAAACCTAGGACTAGTGTGCAAAAGTAGGTTTTTCAAAGAATCCAAAATACCCGAAAATTTCGCCGGCGCGACCATCAAATCCGAGACGTGCGTCTCGCTCGGCTCGAGCCAAGGATTCCGATGATATAAGACACTTGGTTCTGCGACGGACGGTTTGGGAGCTATGAGCGATTCCGTACTTTTGACTCAAACAGCTCTCTTGTGGTCCGTTTTCGGGGCCAAGCAACGCTGAGCTTGATTGTTGGCGACGTTTGCCCCTCCGCCAGCCCCCCTTCACCGCGGCCCAGATGGGCGTCGCCTTTGCCGGCTCCCCTGCCGCTGCGTCATAGCGGCATCGCTTCTCGGCCTTTTGGCTAAGATCAAGTGTAGTATCTGTTCTTATCAGTTTAATATCTGATACGTCCCCTATCCGGGGACTGCATATTAAATTGATTTTTGGCACATGGAGCCGGAAACCGGGGCTTGCTCCGTCCACTCCACGCATCGACCTGGTATTGCAGTGCCTCCAGGAACGGTGTGCTTCCCCTTTTTGGGGACTGCGAATTGTTGTGGCTAATAGCAGAGCGAATATCCCTGGAGCTTTACCAGGAAGTACAGGCATACGTAGGAAGCGCACAAGAACGATTGATGTGACCCACCAATAATAACGCTACAAAGAAAACAAAGTTTAAAAGAGGAAAAAAAGCAACAAAGCGCAGTCGTAGAGGTATAGGGCGAAGGAAAAAAGCGTTGGTTCCCAACCCATCACTGCACATTTCTGATGTCCCTTTTATCTGACGCACTTACTTTTATTTTAGCTGATGGCTTGAGAATCAGGTGTGTTTGATTTAGGGACACCTGATTCAACTCATGGTCGCGCACGTCGCAGGCAAGTAATGAAAGGTCCTTCCTTTGCTTGGGGGTAGGGGAGGGGAACGTCACCGTTGGAGAGGATGGCAAAGAGGGATAGGGCGCGTCTGACTGGAGGCCTGGCAATTCATACTTACCTGGCAGGGGAGACACCATGATCAGGAAGGTGGTTCACCCAGGGCGAGGCTCGGCCATTGCACTCCGGTTGTGCTGACCCCTGCGAATTCCCCAAATGTGGGAATCTCGACTGCATAATTTATGGTAGTGGGGGACTGCGTTCGCGCTCTCCCCTGGACATACTGGTTAAAAGCAGATAGCGAGAGGTACCGAGAGGATGCGTGGCGTTTTAACAGCTGTGCCGTGACCCGCGTCCCCAAATGGTGAAGTTCCACTTTTTTTGCCGCCTTCTTCTGATAATGAATGACCTGGGGAGTCCAGAGAATTGAACTGCGGTGGTTTGACCGGGAAAAGCTAGGACCGGTTCGCCAAATGAGGTTTTTCGAATAAATCTCCGTTATTCAACGGGCGATTTGATTGCCAGCAGTGGTCCTAGAGGCAAAGTTGTTCAGATGGAGGAGTTCTATCACATGGTATGACTGTCTTGTGCGTGTGTGAAAAACCAGGTGATATAGCCGTTGTTGTGTTGTTGTTTTTTCATTTTAAAGCGCCAGCAAGTGGCCATTCGCCGCGTCCTTTTTCACCTGACCACAGACTGAGCCCGTACAGAGGTGTGCCGACTTGGGTAAAATTGCCTCGTTCCGTTCAAGAGTTATAGCCGTTTTAGTATGCCCCGCCTCGCCCATTCAGAACGTTTTGGCCTGCCGACGCCAGGGTGAATCGAAATTAAGACTTTTTTCCGATCCCGGTGGACAGTCAGACTCCAGAGCATCTTTCTGCACTGGTTTGGGTCAGATCGGGCAAAAAACCTAGGACTAGTGTGCAAAAGTAGGTTTTTCAAAGAATCCAAAATACCCGAAAATTTCGCAGGCGCGACCATCAAATCCGAGACGTGCGTCTCGCTCGGCTCGAGCCAAGGATTCCGATGATATAAGACACTTGGTTCTGCGACGGACGGTTTGGGAGCTATGAGCGATTCCGTACTTTTGACTCAAACAGCTCTCTTGTGGTCCGTTTTCGGGGCCAAGCAACGCTGAGCTTGATTGTTGGCGACGTTTGCCCCTCCGCCAGCCCCCCTTCACCGCGGCCCAGATGGGCGTCGCCTTTACCGGCTCCCCTGCCGCTGCGTCATAGCGGCATCGCTTCTCGGCCTTTTGGCTAAGATCAAGTGTAGTATCTGTTCTTATCAGTTTAATATCTGATACGTCCCCTATCCGGGGACTGCATATTAAATTGATTTTTGGCACATGGAGCCGGAAACCGGGGCTTGCTCCGTCCACTCCACGCATCGACCTGGTATTGCAGTGCCTCCAGGAACGGTGTGCTTCTCCTTTTTGGGGACTGCGAATTGTTGTGGCTAATATCAGAGCGAATATCCCTGGAGCTTTACCAGGAAGTACAGGCATACGTAGGAAGCGCACAAGAACGATTGATGTGACCCACCGATAATAACGCTACAAAGAAAACAAAGTTTAAAAGAGGAAAAAAAGCAACAAAGCGCAGTCGTAGAGGTATAGGGCGAAGGAAAAAAGCGTTGGTTCCCAACCCATCACTGCACATTTCTGATGTCCCTTTTATCTGACGCACTTACTTTTATTTTAGCTGATGGCTTGAGAATCAGGTGTGTTTGATTAAGGGACACCTGATTCAACTCATGGTCGCGCACGTCGCAGGCAAGTAATGAAAGGTCCTTCCTTTGCTTGGGGGTAGGGGAGGGGAACGTCACCGTTGGAGAGGATGGCAAAGAGGGATAGGGCGCGTCTGACTGGAGGCCTGGCAATTCATACTTACCTGGCAGGGGAGACACCATGATCAGGAAGGTGGTTCACCCAGGGCGAGGCTCGGCCATTGCACTCCGGTTGTGCTGACCCCTGCGAATTCCCCAAATGTGGGAATCTCGACTGCATAATTTATGGTAGTGGGGGACTGCGTTCGCGCTCTCCCCTGGACATACTGGTTAAAAGCAGATAGCGAGAGGTACCGAGAGGATGCGTGGCGTTTTAACAGCTGTGCCGTGACCCGCGTCCCCAAATGGTGAAGTTCCACTTTTTTTGCCGCCTTCTTCTGATAATGAATGACCTGGGGAGTCCAGAGAATTGAACTGCGGTGGTTTGACCGGGAAAAGCTAGGACCGGTTCGCCAAATGAGGTTTTTCGAATAAATCTCCGTTATTCAACGGGCGATTTGATTGCCAGCAGTGGTCCTAGAGGCAAAGTTGTTCAGATGGAGGAGTTCTATCACATGGTATGACTGTCTTGTGCGTGTGTGAAAAACCAGGTGATATAGCCGTTGTCGTGTTGTTGTTTTTTCATTTTAAAGCGCCAGCAAGTGGCCATTCGCCGCGTCCTTTTTCACCTGACCACAGACTGAGCCCGTACAGAGGTGTGCCGACTTGGGTAAAATTGCCTCGTTCCGTTCAAGAGTTATAGCCGTTTTAGTATGCCCCGCCTGGCCCACTCAGAACGTTTTGGCCTGCCGACGCCAGGGTGAATCGAAATTAAGACTTTTTTCCGATCCCGGTGGACAGTCAGACTCCAGAGCATCTTTCTGCACTGGTTTGGGTCAGATTGTTCAAAAAACCTAGGACTAGTGTGCAAAAGTAGGTTTTTCAAAGAATCCAAAATACCCGAAAATTTCGCCGTCGCGACCATCAAATCCGAGACGTGCGTCTCGCTCGGCTCGAGCCAAGGATTCCGATGATATAAGAGACTTGGTTCTGCGAAGGACGGTTTGGGAGCTATGAGCGATTCCGTACTTTTGACTCAAACAGCTCTCTTGTGGTCCGTTTTCGGGGCCAAGCAACGCTGAGCTTGATTGTTGGCGACGTTTGCCCCTCCGCCAGCCCCCCTTCACCGCGGCCCAGATGGGCGTCGCCTTTGCCGGCTCCCCTGCCGCTGCGTCATAGCGGCATCGCTTCTCGGCCTTTTGGCTAAGATCAAGTGTAGTATCTGTTCTTATCAGTTTAATATCTGATACGTCCCCTATCCGGGGACTGCATATTAAATTGATTTTTGGCACATGGAGCCGGAAACCGGGGCTTGCTCCGTCCACTCCACGCATCGACCTGGTATTGCAGTGCCTCCAGGAACGGTGTGCTTCCCCTTTTTGGGGACTGCGAATTGTTGTGGCTAATAGCAGAGCGAATATCCCTGGAGCTTTACCAGGAAGTACAGGCATACGTAGGAAGCGCACAAGAACGATTGATGTGACCCACCGATAATAACGCTACAAAGAAAACAAAGTTTAAAAGAGGAAAAAAAGCAACAAAGCGCAGTCGTAGAGGTATAGGGCGAAGGAAAAAAGCGTTGGTTCCCAACCCATCACTGCACATTTCTGATGTCCCTTTTATCTGACGCACTTACTTTTATTTTAGCTGATGGCTTGAGAATCAGGTGTGTTTGATTTAGGGACACCTGATTCAACTCATGGTCGCGCACGTCGCAGGCAAGTAATGAAAGGTCCTTCCTTTGCTTGGGGGTAGGGGAGGGGAACGTCACCGTTGGAGAGGATGGCAAAGAGGGATAGGGCGCGTCTGACTGGAGGCCTGGCAATTCATACTTACCTGGCAGGGGAGACACCATGATCAGGAAGGTGATTCACCCAGGGCGAGGCTCGGTCATTGCACTCCGGTTGTGCTGATCCCTGCGAATTCCCCAAATGTGGGAATCTCGACTGCATAATTTACAGTAGTGGGGGACTGCGTTCGCGCTCTCCCCTGGACATACTGGTTAAAAGCAGATAGTGAGAGGTACCGAGAGGATGCGTGGCGTTTTAACAGCTGTGCCGTGACCCGCGTCCCCAAATGGTGAAGTTCCACTTTTTTTGCCGCCTTCTTCTGATAATGAATGACCTGGGGAGTCCAGAGAATTGAACTGCGGTGGTTTGACCGGGAAAAGCTAGGACCGGTTCGCCAAATGAGGTTTTTCGAATAAATCTCCGTTATTCAACGGGCGATTTGATTGCCAGCAGTGGTCCTAGAGGCAAAGTTGTTCAGATGGAGGAGTTCTATCACATGGTATGACTGTCTTGTGCATGTGTGAAAAACCAGGTGATATAGCCGTTGTCGTGTTGTTGTTTTTTCATTTTAAAGCGCCAGCAAGTGGCCATTCGCCGCGTCCTTTTTCACCTGACCACAGACTGAGCCCGTACAGAGGTGTGCCGACTTGGGTAAAATTGCCTCGTTCCGTTCAAGAGTTATAGCCGTTTTAGTATGCCCCGCCTGGCCCACTCAGAACGTTTTGGCCTGCCGACGCCAGGGTGAATCGAAATTAAGACTTTTTTCCGATCCCGGTGGACAGTCAGACTCCAGAGCATCTTTCTGCACTGGTTTGGGTCAGATCGGGCAAAAAACCTAGGACTAGTGTGCAAAAGTAGGTTTTTCAAAGAATCCAAAATACCCGAAAATTTCGCCGGCGCGACCATCAAATCCGAGACGTGCGTCTCGCTCGGTTCGAGCCAAGGATTCCGATGATATAAGACACTTGGTTCTGCGACGGACGGTTTGGGAGCTATGAGCGATTCCGTACTTTTGACTCAAACAGCTCTCTTGTGGTCCGTTTTCGGGGCCAAGCAACGCTGAGCTTGATTGTTGGCGACGTTTGCCCCTCCGCCAGCCCCCCTTCACCGCGGCCCAGATGGGCGTCGCCTTTGCCGGCTCCCCTGCCGCTGCGTCATAGCGGCATCGCTTCTCGGCCTTTTGGCTAAGATCAAGTGTAGTATCTGTTCTTATCAGTTTAATATCTGATACGTCCCCTATCCGGGGACTGCATATTAAATTGATTTTTGGCACATGGAGCCGGAAACCGGGGCTTGCTCCGTCCACTCCACGCATCGATCTGGTATTGCAGTGCCTCCAGGAACGGTGTGCTTCCCCTTTTTGGGGACTGCGAATTGTTGTGGCTAATAGCAGAGCGAATATCCCTGGAGCTTTACCAGGAAGTACAGGCATACGTAGGAAGCGCACAAGAACGATTGATGTGACCCATCGATAATAACGCTACAAAGAAAACAAAGTTTAAAAGAGGAAAAAAAGCAACAAAGCGCAGTCGTAGAGGTATAGGGCGAAGGAAAAAAGCGTTGGTTCCCAACCCATCACTGCACATTTCTGATGTCCCTTTTATCTGACGCACTTTCTTTTATTTTTGCTGATGGCTTGAGAATCAGGTGTGTTTGATTTAGGGACACCTGATTCAACTCATGGTCGCGCACGTCGCAGGCAAGTAATGAAAGGTCCTTCCTTTGCTTGGGGGTAGGGGAGGGGAACGTCACCGTTGGAGAGGATGGCAAAGAGGGATAGGGCGCGTCTGACTGGAGGCCTGGCAATTCATACTTACCTGGCAGGGGAGACACCATGATCAGGAAGGTGGTTCACCCAGGGCGAGGCTCGGCCATTGCACTCCGGTTGTGCTGACTCCTGCGAATTCCCCAAATGTGGGAATCTCGACTGCATAATTTATGGTAGTGGGGGACTGCGTTCGCGCTCTCCCCTGGACATACTGGTTAAAAGCAGATAGCGAGAAGTACCGAGAGGATGCGTGGCGTTTTAACAGCTGTGCCGTGACCCGCGTCCCCAAATGGTGAAGTTCCACTTTTTTTGCCGCCTTCTTCTGATAATGAATGACCTGGGGAGTCCGGAGAATTGAACTGCGGTGGTTTGACCGGGAAAAGCTAGGACCGGTTCGCCAAATGAGGTTTTTCGAATAAATCTCCGTTATTCAACGGGCGATTTGATTGCCAGCAGTGGTCCTAGAGGCAAAGTTGTTCAGATGGAGGAGTTCTATCACATGGTATGACTGTCTTGTGCGTGTGTGAAAAACCAGGTGATATAGCCGTTGTCGTGTTGTTGTTTTTTCATTTTAAAGCGCCAGCAAGTGGCCATTCGCCGAGTCCTTTTTCACCTGACCACAGACTGAGCCCGTACAGAGGTGTGCCGACTTGGGTAAAATTGCCTCGTTCCGTTCAAGAGTTATAGCCGTTTTAGTATGCCCCGCCTGGCCCACTCAGAACGTTTTGGCCTGCCGACGCCAGGGTGAATCGAAATTAAGACTTTTTTCCGATCCCGGTGGACAGTCAGACTCCAGAGCATCTTTCTGCACTGGTTTGGGTCAGATCGGGCAAAAAACCTAGGACTAGTGTGCAACAGTAGGTTTTACAAAGAATCCAAAATACCCGAAAATTTCGCCGGCGCGACCATCAAATCCGAGACGTGCGTCTCGCTCGGCTCGAGCCAAGGATTCCGATGATATAAGACACTTGGTTCTGCGACGGACGGTTTGGGAGCTATGAGCGATTCCGTACTTTTGACTCAAACAGCTCTCTTGTGGTCCGTTTTCGGGGCCAAGCAACGCTGAGCTTGATTGTTGGCGACGTTTGCCCCTCCGCCAGCCCCCCTTCACCGCGGCCCAGATGGGCGTCGCCTTTGCCGGCTCCCCTGCCGCTGCGTCATAGCGGCATCGCTTCTCGGCCTTTTGGCTAAGATCAAGTGTAGTATCTGTTCTTATCAGTTTAATATCTGATACGTCCCCTATCCGGGGACTGCATATTAAATTGATTTTTGGCACATGGAGCCGGAAACCGGGGCTTGCTCCGTCCACTCCACGCATCGACCTGGTATTGCAGTGCCTCCAGGAACGGTGTGCTTCCTCTTTTTGGGGACTGCGAATTGTTGTGGCTAATAGCAGAGCGAATATCCCTGGAGCTTTACCAGGAAGTACAGGCATACGTAGGAAGCGCACAAGAACGATTGATGTGACCCACCGATAATAACGCTACAAAGAAAACAAAGTTTAAAAGAGGAAAAAAAGCAACAAAGCGCAGTCGTAGAGGTATAGGGCGAAGGAAAAAAGCGTTGGTTCCCAACCCATCACTGCACATTTCTGATGTCCCTTTTATCTGACGCACTTACTTTTATTTTAGCTGATGGCTTGAGAATCAGGTGTGTTTGATTTAGGGACACCTGATTCAACTCATGGTCGCGCACGTCGCAGGCAAGTAATGAAAGGTCCTTCCTTTGCTTGGGGGTAGGGGAGGGGAACGTCACCGTTGGAGAGGATGGCAAAGAGGGATAGGGCGCGTCTGACTGGAGGCCTGGCAATTCATACTTACCTGGCAGGGGAGACACCATGATCAGGAAGGTGGTTCACCAAGGGCGAGGTTCGGCCATTGCACTCCGGTTGTGCTGACCCCTGCGAATTCCCCAAATGTGGAAATCTCGACTGCATAATTTATGGTAGTGGGGGACTGCGTTCGCGCTCTCCCCTGGACATACTGGTTAAAAGCAGATAGCGAGAAGTACCGAGAGGATGCGTGACCCGCATCCCCAAATGGTGAAGTTCCACTTTTTTTGCCGCCTTCTTCTGATAATGAATGACCTGGGGAGTCCAGAGAATTGAACTGCGGTGGTTTGATCAAATCAAAATCAAATCACCTTTATTTATATAGCGCTTTTTACAATGGCAATTGTTTCAAAGCAGCTTCACAGTGGTAACAGGAAAATAATGCAACGGAATTTGATTCGGCTGTACAGCCGCTCTGGAGAAAACGGTGATGTCATCCAGCTCATTTCAATTATCATATAGTGTCAATGGGGGCGGATCAGTAATATAATTGAAATTTAGGTGTCCCCAACTGAGCAAGCCAAAAGCCAAAGGCGACGGTGGCAAGGAACCAAAACTCCTTCAGGGCCAGAATGGAGAAAAGAAAACCTTGGGAGAAACCAGGCTCAGTCGGGGTGCCAGTTCTCCTCTGGCCGACGAACCAATAGTGTATGATTATGATTCTGGCAACATTACAGGTCAGAAGTCATATTAGATAAATAGATATTCGTAGGATTATTCGAAAGATTGGAGTTGTCACGCCGGGGACGGGTTTAATTAGGATGTCGTGTCGATGCGGCATTTACAGGGGGGAGTTTAATTGACACTATTGTCTCTACAGACACTTCAGGGATATGGTCATCATGTCCAGGCTAAGGTCCACCATCTGGTCTGGATACGGCCCGGATCCGGCCGACTGCAGTAAACCTCGGGATAAACAGAGAGACTAACATTAGCGTAGATGCCATTCTTCTTATGATGTAACGAGTACATCAGGTGTTATGGGAAGTGTTCCCGGTTCCGGCTGACCTAGTTAATGCAGCCTAAAACAATCATTTAACTGATTTGAATAACAGAAATTAAAAATGTTTTATGTGTATGCCATAGTAAAGAGATGTGTTTTTAGTCTAGATTTAAACTGACAGAGTGTGTCTGCTTCCCGAACAATACTAGGAAGACTGTTCCAGAGTTTAGGTGCTAAATAGGAAAAGGACCGACCGCCTGCAGTTGATTTTGATATTCTAGGTATTATCAACTGGCCAGAATTTTGAGACCGCAATAAACGTGATGTTTTTGACCGGGAAAAGCTAGGACCGGTTCGCCAAATGAGGTTTTTCGAATAAATCTCCGTTATTCAACGGGCGATTTGATTGCCAGCAGTGGTCCTAGAGGCAAAGTTGTTCAGATGGAGGAGTTCTATCACATGGTATGACTGTCTTGTGCGTGTGTGAAAAACCAGGTGATATAGCCGTTGTCGTGTTGTTGTTTTTTCATTTTAAAGCGCCAGCAAGTGGCCATTCGCCACGTCCTTTTTCACCTGACCACAGACTGAGCCCGTACAGAGTTGTGCCGACTTGGGTAAAATTGCCTAGTTCCGTTCAAGAGTTATAGCCGTTTTAGTATGCCCCGCCTGGCCCACTCAGAACGTTTTGGCCTGCCGACGCCAGGGTGAATCGAAATTAAGACTTTTTTCCGATCCCGGTGGACAGTCAGACTCCAGAGCATCTTTCTGCACTGGTTTGGGTCAGATCGGGCAAAAAACCTAGGACTAGTGTGCAAAAGTAGGTTTTTCAAAGAATCCAAAATACCCGAAAATTTCGCCGACGCGACCATCAAATCCGAGACGTGCGTCTCGCTCGGCTCGAGCCAAGGATTCCGATGATATAAGACACTTGGTTCTGCGACGGACGGTTTGGGAGCTATGAGCGATTCCGTACTTTTGACTCAAACAGCTCTCTTGTGGTCCGTTTTCGGGGCCAAGCAACGCTGAGCTTGATTGTTGGCGACGTTTGCCCCTCCGCCAGCCCCCCTTCACCGCGGCCCAGATGGGCGTCGCCTTTGCCGGCTCCCCTGCCGCTGCGTCATAGCGGCATCGCTTCTCGGCCTTTTGGCTAAGATCAAGTGTAGTATCTGTTCTTATCAGTTTAATATCTGATACGTCCCCTATCCGGGGACTGCATATTAAATTGATTTTTGGCACATGGAGCCGGAAACCGGGGCTTGCTCCGTCCACTCCACGCATCGACCTGGTATTGCAGTGCCTCCAGGAACGGTGTGCTTCCCCTTTTTGGGGACTGCGAATTGTTGTGGCTAACAGCAGAGCGAATATCCCTGGAGCTTTACCAGGAAGTACAGGCATACGTAGGAAGCGCACAAGAACGATTGATGTGACCCACCGATAATAACGCTACAAAGAAAACAAAGTTTAAAAGAGGAAAAAAAGCAACAAAGCGCAGTCGTAGAGGTACAGGGCGAAGGAAAAAAGCGTTGGTTCCCAACCCATCACTGCACATTTCTGATGTCCCTTTTATCTGACGCACTTACTTTTATTTTAGCTGATGGCTTGAGAATCAGGTGTGTTTGATTTAGGGACACCTGGTTCAACTCATGGTCGCGCACGTCGCAGGCAAGTAATGAAAGGTCCTTCCTTTGCTTGGGGGTAGGGGAGGGGAACGTCACCGTTGGAGAGGATGGCAAAGAGGGATAGGGCGCGTCTGACTGGAGGCCTGGCAATTCATACTTACCTGGCAGGGGAGACACCATGATCAGGAAGGTGGTTCACCCAGGGCGAGGCTCGGCCATTGCACTCCGGTTGTGCTGACCCCTGCGAATTCCCCAAATGTGGGAATCTCGACTGCATAATTTATGGTAGTGGGGGACTGCGTTCGCGCTCTCCCCTGGACATACTGGTTAAAAGCAGATAGCGAGAAGTACCGAGAGGATGCGTGGCGTTTTAACAGCTGTGCCGTGACCCGCGTCCCCAAATGGTGAAGTTCCACTTTTTTTGCCGCCTTCTTCTGATAATGAATGACCTGGGGAGTCCGGAGAATTGAACTGCGGTGGTTTGACCGGGAAAAGCTAGGACCGGTTTAGCCAAATGAGGTTTTTCGAATAAATCTCCGTTATTCAACGGGCGATTTGATTGCCAGCAGTGGTCCTAGAGGCAAAGTTGTTCAGATGGAGGAGTTCTATCACATGGTATGACTGTCTTGTGCGTGTGTGAAAAACCAGGTGATATAGCCGTTGTCGTGTTGTTGTTTTTTCATTTTAAAGCGCCAGCAAGTGGCCATTCGCCGCGTCCTTTTTCACCTGACCACAGACTGAGCCCGTACAGAGTTGTGCCGACTTGGGTAAAATTGCCTAGTTCCGTTCAAGAGTTATAGCCGTTTTAGTATGCCCCGCCTGGCCCACTCAGAACGTTTTGGCCTGCCGACGCCAGGGTGAATCGAAATTAAGATTTTTTTCCGATCCCGGTGGACAGTCAGACTCCAGAGCATCTTTCTGCACTTGTTTGGGTCAGATCGGGCAAAAAACCTAGGACTAGTGTGCAAAAGTAGGTTTTTCAAAGAATCCAAAATACCCGAAAATTTCGCCGACGCGACCATCAAATCCGAGACGTGCGTCTCGCTCGGCTCGAGCCAAGGATTCCGATGATATAAGAGACTTGGTTCTGCGAAGGACGGTTTGGGAGCTATGAGCGATTCCGTACTTTTGACTCAAACAGCTCTCTTGTGGTCCGTTTTTGGGGTCAAGCAACGCTGAGCTTGATTGTTGGCGACGTTTGCCCCTCCGCCAGCCCCCCTTCACCGCGGCCCAGATGGGCGTCGCCTTTGCCGGCTCCCCTGCCGCTGCGTCATAGCGGCATCGCTTCTCTGCCTTTTGGCTAAGATCAAGTGTAGTGTCTGTTCTTATCAGTTTAATATCTGATACGTCCCCTATCCGGGGACTGCATATTAAATAGATTTTTGGCACATGGAGCCGGAAACCGGGGCTTGCTCACTCCACGCATCGACCTGGTATTGCAGTGCCTCCAGGAACGGTGTGCTTCCCCTTTTTGGGGACTGCGAATTGTTGTGGCTAATAGCATAGCGAATATCCCTGGAGCTTTACCAGGAAGTACAGGCATACGTAGGAAGCGCACAAGAACGATTGATGTGACCCACTGATATTAACGCTACAAAGAAAACAAAGTTTAAAAGAGGAAAAAAAGCAACAAAGCGCAGTCGTAGAGGTATAGGGCGAAGGAAAAAAGCGTTGGTTCCCAACCCATCACTGCACATTTCTGATGTCCCTTTTATCTGACGCACTTACTTTTATTTTAGCTGATGGCTTGAGAATCAGGTGTGTTTGATTTAGGGACACCTGATTCAACTCATGGTCGCGCACGTCGCAGGCAAGTAATGAAAGGTCCTTCCTTTGCTTGGGGGTAGGGGAGGGGAACGTCACCGTTGGAGAGGATGGCAAAGAGGGATAGGGCGCGTCTGACTGGAGGCCTGGCAATTCATACTTACCTGGCAGGGGAGACACCATGATCAGGAAGGTGGTTCACCCAGGGCGAGGCTCGGCCATTGCACTCCGGTTGTGCTGACCCCTGCGAATTCCCCAAATGTGGGAATCTCGACTGCATAATTTATGGTAGTGGGGGACTGCGTTCGCGCTCTCCCCTGGACATACTGGTTAAAAGCAGATAGCGAGAGGTACCGAGAGGATGCGTGGCGTTTTAACAGCTGTGCCGTGACCCGCGTCCCCAAATGGTGAAGTTCCACTTTTTTTGCCGCCTTCTTCTGATAATGAATGACCTGGGGAGTCCAGAGAATTGAACTGCGGTGGTTTGACCGGGAAAAGCTAGGACCGGTTCGCCAAATGAGGTTTTTCGAATAAATCTCCGTTATTCAACGGGCGATTTGATTGCCAGCAGTGGTCCTAGAGGCAAAGTTGTTCAGATGGAGGAGTTCTATCACATGGTATGACTGTCTTGTGCGTGTGTGAAAAACCAGGTGATATAGCCGTTGTCGTGTTGTTGTTTTTTCATTTTAAAGCGCCAGCAAGTGGCCATTCGCCGCGTCCTTTTTCACCTGACCACAGACTGAGCCCGTAAAGAGGTGTGCCGACTTATGTAAAATTGCCTCGTTCCGTTCAAGAGTTATAGCCGTTTTAGTATGCCCCGCCTAGCCCACTCAGAACGTTTTGGCCTGCCGACGCCAGGGTGAATCGAAATTAAGACTTTTTTCCGATCCCGGTGGACAGTCAGACTCCAGAGCATCTTTCTGCACTGGTTTGGGTCAGATCGGGCAAAAAACCTAGGACTAGTGTGCAAAAGTAGGTTTTTCAAAGAATCCAAAATACCCGAAAATTTCGCCGGCGCGACCATCAAATCCGAGACGTGCGTCTCGCTCGGCTCGAGCCAAGGATTCCGATGATATAAGACACTTGGTTCTGCGACGGACGGTTTGGGAGCTATGAGCGATTCCGTACTTTTGACTCAAACAGCTCTCTTGTGGTCCGTTTTCGGGGCCAAGCAACGCTGAGCTTGATTGTTGGCGACGTTTGCCCCTCCGCCAGCCCCCCTTCACCGCGGCCCAGATGGGCGTCGCCTTTGCCGGCTCCCCTGCCGCTGCGTCATAGCGGCATCGCTTCTCGGCCTTTTGGCTAAGATCAAGTGTAGTATCTGTTCTTATCAGTTTAATATCTGATACGTCCCCTATCCGGGGACTGCATATTAAATTGATTTTTGGCACATGGAGCCGGAAAACGGGGCTTGCTCCGTCCACTCCACGCATCGACCTGGTATTGCAGTGCCTCCAGGAACGGTGTGCTTCCCCTTTTTGGGGACTGCGAATTGTTGTGGCTAATAGCAGAGCGAATATCCCTGGAGCTTTACCAGGAAATACAGGCATACGTAGGAAGCGCACAAGAACGATTGATGTGACCCACCGATAATAACGCTACAAAGTTTAAAAGAGGAAAAAAAGCAACAAAGCGCAGTCGTAGAGGTATAGGGCGAAGGAAAAAAGCGTTGGTTCCCAACCCATCACTGCACATTTCTGATGTCCCTTTTATCTGACGCACTTACTTTTATTTTAGCTGATGGCTTGAGAATCAGGTGTGTTTGATTTAGGGACACCTGATTCAACTCATGGTCGCGCACGTCGCAGGCAAGTAATGAAAGGTCCTTCCTTTGCTTGGGGGTAGGGTAGGGTAGGGTAGGGTAGGGTAGGGTAGGGTAGGGTAGGGGAGGGGAACGTCACCGTTGGAGAGGATGGCAAAGAGGGATAGGGCGCGTCTGACTGGAGGCCTGGCAATTCATACTTACCTGGCAGGGGAGACACCATGATCAGGAAGGTGGTTCACCCAGGGCGAGGCTCGGCCATTGCACTCCGGTTGTGCTGACCCCTGCGAATTCCCCAAATGTGGGAATCTCGACTGCATAATTTATGGTAGTGGGGGACTGCGTTCGCGCTCTCCCCTGGACATACTGGTTAAAACCAGATAGCGAGAGGTACCGAGAGGATGCGTGGCGTTTTAACAGCTGTGCCGTGACCCACGTCCCCAAATGGTGAAGTTCCACTTTTTTTGCCGCCTTCTTCTGATAATGAATGACCTGGGGAGTCCAGAGAATTGAACTGCGGTGGTTTGACCGGGAAAAGCTAGGACCGGTTCGCCAAATGAGGTTTTTCGAATAAATCTCCGTTATTCAACGGGCGATTTGATTGCCAGCAGTGGTCCTAGAGGCAAAGTTGTTCAGATGGAGGAGTTCTATCACATGGTATGACTGTCTTGTGCGTGTGTGAAAAACCAGGTGATATAGCCGTTGTCGTGTTGTTGTTTTTTCATTTTAAAGCGCCAGCAAGTGGCCATTCGCCACGTCCTTTTTCACCTGACCACAGACTGAGCCCGTACAGAGGTGTGCCGACTTGGGTAAAATTGCCTCGTTCCGTTCAAGAGTTATAGCCGTTTTAGTATGCCCCGCCTGGCCCACTCAGAACGTTTTGGCCTGCCGACGCCAGGGTGAATCGAAATTAAGACTTTTTTCCGATCCCGGTGGACAGTCATACTCCAGAGCATCTTTCTGCACTGGTTTGGGTCAGATTGGGCAAAAAACCTAGGACTAGTGTGCAAAAGTAGGTTTTTCAAAGAATCCAAAATACCCGAAAATTTCACAGTCGCGACCATCAAATCCGAGACGTGCGTCTCGCTCGGCTCGAGCCAAGGATTCCGATGATATAAGAGACTTGGTTCTGCGAAGGACGGTTTGGGAGCTATGAGCGATTCCGTACTTTTGACTCAAACAGCTCTCTTGTGGTCCGTTTTCGGGGCCAAGCAACGCTGAGCTTGATTGTTGGCGACGTTTGCCCCTCCGCCAGCCCCCCTTCACCGCGGCCCAGATGGGCGTCGCCTTTGCCGGCTCCCCTGCCGCTGCGTCATAGCGGCATCGCTTCTCGGCCTTTTGGCTAAGATCAAGTGTAGTATCTGTTCTTATCAGTTTAATATCTGATACGTCCCCTATCCGGGGACTGCATATTAAATAGATTTTTGGCACATGGAGCCGGAAACCGGGGCTTGCTCCGTCCACTCCACGCATCGACCTGGTATTGCAGTGCCTCCAGGAACGGTGTGCTTCCCCTTTTTGGGGACTGCGAATTGTTGTGGCTAATAGCAGAGTGAATATCCCTGGAGCTTTACCAGGAAGTACAGGCATACGTAGGAAGCGCACAAGAACGATTGATGTGACCCACCGATAATAACGCTACAAAGAAAACAAAGTTTAAAAGAGGAAAAAAAGCAACAAAGCGCAGTCGTAGAGGTATAGGGCGAAGGAAAAAAGCGTTGGTTCCCAACCCATCACTGCACATTTCTGATGTCCCTTTTATCTGACGCACTTACTTTTATTTTAGCTGATGGCTTGAGAATCAGGTGTGTTTGATTTAGGGACACCTGATTCAACTCATGGTCGCGCACGTCGCAGGCAAGTAATGAAAGGTCCTTCCTTTGCTTGGGGGTAGGGGAGGGGAACGTCACCGTTGGAGAGGATGGCAAAGAGGGATAGGGCGCGTCTGACTGGAGGCCTGGCAATTCATACTTACCTGGCAGGGGAGACACCATGATCAGGAAGGTGATTCACCCAGGGCGAGGCTCGGCCATTGCACTCCG
Source organism: Coreius guichenoti (assembly GCA_039654105.1). Taxonomy (NCBI): domain Eukaryota; kingdom Metazoa; phylum Chordata; class Actinopteri; order Cypriniformes; family Gobionidae; genus Coreius; species Coreius guichenoti. Next base: position 39,615,417 of record CM077178.1, read on the forward strand.
GTTGTGCTGACCCCTGCGAATTCCCCAAATGTGGGAATCTCGACTGCATAATTTATGGTAGTGGGGGACTGCGTTCGCGCTCTCCCCTGGACATACTGGTTAAAAGCAGATAGCGAGAGGTACCGAGAGGATGCGTGGCGTTTTAACAGCTGTGCCGTGACCCGCGTCCCCAAATGGTGAAGTTCCACTTTTTTTGCCGCCGCCTTCTGATAATGAATGACCTGGGGAGTCCAGAGAATTGAACTGCGGTGGTTTGACCGGGAAAAGCTAGGACCGGTTCGCCAAATGAGGTTTTTCGAATAAATCTCCGTTATTCAACGGGCGATTTGATTGCCAGAGGTGGTCCTAGAGGCAAAGTTGTTCAGATGGAGGAGTTCTATCACATGGTATGACTGTCTTGTGCGTGTGTGAAAAACCAGGTGATATAGCCGTTGTCGTGTTGTTATTTTTTCATTTTAAAGCGCCAGCAAGTGGCCATTCGCCGCGTCCTTTTTCACCTGACCACAGACTGAGCCCGTACAGAGGTGTGCCGACTTGGGTAAAATTGCCTCGTTCCATTCAAGAGTTATAGCCGTTTTAGTATGCCCCGCCTGGCCCACTCAGAACGTTTTGGCCTGCCGACGCCAGGGTGAATCGAAATTAAGACTTTTTTCCGATCCCGGTGGACAGTCAGACTCCAGAGCATCTTTCTGCACTGGTTTGGGTCAGATCGGGCAAAAAACCTAGGACTAGTGTGCAAAAGTAGGTTTTTCAAAGAATCCAAAATACCCGAAAATTTCGCCGGCGCGACCATCAAATCCGAGACGTGCATCTCGCTCGGCTCGAGCCAAGGATTCCGATGATATAAGACACTTGGTTCTGCGACGGACGGTTTGGGAGCTATGAGCGATTCCGTACTTTTGACTCAAACAGCTCTCTTGTGGTCCGTTTTCGGGGCCAAGCAACGCTGAGCTTGATTGTTGGCGACGTTTGCCCCTCCGCCAGCCCCCCTTCACCGCGGCCCAGATGGGCGTCGCCTTTGCCGGCTCCCCTGCCGCTGCGTCATAGCGGCATCGCTTCTCGGCCTTTTGGCTAAGATCAAGTGTAGTATCTGTTCTTATCAGTTTAATATCTGATACGTCCCCTATCCGGGGACTGCATATTAAATTGATTTTTGGCACATGGAGCCGGAAACCGGGGCTTGCTCCGTCCACTCCACGCATCGACCTGGTATTGCAGTGCCTCCAGGAACGGTGTGCTTCCCCTTTTTGGGGACTGCGAATTGTTGTGGCTAATAGCAGAGCGAATATCCCTGGAGCTTTACCAGGAAGTACAGGCATACGTAGGAAGCGCACAAGAACGATTGATGTGACCCACCGATAATAACGCTACAAAGAAAACAAAGTTTAAAAGAGGAAAAAAAGCAACAAAGCGCAGTCGTAGAGGTATAGGGCGAAGGAAAAAAGCGTTGGTTCCCAACCCATCACTGCACATTTCTGATGTCCCTTTTATCTGACGCACTTACTTTTATTTTAGCTGATGGCTTGAGAATCAGGTGTGTTTGATTTAGGGACACCTGATTCAACTCATGGTCGCGCACGTCGCAGGCAAGTAATGAAAGGTCCTTCCTTTGCTTGGGGGTGGGGTAGGGGAGGGGAACGTCACCGTTGGAGAGGATGGCAAAGAGGGATAGGGCGCGTCTGACTGGAGGCCTGGCAATTCATACTTACCTGGCAGGGGAGACACCATGATCAGGAAGGTGGTTCACCCAGGGCGAGGCTCGGCCATTGCACTCCGGTTGTGCTGACCCCTGCGAATTCCCCAAATGTGGGAACCTCGACTGCATAATTTACGGTAGTGGGGGACTGCGTTCGCGCTCTCCCCTGGACATACTGGTTAAAAGCAGATAGTGAGAGGTACCGAGAGGATGCGTGGCGTTTTAACAGCTGTGCCGTGACCCGCGTCCCCAAATGGTGAAGTTCCACTTTTTTTGCCGCCTTCTTCTGATAATGAATGACCTGGGGAGTCCAGAGAATTGAACTGCGGTGGTTTGACCGGGAAAAGCTAGGACCGGTTCGCCAAATGAGGTTTTTCGAATAAATCTCTGTTATTCAACGGGCGATTTGATTGCCAGCAGTGGTCCTAGAGGCAAAGTTGTTCAGATGGAGGAGTTCTATCACATGGTATGACTGTCTTGTGCATGTGTGAAAAACCAGGTGATATAGCCGTTGTCGTGTTGTTGTTTTTTCATTTTAAAGCGCCAGCAAGTGGCCATTCGCCGCGTCCTTTTTCACCTGACCACAGACTGAGCCCGTACAGAGGTGTGCCGACTTGGGTAAAATTGCCTCGTTCCGTTCAAGAGTTATAGCCGTTTTAGTATGCCCCGCCTGGCCCACTCAGAACGTTTTGGCCTGCCGACGCCAGGGTGAATCGAAATTAAGACTTTTTTCCGATCCCGGTGGACAGTCAGACTCCCGAGCATCTTACTGCACTGGTTTGGGTCAGATCGGGCAAAAAACCTAGGACTAGTGTGCAAAAGTAGGTTTTTCAAAGAATCCAAAATACCCGAAAATTTCGCCGGCGCGACCATCAAATCCGAGACGTGCGTCTCGCTCGGCTCGAGCCAAGGATTCCGATGATATAAGACACTTGGTTCTGCGACGGACGGTTTGGGAGCTATGAGCGATTCCGTACTTTTGACTCAAACAGCTCTCTTGTGGTCCGTTTTCGGGGCCAAGCAACGCTGAGCTTGATTGTTGGCGACGTTTGCCCCTCCGCCAGCCCCCCTTCACCGCGGCCCAGATGGGCGTCGCCTTTGCCGGCTCCCCTGCCGCTGCGTCATAGCGGCATCGCTTCTCGGCCTTTTGGCTAAGATCAAGTGTAGTATCTGTTCTTATCAGTTTAATATCTGATACGTCCCCTATCTGGGGACTGCATATTAAATTGATTTTTGGCACATGGAGCCGGAAACCGGGGCTTGCTCCGTCCACTCCACGCATCGACCTGGTATTGCAGTGCCTCCAGGAACGGTGTGCTTCCCCTTTTTGGGGACTGCGAATTGTTGTGGCTAATAGCAGAGCGAATATCCCTGGAGATTTACCAGGAAGTACAGGCATACGTAGGAAGCGCACAAGAACGATTGATGTGACCCACCGATAATAACGCTACAAAGAAAACAAAGTTTAAAAGAGGAAAAAAAGCAACAAAGCGCAGTCGTAGAGGTATAGGGCGAAGGAAAAAAGCGTTGGTTCCCAACCCATCACTGCACATTTCTGATGTCCCTTTTATCTGACGCACTTACTTTTATTTTAGCTGATGGCTTGAGAATCAGGTGTGTTTGATTTAGGGACACCTGATTCAACTCATGGTCGCGCACGTCGCAGGCAAGTAATGAAAGGTCCTTCCTTTGCTTGGGGGTAGGGGAGGGGAACGTCACCGTTGGAGAGGATGGCAAAGAGGGATAGGGCGCGTCTGACTGGAGGCCTGGCAATTCATACTTACCTGGCAGGGGAGACACCATGATCAGGAAGGTGGTTCACCCAGGGCGAGGCTCGGCCATTGCACTCCGGTTGTGCTGACCCCTGCGAATTCCCCAAATGTGGGAATCTCGACTGCATAATTTATGGTAGTGGGGGACTGCGTTCGCGCTCTCCCCTGGACATACTGGTTAAAAGCAGATAGCGAGAGGTACCGAGAGGATGCGTGGCGTTTTAACAGCTGTGCCGTGACCCGCGTCCCCAAATGGTGAAGTTCCACTTTTTTTGCCGCCTTCTTCTGATAATGAATGACCTGGGGAGTCCAGAGAATTGAACTGCGGTGTTTTGACCGGGAAAAGCTAGGACCGGTTCGCCAAATGAGGTTTTTCGAATAAATCTCCGTTATTCAACGGGTGATTTGATTGCCAGCAGTGGTCCTAGAGGCAAAGTTGTTCAGATGGAGGAGTTCTATCACATGGTATGACTGTCTTGTGCATGTGTGAAAAACCAGGTGATATAGCCGTTGTCGTGTTGTTGTTATTTCATTTTAAAGCGCCAGCAAGTGGCCATTCGCCGCGTCCTTTTTCACCTGACCACAGACTGAGCCCGTACAGAGGTGTGCCGACTTGGGTAAAATTGCCTCGTTCCGTTCAAGAGTTATAGCCGTTTTAGTATGCCCCGCCTGGCCCACTCAGAACGTTTTGGCCTGCCGACGCCAGGGTGAATCGAAATTAAGACTTTTTTCCGATCCCGGTGGACAGTCAGACTCCAGAGCATCTTTCTGCACTGGTTTGGGTCAGATCGGGCAAAAAACCTAGGACTAGTGTGCAAAAGTAGGTTTTTCAAAGAATCCAAAATACCCGAAAATTTCGCCGGCGCGACCATCAAATCCGAGACGTGCGTCTCGCTCGGCTCGAGCCAAGGATTCCGATGATATAAGACACTTGGTTCTGCGACGGACGGTTTGGGAGCGATTCCGTACTTTTGACTCAAACAGCTCTCTTGTGGTCCGTTTTCGGGGCCAAGCAACGCTGAGCTTGATTGTTGGCGACGTTTGCCCCTCCGCCAGCCCCCCTTCACCGCGGCCCAGATGGGCGTCGCCTTTGCCGGCTCCCCTGCCGCTGCGTCATAGCGGCATCGCTTCTCGGCCTTTTGGCTAAGATCAAGTATAGTATCTGTTCTTATCAGTTTAATATCTGATACGTCCCCTATCCGGGGACTGCATATTAAATTGATTTTTGGCACATGGAGCCGGAAACCGGGGCTTGCTCCGTCCACTCTACCCATCGACCTGGTATTGCAGTGCCTCCAGGAACGGTGAGCTTCCACTTTTTGGGGACTGCGAATTGTTGTGGCTAATAGCAGTGCGAATATCCCTGGAGCTTTACCAGGAAGTACAGGCATACGTAGGAAGCGCACAAGAACGATTGATGTGACCCACCGATAATAACGCTACAAAGAAAACAAAGTTTAAAAGAGGAAAAAAAGCAACAAAGCGCAGTCGTAGAGGTATAGGGCTAAGGAAAAAAGCGTTGGTTCCCAACCCATCACTGCACATTTCTGATGTCCCTTTTATCTGACGCACTTACTTTTATTTTAGCTGATGGCTTGAGAATCAGGTGTGTTTGATTTAGGGACACCTGATTCAACTCATGGTCGCGCACGTCGCAGGCAAGTAATGAAAGGTCCTTCCTTTGCTTGGGGGTAGGGGAGGGGAACGTCACCGTTGGAGAGGATGGCAAAGAGGGATAGGGCGCGTCTGACTGGAGGCCTGGCAATTCATACTTACCTGGCAGGGGAGACACCATGATCAGGAAGGTGGTTCACCCAGGGCGAGGCTCGGCCATTGCACTCCGGTTGTGCTGACCCCTGCGAATTCCCCAAATGTGGGAATCTCAACTGCATAATTTATGGTAGTGGGGGACTGCGTTCGCGCTCTCCCCTGGACATACTGGTTAAAAGCAGATAGCGAGAGGTACCGAGAGGATGCGTGGCGTTTTAACAGCTGTGCCGTGACCCGCGTCCCCAAATGGTGAAGTTCCACTTTTTTTGCCGCCGCCTTCTGATAATGAATGACCTGGGGAGTCCAGAGAATTGAACTGCGGTGGTTTGACCGGGAAAAGCTAAATGAGGACCGGTTCGCCAAATGAGGTTTTTCGAATAAATCTCCGTTATTCAACGGGCGATTTGATTGCCAGAGGTGGTCCTAGAGGCAAAGTTGTTCAGATGGAGGAGTTCTATCACATGGTATGACTGTCTTGTGCGTGTGTGAAAAACCAGGTGATATAGCCGTTGTCGTGTTGTTGTTTTTTCATTTTAAAGCGCCAGCAAGTGGCCATTCGCCGCGTCCTTTTTCACCTGACCACAGACTGAGCCCGTACAGAGGTGTGCCGACTTGGGTAAAATTGCCTCGTTCCGTTCAAGAGTTATAGCCGTTTTAGTATGCCCCGCCTGGCCCACTCAGAACGTTTTGGCCTGCCGACGCCAGGGTGAATCGAAATTAAGACTTTTTTCCGATCCCGGTGGACAGTCAGACTCCAGAGCATCTTTCTGCACTGGTTTGGGTCAGATCGGGCAAAAAACCTAGGACTAGTGTGCAAAAGTAGGTTTTTCAAAGAATCCAAAATACCCGAAAATTTCGCCGGCGCGACCATCAAATCCGAGACGTGCGTCTCGCTCGGCTCGAGCCAAGGATTCCGATGATATAAGACACTTGGTTCTGCGACGGACGGTTTGGGAGCTATGAGCGATTCCGTACTTTTGACTCAAACAGCTCTCTTGTGGTCCGTTTTCGGGGCCAAGCAACGCTGAGCTTGATTGTTGGCGACGTTTGCCCCTCCGCCAGCCCCCCTTCAACGCGGCCCAGATGGGCGTCGCCTTTGCCGGCTCCCCTGCCGCTGCGTCATAGCGGCATCGCTTCTCGGCCTTTTGGCTAAGATCAAATGTAGAATCTGTTCTTATAAGTTTAATATCTGATACATTGAACATTGAGTGAATGCTGTTTTGTGCGGTCAATGCTCGCAACACGTTAACAGCGAGCATGTGCAGAGGAACTGAAACTCTCTCTGTTTGGACCTTGCACTGAAAAAAACACATGAACCTATTGACCTGACCTACCAAGCTCTCCACTGAAAAGCAAGCTCTCTAATTTAGTGACATTCCACATTTTATGCAGACACTTCATATTTAAAAGTATTAGATGATTTGTTGGCTTCCCTGGTTTCTGTGAAGCGATAACCTAAAATGACGCACAATGCCGTAGCTGCAAATGGGAAGGCTGTTTGCAGTGAGAAGCATTTGCACTGATCTAGGGCAACAACCACTGTTTGCAACTCCTTGTTAGTATAGTGGACAGTATCTCCGCCTGTCACGTGGAAGCCTGGTGTTTGATTCCCCGACGGGGAGGCCTCGTCCTTTACTGCTGCCCAAAGACCCATACAAAAGTTATTTCTCCAGCTATAAGTTGCAGAAGGAGTTCGGCAGGGGCCCTGGGCGACTGTTTCGAGCAAAAGAAATGCGTTGGCCAGGAATCGAACCTGGGTCAACTGCTTGGAAGGCAGCTATGCTCACCACTATACCACCAACGCAGGCGTTTTGGATGTTGAGTGAATGCCGCCTTGTGCGGTCAATGCTTGCAACACGTTAGCAGCGAGCATGTGCAGAGGAACTGAAACTCTCTCTGTTTGGACCTTGCACTGAAAAAAACACATGAACCTATTGACCTGACCTACCAACCTCTCCATTGAAAAGCAAGCTCTCTAATTTAGTGACATTCCACATTTTATGCAGACACTTCATATTTAAAGGTATTAGATGATTTGTTGGCTTCTCTGGTTTCTGTGAAGCGATAACCTAAAATGACGCACAACGCCGTAGCTGCAAATGGGAAGGCTGTTTGCAGTGAGAAGCATTTGCACTGTTCTAGAGCGACAACCACTCTTTGCAACTCCTTGTTAGTATAGTGGACAGTATCTCCGCCTGTCACGCGGAAGCCCGGTGCTCGATTCCCCGACGGGGAGGCCTAGTCCTTCACTGCTGCCCAAAGACCCGTACAAAAGTTATTGCTCCAGCTACAAGTTGCAGAAAGAGTTCGGCACGGGCCCTGGGCGACTGTTTTGAGCAAAAGAAATGCGTTGGCCAGGAATCGAACCCAGATCAACAGCTTGGAAGGCAGCTATGCTCACCACTATACCACCAACGCAGGCATTTTGATTGTTGAGTGAATGCCGCCAATGCTTGCAACACGTTAGCAGCGAGCATGTGCAGAGGAACTGAAACTCTCTCTGTTTGGACCTTGCACTGAAAAAAACACATAAACCTATTGACCTGACCTACCAAGCTCTCCATTGAAAAGCAAGCTCTCTAATTTAGTGACATTCCACATTTTATGCAGACACTTCATATTTAAAGGTATTAGATGATTTGTTGGCTTCTCTGGTTTCTGTGAAGCGATAACCTAAAATAAGGCACGACGCCTTAGCTACAAATGGGAAGGCTGTTTGCAGCGAGCAGCAGTTGGGTGAATGCCGCCTTGTGCGGTCAATGCTCGCAACACGTTAGCAGCGAGCATGTGCAGAGGAACTGAAACTCTCTCTGTTTGGACCTTGCACTCAAAAAAACACATGAACCTATTGACCTGACCTACCAAGCTCTCCACTGAAAAGCAAGCTCTCTAATTTAGTGACATTCCACATTTTATGCAGACACTTCATATTTAAAGGTATTAGATGATTTGTTGGCTTCTCTGGTTTCTGTGAAGCGATAACCTAAAATGACGCACGACGCCGTAGCTGCAAATGGGAAGGCTGTTTGCAGTGAGAAGTATTTGCACTGTTCTAGGGTGACAACCACTCTTTGCAACTCCTTGTTAGTATAGTGGACAGTATCTCCGCCTGTCACGCGGAAGCTCGGTGTTCGATTCCCCGACGGGGAGGCCTAGTCTTTTACTGCTGCCCAAAGACCCATACAAAAGTTATTGCTCCAGCTACAAGTTGCAGAAAGAGTTCGGCACGGGCCCTGGGCGACTGTTTTGAGCAAAAGAAGTGCGTTGGCCAGGAATCGAACCCGAGTCAACTGCTTGGAAGGCAGCTATGCTCACCACTATACCACCAACACAGGCGTTTTGGATGTTGAGTGAATGCCGCCTTGTGCGGTCAATGCTTGCAACACGTTAGCAGCGAGCATGTGCAGAGGAACTGAAACTCTCTCTGTTTGGACCTTGCACTGAAAAAAACACATGAACCTATTGACCTGACCTACCAAGCTCTCCACTGAAAAGCAAGCTCTCTAATTTAGTGACATTCCACATTTTATGCAGACACTTCATATTTAAAGGTATTAGATGATTTGTTGGCTTCTCTGGTTTCTGTGAAGCGATAAGCTAAAATGACGCACAACGCCGTAGCTGCAAATGGGAAGGCTGTTTGCAGTGAGAAGCAGTTGCACTGATCTAGGGCAACAACCACTGTTTGCAACTGCTTGTTAGTATAGTGGACAGTATCTCCGCCTGTCACGTGGAAGCCTGGTGTTCGATTCCCCGACGTGGAGGCCTAGTCCTTTACTGCTGCCCAAAGACCCATACAAAAGTTATTGCTCCAGCTACAAGTTGCAGAAAGAGTTCGGCACGGGCCCTGGGCGACTGTTTTGAGCAAAAAAAATGCGTTGGCCGGGAATCGAACCCGGGTCAACTGCTTGGAAGGCAGCTATGCTCACCACTATACCACCAACGCAGGCACTTTCATTGTTGAGTGAATGCCGCCTTGTGCGGTCAATGCTCGCAACACGTTAGCAGCGAGCATGTGCAGAGGAACTGAAACTCTCTCTGTTTGGACCTTGCACTGAAAAAAACACATGAACTTATTGAGGCAGGCAGCTATGGCAGCTATGCAGCTATGCTCACCACTATACCACCAACGCAGGCATTTTGATTGTTGAGTGAAGGCCGCCTTGTGCGGTCAATTCTCGCAACACTTTAGCAGCGAGCATGTGCAGAGAAACTGAAACTCTCTCTGTTTGGACCTTGCACTGAAAAAAACACATGAACCTATTGACCTGACCTACCAAGCTCTCCATTGAAAAGCAAGCTCTCTAATTTAGTGACATTCCACATTTTATGCAGACACTTCATATTTAAAGGTATTAGATGATTTGTTGGCTTCCCTGGTTTCTGTGAAGCGATAACCTAAAATGACTCACAACGCCGTAGCTGCAAATGGGAAGGCTGTTTGCAGTGAGAAGCAGTTGCACTGATCTAGGGCAACAACCACTCTTTGCAGCTCTTTGTTAGTATAGTGGACAGTATCTCTGCCTGTCACGTGGACGACCGGGGTTCGATTCCCCGACGGGGAGGCACAGTGCTTTACTGCTGCCCAAAGACCCATACAAAAGTTATTTCTCCAGCTACAAGTTGCAGAAGGAGTTCGGCAGGGTCCCTGGGCGACTGTTTCGAGCAAAAGAAATGCGTTGGCCAGGAATCGAACACGTGTCAACAGCTTGGAAGGAAGCTGTGCTCACCACTATAGCACCACACCAACGTAGGCATTTTGTTTGTTGGCTGAATGCTACCTTGTGCGGTCCATGCTCGTAACACATTAGCAGCAAGCATGTGCAGAGGAACTGAAACTCTCTCTGTTTGGACCTTCCACTGAAAAAAACACATGAACCTATTGACCTGACCTACCAAGCTCTCCATTGAAAAGCAAGCTCTCTAATTTAGTGACATTCCACATTTTATGCAGACACTTCATATTTAAAAGTATTAGATGATTTGTTGGCTTCCCTGGTTTCTGTGAAGCGATAACCTAAAATGACGCACAATGCCGTAGCTGCAAATGGGAAGGCTGTTTGCAGTGAGAAGCATTTGCACTGATCTAGGGCAACAACCACTGTTTGCAACTCCTTGTTAGTATAGTGGACAGTATCTCCGCCTGTCACGTGGAAGCCTGGTGTTTGATTCCCCGACGGGGAGGCCTCGTCCTTTACTGCTGCCCAAAGACCCATACAAAAGTTATTTCTCCAGCTATAAGTTGCAGAAGGAGTTCGGCAGGGGCCCTGGGCGACTGTTTCGAGCAAAAGAAATGCGTTGGCCAGGAATCGAACCTGGGTCAACTGCTTGGAAGGCAGCTATGCTCACCACTATACCACCAACGCAGGCGTTTTGGATGTTGAGTGAATGCCGCCTTGTGCGGTCAATGCTTGCAACACGTTAGCAGCGAGCATGTGCAGAGGAACTGAAACTCTCTCTGTTTGGACCTTGCACTGAAAAAAACACATGAACCTATTGACCTGACCTACCAACCTCTCCATTGAAAAGCAAGCTCTCTAATTTAGTGACATTCCACATTTTATGCAGACACTTCATATTTAAAGGTATTAGATGATTTGTTGGCTTCTCTGGTTTCTGTGAAGCGATAACCTAAAATGACGCACAACGCCGTAGCTGCAAATGGGAAGGCTGTTTGCAGTGAGAAGCATTTGCACTGTTCTAGAGCGACAACCACTCTTTGCAACTCCTTGTTAGTATAGTGGACAGTATCTCCGCCTGTCACGCGGAAGCCCGGTGCTCGATTCCCCGACGGGGAGGCCTAGTCCTTCACTGCTGCCCAAAGACCCGTACAAAAGTTATTGCTCCAGCTACAAGTTGTAGAAAGAGTTCGGCACGGGCCCTGGGCGACTGTTTTGAGCAAAAGAAATGCGTTGGCCAGGAATCGAACCCAGATCAACAGCTTGGAAGGCAGCTATGCTTACCACTATACCACCAACGCAGGCGTTTTGATTGTTGAGTGAATGCCGCCAATGCTTGCAACACGTTAGCAGCGAGCATGTGCAGAGGAACTGAAACTCTCTCTGTTTGGACCTTGCACTGAAAAAAACACATAAACCTATTGACCTGACCTACCAAGCTCTCCATTGAAAAGCAAGCTCTCTAATTTAGTGACATTCCACATTTTATGCAGACACTTCATATTTAAAGGTATTAGATGATTTGTTGGCTTCTCTGGTTTCTGTGAAGCGATAACCTAAAATAAGGCACGACGCCTTAGCTACAAATGGGAAGGCTGTTTGCAGCGAGCAGCAGTTGGGTGAATGCCGCCTTGTGCGGTCAATGCTCGCAACACGTTAGCAGCGAGCATGTGCAGAGGAACTGAAACTCTCTCTGTTTGGACCTTGCACTGAAAAAAACACATGAACCTATTGACCTGACCTACCAAGCTCTCCACTGAAAAGCAAGCTCTCTAATTTAGTGACATTCCACATTTTATGCAGACACTTCATATTTAAAGGTATTAGATGATTTGTTGGCTTCTCTGGTTTCTGTGAAGCGATAACCTAAAATGACGCACGACGCCGTAGCTGCAAATGGGAAGGCTGTTTGCAGTGAGAAGTATTTGCACTGTTCTAGGGTGACAACCACTCTTTGCAACTCCTTGTTAGTATAGTGGACAGTATCTCCGCCTGTCACGCGGAAGCCCGGTGTTCGATTCCCCGACGGGGAGGCCTAGTCTTTTACTGCTGCCCAAAGACCCATACAAAAGTTATTGCTCCAGCTACAAGTTGCAGAAAGAGTTCGGCACGGGCCCTGGGCGACTGTTTTGAGCAAAAGAAGTGCGTTGGCCAGGAATCGAACCCGAGTCAACTGCTTGGAAGGCAGCTATGCTCACCACTATACCACCAACACAGGCGTTTTGGATGTTGAGTGAATGCCGCCTTGTGCGGTCAATGCTTGCAACACGTTAGCAGCGAGCATGTGCAGAGGAACTGAAACTCTCTCTGTTTGGACCTTGCACTGAAAAAAACACATGAACCTATTGACCTGACCTACCAAGCTCTCCACTGAAAAGCAAGCTCTCTAATTTAGTGACATTCCACATTTTATGCAGACACTTCATATTTAAAGGTATTAGATGATTTGTTGGCTTCTCTGGTTTCTGTGAAGCGATAAGCTAAAATGACGCACAACGCCGTAGCTGCAAATGGGAAGGCTGTTTGCAGTGAGAAGCAGTTGCACTGATCTAGGGTGACAACCACTGTTTGCAACTGCTTGTTAGTATAGTGGACAGTATCTCCGCCTGTCACGTGGAAGCCTGGTGTTCGATTCCCCGACGTGGAGGCCTAGTCCTTTACTGCTGCCCAAAGACCCATACAAAAGTTATTGCTCCAGCTACAAGTTGCAGAAAGAGTTCGGCACGGGCCCTGGGCGACTGTTTTGAGCAAAAAAAATGCGTTGGCCGGGAATCGAACCCGGGTCAACTGCTTGGAAGGCAGCTATGCTCACCACTATACCACCAACGCAGGCACTTTCATTGTTGAGTGAATGCCGCCTTGTGCGGTCAATGCTCGCAACACGTTAGCAGCGAGCATGTGCAGAGGAACTGAAACTCTCTCTGTTTGGACCTTGCACTGAAAAAAACACATGAACTTATTGAGGCAGGCAGCTATGGCAGCTATGCAGCTATGCTCACCACTATACCACCAACGCAGGCATTTTGATTGTTGAGTGAAGGCCGCCTTGTGCGGTCAATTCTCGCAACACTTTAGCAGCGAGCATGTGCAGAGAAACTGAAACTCTCTCTGTTTGGACCTTGCACTGAAAAAAACACATGAACCTATTGACCTGACCTACCAAGCTCTCCATTGAAAAGCAAGCTCTCTAATTTAGTGACATTCCACATTTTATGCAGACACTTCATATTTAAAGGTATTAGATGATTTGTTGGCTTCCCTGGTTTCTGTGAAGCGATAACCTAAAATGACTCACAACGCCGTAGCTGCAAATGGGAAGGCTGTTTGCAGTGAGAAGCAGTTGCACTGATCTAGGGCAACAACCACTGTTTGCAGCTCTTTGTTAGTATAGTGGACAGTATCTCTGCCTGTCACGCGGACGACCGGGGTTCGATTCCCCGACGGGGAGGCACAGTGCTTTACTGCTGCCCAAAGACCCATACAAAAGTTATTTCTCCAGCTACAAGTTGCAGAAGGAGTTCGGCAGGGTCCCTGGGCGACTGTTTCGAGCAAAAGAAATGCGTTGGCCAGGAATCGAACACGTGTCAACAGCTTGGAAGGAAGCTGTGCTCACCACTATAGCACCAACGTAGGCATTTTGTTTGTTGGCTGAATGCTACCTTGTGCGGTCCATGCTCGTAACACATTAGCAGCAAGCATGTGCAGAGGAACTGAAACTCTCTCTGTTTGGACCTTCCACTGAAAAAAACACATGAACCTATTGACCTGACCTACCAAGCTCTCCATTGAAAAGCAAGCTCTCTAATTTAGTGACATTCCACATTTTATGCAGACACTTCATATTTAAAAGTATTAGATGATTTGTTGGCTTCCCTGGTTTCTGTGAAGCGATAACCTAAAATGACGCACAACGCCGTAGCTGCAAATGGGAAGGCTGTTTGCAGTGAGAAGCAGTTGCACTGATCTAGGGCAACAACCACTGTTTGCAACTCCTTGTTAGTATAGTGGACAGTATCTCCGCCTGTCACGTGGACGCCCGGTGTTCGATTCCCTGATGGGGAGGCCTAGTCCTTTACTGCTGCCCAAAGACCCATACAAAAGTTATTGCTCCAGCTACAATTTGCAGAAAGAGTTCGGCACGGGCCCTGGGCGACTGTTTTGAGCAAAAAAAATGCGTTGGCCGGGAATCGAACCCGGGTCAACTGCTTGGAAGGCAGCTATACTCACCACTATACCACCAACGCAGGTATTTTGACTGTTGAGTGAATGCCGCCTTGTGCGGTCAATGCTTGCAACACGTTAGCAGCGAGCATGTGCAGAGGAACTGAAACTCTCTCTGTTTGGACCTTGCACTGAAAAAAACACATGAACCTATTGACCTGACCTACCAAGCTCTCCATTGAAAAGCAAGCTCTCTAATTTAGCGACATTCCACATTTTATGCAGACACTTCATATTTAAAGGTATTAGATGATTTGTTGGCTTCTCTGGTTTCTGTGAAGCGATAAGCTAAAATGACGCACAACGCCGTAGCTGCAAATGGGAAGGCTGTTTGCAGTGAGAAGCAGTTGCACTGATCTAAGGCAACAACCACTGTTTGCAACTCCTTGTTAGTATAGTTCACAGTATCTCTGCCTGTCACGTGGAAGACCAGGGTTTGATTCCCTGACGGGGAGGCCTAGTCCTTTACTGCTGCCCAAAGACCCATACAAAAGTTATTTCTCCAGCTACAAGTTGCAGAAGGAGTTCGGCAGGTGCCCTGGGCGACTGTTTCGAGCAAAAGAAATGCGTTGGCCAGGAATCGAACACGTGTCAACAGCTTGGAAGGAAGCTATGCTCACCACTATAGCACCAACGTAGGCGTTTTGTTTGTTGGCTGAATGCTACCTTGTGCGGTCCATGCTCGTAACACATTAGCAGCGAGCATGTGCAGAGGAACTGAAACTCTCTCTGTTTGGACCTTCCACTGAAAAAAACACATGAACCTATTGACCTGACCCACCAAGCTCTCCATTGAAAAGCAAGCTCTCTAATTTAGTGACATTCCACATTTTATGCAGACACTTCATATTTAAAGGTATTAGATGATTTGTTGGCTTCCCTGGTTTCTGTGAAGCGATAACCTAAAATGACGCACAACGCCGTAGCTGCAAATGGGAAGGCTGTTTGCAGTGAGAAGCAGTTGCACTGATCTAGGGCAACAACCACTGTTTGCAACTCCTTGTTAGTATAGTGGACAGTATCTCCGCCTGTCACGTGGATGCCCGGTGTTCGATTCCCCGACGGGGAGGCCTAGTCCTTTACTGCTGCCCAAAGACCCATACAAAAGTTATTGCTCCAGCTACAAGTTGCAGAAAGAGTTCGGCACGGGCCCTGGGCGACTGTTTTGAGCAAAAAAAATGCATTGGCCGGGAATCGAACCCGGGTCAACTGCTTGGAAGGCAGCTATGCTCACCACTATACCACCAACGCATGCAGTTTGATTGTTGAGTGAACGCCGCCTTGTGCGGTCAATTCTCGCAACACGTTAGCAGCGAGCATGTGCAGAGAAACTGAAACTCTCTCTGTTTGGACCTTGCACTGAAAAAAAACACATAAACCTATTGACCTGACCTACCAAGCTCTCCATTGAAAAGCAAGGTCTCTAATTTAGTGACATTCCACATTTTATGCAGACACTTCATATTTAAAGGTATTAGATGATTTGTTGGCTTCCCTGGTTTCTGTGAAGCGATAACCTAAAATGACGCACAACGCCGTAGCTGCAAATGGGAAGGCTGTTTGCAGTGAGAAGCAGTTGCACTGATCTAGGGCAACAACCACTGTTTGCAACTCCTTGTTAGTATAGTGGACAGTATCTCCGTTGTCACGTGGACGCCCGGTGTTTGATTCCCCGATGGGGAGGCCTAGTCCTTTACTGCTGCCCAAAGACCCATACAAAAGTTATTGCTCCAGCTACAAGTTGCAGAAAGAGTTCGGCACGGGCCCTGGGCGACTGTTTTGAGCAAAAAAAATGCGTTGGCCAGGAATCGAACACGTGTCAACAGCTTGGAAGGAAGCTATGCTCACCACTATAGCACCAACGTAGGCATTTTGTTTGTTGGCTGAATGCTACCTTGTGCGGTCCATGCTCGTAACACATTAGCAGCGAGCATGTGCAGAGGAACTGAAACTCTCTCTGTTTGGACCTTCCACTGAAAAAAACACATGAACCTATTGACCTGACCTACCAAGCTCTCCATTGAAAAGCAAGCTCTCTAATTTAGTGACATTCCACATTTTATGCAGACACTTCATATTTAAAGGTATTAGATGATTTGTTGGCTTCTCTGGTTTCTGTGAAGCGATAACCTAAAATGAGATTGTAATTTTGTACCATTTAAGTGTGACTGGTCTCTCACTTAAATGGTACAAAATATTGTTTTCTGAGATCGCGCTTTGATTGTTTAGAACAGAATCACAGCTAGACTCGTCTCTCACTGAAATGCTACAAAATATTGTTTTCTGAGATCGCTCTGTAAGGTCCATCCGTTAGCCCAAAAACGGAATCTAACGGCTTGGTTGAAGGATTCTGCGTGTAAGCCTTTTCAGCATTTCTGTTAAATTCACTTAATTTATTAACATCTAATTTTAAATCTGACTCCATGAATAAAGTGATCTGACTCCAATTTTATGTGACTTCGTTCAATTTGTTACGTTTGTAATTTAACAGCTGATGATTCGTTGTGATTTAATTTGGATCGTTGATTTTTCTTAGTATCTCTTATTTTCAAATATTCCTTCATCAAGGGACCCGATATCGCACAGAAACAGACGCGTTCACGGACACAAACTGGCCAGTTCTGATATTAGTCAGAGGATTGCAGAGTGAATATTTTACCTTGATGTGGTCGCACCTGCTTACTCGACAAAAAATGTAATTTGATTAATAGACACGAGAGCTGCAACTTGCTAATACAGTAATAGTCAGAAATCGGATTACCCCGCATGCTGCGCTCCATGCTTCAGTCATGGGGTCCTCGGTTTGATCTATTCTGGCAAAAGATTTGCGGAAATAAAGGACTCCACATTGATCCATACTAGAATAATGATTTCAGAATAATACAAGATAAATCAAGATTAACATTTATTTTGGCCAGACAGAACTTACATAAAAATAATTAAACACGAATCTATGGTACACAACTTTCAGCATAAAAATATAAAATACAATTACAAAGTAACATGATAATAGTTTCAAAGAGTCATTATATCTGGCACTGTACATACAGTGTGTGTGAGTGCCTCTCGGACACTGACACAGCACTGCATGGGGGCTCTGGCTACAGAATGTTCCCAAATGGCAGCTCTGCCACCCTTCCTTAAATACCCAGACCAGAACAAAGGGTTGTAAATATCTGCAACACAAACACCTGGTTTCGGGGGAGAGGATCAGATATCTTCTGAGACTACTCAAAAGAAGAACAGAATTCTCATAAATTTCAATCTTTCTCATCCTACCAGTGACAGCAGTGAAGTTGAGAACATTTTACCAATCACACTGAGACCTTTAAAAAGATACCACACATGAAAAGAGAAAAACAATAGATTCACAAGATACATCATCTGTGGTATATATACATTCTGTGACTTGAATCAGAGGGAAGGGAGTCGGTGAGGGAGAGGGGGAGAAGGTTTGGGCAGGCCGATGTCCTACACTCTTTCTGTGAGATCTTCTCTCCAGATTAGTGAGTTTTATTGTTCTATTGCAGGGGGTTGGATCTTCAGCTTTTGTCTTAGCAGTAAAACCGATTCTTACAGCTCTTTGATTGTTTTTAATTGTTTGTTTAGAACAGAAACACAGCGAGACTGGTCTCTCACTTAAATGGTACAAAATATTGTTTTCTGAGATCGCTCTTTGATTGTTTGTATAGAACAGAAACACAGCCAGACTCGTCTCTCACTTTAATGGTACAAAATATTGTTTTCTGAGATCGCTCTTTGATTATTTAGAACAGAAACACAGCGAGACTCCTCTCTCACTTAAATGGTACAAAATATAGTTTTATAAAATCGCTCTTTGATTGTTTGTATAGAACAGACGTACAGCGAGACACGTCTCTCACTTAAATGGTACAAAATATTGTTTTCTGAGATCGCTCTCTGATTATTTGTATAGAACAGAAGCACAGCAAGACTGGTCTCTCACTTAAATTGTACAAAATATTGTTTTATGAGATCGCGCTTTGATTGTTTGTATAGAACAGACGTACAGCGAGACACGTCTCTCACTTAAATGGTACAAAATATTGTTTTCTGAGATCGAGCTTTGTTTTTTTGCAGAACAGAAGCACAGCGAGACTCGTCTCTCACTTAAATTGTACAAAATATTGTTTTATGAGATTGCGGTTTGATTGTTCCCTTAGAAAAAATAACTGCAGTACATTGAATTAAAACTGCACTACAAAGTAGTATAACTGCAGTACAATGAAGTACAACTGCAGATTTGCAGTATAATGAAGTATAGATGCAATATTACTGCAGTACAGTGAAGTTCAACAGCAGTAAATTTACTGTAGTACAAAAAAATTCACCTGCAGTACATGGAAGTACAACTGATGATTTGTAGTATAATGAAGTATAGATGCAATATAACTGCAGTTCAGTGATGCACTGTAATGCATGTGAAGACTTCGATGCAAATGTCCGTCTGACATTTTTTTTTTAAATGAGCTTTTTTTTTATTGGGCTCCTATGTTTATGTTCAGTAATTTACCTTTAATGGCAATTACGTCCTTTTAGTTGCCATTAAAGTTACATTTTTTAACCTATAGGAGCCTTATAAAAATGTTAATTTTAAAAGAAAAATATCAGACGGTTTTTGCATCTGAAGTCTTCATAGGCCTTCCACTCGTACTACACTGTACTGTAGTTATGCTGTATTGTGCAACATGTAGCCACTTTTTTCACCTATGGGACATTTCAACCGCATAAATTAATAGCACGCTCGTGACCGGATCTTCTTCCTTCACGCCAACATAGTCGTTGTCCTGACACGAGTCTCGAGCTGATACTCATAGCAGTCAGTCAGCTTCATTTCCATAGTGTCTACCGCTGCAGGATGGATATAAAATATGTTTTGATTGATTTCTTCTTACAGCACTATTCATATATGTGAACTACCACAATTAAAATACAAAAACATGACCTGGGCTACTTTAACACTGTTGCCGCTGGCTGGTTTTCATGTCCGCGGGTTGAAACGACCCCAATAATATGATATTTAGCCCCGGGAATGCGAATTTTAGCAGGGGAACCACCAAAAAATACAGATTTATCCCCCGGAACGCGATTTTTACCGGGGGACCCCACCGAAACACAATTGGGCTAGTTTTGAGTAGCAAATGGGCCGAGTTTTGTTGTGAAAACCTGGCAACCCTGAGTCACAAGCGGGATGGAGGAGCGTTTTCTGGAAGAAAAGTTCACCAGGCAAGTTGGAGCTGCTTCACAACAATTCTGTTGGCATCATTATTTTCATTTTATCACTGTAAAGCTGCTTTAAAGCAATCTGTATTGTTTAAAGTGCTATAAATAATAGTGACTTGACGTAAAAGGGACCTATTGTGCCCATTTTTACAAGATGTAATTTAAGTCTCAGGTGTCCCCAGAATGTGTCTGTGAAGTTTCAGCTTAAGATACGTCACAGATCATTTATAAATCCATGTTGTAAATACTCATTTCGGACTACAGTCAAGAACAGGCTGTTTTCGTGCATGTGCCTTTAAATGCAAATGAGCTGCTGCGTGCACACTGCCCCCACCTGCTTGGTTTTGATTATCATCTATATCGCGGTGTTCTGAGCACAGGCACACAGACAACTGGCTGTCAAACGTCAAGTCTCGTGAGTAACTTCTCTTTCACTTTTTTTGTTGTTGCTGTGTTTAAACTGTCATACACACAAGGTTCTTGTTTTCTGAAAACAGTGCAGAGGGGCGGTAATATAAGATCCTCTTCCTATGTCAGAAGGGGGGTGAAATTTGAAAGGCTAATTTTTCACCGTGCTTGCAGAGAAAGGCTTACCAAAGCAAAGTTACTGGCCTGGGTTGTCCTTTTTCACATTTTCTGGGTTGGTAGATTCACCGGGGACCCAATTATAGCACTTAAACACGTAAAAAGTCAGATTTTCATGATATGTTCAGATCTAATTGTACTTGCCTTTGTTTTATGTTAAATATCTTTGGAATATCTGACAATATAGGCCTACACAAAAATAGACTAAATCAGCACTTTTTTCAAAGCACTGTACACAAACATTTATGTTCGATAGTTTGACAATAATGTGCAGAAAAGGATGTTTTACAGGAATACTTTTTATTGTGTGATTGCTATTTTCAGAAAAAATGCACTGGTAACAACTACAACAAAAAAGAAGACCAAAAATGTAATTCAACAGAAGATAATGGCTGCGGTGAAACAAAGCTGCACTCAAATAATGGTGAGCAGTAAGCAACTTTATTTATTATATCATTTATAAACTATTATCTTTATAGTTTAGAATACATAACTAATGTTGTACTTCAGGAGCCAAGACCTGTGGGAATGCTGGAGGAATCAAGTGTATGAAGTCCTCTGTGTCCTAAGCCATGTAAGAAGAGATCGAGGATTTAAAAAATGAAATCAAAGAGCTAAAAGAAGATTTACAATATTAGCTCCGCTGGAAAGGGAATGAAATCTAGTTATACCACAGCAATTATTCTCAGTACTTGACATCAGTTCTCAACAGTTTGCTTGTGGTCTCTCTTCTTCATGTGTATATATTATACCATAGTCTGTTTGAATACTGGATTCTGATTGACTGAAAGATGTGCATTAAAACAATGAATGTACAGATAGTTACAGTCAGTTTAATCACCATTCTAAATGAATGGGCTGCCTTTCCTGTAACACACACACACACACACACACACATATAGAGTCACTCTCACACAGAACCATATTTCTAAGCAACAAAGTCTTAAAGTCTTGGTTTCTCCCAAGGTTTTTGGTTTCTCCCAAGGTTTTTTTCTCCATTCTGGCCCTGAAGGAGTTTTGGTTCCTTGCCACCGTCGCCTTTGGCTTTTGGCTTGCTCAGTTGGGGACACCTAAATTTCAACTATATTACTGATCCGCCCGCATTGACACTATATGATAATTGAAATGAGCTGATGACATCACCGTTTTCTCCAGAGCGGCTGTACAGCCGAATCAAATTCTGTTGCATCATTTTCCTGTTACCACTGTGAAGCTGCTTTGAAACAATTGCCATTGTAAAAAGCGCTATATAAATAAAGGTGATTTGATTTGATTTTGATTTGATTTAAAGTTTGACCCAAAAATGAAAATTAGCCCATGATTTCCTCAAGCCATCCTAGGTGTATATGACATTCTTCTTTCAGACGAATACAATCAGAGTTATATGAAAAAAGTCCTGGCTCTTCCCAGCTTTATAATTGCATTGACTTGATGATTCATTCCATAAAAGTTAAATTCCAAGTCCATAAAAGTGCATCTATCCATCATATAACTGCTCCACACGGCTCCGGGGGGTTAATAAAGGCCTTCTGAAGCGAAGTGGTGCGTTTGTGTAAGAAAAATATCCATGTTTAAAAATTTATAGACTAAAATAACTAGCTTCCGGCGGTCAGCGGAAGTCGACTTACGGCGAAAGAGTAACCTTTGACATGCGTATTGACGAATGCAGAACCACAGAGGATAGAGCAAAACAAAACACCGGTCATGAATTAGAAGTCTAAAACTATGTGAAAGGTTATAGGTTACACAAAGTAATAAATGAAGGGGGACAATAACTGTGGAACTAGGGCTGGGCCGATAAACGATATCATATCGAATCGCGATAAAAATTCATGTCATAACGATGATAAGCTCTGGACATTTTTACTCCATATGGGTTAATGTAATAACCAATCACACAGCAGAAATAAACGCGACAACAGCCAGTCCAGCTTTTAGCTTGCATGTCAAAGTACATGCTCTACTGGCAAAGAAAACTGGACACAAGAAGGAAAAAATTAGTGGAAGCGGTGACGAACGTTAAATTGAAAGTGAAACTAACCTTGCGTTATCATCAAAATATGACGAAATTTTCGATAAAAGGTAGCACGAATTCAGTTACTCATTTGAACCGCGCCACACGGACTATTTATCGCTCGGGTCAAAGTCCAAACGGCAGCTCTCAGCGCGAGATCCTTACTCTGATCGGTCTCGGTCACGCAACACTAAACAGCGCTGTGAGATCCAGTGAGAAGTGTGTGAATTCAGCGAAAAACACAAATGTCTCTGTGATTTAAACTACTTTAAAGCCAGACAAAACAGCGCTGAGAAACACTAAACACTGTGCGCAATGATACAGTCAGAAGGATTTGATCTACAAATCTCCATAATTGACCATGCATTTACTGTTTTAACACTAACTGCACCATTTGTGGCAGAAATGTGGGATGGATATTCATATAGAATTGTATATTATTAATGTAGATGTATTAAATGTATTAAAAATATTATTACAGTATTTTTTATTTAGCTATAGAATGTGCATTTATACTAAATGTTTTTAGGCTACTGTTTTACCTTACCTGTTTGACCTGTTAAATACCATAGAAACCATATAGATACGTTTTACTATGGTAGTGAAGAGCTATATGCATGGTTTTAACTGTGGTTATTATCATGATCTAAATGTATGATACTATGGAAGACCTGATATATGAACTCAGAATATTTAAATTTTACCACATAAAAATGAGGTTTTTACATCTGCATCCTCCTAACTCAAGCTACTACTACTGTCAACTCACTGTCAAATGTGCATTTCTAAGACAAAATGTAATATTATTAATACTGCAACCTGCACTGCAAACTGTGCCGAAGATATATGCCAAAGTCAGGCAACACAAACCTGTTTCATGACTAGAAACAATATCATCTATTAGAACATGCAGAAACTAAGACATTATTTTTTTTCTAGGAAAATGACTGGAAAAATGACTGGAAAAGGGTAAGGAGTTAAAAAACGTGAAGTTCTGTCATGTTCTGACAATAAAATAAAATCAAATCACCTTTATTTATATAGCGCTTTTTACAATGCCAATTGTTTCAAAGCAGCTTCACAGTGGTAACAGGAAAATAATGCAACAGAATTTGATTAGGCTGTACAGCCGCTCTGGAGAAAACGGTGATGTCATCCAGCTCATTTCAATTATCATATAGTGTCAATGCGGGCAGATCAGTAATATAGTTGAAATTTTAGTGTCCCCAACTGAGCAAGCCAAAAGCCAAAGGCGACGGAACTCCTTCAGGGCCAGAATGGAGAAAAAAAACAGGCTCAGTCGGGGTGCCAGTTCGCCTCTGGCTGACGAACAAATAGTGTATGATTATGATTCTGGCAACATTACAGGTCAGAAGTCATATTAGATCAATAGATATTTGTAGGATTATTCAAAAGATTGGAGTCGTCACACCGGGGTCGGGTTTAATGAGGATGTCGTGTCGATGTGGCATTTACGGGGGGAGTTTAATTGACACGGTCTCTACAGACATTTCAGGGATGCATTCGTCATGTCCAGGCGAAGGTCCACCATCTGGTCCGGATACGGCCCGGATCCGGCCGACTGCAGTAAACCTTGGGATAAACAGAGAGACTAACATTAGCGTAGATGCCATTCTTCTTATGATGTAACGAGTACATCAGGTGTTATGGGAAGTGTTCCCGGTTCCGGCTGACCTAGTTAATGCAGCCTAAAACAATCATTTAACTGATTTGAATAATAGAATGTGTATGTGTATGTGTATGCCATAGTAAAGAGATGTGTTTTTAGTCTAGATTTAAACTGACAGAGTGTGTCTGCTTCCCGAACAATGCTAGGAAGACTGTTCCAGAGTTTAGGTGCTAAATAGGAAAAGGACCGACAGCCTGCAGTTGATTTTGATATTCTAGTTATTATCAACTGGCCAGAATTTTGAGACCGCAATAGACGTGATGGAGTATAATGCGTTAAGAGCTCGCTCAAGTACCATTTAGTGCTTTGTAAGTAATTACCAAGATTTTAAAATGTATGCGATGTTTAATAGGGAGCCAATGGAGTGTTGCCAGAACCGGGCTAATATGGTCATACTTCCTGGTTCTAGTAAGAACTCTAGCTGCTGCGTTTTGGACAAGCTGCAGTTTATTTATTAAGCGAGCAGGGCAACCACCCAGTAGAGCATTACAATAATCTAGCCTTGAGGTCATGAACGCATGAACTAACTGTTCAGCATTTTGCATTGAAAGCATGTGCCGTAATTTAGATATATTTTTAAGATGGTAGAATGCAGTTTTACAGATGCTAGAAACGTGGCTTTCAAATGAGAGATTGGTATCAAAGAGCACACCCAGGTTCCTAACTGACGACGAGGACTTGACAGAGCAGCCATCGAGTGTTAGACAGTATTCTAGGTTACTACTTGTGGAGTTTTTTTGTCCAATGATTAAAAATTCATTTTTTTCTGAATTAAGTTGCAGGAAATTACTAGTCATCCAATTTTTTATATCAGCTATGCATTCCGTTAATCTTGTGAATCGGTAAGTTTCGTCAGGGCGTGAAGAAATATAGAGCTGAGTATCGTCAGCATAACAATGAAAATTAACGCCATGCTTCCTAATAATATCTCCCAGTGGTAGCATGTACAGGGTGAAAAGCAACGGTCCTAGCACTGAGCCTTGCGGTACTCTATACTGAACTTGTGATCGGTGTGACATCTCTTCATTTACTGCTACAAACTGATAACGGTCAGATAAGTATGATTTAAACCATGACAATGAAATTCCACTAATGTCAACATAATTTTCGAGTCTATTCAAAAGAATGTTGTGGTCGATAGTATCGAATGCAGCGCTAAGATCGAGTAACACTAACAGAGAGATACAACCACGATCGGATGATGAGAGTAAATCATTTGTAACTCTAGTGAGAGCAGTCTCAGTACTATGATACGGTCTAAATCCTGACTGGAAATCCTCACAGATACCATTTCTTTCTAAAAAGGAGCATAATTGTGAGGACACTGCCTTTTCTAGTATTTTTGACAGAAAGGGTAGATTTGAGATTGGCCTGTAATTGACTAATTTTGTAGGATCAAGTTGCGGTTTTTTAATAAGTGGTTTAATAATAGCCAACTTAAAAGTTTTCGGTACATATCCTAATGTCAAGGATGAATTAATGATATTAAGAAGAGGATCTATGACCTCTGGAAGCATCTCTTTTAATAGTTTAGTCGGTATAGGGTCGAGCATAAATGTTGTTGATTTTGATGATTTAACGAGTTTAGCCAATTCTTCTTCTCCTATAGCAGTGAATGAATGTAATTTTTCCTCAGTGACACTACAATGCACTGTCTGATGTGATACTGTAGTAGACGGCTGCATGGTTATAATTTTTTTCCTAATATTATCAATCTTACAAGTAAAGAAGTTCATAAAGTCATTACTGCTGTGCTGTTTACAAACATCAGAAGTTGAAGCTTTATCTTTGGTTAATTTAGCCACTGTATCGAATAAATACCTAGGGTTGTGTTTGTTTTCTTCTAAGAGAGTCGAGAAATAAGCAGATCTAGCAGTTTTTAGGGCCTTTCTGTATGCAATCATGCTCTCTTTCCACGAAATGCGAAAAACTTCTAGTTTTGTTTTCTTCCATCTGCGCTCCATTTTTCTGGCTGCTGTTTTAAGGGCCCGGGTGTGCTCGTTGTACCACGGCAGTGGACTATTTTCTTTAATCTTCTTTAAGCGCCGGGGAGCAACTGTGTCTAAAGTGCTGGAAAAGAGAGAGTCAATAGTTTCTGTTGCAACATCGAGTTCCTCTAGGCTATCTGGGATGCTGAGGAGATGAAACTGATGAGGAAGATTATTTACAAAGCAATCTTTAGTCGCAGCAGTGATAGTCCTGCCATATTTGAAGCGAGGGGACGGCTTTGCAGCCTTTGCTAAATTAAGTGTACATGATACTAGGTAATGATCTGAGATGTCATCGCTCTGCTGCAGAATTTCAATGGTATCAACATTTATTCCATGTGACAGTATTAGGTCTAAAGTACGATTACGGCGATGAGTGGGTCCTGACACGTGTTGCCTTACTCCAATAGAGTTTAGAATGTCTCTAAATGCCAATCCCAGTGCGTCTTTTTCATTGTCTACATGGATATTAAAATCACCAACAATTAGAACTTTATCTGCAGCCAGTACTAACTCTGATAGAAAATCAGCAAATTCTCTGGTAAAGTCTGTATGGTGCCCTGGTGGCCTGTATACAGTAGCCAGCACAAATGTCAAACGGGATTTATCAATTTCACTACATAACGTTACATAAAGCACCAAAACTTCGAAGGAATTATATTTGAAACTAGACTTCTGAGTAATACCGAAGATATTATTATAAATTACAGCAACACCTCCCCCTTTACCTTTCAGACGTGGCTCGTGTTTATAACAATAATCTTGGGGGGTGGACTCATTTAAAGTAATGTAATCGTCAGGTTTTAGCCAGGTTTTTGTCAAACACAGCACATCTAGGTTATGATCTGTAATCATATCATTAACAATAAGCGCTTTTGAGGAAAGGGATCGAATATTCAGCAGCCCGAGCTTTATCATTTGATCATCTGTATTATATCTGTTGTTTATTTGTTGGACATCAATTAAATTTTTACCGTTGAATGGTTTTGATGGTTTTTTGTATTTACTAATTCGTGGAACAGACACAGTCTCTATGTGATAATATCTAGGTGAAAGAGTCTCTATGTGCTGGGATTTATCTGACTTCTGTGACGTGAGACAGCTAGCAGG
Organism: Coreius guichenoti; assembly: GCA_039654105.1. Taxonomy (NCBI): domain Eukaryota; kingdom Metazoa; phylum Chordata; class Actinopteri; order Cypriniformes; family Gobionidae; genus Coreius; species Coreius guichenoti. The sequence continues at coordinate 39,642,186 of CM077178.1, forward strand.
CGGTCGGGTAAGCCAGTCCGTCTACTTCCTGACCTGGGCCCCAGTTAGTCAAGGTTTAGCTCTAAGACTATGTGCCAAATTACTAGAGAGAAGAGCGGCGCCATCCCAAGAAGGATGAATACCATCTTTTTTCAACAGGTCAGGTCTGCCCCAAAAGCTTTTCCAATTGTCTATGAACCCTATGTTATTTTGCGGACACCACTTAGACAACCAGCCATTGAGTGATGATAGTCTGCTAAGTATCTCATCACTCCTTTTAATGGGGAGGGGACCAGAACAAAAAACGTCATCTGCCATCGTACTTGCAAGTTTAAAGAGTAGTTTAAAACCACAATTAACAGTCTGGTTTCTACAACTTTCAATTAGGAGCAAAAATCTGCCTTTAAATTTCAAAGAAATAAATATTTGATATTTATCGGAATAATTATCGATATCGACTAATATGAGCATTTTTTATCGAGTTCACTTTTTGGCCATATCGCCCAGCCCTATGTGGAACACATATTCCATATACTGTATTCCAATAATATTTTTATTTCAAAATATATTTTTATTTCATTTTTATTTTTATTTAAGGTTAGATTTGTGAATAAATGTCCGAGAGGATAAAAAGGGCCAATATTTGTGGAGGGCGCTGTACAGTATTTAAACATGATTGTGTCTCTCTGCTTTTTTCTTTTTTTTTTTTCAGAAATGCGTGTTATTGTGCAAGTTACACAGACTGTCAATGGAGTGACAGAAAGCTTTCAGATTTCATCAAAATGATATTGAACAAAAGATGAACAAAAATCTTGGGTTTGGAACGACATGAGGGTGAGTAACTGATGACTGAATTCTCATTTTTGGCTGAACTAACCCTTTAACTTCTTTTACCTGGAGTGTTCAAAGCATATTTGTGATTTGATAATGCTGACCAATATACCATAAGAAATTCACTGGAAATAGTATGAATACTTTCCACAATTCAAGATTAATATTAAACATACTATATGCCTGTGGTGAAGAGTGTAACTGAAACTTGAGAGTTTCTCTGATTCTTTTTGTTTGTTTTTTTCCAGACTACATCCAAAATAGTGTTTCCACATCTGAGATAAATGCAGTTATAAGAACCACGTGGAATAATGAGGATAAGCTCTTCAAAAAACAAAACCTCCCTGAATAATATGAGAAGATATATGCATGATTGTATGGTTTGTAAATAAACACTTTAAATACATTGTCTAACTCTCAGCCTGTTATTTGAAGTTTTAAAAAAAAAAAGTAAAATCACATTTATTGTTGCGTTGCTGTTTGAGACTATCACTGTTGTTTTATACCTTAATTCATTATATTGCAGATGTGTGAAAATAAAACTTATTCTGGATATTCTGGTTGTATTTCAGTGGTATTGTACAGCATTTTATTAGTATTGCATTTTGCTAGTATTGTAATTGTACTTTAGTTGTATTATGTATTGTATTGTATTATGCAGTTATATTGCAGTATTATTGTAGAACTACTTCAGCTGTATTGCAGTACTACCGCGGTTATATTGCAGTATTATTGTAGTATTACTTCAGCTGTATTGCAGTACTACCGCAGTTATATTGCAGTATTAATCTAATAATAATCTAATGAGCCTGGTTCCTCTCAGATTTCTCCTGAGCTAGAGACTACTGACTGTAATCCTCTTGATTCAAGGTATGACACAGGTGAATTGCAAACTCAGTTGAGGAACAATTTGGCTTCTTTGTTCTTGAAAAGGCACAGTGTTCTTCATGTATCCGAAATGGCTATACAAGACATAATTGAAAATTTGGTACAGATATGCTCACTGTCCAAACCTCTTGTGAGAGACTCAATCATCATGGTTCTGCCAGAGTATGATCAGACTATCAGTGAAGTCCTTCTTGAATTAGTGGAAAAATAATATATTTGTCAGTGCTACTGCAGAAGGTGCAGAGCTGTCCACTGCTAAGCGAAGGAAAAGATTTGTGGAGAGTAACCATCCTCTGGTATTGCCAGTTCAGTATACTGTAGATTCCAGTGGACACACAGCAGTGTATGTTCCAATACTTCAGATGCTTCAAACAATGTTTAAAAATACTGATCTTCTTGAGAAAATTCAAGAAGCCAAACCATCGCCTCCTGGAATGTACACGTCTTTCAAACAAAATGAGGTATTGTCAGAAGCAGGAGAGCTGAAATTGTCACTGATTCTGTATGTGGATGACACTGAACTAGCAAATCCTTTAGGCACAGCTAGAAAGATCCACAAGCTTTGTGCAGTGTATTGGTTACTTGCCAATTTACCCGGCAAGTACAGATCCAGCCTACATGTCATACAGCTAGCTCTGCTATGCAAAGTACCAGATGTGCAGAAGTGTTCTGTCACCTTTGTTAAAAGACTTGCACACTCTTGAGCAGGATGGTATTTTCATTGAAAGTCTCGGTCAGTGCATCAGGGGCACTGTGTTGTTGTTTGTGGCAGCAGATAATTTGGCTGCTCGTGGTCTTGCAGGCTTTGTGCAGTCTTTCCGAGGACATTATGTCTGTAGATTGTTGCTGTACTACAGATCAAATACAGGCCAGTGAAGTTTCTGAAGGAGAGTTTAGCATGAGAACAAAGGCCTGCCATGATCTTCATGTGCAAAATGTTGCTCAAGGAGAAAATGTAACCCATTTTGGTGTTGCAGGTGAGTGTGCTCTCAGCAAGGCACTGCAGCATTTTCATCCCATTACTGGATTCCCACCTGATATTCTGCATGATTTGTTTGAGGGTATTGTTCCTGTTGAGTTGGCCTTGTGCATCAGTGAAATGATTCGAATGAAGTATTTCACCCTTGAAGATGTAAACAAAAAAAATCGCACATTTCCATGTCAGCACACTGACAGGCTAGATAAACCTCAGCAAATCCCCAAAAATGTTGCTGCCAAACGAAACATTGGTGGGAATGGACATGAAAATTCCACTCTGCTGAGGTTATTACCAATTATGGTAGGAAGTAAAGTCCCTGAAGGAGATGAAGCATGGGCCATATTGATGGACCTTAAAGAAATTGTGCAGCTAGTGTTGTCTCCATCTTTCACGGAAGAATCCATCCAGTACATGCAGACTAAAATAAGTGATCACAGACAGGTTCTTAAGGCAGTGTTTCCAGACTTTAAACTCCGACCCAAGCGTCATTATATCGAACATGACTGTGGACCATGAGATTTGAGGGAAAACACCGCTTTTTCAAAAGGGTGATACATGACACACAGAATGTCTTGAAAACCCTGGCTACCAGGCATCAGAACATGATGGTGTATCACCTGAATGCACCATTGTTTTTCAGACCCCACATACAGGTCTTAAGTGTTACTACTGTCCAAGTCACTACTCTGCCACAAGTGGCAAGAGACTTCATAGAGACCAAGACAGACAGCCAAAACATATACAGTACATCAATAGTCTCCATTGATGGCACAGAGTATGCAAATGAAATGTTTGTTTCTGCAGGGCAGGCAGGAGGACTTCCAAAATTCAGCAGGATTGAAAATATACTGCTTGTGAACAACTCTGCTTCCTTTCTTTGCAGGAACTACGGGTCCTGGTACAGTGAGCATTTAAGATCATTTGAGCTGACATCATCGGACATCTTCTCTGTGCATCAACTGTCGGAACTAAATGACACAGTAAGGCTCACAGCCATTTGCTGTTAACACAGAAAAGATCTATTTTGATCAGTGATTTGGAGGATTAAACACATTAATGAATGGGAAACTCTACAGTCAGTCACCTAGAACAGTTTGTTGTTAGAATAGTGTTAAAGGGATAGTTTACCAAAAATGAACATACTTTTTTACTCACCTCATGCTATCCCACATGTATATGACTTTATTTCTTCAAATGAACAAAACAGATGACTTTTAGAAAAATATACCGTCTCTGCGAGTCCATAAAACACAAGTGAATGAGTTTCAAAAAGTTGAAAGTTCAAAAAGCACATATAGCAATAATGACCTTAATCAATAAAACCTCAGTGGATGAATAAATGTCTTCTGGAGCGAAACAATAGGTGTGTGTCAGGAACATTCTAATATTTTAATCTTTTTTTATCTATAATTATGTTCATGAGTGGGTCAAGTTCATGCTTGATGTAAATTTAAGCATGTTGTGAGAAGTGCACAAGGATATCAATTTTTGTGCAAGCTTCTCTATGCGTTACATCATGCTTCACACCATGTACAAACATGCGTATGATGGTTGACTGAAAGCGATGCTTCAAAGCAAAAAAAAAACAGTAAAAATTTTACTCCAGAAGACAATGATTTATCTACTGTTATTGTACGGATAGTGTAATTATTGCTGTATGTGCTGTTTGAAATGTTAACTTTTTAAAACAGTTTCATTTGTATTATATGGACTCACAGAAATGGATTATTTTTCTAAAAATCTTAAGTCTAAAGAAAGAAAGAAAGTCATATACATCTGGTATGGAATGAGAGTAAATGAGAGTTTTCATATTTTTGGTGAACTTTCCATTTCTTTTTTTTTCTATTCACAAATAACAAACTCATTAATGCATTCTTTTTTTTTCTTTTAAACAGTAAGAATGGAGCTCAGAACTTCCTGCTTCATGTCCATATCTCATCAGACATTGTGAGGAAGATGACTCTGTCTTGTCCAGAATCTGTGAACGAGTTAAAAACAATAAAGCTAGACTTTGACTTTAACCTATCTTACGAAGATCCAGATTTTGACGGACAGCTATGCTCCCTTGTAGACATTGAGGAACTTCCACAAAAGGCTGTACTAAAATCTGTACGATCTGAGATTGATGCAAGTTCAGTAGCATCAGATGACACACGAACATTGCCCCATGCTGTGACTCCAGAAAGGACTTAGAGATGGCCTTATGTTTTTCCAGTGCCCACTTTTTCTTATGAAGTAGAACTGATACTTGGTGAGGGAAATGCAACATATGAGAAAACAGGGAAGACTCTCAAGTTATCCAGGGGACAAAAGCATGACATTCTTGAGACACTTGCAGCCAAAATGCATAGTTTCAAAGCATACCCGAATGATAAAGAAGTTTCAATGCTAGCAGAAGCACTTGTCACCAAGCATCCTTGTCTAAAAGAACCAGGATCTCAGACAGGGTGGTATGGTTGGAAAAACAGTCTGAAGTTTAAGATGGAAGAAGGTGGCCTGGTCTGATGAATCATGTTTTCTTTTACATCACATGGATGGCCGAGTGTGTGTGCGTGGCTTATCTGGGGAACACATGGCACCAGGATGGGAAGCATGGCACTATGGGAAGAAGCCGACGGAGACAGTGGCCGTTTCTTAGTATGCGTTCTTGTCTGTACTTGTGCTCTTGTGAATCATCATCAGTCGCTGCCCAAGTACTTTTCCAATTCAAAGTTCACATCTAGTCAAGTACAGTTCAAATCCCCGGATGTGTCCTTGATCAGCCCCTTTTATTGAGGATGCGTCGAGAGGAGACTTGAGCGGCTACACTGTAAAATCGAATTAGTTACACTTACTTAAAAAAAACATGCAAACCGATTACCTTAAAAAAAAAAAAACAAGTAAAGTGAAATAGGAATAGTATGTTGTGCTAACAAATGCTAGTATAGTATAGTTCACTTACACAAGAGTTCTAGTAACTAAAAAAGAACTGTAGAGAGTGCTTGATATTTTACTTTAGATTTACTCTTGACTTAGTTTAGCTACCATTGTTGTTACCATTGTTTTGTTTTGATGCTGAATGTTGAAGTGTGTGTGTGACAAGCATGGTCAACTGCAAGATTGTCACAAATATAGAGAGATTATATCAACCCAGTTAAACGTTTCACAAGGTGTTTATGACGTGTTAGCAATAAAAGAGTAAAAGATCATAATACGACATAAAGGGAAGTATTACATAGGTTACTTTTAAAAGGTGACTTAATTTCTGACTAAATCAATAACTATAGTTAATTATTCAGTCAGAAGCTAGGTCAACTTTTAAAAGCAACCTATTTATTAATTCTCTTCCTTTGAAACCAAATAACTGTGATTTCTTGTTGCATCACTGCATCAATAGGAGGAGAATTACAATAATATAAATGAAAGTGCCCAACCAAGCTTATAGGGCCATTAGGATTAGGGGAGGGTCTTTGTCTTTCTCAGGTGTGAAACACATCAATATTCATGATGATTCATGCCATCCCCGCCTAAGCCTTCCTGACACAAAACATGTCTTACAAATTTTAAATCAATATATTTTAATTGAATGAGTGGCCAGAGTGATTTTTACATCGTCTTGAAGCAAAAATTCTAGCCTACGTGATCCAGTTTTCAAAAGTCTTGTGAACAAATATTCAGTATAGGTTTTATAGCCTTATAACAGTGACTTAAAAACGTAATTTTCTCAAAACTACAAACTTTTACACACATGCTGCTCACATATTGTAGCAGAGTTTGTGCTGAATACAGAGTAATCAGACTTTAGCCATGAAAATGTTACAAGTAACAGAAACAAGCACAAATGTCAGGACATGTCAAAACACCTCCAGGACCCAGAAAACAGCTCAGGGTTCAGAGGGTTAACCCTGCCGAGAGCAGCCTTTCCTCAGCTAGTCCTTCTGATGTTTTTGGAGTTGTGAGATCCAGTCAACCCATTTCATCATATATTAGACTCTGAATGAGATCAGTGTATCAGGGCACTAAATAATAACCATCAACATGTGACCATATTTTCTCGTGGCTTTTGTCCCATAACAAATGTATTTTACATACACACAGTTACAGCAGCCAAAAAAAAAAAAAAAGCTAATGTTATAAAGTCAAGGGTCAAGAGCCCAAATAAAGCAAACACTGATCTCGATAATGGTAACTTCAAATGAAACTCAATAAAACATCAACATCTAAACCTCTGTTAATCTCAATAAGAGCTTCTGTAGACGTCTGACAGAAATAAAGTCAGTCTGGTTAGTAATGTGTGAAGCTGGTAATGCTGTTTGTGGAGTTGTTTAATCCTCCTCTGCTGAGATCTTCAGAGATTTAATGTCTTCTTTTATCTTCTGTTGATTTCATCTAAGGCTGTGGCTGAAGTCAGTTGTAGCTCTTGTGTTTCTCTTTCCTTCCACTTTTTCCGGTTCCGGTTCGAGCGAACGCTGAGGCGTTTGGCTGCCGCTGCTCTCCGGTTTTATTTCTCTTAATTTTGTTTTTACCCGTTTGAGAATATTTTATGACCTTCGATCGAGGAGATCTCACTGATTATTGCCAGATTTCTTTCATTACTTGCTATGGTGGACCGAGTCGGATCTGAATGCTTGGATCTATTGAGCATTGCTTGGTGAACTTGAATGTGGAGGAGTGAATCCAGATTGAAATGTGGTGTTATATTATCTGCGCACTGGTGTGTTGGAGTGCTACAGTTTGTTCTTCGAAGTGGGGTCTGTTTCCTCATCCCGGTGTGAACAATTATCCAAATATGATGCTTAAATACTCTTCAGCGGATTTACAGAGACTAAAATCATTCTGCCGTCTCTCCGGTGGAATATACAACCGCTGCGCCGCATTGGGAATTGCGCGCCGTAACAGGTACAGCCACCGTGGATCTCGTCGTGACCCGTTTGTGAGGACTTCGACTGTGTCTCAGGATAATGATCACATCCCGGTCATTTGGTCACCACATCGCCGCTCTACCGTTGGGTCAAATGGTAAGAGTAGGAGTGTCAATCTTGGAAACATTCGTTTGCTCAAACACGCACCTCTCAGCGCTCGGCAGTCCGCCTGCCCTACTACAGTTAAGATGGCCTTAGTGAATGCAAGGTCAATAACGAATAAATCTTTTATTTTAAATGACTTCTTTATATCTCACTCCTTAGACATTTTATTCGTCACTGAGACCTGGTTAAAACAGGGTGACTTAATGCCTCTTGATGAGATTGCTCCCCATGACTGTGCTTTTTTCAGTTCTCCACGGGCCTCTGGACATGGTGGTGGAGTTGCAACAATTTATAAAAACTGTTTTAAATGGAAGACTGTGCCTACGGACACCTTTTCCAGTTTTGAGGTCCAGGTATTGAAGGTTGATTTAAAGGGTCCTGCGCTATGCGCTCTGATTTACAGACCCCCTAAATGCAATAAGGATTTTATTAATCAATTTTCTGATTTTCTCTCTGATCTGGTGACTCGAGCTGATAGACTATTGATTCTTGGGGATTTTAACATGCACCTCTGCTGCCCTTCGAAACCACTGGTCAAAGAATTTGTAACTCTTTTAGAGTCTCTAAACCTCGTACAATCTGTATGTGGTCCAACTCACAATCTGGGTCACACACTCGATCTTGTGCTGTCTCGAGGTTTTTTGATCTCAAATCCGGATGTTATTGATGCATGTATGTCTGACCATTACCCAATTTAGTTTGAAGCTGAGTGCTTTCTTCCGTCAGCTATTTGTTCCCAGCCTTCATGTCTCTCGCGATCTATTCATTCTAACACTGCAAATTTGTTTTCTGAATATTACTTTTCACATTTTAATAATAATTTTCTTAACGAAATGGATACTGAATGCTTGGTTGAGGCATTTTATAAAGTATCCTCTGTTGCTCCGCTTAAGCTAAAAGAATGAAAGCTGCCGGCCAGCCATGGTTCAATAATGCCACCCGCGCTCTCAGACAAGAGTGTCGAAAAGCGGAGCGAAAGTGGAAAAAAGATAGGCTCCAGGTTTCATTTGATATTTTAAAATTCTGTTCAACTATCAAACGGCAGTAAAGAAGGCAAAGTCTAATAATTTCTTTTCTCAATTAATTACTGACAACGCGAAGAGACCGAAAGTACTGTTTGACACGATTGATTCTCTTCTAAACCCGACTGTGAATATTTTATCTGAAGCCTCTGCAGAGCTTTGTGAAGATTTTTTAAAACATTTCACTCAGAAAATGTATGATATTAGATGCTTCATTGTTTATTCTGAACCGTGTCAATTGCAACTGCCTTGCCCTATGAGTTGTCTGTCTAACTTTCAACATGTTTCTTCAATTCAGTTAGCAGATATAACATCTACTATGAAGTGTTCTGGTTCTAAGTTAGATATTATCCCAGCTCGTCTGTTTAAGGATGTTTTTTCTACCATTAGTCCTATGGTAACAGCTATAGTTAACAGCTCTCTAGCCAAATGTGTTGTTCCAGCTAGTTTGAAACATGCAAATGTGCAACCTTGAAAAAACCTCAATTTGATCCGGAAATGTGCAGTAACTATCGGCCAATCTCTAAACTGCCTTTCATCTCTAAGCTCTTGGAGAAAGTAGTGTTTTCACAGCTTCAGAATTTTTTGGATTCTTTTAATATTTTGGACATGTTCCAATCTGGGTTTAGATCATTACATAGCACGGAGTCAGCTCTGTTGAGGGTTACAAATGATATCTTGCTTGCTCTGGATTCAGGCTCTTGTGTAGTGCTGGTTTTGTTGGACCTGAGTGCAGCATTTGATACCACTGACCATAACATTCTTCTTGAAAGTCTAGAATGTATGGTAGGTATCAAAGGCACTGTATTACAATGGTTTGCTTCGTACCTCACGAATAGGACTTTTTCTGTAAATTTAGGGAACTTTTCCTCATCATCTGCACCTGTTTTGTGTGGTGTGCCCCAGGGATCCATTTTGGGACCTTTATTGTTTTCCCTTTATATGCTTCCCTTGGCCCTCATTTTTCAGAAATACAACATTTCATATCACTGTTATGCAGACGATTCCCAGTTTTACCTACCAGTAAGGCTGGACACCACTGGTTCATCTGATGTGTTATTGAAATGTGTAAATGACATCAAGAGGTGGATGGCAAATATTTTTTTGCAGCTAAATGAAGATAAAACAGAGGTTTTAATTTTAGGTTGTCCTGCAAATTCTTCCCCTGCTCTGGAAGCCCAGTTAGGTCCTCTCTCAACAAATGTGAAGTGAAGTGGCGTGTTTGTGTAAGAAAAATATCCATATTTAAAACTTTATAGATTAAAATAACTAACTTCCGGCGGACCACGGTACACATCGATTTACAGCGAAAGAGCCTACACCCATGTCCTGACGCATGCATATTGACGAATGCAGAAGCACTGTGGATAGAGCAAAAAAAAACATGAATTAGAAGTCTAAACGAGAATTTTTAAAGAGAAATGGTGGAGGATTTCGATATAAGAGAAGAGGAGCTTGAGTTTGTTGCCCAGCCCTATCCGCGAGAGGCGTCAAAGCTTGCAATGCTCCTGTACATCGCGTCAGGGGTTACTCTTTCGCCGTAAGTCGACTTGCGTACGGCTTTCCGCCGGAAGTTAGTTATTTTATATGATGGATAGATGCACTTTTATGATGGATGGATGCACTTTTATGATGGATGGATGCACTTTGCACTTTTATGATGGATAGATGCACTTTACACTTTTATGATGGATAGATGCACGTTTATGATGGATAGATGCACGTTTATGATGGATGGATGCACTTTTATGATGGATGGATGCACTTTTATGATGGATAGATGCACTTTTATGATGGATGGATGCACGTTTATGATGGATGGATGCACTTTTAATGATGATGGATAGATGCACTTTTATGATGGATGGATGCACTTTTATGATGGATGGATGCACTTTGCACTTTTATGATGGATAGATGCACTTTACACTTTTATGATGATAGATGCACGTTTATGATGGATAGATGCACTTTTATGATGGATGGATGCACTTTTATGATGGATAGATGCACTTTTATGATGGATAGATGCACTTTTATGATGGATGGATGGATGCACTTTGCACTTTTATGATGGATAGATGCACTTTACACTTTTATGATGGATAGATGCACTTTTATGATGGATGGATGGACTTTTATGATGGATGGATGCACTTTTAATGATGGATGGATGCACTTTTATGATGGATGGATGCACTTTTATGATGGATGGATGCACTTTGCACTTTTATGATGGATAGATGCACTTTACACTTTTATGATGATAGATGCACGTTTATGATGGATAGATGCACTTTTATGATGGTTGGATGCACTTTTATGATGGATGGATGCACTTTTAATGATGGATAGATGCACTTTTATGATGGATAGATGCACTTTTATGATGGATGGATGGATGCACTTTGCACTTTTATGATGGATAGATGCACTTTACACTTTTATGATGGATAGATGCACTTTTATGATGGATGGATGGACTTTTATGATGGATGGATGCACTTTTAATGATGGATGGATGCACTTTTATGATGGATGGATGCACTTTTATGGGCTTCAAAACAGAAACAGCCATTCACTGCCATTATAAAGCTTGGAAGAGCCAGGAAATTGTTTAATATAACTCTGATTGTGTTCGTCAGAAAGAATAATGTCATACACCTAGGATGAGGGAGAGTAAATCATCGGGTAATTTTCATTTTTGGGTGAACTAACCCTTTAAAATGAATAACATTTCTGTTGGCAAATTATTTACATTTTAAATGCAGACGTTAATATTTGACTTTTTTTGCTGTAAATATGTAATAATGTTTACGTTTGAGGTGTTTCAATATGTCCAAATTGTACGTTTCAGCCTCAATCAAAATGTACAAGAATGTACGTTTTGTACCTGTAAATGTTGTGTACTTTTACCCACGTATAAACAATGAGACCAGGCTACCAATACGTTTGTTATGGCAAAGAAAGCCAAGATAAAATGAGATGATGTTGAATACTAATTGATGGTGACAATCATTATGAAGTGTCCTGTTTCATTGACCTCTTCTGAAGTATAATTACTGATTCTAAGTCTTTTGTGCCATTAAATATTTAAGTTTTTCTTCACTAATCTTGTGATGATCACGTGTTGCTCAAGGTGTGGTTATGAGTGCATTAGATGATGATGTTCGATCCCAGCGTTATTTAGTGACATTATGCAATCTTATTTTAGTGTGACGTTGGGCTGCCAAGGCTGTGTGTGTGTGGTGTGTGCTGCTTACACTTAGGTAAGTTTAATGCTTTGTGTTTGGTGTTGTAGGAAGTTTGGTTCGATTTAACTTGAACTATAGCTATGTGTATTACTGATGAGTAAAATCCTGTTAAAGTGTTTGGTTTATTAAGTGTCTTTAACTACTGCAGTAGTTTAATAATTAATTTAATAAAATGTACTTACTGAGTATATACAGTACATGTTTTTACATCACAATTACAATTGAAATAAAAACCTGCAAGCAATTACATCAATAATTTCACTGATGACTAACCCCACACCTTAAGGCTGTGTTTGTTTGAGTAAGTACAACGTTTTCTTTACCCAAGAAACACTATGTCCAATAAGGATAACGTTTTTTGTATTTGAAGAGTGGAGAATAGTCTTAGTCTGGTATTTGCCCTATAGTTGTAGCCAATATACTGTTTAAATATCCTGTGCATAGCGCTTTACCTTTTATATCATGAGACTTTGACCAAATGTATTCAACAAGAAAAACTGAGCACCTGTATAGCTGCAATACACTTTATAACCTGTAAGTGGATGAAAGCATACTGCGATGCACTTATTGCTTCAGATGCGGCTGTTCCAGTTATGGACAAAACACAAATCTCTGTCATTCGCTGGTCAAAAACCTTGTAACTCCATTTGAGCTTGATTTTCATAAAATATTAATATTATAATGACACATCATGCAAGTGTCTGAGCATATATAAAGCCACAATACCAACTTTGATGACACAGTGTTTAATTATTTAAAACATACAGGGTTTCCGCCTGACAGCGACGATCTGTACATTTATTGTTTTATCATCATCACCACAACATGATATAGCTGCCTATATGACTTCATTGTTTTCCTACCTGATTAATAGTTAGTTAGTAGTTAAGTTTAGGTATTAAGGGATGTAGAATATGGGCATGCAGAATAAGGCATTAATATGTGCTTTATAAGTACTAATAAAACAGCCAATATCCTAGTAATATTCATGCTAATAAGCTACTAGTTATAGTGAGAATTGGATCCTAAACTAAAGTGTTACCATTTTGTCCCTAACCTTCCTACGGTAAGGTCCCACCTCAGTAGCGTCACCTCAGAAGTGCTCTGCAATACGACATGAACACAGTAAGCTGTACCAATCAATTTAGACCTAATCTAAAGAGGAACCAAATAGTTTATGGTGTTATAAAAGAAAATCCCATTTTACGTCTCCGTTTCAAGATTTTATGTCTTAACTGCAATCGTACAAAGTTCAGTCATGCAGCTGAAATCACGTCAATGTAAGCTCCAAAAGTGTGATGTTTGCATGCTGGTGAGAGAACAATTGCCAGTTACCAATGACCAATTATTCGCCTTATTTTTCCAAAATTTTTCAAGCTAGCTGGAGAAAGTTGTACTGTTGTTCCAGATAATGTTATTGGTGCTATGTCCATCTTAATGAATGTACTTTGCAATGTAAATGGTGATTTCATTAGGAAATGCAAACGCCATACCATAAAGAGTGATTGTTATCGTGTTTTTCTGGGACAAATAAAATCAACAACATCATAAACTGAGGAGGAACAATCTGTTTTTATTGCATTTGGGTCCACGTAACACTGAAGCAGTGTTGAAGTTATAAGATAATTAAGTTAATAATTATACTGAAAAACGAGCAGATACACAACTACAACTGACTTAGATGAAATCAACTGAAGATAAAAGAACACATTTCCCCGGACAAGGCTTCAATGAGTAGTTCACCCAAAAATGAACATTAGTCCATGATTTACTCTCCGTCAAGTCATCCTATGTGTGTATGACTTTCTTCTTTCAGACGAACACAATCACAGTCCATTGAGTTTGAAGCACAAAAAGCACATCCATCCATCATAAAAGTGCTCCACACGGCTCCGGGGGGTAATAAAGGCCTTCTGAAGCGAAGCCATGCGTTTGTGTAAGAAAAATATCCATATTTAAGACTTTATAAAGTAAAAGATCTAGCTTCTGGCGGACTGCCTTCCGTATTCAACTTACGGAAAAAGCGTAACTGGTGTGACGATGACGTCGGACGTAGCGTAAGCTTTTTGAACTGCGAGAGACGTTATGCTTTCTGCGTAAGTTGAAGACGGTCTGACAGAAGCTAGATATTTTACTTTATAAAGTCTTAAATATGGATATTTTTCTTACACAAACGCATGGCTTCGCTTCAGAAGGTCAATCCTTCCCATTAACTTCGGTGGAGAGCAGAAGCATCATCTTCAGCTCAGTTCGCCCCGTTCACCTGATGCGGGTACATCTTCAACAGGTAAGGGCAACTGTAACGAGATCACAGTGTTAATGGTATTATTTTAATTATTTCAGTGTTCTTGCATCACGTTACAGGGGGTCAGAATGGCAGCATATGCGTTCAGACAAGTTGTTAGTGGAGCGGTGCGCTGCTCTGTAGCCTACCATTGACATTACCATTGGCAAACAGCACAACCTGTTTACTGTCTAAAAATCGTGTCTGCAGAAAAGGCATGTTAATGCATGCTGCATCTATAAATGGCCACTGTGGTATCCCTGTTATCGGTGTACGCATTACCTGTGGGTGCGGACCTAAGAGGTAGCCTTAGCTGACGCCAGATCAGTATTTCAGATCATACAACCTAAACTCACTATACAAGCCGATCTGAGACCTGCTAGAATAACAGGCACGTTGGTATAATTCAGGCAGGCATTACTAGTTGCTTGCAGATGCACGATACAGTAGGGTTGGATTCGGCTGAAGCTGAAATGAAGCACGATTTAGACTAGAGTCTTTGTTTCCAGCAGAAAAACTAAAAAGCCTGACTTTACTCTGCAGTGTCATTCCCACTTTCATAATAGTTATTGGGTAACAGTTCTGTCACAACCTCATCTGTCCTCAAGAATATGGAAGTTCCATTAAAGAGAGAAGGAAATAACTAATGTTTCCAAAGTATTACTTAGTAATTATTCAGTAGTGCACAAATTACTACATTAATGTAGTATTGTTAATGTTAATAATTACTAAATTTTACCAAAAACTTCCAACATTTAACCAATGAATTACACATATTACAAAATAGTTACTTATTACCATAAAATGTTACTTTGTGATATTAGCCTATAAAGTGTTTCCCATACTTACTTTGACATCACACTTACATTATCTTGCAGTTCAAAATCATTAATATCAATTGGATTACTTAGTATGCAATTTGTCTGATGTGTTCCATGTCACCCATCCCTTGGTCCAACACAATTTAACCATGGATGACAATTTTATGTCCTTGTTTATGTTTATAGTGCCATTGAAAAGGCTTAGGATATGCTCCCATTATTATCGCTCCAGATTTAACTAAACCCAAAACCAGTCATACAACTACCTACCGCATTAACAGTTCATTTAACGAAGAATAAACATAACTCAGAGACTCTCATTGAATGCAAAAATAGTGGTCATTTTTATTTAGTTAAAAATCAAGCAAAGCACAGCAGTAGTCAATTCATTTCAAACTTTTATTCACACCATATCAAAACCCATATTATAATAATAATAATAATGATGATGATGATGATGATAAGTTTTATTTATATAGCGCCTTTCCCAAGCTCAAGGTACAAGAAAATAGCACATACACAGCATCAATATAGATCAAAGATATACAAATATACAGTGAGAAAAAAACAAAAAAGAAAAAAACCCTGCAGAACACCAAGCAGAGGAGGGTTGGAAATACTGTAAGGAAAGATGTTTTTAGTTGAGATTTGAATGAGGATACAGTAGCAGTGTCACGCAGAGTAACAGCACTGAATGATCTTCCACCTATAGTTGAATAGACGGAAACGAGGCACAGTAAGCAGTTGAGTCAGATGACCGGAGGGAACGAGGAGGAGAATAACAGTGCAGAAGCTCAGATAAATAATGGGGAGCAAGTCCATGAAGACATTTAAAAGTTAACAATAGAATTTTATACTGAATGTGGACAGAAACAGGTAGCCAATGTAGATTATAGAGCAAAGGGGTGATGTGATCAGATTTCTTGACATGATTGATGACTCTGGCAGCAGAATTTTATACATATTGATGTCTAGCGATTGTTCTAGCGGGCAGCCCAATAAGAAGTGAATTACAGCAGTAATATACCTGCTGTACGCAATGCCAAAGTTCATGGAAGATCCATTTAAAGTGATAGTCGAGCTGTAGATTGAAGAGCTTTTGTGGCATGAAGGTAATTATTAAGTGGTTTCCACAACCTTCACCTCAAGGACCATAACCTCCAGAAATCACAAAAAAAAGTCCTTCTACAACAATCAGAAGAACCCAGGCTAAATAAAACAGTCCAAATAACACAATTTAAACACTTCCAAAAGAAAATGCAAGAGTTAAACATACATTTCATACAAAAATATATCACTACTTACTTTCAGTTGAGCATAAAACAAATGTTTCTCAACAAGGACTCCGAATCTGAGCACATGGCTAGGCCTCTGCATGCTGCACTCTTACTCTTCCTCTTCCTCTTCTTCCTCTTCCTCTTCCTCTTCCTCTTCTTCTTCTTCTTCTTCTGCCGTTTTATGGCAGTTGGCAAACAAACGATAGGTGCATTCCCGCCACCTACTGGACTGGAGTGTACATGCTGCACTCACTTCTTGCAATTACAAGTCTCACATTTATCTGACACTGACTTTTTCATGGTATACAATGAAGAATTGAGTCCTGTATGTCCTAATCTTATCCTAGAAAATATAACATCTTCTTTCTTACATTTACCTTCATTATTTTTGACTCTGACAGATTTTTGAATTTTACAGTATTCTCTACCCTTGATGTCATTATTCCAGATTTCCTGCCAAGATGTCATTATTCCCTGATGAGTAAGTGATTTTGCTTCTGATCTCCCAAAACAAATTTCTAAAATGTCATCATCATTTTTGTTTAGTGCAGTTTTAGCAAGTTTATCTGCAATCTATTCCAACATGTGCTGGTATCCAACAGAAGTGAACATATATTCCTAGTTGCTGTAGATTCAGTAAGCTCATATAAACCTCAATTACAAGATCCTCTCGGACTGTTTCTCCTGATCGTATGCTTTGGATTGCAGCAGCAGAATCTGAACATATTACCACTTTAATCGGTTTAACCTCCTCTACCCACTGAAGACTGATGATTATTGCAGTCATTTCTGCTGTGTAAACCGATAACCTGTTTGAGATTCTCTTAACAATTCCTTTATTTCTGGGATGTATATACCTACCCCTACATGTTCGTTATTTAAGTGTTTTGATCCATCTGTAAAAATATTAAGATAATTATAGTAACTTTTCTTCAAATACTCTTGAACCATGCACCCAATGTTACTATTCCTCTCTGTCCATTCTCTCCTCTTTTCTAATATTTGAATATTTTCTTTGGGTTGTGGAAATATCCATGGGGAAATGCTACTATGAATAACTGCTGGACTGTGTTGTATAGTATCTAATTTGTACTGTTTCACTTTCTTGTTAATATCCCAGCCAAAACGTTTACCAGAAAAAGTTGTGTATTCCCAACATTTCTGCAGAAGAGTTGATGCTAAATTTCCATCTCCTCCTCCCTGTATTCTTATCCAATATGTTAGTGATAACTTAGTTCTCCTCAGATGCAAAGGCAGTTCACTGGATTCAACGAGCAATGCATTAATGGGCGTTGTTTTGACTGCTCCTAAGATAAGTCTTAGTGCTCTGTATTGTATCCTGTCAAGTTTTTCTAGGTGAGTTTTTGCTGCTGCTTCATACACCATGCAGCCATAATCCAAAGTAGCTCTCACCAAAGCCCTGTATATGCATAATAATGCTTATTTGTCAGCTCCCAATTCAGTTCCGACCACACACCTCGTTAAATTTAGTACCTTTTTACATTTGGTCTCAATATTTTCAATATGATTCTTCCATGTGTATTTTTCATCAATCCATAGACCAAGATATTTAAACACTCTAACTCTTTCCATGTGCTTACTATATAGTGTTAACCCCTGCTCATTACCTATTTTCTTTTTAGTGACCAGCATATAACATGATTTTGCTACTGAAATTTTGAACCCCAATCATAAGACCATCTCTCTACACTGACTATTGCTTTCTGTATACTTTTCAACACGTGTACAGTTTTTCCCCCTTTTCCAGATTGCTCCATCGTCTGCATACAAGGCTGACTGTATACCTGTCCCTGTATTTTCAAAGATATCATTAATCATGATATTAAATAGAATTGGACTGATGACGCTACCTTGTGGTATCCCATTTTTAATAACAAAACTTTCTGAGATTTCTGATCCTACTTTTACTTGAAATGTTCTGTTTGATAGAAAATCCATGATCCAGTTACATAACCTTCCGTCTATGCCTAGTTTATTCAATTAAAGCGTGCAGGGCAACCACCCAGTAGAGCATTACAATAATCTAGCCTTGAGGTCATGAACGCATGAACTAACTGTTCAGCAATTTGCATTGAGAGTATACGTCATAATTTAGATATGTAAATTGTAATTAATATGTAATTGTATTGCTCTCAATGCAAAATGCAAAATGAGTTCATGACCTTAAGCCTAGATTATTGTAATGCTCTACTGGGTGGTTGCCCTGCATGCTTAACCCCTAGAGGACTGCAGTGTTTTGGGGCCCTTGAGATGTTTTGTCATGGCCTGACATTTGTGCTTATTTCAGCTACTTATAACATACTATTGATCAACATGTAATTTTGCTGTATTCAGCACAAACTCTACTACAATAATATTTGAGCAAAATGGATGTACATGTTTGAATTGTTTAGAAAATAATGATTATGCATGGTTTCTAAGTTTTGGGAAAAAAATTGTCATCGCAATAAGGACATAAAACACATACTGAATAGTTGTTCACAAGACTTTTGAGTTATCAAACTTGAGGGCTAGTATTTTTACTACAGAATGGTGTAAAAATCATTTTGACAACTCATTCACGAACAACAATATAATGATTTAAATTTTGTAAGTCAGTTTTTGTGTGAGCACTGCTGTATGCGTGGGAGTGTGGCATTGATAAATAGTCATGGCCATGAATATTTATGTGATCTACACCAGGTGAGACAAAAGACACTCCCCCCAATGGCTAATGGCCCATCAAAGTGGAATGCTGTGAGGCAGCCTGAACAAAGCATGTGAGGAGATTTGAAGATTTTAATCTATTTTATTGTAATTCCTCTATGTGGAGGAACTAAATGTTGTGCCTCACAGGACCACAGTACTACATATATAAACATATACAGTACCGGTCAAAATATTGGACACATTACTATTTTTTATATTTTTGAAAGAAATCTCTTCTGCTCATCAAGCTTGCACGTATTTGAGCAAAAATAAAGAAAAAAACAGTAATATTGTGAAATATTATTACAATTTAAAATAATGGTTTTCTATTGTAATATACTTTAAAATATAATTTATGCTGATTTATTATATCTTGTGATACATTTTTCAGGATTCATTGATGAATAAAAAGTTAAAAAGAACATCATTTATTCAAAATAGAAGTCTTTCCTGACAATATAAGTCTTTACTATCACTTTTTTTTTTTTTTATCAATTTAACACGTCCATGCTGATAGTATTTATTTCTTACAAAAAAAATAAAATAAATAAATAATAAAAAAAATACTGACCCCAAACTTTTGAATGGTAGTGTATATTGTTACAAAAAAGATATTTTAAATAAATTCTGTTCTTTTTTAAACTTATTCATCAATGAATCCTGAAAAAAAGTATCACAAAAAAAAGTATTTTTTTCTGTATTTTCATCAAATAAATGCAGGCTTGATTTCTTTCAAAAACATTAAAAGTAGTAATGTTTCCAAACTTTTGACTGGGAACTGAAAATATAAAACAAAGAAATATATAGCCTATATAATTCTACATATACCTATATAACATATAACCTATATAGACAGCCTTTACGGTATATAACTGTATAAGCTATATGAACCTACACATAGTATAACTCAAATGACTTATACTTTACAAAAGTACTAAACATACATGTAGTGGTACAGAAGACAGAGAGTATTACAGAAGGAAGACAGTTTGTAAAAGCCCACTCACCAACCTCTGAGTAACCTACTCGCTCTCATAGTGTTACGGCTGCTCATGCAAGGGAAATATCCAGGATGGAGGGGAGTATGAAGTTCACCAGGATGAAGTTCACCATGTAGTGGTACATCTCACTGCCTTGGCTCTCTTCGGAACATGTACTTGGAAATTTTCATTGTCACATCTGTTAAAAAAAAAGAAAAAAAAGAGCATGAGCATGCTGATAACACAAACAAATAAGTATTATTATCACTATCAATCACTAATGACCATGGATAAAAAAGACAACAGTTTCTGTAATGTTGTAAAAGAACATATACTTTTGTATTATGACGATGTAAACACTTACATCTGTAAAATATTACGTTGGTGCACTTACTCAGTATGATTGTCGATCGCACTGAGAACTGAACGACACCTGTGTGCCCTGCGCGACGTGCTGGTGAAGGCGAGCGTGATGCAGACACATTATGGGTCATAGGGCATCTGTAAAATATTACATTCCAGCAGTGCAGTGTAATAGGCTAACCAAAACCGAACATTTATATATAGAAATATAATGTCTAGTGTTTAGACAGTATTACATTATATAGTTTACAGTAGGCTAAAATATATTTGCAGTAAATCACATCATAGTTACACCTAAGCAGATATTCACAAACAAGCTACATTAGGCATAAGGCAGTATTTAAGCATGATAAGCTGTATCATAAGCTAACCAAAACAGAGCAAAATATATTACAAATATGTTTAGAGAGTATCACATTACAAACTAAACTGCCGTAAGCTGTCAAAAGCTAGCCAAACTAGGCAAAATATAGTCTGAAAATTCACAGATTATCAGAAAAATAATTATATAACACCAAACAACCTCGCATTGACCGGGGGGCGTGTGCAATGCATATAGATCACTCAAACTATTTACCATGTGAATGACACCGGGGGTGTGGCGATCTCAGCTCACTGCAGATAATGAAGGCAGAAGGAAAAGACTGTAGATCTCCTTGGTTTCAAACGGATTACATAAACTGAGAATATTTGTTTTTATAAAATAATAAATAATATTTATTTTACAAAAAGCACAACATTTTGTTTTTATTGTGAGTATACACAAATAAAAGTACATAACAGTCTGTCTTGATCGATTGCTCCTGTCTGCCTCCTGTTTGTCCTTCTGACTGCTGTGCTCGCGTGTGCTCTGCTTGCGTTTGAATCTTTATTTGATATCATTCCCTGTTGTTTAAACTGCTAAATATAATTTACCCATCACCTTATATTGTCTAATATTGCCTACCATATTAAATCTGACACCGCTAGCTTTTAATCTAAATCACTATCACGCGTTAGCATTTCGCTAGCCTGTTAGCTTGCCATCTCTGCACTCGGGTCTCCTGTTTTCTGAGTTCATCAAACAACTGTGGTAAGTTGGATTAATCAACAAATACGGTAAGCCATGTCTTCTTCTCCTGTCATTGTCACTTGCACTGCATGTTTCATATATCTTTCTCCGTTGGCGAACAGGGCTTCACATGTGATAAATGTAAGGAGATAGTCAGGCTGACGGAGAAGATTTCAGAATTAGAAACACGCATCCAGACTTTATTTGAGAGTAGTGAGAATGTAACAGCTTTAGACACTGCTTTGGATGCGAATAGCTTAGTGAACTCTGTACATTGTTCGGTTCCGGCTGTAGAGCCCGTGCAGCAGGACAACTGGGTGACGGTGAGACGGCATAGTCGCAGATCAAAAAAACCACTCTTCCGTTCCGATTAGAACATCAAACAGGTTCTCCCCACTCAGTGATGCTCCCACTGAGAATCCTGTTGAAAGTGCCCTAGTTATTGGCGATTCTATTACACGGAATGTGAAAATAGAGACACCAGCCACCATAGTCACATGTTTACCGGGAGCCAGAGCGCCTGACATCAAAGCAAATTTAAAAGTGCTGGCTAATGCCAATCGTAAATTCTCTAAGATTATTATTCACGTCGGCACAAATGATCAGTCGGAGATCACCAAAATTAACATTAAAGAGGTGTGTAAACTCGCAAGTATGATGACAGATGACGTTTTTTGCTCTGGTCCCCTCCCCGTTAAAAGGAGTGATGAGATACTTAGCAGACTATCATCACTCAATGGCTGGTTGTCTAAGTGGTGTCCGCAAAATAACATAGGGTTCATAGACAATTGGAAAAGCTTTTGGGGCAGACCTGACCTGTTGAAAAAAGATGGTATTCATTCTTCCTGGGATGGTGCAGCTCTTCTCTCTAGTAATTTGGCACATAGTCTTAGAGCTAAACCTTGACTAACTGGGGCCCAGGTCAGGAAGCAGACGGACTGGCTTACCCGACCGCCTGCTAGCTGTCTCACGTCACAGAAGTCAGATAAATCCCAGCACATAGAGACTCTTTCACCTAGATATTATCACATAGAGACTGTGTCTGTTCCACGAATTAGTAAATACAAAAAAACATCAAAACCATTCAACGGTAAAAATGTAATTGATGTCCAACAAATAAACAACAGATATAATACAGATGATCAAATGATAAAGCTCGGGCTGCTGAATATTCGATCCCTTTCCTCAAAAGCGCTTATTGTTAATGATATGATTACAGATCATAACCTAGATGTGCTGTGTTTGACAGAAACCTGGCTAAAACCTGACGATTACATTACTTTAAATGAGTCCACCCCCCAAGATTATTGTTATAAACACGAGCCGCGTCTGAAAGGTAAAGGGGGAGGTGTTGCTGTAATTTATAATAATATCTTCGGTATTACTCACAAGTCTAGTTTCAAATATAATTCCTTTGAAGTTTTGGTGCTTTATGTAACGTTATGTAGTGAAATTGATAAATCCCGTTTGACATTTGTGCTGGCTACTGTATATAGGCCACCAGGGCACCATACAGACTTTACCAGAGAATTTGCTGATTTTCTATCAGAGTTAGTACTGGCTGCAGATAAAGTCCTAATTGTTGGTGATTTTAATATCCATGTAGACAATGAAAAAGACGCATTGGGATTGGCATTTAGAGACATTCTAAACTCTATTGGAGTAAGGCAACACGTGTCAGGACCCACTCATCGCCGTAATCATACGTTAGACCTAATACTGTCACATGGAATAAATGTTGATACCATTGAAATTCTGCAGCAGAGCGATGACATCTCAGATCATTACCTAGTATCATGTACACTTAATTTAGCAAAGGCTGCAAAGCCGTCCCTTCGCTTTAAATATGGCAGGACTATCACTGCTGCGACTAAAGATTTCTTTGTAAATAATCTTCCTCATCAGTTTCATCTCCTCAGCATCCCAGATAGCCTAGAGGAACTCAATGTTGCAACAGAAACTATTGACTCTCTCTTTTCCAGCACTTTAGACACAGTTGCTCCCCGGCGCTTAAAGAAGATTAAAGAAAATAGTCCAACGCCGTGGTACAACGAGCACACCCGGGCCCTTAAAACAGCAGCCAGAAAAATGGAGCGCAGCTGGAAGAAAACAAAACTAGAAGTTTTTCGCATTTCGTGGAAAGAGAGCATGATTGCATACAGAAAGGCCCTAAAAACTGCTAGATCTGCTTATTTCTCGACTCTCTTAGAAGAAAACAAACACAACCCTAGGTATTTATTCGATACAGTGGCTAAATTAACCAAAGATAAAGCTTCACCTTCTGATGTTTGTAAACAGCACAGCAGTAATGACTTTATGAACTTCTTTACTTGTAAGATTGATAATATTAGGAAAAAAATTATAACCATGCAGCCGTCTACTACAGTATCACATCAGACAGTGCATTGTAGTGTCACTGAGGAAAAATTACATTCATTCACTGCTATAGGAGAAGAAGAATTGGCTAAACTCGTTAAATCATCAAAATCAACAACATGTATGCTCGACCCCATACCGACTAAACTACTAAAAGAGATGCTTCCAGAGGTCATAGATCCTCTCCTTAATATCATTAATTCATCCTTGACATTAGGATATGTACCGAAAACTTTTAAGTTGGCTATAATTAAACCACTTATTAAAAAACCGCAACTTGATCCTACAAAATTAGTCAATTACAGGCCAATCTCAAATCTACCCTTTCTGTCAAAAATACTAGAAAAGGCAGTGTCCTCACAATTATGCTCCTTTTTAGAAAGAAATGGTATCTGTGAGGATTTCCAGTCAGGATTTAGACCGTATCATAGTACTAAGACTGCTCTCATTAGAGTTACAAATGATTTACTCTCATCATCCGATCGTGGTTGTATATCTCTATTAGTGTTACTCGATCTTAGCGCTGCATTCGATACTATCGACCACAATATTCTTTTGAATAGACTCGAAAATTATGTTGGCATTAGTGGAACTTCATTGGCATGGTTTAAATCATACTTATCTGACCGTTATCAGTTTGTAGCAGTAAATGAAGAGATGTCACACCGAACACAAGTTCAGTATGGAGTACCGCAGGGCTCAGTGCTAGGACCATTGCTTTTCACCCTGTACATGCTACCACTGGGAGATATTATTAGGAAGCATGGCGTTAATTTTCATTGTTATGCTGACGATACTCAGCTCTATATTTCTTTACGCCCTGACGAAATTTACCAATTCACAAGATTAACAGAATGCATAGCTGATATAAAAAATTGGATGACTAGTAATTTCCTGCAACTTAATTCAGAAAAAACTGAATTTTTAATCATGGGACAAAACTCCACAAGTAGTAACCTAGAATATTGTCTAACACTTGATGGCTGCTCTGTCAAGTCCTCGTCGTCAGTTAGGAACCTGGGTGTGCTCTTTGATACCAATCTCTCATTTGAAAGCCACGTTTCTAGCATCTGTAAAACTGCATTCTACCATCTTAAAAATATATCTAAATTACGGCACATGCTTTCAATGCAAAATGCTGAACAGTTAGTTCATGCGTTCATGACCTCAAGGCTAGATTATTGTAATGCTCTACTGGGTGGTTGCCCTGCTCGCTTAATAAATAAACTGCAGCTGGTCCAAAACGCAGCAGCTAGAGTTCTTACTAGAACCAGGAAGTATGACCATATTAGCCCGGTTCTGGCAACACTGCATTGGCTCCCTATTAAACATCGTATACATTTTAAAATCTTGCTGATTACTTACAAAGCACTAAATGGTTTAGCGCCCCAGTACTTGAGCGAGCTCTTAACGCATTATACTCCATCACGTCTATTGCGGTCTCAAAATTCTGGCCAGTTGATAATACCTAGAATATCAAAATCAACTGCAGGCGGTCGGTCCTTTTCCTATTTAGCACCTAAACTCTGGAACAGTCTTCCTAGCATTGTTCGGGAAGCAGACACACTCTGTCAGTTTAAATCTAGACTAAAAACACATTTCTTTACTATGGCATACACATAAAGCATTTTTAATTTCTATTATTCAAATCAGTTAAATGATTGTTTTAGGCTGCATTAACTAGGTCAGCCGGAACCGGGAACACTTCCCATAACACCTGATGTACTCGTTACATCATAAGAAGAATGGCATCTATGCTAATGTTAGTCTCTCTGTTTATCCCGAGGTTTACTGCAGTCGGCCGGATCCGGGCCGTATCCAGACCAGATGGTGGACCTTAGCCTGGACATGACGACCATATCCCTGAAGTGTCTGTAGAGACAATAGTGTCAATTAAACTCCCCCCTGTAAATGCCACATCGACACGACATCCTCATTAAACTCCAATCTTTCGAATAATCCTACGAATATCTATTTATCTAATATGACTTCTGACCTGTAATGTTGCCAGAATCATAATCATACACTGTTTTGTTCGTCGGCCAGAGGAGAACTGGCACCCCGACTGAGCCTGGTTTCTCCCAAGGTTTTTTCTCCATTCTGGCCCTGAAGGAGTTTTGGTTCCTTGCCACCGTCGCCTTTGGCTTTTGGCTTGCTCAGTTGGGGACACCTAAATTTCAACTATATTACTGATCTGCCCGCATTGACGTTATATGATAATTGAAATGAGCTGGATGACATCACCGTTTTCACCAGAGCGGCTGTACAGCCGAATCAAATTCCGTTGCATTATTTTCCTGTTACCACTGTGAAGCTGCTTTGAAACAATTGCCATTGTAAAAAGCGCTACATAAATAAAGGTGATTTGATTTGATTTGATTTAACAGATTTTAATGATGTATAACACTTATTGACACTTATTGACATTATCTGATGACGAGGACTTGACAGAGCAACCATCGAGTGTTAGACAGTATTCTAGGTTACTACTTGTGGAGTTTTTTTGTCCAATAATTAAAAATTCTGTTTTTTCTGAATTAAGTTGCAGGAAATTACTAGTCATCCAATTTTTTATATCAGCTATGCATTCTGTTAATCTTGTGAATTGGTAAGTTTCGTCAGGGCGTGAAGAAATATAGAGCTGAGTATCGTCAGCATAACAATGAAAACTAACGCCATGCTTCCTAATGGTATCTCCCAGGGGTAGCATGTACAAGGTGAAAAGCAACGGTCCTAGCACTGAGCCTTGCGGTACTCCATACTAAACTTGTGATCGGTGTGACATCTCTTCATTTCACAGAACTGAAACTCAAGACACGCTCGCCGGACAAACGCTGGACCGCGAGTCTATGTGAAGAATCTCGGGACCGACAATATTGTATTATACTATAAGTTAGGAAATGTAACGTTAAGGATGAAACTATCACGTTAAACATGACTTCTCATGACTTCCCCCACTCACTCACTGCGTCGCATTATGGATAATTTTTGATTCACTATACGTTAGTGTTGTTTACATTGTATGCACTTACCCGCTGATTGCCAACAAAACAGACATTTGATGCAGTTTCACTCACCGCCTGCAACGATCTGCAGATCCAGCGGGCCTTGCTTATAAAACATTCGTCACCGAAAATGCCAGGAACACACTTGAAAAACAAATTGCATCCACTGTTCCCTTAACACTGGGTTCTTTGGGAAACTGAACAAGGTTATCTTTCCCTCACAACCAAAAACACACTTCTTTGGTGACATTGTTAAAAATCCTTCTCGACTTGCGTTACCCGAATGATGGGCGTGCTCTCTCCTGCTCTAGTTGGTGTGTGCGTGCGCTTTTCCAGGAGAAGTGTACATACAAGAATTTTCCGCCTTTATTTAGACTTCATACAGGGCCATACTCGAAAAAAACTTGTGAGAGTATTTTTGGCACAGAAATACTCTGTCATACGTCCAACTTATTTTTTTTTAAACTTTAGCCATGTTTAGCATGGGAATCCAACTCTTTAACAGTGTAAATAAGTCAGAATGCATGAAATAGCATTAGACCTGCCAAATGGGCGGGGCATCTGCCCATAAGGTACGCTGTAATGCCCTAAAACGTCAGATTAATCTCCTTCAGCGACGATCTCGGTCCTCGCTGATAAACTCTCAAAGCTACACCACCTTCGCCGAGAAAAGACGAGCCTGCAGCGGAATAGCGAGCTAGCCAGCCCGGACTTCCTGCGAACGAGTCAGCGGCCTGTTTCAATGCGCTCAATCGCCAGCGATCCCGCGAGTTGTCGCGTTTTTCCCCTGCGCTCTCCAATGAACACTACGGTGTATCTTTTTACTGTCATATAACGACATACATCATGTCGTGGTACATGCAACACTCACCTGCATGAAGAGGACGGCCACAATGAGTGCGTGATCTGCCTGGGCAAGGCCCATGCGGACGCTGCTCTCGCCGGTTCCGGCTGCTCTCACTGCGAGAGTATGCCCCTCTCCTCTCTTCGCTCACGGATAGCGTGACCCCGCCCCTCGAGCTCTCCTGTTCCCTTTCCCGTCTGAACCTCGACGGAAAAAACGGCGGAGCCAGAGGGCTGAGTACACCGAGGCTAGCGAGCTCACGTCGGCCCAGTGCCAGCGTGCCTTGTCTTCGCCTCAGAGAGACGTTTCCCCGTGACGTTCTCTCGATCGGACCTGCTCCCTCCGCTCGACACCGAGGGCCTGGTCTCATTCGGCGGCAATGAGGATGACGAGCATCCACACGATGACTCCATGTCTCTTGCCGCTTCGGATGCCGAGGAATGGTTGGGCTCAGTCAACGACCCCACCCCCTCAACACTCACAGCAGTGCAGCAACTCAAAGGCTGGTGCAGACACCGAGCTAATCCGTGTCCTCATGAAAGGCCGTCAATGAGCTCTGCCTGGACTGGGCCTCCCCTGAAGAGCCTGCACGCAGCCGCCTCGAGGAGTGGTATCTGCAGGGGCGCCAGCAGGCCCCTCGACAGACAGCTGCACCGTTCTTTGCTGAGGTGCACAAGGAGCTAGCGAAGTCATGGCGCGCCCTCTACTCTGCTCGTCTCCGCCCATCCATCTCGCACGCGCTCTCCACCATTGACGGCGCTGTCGAGAAGGGCTACGAGAAGCTTCCTCCGCTCGAGGAAACGGTAGCCGCGCACCTCTGCGATAGGCTGGAAGCCTAAGATCGCCCACCCTTCCAAGCCCTGTCGTACAACGTAAGCCTTGGCGAATAGGGCCTATGCTTCCGCCGGCCAAGCAGGCTCCGCTCTCCATTTCGATGGCGGTCCTGCAAGTGTTTCAGGCCAAGCTCCTCCGGACTATGGATGAGACTGGACCAGATCAAGAGGCGTTCCGTGACCTCCGATCACGCGAAGCCTCGCCAGCCTCGTTGTGCTAGAGCGCCACTTATGGCTAAACCTCACCGAGATCAAGGAGGCCGATAAGACCGCCTTCCTTGACGCTCCAATCGCTCCGAATGGCCTATTCTGCCCCGTGGTGGACGGGTTTGCAGACCGCTTCACCACGGCTCAGAAAGCGTCCCAGGCAATGCGACATTTTCTGCCGAAGCGAGCCAGCTCTGCCTCCTCGGCCCCATACCAGCAGCAGCAGCTGCAACACTGCAGGACGGTGCATGCGCCCGCGTCCGCGCAGCCCCGCCCACCACAGGATCAGCTGTGGTTCACCCAGGGCGAGGCTCGGCCATTGCACTCCGGTTGTGCTGACCCCTGCGAATTCCCCAAATGTGGGAATCTCGACTGCATAATTTATGGTAGTGGGGGACTGCGTTCACGCTCTCCCCTGGACATACTGGTTAAAAGCAGATAGCGAGAGGTACCGAGAGGATGCGTGAAGTTTTAACAGCTGTGCCGTGACCCGCGTTCCCAAATGGTGAAGTTCCACTTTTTTTGCCGCCTTCTTCTGATAATGAATGACCTGGGGAGTCCAGAGAATTGAACTGCGGTGGTTTGACCGGGAAAAGCTAGGACCGGTTCGCCAAATGAGGTTTTTCGAATAAATTTCCTTTATTCAACGGGCGATTTGATTGCCAGCAGTGGTCCTAGAGGCAAAGTTGTTCAGATGGAGGAGTTCTATCACATGGTATGACTGTCTTGTGCGTGTGTGAAAAACCAGGTGATATAGCCGTTGTCGTGTTGTTGTTTTTTCATTTTAAAGCGCCAGCAAGTGGCCATTCGCCGCGTCCTTTTTCACCTGACCACAGACTGAGCCCGTACAGAGGTGTGCCGACTTGGGAAAAATTGCCTCGTTCCGTTCAAGAGTTATAGCCGTTTTAGTATGCCCCGCCTGGCCCACTCAGAACGTTTTGGCCTGCCGACGCCAGGGTGAATCGAAATTAAGACTTTTTTCCGATCCCGGTGGACAGACAGACTCCAGAGCATCTTTCTGCACTGGTTTGGGTCAGATCGGGCAAAAAACCTAGGACTAGTATGCAAAAGTAGGTTTTTCAAAGAATCCAAAATACCCGAAAATTTCGCCGGCGCGACCATCAAATCCGAGACGTGCGTCTCGCTCGGCTCGAGCCAAGGATTCCGATGATATAAGACACTTGGTTCTGTGACGGACGGTTTGGGAGCTATGAGCGATTCCGTACTTTTGACTCAAACAGCTCTCTTGTGGTCCGTTTTCGGGGCCAAGCAACGCTGAGCTTGATTGTTGGCGACGTTTGCCCCTCCGCCAGCCCCCCTTCACCGCGGCCCAGATGGGCGTCGCCTTTACCGGCTCCCCTGCCGCTGCGTCATAGCGGCATCGCTTCTCGGCCTTTTGGCTAAGATCAAGTGTAGTATCTGTTCTTATCAGTTTAATATCTGATACGTCCCCTATCCGGGGACTGCATATTAAATAGATTTTTGGCACATGGAGCCGAAAACGGGGCTTGCTCCGTCCACTCCACGCATCGACCTGGTATTGCAGTGCCTCCAGGAACGGTGTGCTTCCCCTTTTTGGGGACTGCGAATTGTTGTGGCTAATAGCAGAGTGAATATCCCTGGAGCTTTACCAGGAAGTACAGGCATACGTAGGAAGCGCACAAGAACGATTGATGTGACCCACCGATAATAACGCTACAAAGAAAACAAAGTTTAAAAGAGGAAAAAAAGCAACAAAGCGCAGTCGTAGAGGTATAGGGCGAAGGAAAAAAGCGTTGGTTCCCAACCCATCACTGCACATTTCTGATGTCCCTTTTATCTGACGCACTTACTTTTATTTTAGCTGATGGCTTGAGAATCAGGTGTGTTTGATTTAGGGACACCTGATTCAACTCATGGTCGCGCACGTCGCAGGCAAGTAATGAAAGGTCCTTCCTTTGCTTGGGGGTAGGGGAGGGGAACGTCACCGTTGGAGAGGATGGCAAAGAGGGATAGGGCGCGTCTGACTGGAGGCCTGGCAATTCATACTTACCTGGCAGGGGAGACACCATGATCAGGAAGGTGGTTCACCCAGGGCGAGGCTCGGCCATTGCACTCCGGTTGTGCTGACCCCTGCGAATTCCCCAAATGTGGGAATCTCGACTGCATAATTTATGGTAGTGGGGGACTGCGTTCGCGCTCTCCCCTGGACATACTGGTTAAAAGCAGATAGCGAGAGGTACCGAGAGGATGCGTGGCGTTTTAACAGCTGTGCCGTGACCCGCGTCCCCAAATGGTGAAGTTCCACTTTTTTTGCCGCCTTCTTCTGATAATGAATGACCTGGGGAGTCCAGAGAATTGAACTGCGGTGGTTTGACCGGGAAAAGCTAGGACCGGTTCGCCAAATGAGGTTTTTCGAATAAATCTCCGTTATTCAACGGGCGATTTGATTGCCAGCAGTGGTCCTAGAGGCAAAGTTGTTCAGATGGAGGAGTTCTATCACATGGTATGACTGTCTTGTGCGTGTGTGAAAAACCAGGTGATATAGCCGTTGTCGTGTTGTTGTTTTTTCATTTTAAAGCGCCAGCAAGTGGCCATTCGCCGCGTCCTTTTTCACCTGACCACAGACTGAGCCTGTACAGAGGTGTGCCGACTTGGGTAAAATTGCCTCGTTCCGTTCAAGAGTTATAGCCGTTTTAGTATGCCCCGCCTGGCCCACTCAGAACGTTTTGGCCTGCCGACGCCAGGGTGAATCGAAATTAAGACTTTTTTCCGATCCCGGTGGACAGTCAGACTCCAGAGCATCTTTCTGCACTGGTTTGGGTCAGATTGGGCAAAAAACCTAGGACTAGTGTGCAAAAGTAGGTTTTTCAAAGAATCCAAAATACCCGAAAATTTCGCCGTCGCGACCATCAAATCCGAGACGTGCGTCTCGCTCGGCTCGAGCCAAGGATTCCGATGATATAAGAGACTTGGTTCTGCGAAGGACGGTTTGGGAGCTATGAGCGATTCCGTACTTTTGACTCAAACAGCTCTCTTGTGGTCCGTTTTCGGGGCCAAGCAACGCTGAGCTTGATTGTTGGCGACGTTTGCCCCTCCGCCAGCCCCCCTTCACCGCGGCCCAGATGGGCGTCGCCTTTGCCGGCTCCCCTGCCGCTGCGTCATAGCGGCATCGCTTCTCGGCCTTTTGGCTAAGATCAAGTGTAGTATCTGTTCTTATCAGTTTAATATCTGATACGTCCCCTATCCGGGGACTGCATATTAAATTGATTTTTGGCACATGGAGCCGGAAACCGGGGCTTGCTCCGTCCACTCCACGCATCGACCTGGTATTGCAGTGCCTCCAGGAACGGTGTGCTTCCCCTTTTTGGGGACTGCGAATTGTTGTGGCTAATAGCAGAGCGAATATCCCTGGAGCTTTACCAGGAAGTACAGGCATACGTAGGAAGCGCACAAGAACGATTGATGTGACCCACCGATAATAACGCTACAAAGAAAACAAAGTTTAAAAGAGGAAAAAAAGCAACAAAGCGCAGTCGTAGAGGTATAGGGCGAAGGAAAAAATCGTTGGTTCCCAACCCATCACTGCACATTTCTGATGTCCCTTTTATCTGACGCACTTACTTTTATTTTAGCTGATGGCTTGAGAATCAGGTGTGTTTGATTTAGGGACACCTGATTCAACTCATGGTCGCGCACGTCGCAGGCAAGTAATGAAAGGTCCTTCCTTTGCTTGGGGGTAGGGGAGGGGAACGTCACCGTTGGAGAGGATGGCAAAGAGGGATAGGGCGCGTCTGACTGGAGGCCTGGCAATTCATACTTACCTGGCAGGGGAGACACCATGATCAGGAAGGTGGTTCACCCAGGGCGAGGCTCGGTCATTGCACTCCGGTTGTGCTGATCCCTGCGAATTCCCCAAATGTGGGAATCTCGACTGCATAATTTACAGTAGTGGGGGACTGCGTTCGCGCTCTCCCCTGGACATACTGGTTAAAAGCAGATAGTGAGAGGTACCGAGAGGATGCGTGGCGTTTTAACAGCTGTGCCGTGACCCGCGTCCCCAAATGGTGAAGTTCCACTTTTTTTGCCGCCTTCTTCTGATAATGAATGACCTGGGGAGTCCAGAGAATTGAACTGCGGTGGTTTGACCGGGAAAAGCTAGGACCGGTTCGCCAAATGAGGTTTTTCGAATAAATCTCCGTTATTCAACGGGCGATTTGATTGCCAGCAGTGGTCCTAGAGGCAAAGTTGTTCAGATGGAGGAGTTCTATCACATGGTATGACTGTCTTGTGCATGTGTGAAAAACCAGGTGATATAGCCGTTGTCGTGTTGTTGTTTTTTCATTTTAAAGCGCCAGCAAGTGGCCATTCGCCGCGTCCTTTTTCACCTGACCACAGACTGAGCCCGTACAGAGGTGTGCCGACTTGGGTAAAATTGCCTCGTTCCGTTCAAGAGTTATAGCCGTTTTAGTATGCCCCGCCTGGCCCACTCAGAACGTTTTGGCCTGCCGACGCCAGGGTGAATCGAAATTAAGACTTTTTTCCGATCCCGGTGGACAGTCAGACTCCAGAGCATCTTTCTGCACTGGTTTGGGTCAGATCGGGCAAAAAACCTAGGACTAGTGTGCAAAAGTAGGTTTTTCAAAGAATCCAAAATACCCGAAAATTTCGCCGGCGCGACCATCAAATCCGAGACGTGCGTCTTGCTCGGTTCGAGCCAAGGATTCCGATGATATAAGACACTTGGTTCTGCGACGGACGGTTTGGGAGCTATGAGCGATTCCGTACTTTTGACTCAAACAGCTCTCTTGGGGTCCGTTTTCGGGGCCAAGCAACGCTGAGCTTGATTGTTGGCGACGTTTGCCCCTCCGCCAGCCCCCCTTCACCGCGGCCCAGATGGGCGTCGCCTTTGCCGGCTCCCCTGCCGCTGCGTCATAGCGGCATCGCTTCTCGGCCTTTTGGCTAAGATCAAGTGTAGTATCTGTTCTTATCAGTTTAATATCTGATACGTCCCCTATCCGGGGACTGCATATTAAATTGATTTTTGGCACATGGAGCCGGAAACCGGGGCTTGCTCCGTCCACTCCACGCATCGATCTGGTATTGCAGTGCCTCCAGGAACGGTGTGCTTCCCCTTTTTGGGGACTGCGAATTGTTGTGGCTAATAGCAGAGCGAATATTCCTGGAGCTTTACCAGGAAGTACAGGCATACGTAGGAAGCGCACAAGAACGATTGATGTGACCCACCGATAATAACGCTACAAAGAAAACAAAGTTTAAAAGAGGAAAAAAAGCAACAAAGCGCAGTCGTAGAGGTATAGGGCGAAGGAAAAAAGCGTTGGTTCCCAACCCATCACTGCACATTTCTGATGTCCCTTTTATCTGACGCACTTTCTTTTATTTTTGCTGATGGCTTGAGAATCAGGTGTGTTTGATTTAGGGACACCTGATTCAACTCATGGTCGCGCACGTCGCAGGCAAGTAATGAAAGGTCCTTCCTTTGCTTGGGGGTAGGGGAGGGGAACGTCACCGTTGGAGAGGATGGCAAAGAGGGATAGGGCGCGTCTGACTGGAGGCCTGGCAATTCATACTTACCTGGCAGGGGAGACACCATGATCAGGAAGGTGGTTCACCCAGGGCGAGGCTCGGCCATTGCACTCCGGTTGTGCTGACCCCTGCGAATTCCCCAAATGTGGGAATCTCGACTGCATAATTTATGGTAGTGGGGGACTGCGTTCGCGCTCTCCCCTGGACATACTGGTTAAAAGCAGATAGCGAGAAGTACCGAGAGGATGCGTGGCGTTTTAACAGCTGTGCCGTGACCCGCGTCCCCAAATGGTGAAGTTCCACTTTTTTTGCCGCCTTCTTCTGATAATGAATGACCTGGGGAGTCCGGAGAATTGAACTGCGGTGGTTTGACCGGGAAAAGCTAGGACCGGTTCGCCAAATGAGGTTTTTCGAATAAATCTCCGTTATTCAACGGGCGATTTGATTGCCAGCAGTGGTCCTAGAGGCAAAGTTGTTCAGATGGAGGAGTTCTATCACATGGTATGACTGTCTTGTGCGTGTGTGAAAAACCAGGTGATATAGCCGTTGTCGTGTTGTTGTTTTTTCATTTTAAAGCGCCAGCAAGTGGCCATTCGCCGAGTCCTTTTTCACCTGACCACAGACTGAGCCCGTACAGAGGTGTGCCGACTTGGGTAAAATTGCCTCGTTCCGTTCAAGAGTTATAGCCGTTTTAGTATGCCCCGCCTGGCCCACTCAGAACGTTTTGGCCTGCCGACGCCAGGGTGAATCGAAATTAAGACTTTTTTCCGATCCCGGTGGACAGTCAGACTCCAGAGCATCTTTCTGCACTGGTTTGGGTCAGATCGGGCAAAAAACCTAGGACTAGTGTGCAACAGTAGGTTTTACAAAGAATCCAAAATACCCGAAAATTTCGCCGGCGCGACCATCAAATCCGAGACGTGCGTCTCGCTCGGCTCGAGCCAAGGATTCCGATGATATAAGACACTTGGTTCTGCGACGGACGGTTTGGGAGCTATGAGCGATTCCGTACTTTTGACTCAAACAGCTCTCTTGTGGTCCGTTTTCGGGGCCAAGCAACGCTGAGCTTGATTGTTGGCGACGTTTGCCCCTCCGCCAGCCCCCCTTCACCGCGGCCCAGATGGGCGTCGCCTTTGCCGGCTCCCCTGCCGCTGCGTTATAGCGGCATCGCTTCTCGGCCTTTTGGCTAAGATCAAGTGTAGTATCTGTTCTTATCAGTTTAATATCTGATACGTCCCCTATCCGGGGACTGCATATTAAATTGATTTTTGGCACATGGAGCCGGAAACCGGGGCTTGCTCCGTCCACTCCACGCATCGACCTGGTATTGCAGTGCCTCCAGGAACGGTGTGCTTCCCCTTTTTGGG
Organism: Coreius guichenoti; assembly: GCA_039654105.1. NCBI lineage: Eukaryota > Metazoa > Chordata > Actinopteri > Cypriniformes > Gobionidae > Coreius > Coreius guichenoti. The sequence continues at coordinate 39,677,788 of CM077178.1, forward strand.
GACTGCGAATTGTTGTGGCTAATAGCAGAGCGAATATCCCTGGAGCTTTACCAGGAAGTACAGGCATACGTAGGAAGCGCACAAGAACGATTGATGTGACCCACCGATAATAACGCTACAAAGAAAACAAAGTTTAAAAGAGGAAAAAAAGCAACAAAGCGCAGTCGTAGAGGTATAGGGCGAAGGAAAAAAGCGTTGGTTCCCAACCCATCACTGCACATTTCTGATGTCCCTTTTATCTGACGCACTTACTTTTATTTTAGCTGATGGCTTGAGAATCAGGTGTGTTTGATTTAGGGACACCTGATTCAACTCATGGTCGCGCACGTCGCAGGCAAGTAATGAAAGGTCCTTCCTTTGCTTGGGGGTAGGGGAGGGGAACGTCACCGTTGGAGAGGATGGCAAAGAGGGATAGGGCGCGTCTGACTGGAGGCCTGGCAATTCATACTTACCTGGCAGGGGAGACACCATGATCAGGAAGGTGGTTCACCAAGGGCGAGGTTCGGCCATTGCACTCCGGTTGTGCTGACCCCTGCGAATTCCCCAAATGTGGAAATCTCGACTGCATAATTTATGGTAGTGGGGGACTGCGTTCGCGCTCTCCCCTGGACATACTGGTTAAAAGCAGATAGCGAGAAGTACCGAGAGGATGCGTGACCCGCATCCCCAAATGGTGAAGTTCCACTTTTTTTGCCGCCTTCTTCTGATAATGAATGACCTGGGGAGTCCAGAGAATTGAACTGCGGTGGTTTGATCAAATCAAAATCAAATCACCTTTATTTATATAGCGCTTTTTACAATGGCAATTGTTTCAAAGCAGCTTCACAGTGGTAACAGGAAAATAATGCAACGGAATTTGATTCGGCTGTACAGCCGCTCTGGAGAAAACGGTGATGTCATCCAGCTCATTTCAATTATCATATAGTGTCAATGGGGGCGGATCAGTAATATAATTGAAATTTAGGTGTCCCCAACTGAGCAAGCCAAAAGCCAAAGGCGACGGTGGCAAGGAACCAAAACTCCTTCAGGGCCAGAATGGAGAAAAGAAAACCTTGGGAGAAACCAGGCTCAGTCGGGGTGCCAGTTCTCCTCTGGCCGACGAACAAATAGTGTATGATTATGATTCTGGCAACATTACAGGTCAGAAGTCATATTAGATAAATAGATATTCGTAGGATTATTCGAAAGATTGGAGTTGTCACGCCGGGGACGGGTTTAATTAGGATGTCGTGTCGATGCGGCATTTACAGGGGGGAGTTTAATTGACACTATTGTCTCTACAGACACTTCAGGGATATGGTCATCATGTCCAGGCTAAGGTCCACCATCTGGTCTGGATACGGCCCGGATCCGGCCGACTGCAGTAAACCTCGGGATAAACAGAGAGACTAACATTAGCGTAGATGCCATTCTTCTTATGATGTAACGAGTACATCAGGTGTTATGGGAAGTGTTCCCGGTTCCGGCTGACCTAGTTAATGCAGCCTAAAACAATCATTTAACTGATTTGAATAACAGAAATTAAAAATGTTTTATGTGTATGCCATAGTAAAGAGATGTGTTTTTAGTCTAGATTTAAACTGACAGAGTGTGTCTGCTTCCCGAACAATACTAGGAAGACTGTTCCAGAGTTTAGGTGCTAAATAGGAAAAGGACCGACCGCCTGCAGTTGATTTTGATATTCTAGGTATTATCAACTGGCCAGAATTTTGAGACCGCAATAAACGTGATGTTTTTGACCGGGAAAAGCTAGGACCGGTTCGCCAAATGAGGTTTTTCGAATAAATCTCCGTTATTCAACGGGCGATTTGATTGCCAGCAGTGGTCCTAGAGGCAAAGTTGTTCAGATGGAGGAGTTCTATCACATGGTATGACTGTCTTGTGCGTGTGTGAAAAACCAGGTGATATAGCCGTTGTCGTGTTGTTGTTTTTTCATTTTAAAGCGCCAGCAAGTGGCCATTCGCCGCGTCCTTTTTCACCTGACCACAGACTGAGCCCGTACAGAGGTGTGCCGACTTGGGTAAAATTGCCTCGTTCCGTTCAAGAGTTATAGCCGTTTTAGTATGCCCCGCCTGGCCCACTCAGAACGTTTTGGCCTGCCGACGCCAGGGTGAATCGAAATTAAGACTTTTTTCCGATCCCGGTGGACAGTCAGACTCCAGAGCATCTTTCTGCACTGGTTTGGGTCAGATCGGGCAAAAAACCTAGGACTAGTGTGCAAAAGTAGGTTTTTCAAAGAATCCAAAATACCCGAAAATTTCGCCGGTGCGACCATCAAATCCGAGACGTGCGTCTCGCTCGGCTCGAGCCAAGGATTCCGATGATATAAGACCATTGGTTCTGCGACGGACGGTTTGGGAGCTATGAGCGATTCCGTACTTTTGACTCAAACAGCTCTCTTGTGGTCCGTTTTCGGGGCCAAGCAACGCTGAGCTTGATTGTTGGCGACGTTTGCCCCTCCGCCAGCCCCCCTTCACCGCGGCCCAGATGGGCGTCGCCTTTGCCGGCTCCCCTGCCGCTGCGTCATAGCGGCATCGCTTCTCGGCCTTTTGGCTAAGATCAAGTGTAGTATCTGTTCTTATCAGTTTAATATCTGATACGTCCCCTATCCGGGGACTGCATATTAAATTGTTTTTTGGCACATGGAGCCGGAAACCGGGGCTTGCTCCGTCCACTCCACGCATCGACCTGGTATTGCAGTGCCTCCAGGAACGGTGTGCTTCCCCTTTTTGGGGACTGCGAATTGTTGTGGCTAATAGCAGAGCGAATATCCCTGGAGCTTTACCAGGAAATACAGGCATACGTAGGAAGCGCACAAGAACGATTGATGTGACCCACCGATAATAACGCTACAAAGTTTAAAAGAGGAAAAAAAGCAACAAAGCGCAGTCGTAGAGGTATAGGGCGAAGGAAAAAAGCGTTGGTTCCCAACCCATCACTGCACATTTCTGATGTCCCTTTTATCTGACGCACTTACTTTTATTTTAGCTGATGGCTTGAGAATCAGTTGTGTTTGATTTAGGGACACCTGATTCAACTCATGGTCGCGCACGTCGCAGGCAAGTAATGAAAGGTCCTTCCTTTGCTTGGGGGTAGGGGAGGGGAACGTCACCGTTGGAGAGGATGGCAAAGAGGGATAGGGCGCGTCTGACTGGAGGCCTGGCAATTCATACTTACCTGGCAGGGGAGACACCATGATCAGGAAGGTGGTTCACCCAGGGCGAGGCTCGGCCATTGCACTCCGGTTGTGCTGACCCCTGCGAATTCCCCAAATGTGGGAATCTCGACTGCATAATTTATGGTAGTGGGGGACTGCGTTCGCGCTCTCCCCTGGACATACTGGTTAAAAGCAGATAGCGAGAAGTACCGAGAGGATGCGTGGCGTTTTAACAGCTGTGCCGTGACCCGCGTCCCCAAATGGTGAAGTTCCACTTTTTTTGCCGCCTTCTTCTGATAATGAATGACCTGGGGAGTCCGGAGAATTGAACTGCGGTGGTTTGACCGGGAAAAGCTAGGACCGGTTTAGCCAAATGAGGTTTTTCGAATAAATCTCCGTTATTCAACGGTCGATTTGATTGCCAGCAGTGGTCCTAGAGGCAAAGTTGTTCAGATGGAGGAGTTCTATCAAATGGTATGACTGTCTTGTGCGTGTGTGAAAAACCAGGTGATATAGCCGTTGTCGTGTTGTTGTTTTTTCATTTTAAAGCGCCAGCAAGTGGCCATTCGCCGCGTCCTTTTTCACCTGACCACAGACTGAGCCCGTACAGAGTTGTGCCGACTTGGGTAAAATTGCCTAGTTCCGTTCAAGAGTTATAGCCGTTTTAGTATGCCCCGCCTGGCCCACTCAGAACGTTTTGGCCTGTCGACGCCAGGGTGAATCGAAATTAAGACTTTTTTCCGATCCCGGTGGACAGTCAGACTCCAGAGCATCTTTCTGCACTGGTTTGGGTCAGATCGGGCAAAAAACCTAGGACTAGTGTGCAAAAGTAGGTTTTTCAAAGAATCCAAAATACCCGAAAATTTCGCCGGTGCGACCATCAAATCCGAGACGTGCGTCTCGCTCGGCTCGAGCCAAGGATTCCGATGATATAAGACCATTGGTTCTGCGACGGACGGTTTGGGAGCTATGAGCGATTCCGTACTTTTGACTCAAACAGCTCTCTTGTGGTCCGTTTTCGGGGCCAAGCAACGCTGAGCTTGATTGTTGGCGACGTTTGCCCCTCCGCCAGCCCCCCTTCACCGCGGCCCAGATGGGCGTCGCCTTTGCCGGCTCCCCTGCCGCTGCGTCATAGCGGCATCGCTTCTTGGCCTTTTGGCTAAGATCAAGTGTAGTATCTGTTCTTATCAGTTTAATATCTGATACGTCCCCTATCCGGGGACTGCATATTAAATTGTTTTTTGGCACATGGAGCCGGAAACCGGGGCTTGCTCCGTCCACTCCACGCATCGACCTGGTATTGCAGTGCCTCCAGGAACGGTGTGCTTCCCCTTTTTGGGGACTGCGAATTGTTGTGGCTAATAGCAGAGCGAATATCCCTGGAGCTTTACCAGGAAATACAGGCATACGTAGGAAGCGCACAAGAACGATTGATGTGACCCACCGATAATAACGCTACAAAGTTTAAAAGAGGAAAAAAAGCAACAAAGCGCAGTCGTAGAGGTATAGGGCGAAGGAAAAAAGCGTTGGTTCCCAACCCATCACTGCACATTTCTGATGTCCCTTTTATCTGACGCACTTACTTTTATTTTAGCTGATGGCTTGAGAATCAGGTGTGTTTGATTTAGGGACACCTGATTCAACTCATGGTCGCGCACGTCGCAGGCAAGTAATGAAAGGTCCTTCCTTTGCTTGGGGGTAGGGGAGGGGAACGTCACCGTTGGAGAGGATGGCAAAGAGGGATAGGGCGCGTCTGACTGGAGGCCTGGCAATTCATACTTACCTGGCAGGGGAGACACCATGATCAGGAAGGTGGTTCACCCAGGGCGAGGCTCGGCCATTGCACTCCGGTTGTGCTGACCCCTGCGAATTCCCCAAATGTGGGAATCTTGACTGCATAATTTATGGTAGTGGGGGACTGCGTTCGCGCTCTCCCCTGGACATACTGGTTAAAAGCAGATAGCGAGAGGTACCGAGAGGATGCGTGGCGTTTTAACAGCTGTGCCGTGACCCGCGTCCTCAAATGGTGAAGTTCCACTTTTTTTGCCGCCTTCTTCTGATAATGAATGACCTGGGGAGTCCAGAGATTTGAACTGCGGTGGTTTGACCGGGAAAAGCTAGGACCGGTTCGCCAAATGAGGTTTTTCGAATAAATCTCCGTTATTCAACGGGCGATTTGATTGCCAGCAGTGGTCCTAGAGGCAAAGTTGTTCAGATGGAGGAGTTCTATCACATGGTATGACTGTCTTGTGCGTGTGTGAAAAACCAGGTGATATAGCCGTTGTCGTGTTGTTGTTTTTTCATTTTAAAGCGCCAGCAAGTGGCCATTCGCCGCGTCCTTTTTCACCTGACCACAGACTGAGCCCGTAAAGAGGTGTGCCGACTTGGGTAAAATTGCCTCGTTCCGTTCAAGAGTTATAGCCGTTTTAGTATGCCCCGCCTGGCCCACTCAGAACGTTTTGGCCTGCCGACGCCAGGGTGAATCGAAATTAAGACTTTTTTCCGATCCCGGTGGACAGTCAGACTCCAGAGCATCTTTCTGCACTGGTTTGGGTCAGATCGGGCAAAAAACCTAGGACTAGTGTGCAAAAGTAGGTTTTTCAAAGAATCCAAAATACCCGAAAATTTCGCCGGCGCGACCATCAAATCCGAGACGTGCGTCTCGCTCAGCTCGAGCCAAGGATTCCGATGATATAAGACACTTGGTTCTGCGACGGACGGTTTGGGAGCTATGAGCGATTCCGTACTTTTGACTCAAACAGCTCTCTTGTGGTCCGTTTTCGGGGCCAAGCAACGCTGAGCTTGATTGTTGGCGACGTTTGCCCCTCCGCCAGCCCCCCTTCACCGCGGCCCAGATGGGCGTCGCCTTTGCCGGCTCCCCTGCCGCTGCGTCATAGCGGCATCGCTTTTCGGCCTTTTGGCTAAGATCAAGTGTAGTATCTGTTCTTATCAGTTTAATATCTGATACGTCCCCTATCCGGGGACTGCATATTAAATTGATTTTTGGCACATGGAGCCGGAAACCGGGGCTTGCTCCGTCCACTCCACGCATCGACCTGGTATTGCAGTGCCTCCAGGAACGGTGTGCTTCCCCTTTTTGGGGACTGCGAATTGTTGTGGCTAATAGCAGAGCGAATATCCCTGGAGCTTTACCAGGAAGTACAGGCATACGTAGGAAGCGCACAAGAACGATTGATGTGACCCACCGATAATAACGCTACAAAGAAAACAAAGTTTAAAAGAGGAAAAAAAGCAACAAAGCGCAGTCGTAGAGGTACAGGGCGAAGGAAAAAAGCGTTGGTTCCCAACCCATCACTGCACATTTCTGATGTCCCTTTTATCTGACGCACTTACTTTTATTTTAGCTGATGGCTTGAGAATCAGGTGTGTTTGATTTAGGGACACCTGATTCAACTCATGGTCGCGCACGTCGCAGGCAAGTAATGAAAGGTCCTTCCTTTGCTTGGGGGTAGGGTAGGGTAGGGTAGGGGAGGGGAACGTCACCGTTGGAGAGGATGGCAAAGAGGGATAGGGCGCGTCTGACTGGAGGCCTGGCAATTCATACTTACCTGGCAGGGGAGACACCATGATCAGGAAGGTGGTTCACCCAGGGCGAGGCTCGGCCATTGCACTCCGGTTGTGCTGACCCCTGCGAATTCCCCAAATGTGGGAATCTCGACTGCATAATTTATGGTAGTGGGGGACTGCGTTCGCGCTCTCCCCTGGACATACTGGTTAAAAGCAGATAGCGAGAAGTACCGAGAGGATGCGTGGCGTTTTAACAGCTGTGCCGTGACCCGCGTCCCCAAATGGTGAAGTTCCACTTTTTTTGCCGCCTTCTTCTGATAATGAATGACCTGGGGAGTCCGGAGAATTGAACTGCGGTGGTTTGACCGGGAAAAGCTAGGACCGGTTTAGCCAAATGAGGTTTTTCGAATAAATCTCCGTTATTCAACGGGCGATTTGATTGCCAGCAGTGGTCCTAGAGGCAAAGTTGTTCAGATGGAGGAGTTCTATCACATGGTATGACTGTCTTGTGCGTGTGTGAAAAACCAGGTGATATAGCCGTTGTCGTGTTGTTGTTTTTTCATTTTAAAGCGCCAGCAAGTGGCCATTCGCCGCGTCCTTTTTCACCTGACCACAGACTGAGCCCGTACAGAGTTGTGCCGACTTGGGTAAAATTGCCTAGTTCCGTTCAAGAGTTATAGCCGTTTTAGTATGCCCCGCCTGGCCCACTCAGAACGTTTTGGCCTGTTGACGCCAGGGTGAATCGAAATTAAGACTTTTTTCCGATCCCGGTGGACAGTCAGACTCCAGAGCATCTTTCTGCACTGGTTTGGGTCAGATTGGGCAAAAAACCTAGGACTAGTGTGCAAATGTAGGTTTTTCAAAGAATCCAAAATACCCGAAAATTTCGCCGGCGCGACCATCAAATCCGAGACGTGCGTCTCGCTCGGCTCGAGCCAAGGATTCCGATGATATAAGACACTTGGTTCTGCGACGGACGGTTTGGGAGCTATGAGCGATTCCGTACTTTTGACTCAAACAGCTCTCTTGTGGTCCGTTTTCGGGGCCAAGCAACGCTGAGCTTGATTGTTGGCGACGTTTGCCCCTCCGCCAGCCCCCCTTCACCGCGGCCCAGATGGGCGTCGCCTTTGCCGGCTCCCCTGCCGCTGCGTCATAGCGGCATCGCTTCTCGGCCTTTTGGCTAAGATCAAGTGTAGTATCTGTTCTTATCAGTTTAATATCTGATACGTCCCCTATCCGGGGACTGCATATTAAATTGATTTTTGGCACATGGAGCCGGAAACCGGGGCTTGCTCCGTCCACTCCACGCATCGACCTGGTATTGCAGTGCCTCCAGGAACGGTGTGCTTCCCCTTTTTGGGGACTGCGAATTGTTGTGGCTAATAGCAGAGCGAATATCCCTGGTGCTTTACCAGGAAGTACAGGCATACGTAGGAAGCGCACAAGAACGATTGATGTGACCCACCGATAATAACGCTACAAAGAAAACAAAGTTTAAAAGAGGAAAAAAAGCAACAAAGCGCAGTCGTAGAGGTACAGGGCGAAGGAAAAAAGCGTTGGTTCCCAACCCATCACTGCACATTTCTGATGTCCCTTTTATCTGACGCACTTACTTTTATTTTAGCTGATGGCTTGAGAATCAGGTGTGTTTGATTTAGGGACACCTGATTCAACTCATGGTCGCGCACGTCGCAGGCAAGTAATGAAAGGTCCTTCCTTTGCTTGGGGGTAGGGGAGGGGAACGTCACCGTTGGAGAGGATGGCAAAGAGGGATAGGGCGCGTCTGACTGGAGGCCTGGCAATTCATACTTACCTGGCAGGGGAGACACCATGATCAGGAAGGTGGTTCACCCAGGGCGAGGCTCGGCCATTGCACTCCGGTTGTGCTGACCCCTGCGAATTCCCCAAATGTGGGAATCTCGACTGCATAATTTATGGTAGTGGGGGACTGCGTTCGCGCTCTCCCCTGGACATACTGGTTAAAAGCAGATAGCGAGAGGTACCGAGAGGATGCGTGGCGTTTTAACAGCTGTGCCGTGACCCGCGTCCCCAAATGGTGAAGTTCCACTTTTTTTGCCGCCTTCTTCTGATAATGAATGACCTGGGGAGTCCAGAGAATTGAACTGCGGTGGTTTGACCGGGAAAAGCTAGGACCGGTTCGCCAAATGAGGTTTTTCGAATAAATCTCCGTTATTCAACGGGCGATTTGATTGCCAGCAGTGGTCCTAGAGGCAAAGTTGTTCAGATGGAGGAGTTCTATCACATGGTATGACTGTCTTGTGCGTGTGTGAAAAACCAGGTGATATAGCCGTTGTCGTGTTGTTGTTTTTTCATTTTAAAGCGCCAGCAAGTGGCCATTCGCCGCGTCCTTTTTCACCTGACCACAGACTGAGCCCGTAAAGAGGTGTGCCGACTTGGGTAAAATTGCCTCGTTCCGTTCAAGAGTTATAGCCGTTTTAGTATGCCCCGCCTGGCCCACTCAGAACGTTTTGGCCTGCCGACGCCAGGGTGAATCGAAATTAAGACTTTTTTCCGATCCCGGTGGACAGTCAGACTCCAGAGCATCTTTCTGCACTGGTTTGGGTCAGATCGGGCAAAAAACCTAGGACTAGTGTGCAAAAGTAGGTTTTTCAAAGAATCCAAAATACCCGAAAATTTCGCCGGCGCGACCATCAAATCCGAGACGTGCGTCTCGCTCGGCTCGAGCCAAGGATTCCGATGATATAAGACACTTGGTTCTGCGACGGACGGTTTGGGAGCTATGAGCGATTCCGTACTTTTGACTCAAACAGCTCTCTTGTGGTCCGTTTTCGGGGCCAAGCAACGCTGAGCTTGATTGTTGGCGACGTTTGCCCCTCCGCCAGCCCCCCTTCACCGCGGCCCAGATGGGCGTCGCCTTTGCCGGCTCCCCTGCCGCTGCGTCATAGCGGCATTGCTTCTCGGCCTTTTGGCTAAGATCAAGTGTAGTATCTGTTTTTATCAGTTTAATATCTGATACGTCCCCTATCCGGGGACTGCATATTAAATTGATTTTTGGCACATGGAGCCGGAAACCGGGGCTTGCTCCGTCCACTCCACGCATCGACCTGGTATTGCAGTGCCTCCAGGAACGGTGTGCTTCCCCTTTTTGGGGTCTGCGAATTGTTGTGGCTAATAGCAGAGCGAATATCCCTGGAGCTTTACCAGGAAGTACAGGCATACGTAGGAAGCGCACAAGAACGATTGATGTGACCCACCGATAATAACGCTACAAAGAAAACAAAGTTTAAAAGAGGAAAAAAAGCAACAAAGCGCAGTCGTAGAGGTACAGGGCGAAGGAAAAAAGCGTTGGTTCCCAACCCATCACTGCACATTTCTGATGTCCCTTTTATCTGACGCACTTACTTTTATTTTAGCTGATGGCTTGAGAATCAGGTGTGTTTGATTTAGGGACACCTGATTCAACTCATGGTCGCGCACGTCGCAGGCAAGTAATGAAAGGTCCTTCCTTTGCTTGGGGGTAGGGTAGGGTAGGGGAGGGGAACGTCACCGTTGGAGAGGATGGCAAAGAGGGATAGGGCGCGTCTGACTGGAGGCCTGGCAATTCATACTTACCTGGCAGGGGAGACACCATGATCAGGAAGGTGGTTCACCCAGGGCGAGGCTCGGCCATTGCACTCCGGTTGTGCTGACCCCTGCGAATTCCCCAAATGTGGGAATCTCGACTGCATAATTTATGGTAGTGGGGGACTGCGTTCGCGCTCTCCCCTGGACATACTGGTTAAAAGCAGATAGCGAGAAGTACCGAGAGGATGCGTGGCGTTTTAACAGCTGTGCCGTGACCCGCGTCCCCAAATGGTGAAGTTCCACTTTTTTTGCCGCCTTCTTCTGATAATGAATGACCTGGGGAGTCCGGAGAATTGAACTGCGGTGGTTTGACCGGGAAAAGCTAGGACCGGTTTAGCCAAATGAGGTTTTTCGAATAAATCTCCGTTATTCAACGGGCGATTTGATTGCCAGCAGTGGTCCTAGAGGCAAAGTTGTTCAGATGGAGGAGTTCTATCACATGGTATGACTGTCTTGTGCGTGTGTGAAAAACCAGGTGATATAGCCGTTGTCGTGTTGTTGTTTTTTCATTTTAAAGCGCCAGCAAGTGGCCATTCGCCGCGTCCTTTTTCACCTGACCACAGACTGAGCCCGTACAGAGTTGTGCCGACTTGGGTAAAATTGCCTAGTTCCGTTCAAGAGTTATAGCCGTTTTAGTATGCCCCGCCTGGCCCACTCAGAACGTTTTGGCCTGTTGACGCCAGGGTGAATCGAAATTAAGACTTTTTTCCGATCCCGGTGGACAGTCAGACTCCAGAGCATCTTTCTGCACTGGTTTGGGTCAGATTGGGCAAAAAACCTAGGACTAGTGTGCAAATGTAGGTTTTTCAAAGAATCCAAAATACCCGAAAATTTCGCCGGCGCGACCATCAAATCCGAGACGTGCGTCTCGCTCGGCTCGAGCCAAGGATTCCGATGATATAAGACACTTGGTTCTGCGACGGACGGTTTGGGAGCTATGAGCGATTCCGTACTTTTGACTCAAACAGCTCTCTTGTGGTCCGTTTTCGGGGCCAAGCAACGCTGAGCTTGATTGTTGGCGACGTTTGCCCCTCCGCCAGCCCCCCTTCACCGCGGCCCAGATGGGCGTCGCCTTTGCCGGCTCCCCTGCCGCTGCGTCATAGCGGCATCGCTTCTCGGCCTTTTGGCTAAGATCAAGTGTAGTATCTGTTCTTATCAGTTTAATATCTGATACGTCCCCTATCCGGGGACTGCATATTAAATTGATTTTTGGCACATGGAGCCGGAAACCGGGGCTTGCTCCGTCCACTCCACGCATCGACCTGGTATTGCAGTGCCTCCAGGAACGGTGTGCTTCCCCTTTTTGGGGACTGCGAATTGTTGTGGCTAATAGCAGAGCGAATATCCCTGGTGCTTTACCAGGAAGTACAGGCATACGTAGGAAGCGCACAAGAACGATTGATGTGACCCACCGATAATAACGCTACAAAGAAAACAAAGTTTAAAAGAGGAAAAAAAGCAACAAAGCGCAGTCGTAGAGGTACAGGGCGAAGGAAAAAAGCGTTGGTTCCCAACCCATCACTGCACATTTCTGATGTCCCTTTTATCTGACGCACTTACTTTTATTTTAGCTGATGGCTTGAGAATCAGGTGTGTTTGATTTAGGGACACCTGATTCAACTCATGGTCGCGCACGTCGCAGGCAAGTAATGAAAGGTCCTTCCTTTGCTTGGGGGTAGGGGAGGGGAACGTCACCGTTGGAGAGGATGGCAAAGAGGGATAGGGCGCGTCTGACTGGAGGCCTGGCAATTCATACTTACCTGGCAGGGGAGACACCATGATCAGGAAGGTGGTTCACCCAGGGCGAGGCTCGGCCATTGCACTCCGGTTGTGCTGACCCCTGCGAATTCCCCAAATGTGGGAATCTCGACTGCATAATTTATGGTAGTGGGGGACTGCGTTCGCGCTCTCCCCTGGACATACTGGTTAAAAGCAGATAGCGAGAGGTACCGAGAGGATGCGTGGCGTTTTAACAGCTGTGCCGTGACCCGCGTCCCCAAATGGTGAAGTTCCACTTTTTTTGCCGCCTTCTTCTGATAATGAATGACCTGGGGAGTCCAGAGAATTGAACTGCGGTGGTTTGACCGGGAAAAGCTAGGACCGGTTCGCCAAATGAGGTTTTTCGAATAAATCTCCGTTATTCAACGGGCGATTTGATTGCCAGCAGTGGTCCTAGAGGCAAAGTTGTTCAGATGGAGGAGTTCTATCACATGGTATGACTGTCTTGTGCGTGTGTGAAAAACCAGGTGATATAGCCGTTGTCGTGTTGTTGTTTTTTCATTTTAAAGCGCCAGCAAGTGGCCATTCGCCGCGTCCTTTTTCACCTGACCACAGACTGAGCCCGTAAAGAGGTGTGCCGACTTGGGTAAAATTGCCTCGTTCCGTTCAAGAGTTATAGCCGTTTTAGTATGCCCCGCCTGGCCCACTCAGAACGTTTTGGCCTGCCGACGCCAGGGTGAATCGAAATTAAGACTTTTTTCCGATCCCGGTGGACAGTCAGACTCCAGAGCATCTTTCTGCACTGGTTTGGGTCAGATCGGGCAAAAAACCTAGGACTAGTGTGCAAAAGTAGGTTTTTCAAAGAATCCAAAATACCCGAAAATTTCGCCGGCGCGACCATCAAATCCGAGACGTGCGTCTCGCTCGGCTCGAGCCAAGGATTCCGATGATATAAGACACTTGGTTCTGCGACGGACGGTTTGGGAGCTATGAGCGATTCCGTACTTTTGACTCAAACAGCTCTCTTGTGGTCCGTTTTCGGGGCCAAGCAACGCTGAGCTTGATTGTTGGCGACGTTTGCCCCTCCGCCAGCCCCCCTTCACCGCGGCCCAGATGGGCGTCGCCTTTGCCGGCTCCCCTGCCGCTGCGTCATAGCGGCATTGCTTCTCGGTCTTTTGGCTAAGATCAAGTGTAGTATCTGTTTTTATCAGTTTAATATCTGATACGTCCCCTATCCGGGGACTGCATATTAAATTGATTTTTGGCACATGGAGCCGGAAACCGGGGCTTGCTCCGTCCACTCCACGCATCGACCTGGTATTGCAGTGCCTCCAGGAACGGTGTGCTTCCCCTTTTTGGGGTCTGCGAATTGTTGTGGCTAATAGCAGAGCGAATATCCCTGGAGCTTTACCAGGAAGTACAGGCATACGTAGGAAGCGCACAAGAACGATTGATGTGACCCACCGATAATAACGCTACAAAGAAAACAAAGTTTAAAAGAGGAAAAAAAGCAACAAAGCGCAGTCGTAGAGGTACAGGGCGAAGGAAAAAAGCGTTGGTTCCCAACCCATCACTGCACATTTCTGATGTCCCTTTTATCTGACGCACTTACTTTTATTTTAGCTGATGGCTTGAGAATCAGGTGTGTTTGATTTAGGGACACCTGATTCAACTCATGGTCGCGCACGTCGCAGGCAAGTAATGAAAGGTCCTTCCTTTGCTTGGGGGTAGGGTAGGGTAGGGTAGGGTAGGGTAGGGTAGGGGAGGGGAACGTCACCGTTGGAGAGGATGGCAAAGAGGGATAGGGCGCGTCTGACTGGAGGCCTGGCAATTCATACTTACCTGGCAGGGGAGACACCATGATCAGGAAGGTGGTTCACCCAGGGCGAGGCTCGGCCATTGCACTCCGGTTGTGCTGACCCCTGCGAATTCCCCAAATGTGGGAATCTCGACTGCATAATTTATGGTAGTGGGGGACTGCGTTCGCGCTCTCCCCTGGACATACTGGTTAAAAGCAGATAGCGAGAAGTACCGAGAGGATGCGTGGCGTTTTAACAGCTGTGCCGTGACCCGCGTCCCCAAATGGTGAAGTTCCACTTTTTTTGCCGCCTTCTTCTGATAATGAATGACCTGGGGAGTCCGGAGAATTGAACTGCGGTGGTTTGACCGGGAAAAGCTAGGACCGGTTTAGCCAAATGAGGTTTTTCGAATAAATCTCCGTTATTCAACGGGCGATTTGATTGCCAGCAGTGGTCCTAGAGGCAAAGTTGTTCAGATGGAGGAGTTCTATCACATGGTATGACTGTCTTGTGCGTGTGTGAAAAACCAGGTGATATAGCCGTTGTCGTGTTGTTGTTTTTTCATTTTAAAGCGCCAGCAAGTGGCCATTCGCCGCGTCCTTTTTCACCTGACCACAGACTGAGCCCGTACAGAGTTGTGCCGACTTGGGTAAAATTGCCTAGTTCCGTTCAAGAGTTATAGCCGTTTTAGTATGCCCCGCCTGGCCCACTCAGAACGTTTTGGCCTGCCGACGCCAGGGTGAATCGAAATTAAGACTTTTTTCCGATCCCGGTGGACAGTCAGACTCCAGAGCATCTTTCTGCACTGGTTTGGGTCAGATCGGGCAAAAAACCTAGGACTAGTGTGCAAAAGTAGGTTTTTCAAAGAATCCAAAATACCCGAAAATTTCGCCGGCGCGACCATCAAATCCGAGACGTGCGTCTCGCTCGGCTCGAGCCAAGGATTCCGATGATATAAGACACTTGGTTCTGCGACGGACGGTTTGGGAGCTATGAGCGATTCCGTACTTTTGACTCAAACAGCTCTCTTGTGGTCCGTTTTCGGGGCCAAGCAACGCTGAGCTTGATTGTTGGCGACGTTTGCCCCTCCGCCAGCCCCCCTTCACCGCGGCCCAGATGGGCGTCGCCTTTGCCGGCTCCCCTGCCGCTGCGTCATAGCGGCATCGCTTCTCGGCCTTTTGGCTAAGATCAAGTGTAGTATCTGTTCTTATCAGTTTAATATCTGATACGTCCCCTATCCGGGGACTGCATATTAAATTGATTTTTGGCACATGGAGCCGGAAACCGGGGCTTGCTCCGTCCACTCCACGCATCGACCTGGTATTGCAGTGCCTCCAGGAACGGTGTGCTTCCCCTTTTTGGGGACTGCGAATTGTTGTGGCTAATAGCAGAGCGAATATCCCTGGAGCTTTACCAGGAAGTACAGGCATACGTAGGAAGCGCACAAGAACGATTGATGTGACCCACCGATAATAACGCTACAAAGAAAACAAAGTTTAAAAGAGGAAAAAAAGCAACAAAGCGCAGTCGTAGAGGTATAGGGCAAAGGAAAAAAGCGTTGGTTCCCAACCCATCACTGCACATTTCTGATGTCCCTTTTATCTGACGCACTTACTTTTATTTTAGCTGATGGCTTGAGAATCAGGTGTGTTTGATTTAGGGACACCTGATTCAACTCATGGTCGTGCACGTCGCAGGCAAGTAATGAAAGGTCCTTCCTTTGCTTGGGGGTAGGGGAGGGGAACGTCACCGTTGGAGAGGATGGCAAAGAGGGATAGGGCGCGTCTGACTGGAGGCCTGGCAATTCATACTTACCTGGCAGGGGAGACACCATGATCAGGAAGGTGGTTCACCCAGGGCGAGGCTCGGCCATTGCACTCCGGTTGTGCTGACCCCTGCGAATTCCCCAAATGTGGGAATCTCGACTGCATAATTTATGGTAGTGGGGGACTGCGTTCGCGCTCTCCCCTGGACATACTGGTTAAAAGCAGATAGCGAGAGGTACCGAGAGGATGCGTGGCGTTTTTAACAGCTGTGCCGTGACCCGCGTCCCCAAATGGTGAAGTTCCATATTTTTTGCCGCCTTCTTCTGATAATGAATGACCTGGGGAGTCCAGAGAATTGAACTCCGGTGGTTTGACCGGGAAAAGCTAGGACCGGTTCGCCAAATGAGGTTTTTCGAATAAATCTCCGTTATTCAACGGGCGATTTGATTGCCAGCAGTGGTCCTAGAGGCAAAGTTGTTCAGATGGAGGAGTTCTATCACATGGTATGACTGTCTTGTGCGTGTGTGAAAAACCAGGTGATATAGCCGTTGTCGTGTTGTTGTTTTTTCATTTTAAAGCGCCAGCAAGTGGCCATTCGCCGCGTCCTTTTTCACCTGACCACAGACTGAGCCCGTACAGAGGTGTGCCGACTTGGGTAAAATTGCCTCGTTCCGTTCAAGAGTTATAGCCGTTTTAGTATGCCCCGCCTGGCCCACTCAGAACGTTTTGGCCTGCCGACGCCAGGGTGAATCGAAATTAAGACTTTTTTCCGATCCCGGTGGACAGTCAGACTCCAGAGCATCTTTCTGCACTGGTTTGGGTCAGATCGGGCAAAAAACCTAGGACTAGTGTGCAAAAGTAGGTTTTTCAAAGAATCCAAAATACCCGAAAATTTCGCCGGCGCGACCATCAAATCCGAGACGTGCGACTCGCTCGGCTCGAGCCAAGGATTCCGATGATATAAGACACTTGGTTCTGCGACGGACGGTTTGGGAGCTATGAGCGATTCCGTACTTTTGACTCAAACAGCTCTCTTGTGGTCCGTTTTCGGGGCCAAGCAACGCTGAGCTTGATTGTTGGCGACGTTTGCCCCTCCGCCAGCCCCCCTTCACCGCGGCCCAGATGGGCGTCGCCTTTACCGGCTCCCCTGCCGCTGCGTCATAGCGGCATCGCTTCTCGGCCTTTTGGCTAAGATCAAGTGTAGTATCTGTTCTTATCAGTTTAATATCTGATACGTCCCCTATCCGGGGACTGCATATTAAATTGTTTTTTGGCACATGGAGCCGGAAACCGGGGCTTGCTCCGTCCACTCCACGCATCAACCTGGTATTGCAGTGCCTCCAGGAACGGTGTGCTTCCCCTTTTTGGGGACTGCGAATTGTTGTGGCTAATAGCAGAGCGAATATCCCTGGAGCTTTACCAGGAAGTACAGGCATACGTAGAAAGCGCACAAGAACGATTGATGTGACCCACCGATAATAACGCTACAAAGAAAACAAAGTTTAAAAGAGGAAAAAAAGCAACAAAGCGCAGTCGTAGAGGTATAGGGCGAAGGAAAAAAGCGTTGGTTCCCAACCCATCACTGCACATTTCTGATGTCCCTTTTATCTGACGCACTTTCTTTTATTTTAGCTGATGGCTTGAGAATCAGGTGTGTTTGATTTAGGGACACCTGATTCAACTCATGGTCGCGCACGTCGCAGGCAAGTAATGAAAGGTCCTTCCTTTGCTTGGGGGTAGGGGAGGGGAACGTCACCGTTGGAGAGGATGGCAAAGAGGGATAGGGCGCGTCTGACTGGAGGCCTGGCAATTCATACTTACCTGGCAGGGGAGACACCATGATCAGGAAGGTGGTTCACCCAGGGCGAGGCTCGGCCATTGCACTCCGGTTGTGCTGACCCCTGCGAATTCCCCAAATGTGGGAATCTCGACTGCATAATTTATGGTAGTGGGGGACTGCGTTCGCGCTCTCCCCTGGACATACTGGTTAAAAGCAGATAGCGAGAGGTACCGAGAGGATGCGTGGCGTTTTAACAGCTGTGCCGTGACCCGCGTCCCCAAATGGTGAAGTTCCACTTTTTTTGCCGCCTTCTTCTGATAATGAATGACCTGGGGAGTCCAGAGAATTGAACTGCGGTGGTTTGACCGGGAAAAGCTAGGACCGGTTCGCCAAATGAGGTTTTTCGAATAAATCTCCGTTATTCAACGGGCGATTTGATTGCCAGCAGTGGTCCTAGAGGCAAAGTTGTTCAGATGGAGGAGTTCTATCACATGGTATGACTGTCTTGTGCGTGTGTGAAAAACCAGGTGATATAGCCGTTGTCGTGTTGTTGTTTTTTCATTTTAAAGCGCCAGCAAGTGGCCATTCGCCGCGTCCTTTTTCACCTGACCACAGACTGAGCCCGTACAGAGGTGTGCCGACTTGGGTAAAATTGCCTCGTTCCGTTCAAGAGTTATAGTCGTTTTAGTATGCCCCGCCTGGCCCACTCAGAACGTTTTGGCCTGCCGACGCCAGGGTGAATCGAAATTAAGACTTTTTTCCGATCCCGGTGGACAGTCAGACTCCAGAGCATCTTTCTGCACTGGTTTGGGTCAGATCGGGCAAAAAACCTAGGACTAGTGTGCAAAAGTAGGTTTTTCAAAGAATCCAAAATACCCGAAAATTTCGCCGGCGCGACCATCAAATCCGAGACGTGCGTCTCGCTCGGCTCGAGCCAAGGATTCCGATGATATAAGAGACTTGGTTCTGCGACGGACGGTTTGGGAGCTATGAGCGATTCCGTACTTTTGACTCAAACAGCTCTCTTGTGGTCCGTTTTCGGGGCCAAGCAACGCTGAGCTTGATTGTTGGCGACGTTTGCCCCTCCGCCAGCCCCCCTTCACCGCGGCCCAGATGGGCGTCGCCTTTGCCGGCTCCCCTGCCGCTGCGTCATAGCGGCATCGCTTCTCGGCCTTTTGGCTAAGATCAAGTGTAGTATCTGTTCTTATCAGTTTAATATCTGATACGTCCCCTATCCGGGGACTGCATACTAAATTGATTTTTGGCACATGGAGCCGGAAACCGGGGCTTGCTTCGTCCACTCCACGCATCGACCTGGTATTGCAGTGCCTCCAGGAACGGTGTGCTTCCCCTTTTTGGGGACTGCGAATTGTTGTGGCTAATAGCAGAGCGAATATCCCTGGAGCTTTACCAGGAAGTACAGGCATACGTAGGAAGCGCACAAGAACGATTGATGTGACCCACCGATAATAACGCTACAAAGAAAACAAAGTTTAAAAGAGGAAAAAAAGCAACAAAGCGCAGTCGTAGAGGTATAGGGCGAAGGAAAAAAGAGTTGGTTCCCAACCCATCACTGCACATTTCTGATGTCCCTTTTATCTGACGCACTTACTTTTATTTTAGCTGATGGCTTGAGAATCAGGTGTGTTTGATTTAGGGACACCTGATTCAACTCATGGTCGCGCACGTCGCAGGCAAGTAATGAAAGGTCCTTCCTTTGCTTGGGGGTAGGGGAGGGGAACGTCACCGTTGGAGAGGATGGCAAAGAGGGATAGGGCGCGTCTGACTGGAGGCCTGGCAATTCATACTTACCTGGCAGGGGAGACACCATGATCAGGAAGGTGGTTCACCCAGGGCGAGGCTCGGCCATTGCACTCCGGTTGTGCTGACCCCTGCGAATTCCCCAAATGTGGGAATCTCGACTGCATAATTTATGGTAGTGGGGGACTGCGTTCGCGCTCTCCCCTGGACATACTGGTTAAAAGCAGATAGCGAGAAGTACCGAGAGGATGCGTGGCGTTTTAACAGCTGTGCCGTGACCCGCGTCCCCAAATGGTGAAGTTCCACTTTTTTTGCCGCCTTCTTCTGATAATGAATGACCTGGGGAGTCCGGAGAATTGAACTGCGGTGGTTTGACCGGGAAAAGCTAGGACCGGTTCGCCAAATGAGGTTTTTCGAATAAATCTCCGTTATTCAACGGGCGATTTGATTGCCAGCAGTGGTCCTAGAGGCAAAGTTGTTCAGATGGAGGAGTTCTATCACATGGTATGACTGTCTTGTGCGTGTGTGAAAAACCAGGTGATATAGCCGTTGTCGTGTTGTTGTTTTTTCATTTTAAAGCGCCAGCAAGTGGCCATTCGCCGCGTCCTTTTTCACCTGACCACAGACTGAGCCCGTACAGAGGTGTGCCGACTTGGGTAAAATTGCCTCGTTCCGTTCAAGAGTTATAGCCGTTTTAGTATGCCCCGCCTGGCCCACTCAGAACGTTTTGGCCTGCCGACGCCAGGGTGAATCGAAATTAAGACTTTTTTCCGATCCCGGTGGACAGTCAGACTCCAGAGCATCTTTCTGCACTGATTTGGGTCAGATCGGGCAAAAAACCTAGGACTAGTGTGCAAAAGTAGGTTTTTCAAAGAATCCAAAATACCCGAAAATTTCGCCGGCGCAACCATCAAATCCGAGACGTGCGTCTCGCTCGGCTCGAGCCAAGGATTCCGATGATATAAGACACTTGGTTCTGCGACGGACGGTTTGGGAGCTATGAGCGATTCCGTACTTTTGACTCAAACAGCTCTCTTGTGGTCCGTTTTCGGGGCCAAGCAACGCTGAGCTTGATTGTTGGCGACGTTTGCCCCTCCGCCAGCCCCCCTTCACCGCGGCCCAGATGGGCGTCGCCTTTACCGGCTCCCCTGCCGCTGCGTCATAGCGGCATCGCTTCTCGGCCTTTTGGCTAAGATCAAGTGTAGTATCTGTTCTTATCAGTTTAATATCTGATACGTCCCCTATCCGGGGACTGCATATTAAATTGATTTTTGGCACATGGAGCCGGAAACCGGGGCTTGCTCCGTCCACTCCACGCATCGACCTGGTATTGCAGTGCCTCCAGGAACGGTGTGCTTCTCCTTTTTGGGGACTGCGAATTGTTGTGGCTAATATCAGAGCGAATATCCCTGGAGCTTTACCAGGAAGTACAGGCATACGTAGGAAGCGCACAAGAACGATTGATGTGACCCACCGATAATAACGCTACAAAGAAAACAAAGTTTAAAAGAGGAAAAAAAGCAACAAAGCGCAGTCGTAGAGGTATAGGGCGAAGGAAAAAAGCGTTGGTTCCCAACCCATCACTGCACATTTCTGATGTCCCTTTTATCTGACGCACATACTTTTATTTTAGCTGATGGCTTGAGAATCAGGTGTGTTTGATTTAGGGACACCTGATTCAACTCATGGTCGCGCACGTCGCAGGCAAGTAATGAAAGGTCCTTCCTTTGCTTGGGGGTAGGGGAGGGGAACGTCACCGTTGGAGAGGATGGCAAAGAGGGATAGGGCGCGTCTGACTGGAGGCCTGGCAATTCATACTTACCTGGCAGGGGAGACACCATGATCAGGAAGGTGGTTCACCCAGGGCGAGGCTCGGCCATTGCACTCCGGTTGTGCTGACCCCTGCGAATTCCCCAAATGTGGGAATCTCGACTGCATAATTTATGGTAGTGGGGGACTGCGTTCGCGCTCTCCCCTGGACATACTGGTTAAAAGCAGATAGCGAGAGGTACCGAGAGGATGCGTGGCGTTTTAACAGCTGTGCCGTGACCCACGTCCCCAAATGGTGAAGTTCCACTTTTTTTGCCGCCTTCTTCTGATAATGAATGACCTGGGGAGTCCAGAGAATTGAACTGCGGTGGTTTGACCGGGAAAAGCTAGGACCGGTTCGCCAAATGAGGTTTTTCGAATAAATCTCCGTTATTCAACGGGCGATTTGATTGCCAGCAGTGGTCCTAGAGGCAAAGTTGTTCAGATGGAGGAGTTCTATCACATGGTATGACTGTCTTGTGCGTGTGTGAAAAACCAGGTGATATAGCCGTTGTCGTGTTGTTGTTTTTTCATTTTAAAGCGCCAGCAAGTGGCCATTCGCCGCGTCCTTTTTCACCTGACCACAGACTGAGCCCGTACAGAGGTGTGCCGACTTGGGTAAAATTGCCTCGTTCCGTTCAAGAGTTATAGCCGTTTTAGTATGCCCCGCCTGGCCCACTCAGAACGTTTTGGCCTGCCGACGCCAGGGTGAATCGAAATTAAGACTTTTTTCCGATCCCGGTGGACAGTCAGACTCCAGAGCATCTTTCTGCACTGGTTTGGGTCAGATTGGGCAAAAAACCTAGGACTAGTGTGCAAAAGTAGGTTTTTCAAAGAATCCAAAATACCCGAAAATTTCACAGTCGCGACCATCAAATCCGAGACGTGCGTCTCGCTCGGCTCGAGCCAAGGATTCCGATGATATAAGAGACTTGGTTCTGCGAAGGACGGTTTGGGAGCTATGAGCGATTCCGTTCTTTTGACTCAAACAGCTCTCTTGTGGTCC
The DNA here is from genome assembly GCA_039654105.1 of Coreius guichenoti. Classification (NCBI taxonomy): domain Eukaryota; kingdom Metazoa; phylum Chordata; class Actinopteri; order Cypriniformes; family Gobionidae; genus Coreius; species Coreius guichenoti. The sequence goes on from CM077178.1 coordinate 39,699,719, forward strand.
GTTTTCGGGGCCAAGCAACGCTGAGCTTGATTGTTGGCGACGTTTGCCCCTCCGCCAGCCCCCCTTCACCGCGGCCCAGATGGGCGTCGCCTTTGCCGGCTCCCCTGCCGCTGCGTCATAGCGGCATCGCTTCTCGGCCTTTTGGCTAAGATCAAGTGTAGTATCTGTTCTTATCAGTTTAATATCTGATACGTCCCCTATCCGGGGACTGCATATTAAATTGATTTTTGGCACATGGAGCCGGAAACCGGGGCTTGCTCCGTCCACTCCATGCATCGACCTGGTATTGCAGTGCCTCCAGGAACGGTGTGCTTCCCCTTTTTGGGGACTGCGAATTGTTGTGGCTAATAGCAGAGCGAATATCCCTGGAGCTTTACCAGGAAGTACAGGCATACGTAGGAAGCGCACAAGAACGATTGATGTGACCCACCGATAATAACGCTACAAAGAAAACAAAGTTTAAAAGAGGAAAAAAAGCAACAAAGCGCAGTCGTAGAGGTATAGGGCGAAGGAAAAAAGCGTTGGTTCCCAACCCATCACTGCACATTTCTGATGTCCCTTTTATCTGACGCACTTACTTTTATTTTAGCTGATGGCTTGAGAATCAGGTGTGTTTGATTTAGGGACACCTGATTCAACTCATGGTCGCGCACGTCGCAGGCAAGTAATGAAAGGTCCTTCCTTTGCTTGGGGGTAGGGTAGGGTAGGGTAGGGTAGGGGAACGTCACCGTTGGAGAGGATGGCAAAGAGGGATAGGGCGCGTCTGACTGGAGGCCTGGCAATTCATACTTACCTGGCAGGGGAGACACCATGATCAGGAAGGTGGTTCACCCAGGGCGAGGCTCGGCCATTGCACTCCGGTTGTGCTGACCCCTGCGAATTCCCCAAATGTGGGAATCTCGACTGCATAATTTATGGTAGTGGGGGACTGCGTTCGCGCTCTCCCCTGGACATACTGGTTAAAAGCAGATAGCGAGAAGTACCGAGAGGATGCGTGGCGTTTTAACAGCTGTGCCGTGACCCGCGTCCCCAAATGGTGAAGTTCCACTTTTTTTGCCGCCTTCTTCTGATAATGAATGACCTGGGGAGTCCGGAGAATTGAACTGCGGTGGTTTGACCGGGAAAAGCTAGGACCGGTTTAGCCAAATGAGGTTTTTCGAATAAATCTCCGTTATTCAACGGGCGATTTGATTGCCAGCAGTGGTCCTAGAGGCAAAGTTGTTCAGATGGAGGAGTTCTATCACATGGTATGACTGTCTTGTGCGTGTGTGAAAAACCAGGTGATATAGCCGTTGTCGTGTTGTTGTTTTTTCATTTTAAAGCGCCAGCAAGTGGCCATTCGCCGCATCCTTTTTCACCTGACCACAGACTGAGCCCGTACAGAGTTGTGCCGACTTGGGTAAAATTGCCTAGTTCCGTTCAAGAGTTATAGCCGTTTTAGTATGCCCCGCCTGGCCCACTCAGAACGTTTTGGCCTGCCGACGCCAGGGTGAATCGAAATTAAGACTTTTTTCCGATCCCGGTGGACAGTCAGACTCCAGAGCATCTTTCTGCACTGGTTTGGGTCAGATCGGGCAAAAAACCTAGGACTAGTGTGCAAAAGTAGGTTTTTCAAAGAATCCAAAATACCCGAAAATTTCGCCGGCGCGACCATCAAATCCGAGACGTGCGTCTCGCTCGGCTCGAGCCAAGGATTCCGATGATATAAGACACTTGGTTCTGCGACGGACGGTTTGGGAGCTATGAGCGATTCCGTACTTTTGACTCAAACAGCTCTCTTGTGGTCCGTTTTCGGGGCCAAGCAACGCTGAGCTTGATTGTTGGCGACGTTTGCCCCTCCGCCAGCCCCCCTTCACCGCGGCCCAGATGGGCGTCGCCTTTGCCGGCTCCCCTGCCGCTGCGTCATAGCGGCATCGCTTCTCGGCCTTTTGGCTAAGATCAAGTGTAGTATCTGTTCTTATCAGTTTAATATCTGATACGTCCCCTATCCGGGGACTGCATATTAAATTGATTTTTGGCACATGGAGCCGGAAACCGGGGCTTGCTCCGTCCACTCCACGCATCGACCTGGTATTGCAGTGCCTCCAGGAACGGTGTGCTTCCCCTTTTTGGGGACTGCGAATTGTTGTGGCTAATAGCAGAGCGAATATCCCTGGAGCTTTACCAGGAAGTACAGGCATACGTAGGAAGCGCACAAGAACGATTGATGTGACCCACCGATAATAACGCTACAAAGAAAACAAAGTTTAAAAGAGGAAAAAAAGCAACAAAGCGCAGTCGTAGAGGTACAGGGCGAAGGAAAAAAGCGTTGGTTCCCAACCCATCACTGCACATTTCTGATGTCCCTTTTATCTGACGCACTTACTTTTATTTTAGCTGATGGCTTGAGAATCAGGTGTGTTTGATTTAGGGACACCTGATTCAACTCATGGTCGCGCACGTCGCAGGCAAGTAATGAAAGGTCCTTCCTTTGCTTGGGGGTAGGGGAGGGGAACGTCACCGTTGGAGAGGATGGCAAAGAGGGATAGGGCGCGTCTGACTGGAGGCCTGGCTATTCATACTTATCTGGCAGGGGAGACACCATGATCAGGAAGGTGGTTCACCCAGGGCGAGGCTCGGCCATTGCACTCCGGTTGTGCTGACCCCTGCGAATTCCCCAAATGTGGGAATCTCGACTGCATAATTTATGGTAGCGGGGGACTGCGTTCGTGCTCTCCCCTGGACATACTGGTTAAAAGCAGATAGCGAGAGGTACCGAGAGGATGCGTGGCGTTTTAACAGCTGTGCCGTGACCCGCGTCCCCAAATGGTGAAGTTCCACTTTTTTTGCCGCCTTCTTCTGATAATGAATGACCTGGGGAGTCCAGAGAATTGAACTGCGGTGGTTTGACCGGGAAAAGCTAGGACCGGTTCGCCAAATGAGGTTTTTCGAATAAATCTCCGTTATTCAACGGGCGATTTGATTGCCAGCAGTGGTCCTAGAGGCAAAGTTGTTCAGATGGAGGAGTTCTATCACATGGTATGACTGTCTTGTGCGTGTGTGAAAAACCAGGTGATATAGCCGTTGTCGTGTTGTTGTTTTTTCATTTTAAAGCGCCAGCAAGTGGCCATTCGCCGCGTCCTTTTTCACCTGACCACAGACTGAGCCCGTAAAGAGGTGTGCCGACTTGGGTAAAATTGCCTCGTTCCGTTCAAGAGTTATAGCCGTTTTAGTATGCCCCGCCTGGCCCACTCAGAACGTTTTGGCCTGCCGACGCCAGGGTGAATCGAATTTAAGACTTTTTTCCGATCCCGGTGGACAGTCAGACTCCAGAGCATCTTTCTGCACTGGTTTGGGTCAGATCGGGCAAAAAACCTAGGACTAGCGTGCAAAAGTAGGTTTTTCAAAGAATCCAAAATACCCGAAAATTTCGCTAGCGCGACCATCAAATCCGAGACGTGCGTCTCGCTCGGCTCGAGCCAAGGATTCCGATGATATAAGACACTTGGTTCTGCGACGGACGGTTTGGGAGCTATGAGCGATTCCGTACTTTTGACTCAAACAGCTCTCTTGTGGTCCGTTTTCGGGGCCAAGCAACGCTGAGCTTGATTGTTGGCGACGTTTGCCCCTCCGCCAGCCCCCCTTCACCGCGGCCCAGATGGGCGTCGCCTTTGCCGGCTCCCCTGCCGCTGCGTCATAGCGGCATCGCTTCTCGGCCGTTTTTCGAATAAATCTCCGTTATTCAACGGGCGATTTGATTGCCAGCAGTGGTCCTAGAGGCAAAGTTGTTCAGATGGAGGAGTTCTATCACATGGTATGACTGTCTTGTGCGTGTGTGAAAAACCAGGTGATATAGCCGTTGTCGTGTTGTTGTTTTTTCATTTTAAAGCGCTAGCAAGTGGCCATTCGCCGCGTCCTTTTTCACCTGACCACAGACTGAGCCCGTACAGAGGTGTGCCGACTTGGGTAAAATTGCCTCGTTCCGTTCAAGAGTTATAGCCGTTTTAGTATGCCCCGCCTGGCCCACTCAGAACGTTTTGGCCTGCCGACGCCAGGGTGAATCGAAATTAAGACTTTTTTCCGATCCCGGTGGACAGTCAGACTCCAGAGCATCTTTCTGCACTGGTTTGGGTCAGATCGGGCAAAAAACCTAGGACTAGTGTGCAAAAGTAGGTTTTTCAAAGAATCCAAAATACCCGAAAATTTCGCCGGCGCGACCATCAAATCCGAGACGTGCGTCTCGCTCGGCTCGAGCCAAGGATTCCGATGATATAAGACACTTGGTTCTGCGACGGACGGTTTGGGAGCTATGAGCGATTCCGTACTTTTGACTCAAACAGCTCTCTTGTGGTCCGTTTTCGGGGCCAAGCAACGCTGAGCTTGATTGTTGGCGACGTTTGCCCCTCCGCCAGCCCCCCTTCAACGCGGCCCAGATGGGCGTCGCCTTTGCCGGCTCCCCTGCCGCTGCGTCATAGCGGCATCGCTTCTCGGCCTTTTGGCTAAGATCAAATGTAGAATCTGTTCTTATAAGTTTAATATCTGATACATTGAACATTGAGTGAATGCTGTTTTGTGCGGTCAATGCTCGCAACACGTTAACAGCGAGCATGTGCAGAGGAACTGAAACTCTCTCTGTTTGGACCTTGCACTGAAAAAAACACATGAACCTATTGACCTGACCTACCAAGCTCTCCACTGAAAAGCAAGCTCTCTAATTTAGTGACATTCCACATTTTATGCAGACACTTCATATTTAAAGGTATTAGATGATTTGTTGGCTTCTCTGGTTTCTGTGAAGCGATAACCTAAAATGACGCACGACGCCGTAGCTGCAGATAGGAAGGCTGTTTGCAGCGAGTAGCAGTTGGGTGAATGCCGCCTTGTGCGGCCAATGCTCGCAACACGTTAGCAGCGAGCATGTGCAGAGGAACTGAAACTCTCTCTGTTTGGACCTTACACTGAAAAAAAACACATAAACCTATTGACCTGACCTACCAAGCTCTCCATTGAAAAGCAAGCTCTCTAATTTAGTGACATTCCACATTTTATTCAGACACTTCATATTTAAAGGTATTAGATGATTTGTTGGCTTCCCTGGTTTCTGTGAAGCGATAACCTAAAATGACGCACAATGCCGTAGCTGCAAATGGGAAGGCTGTTTGCAGTGAGAAGCATTTGCACTGATCTAGGGCAACAACCACTGTTTGCAACTCCTTGTTAGTATAGTGGACAGTATCTCCGCCTGTCACGTGGAAGCCTGGTGTTTGATTCCCCGACGGGGAGGCCTCGTCCTTTACTGCTGCCCAAAGACCCATACAAAAGTTATTTCTCCAGCTATAAGTTGCAGAAGGAGTTCGGCAGGGGCCCTGGGCGACTGTTTCGAGCAAAAGAAATGCGTTGGCCAGGAATCGAACCTGGGTCAACTGCTTGGAAGGCAGCTATGCTCACCACTATACCACCAACGCAGGCGTTTTGGATGTTGAGTGAATGCCGCCTTGTGCGGTCAATGCTTGCAACACGTTAGCAGCGAGCATGTGCAGAGGAACTGAAACTCTCTCTGTTTGGACCTTGCACTGAAAAAAACACATGAACCTATTGACCTGACCTACCAACCTCTCCATTGAAAAGCAAGCTCTCTAATTTAGTGACATTCCACATTTTATGCAGACACTTCATATTTAAAGGTATTAGATGATTTGTTGGCTTCTCTGGTTTCTGTGAAGCGATAACCTAAAATGACGCACAACGCCGTAGCTGCAAATGGGAAGGCTGTTTGCAGTGAGAAGCATTTGCACTGTTCTAGAGCGACAACCACTCTTTGCAACTCCTTGTTAGTATAGTGGACAGTATCTCCGCCTGTCACGCGGAAGCCCGGTGCTCGATTCCCTGACGGGGAGGCCTAGTCCTTCACTGCTGCCCAAAGACCCGTACAAAAGTTATTGCTCCAGCTACAAGTTGCAGAAAGAGTTCGGCACGGGCCCTGGGCGACTGTTTTGAGCAAAAGAAATGCGTTGGCCAGGAATCGAACCCAGATCAACAGCTTGGAAGGCAGCTATGCTCACCACTATACCACCAACGCAGGCATTTTGATTGTTGAGTGAATGCCGCCAATGCTTGCAACACGTTAGCAGCGAGCATGTGCAGAGGAACTGAAACTCTCTCTGTTTGGACCTTGCACTGAAAAAAACACATAAACCTATTGACCTGACCTACCAAGCTCTCCATTGAAAAGCAAGCTCTCTAATTTAGTGACATTCCACATTTTATGCAGACACTTCATATTTAAAGGTATTAGATGATTTGTTGGCTTCTCTGGTTTCTGTGAAGCGATAACCTAAAATAAGGCACGACGCCTTAGCTACAAATGGGAAGGCTGTTTGCAGCGAGCAGCAGTTGGGTGAATGCCGCCTTGTGCGGTCAATGCTCGCAACACGTTAGCAGCGAGCATGTGCAGAGGAACTGAAACTCTCTCTGTTTGGACCTTGCACTCAAAAAAACACATGAACCTATTGACCTGACCTACCAAGCTCTCCACTGAAAAGCAAGCTCTCTAATTTAGTGACATTCCACATTTTATGCAGACACTTCATATTTAAAGGTATTAGATGATTTGTTGGCTTCTCTGGTTTCTGTGAAGCGATAACCTAAAATGACGCACGACGCCGTAGCTGCAAATGGGAAGGCTGTTTGCAGTGAGAAGCATTTGCACTGATCTAGGGCAACAACCACTGTTTGCAACTCCTTGTTAGTATAGTGGACAGTATCTCCGCCTGTCACGTGGAAGCCTGGTGTTTGATTCCCCGACGGGGAGGCCTCGTCCTTTACTGCTGCCCAAAGACCCATACAAAAGTTATTTCTCCAGCTATAAGTTGCAGAAGGAGTTCGGCAGGGGCCCTGGGCGACTGTTTCGAGCAAAAGAAATGCGTTGGCCAGGAATCGAACCTGGGTCAACTGCTTGGAAGGCAGCTATGCTCACCACTATACCACCAACGCAGGCGTTTTGGATGTTGAGTGAATGCCGCCTTGTGCGGTCAATGCTTGCAACACGTTAGCAGCGAGCATGTGCAGAGGAACTGAAACTCTCTCTGTTTGGACCTTGCACTGAAAAAAACACATGAACTTATTGAGGCAGGCAGCTATGGCAGCTATGCAGCTATGCTCACCACTATACCACCAACGCAGGCATTTTGATTGTTGAGTGAAGGCCGCCTTGTGCGGTCAATTCTCGCAACACTTTAGCAGCGAGCATGTGCAGAGAAACTGAAACTCTCTCTGTTTGGACCTTGCACTGAAAAAAACACATGAACCTATTGACCTGACCTACCAAGCTCTCCATTGAAAAGCAAGCTCTCTAATTTAGTGACATTCCACATTTTATGCAGACACTTCATATTTAAAGGTATTAGATGATTTGTTGGCTTCCCTGGTTTCTGTGAAGCGATAACCTAAAATGACTCACAACGCCGTAGCTGCAAATGGGAAGGCTGTTTGCAGTGAGAAGCAGTTGCACTGATCTAGGGCAACAACCACTGTTTGCAGCTCTTTGTTAGTATAGTGGACAGTATCTCTGCCTGTCACGCGGACGACCGGGGTTCGATTCCCCGACGGGGAGGCACAGTGCTTTACTGCTGCCCAAAGACCCATACAAAAGTTATTTCTCCAGCTACAAGTTGCAGAAGGAGTTCGGCAGGGTCCCTGGGCGACTGTTTCGAGCAAAAGAAATGCGTTGGCCAGGAATCGAACACGTGTCAACAGCTTGGAAGGAAGCTGTGCTCACCACTATAGCACCAACGTAGGCATTTTGTTTGTTGGCTGAATGCTACCTTGTGCGGTCCATGCTCGTAACACATTAGCAGCAAGCATGTGCAGAGGAACTGAAACTCTCTCTGTTTGGACCTTCCACTGAAAAAAACACATGAACCTATTGACCTGACCTACCAAGCTCTCCATTGAAAAGCAAGCTCTCTAATTTAGTGACATTCCACATTTTATGCAGACACTTCATATTTAAAAGTATTAGATGATTTGTTGGCTTCCCTGGTTTCTGTGAAGCGATAACCTAAAATGACGCACAACGCCGTAGCTGCAAATGGGAAGGCTGTTTGCAGTGAGAAGCAGTTGCACTGATCTAGGGCAACAACCACTGTTTGCAACTCCTTGTTAGTATAGTGGACAGTATCTCCGCCTGTCACGTGGACGCCCGGTGTTCGATTCCCTGATGGGGAGGCCTAGTCCTTTACTGCTGCCCAAAGACCCATACAAAAGTTATTGCTCCAGCTACAATTTGCAGAAAGAGTTCGGCACGGGCCCTGGGCGACTGTTTTGAGCAAAAAAAATGCGTTGGCCGGGAATCGAACCCGGGTCAACTGCTTGGAAGGCAGCTATACTCACCACTATACCACCAACGCAGGTATTTTGACTGTTGAGTGAATGCCGCCTTGTGCGGTCAATGCTTGCAACACGTTAGCAGCGAGCATGTGCAGAGGAACTGAAACTCTCTCTGTTTGGACCTTGCACTGAAAAAAACACATGAACCTATTGACCTGACCTACCAAGCTCTCCATTGAAAAGCAAGCTCTCTAATTTAGTGACATTCCACATTTTATGCAGACACTTCATATTTAAAGGTATTAGATGATTTGTTGGCTTCTCTGGTTTCTGTGAAGCGATAAGCTAAAATGACGCACAACGCCGTAGCTGCAAATGGGAAGGCTGTTTGCAGTGAGAAGCAGTTACACTGATCTAAGGCAACAACCACTGTTTGCAACTCCTTGTTAGTATAGTTCACAGTATCTCTGCCTGTCACGTGGAAGACCAGGGTTTGATTCCCTGACGGGGAGGCCTAGTCCTTTACTGCTGCCCAAAGACCCATACAAAAGTTATTTCTCCAGCTACAAGTTGCAGAAGGAGTTCGGCAGGTGCCCTGGGCGACTGTTTCGAGCAAAAGAAATGCGTTGGCCAGGAATCGAACACGTGTCAACAGCTTGGAAGGAAGCTATGCTCACCACTATAGCACCAACGTAGGCATTTTGTTTGTTGGCTGAATGCTACCTTGTGCGGTCCATGCTCGTAACACATTAGCAGCGAGCATGTGCAGAGGAACTGAAACTCTCTCTGTTTGGACCTTCCACTGAAAAAAACACATGAACCTATTGACCTGACCCACCAAGCTCTCCATTGAAAAGCAAGCTCTCTAATTTAGTGACATTCCACATTTTATGCAGACACTTCATATTTAAAGGTATTAGATGATTTGTTGGCTTCCCTGGTTTCTGTGAAGCGATAACCTAAAATGACGCACAACGCCGTAGCTGCAAATGGGAAGGCTGTTTGCAGTGAGAAGCAGTTGCACTGATCTAGGGCAACAACCACTGTTTGCAACTCCTTGTTAGTATAGTGGACAGTATCTCCGCCTGTCACGTGGATGCCCGGTGTTCGATTCCCCGACGGGGAGGCCTAGTCCTTTACTGCTGCCCAAAGACCCATACAAAAGTTATTGCTCCAGCTACAAGTTGCAGAAAGAGTTCGGCACGGGCCCTGGGCGACTGTTTTGAGCAAAAAAAAATGCATTGGCCGGGAATCGAACCCGGGTCAACTGCTTGGAAGGCAGCTATGCTCACCACTATACCACCAACGCATGCAGTTTGATTGTTGAGTGAACGCCGCCTTGTGCGGTCAATTCTCGCAACACGTTAGCAGCGAGCATGTGCAGAGAAACTGAAACTCTCTCTGTTTGGACCTTGCACTGAAAAAAAACACATAAACCTATTGACCTGACCTACCAAGCTCTCCATTGAAAAGCAAGGTCTCTAATTTAGTGACATTCCACATTTTATGCAGACACTTCATATTTAAAGGTATTAGATGATTTGTTGGCTTCCCTGGTTTCTGTGAAGCGATAACCTAAAATGACGCACAACGCCGTAGCTGCAAATGGGAAGGCTGTTTGCAGTGAGAAGCAGTTGCACTGATCTAGGGCAACAACCACTGTTTGCAACTCCTTGTTAGTATAGTGGACAGTATCTCCGTTGTCACGTGGACGCCCGGTGTTTGATTCCCCGATGGGGAGGCCTAGTCCTTTACTGCTGCCCAAAGACCCATACAAAAGTTATTGCTCCAGCTACAAGTTGCAGAAAGAGTTCGGCACGGGCCCTGGGCGACTGTTTTGAGCAAAAAAAATGCGTTGGCCAGGAATCGAACACGTGTCAACAGCTTGGAAGGAAGCTATGCTCACCACTATAGCACCAACGTAGGCATTTTGTTTGTTGGCTGAATGCTACCTTGTGCGGTCCATGCTCGTAACACATTAGCAGCGAGCATGTGCAGAGGAACTGAAACTCTCTCTGTTTGGACCTTCCACTGAAAAAAACACATGAACCTATTGACCTGACCTACCAAGCTCTCCATTGAAAAGCAAGCTCTCTAATTTAGTGACATTCCACATTTTATGCAGACACTTCATATTTAAAGGTATTAGATGATTTGTTGGCTTCTCTGGTTTCTGTGAAGCGATAACCTAAAATGAGATTGTAATTTTGTACCATTTAAGTGTGACTGGTCTCTCACTTAAATGGTACAAAATATTGTTTTCTGAGATCGCGCTTTGATTGTTTAGAACAGAATCACAGCTAGACTCGTCTCTCACTGAAATGCTACAAAATATTGTTTTCTGAGATCGCTCTGTAAGGTCCATCCGTTAGCCCAAAAACGGAATCTAACGGCTTGGTTGAAGGATTCTGCGTGTAAGCCTTTTCAGCATTTCTGTTAAATTCACTTAATTTATTAACATCTAATTTTAAATCTGACTCCATGAATAAAGTGATCTGACTCCAATTTTATGTGACTTCGTTCAATTTGTTACGTTTGTAATTTAACAGCTGATGATTCGTTGTGATTTAATTTGGATCGTTGATTTTTCTTAGTATCTCTTATTTTCAAATATTCCTTCATCAAGGGACCCGATATCGCACAGAAACAGACGCGTTCACGGACACAAACTGGCCAGTTCTGATATTAGTCAGAGGATTGCAGAGTGAATATTTTACCTTGATGTGGTCGCACCTGCTTACTCGACAAAAAATGTAATTTGATTAATAGACACGAGAGCTGCAACTTGCTAATACAGTAATAGTCAGAAATCGGATTACCCCGCATGCTGCGCTCCATGCTTCAGTCATGGGGTCCTCGGTTTGATCTATTCTGGCAAAAGATTTGCGGAAATAAAGGACTCCACATTGATCCATACTAGAATAATGATTTCAGAATAATACAAGATAAATCAAGATTAACATTTATTTTGGCCAGACAGAACTTACATAAAAATAATTAAACACGAATCTATGGTACACAACTTTCAGCATAAAAATATAAAATACAATTACAAAGTAACATGATAATAGTTTCAAAGAGTCATTATATCTGGCACTGTACATACAGTGTGTGTGAGTGCCTCTCGGACACTGACACAGCACTGCATGGGGGCTCTGGCTACAGAATGTTCCCAAATGGCAGCTCTGCCACCCTTCCTTAAATACCCAGACCAGAACAAAGGGTTGTAAATATCTGCAACACAAACACCTGGTTTCGGGGGAGAGGATCAGATATCTTCTGAGACTACTCAAAAGAAGAACAGAATTCTCATAAATTTCAATCTTTCTCATCCTACCAGTGACAGCAGTGAAGTTGAGAACATTTTACCAATCACACTGAGACCTTTAAAAAGATACCACACATGAAAAGAGAAAAACAATAGATTCACAAGATACATCATCTGTGGTATATATACATTCTGTGACTTGAATCAGAGGGAAGGGAGTCGGTGAGGGAGAGGGGGAGAAGGTTTGGGCAGGCCGATGTCCTACACTCTTTCTGTGAGATCTTCTCTCCAGATTAGTGAGTTTTATTGTTCTATTGCAGGGGGTTGGATCTTCAGCTTTTGTCTTAGCAGTAAAACCGATTCTTACAGCTCTTTGATTGTTTTTAATTGTTTGTTTAGAACAGAAACACAGCGAGACTGGTCTCTCACTTAAATGGTACAAAATATTGTTTTCTGAGATCGCTCTTTGATTGTTTGTATAGAACAGAAACACAGCCAGACTCGTCTCTCACTTTAATGGTACAAAATATTGTTTTCTGAGATCGCTCTTTGATTATTTAGAACAGAAACACAGCGAGACTCCTCTCTCACTTAAATGGTACAAAATATAGTTTTATAAAATCGCTCTTTGATTGTTTGTATAGAACAGACGTACAGCGAGACACGTCTCTCACTTAAATGGTACAAAATATTGTTTTCTGAGATCGCTCTCTGATTATTTGTATAGAACAGAAGCACAGCAAGACTGGTCTCTCACTTAAATTGTACAAAATATTGTTTTATGAGATCGCGCTTTGATTGTTTGTATAGAACAGACGTACAGCGAGACACGTCTCTCACTTAAATGGTACAAAATATTGTTTTCTGAGATCGAGCTTTGTTTTTTTGCAGAACAGAAGCACAGCGAGACTCGTCTCTCACTTAAATTGTACAAAATATTGTTTTATGAGATTGCGGTTTGATTGTTCCCTTAGAAAAAATAACTGCAGTACATTGAATTAAAACTGCACTACAAAGTAGTATAACTGCAGTACAATGAAGTACAACTGCAGATTTGCAGTATAATGAAGTATAGATGCAATATTACTGCAGTACAGTGAAGTTCAACAGCAGTAAATTTACTGTAGTACAAAAAAATTCACCTGCAGTACATGGAAGTACAACTGATGATTTGTAGTATAATGAAGTATAGATGCAATATAACTGCAGTTCAGTGATGCACTGTAATGCATGTGAAGACTTCGATGCAAATGTCCGTCTGACATTTTTTTTTTAAATGAGCTTTTTTTTTATTGGGCTCCTATGTTTATGTTCAGTAATTTACCTTTAATGGCAATTACGTCCTTTTAGTTGCCATTAAAGTTACATTTTTTAACCTATAGGAGCCTTATAAAAATGTTAATTTTAAAAGAAAAATATCAGACGGTTTTTGCATCTGAAGTCTTCATAGGCCTTCCACTCGTACTACACTGTACTGTAGTTATGCTGTATTGTGCAACATGTAGCCACTTTTTTCACCTATGGGACATTTCAACCGCATAAATTAATAGCACGCTCGTGACCGGATCTTCTTCCTTCACGCCAACATAGTCGTTGTCCTGACACGAGTCTCGAGCTGATACTCATAGCAGTCAGTCAGCTTCATTTCCATAGTGTCTACCGCTGCAGGATGGATATAAAATATGTTTTGATTGATTTCTTCTTACAGCACTATTCATATATGTGAACTACCACAATTAAAATACAAAAACATGACCTGGGCTACTTTAACACTGTTGCCGCTGGCTGGTTTTCATGTCCGCGGGTTGAAACGACCCCAATAATATGATATTTAGCCCCGGGAATGCGAATTTTAGCAGGGGAAGCACCAAAAAATACAGATTTATCCCCCGGAACGCGATTTTTACCGGGGGACCCCACCGAAACACAATTGGGCTAGTTTTGAGTAGCAAATGGGCCGAGTTTTGTTGTGAAAACCTGGCAACCCTGAGTCACAAGCGGGATGGAGGAGCGTTTTCTGGAAGAAAAGTTCACCAGGCAAGTTGGAGCTGCTTCACAACAATTCTGTTGGCATCATTATTTTCATTTTATCACTGTAAAGCTGCTTTAAAGCAATCTGTATTGTTTAAAGTGCTATAAATAATAGTGACTTGACGTAAAAGGGACCTATTGTGCCCATTTTTACAAGATGTAATTTAAGTCTCAGGTGTCCCCAGAATGTGTCTGTGAAGTTTCAGCTTAAGATACGTCACAGATCATTTATAAATCCATGTTGTAAATACTCATTTCGGACTACAGTCAAGAACAGGCTGTTTTCGTGCATGTGCCTTTAAATGCAAATGAGCTGCTGCGTGCACACTGCCCCCACCTGCTTGGTTTTGATTATCATCTATATCGCGGTGTTCTGAGCACAGGCACACAGACAACTGGCTGTCAAACGTCAAGTCTCGTGAGTAACTTCTCTTTCACTTTTTTTGTTGTTGCTGTGTTTAAACTGTCAAATACACACAAGGTTCTTGTTTTCTGAAAACAGTGCAGAGGGGCGGTAATATAAGATCCTCTTCCTATGTCAGAAGGGGGGTGAAATTTGAAAGGCTAATTTTTCACCGTGCTTGCAGAGAAAGGCTTACCAAAGCAAAGTTACTGGCCTGGGTTGTCCTTTTTCACATTTTCTGGGTTGGTAGATTCACCGGGGACCCAATTATAGCACTTAAACACGTAAAAAGTCAGATTTTCATGATATGTTCAGATCTAATTGTACTTGCCTTTGTTTTATGTTAAATATCTTTGGAATATCTGACAATATAGGCCTACACAAAAATAGACTAAATCAGCACTTTTTTCAAAGCACTGTACACAAACATTTATGTTCGATAGTTTGACAATAATGTGCAGAAAAGGATGTTTTACAGGAATACTTTTTATTGTGTGATTGCTATTTTCAGAAAAAATGCACTGGTAACAACTACAACAAAAAAGAAGACCAAAAATGTAATTCAACAGAAGATAATGGCTGCGGTGAAACAAAGCTGCACTCAAATAATGGTGAGCAGTAAGCAACTTTATTTATTATATCATTTATAAACTATTATCTTTATAGTTTAGAATACATAACTAATGTTGTACTTCAGGAGCCAAGACCTGTGGGAATGCTGGAGGAATCAAGTGTATGAAGTCCTCTGTGTCCTAAGCCATGTAAGAAGAGATCGAGGATTTAAAAAATGAAATCAAAGAGCTAAAAGAAGATTTACAATATTAGCTCCGCTGGAAAGGGAATGAAATCTAGTTATACCACAGCAATTATTCTCAGTACTTGACATCAGTTCTCAACAGTTTGCTTGTGGTCTCTCTTCTTCATGTGTATATATTATACCATAGTCTGTTTGAATACTGGATTCTGATTGACTGAAAGATGTGCATTAAAACAATGAATGTACAGATAGTTACAGTCAGTTTAATCACCATTCTAAATGAATGGGCTGCCTTTCCTGTAACACACACACACACACACACACACACACACATATAGAGTCACTCTCACACAGAACCATATTTCTAAGCAACAAAGTCTTAAAGTCTTGGTTTCTCCCAAGGTTTTTGGTTTCTCCCAAGGTTTTTTTCTCCATTCTGGCCCTGAAGGAGTTTTGGTTCCTTGCCACCGTCGCCTTTGGCTTTTGGCTTGCTCAGTTGGGGACACCTAAATTTCAACTATATTACTGATCCGCCCGCATTGACACTATATGATAATTGAAATGAGCTGATGACATCAAATCAAATCAAATCAAATCACCTTTATTTATATAGCGCTTTTTACAATGGCAATTGTTTCAAAGCAGCTTCACAGTGGTAACAGGAAAATAATGCAACAGAATTTGATTAGGCTGTACAGCCGCTCTGGTGAAAACGGTGATGTCATCCAGCTCATTTCAATTATCATATAGTGTCAATGCGGGCAGATCAGTAATATAGTTGAAATTTTAGTGTCCCCAACTGAGCAAGCCAAAAGCCAAAGGCGACGGAACTCCTTCAGGGCCAGAATGGAGAAAAAAAACAGGCTCAGTCGGGGTGCCAGTTCACCTCTGGCTGACGAACAAATAGTGTATGATTATGATTCTGGCAACATTACAGGTCAGAAGTCATATTAGATCAATAGATATTTGTAGGATTATTCAAAAGATTGGAGTCGTCACACCGGGGACGGGTTTAATGAGGATGTCGTGTCGATGTGGCATTTACGGGGGGAGTTTAATTGACACGGTCTCTACAGACATTTCAGGGATGCATTCGTCATGTCCAGGCGAAGGTCCACCATCTGGTCCGGATACGGCCCGGATCCGGCCGACTGCAGTAAACCTTGGGATAAACAGAGAGACTAACATTAGCGTAGATGCCATTCTTCTTATGATGTAACGAGTACATCAGGTGTTATGGGAAGTGTTCCCGGTTCCGGCTGACCTAGTTAATGCAGCCTAAAACAATCATTTAACTGATTTGAATAATAGAATGTGTATGTGTATGTGTATGCCATAGTAAAGAGATGTGTTTTTAGTCTAGATTTAAACTGACAGAGTGTGTCTGCTTCCCGAACAATGCTAGGAAGACTGTTCCAGAGTTTAGGTGCTAAATAGGAAAAGGACCGACAGCCTGCAGTTGATTTTGATATTCTAGTTATTATCAACTGGCCAGAATTTTGAGACCGCAATAGACGTGATGGAGTATAATGCGTTAAGAGCTCGCTCAAGTACCATTTAGTGCTTTGTAAGTAATTACCAAGATTTTAAAATGTATGCGATGTTTAATAGGGAGCCAATGGAGTGTTGCCAGAACCGGGCTAATATGGTCATACTTCCTGGTTCTAGTAAGAACTCTAGCTGCTGCGTTTTGGACAAGCTGCAGTTTATTTATTAAGCGAGCAGGGCAACCACCCAGTAGAGCATTACAATAATCTAGCCTTGAGGTCATGAACGCATGAACTAACTGTTCAGCATTTTGCATTGAAAGCATGTGCCGTAATTTAGATATATTTTTAAGATGGTAGAATGCAGTTTTACAGATGCTAGAAACGTGGCTTTCAAATGAGAGATTGGTATCAAAGAGCACACCCAGGTTCCTAACTGACGACGAGGACTTGACAGAGCAGCCATCGAGTGTTAGACAGTATTCTAGGTTACTACTTGTGGAGTTTTTTTGTCCAATGATTAAAAATTCATTTTTTTCTGAATTAAGTTGCAGGAAATTACTAGTCATCCAATTTTTTATATCAGCTATGCATTCCGTTAATCTTGTGAATCGGTAAGTTTCGTCAGGGCGTGAAGAAATATAGAGCTGAGTATCGTCAGCATAACAATGAAAATTAACGCCATGCTTCCTAATAATATCTCCCAGTGGTAGCATGTACAGGGTGAAAAGCAACGGTCCTAGCACTGAGCCTTGCGGTACTCTATACTGAACTTGTGATCGGTGTGACATCTCTTCATTTACTGCTACAAACTGATAACGGTCAGATAAGTATGATTTAAACCATGCCAATGAAATTCCACTAATGTCAACATAATTTTCGAGTCTATTCAAAAGAATGTTGTGGTCGATAGTATCGAATGCAGCGCTAAGATCGAGTAACACTAACAGAGAGATACCACCACGATCGGATGATGAGAGTAAATCATTTGTAACTCTAGTGAGAGCAGTCTCAGTACTATGATACGGTCTAAATCCTGACTGGAAATCCTCACAGATACCATTTCTTTCTAAAAAGGAGCATAATTGTGAGGACACTGCCTTTTCTAGTATTTTTGACAGAAAGGGTAGATTTGAGATTGGCCTGTAATTGACTAATTTTGTAGGATCAAGTTGCGGTTTTTTAATAAGTGGTTTAATAATAGCCAACTTAAAAGTTTTCGGTACATATCCTAATGTCAAGGATGAATTAATGATATTAAGAAGAGGATCTATGACCTCTGGAAGCATCTCTTTTAATAGTTTAGTCGGTATAGGGTCGAGCATAAATGTTGTTGATTTTGATGATTTAACGAGTTTAGCCAATTCTTCTTCTCCTATAGCAGTGAATGAATGTAATTTTTCCTCAGTGACACTACAATGCACTGTCTGATGTGATACTGTAGTAGACGGCTGCATGGTTATAATTTTTTTCCTAATATTATCAATCTTACAAGTAAAGAAGTTCATAAAGTCATTACTGCTGTGCTGTTTACAAACATCAGAAGTTGAAGCTTTATCTTTGGTTAATTTAGCCACTGTATCGAATAAATACCTAGGGTTGTGTTTGTTTTCTTCTAAGAGAGTCGAGAAATAAGCAGATCTAGCAGTTTTTAGGGCCTTTCTGTATGCAATCATGCTCTCTTTCCACGAAATGCGAAAAACTTCTAGTTTTGTTTTCTTCCATCTGCGCTCCATTTTTCTGGCTGCTGTTTTAAGGGCCCGGGTGTGCTCGTTGTACCACGGCAGTGGACTATTTTCTTTAATCTTCTTTAAGCGCCGGGGAGCAACTGTGTCTAAAGTGCTGGAAAAGAGAGAGTCAATAGTTTCTGTTGCAACATCGAGTTCCTCTAGGCTATCTGGGATGCTGAGGAGATGAAACTGATGAGGAAGATTATTTACAAAGCAATCTTTAGTCGCAGCAGTGATAGTCCTGCCATATTTGAAGCGAGGGGACGGCTTTGCAGCCTTTGCTAAATTAAGTGTACATGATACTAGGTAATGATCTGAGATGTCATCGCTCTGCTGCAGAATTTCAATGGTATCAACATTTATTCCATGTGACAGTATTAGGTCTAAAGTACGATTACGGCGATGAGTGGGTCCTGACACGTGTTGCCTTACTCCAATAGAGTTTAGAATGTCTCTAAATGCCAATCCCAGTGCGTCTTTTTCATTGTCTACATGGATATTAAAATCACCAACAATTAGAACTTTATCTGCAGCCAGTACTAACTCTGATAGAAAATCAGCAAATTCTCTGGTAAAGTCTGTATGGTGCCCTGGTGGCCTGTATACAGTAGCCAGCACAAATGTCAAACGGGATTTATCAATTTCACTACATAACGTTACATAAAGCACCAAAACTTCGAAGGAATTATATTTGAAACTAGACTTCTGAGTAATACCGAAGATATTATTATAAATTACAGCAACACCTCCCCCTTTACCTTTCAGACGTGGCTCGTGTTTATAACAATAATCTTGGGGGGTGGACTCATTTAAAGTAATGTAATCGTCAGGTTTTAGCCAGGTTTTTGTCAAACACAGCACATCTAGGTTATGATCTGTAATCATATCATTAACAATAAGCGCTTTTGAGGAAAGGGATCGAATATTCAGCAGCCCGAGCTTTATCATTTGATCATCTGTATTATATCTGTTGTTTATTTGTTGGACATCAATTAAATTTTTACCGTTGAATGGTTTTGATGGTTTTTTGTATTTACTAATTCGTGGAACAGACACAGTCTCTATGTGATAATATCTAGGTGAAAGAGTCTCTATGTGCTGGGATTTATCTGACTTCTGTGACGTGAGACAGCTAGCAGGCGGTCGGGTAAGCCAGTCCGTCTACTTCCTGACCTGGGCCCCAGTTAGTCAAGGTTTAGCTCTAAGACTATGTGCCAAATTACTAGAGAGAAGAGCGGCGCCATCCCAAGAAGGATGAATACCATCTTTTTTCAACAGGTCAGGTCTGCCCCAAAAGCTTTTCCAATTGTCTATGAACCCTATGTTATTTTGCGGACACCACTTAGACAACCAGCCATTGAGTGATGATAGTCTGCTAAGTATCTCATCACTCCTTTTAATGGGGAGGGGACCAGAACAAAAAACGTCATCTGCCATCGTACTTGCAAGTTTAAAGAGTAGTTTAAAACCACAATTAACAGTCTGGTTTCTACAACTTTCAATTAGGAGCAAAAATCTGCCTTTAAATTTCAAAGAAATAAATATTTGATATTTATCGGAATAATTATCGATATCGACTAATATGAGCATTTTTTATCGAGTTCACTTTTTGGCCATATCGCCCAGCCCTATGTGGAACACATATTCCATATACTGTATTCCAATAATATTTTTATTTCAAAATATATTTTTATTTCATTTTTATTTTTATTTAAGGTTAGATTTGTGAATAAATGTCCGAGAGGATAAAAAGGGCCAATATTTGTGGAGGGCGCTGTACAGTATTTAAACATGATTGTGTCTCTCTGCTTTTTTCTTTTTTTTTTTCAGAAATGCGTGTTATTGTGCAAGTTACACAGACTGTCAATGGAGTGACAGAAAGCTTTCAGATTTCATCAAAATGATATTGAACAAAAGATGAACAAAAATCTTGGGTTTGGAACGACATGAGGGTGAGTAACTGATGACTGAATTCTCATTTTTGGCTGAACTAACCCTTTAACTTCTTTTACCTGGAGTGTTCAAAGCATATTTGTGATTTGATAATGCTGACCAATATACCATAAGAAATTCACTGGAAATAGTATGAATACTTTCCACAATTCAAGATTAATATTAAACATACTATATGCCTGTGGTGAAGAGTGTAACTGAAACTTGAGAGTTTCTCTGATTCTTTTTGTTTGTTTTTTTCCAGACTACATCCAAAATAGTGTTTCCACATCTGAGATAAATGCAGTTATAAGAACCACGTGGAATAATGAGGATAAGCTCTTCAAAAAACAAAACCTCCCTGAATAATATGAGAAGATATATGCATGATTGTATGGTTTGTAAATAAACACTTTAAATACATTGTCTAACTCTCAGCCTGTTATTTGAAGTTTTTAAAAAAAAAAGTAAAATCACATTTATTGTTGCGTTGCTGTTTGAGACTATCACTGTTGTTTTATACCTTAATTCATTATATTGCAGATGTGTGAAAATAAAACTTATTCTGGATATTCTGGTTGTATTTCAGTGGTATTGTACAGCATTTTATTAGTATTGCATTTTGCTAGTATTGTAATTGTACTTTAGTTGTATTATGTATTGTATTGTATTATGCAGTTATATTGCAGTATTATTGTAGAACTACTTCAGCTGTATTGCAGTACTACCGCGGTTATATTGCAGTATTATTGTAGTATTACTTCAGCTGTATTGCAGTACTACCGCAGTTATATTGCAGTATTAATCTAATAATAATCTAATGAGCCTGGTTCCTCTCAGATTTCTCCTGAGCTAGAGACTACTGACTGTAATCCTCTTGATTCAAGGTATGACACAGGTGAATTGCAAACTCAGTTGAGGAACAATTTGGCTTCTTTGTTCTTGAAAAGGCACAGTGTTCTTCATGTATCCGAAATGGCTATACAAGACATAATTGAAAATTTGGTACAGATATGCTCACTGTCCAAACCTCTTGTGAGAGACTCAATCATCATGGTTCTGCCAGAGTATGATCAGACTATCAGTGAAGTCCTTCTTGAATTAGTGGAAAAATAACATATTTGTCAGTGCTACTGCAGAAGGTGCAGAGCTGTCCACTGCTAAGCGAAGGAAAAGATTTGTGGAGAGTAACCATCCTCTGGTATTGCCAGTTCAGTATACTGTAGATTCCAGTGGACACACAGCAGTGTATGTTCCAATACTTCAGATGCTTCAAACAATGTTTAAAAATACTGATCTTCTTGAGAAAATTCAAGAAGCCAAACCATCGCCTCCTGGAATGTACACGTCTTTCAAACAAAATGAGGTATTGTCAGAAGCAGGAGAGCTGAAATTGTCACTGATTCTGTATGTGGATGACACTGAACTAGCAAATCCTTTAGGCACAGCTAGAAAGATCCACAAGCTTTGTGCAGTGTATTGGTTACTTGCCAATTTACCCGGCAAGTACAGATCCAGCCTACATGTCATACAGCTAGCTCTGCTATGCAAAGTACCAGATGTGCAGAAGTGTTCTGTCACCTTTGTTAAAAGACTTGCACACTCTTGAGCAGGATGGTATTTTCATTGAAAGTCTCGGTCAGTGCATCAGGGGCACTGTGTTGTTGTTTGTGGCAGCAGATAATTTGGCTGCTCGTGGTCTTGCAGGCTTTGTGCAGTCTTTCCGAGGACATTATGTCTGTAGATTGTTGCTGTACTACAGATCAAATACAGGCCAGTGAAGTTTCTGAAGGAGAGTTTAGCATGAGAACAAAGGCCTGCCATGATCTTCATGTGCAAAATGTTGCTCAAGGAGAAAATGTAACCCATTTTGGTGTTGCAGGTGAGTGTGCTCTCAGCAAGGCACTGCAGCATTTTCATCCCATTACTGGATTCCCACCTGATATTCTGCATGATTTGTTTGAGGGTATTGTTCCTGTTGAGTTGGCCTTGTGCATCAGTGAAATGATTCGAATGAAGTATTTCACCCTTGAAGATGTAAACAAAAAAAATCGCACATTTCCATGTCAGCACACTGACAGGCTAGATAAACCTCAGCAAATCCCCAAAAATGTTGCTGCCAAACGAAACATTGGTGGGAATGGACATGAAAATTCCACTCTGCTGAGGTTATTACCAATTATGGTAGGAAGTAAAGTCCCTGAAGGAGATGAAGCATGGGCCATATTGATGGACCTTAAAGAAATTGTGCAGCTAGTGTTGTCTCCATCTTTCACGGAAGAATCCATCCAGTACATGCAGACTAAAATAAGTGATCACAGACAGGTTCTTAAGGCAGTGTTTCCAGACTTTAAACTCCGACCCAAGCGTCATTATATCGAACATGACTGTGGACCATGAGATTTGAGGGAAAACACCGCTTTTTCAAAAGGGTGATACATGACACACAGAATGTCTTGAAAACCCTGGCTACCAGGCATCAGAACATGATGGTGTATCACCTGAATGCACCATTGTTTTTCAGACCCCACATACAGGTCTTAAGTGTTACTACTGTCCAAGTCACTACTCTGCCACAAGTGGCAAGAGACTTCATAGAGACCAAGACAGACAGCCAAAACATATACAGTACATCAATAGTCTCCATTGATGGCACAGAGTATGCAAATGAAATGTTTGTTTCTGCAGGGCAGGCAGGAGGACTTCCAAAATTCAGCAGGATTGAAAATATACTGCTTGTGAACAACTCTGCTTCCTTTCTTTGCAGGAACTACGGGTCCTGGTACAGTGAGCATTTAAGATCATTTGAGCTGACATCATCGGACATCTTCTCTGTGCATCAACTGTCGGAACTAAATGACACAGTAAGGCTCACAGCCATTTGCTGTTAACACAGAAAAGATCTATTTTGATCAGTGATTTGGAGGATTAAACACATTAATGAATGGGAAACTCTACAGTCAGTCACCTAGAACAGTTTGTTGTTAGAATAGTGTTAAAGGGATAGTTTACCAAAAATGAACATACTTTTTTACTCACCTCATGCTATCCCACATGTATATGACTTTATTTCTTCAAATGAACAAAACAGATGACTTTTAGAAAAATATACCGTCTCTGCGAGTCCATAAAACACAAGTGAATGAGTTTCAAAAAGTTGAAAGTTCAAAAAGCACATATAGCAATAATGACCTTAATCAATAAAACCTCAGTGGATGAATAAATGTCTTCTGGAGCGAAACAATAGGTGTGTGTCAGGAACATTCTAATATTTTAATCTTTTTTTATCTATAATTATGTTCATGAGTGGGTCAAGTTCATGCTTGATGTAAATTTAAGCATGTTGTGAGAAGTGCACAAGGATATCAATTTTTGTGCAAGCTTCTCTATGCGTTACATCATGCTTCACACCATGTACAAACATGCGTATGATGGTTGACTGAAAGCGATGCTTCAAAGCAAAAAAAAAACAGTTAAAATTTTACTCCAGAAGACAATGATTTATCTACTGTTATTGTACGGATAGTGTAATTATTGCTGTATGTGCTGTTTGAAATGTTAACTTTTTAAAACAGTTTCATTTGTATTATATGGACTCACAGAAATGGATTATTTTTCTAAAAATCTTAAGTCTAAAGAAAGAAAGAAAGTCATATACATCTGGTATGGAATGAGAGTAAATGAGAGTTTTCATATTTTTGGTGAACTTTCCATTTCTTTTTTTTTCTATTCACAAATAACAAACTCATTAATGCATTCTTTTTTTTTCTTTTAAACAGTAAGAATGGAGCTCAGAACTTCCTGCTTCATGTCCATATCTCATCAGACATTGTGAGGAAGATGACTCTGTCTTGTCCAGAATCTGTGAACGAGTTAAAAACAATAAAGCTAGACTTTGACTTTAACCTATCTTACGAAGATCCAGATTTTGACGGACAGCTATGCTCCCTTGTAGACATTGAGGAACTTCCACAAAAGGCTGTACTAAAATCTGTACGATCTGAGATTGATGCAAGTTCAGTAGCATCAGATGACACACGAACATTGCCCCATGCTGTGACTCCAGAAAGGACTTAGAGATGGCCTTATGTTTTTCCAGTGCCCACTTTTTCTTATGAAGTAGAACTGATACTTGGTGAGGGAAATGCAACATATGAGAAAACAGGGAAGACTCTCAAGTTATCCAGGGGACAAAAGCATGACATTCTTGAGACACTTGCAGCCAAAATGCATAGTTTCAAAGCATACCCGAATGATAAAGAAGTTTCAATGCTAGCAGAAGCACTTGTCACCAAGCATCCTTGTCTAAAAGAACCAGGATCTCAGACAGGGTGGTATGGTTGGAAAAACAGTCTGAAGTTTAAGATGGAAGAAGGTGGCCTGGTCTGATGAATCATGTTTTCTTTTACATCACATGGATGGCCGAGTGTGTGTGCGTGGCTTATCTGGGGAACACATGGCACCAGGATGGGAAGCATGGCACTATGGGAAGAAGCCGACGGAGACAGTGGCCGTTTCTTAGTATGCGTTCTTGTCTGTACTTGTGCTCTTGTGAATCATCATCAGTCGCTGCCCAAGTACTTTTCCAATTCAAAGTTCACATCTAGTCAAGTACAGTTCAAATCCCCGGATGTGTCCTTGATCAGCCCCTTTTATTGAGGATGCGTCGAGAGGAGACTTGAGCGGCTACACTGTAAAATCGAATTAGTTACACTTACTTAAAAAAAACATGCAAACCGATTACCTTAAAAAAAAAAAAACAAGTAAAGTGAAATAGGAATAGTATGTTGTGCTAACAAATGCTAGTATAGTATAGTTCACTTACACAAGAGTTCTAGTAACTAAAAAAGAACTGTAGAGAGTGCTTGATATTTTACTTTAGATTTACTCTTGACTTAGTTTAGCTACCATTGTTGTTACCATTGTTTTGTTTTGATGCTGAATGTTGAAGTGTGTGTGTGACAAGCATGGTCAACTGCAAGATTGTCACAAATATAGAGAGATTATATCAACCCAGTTAAACGTTTCACAAGGTGTTTATGACGTGTTAGCAATAAAAGAGTAAAAGATCATAATACGACATAAAGGGAAGTATTACATAGGTTACTTTTAAAAGGTGACTTAATTTCTGACTAAATCAATAACTATAGTTAATTATTCAGTCAGAAGCTAGGTCAACTTTTAAAAGCAACCTATTTATTAATTCTCTTCCTTTGAAACCAAATAACTGTGATTTCTTGTTGCATCACTGCATCAATAGGAGGAGAATTACAATAATATAAATGAAAGTGCCCAACCAAGCTTATAGGGCCATTAGGATTAGGGGAGGGTCTTTGTCTTTCTCAGGTGTGAAACACATCAATATTCATGATGATTCATGCCATCCCCGCCTAAGCCTTCCTGACACAAAACATGTCTTACAAATTTTAAATCAATATATTTTAATTGAATGAGTGGCCAGAGTGATTTTTACATCGTCTTGAAGCAAAAATTCTAGCCTACGTGATCCAGTTTTCAAAAGTCTTGTGAACAAATATTCAGTATAGGTTTTATAGCCTTATAACAGTGACTTAAAAACGTAATTTTCTCAAAACTACAAACTTTTACACACATGCTGCTCACATATTGTAGCAGAGTTTGTGCTGAATACAGAGTAATCAGACTTTAGCCATGAAAATGTTACAAGTAACAGAAACAAGCACAAATGTCAGGACATGTCAAAACACCTCCAGGACCCAGAAAACAGCTCAGGGTTCAGAGGGTTAACCCTGCCGAGAGCAGCCTTTCCTCAGCTAGTCCTTCTGATGTTTTTGGAGTTGTGAGATCCAGTCAACCCATTTCATCATATATTAGACTCTGAATGAGATCAGTGTATCAGGGCACTAAATAATAACCATCAACATGTGACCATATTTTCTCGTGGCTTTTGTCCCATAACAAATGTATTTTACATACACACAGTTACAGCAGCCAAAAAAAAAAAAAAAGCTAATGTTATAAAGTCAAGGGTCAAGAGCCCAAATAAAGCAAACACTGATCTCGATAATGGTAACTTCAAATGAAACTCAATAAAACATCAACATCTAAACCTCTGTTAATCTCAATAAGAGCTTCTGTAGACGTCTGACAGAAATAAAGTCAGTCTGGTTAGTAATGTGTGAAGCTGGTAATGCTGTTTGTGGAGTTGTTTAATCCTCCTCTGCTGAGATCTTCAGAGATTTAATGTCTTCTTTTATCTTCTGTTGATTTCATCTAAGGCTGTGGCTGAAGTCAGTTGTAGCTCTTGTGTTTCTCTTTCCTTCCACTTTTTCCGGTTCCGGTTCGAGCGAACGCTGAGGCGTTTGGCTGCCGCTGCTCTCCGGTTTTATTTCTCTTAATTTTGTTTTTACCCGTTTGAGAATATTTTATGACCTTCGATCGAGGAGATCTCACTGATTATTGCCAGATTTCTTTCATTACTTGCTATGGTGGACCGAGTCGGATCTGAATGCTTGGATCTATTGAGCATTGCTTGGTGAACTTGAATGTGGAGGAGTGAATCCAGATTGAAATGTGGTGTTATATTATCTGCGCACTGGTGTGTTGGAGTGCTACAGTTTGTTCTTCGAAGTGGGGTCTGTTTCCTCATCCCGGTGTGAACAATTATCCAAATATGATGCTTAAATACTCTTCAGCGGATTTACAGAGACTAAAATCATTCTGCCGTCTCTCCGGTGGAATATACAACCGCTGCGCCGCATTGGGAATTGCGCGCCGTAACAGGTACAGCCACCGTGGATCTCGTCGTGACCCGTTTGTGAGGACTTCGACTGTGTCTCAGGATAATGATCACATCCCGGTCATTTGGTCACCACATCGCCGCTCTACCGTTGGGTCAAATGGTAAGAGTAGGAGTGTCAATCTTGGAAACATTCGTTTGCTCAAACACGCACCTCTCAGCGCTCGGCAGTCCGCCTGCCCTACTACAGTTAAGATGGCCTTAGTGAATGCAAGGTCAATAACGAATAAATCTTTTATTTTAAATGACTTCTTTATATCTCACTCCTTAGACATTTTATTCGTCACTGAGACCTGGTTAAAACAGGGTGACTTAATGCCTCTTGATGAGATTGCTCCCCATGACTGTGCTTTTTTCAGTTCTCCACGGGCCTCTGGACATGGTGGTGGAGTTGCAACAATTTATAAAAACTGTTTTAAATGGAAGACTGTGCCTACGGACACCTTTTCCAGTTTTGAGGTCCAGGTATTGAAGGTTGATTTAAAGGGTCCTGCGCTATGCGCTCTGATTTACAGACCCCCTAAATGCAATAAGGATTTTATTAATCAATTTTCTGATTTTCTCTCTGATCTGGTGACTCGAGCTGATAGACTATTGATTCTTGGGGATTTTAACATGCACCTCTGCTGCCCTTCGAAACCACTGGTCAAAGAATTTGTAACTCTTTTAGAGTCTCTAAACCTCGTACAATCTGTATGTGGTCCAACTCACAATCTGGGTCACACACTCGATCTTGTGCTGTCTCGAGGTTTTTTGATCTCAAATCCGGATGTTATTGATGCATGTATGTCTGAC
The DNA here is from genome assembly GCA_039654105.1 of Coreius guichenoti. Classification (NCBI taxonomy): domain Eukaryota; kingdom Metazoa; phylum Chordata; class Actinopteri; order Cypriniformes; family Gobionidae; genus Coreius; species Coreius guichenoti. The sequence continues at coordinate 39,727,207 of CM077178.1, forward strand.
CATTACCCAATTTAGTTTGAAGCTGAGTGCTTTCTTCCGTCAGCTATTTGTTCCCAGCCTTCATGTCTCTCGCGATCTATTCATTCTAACACTGCAAATTTGTTTTCTGAATATTACTTTTCACATTTTAATAATAATTTTCTTAACGAAATGGATACTGAATGCTTGGTTGAGGCATTTTATAAAGTATCCTCTGTTGCTCCGCTTAAGCTAAAAGAATGAAAGCTGCCGGCCAGCCATGGTTCAATAATGCCACCCGCGCTCTCAGACAAGAGTGTCGAAAAGCGGAGCGAAAGTGGAAAAAAGATAGGCTCCAGGTTTCATTTGATATTTTAAAATTCTGTTCAACTATCAAACGGCAGTAAAGAAGGCAAAGTCTAATAATTTCTTTTCTCAATTAATTACTGACAACGCGAAGAGACCGAAAGTACTGTTTGACACGATTGATTCTCTTCTAAACCCGACTGTGAATATTTTATCTGAAGCCTCTGCAGAGCTTTGTGAAGATTTTTTAAAACATTTCACTCAGAAAATGTATGATATTAGATGCTTCATTGTTTATTCTGAACCGTGTCAATTGCAACTGCCTTGCCCTATGAGTTGTCTGTCTAACTTTCAACATGTTTCTTCAATTCAGTTAGCAGATATAACATCTACTATGAAGTGTTCTGGTTCTAAGTTAGATATTATCCCAGCTCGTCTGTTTAAGGATGTTTTTTCTACCATTAGTCCTATGGTAACAGCTATAGTTAACAGCTCTCTAGCCAAATGTGTTGTTCCAGCTAGTTTGAAACATGCAAATGTGCAACCTTGAAAAAACCTCAATTTGATCCGGAAATGTGCAGTAACTATCGGCCAATCTCTAAACTGCCTTTCATCTCTAAGCTCTTGGAGAAAGTAGTGTTTTCACAGCTTCAGAATTTTTTGGATTCTTTTAATATTTTGGACATGTTCCAATCTGGGTTTAGATCATTACATAGCACGGAGTCAGCTCTGTTGAGGGTTACAAATGATATCTTGCTTGCTCTGGATTCAGGCTCTTGTGTAGTGCTGGTTTTGTTGGACCTGAGTGCAGCATTTGATACCACTGACCATAACATTCTTCTTGAAAGTCTAGAATGTATGGTAGGTATCAAAGGCACTGTATTACAATGGTTTGCTTCGTACCTCACGAATAGGACTTTTTCTGTAAATTTAGGGAACTTTTCCTCATCATCTGCACCTGTTTTGTGTGGTGTGCCCCAGGGATCCATTTTGGGACCTTTATTGTTTTCCCTTTATATGCTTCCCTTGGCCCTCATTTTTCAGAAATACAACATTTCATATCACTGTTATGCAGACGATTCCCAGTTTTACCTACCAGTAAGGCTGGACACCACTGGTTCATCTGATGTGTTATTGAAATGTGTAAATGACATCAAGAGGTGGATGGCAAATATTTTTTTGCAGCTAAATGAAGATAAAACAGAGGTTTTAATTTTAGGTTGTCCTGCAAATTCTTCCCCTGCTCTGGAAGCCCAGTTAGGTCCTCTCTCAACAAATGTGAAGTGAAGTGGCGTGTTTGTGTAAGAAAAATATCCATATTTAAAACTTTATAGATTAAAATAACTAACTTCCGGCGGACCACGGTACACATCGATTTACAGCGAAAGAGCCTACACCCATGTCCTGACGCATGCATATTGACGAATGCAGAAGCACTGTGGATAGAGCAAAAAAAAACATGAATTAGAAGTCTAAACGAGAATTTTTAAAGAGAAATGGTGGAGGATTTCGATATAAGAGAAGAGGAGCTTGAGTTTGTTGCCCAGCCCTATCCGCGAGAGGCGTCAAAGCTTGCAATGCTCCTGTACATCGCGTCAGGGGTTACTCTTTCGCCGTAAGTCGACTTGCGTACGGCTTTCCGCCGGAAGTTAGTTATTTTATATGATGGATAGATGCACTTTTATGATGGATGGATGCACTTTTATGATGGATGGATGCACTTTGCACTTTTATGATGGATAGATGCACTTTACACTTTTATGATGGATAGATGCACGTTTATGATGGATAGATGCACGTTTATGATGGATGGATGCACTTTTATGATGGATGGATGCACTTTTATGATGGATAGATGCACTTTTATGATGGATGGATGCACGTTTATGATGGATGGATGCACTTTTAATGATGATGGATAGATGCACTTTTATGATGGATGGATGCACTTTTATGATGGATGATGCACTTTGCACTTTTATGATGGATGGATGCACTTTTATGATGGATGGATGCACTTTTATGATGGATGGATGCACTTTGCACTTTTATGATGGATAGATGCACTTTACACTTTTATGATGATAGATGCACGTTTATGATGGATAGATGCACTTTTATGATGGATGGATGCACTTTTATGATGGATGGATGCACTTTTAATGATGGATAGATGCACTTTTATGATGGATAGATGCACTTTTATGATGGATGGATGGATGCACTTTGCACTTTTATGATGGATAGATGCACTTTACACTTTTATGATGGATAGATGCACTTTTATGATGGATGGATGGACTTTTATGATGGATGGATGCACTTTTAATGATGGATGGATGCACTTTTATGATGGATGGATGCACTTTTATGGGCTTCAAAACAGAAACAGCCATTCACTGCCATTATAAAGCTTGGAAGAGCCAGGAAATTGTTTAATATAACTCTGATTGTGTTCGTCAGAAAGAATAATGTCATACACCTAGGATGAGGGAGAGTAAATCATCGGGTAATTTTCATTTTTGGGTGAACTAACCCTTTAAAATGAATAACATTTCTGTTGGCAAATTATTTACATTTTAAATGCAGACGTTAATATTTGACTTTTTTTGCTGTAAATATGTAATAATGTTTACGTTTGAGGTGTTTCAATATGTCCAAATTGTACGTTTCAGCCTCAATCAAAATGTACAAGAATGTACGTTTTGTACCTGTAAATGTTGTGTACTTTTACCCACGTATAAACAATGAGACCAGGCTACCAATACGTTTGTTATGGCAAAGAAAGCCAAGATAAAATGAGATGATGTTGAATACTAATTGATGGTGACAATCATTATGAAGTGTCCTGTTTCATTGACCTCTTCTGAAGTATAATTACTGATTCTAAGTCTTTTGTGCCATTAAATATTTAAGTTTTTCTTCACTAATCTTGTGATGATCACGTGTTGCTCAAGGTGTGGTTATGAGTGCATTAGATGATGATGTTCGATCCCAGCGTTATTTAGTGACATTATGCAATCTTATTTTAGTGTGACGTTGGGCTGCCAAGGCTGTGTGTGTGTGGTGTGTGCTGCTTACACTTAGGTAAGTTTAATGCTTTGTGTTTGGTGTTGTAGGAAGTTTGGTTCGATTTAACTTGAACTATAGCTATGTGTATTACTGATGAGTAAAATCCTGTTAAAGTGTTTGGTTTATTAAGTGTCTTTAACTACTGCAGTAGTTTAATAATTAATTTAATAAAATGTACTTACTGAGTATATACAGTACATGTTTTTACATCACAATTACAATTGAAATAAAAACCTGCAAGCAATTACATCAATAATTTCACTGATGACTAACCCCACACCTTAAGGCTGTGTTTGTTTGAGTAAGTACAACGTTTTCTTTACCCAAGAAACACTATGTCCAATAAGGATAACGTTTTTTGTATTTGAAGAGTGGAGAATAGTCTTAGTCTGGTATTTGCCCTATAGTTGTAGCCAATATACTGTTTAAATATCCTGTGCATAGCGCTTTACCTTTTATATCATGAGACTTTGACCAAATGTATTCAACAAGAAAAACTGAGCACCTGTATAGCTGCAATACACTTTATAACCTGTAAGTGGATGAAAGCATACTGCGATGCACTTATTGCTTCAGATGCGGCTGTTCCAGTTATGGACAAAACACAAATCTCTGTCATTCGCTGGTCAAAAACCTTGTAACTCCATTTGAGCTTGATTTTCATAAAATATTAATATTATAATGACACATCATGCAAGTGTCTGAGCATATATAAAGCCACAATACCAACTTTGATGACACAGTGTTTAATTATTTAAAACATACAGGGTTTCCGCCTGACAGCGACGATCTGTACATTTATTGTTTTATCATCATCACCACAACATGATATAGCTGCCTATATGACTTCATTGTTTTCCTACCTGATTAATAGTTAGTTAGTAGTTAAGTTTAGGTATTAAGGGATGTAGAATATGGGCATGCAGAATAAGGCATTAATATGTGCTTTATAAGTACTAATAAAACAGCCAATATCCTAGTAATATTCATGCTAATAAGCTACTAGTTATAGTGAGAATTGGATCCTAAACTAAAGTGTTACCATTTTGTCCCTAACCTTCCTACGGTAAGGTCCCACCTCAGTAGCGTCACCTCAGAAGTGCTCTGCAATACGACATGAACACAGTAAGCTGTACCAATCAATTTAGACCTAATCTAAAGAGGAACCAAATAGTTTATGGTGTTATAAAAGAAAATCCCATTTTACGTCTCCGTTTCAAGATTTTATGTCTTAACTGCAATCGTACAAAGTTCAGTCATGCAGCTGAAATCACGTCAATGTAAGCTCCAAAAGTGTGATGTTTGCATGCTGGTGAGAGAACAATTGCCAGTTACCAATGACCAATTATTCGCCTTATTTTTCCAAAATTTTTCAAGCTAGCTGGAGAAAGTTGTACTGTTGTTCCAGATAATGTTATTGGTGCTATGTCCATCTTAATGAATGTACTTTGCAATGTAAATGGTGATTTCATTAGGAAATGCAAACGCCATACCATAAAGAGTGATTGTTATCGTGTTTTTCTGGGACAAATAAAATCAACAACATCATAAACTGAGGAGGAACAATCTGTTTTTATTGCATTTGGGTCCACGTAACACTGAAGCAGTGTTGAAGTTATAAGATAATTAAGTTAATAATTATACTGAAAAACGAGCAGATACACAACTACAACTGACTTAGATGAAATCAACTGAAGATAAAAGAACACATTTCCCCGGACAAGGCTTCAATGAGTAGTTCACCCAAAAATGAACATTAGTCCATGATTTACTCTCCCTCAAGTCATCCTATGTGTGTATGACTTTCTTCTTTCAGACGAACACAATCACAGTCCATTGAGTTTGAAGCACAAAAAGCACATCCATCCATCATAAAAGTGCTCCACACGGCTCCGGGGGGTAATAAAGGCCTTCTGAAGCGAAGCCATGCGTTTGTGTAAGAAAAATATCCATATTTAAGACTTTATAAAGTAAAAGATCTAGCTTCTGGCGGACTGCCTTCCGTATTCAACTTACGGAAAAAGCGTAACTGGTGTGACGATGACGTCGGACGTAGCGTAAGCTTTTTGAACTGCGAGAGACGTTATGCTTTCTGCGTAAGTTGAAGACGGTCTGACAGAAGCTAGATATTTTACTTTATAAAGTCTTAAATATGGATATTTTTCTTACACAAACACATTGATTCGCTTCAGAAGGTCAATCCTTCCCATTAACTTCGGTGGAGAGCAGAAGCATCATCTTCAGCTCAGTTCGCCCCGTTCACCTGATGCGGGTACATCTTCAACAGGTAAGGGCAACTGTAACGAGATCACAGTGTTAATGGTATTATTTTAATTATTTCAGTGTTCTTGCATCACGTTACAGGGGGTCAGAATGGCAGCATATGCGTTCAGACAAGTTGTTAGTGGAGCGGTGCGCTGCTCTGTAGCCTACCATTGACATTACCATTGGCAAACAGCACAACCTGTTTACTGTCTAAAAATCGTGTCTGCAGAAAAGGCATGTTAATGCATGCTGCATCTATAAATGGCCACTGTGGTATCCCTGTTATCGGTGTACGCATTACCTGTGGGTGCGGACCTAAGAGGTAGCCTTAGCTGACGCCAGATCAGTATTTCAGATCATACAACCTAAACTCACTATACAAGCCGATCTGAGACCTGCTAGAATAACAGGCACGTTGGTATAATTCAGGCAGGCATTACTAGTTGCTTGCAGATGCACGATACAGTAGGGTTGGATTCGGCTGAAGCTGAAATGAAGCACGATTTAGACTAGAGTCTTTGTTTCCAGCAGAAAAACTAAAAAGCCTGACTTTACTCTGCAGTGTCATTCCCACTTTCATAATAGTTATTGGGTAACAGTTCTGTCACAACCTCATCTGTCCTCAAGAATATGGAAGTTCCATTAAAGAGAGAAGGAAATAACTAATGTTTCCAAAGTATTACTTAGTAATTATTCAGTAGTGCACAAATTACTACATTAATGTAGTATTGTTAATGTTAATAATTACTAAATTTTACCAAAAACTTCCAACATTTAACCAATGAATTACACATATTACAAAATAGTTACTTATTACCATAAAATGTTACTTTGTGATATTAGCCTATAAAGTGTTTCCCATACTTACTTTGACATCACACTTACATTATCTTGCAGTTCAAAATCATTAATATCAATTGGATTACTTAGTATGCAATTTGTCTGATGTGTTCCATGTCACCCATCCCTTGGTCCAACACAATTTAACCATGGATGACAATTTTATGTCCTTGTTTATGTTTATAGTGCCATTGAAAAGGCTTAGGATATGCTCCCATTATTATCGCTCCAGATTTAACTAAACCCAAAACCAGTCATACAACTACCTACCGCATTAACAGTTCATTTAACGAAGAATAAACATAACTCAGAGACTCTCATTGAATGCAAAAATAGTGGTCATTTTTATTTAGTTAAAAATCAAGCAAAGCACAGCAGTAGTCAATTCATTTCAAACTTTTATTCACACCATATCAAAACCCATATTATAATAATAATAATAATAATAATAATAATGATGATGATGATGATAAGTTTTATTTATATAGCGCCTTTCCCAAGCTCAAGGTACAAGAAAATAGCACATACACAGCATCAATATAGAACAAAGATATACAAATATACAGTGAGAAAAAAACAAAAAAGAAAAAAACCCTGCAGAACACCAAGCAGAGGAGGGTTGGAAATACTGTAAGGAAAGATGTTTTTAGTTGAGATTTGAATGAGGATACAGTAGCAGTGTCACGCAGAGTAACAGCACTGAATGATCTTCCACCTATAGTTGAATAGACGGAAACGAGGCACAGTAAGCAGTTGAGTCAGATGACCGGAGGGAACGAGGAGGAGAATAACAGTGCAGAAGCTCAGATAAATAATGGGGAGCAAGTCCATGAAGACATTTAAAAGTTAACAATAGAATTTTATACTGAATGTGGACAGAAACAGGTAGCCAATGTAGATTATAGAGCAAAGGGGTGATGTGATCAGATTTCTTGACATGATTGATGACTCTGGCAGCAGAATTTTATACATATTGATGTCTAGCGATTGTTCTAGCGGGCAGCCCAATAAGAAGTGAATTACAGCAGTAATATACCTGCTGTACGCAATGCCAAAGTTCATGGAAGATCCATTTAAAGTGATAGTCGAGCTGTAGATTGAAGAGCTTTTGTGGCATGAAGGTAATTATTAAGTGGTTTCCACAACCTTCACCTCAAGGACCATAACCTCCAGAAATCACAAAAAAAAGTCCTTCTACAACAATCAGAAGAACCCAGGCTAAATAAAACAGTCCAAATAACACAATTTAAACACTTCCAAAAGAAAATGCAAGAGTTAAACATACATTTCATACAAAAATATATCACTACTTACTTTCAGTTGAGCATAAAACAAATGTTTCTCAACAAGGACTCCGAATCTGAGCACATGGCTAGGCCTCTGCATGCTGCACTCTTACTCTTCCTCTTCCTCCTCTTCCTCTTCCTCTTCCTCTTCCTCTTCTTCTTCTTCTTCTTCTTCTTCTTCTTCTTCTGCCGTTTTATGGCAGTTGGCAAACAAACGATAGGTGCATTCCCGCCACCTACTGGACTGGAGTGTACATGCTGCACTCACTTCTTGCAATTACAAGTCTCACATTTATCTGACACTGACTTTTTCATGGTATACAATGAAGAATTGAGTCCTGTATGTCCTAATCTTATCCTAGAAAATATAACATCTTCTTTCTTACATTTACCTTCATTATTTTTGAATTTTACAGTATTCTCTACCCTTGATGTCATTATTCCAGATTTCCTGCCAAGATGTCATTATTCCCTGATGAGTAAGTGATTTTGCTTCTGATCTCCCAAAACAAATTTCTAAAATGTCATCATCATTTTTGTTTAGTGCAGTTTTAGCAAGTTTATCTGCAATCTCATTTCCCTCTATTCCAACATGTGCTGGTATCCAACAGAAGTGAACATATATTCCTAGTTGCTGTAGATTCAGTAAGCTCATATAAACCTCAATTACAAGATCCTCTCGGACTGTTTCTCCTGATCGTATGCTTTGGATTGCAGCAGCAGAATCTGAACATATTACCACTTTAATCGGTTTAACCTCCTCTACCCACTGAAGACTGATGATTATTGCAGTCATTTCTGCTGTGTAAACCGATAACCTGTTTGAGATTCTCTTAACAATTCCTTTATTTCTGGGATGTATATACCTACCCCTACATGTTCGTTATTTAAGTGTTTTGATCCATCTGTAAAAATATTAAGATAATTATAGTAACTTTTCTTCAAATACTCTTGAACCATGCACCCAATGTTACTATTCCTCTCTGTCCATTCTCTCCTCTTTTCTAATATTTGAATATTTTCTTTGGGTTGTGGAAATATCCATGGGGAAATGCTACTATGAATAACTGCTGGACTGTGTTGTATAGTATCTAATTTGTACTGTTTCACTTTCTTGTTAATATCCCAGCCAAAACGTTTACCAGAAAAAGTTGTGTATTCCCAACATTTCTGCAGAAGAGTTGATGCTAAATTTCCATCTCCTCCTCCCTGTATTCTTATCCAATATGTTAGTGATAACTTAGTTCTCCTCAGATGCAAAGGCAGTTCACTGGATTCAACGAGCAATGCATTAATGGGCGTTGTTTTGACTGCTCCTAAGATAAGTCTTAGTGCTCTGTATTGTATCCTGTCAAGTTTTTCTAGGTGAGTTTTTGCTGCTGCTTCATACACCATGCAGCCATAATCCAAAGTAGCTCTCACCAAAGCCCTGTATATGCATAATAATGCTTATTTGTCAGCTCCCAATTCAGTTCCGACCACACACCTCGTTAAATTTAGTACCTTTTTACATTTGGTCTCAATATTTTCAATATGATTCTTCCATGTGTATTTTTCATCAATCCATAGACCAAGATATTTAAACACTCTAACTCTTTCCATGTGCTTACTATATAGTGTTAACCCCTGCTCATTACCTATTTTCTTTTTAGTGACCAGCATATAACATGATTTTGCTACTGAAATTTTGAACCCCAATCATAAGACCATCTCTCTACACTGACTATTGCTTTCTGTATACTTTTCAACACGTGTACAGTTTTTCCCCCTTTTCCAGATTGCTCCATCGTCTGCATACAAGGCTGACTGTATACCTGTCCCTGTATTTTCAAAGATATCATTAATCATGATATTAAATAGAATTGGACTGATGACGCTACCTTGTGGTATCCCATTTTTAATAACAAAACTTTCTGAGATTTCTGATCCTACTTTTACTTGAAATGTTCTGTTTGATAGAAAATCCATGATCCAGTTACATAACCTTCCGTCTATGCCTAGTTTATTCAATTTAAGCGTGCAGGGCAACCACCCAGTAGAGCATTACAATAATCTAGCCTTGAGGTCATGAACGCATGAACTAACTGTTCAGCAATTTGCATTGAGAGTATACGTCATAATTTAGATATGTAAATTGTAATTAATATGTAATTGTATTGCTCTCAATGCAAAATGCAAAATGAGTTCATGACCTTAAGCCTAGATTATTGTAATGCTCTACTGGGTGGTTGCCCTGCATGCTTAACCCCTAGAGGACTGCAGTGTTTTGGGGCCCTTGAGATGTTTTGTCATGGCCTGACATTTGTGCTTATTTCAGCTACTTATAACATACTATTGATCAACATGTAATTTTGCTGTATTCAGCACAAACTCTACTACAATAATATTTGAGCAAAATGGATGTACATGTTTGAATTGTTTAGAAAATAATGATTATGCATGGTTTCTAAGTTTTGGGAAAAAAATTGTCATCGCAATAAGGACATAAAACACATACTGAATAGTTGTTCACAAGACTTTTGAGTTATCAAACTTGAGGGCTAGTATTTTTACTACAGAATGGTGTAAAAATCATTTTGACAACTCATTCACGAACAACAATATAATGATTTAAATTTTGTAAGTCAGTTTTTGTGTGAGCACTGCTGTATGCGTGGGAGTGTGGCATTGATAAATAGTCATGGCCATGAATATTTATGTGATCTACACCAGGTGAGACAAAAGACACTCCCCCCAATGGCTAATGGCCCATCAAAGTGGAATGCTGTGAGGCAGCCTGAACAAAGCATGTGAGGAGATTTGAAGATTTTAATCTATTTTATTTTAATTCCTCTATGTGGAGGAACTAAATGTTGTGCCTCACAGGACCACAGTACTACATATATAAACATATACAGTACCGGTCAAAATATTGGACACATTACTATTTTTTATATTTTTGAAAGAAATCTCTTCTGCTCATCAAGCTTGCACGTATTTGAGCAAAAATAAAGAAAAAAACAGTAATATTGTGAAATATTATTACAATTTAAAATAATGGTTTTCTATTGTAATATACTTTAAAATATAATTTATGCTGATTTATTATATCTTGTGATACATTTTTCAGGATTCATTGATGAATAAAAAGTTAAAAAGAACATCATTTATTCAAAATAGAAGTCTTTCCTGACAATATAAGTCTTTACTATCACTTTTTTTTTTTTTATCAATTTAACACGTCCATGCTGAAAGTATTTATTTCTTACAAAAAAAAATAAATAAATAAATAATAAAAAAAATACTGACCCCAAACTTTTGAATGGTAGTGTATATTGTTACAAAAAAGATATTTTAAATAAATTCTGTTCTTTTTTAAACTTATTCATCAATGAATCCTGAAAAAAAGTATCACAAAAAAAAGTATTTTTTTCTGTATTTTCATCAAATAAATGCAGGCTTGATTTCTTTCAAAAACATTAAAAGTAGTAATGTTTCCAAACTTTTGACTGGGAACTGAAAATATAAAACAAAGAAATATATAGCCTATATAATTCTACATATACCTATATAACATATAACCTATATAGACAGCCTTTACGGTATATAACTGTATAAGCTATATGAACCTACACATAGTATAACTCAAATGACTTATACTTTACAAAAGTACTAAACATACATGTAGTGGTACAGAAGACAGAGAGTATTACAGAAGGAAGACAGTTTGTAAAAGCCCACTCACCAACCTCTGAGTAACCTACTCGCTCTCATAGTGTTACGGCTGCTCATGCAAGGGAAATATCCAGGATGGAGGGGAGTATGAAGTTCACCAGGATGAAGTTCACCATGTAGTGGTACATCTCACTGCCTTGGCTCTCTTCGGAACATGTACTTGGAAATTTTCATTGTCACATCTGTTAAAAAAAAAAAAAAAAAAGAGCATGAGCATGCTGATAACACAAACAAATAAGTATTATTATCACTATCAATCACTAATGACCATGGATAAAAAAGACAACAGTTTCTGTAATGTTGTAAAAGAACATATACTTTTGTATTATGACGATGTAAACACTTACATCTGTAAAATATTACGTTGGTGCACTTACTCAGTATGATTGTCGATCGCACTGAGAACTGAACGACACCTGTGTGCCCTGCGCGACGTGCTGGTGAAGGCGAGCGTGATGCAGACACATTATGGGTCATAGGGCATCTGTAAAATATTACATTCCAGCAGTGCAGTGTAATAGGCTAACCAAAACCGAACATTTATATATAGAAATATAATGTCTAGTGTTTAGACAGTATCACATTATATATTTTACAGTAGGCTAAAATATATTTGCAGTAAATCACATCATAGTTACACCTAAGCAGATATTCACAAACAAGCTACATTAGGCATAAGGCAGTATTTAAGCATGATAAGCTGTATCATAAGCTAACCAAAACAGAGCAAAATATATTACAAATATGTTTAGAGAGTATCACATTACAAACTAAACTGCCGTAAGCTGTCAAAAGCTAGCCAAACTAGGCAAAATATAGTCTGAAAATTCACAGATTATCAGAAAAATAATTATATAACACCAAACAACCTCGCATTGACCGGGGGGCGTGTGCAATGCATATAGATCACTCAAACTATTTACCATGTGAATGACACCGGGGGTGTGGCGATCTCAGCTCACTGCAGATAATGAAGGCAGAAGGAAAAGACTGTAGATCTCCTTGGTTTCAAACGGATTACATAAACTGAGAATATTTGTTTTTATAAAATAATAAATAATATTTATTTTACAAAAAGCACAACATTTTGTTTTTATTGTGAGTATACACAAATAAAAGTACATAACAGATTTTAATGATGTATAACACTTATTGACACTAACTGACGACGAGGACTTGACAGAGCAGCCATCGAGTGTTAGACAGTATTCTAGGTTACTACTTGTGGAGTTTTTTTGTCCAATAATTAAAAATTCCATTTTTTTCTGAATTAAGTTGCAGGAAATTACTAGTCATCCAATTTTTTATATCAGCTATGCATTCTGTTAATCTTGTGAATTGGTAAGTTTTGTCAGGGCGTGAAGAAATATAGAGCTGAGTATCGTCAGCATAACAATGAAAACTAACGCCATGCTTCCTAATAATATCTCCCAGTGGTAGCATGTACAGGGTGAAAAGCAATGGTCCTAGCACTGAGCCCTGCGGTACTCCATACTGAACTTGTGATCGGTGTGACATCTCTTCATTTACTGCTACAAACTGATAACGGTCAGATAAATATGATTTAAACCATGCCAGTGCAATTCCACTAATGTCAACATAATTTTTGAGTCTATTCAAAAGATGTTGTGGTTGATAGTATCGAATGCAACGCTAAGATCAAGTAACACTAATAGAAATATACAACCACGATCGGATGATAAGTGCAAATCATTTGTTACTCTGATGAGAGCAGTCTCAGTACTATGATACGGTCATACGGTCATAACGTCACCGTTGGCGAGGATGGGGAGGCTTGGCCATTGCACTCTGGTTGTGCTGACCCCTGCGAATTCCCCAAATGTGGGAATCTCGATTGCATAATTTATGGTAGTGGGGGACTGCATTCGCGCTCTCCCCAGGACATACTGGTAAAAAGCAGATAGCGTGGTACCGAGAGGAATGCGTGGCGTTTTAACAGCTATGCCGTGACCCGCGTCCCCGAATGGTGAAGTTCCACTTTTTTTGCTGCCTTCTTCTGATAATGAATGACCTGGGGAGTCCAGAGAATTGAACTGCGGTGGTTTCATCGAGCTTGACCGGGAAAAGCTAGGACCGGTTCGCCAAATGAGGTTTTTCGAATAAATCTCCGATATTCAACGGACGATTTGATTGACAGCAGTGGTCCTAGAGGCAAAGTTGTTCAGATGGAGGTGTTCTATCACATGGTATGACTGTCTTGTGCGTGTGTGATAAATCAGGTGATATAGCCGTTGTCATGTTGTTGTTTTTTCATTTTAAAGCGCCAGCAAGTGGCCATTCGCCGCGTCCTTTTTCACCTGACCACAGACTGAGCCCGTACACAGGAGTGCCGACTTGGGTAAAATTGCCTTGTTCCATTCAAGAGTTATAGCCGTTTTAGTATGCCCCGCCTCGCCCACTCCGAACGTTTTGGCCTGCCGACGCCAAGGTAAATCGAAATTACGACTTTTTTCCGATCCCGGTGGACAGTCAGACTCCAGAGCATCTTTCTGCACTGGTTTTGGTCAGATCGGGCAAAAAACTTAGGACTAGTGTGCAAAAGTAGGTTTTTCAAAAAATCCAAAATACCCGAAAATTTCGCCAGCACGACCATCAAATCCGGCTCGAGCCAAGGATTCCGATGATATAAGACACTTGGTTCTGCGACGGACGGTTTAGGAGCTATGAACGATTCCGTACTTTTGACTCAAACAGCTCTCTTGTTGTCCATTTTCGGGGCCAAGCAACGCTGAGCTTGATTGTTGGCGACGTTTGCCCCTCCGCCCCCCCCTTCACCGCGGCCCAGATGGACATCGCCTTTGCCGGCTCCCCTGCCGCTGCGTCATAGCGGCATCGCTTCTCGGCCTTTTGGCTAAGATCACGTGTCTGGCTTGGAGGAAGAGACAGCGATCGCCTCTTGGAGGTTTTTGGGTTGTGCTTTACCATAGCACGTCCTACAACTTCTGAGAGGTACATTGTATTGCTTCTAGCTTACTTTTTTACTATTTATTGTCTTTCATATTGTGTTGTGCTTGTTTTTAGGAGGAATTTTTACTGAGAAACTGGTCTTAAGGTAAGTCTTTTCCTGTTTTAAATTCCTTTTATTGTTGTAGTAATTTTTTTTAGTTTAAATCTTTTTAGCTGTAGGTGCCTCCAACATGTCGGCTGCTCGTGCCGGCATGCGGAGGCACCACAGCACTCGGTTCCTCTTTTTAGAAAAAGATGGGAAGTTAATAGAAATGTCTAGGTTGGATTTCTCAAGGAAAATGATTCAAAAACTTCTAGGTTTTACCCCTGCTGATTTAAATTGCATTCTAACCCTGCCTTTTAACAAAGGCTTTGATGTGAGTTTTAAAAATGCAGCACTGTTAAATGACTTCTGGCAGCGCTTTGACACACACAAGTCCCAGTTTTCCATGTTTAAAGTTGAGAAACTAACTGGCAAAGTTAGGGAGTGTGATAACACACAAAAAATGGTTATCGTTAGAATGTTCAATGAGACTGTGAATGGAGAAGATATTTGCACATGGCTGGGTAGATTTTGCACTGTAAGGGGCCAGGCTATCAAGGTATATGATGAAGACGGCATTTGGAATTTTTCCTGGAGGGTGCCCATTAAGCAATGGGAAGACCCCCAGGGCTTCCAAGGTCTGAGGCATTTACCACAAATGATAGTTCTGGGAGAAAACAGGGGCTACATCCATTATCAGGGAATGCCCAAACTCTGCCAGCGATGTGGGGAGTTTGGGCATCTTGTCGAAGCATGCCAGAAAGTTTTTTGTAACAAGTGTAGAGAAATTGGACATTCCTTTGAAGAATGTCCAAATGGCAGAAGGTGCAATCTTTGTGGAGACCTGTTCTCATCTCTACAGAGATTGCCCCAAATCGTTTGCCAACAAAGCCAAATCACACAAAATGGCGGTTGAGGAGAGAGTGCAACAGGTTAACGAGGAGGCGGAGCCAAATTCAAATCTCCCGCCAAACCCTGTGGTTGGTGGAGAGAAAGTGGATGATAGAGACAAGGAGAGAGGGGTAGAGCAAATTTCAAATTTCCCACCAAACCAAACTTTTGGAGCAGATGGAAACGAGGAGATGGAACTCCACCAATCCCTAATAGAGAAAGAAACTGAGTCAGAAGAACAGAGCAAGGATGGCGATAGTGAACAGGACAACCAAGAACAGGAAAAGGTAGTGGAGGAGAAACAAGAGATAGAGGTATGGAATGTTCTTCCAGGAGTTAAACTGAGAGGGAAAAAAAGGATTGCCCGATCTCCCATTGAGGAGAAAAATGAGAAAAGAGATCGAGTGGGATTGCGGTCGGATTCCTCCTCATCAGAGGATCTGAACCGGCTTTTTCCACTCAGTTCCCCAAACGAAATCTCCTTTTTGTCAATAGAACTCCAAACATCAACCCCTAGAAGTAGCTCGAGGGGGAAACCGCTTCTATCCCCGGATTCCCCAAATAGGGGAGAAAAGGAAGAGCTGGTTTCACAAGATACAGATATCCTTTTTAACTGAAATTTTAGTTATTTATTATGTCTTCTAAAATGTTGTATTTATCTTTTTTAACTGTTTTTATTATGACACTCACACTCTCTACCTTAAATGTAAGAAGTGTGAGGTCACAGTTGAGAGCCCAAACAGTTTTATCCTTTCTACAAACCCAAAACAGCGATATCCTGCTTTTACAAGAATGTGCTTTACCCTTCATGTCCAATTATAGGAGATGGGAAGAACAATGGCCCCACGTATCTGTGTGGAGCGGATCTAATTTTAACAGAGCAGATGGAGTAGCCATTTTAATTAAAAATCCTCAGCTCTTGGTGAAGGGTAGCACAGTGGTGAGAGATGGGAGAGCTCTTTTAATAAATCTGTCCTTTTTAGGACATGATTTTAATATTTTAAATATGTATGCTTTCACAGATAAAAATGAAAGGAACGACCTTTTAGAAGACGTGCAGTCCCACCTTTTAGGGAAGACCCCATTCATTTTAGCAGGGGATTTTAATTGCATTCTAAGTAAAAATGATAGAAAAGGGGAGAGAGAGGATTTTAAAATGGACAAAACGTCAATTTTATTACAGAACATTATAAAGGATTTTAAATTGACTGACTGTTTCAGAACCATGCATCCTGGGGAAAAAGGATTCACCTGGTTCAGTGGTGATGGCGCCAGAGCCTCTCGAATTGACTATGTTTTTACAAGGGACTGCCCGCCGACTGATGCAACATTGACCCCCCTCTTCTTTTCTGATCACATGATGCTCTCCTGCACCCTTTCACTACCCACGGGAGTGACTGTAGGGGGAGGGCTGTGGAAGCTGAACTGCTCTCTATTAGAGGATGAGGAAGTGGTTAGAGAATATAGGGAGCAGTTCAGCCAATGGCAGACCCTCCAGGACAGTGGTGGGAGATGGTAAAACAAAGGACAGGACATTTTTTTAGAAAAATAGGCAAAGAAAAAAAGAATAAAGATAAAAGACGCATGATGGGGCTGCAAAAAAGACTGCAGAGATATTTTAACCTTTTAAACAGTGGATTGGATTTTACAGAAGAGATAAAAGAAGTAAAGAAAGAAATGTTAGTTTTGTCTGAAGCTCAGAGCAAAGGTGTCATTTTAAGATGTAAGGAGAAGGAGATAGAAGAAGGGGAGAAGTGCACAAGATATTTCTTTAAAAAGACTATTGCACGGGGAGGGTCAATAACCATTTTAAAAACTTATAGAGGGAGGGAGGTAAATAACATTAAAGAGATTTTGGGTGAAATTGAACATTTTTATGGTAATTTATATAGTCCAAAAGAGGTACACGATGGCATCTTAGAGGAAGTTTTAGGTTTTTTAGACAAAAAGGTTAAGAGTCCAGATGTGCTTTTATCCCAGGATTTTACTCTTTTAGAAATACAAAAATCACTGAAAGGTTTTAAAAAGGGGAAGTCCCCAGGCATGGATGGACTTCCTGGGACATTTTAGCACATGACTTATTGACAGTTTTTAAAGAATTTGAGACTCTTGACAGACTTCTGGACAACTTTAGAGTAGGGATAGTTTCATTATTACACAAAAAAGGAGACAAGACTGACTTTAGGAACTGGTGACCAATTACGCTTTTAAATTTTGATTGTAAACTTTTTAGCAAGATTTTAGCGACACGTATGTCGACTGTTTTAGAAGACGTAATCCACCTGGATCAAGCATGCGCTGTGGCCGGCAGGAAGATCACGGACAGCCTGGTGCTGATTAGAGACGCCATCTGTTATGCGAGAGATAGAAACTTTTGGCTAGAAGTCCTAAATTTCGATTTTGAAAAAGCATTCGACCGCATCTCGCACCAGTTCCTTTCTAAGGTACTGGAAAAAATGGGGTTTCCAGGGAGGTTTATAGCCTGGGTGGGACTGCTATACAACAGTCCAGTCAGCAAAATTGCGTTTAATGGGCATTTATCCCAAGCTGTAAATATTCACAGCAGTCTGCCTAAATATTAGGCAGTCGTTTCACCGCTCTCCATATAAACTATGCTGTGACCCCATCCAGAGAAAACAAGACAGCGGCCATGGCTCGATTCTGGATGGGGTCCTACTTAAGAAGTTTAAAGATTTTACCAGTTGACTTGAAAACCCCAGTGTCTTTTAATTTGCCAAAAGAGTACAGTTTTATCAAGAAATTTTTAAAGAAATACCTTTTAGAGACAAATGATGTCACTATTTTAACGAATCATAAATCTCTTATCTCTCTTGTGCAGGACCGGGAAAAGGTGAGCCCAGTTCCAGGCCTCACACTAGGTGAGGCCAAAGATGTTTGGAGGAACGCAGCCCACCCAGCTCTCCAGAACAGGCACAAGGACTTATCGTGGATGGTGGCTCATGAGATCCTCCCGGTCAGGGCGGTTATGCACTCCAGAGGCATGGCCAAAAACCCCATCTGCCCACGGTCCGGATGCAACTTCCCGAAGACCGTTCGTCACCTGCTCTGGTAGTGCGGCGCAGCGCGGGACCTGTGGGCCAAGACCGGCCCCCTGGTTTTCCCGTGCCTACCAGCGGGTGGGGCCCAGGTGGACTTCAAGCTCGCTATCCTGGGGGTGGGTCAGGGCTTGAAGGAGCTGACAACAACAAAATTTGCCTTGCTCTGGCTCACCCTAAACATCATAAAGGATACCATCTGGGCTACCAGAAATCTGCTGGTGGGGAAACACGTGACGGTCCCCCTCCACGCATGCGAGCAAAAAATAACATCAATGCTGCAGGGTGGGCCGCATGTCGTCATTCGGATGGGGGGGTCGGGGTCGGGGTCGCACAGAAGGGTCCCGGCCGCCACCGACCCTGGCCGCCCGTAGATGCACCCTCACCAATCTGGCTACGGGAACAGCGGGCCAGCGGGCCGGAGGAGAGGGGATCTCCGCTGGGCCCTGGAAGCGGGAGTTTTGGGTCTGTTCTGGAGACCTGGAGTGAATGGACTTTCTTGATAGGGGCTCACCCCGATTCTGCACAACAGATGATGTTTTATAGTGTTTTATCTTGCCTATTTTTTATTTCTATTTATTTTCATTCATAGAACCTTATTTTAACACCACACTGCCAAACATAAATGGACTTTTACACGACACACAAACCATTTTAACCATTATCGTTTTAATTTATGTGTAATTGAATATGTGTTTTACAAAAGGAAAAAAGTGTGCTGTAAATGAATGAGTGAAAAGAAAACTGTGACAAAAATTTTCCGAAAAAAAATCTGTTCTTATCAGTTTAATATCTGATACGTCCCCTATCCGGGGACTGCATATTAAATTGATTTTTGGCACATGGAGCCGGAACCAGGGCTTGCTCCGTCCACTCCACGCATTGACCTGGTATTGCAGTGCCTCCAGGAACGGTGTGCTTCCCCTTTTTGGGGACTGCGAATTGTTGTGGCTAATAGCAGAGCGAATACCACTGGAGCTTTACCAGAAAGTACAGACATAGTGCAGACATACGTAGGAAGCACAAAAGAATGATGATGATGACACAATGATAATGCTATAAAGAAAACAAAGTTTTAAGAAAGCAACAAAGTGCAATTATAGGAGTATAGGAAGAAGAACAAAAGCGTTGGTTCCCGACCCATCACAGCTCATTTTTGATGTCCCTCTTATTTGACGCACCCCGTCTGAGGTCTTGGAGTCTTTACTAACTTCCTTACCAATTCACAAGATTGACAGAATGCATAGCTGATATAAAAAAAATTGGACGACTAGTAATCCCCTACAACTTAATTCTGAAAAAACAGAATTTCTAATTATTGGACAAAAACGCCCTGCACGTAGTAACCTAGAATACTGTCTAACACTTGATGGCTGCTCTGTCAAGCCCTCGTCGTCAGTTAGGAACCTGGGTGTGCTCTTTGATACCAACCTTTCATTTGAAAGCCATGTTTCTAGCATCTGTAAAGCTGCATTCTTCCATCTTAAAAATATATCTAAATTACGGCACATGCTTTCAATGCAAAATGCTGTACAGTTAGTTCATGCATTCATGATCAAGGCTAAATTATTGTAATACTCTACTGGGTGGTTGCCCTGCTCGCTTAATAAATAAACTGCAGCTTGTCCAAAACGCAAAACTAGAACTAGAGTTCTTACTAGAACCAGGAACTATGACCATATTAGCCTGGTTCTGTCAACAGTGCACTGGCTCCCTATTAAACATCGTATAAATTTTAAAATCTTGCTAATTACTTACAAAGCACTAAATTGTTTAGCTCCCCAGTACTTGATCGAGCTCTTAACGCATTATACTCCATCACGTCTATTGCGGTCTCAAAACTCTGGCCAGTTGATAATACCTAGAATATCAAAATCAACTGCAGGCGGTCGGTCCTTTTCCTATTTAGCACCTAAACTCTGGAACAGTCTTCCTAGCATTGTTCGGGAAGCAGACACACTCTGTCAGTTTAAATCTAGACTAACAACACATCTCTTTACTATGGCATACACATAGAACATTATCAATTTCTATTACTCAAATCAGTTAAATGATAGTTTTAGGCTCCATTAATTAGGTCAGCCGGAACCGGGAACCCTTCCCATAACACCTGATGTACTCATTACATCATAAAAAAAGAATGGCATCTACGCTAATGTTAGTCTCTCTGTTTATCCCAAGGTTTACTGTAGTCTGCCGGATCCAGACCAGATGGTGGACCTGCTCCTAGACACGACCCACGCAGCCCTGAGGTGTCTGCAGAGACCTCCTTCCCTTCCCCTCTGTACAGATAAAAACACATATGTACACATACGTATTCAAACACGTAATGCTTGCGTACATGCCGTTGCCGTTTTCACGGATTCGCCTTTTTTGGGGTTTGTGCGGGGATGATGATGGTATAATTTCTAAACTATTTCAAACCTATTTCATGGTCTGCGTTCTCGGGCCACCAAATGCTGTTGCCGTGCAGATGTGGTCCGGAACGCATTGGGGGTTTTCTGTTTTAGTTGAAGATGTTGTTTAAATGGCACCAAATTAAATAACGAATCAGTTTTTACAACAGAAATTAATCAAAACTTCCTATTATCACTGTAAAGCTGCTTTGAAGCAATCTGTGTTGTAAAAAGCGCTATATAAATGAAGGTGACTTGACTAGCGAGCTGATGAATTTAATCAGGTGTGTTTGATTAGGGACACCTGATTCAACTCACGGTCATGGCCAGATGGGCGTCGCCTTTGCTGGCTCCCCTACCATTGCGTCATGGTGTCATCGCTTTTCTGCCTTTTGGCTAAGACAGGGATCAACTCCCAGTTAGGCAGAGCCTTTAGCCTGGTTAGTGGCTTTGGGCTTTTCTACCTGAGAGTAAATTTTGAACTGCTTGTATCAACAACAGAGGACGGTAAGCAAACGCTTTTTGACTTAAGTAATTTATTGGGCTTTTTATAGTATTTTTTTTTTTTTTTTTTGTAATTTATTTACGTTGTTTGTATTGTTTTTTGAGCTTTTTTTTTAAGCTTGTGGTGCATCCAAAATGGTGGCATTAGGAGCACCACAGTGTGTTTTTTAGTTAAGGAGGTAAACGGAAAGCTCCTGGAGATGTTTTGCCTCGATTTCATCCAAAAAGCCATGATTTTCAAACCTGATGAACTGAATTGCATTATGATGCTGCCATAGAACAAAGGTTTTGATATTAGTTTTAAAAGTGCTTCCTTGCTTGGTGTTTTTTTGCAAAGACTTCAGCTTTGTGATGCCCAATTTTCCATGTTCACCGTGGAAAAGCTTTCTGACAATTCCATGAAAACTGTAATTGTCAGGATGTTTAATGAAACGGTGAGTGGAGAAGACATTTGTGTATGGTTGGGAAGATATTGCACCATGCAAGGCCAACCAGTCAAAGTGCTTGAGGATGGCATCTGGAATTGCTCCTGGCGGATTCCCATCAAACAGTGGGAAGACGCAGGAGGATACCAGAGCCTGAGGACCAGAAATGTTGGGTGAGGAGTCGTCGTCGGTTTCTTCCCTTCAAACTGTTTCTAGTGGGAGTGAAAGTGAATGTTCACTTACAAATGCACAAGTGCAGAAAAGGCCTGCAGGGTCTCCTCTTTTGGATTTTGGGGAGAAAAAGCTGAGAGTAGCCCTTTGGAGGCTTTGAGCACCTACCCTGCAGACCCGGGACCTCCTGGAGAAGAGGAGACACAATTGCAACAGTTTTAACTGAAGTGATTTTAAATATATATATCTGTATAGTTTTAATGTCTTCTTTTAATGTCTCATACCTTTTTAACCATTTTGCTCATGAGCCTCACTATCTCAACTATAAATGTGAGAAATGTGAGGTCCAATCTAACAGCACAGAGTGTTTTAACGTTTTTAAAAACTTTTAAGTCACGTGTTTTTACTTCAAGAATGTGCCTTGCCTTTTATGTCAAATTACAGGAAGTGGGAGGAGTTGTGGACCTCGGGTTTCACCCAGAAACACTCTGTTGGCTTGCGAGCTTGAAAAACCAAACTCTAGTCAGGCCAGTCACATCATGTATAGAGTCAGGTGGGCGGGCTTAACATAATGACGGCAGAGTTGCGACGGTTCCACGTGAAATCCCTGCTACTTCTCTGCTAACAAAGAACAGCACTGAAGTCATTCTTAAAAAAGAAAGATGTGTTCAGAGTTTTGCCGAACGGATACGGCAAAAGTTTAATCTATCAACTAGCTCCGCTGGTGGGAAAACACATGGGACTCGCTTGTGATTGTTGTCTCCCCACTGATAGTGCTCTGGTTGGTTGTAGCGCTATCCTATTGCGTGCAGAGGGACTTTGAAAGACAACTGTTTATCCCGCCCCTCGGATTGAGCCCTGCCAATGGTGTGTTCCCAGACCCAACATCTTGATGTGGGTCTGGCTTGTCAGGTTAATTCTTTTAATCTCTTCACATTATTTGTTCTAGTTCCCTCAGGTCCCATTCAGCTTATGGGGCCATTAGGGGAGTGTCCTTGTCTTTCCAGGTGTGGAAAAACATCAATATTCATGATGATTCATGCCCTCCCCGCATAAGCCTTCCTGACACAAAACATGTCTTACAAATTTTAAATCAATATATTGTGTTATGTGAATGAGTGGCCAGAGTGATTTTTATATCGTCTTGAAGCAAAAATTCTAGCCTACGTGAGCCAGTTTTCAAAAGTCTTGTGAAAAAATATTCAGTATGGGTATTATGGCCTAATTTCAAATCAAAATCAAATCAAATCACCTTTATTTATATAGCGCTTTTTACAATGCCAATTGTTTCAAAGCAGCTTCACAGTGGTAACAGGAAAATAATACAACGGAATTTGACTTGGCTGTACAGCCGCTCTGGAGAAAACGGTGATGTCATCCAGCTCATTTCAATTATCATATAGTGTCAATGCGGGCAGATCAGTAATATAGATGAAATTTAAGTGTCCCCAACTGAGCAAGCCAAAAGCCAAAGGCGACGGTGGCAAGGAACCAAAACTCCTTCAGGGCCAGAATGGAGAAAAAAACCTTGGGAGAAACCAGGCTCAGTCGGGGTGCCAGTTCGCCTCTGGCCGACGAACAAATAGTGTATGATTATGATTCTGGCAACATTACAGGTCAGAAGTCATATTAGATCAATAGATATTCGTAGGATTATTCGAAAGTTTAGAGTCGTTAAGCCGGGGACGGGTTTAATGAGGATGTCGTGTCGATGCGGGATTTACAGGGGGGAGTTTAATTGACACGGTCTCTACAGACACTTCAGGGATGCGTTCGTCATGTCCAGGCTAAGGTCCACCATCTGGTCCGGATACGGCCGACTGCAGTAAACCTCGGGATAAACAGAGAGTGAGTAATTCTAACCAATTGGTGCCCCATTACTCTTTTAAATTTAGATTGAAAACTATTTAGTAAGATTTTAGCAGAGCTGATCCACCCGGATCAAACCTGTGCTATACAAGGAAGAAAGATCATTGACAGCCTCATACTGATAAGAGACACCATCTGTTATGCGAGAGGCAGAAATATTAATTTAGCAGTGTTAAATTTAGATTTCGAAAAAGCATTTGGCCGGGTCTCGCATCAGTACTTGCTTAAAGTACTGAATAAAATGGGGTTTCCAGGGAGATTTTTAGCTTGGGTGGGAAAGTGGGCATCTTACAAAAGCAGTCAATATATGCTGCGGCGTCCGTCAGGGCTGCCCATTGTCTCCTCTCCTGTTTGTAATGTGCATAGAACCATTAGCGCAGGTTTTGAAAAGGGATTAACGGATCATATAGATCTTCCTATTCCAGGGACAGGAGGACTGACGGCAAAGACTGCACTTTATAAAGACCTTAGACTTGACTGACTGGTTCGGGAGGGCAAGTGGGGCTAAACTCAATAGAGGGAAAACACAAGCAGAGTTTTATGACCATGGAAACCCACAGACATGAACGCATTAGAGGTAACAATTAAAAGCAATGATTTAAAAGTTTTAGGAGTAAAGTTTGACAGTGAAGGGGGTGGGAAAGAAAATTGGGAAGAGGTTTTAAGGAAGGCAAAACAAAGTTTGGGGTTTTGGAGTTTAAGGAAATTGAGTACCAGATTTATATTTGTTTTTAGGAGCCTGTTTTTACTGCACTACACATGAAACCACGGTTTAAGAGGGTCTCCACTGGGAGCCTGAAGCCTTTGATCCCGGTACTTTGTTTGGATAAGCAGAATGGGGGTCAACTATTGTTAACCCTCTGAACCCTGAGCTGTTTTCTGGGCCCTGGAGGTGTTTTGACATGCCCTGACATTTGTGCTTATTTCTGTTACTTGTAACATTTTCATGGCTAAAGTCTGATTACACTGTATTCAGCACAAACTCTGCTACAATAATATTTGAGCAGCATGTGTGTAAAAGTTTGTAGTTTTGAGAAAATTACGTTTATAAACGTAACAATTTTTTTTTAAGTCACTGAAATAAGGCCATAAAACCCATACTGAATATTTGTTCACAAGACTTTTGAAAACTGGATCACGTAGGCTAGAATTTTTTGCTTCAAGACGATGTAAAAAAAAAATCACTCTGGCCACTCATTCACATAAAACAATATATTGATTTAAAATCTGTAAGACATGTTTTGTGTCAGGAAGGCTTATGTGGGGAGGGCGTGAATCATCATGAATATTGATGTGTTTCACACCTGGAAAGACAAAGACCCTCCCCTGATGGCCCTATATCAGCTGAATGACTGTGAGGGAACTAGAACAAAGAATGTGAAGAGATTAAAAGAATGGCTTTTTGAATTGTTTGCATTTACAACACAACAATCCAAACATACACAACTACGGACAAAAAGTGGGACAAAAATAAGGGACAATCATGGTTCTTTATAAGGGACACTCAAAATATTTGTACTGTACCACACAGTGTGTCATTTCAGTGTCTGCAGTTAAGTGTGTATAAAAGACTCTCAGATATAAACACATTTGTTTTGCTTAACCTATTAATGTACAATTTAATCCTAAAAAGAATTTTAACATCATAGAAATGAATGTCAATTGTTACACACAAACCATCTAAAGCTTTTGTAGCATTATACACTACCGTTTAAAAGTTTGGGGTCAGTAAGAATTTGTTTTAAATTAATAGTTTTATAAATAATTAATAATTGAAGAAATAAATAGTTTTATTCAGCATGAATGCATTACATTTCAGATTAAGGCTGTTTTTTTTACCTTCTATTCAAAGAATCCTGAAAAAAAAAAAAAATGTTTTCAACATGGATTTCTCATTACAGTATCACCGTGAATATCATGATTTGTTTGCAATATAATCTACAAATGCATACACAAACAGATGTTCCTGCCACGTCTGCCGTTGCTTTTTTAGGCACACCGCACCGCTTGGGCGTCACGGCGGCGTTGCTTTGAGCGCGCTTTTGTCGCGCGTCTACATTTAAAATAACGAACTTGAGCGCACAAAAGACTCAACATGTGTACAGCCCCTTAGACAGCAGTTAGATCAACGTAGCAGTCAATAAACGGGACAAGGGAGGTCACGTACGGGACATTTAGGCCCAATATACGGGACGTCTGGCTAATACGGGACATTTGGCAACCCTACTTTCATATCATGCTGTGTTTAATATTATAGAGCATATAAATATCCTCATGCTGTACGTGTATCTTTATTTAGCATTGAAAGGTTGCCTACCTATTTCATATTTCAACATGTTTCCGTTGATTTCACACATTTTAGTCTAGCAATAGTTCAACTAGTAGCCTACAATGTGAAGTTTATGCAACAATAACGCTAATATAAGTGAGAAGAAATGTTTTACCTTAAAAATTCTCATCTTATAATCGCGTTCTGTTTCTTCTGAGGTAAATCCAAGGTAAACTCACAGCGTGTCTTCCGAACTCGATGAAAATCAGAAGAATGAAGACGAGTCTTCGTTTTGAGGTGATGGGGGGGCGTTTACAGGTTTGCGTTCCTTCACGTGGACGATTAGCATGTGAATCTCTTTGCGCGTGGGTATGGTCACATTAAAGATAACGAGGCTCCGCTTGAGGAACTCTACCTCTCGCTGTTTTCATACGGATTACATAAACAGAGAATATTTGTTTTTTATATAAATTACTTCATTTAAAAGTAGACATTCCAAACTTTCTAAAGAGATATCTGTCATGTGTGTGTGGCAAGTATTTGCTGAGTTCTGAGTTTATTTTCAGACGCATTTCAGGGTGGACTTAACGGGGAGACAGACGGGAGAACGCGCATCCTGTTTGTTTTCTTTATTTAGCGAAAAGCACAACATTTAGTTTTTATTTTGAGTGTACACAAAAGTAGACACTTTAAGCTTTGTAAAGATATATCTTTCATGTCTGTGAGGCCAAAAATGACAGAGTATTTTAAGTTGTTTTACGCTGTCATGAGGAAAAATCCAGCAAAACGCGTTTGTCGGGCTCAGAGGGTTAAGGACCCACCCTGCTCGTGCACAAGGAAAGTTTGACCCTTTTATGAATGTTAGAGTAAGTTGTCATCGGTTTAAATTTTTTTAGACTCCAGAGAATCTTTCTGCACTTGTTTGGGTCAGATCGGGCAAAAAACCTAGGACTAGTGTGCAAAAGCATTCAGTAATCAAGCTGTTTTAATTTTCTCAGCAATATGATGTCATATTGCTCATGCTCCGCCCACAACCGCTGACGGACTGTCCCATATTAGCATATTTCCGCCCTCAGCCAGTTGTACACTGTCCACCAAGGCAGCACTTCACATGTCTTGTGTCTACATGCCCCGGAAGAGAGGGGAGGGGTGAGCAGTAGCTCATTATCATTTAAAGAAACATACACCGAAACGGGTCGCTGTGAACAGAGCTGATGGGAGTGGAAAGTTCTGTGTGTGATCTACTGACGACGTGCAAATTAAAGCACACAGATGCTGATGCCATAATGACCAACACAATCTACCAGTTAGCATCTGGTTTAAGACATGCTTTTTTTGGGTGGTAAATAATGGCGCAAACACCAGTAAATTGACGAGCGCAAACTTTAGTAAATAACCTTGCATGATTAAATACTCTCCTCCCATAAATTTTGCATCTGAAAAGGAAACTCCTACAAATGCATATGCAATAAGGTCAGCTGCAAAAAAATAATTGTGCCCACACCTTTTCAGCACAAGTTTTGTGAAATCTTTGTGAAATCCTGACAGTAGTTTAACGCCAAAAGAGTGTTTGCGCAGGCGCAAGCTGTTAGTAAATCTGCCATTAAAATATTAGGAATGGTGTGGTGTAAAGATATGGAAGAAAGGAATTGGAATCCCAGATTACATCAAATGGTGGAAAATAAAACAGTGGGAAGAAAGAGCCCTCTCCCTTAGGGGTAAAGTGTTAATGCAGAGATCATAGCCTCGCTTACATATGTAGCGGCTATTTTGCCTGCTCCAAGACATTTTTTGCAGTAAAGAAAAGAATGTTTAATTTGTTATGGAACTCTAATGAAGAGAAGTTGAAACGTGAAACAGTATGTAAAAAGATTGATAAAGGAGGATTAGCAGTACCTGATATAGAAGCTAAATTAGATGCCATGATTTGCAGCATCTCGTTCCCGCTTTTTCAGGAAACTGGGTTACAGTCAAGTAACCCAAGACGTTCCATTTCAAAAGCTACACTTAATGCTGAACGAGAATACCCACACCACCGCACTGTGGATGTCTGGACCCCTCACGGTTGTGTAGTGCATGATCACAAGAAAGCGAAAGGTCTCAGACATGAGCTTGCGATGTCGACTCAAGGAGTAGAAAACAATACTTGCATTGCCGTTGCAGTTGAAGTAGTTTCGTAAAGTTCCTGATTTGATGGTTCTGTGAGTCGATGGTGTTAAAGTTGCAATCGTTTTTTTCTGCGTTGACCGAAGATATGATGAACTTGTACGTTTAGTTCGACTCCATCATGGTCGAGGAAGTTGCACATGGGTTGAGGTGTTGGGCCTGCCGGTCCATGACCGTGTGATCAGACCGGGTTTCCGGTCCCACACACGCACAGCAACCAGAAGCAGCAGAAAGACTTTTAACCTCTGAAGATGGCCTCTCCTCCTAGGGGGCAGTGAGCCAATCGTACTTAGGCTTTCGGAGGGAAAGTTTTAAGATCCTATGTCTCAAGCAGATCATTTGCATATGGAACTTAATTTGTTGCCAATGAAGAAACTATTAAAGATTCTTGTAATACTCATATGTTGCACAGGTATCGACATATCATATACACAATCATTCAGATTGTCAAAGTACAACTCCGTAGACACCAAACAATGTATAGCTGAGGTTACATTAACTGCTGGTTCTATCATAAAACATGCATAAAAAGAAAAACCATACGAGAGACTGCACAAGACAGTAATAATCATACACACAATGCCCTGGGATGCATGTTCATTTATAGATCAGCTTGTCTATAAATGAATGCAGGAAAGTGTTTTAAGGGCTATGGATCTTTCCACATTCTTTCAAGCAATAAACAGTGTTATCTGATGGTAGCTCTGGTAACTCCATAGCCCCAGAGTGAGTTTTAAAGATTTTGTTAAATATAACAAATAATTGTGTCTGATTTGTCTCAGTTGTTACAGTGCAAAGAGGACCAGCCTGCCGCATCACAAACATGTTGCGGGGGGCACACCCAGCCAAAGCACTAGAGGAAGCTACCCCCTTGGTAGAATGAGCCCTGGTGCCTACTGGCAAAGCTTGACCGCACGCTTCATAGGCAAGGGGAATAGCATCGCTTACCTAATGTGACATTGTCTGTTTTGTGGCGGCAGCCATGACACAAACAGTTGCTCTGACTTAAGCCACTAGCTAGTGCGGTAAACGTAGGTCTGAAGAGCACAGACTGTGAAGTCTCTCCTGATCCGGTGTTGTGAACGGCGGAGGACAGAAAGCCTCAAGAGTGACTGGATGCACGGTCGAGAAAGGAACCTTAGGCAGGTAGTCAGGATGAGGATGCAAGAACGCTTTCACCATTCCTGGGGCAAAGTCTAAGCAGGATAGTGAGACAGACAGAGCCTGCAAATCCCCAATTTTTTTCAAAGCGATAGTCATTAGAAGAAAAAAAAATATTTTTAGAGTCAGAAGCTTATCAGGTGCTGACTCTAGAGGTTCAAAGGGAGTCTCAACCAGACCCTTAAGGACTATAGCTAAGTTCTTGGTTCTAACGGGATGTCTCAGTCATCAGGCCCCAGGAACGAAGCGAGTGAGCAGAGGATGCTTCCCGAGTGGCACCCTGTCAATCAAGGTGTGGCAAGCTGATAAAGCGGCCACATAAACCCTGAGAGTGGTGGGGCATGTGCCTGCTGATAATTTCTCCTGCAGGATGTCCAGAACTAAAGCAATCTGGCAGTTAACTCTCTGAAGTCTCTTGATGGAGTTTTGGTTCCTTGCCACTGTCACCTCTGCCACCTTTGGCTTTTGGCTTGCTCAGTTGGGGACACTAAATATTCAACTATATTACTGATCCGCCCGCATTGACACTATATGATAATTGAATTGAGCTGGATGACATCACCGTTTTCACCTGTACAGCCGAATCAAATTCCGTTGCATTATTTTCCTGTTACCACTGTGAAGCTGCTTTGAAACAATTGGCATTGTAAAAAGCGCTATATAAATAAAGGTGATTGATTGATTGATTGATTGATTGATTGATTGATTGATTGATTGATTGATTGATTGATTGATTGATTGATTGATTGAAGTCGGCAAAGGCTCCTGCGCCTCCACCTCGTTTTTTTTTTCTTAGTGCGAAAGAGACTCAAAAGTCGATTTTGGTCATTCAGGCAAGTGTTATACATCATTATAATCAGAGGTGTCAAAAATATTCACATTCATTACACAGGTAGAAGTATAGATACTAGGGTTTAAAAAGACTTCTGTAGAAGTTGAAGTATCAACTCAAGCTTTTTACTCAAGTAAAAGTGTAAAAGTACTGGATTCAAAACTACTTAAAGTATAAAAGTAATGTATGGAAAAAAATGCCATTAAGGACAAAAGCTTAGGCCACGCCACAGGGGCTTATAGTGCACTACCCCACCTCCTCAAACAATTTTTCTAAAGGCCATAATGACTATAATGTTATATTAAAATGTTAATGTTGAAAAATTTGGGATGCATTAGGCTGCCTGTTTCAGCCGCATATATGCATATTGAAAACGCATTTTAGTACAATGCAAATACATTAAAGAACCATATGTGTACTACTGAGCATTACGTGATTTGTGTCATGTGCAGGTGCAATGGATTGCGTACAAACAAATAGGGTGTCGGAATGGTATATGTTTATACTTCTCATCCAACCACAATCAAATTCACTTTATCCGGATGGTGCGATTTATCTGGATAGGTCTTTTTTGTTTTGTTTTTTTTGAACGATGACAAGCCAGAATGAAAACAAGCTGAAATGAAATAGGAGTAACGAGGCTATTTTTAAAATGTAAGGAGTAGAAAGTACAGATAATTGCGTGAAAACGCAAGGAGTAGAAGTAAAAAGTCAGCTGAAAAATAATTACTCCAGTAAAGTATAGATACCCAAAATTTCTACTTAAGTGAGGTAACGAAGTATTTGTACTTTCTACTTTTTTGTGTATACTCACAATAAAAAAAAAAATGTTGTGCTTTTTGCAAAATAAAGAAAACATGATGCATGATCTGCAGCCACTCAATGACGTTCATTCAGATAGTCTTAAGAAAAAGAACTAACTTAGTGAATACTTGTCACACAAACATGAGACCTATGTCTAAAGAAACGTTGAAATGTCAGGTTTTAAATAATCAATATCAATTGAAAACAAATATTAAGTGTTTATGTAATCTGTTTGAAAAGAGAGAGATGTCAGTCGTTCGCGAGCCTCTTCATTAGTGTTAATGTGGCCACGCCCACGGAGCGCGCGTTCTTTTGAGATTTAAATACTGACACGATCCATGTGAACAGAGTCAATGCCCACATCAACTCAAATAAACACATCAAGATTAGTGCATGTACTTTACATCGTTTTGAGACGCGGTGAGGAATAATCCTGGAATAATTTACCTCAGAAGAAAAGCTGTTTATTTCTAAGAGTAACTGATCCAGCCGAGGATTGTGAGGTAAGTTTATTCTGTTAGTTTTCTGTGAATATTAAACCACAAAAAGACTGTTTAAATATGAATATTGCTGCAACATAAAATGTCATAGACGTAAGACTGTTTAGACAAGATTTCTTTGGCCTGTTTTGGACAGATTATGAAGTGTTTACTGTAAAATAGCCTAGTGTCACATCAATACAGCATTTGTTTGCAAATTTCTGCTCAGATGCTATAAATATAGTACCAGTAAAACGTTTTGTGGTCAATAGGCTACTTGTTGTAGCCATTAAAATGTATTTTGTCAGATAATTAAAATGGTTTTCTATTTTAATATACTTTAAAATCTAATTTATTTTGGTGATGCAAAACTGAATTTTCATCAGCCATTACTTCATTTAATCATCCAAGAATCCTGAAAAAAAAAGTATCACAGGTTATAAAAAAAATATTAAGAAGCACAGCAGTTTCCAACATTAATAAATCAGCATATAAGAATGATTTCTGAGGTATCATGTGACACTGAAGACAGTAATGGCTGATGAATTCAGTTTTGCTTCAAAATAAATTAGATTTTAAAGTATATTACAATAGAAAACCATTATTTTAAATTTTAATAATATTTCACAATATTAATGTTTTTTTCTGTATTTTTGATCAAATAAATGCAGGCTTGATGACCATGAGACTAAAAATAGTAATGTGTCCAATCTTTTGACCAGTACTGTATATAATTTAAACATAATAGGCCTATACAAAATTTTGTTCACATGCTGTGCAATATCAGCAATCGTGTTTTCTGTTACAAGGTTAAGGTTAATACAATAGTTGATCCTGTTATCAGTATCCTCACAAATTATCAGTTTTTTTTCTTTTATCTCACAGATTTGAGAATCACAGTGACCTGATACTGGCCCACATAGGACATTGTGCCTTTGGCTCTCATTTTATTTTGTTGACTATATTCTAAATAAACTAGAAAAAAAAAATATTTCTTTTGTCCTGTTCCTTAGCTCCCTCAGTCACATACCTGACTCAAAAGCTCATTCATTATGCGGTTCTTTTGTTCTCTCAGGTATAAATCACAGCATTATTCATGATCGTTCACGTCTCTTCGCATATGGCCTATGTAAAGAAAAAGTGTCTTACAAAATGTAAATCAATATATTGTGTTATGTGAATGAGTAGGCACAGTGATTCTCACATCAGTTTGAAGCAAAAACTCTAGACTAATGGGTGTTGTTGCCTAAAGTCTTGTGGACACACATCTATGGTGTGTTTTGTGGCCTTAATTCAGTGACTTACATTTTTTGTTTCAAAAACCACACAAACATTCTCTCAAAAATACAGCATGTACATACATGTTGCTCTCATATTATGGTAGCCCAGTTTGTGCTGAATACAGTGTAATGACACTTTTGCCATTAATGTGTCTATAAGCAACTGAAAAAAGCACAAATGTCAGAGCATGTCAAAACTTCTAAAGGGCCCCAAAACTGGCTCAGACCCCTAGGGGTTAAGTGACGATGAGCTCCAGGGAAGAGGAGTGTCTCCTTGGACTGGGCCATCATCGTATAACCACACACCCTTGCACCCATGATAGTCAAATAAGTTGACATTGAGGGCACAAATGCACATGAAGAATAAGGTTTTCCCTATGAACGAGTTAACGTCATGGAGATCCTGAAGGGCAGTCTAGCTGTAATCTGGCCACTGCTTTAGCAGGTCACCACCTCGAGTAACTTCTCACACACTTTAGTTTAACGGGAGGAGTCTTTTTTTTTTTAGATGGCTGTTTCACTATTTAATTCCTCAGAATTATATGTAGCCAAAGAACAGCAGAAAATATTTTAATACAAGCATCTAACTTCTCAAATTAGATGAGTATTATCATTTAATTTCTCAGCATTAAATACAGCCAAATATCAATCAGACAGGTAAACACGGTCTGGATGTAGTAAGATCATGGTAGCCGTGGTAGTAAAACCATGCACCTCATTACCATGTTTCTAAAATAAATAAATAAATAATAAACTATAGAATTTGTAATAAAAAAAAAAATTGCGTGAAACTACAAAAACAACATCTATGAAAGAGATTTATATGCCCCAATATTTAATATAAGTAATAACAGCAACATTTTTAATTATTAGATTTCTGCCAAAACACCATAGGCCTATTTCTAGTGTTTGTAGCTGCAAGGTAAATTATAATAAGGGTGCAGGATTGCCAATTTACCTCATGCATTTTACATGGTTGTGACTGTTTTCAGCTACATGTAGGTTCACCACACGACTGTACATTACAAAATTCGGATTCAAATCTGAATGGATTTGGTGTTTGCACTCTCCCTTGGACATATTGGTTAAAAGCAGCTAACGTGGTACTGAGAGAATGTGGTTTTTAACAGTTGTAGCATCACCCGTGGCCCCAAAAGTTAAAGTTCCACTGTTTTTCTTCTGATAATTAATGACCTGTGGAGTCCAGAGAATTGAACTGTGGTGGTTTTATTGAGGATGATCGAAAAAAACCTAGGACCAATTTCCCAAATTATGTTTTTCGAATAATCTCCGATATTTAACAATCAAATTTAACAATTAGACAAAATCGCAGAGACGCTCGCAGGCTTTGTATCAACGTTGATGGCACAAAGAACGCTCAGAGGCGGCGAACTCACATGCAACAGAAAACACTAGATTCAGTGTCCTCTGCCGGGGCACGCTTCGGTAGTCAGGCAAAAGGACGTTGCGATCTGGAGAGAGAGCTAGTGATAGGGACGGACCTGTCTCTCGCTCCTCAGCCACCGAGCCCCACGATCGCATTGGGTGCTACCCTTTGAAACAAGCAAAGCAAACACAAAGCACTTTAACTGTGAACAATTCACAATGCTCGCAATCACTATGCTCAAACACAACGGCAGCATGCTCTTCCCCCAAACACACAAAGGCAGTCGTGGCCTAATGGTTAGATAGTCGGACTTGTAACCTGAAGGTTACAAGGCAAGTCTCAGGTCTGGCAGGAATTGTCGGTGGGGGGAGTGAATAACCAGCGCTCTCTTCCACCCTCAATGCCCACTGCTCTGGGTGAGTGTTCACTACTGTGTGTGTGCACTTGGATGGGTTAAATGCAGAGCACAAATTCCAAGTACACTTCACTTCACTTCACGTGTGTCTGATTCAGCCATAGGCCGTGAACACGGAGGCACACACCGCTTGTTTTGTATATTGCTCATTTTCTTTTACTTGTCAGATAGTGTAGAAGAAAAAGAGAAAGGTTTTCTGTGCACTGCCTAGCAAAACTAACTCCTAGCAGAGAAACAGAGAGCTTGAGAAGCACACACACAGAGTATGGTCTGAAGACTAAAAGACCTGACGATTCACCTGTGGCACATCTAATTATAGCCTCTGATGCTGGCGCATTCTGATGATGTCACTAACAGAGGCTATAAAAGATCTAGGTCAATTTCATTTACATGTTGCACACATATTCACAGCTTGTCACACCAAAAGATGTTCCCAAGTGCAGCGGAACTTCTTGGCCTAATTTTTCAATGGGCAATTTGAATAGTTTAATATTAGAAGAAAAGTTACCCACTTCCTTATGTAAAATGACTCCTGTAGGTGGGTTTATAGAATCAGAATGCATTAAGGTTTGGAGCAGGGGGGACTGGGGATGAAATTTGGCCATGGACAAAACCAGTCCATCTTGCCCCCTGTTCAGCCGTGAATGTTTGCTGGGGTTAAGGCCTTAAATTTGAGTAAATAAATTAATAAATAAAATAGAAAAGAAACAAATAATGATATATATTATTGAATTTACTCCAAAAACAGTAATATTTAATTCATATTTAATTTGTCATCACAGAAATGCTCTTGACAGTAAAGAGCTGATTTTGAAAAGTAGCTAAATTTACTGCTCACCCTAATGTCATTCCAAATGTATGACTTTCTTTCTGTGGAACATAAAAGAAGATAATTTGTGAAATATCTGTTTTTTAATGGAAGTCAAGGGTAACCCAAATGGTTTGGTTACCAACATTCATGTAAATATCATCTTTTGTGTTTCACAGAAGAGAGGAAGACAAACAGGTTTGGAATGACATAAGGGAGAGTAAGACATTTTGGGGTGATCTATCCCTTTAAAGAGTTAACACCTAATTTATGTAAGACACTGATATTTCATCAAGCTCTAATTGAATTAACATTTACTTCACATCAATTTAATTAGAACGATTAAAAAGTTCAACTATTAGTAAGATCATGGTAGCCGTGGTAGTAAAACCATGCACCTCATTACCATGTTTCTTAAATAAATAAATAATAAACTATAGAATTTGTAATTTAAAAAAAATTGCGTGAAACTACAAAAACAACATCTATGAAAGAGATTTATATGCCCCAATATTTAATATAAGTAATAACAGCAACATTTTTAATTAATAGATTTCTGCCAAAACACCATAGGCCTATTTCTAGTGTTTGTAGCTGCAAGGTAAATTATAATAAGGGTGCAGGATTGCCAATTTACCTCATGCATTTTACATGGTTGTGACTGTTTCCAAGGTTTTTTTTCTCCATTCTGGCCCTGAAGGAGTTTTGGTTCCTTGCCACCGTCGCCTTTGGCTTTTGGCTTGCTCAGTTGGGGACACCTAAATTTCAATTATATTACTGATCCGCCCGCATTGACACTATATGATAATTGAAATGAGCTGGATGACATCACCGTTTTCTCCAGAGCGGCTGTACAGCCGAATCAAATTCCGTTGCATTATTTTCCTGTTACCACTGTGAAGCTGCTTTGAAACAATTGCCATTGTAAAAAGCGCTATATAAATAAAGGTGATTTGATTTGATTTGATTTGTTTTCAGCTACATGTAGATTCACCACACGACTGTACATTACAAAATTCGGATTCAAATCTGAATGGATTTGGTGTTTGCACTCTCCCTTGGACATATTGGTTAAAAGCAGCTAACGTGGTACTGAGAGAATGTGGTTTTTAACAGTTGTAGCATCACCCGTGGCCCCAAAAGTTAAAGTTCCACTGTTTTTCTTCTGATAATTAATGACCTGTGGAGTCCAGAGAATGATCGAAAAAAACCTAGGACCAATTTCCCAAATGATGTTTTTCGAATAATCTCCGATATTTAACAATCAAATTTAACAATTAGACAAATCTAAGAACCATTTAGGAATTATTTAAATGCTTTTTGCGCATTAGAGAGAATGTGACTGATCGTGAAGCTGTCCATACCTCGGGTCTATCATGAGTTTAAGCGCTCTCACAAACCAGAAGCTGACTACACTGCAACATGAATCTCTTACATCGAATGTACACTTTGTTGTTTATGATGGTTAAGATGGAAGAATCTGTGAGTTTCTTTGTCTTACAAATTTTAAATCGATATATTGTTTCATGTGAATGAGTGAGCAGGTGAACAAATATTCAGTATGGGTTTTATGGCCTTATTTCAGTGACTTAAATATTTTTCACAAACCACACATAAACGTCATTTTCTCAAAACTACAAACTTTTACACACATGCTGCTCACATATTATTGTAGCAGAGTTTGTGCCTTTAGCCATGAAAATGTTACAAGTAACAGAAATAAGCACAATTGTCAGGGGATGTCAAAACACCTCCAGGGCCCAGAAAACACCTCATACCCCAGAGGGTTATCTTCTCATACCAGCTTAGGTAGTAAGCAAGGAAAGTTCAGAAGTAAAGAAACAAAACAATGCTTGGCCTGAAATTAACGAAAGAGGTGGGATGATGGCAGCTCAAATTCAGAGGACAGCACAGCGTAACTGCAGCAGGTACCATCCTTGTATAAGCCTCTGAAATCTCTTCATCCTTTGTCATGCCACACCAGAAAAATAGGGTCAGTCACTGATGGGGGAAATTAGGGATTCATAAATAATGGCATTAAAGAGGAGGCAGAAATACACTTAAAATATTTTATAAATTGAGACCATATCCTAAAGGTAGAATATCCTAAATTATCTATAAAGATGGAGGGGTTAATATGCAAGGGGGCAGTAAGTAAGTAACCCTAACCCTAGGCAGTAAATCCTATAAAGAAATGTAAAAACATGATTTTGCCTCCAAACTGCACCAGGGAGCATAAGATAATGTATTGGTTCAACTCATCTAATCAATATTAGCTGACCAGAAATAGAACTTAAATTTAGGTAAAGATGGCCCACCACTAAGTTTACAATTTTGGAATAATACTTTACATATTCTGGGCACAAAATTCTGGGATTAAGATCTGGTGACATTAATCCCAAAATATTTAAAACCCGACCTACTCAGCCTAAATGGAATATCAGAATGTTTAAGTCGAAGGGCCAAAACGTTTACGGGGTAACACTCACTCTTTTGAAAATTAATTTTATAACCGGAAAAAGAGCCACATTTGGTTTCAAACATAGATATAAATCGAAGGAGTAGCTGCAATCTGGTTACAAACGTATAACAAAACATCAGCGTAAAGGGATAATTTAATTTCAATATCTGAACAAGAAATTCCTTTAAATGACAAGGAGGACCATAAGGCAATTGACAATGGCTCAATTAGCCAAGGCAATAGCAGAGGGGAGAGCAGACAACCCTGCCGTGTTCCACGCCCTAATTTAAAGTATTCTGAACGTGTGTCGTTAGTGTGTACACTAGCCACGGGGTGAGCATATAGAAGACAAATCCATGAAATAAAGGTATTCCCAAACCCAATTTTTTTTTTTTTTTTTTTAAGTACAGATACGGCTCGATCAAATGCTTTTTCAGCACCACCTCCACGACAACAGAAGAATGTTTGGAATAAATTGTTTAAGAGAGTACGAACATTTAAAAAAACAGCTGACTCCCTTTAAATTAAACCTGTTTGCTCTTCATTTATTAAGTATGGAAGTAACTTTTCAAATCGGAAAGAAACACTTTTTCCAATACCTTAGCATCAACATTTTGTAGTGAAAGGGGCCTGTAGGAACTGCAACAAGTGAGATCTTTATCCTTCTTTAAAAGTGATATTATGGAAGCTTGAGTCATTGTCTCCGGCGAAGAGCCACGCTCTTAAGACTCATCTGCATAAACAGATAAGAGTAACAGGGCCAATTGTTTGTAGTAATTGTTTTTTTTTTTACTTTTTGTTTGTTTGTAGTTCTGAACAGAATCATCCTCCAAAGCACAATAGGTTGTGGGTAATATTAGTCAGAGTGTGCACTGATCCACACCAAAAATGTACTGAAAATAGGACTTTTGGCATATTCTTTTCAACATACTATGCTTTGGAACACACTTTTTCTAATCTCACATATTATTTAGGATGGATACACATTGGGATGCAGGGATTGTTTTAATCTCATAAATTGTCGTGTTTGATGCCATGTTAAGCTAACATGCTAGCTTGCCCTTATGCAGCTGTCACCAGGGGCAACTAAGTTTTATAATCAATATTGAAAAATAAAAAACCATTGGAAAGGAAAGTCATTGAAAAAGAAGGGCATTTAATACAAAGCCAAAAAAGGTGAAGTGAGACATTTGATAAAAAAAAAAAAATAAGGCATTAAAACAGTGCGAATAAAGTTAATATAAGAAATATATCAGTAAATATAATAAAGACAAAATAATAATAATTAGAGGTCTAAATGTGTGCAGGGGAGATTGAAATTGTTTTGTGGTGCAAACTTCCCCATTCAATGGAGAACAGACTGAATGGATGCTTAGAAGTGAATAAACATCAGTTCATTTTTAGAGTCTTCTCTAAATAAAAATCACATGACAAGGTCTTAAAAAAAATGACATAAAATTCCTCATATTTGAAATAAAACATGATCATGTCTGTGGCTTTAGCTGCATTGCATTTCTAGACTGCAACAAGACCACTTTTATATATTTTCCCATAAAGACATTTCATGCAAAAACATTTCTAATATCTTCACATTTAAGCCCTTCATAAGTTTTTTTTTTTTAAATGACTATAATTAATTCTGACTTGATGCCAACAAACTGCCAAGTGTCTGCTTTTAAATGAGACCACATTTATGCTTGTCTTGCAAAGGCCTCATGAACTGTATTTATTTTAGTTTGGGTATGTAATTTCTTCTTTCTTTTTTTTTCTTCTCAAAAGGACTAACAGGTTAATATTAAAGAAAAATACACACAATCCACACATTACCCAAAATGTAATCGGACAAGCAACAGACCCAAACAATGAGTATGTATACATGGTGAACTAAACGAGACACAGGTGTGGCTAATTGGTAACTAGGAAAACTGACAGAGAGTAATTAAGGTCATGCTGAATTGAAACACAAGGAACAGGACTTCTGGTTAAGCCATGCAGCGGTTGGCAGTGTGAGAGAACCTCTCCCAGTCGACAATAATATTCTCTCTTAATTCAACTAGTTCTGATACGGTAAAATCTTTATGAGTAAGATGGCACAGGTAGACAAACACAAGAAAGTACAGGGAAAGTCGATGTATGAGACCAGAAAAAGATGGAAAAGGTGACAAAGAAGGTAAACGACAAGGCCAGAAAAATGACAACGATAAAGATGGCAATGCCAGATTGTCCTCGCTCTCAGTTAACACGATGACCCAAGAAAGTATATCGGCAATCCACAGTCAGATTTCTGCCCTACGTTCAGATCTCAAAGATGACATGACCGATTTTCATCAGAAAATTAGGGACAACATCAGAAAGACTTGAGAGAGTTCAAAGAAGAAATCAATCGAAAGCTGAACGAAGTGACGAAATCTCAGTCAACTTTGGAAAGAGTGGATGAGATGGAAAAGCGAATCGTGGATAAGGGATGTGGTCAGTAACACCCTGAAAATACAAGAGACAGAAGAACAACAGAGAGTGCTGTCAAATTATTAATCACGAATAATCACATCCAGAATAAATGTTTGTTTACATGATATATGTGTGTGTACTGCGTATAATTATAATTACAATTATTATGTGTGTATATATATATATATATATATATATACAAACCCGATTCCAAAAAAGTTGGGACACTGTACAAATTGTGAATAAAAAAGGAATGCAATAATTTACAAATCTCATAAACTTATATTTTATTCACAATAGAATATAGATAACATATCAAATGTTGAAAGTGAGACATTTTGAAATGTCATGCCAAATATTGGCTCATTTTGGATTTCATGAGAGCTACACATTCCAAAAAAGTTGGGACAGGTAGCAATAAGAGGCCGGAAAAGTTAAATGTACATATAAGGAACAGCTGGAGGACCAATTTGCAACTTATTAGGTCAATTGGCAACATGATTGGGTATAAAAAGAGCCTCTCAGAGTGGCAGTGTCTCTCAGAAGTCAAGATGGGCAGAGGATCACCAATTCCCCCAATGCTGCGGTGAAAAATAGTGGAGCAATATCAGAAAGGAGTTTCTCAGAGAAAAATTGCAATGAGTTTGAAGTTATCATCATCTACAGTGCATAATATCATCCAAAGATTCAGAGAATCTGGAACAATCTCTGTGCGTAAGGGTCAAGGCCGGAAAACCATACTGGATGCCCGTGATCTTCAGGCTCTTAGACGGCACTGCATCACATACAGGAATGCTACTGTAATGGAAATCACAACATGGGCTCAGGAATACTTCCAGAAAACATTGTCGGTGAACACAATCCACCGTGCCATTCGCCGTTGCCGGCTAAAACTCTATAGGTCAAAAAAGAAGCCATATCTAAACATGATCCAGAAGCGCAGGCGTTTTCTCTGGGCCAAGGCTCCTTTAAAATGGACTGTGGCAAAGTGGAAAACTGTTCTGTGGTCAGGCGAATCAAAATTTGAAGTTCTTTTTGGAAAACTGGGACGCCATGTCATCCGGACTAAAGAGGACAAGGACAACCCAAGTTGTCATCAGCGCTCAGTTCAGAAGCCTGCATCTCTGATGGTATGGGGTTGCATGAGTGCGTGTGGCATGGGCAGCTTACACATCTGGAAAGGCACCATCAATGCTGAAAGGTGTATCCAAGTTCTAGAACAACATATGCTCCCATCCAGACGTCGTCTCTTTCAGGGAAGACCTTGCATTTTCCAACATGACAATGCCAGACCACATACTGCATCAATTACAACATCATGGCTGCGTAGAAGAAGGATCCGGGTACTGAAATGGC
The DNA here is from genome assembly GCA_039654105.1 of Coreius guichenoti. Classification (NCBI taxonomy): domain Eukaryota; kingdom Metazoa; phylum Chordata; class Actinopteri; order Cypriniformes; family Gobionidae; genus Coreius; species Coreius guichenoti. Next base: position 39,768,836 of record CM077178.1, read on the forward strand.
CAGCCTGCAGTCCAGATCTTTCACCCATAGAAAACATTTGGCGCATCATAAAGAGGAAGATGCGACAAAGAAGACCTAAGACAGTTGAGCAACTAGAAGCCTGTATTAGACAAGAATGGGACAACATTCCTATTCCTAAACTTGAGCAACTTGTCTCCTCAGTCCCCAGACGTTTGCAGACTGTTATAAAAAGAAGAGGGGATGCCACACAGTGGTAAACATGGCCTTGTCCCAACTTTTTTGAGATGTGTTGATGCCATGAAATTTAAAATCAACTTATTTTGAACCCTTAAAATAATACATTTTCTCAGTTTAAACATTTGATATGAAATCTATGTTGTATTCTGAATAAAATATTGAAATTTGAAACTTCCACATCATTGCATTCTGTTTTTATTCACAATTTGTACAGTGTCCCAACTTTTTTGGAATCGGGTTTGTAGATGAAATTAAAAAATAACATTAAGCTATAATATTTAACCATATATGAAACAAAATATGTTTTAATGGCTACAAGTATTGTACACAAAACGTTTGACTGGTAGGCTACTATATTTATAGCATCTGAGCAGAAATGAGAGAGCAAAAGCTTTATTGATGTGACACTAGGCTATTTTACAGTAAACACTTCATAATCTGTCCAAAACAGGCCAAAGAAATAATGTCTAAACAGTCTTACGTCTATGACATTTTATGTTGCAGCAGGATTCATATTTAAACGGTCTTTTTGCAGTTTAATATTCACAGACAATAACAGAATAAACTTACCTCACAATCTTCAAATAAACAGCTTTTCTTCTGAGGTAAATTATTCCAGGATTATTCCTTACCGCGTCTCAAAACAATGTAAAGTACATGTACTAAACTTGATGTGTTTATTCGAGTTGATGTGGGCAGGGATACTTGCATGGATCGTGTCAGTATTTGACTTTCAAAAGAACGCGCTCTCTGTGGGCGTGGCCACATTAGTGGATAATGAGACTCGCGAACAACTGACATCTCTCTCTTTTCAAACAGATTACATAAACAGGGAATATTTGTTTTCGATTTCATTTACATTATTTAAAACCTGATATTTAAACGTTTCTTTAGCCATATGTCTCGTGTGTGTGACAAGTATTCATTAACTTACAGTTTATTTTCTGAAGAGTATCAGATTGGACTTCACTGACAGAGAGGCTGCAGATCGCACATCATATTTGTTTCTTTATTTTGCAAAAAGCACAACTTTTTGTTTTTATTGTGAGTATACACAAATAAAAGTAGAAATTTAACAGATTATAATGATGTATAACACTTGCCTAAATTATAAAAATTGACAATTATTTGAGTCTCTTTGGCACTGATAAGAAAAAAATCAAGGCGGCTGTGCCGGCCCGATCATCGACCACAGAGCATTAACCTTGTAATTAAATATTTTAACAGCAAAAACCAAACTTAACGGATTCAAGGCCAAACTCAAGCTGTGGCAAGAAATACTGAAAAATAAAAACATTGACATGTTTCCCTTAACAGCAGAGGACCCGCTCGTAAGACACTAGTTATATTAAAATCTATAGCTGCACATCTGAAAATGCTACAGGAAAGTTTTGAGTTTTACTTCCCTGCTGCTAATGAAAACTTTGACTGGATCCGTGACCCTTTTAACCCTCTCTCATCAGAATCGGCAAAGATGTAGTCAATCAAAGCGCAAGAAGAACTGGTGGAACTCTGTATAAATCGCACTTTTACCCCCTGGAGTCGGCCGTCACGCCGGCGTGATCAACTCGCTTTTTTTCTTATCAGTGCCAAAGAGACTCAAATAACTGTCGTTTTTTATCATTCAGGCAAGTGCTATACATCATTATAATCTGTTAAGTTTCTATTTTTTTGTGTACAGTCACAAAAAAAGCAAATTGTTGTGCTTTTTGCAAAATAAAGAAAACAGATATGATGTGCGATTGTCGTGGCACAATCTAAGTCCAAATGTCTCTTGATCAGTGAAGAAAATCTCTGAGTCGAAGTTCCAGGTCTCAGGAAATATAAACTTGATTGTAAGCACAACAAAGTGAGATGCAGCTGTTCATCTGACTCATTCATGGTAAAACTTCATTTCTTATACTCTTTCTTATCACCTTTTTATCCAATTAGCTTTCTCCTATGTATCTTTTCTTTTTGGCTCCACCTTACCGTTCAGCCACAATTAGATACAAACTAATGCACGTTTCATATTTATTGGTGGAAAATCTCTAGCTTTCTGTTTTTTAAAAAAAAAAACCCTCTTATATAAGACTCGTATGACAGTTTCCCAGCGCTTCACACCAGTTCCCCATACAACAAACATAACTTTCCCATGTCTTCCATACTTTGATGGGCAATAGACCTTAATTTTCTAGTACACAGCTGAGGCCTACAAAAAATGAATTTCTTCCACACGATCTGCAGCCTCTATGTCAAAGACGTTCATTCAGAAAGTTTTCAGAAAAGGAACTCTAACTTAGTGAACACTTATCACACAAACATGAGACATATGTCTAAAGAAACGTTGCAATGTCAGGTTTTAAATAATGTACATAAAATCGAAAACAAATATTCTGTGTTTATGTAATCTGTTTGAAAAGAGAGAGATGTCAGTCGTTCGCGAGTATCTCATTATCCGCTAACGCGGCCACGCCCACGGAGCGCGCGTTCTTAGGAGATTCAAATACTGACGATCCATGAGAGCAGAGTCGACGCCCACATAAACACATCAAGTGTAGTGTTATACTTTAGCTACATCGTTTTGAGACGCGTTGAGGAATAATCCTGGAATAATTTACCTCATGAAAAGCTGTTTATTTCTAAGAGCAATGGATTCAGCCGCTGATTGTGAGGTAAGTTTATTCTGTTAGTTTTCTGTGAATATTAAATGCAAAAAGACCGTTTAAATATGAATCCTGCTGCAACATAAAATGTCATAGACGTAAGACTGTTTAGACAAGATTTCTTTGGCCTGTTTTGGACAGATTATGAAGTGTTTACTGTAAAATAGCCTAGTGTCACATCAATACAGCTTTTATTAGCAAATGTCTGCTCAGATGCTATAAATATAGTACCAGTAAAACGTATTTTGTTTCATATTGATGTTTAAATATTATAGCCTAATGGTATTTTTTTATTTAATATATGTTGATTGTGAAAAGTGAACAGCAGGAGTAATACACAATATATCAGAAGACATGGAGTTTGTCAGAAATGATTTCGACCACTTCATTAAGTTTTGTTTTGTAGAAAGCCTTTCTTTAAAGTGAATTTTGTTTTGTATAAATTGTATCTTAATTTTAATCAATGTTTTTAATATATTTGCTTCTTTCTTTAATAAGAAGCAAATATAGCAGACAATAGCCTTAGCGCTGGCGTGATCATGCATTGCACGGCGTGTCTCATAAATAAACCGAAACTCGAAATGATATTTGAGTATTGTGTGTATCGGATAGTTTACAAAATCAAATGATTCAGAAAATTTTTGCCATTGAAATGACTGGGGAAAAAGTGTCCCAATCAACCTGAATTCACACTATACTCTTTGAAATCATAATTGCATTGCATTATGTTGTTTTAAATCCCAAATATTTTACTTATAACATTCATCATTACCAATTATTCAGTTATTTGTATTTACTGAATACTGAATTGTGTTCAGTGTCACAATATTACTGTTTTTTTTAGCATGAGACTTCTTTAAAAAAAAAAGTAAAATAGTACACTGCAAAAAAATGCTCTTCTTAGTATATATATATAGTCTAAATATCTAAAAATTCTTAAATCAAGATGCATTTACTAGATAAGTAAAATGACATAAGATATTTTTTCTTGTTTTGTTGAAAATAAAATCTAAATGAAGTGAGTTTTTGCTTAAAACAAGCAAAATTATCTGCCAATGGGGAAGAAAATTTATCTTGTTTCTGATTGAAATCTTGTTTCTTGTTTCTGTCCCAAACAGAAATAAGATTATTTTTCTTACCCCATTGCAGATAATTTAGCTTGTTTTAAGCAAAAACTCACTTCATTTTGATTTTTTTCCCCCAGAAAATTTTAATTATCTAGTAAATGAATTTTGATTTAAGAATTTTTAGATATTTGGACTGGAAACAAGAAAAAAATACTAAATAAGAAGAGCATTTTTTGCAGTGTAGTCAAATCTTTTGATCATTTAAAATATAATAGGCCTTTGTAATGTGCCTTTGTTGACTACATTCTAAATAAACTACAACAAAATATATTTCCTTTGTCCTGTTGCTTAGCTCTCTCAGTCACATACCTGAGGCGCATTCATTATGCGGCTCATTATGCGGTTCTTTTGTTCTCTCAGGTGTGAATCACAGCATTATTCATGATCATTCACGCCTTTTCGCATACGGGCTTTGTAAAGAAAAAGTGTCTTACAAAATGAAAATCAATATATTGTGTTATGTGAAAAAGTAGGCACAATGATTCTCACATCAGTTTGAAGCAAAAACTCTAGGCAACAACACCCATTAGTCTAAAGTCTTGTGGACACATATCTATTGTGTGTTTTGAGGCCTTAATTTTAAAACAAAATTTTGTTTTTTTTTTCAAAAACCATGCATAAACGTTATTCTCTCAAAAATACAAGCATGTACATACATGTTGCTCACATATTATGGTAGCCCAGTTTGTGCTGAATACAGTGTAATGACACTTTTGCCATTAATGTGTTTATAAGCAACTGAAAAAAGCACAAATGTCAGAGCATGTCAAAACTTCTAAAGGGCCCCAAAACAGCTCAGACTCCAGAGGGTTAAAATTAAAATTTGGAGAAATGTCTTCGGATGAATTTTGGCTGCCTGTGGGACACGAATACCCATCTATCTCAGAATGCGCCACCAATGTGCTGTTGCCGTTTTCAACCTCTTAGTTGTTTCAAATCTCTTTTAGTTGTTTATTATTATTTAAAGAGTTAAGTATCAGTCTTTAAATGTGTTTTGTTCCAATGATTCCCACATACACAACATAAATGGTTCAAATCAGTTTGTTGACGTGTTATCCAGTTTTTAAAAGACAGGTGGTTCATTTGAATGGGTTATTTCACCTCATATTATGTCTGTTGTGATGCATTCATCATAAATTCATGCTACTGTTTATGCGTCATTTGTTGTTTGCTCATCTGGATTTAATTTTATATATGTATGTACGCATGCACGTTTAGTAGTGCATGCGTTGGGGTGCCGTGGGAAAAAAAAAAACACTACAGAGGGGTGCCATGCTTTCAAAAATTTGGGAACCACTGATCTAGAGCACAGTGGAAATAGCATAGGGCTCCATTCTATCCAGGCATTCTGTCTTGTCAAAAACATTCCATTATTGTTTAGTGATATTGTACCCTTAGGAGATAAAAATTGGCATTTGCTCCTGCTCTTTTGGACCGTTAAATTGGACCGTTAGTGCACATGTGGAGCATGAGGTTAGAGGCTAAGCATACATTTTTTTAAGAATACACTAAAGAATTTCAAAAATATCCCCAAAAGTCATCAGATGTCAATAGGCTATCTTTGGGAAACAAAACCATTGAGTCAAGTTGAGTGTGGACCAATGAAAACATTTTGTTGGAATGATGCTGACGATGAAAATTTGGCAGGAATGCTACAGAATCCCATACAGACAAGCATGCATTCTATAAACTAGGTTAAAATAGATAGGACGGAATATAGACAAGACCTGATTGTATGCAATGCAATTGAGAATGAAATTCCTGTTTTCAGTCAGATTTGGAAAATACTTTTCATTGACAGCACTGTGTATTTTATTGTTGACAAACTTCGAACTATTGTCGAACATTTTTCAGAGCATCAACATGCGTTTAAAGTACAGAGATATTGTGAGTTGGGTGAACCTGTAACAGCCAAAAGTTTGAAGTTCTACAGCCCTTTTGATCTACAGTGTTTATCTGGGTCAGAAGATGGTGAATATATTGTACCTTCTTTTATGTTGGTTTAATTGTTACATCTGAGATGTTGTTGAAAATAAAAAGTTTAAACTGATACAGCATGTTGACATTTAACTGAAATGCACACGTATTGTTAGTCAAACAGAATGCAGATTACATTCAATTACCTCAGTCAGGGTCTGTATGAACACTATATATCAGTGTTATACCTAGTCCATGTATTTGTACATATATATACACATGACAGCCCTAATATATATACACTGAACAAAATTATAAACGCAACACTTTTGTTTTTGCCCCCATTTTTCAGGAGCTGAACTCAAAGATCTAAGACTTTTTCTATGTACACAAAAGGCCTATTTCTCTCAAATATTGTTCACAAATCTGTCTAAATCTGTGTTAGTGAGCACTTCTCCTTTGCCGAGATAATCCATCCACCTCACAGGTGTGGCATATCAAGATGCTGATTAGACAGCATGATTATTGCACAGGTGTGCCTTAGGCTGACCACAATAAAAGGCCACTCTAAAATGTGCAGTTTTATCACACAGCACAATGCCACAGATGTTGCAAGTTTTGAGAGAGCGTGCAATTGGCATGAACTGCAGGAATGTCCACCAGAGCTGTTGTCCGTGAATTGAATGTTCATTTCTCTACCATAAGCCGTCTCCAAAGGCGTTTCAGAGAATTTGGCAGTACATCCAACCGGCCTCACAACCGCAGACCATGTGTAACCACACCAGCCCAAGACCTCCACATCCAGCATCTTCACCTCCAAGATCGTCTGAGACCAGCCACCCGGACAGCTGCCGCAACAATCGGTTTGCATAACCAAAGAATTTCTGCAGACACTGTCAGAAACCGTCTCAGGGAAGCTCATCTGCATGCTCGTCGTCCTCATCGGGGTCTCGACCCGACTGCAGTTCGTCGTTGTAACCGACCTGAGTGGGTAAATGCTCACATTTGATGGTGTCTGGCACTTTGGAGAGGTGTTCTCTTCACGGATGAGTCCCGGTTTTCACTGTACAGGGCAGATGGCAGACAGCGTGTATGGCGTCGTGTGGGTGAGCAGTTTGCTGATGTCAACGTTGTGGAACGAGTGGCCCATGGTAGCGGTGGGGTTATGGTATGGGCAGGCGTATGTTATGGACAACGAACACAGGTGCATTTTATTAATGACATTTTGAATGCACAAAGATACCGTGACAAGATCCTGAGGCCCATTGTTGTGCCATTCATCCACGACCATCACCTCATGTTGCAGCATGATAATGCACGGTCCCATGTTGCAAGGATCTGTACACAATTCCTGGAAGCTGAAAACATCCCAGTTCTTGCATGGCCAGCATACTCACCGGACTTGTCACCCATTGAGCATGTTTGGGATGCTCTGCATCGGTGTATACGACAGCGTGTTCCAGTTCCTGCCAATATCCAGCAACTTCGCACAGCCATTGAAGAGGAATGGACCAACATTCCACAGGCCACAATCAACAACCTGATTAACTCTATGCGAAGGAGATGTGTTGCACTGCATGAGGCAAATGGTGGTCACACCAGATACCCCGGAAACCCCCCCACATTTTAGAGTTGCCTTTTATTGTGGCAAGCCTAAGGCACACCTGTGCAATAATCATGCTGTCTAATCAGCATCTTGATATGCCACACCTGTGAGGTGGATGGATTATCTTGGCAAAGGAGAAGTGCTCACTAACACAGATTTAGACAGATTTGTGAACAATATTTGAGAGAAGCAGGCCTTTTGTGTACATATGGGGGCAAAAACAAAAGTGTTGCGTTTATAATTTTGTTTATATATATATATATATATATATATATATATTATAATGTATACGTATATACAGTGCATCTGGAAAGTATTCACAACGCTTCACTTTTTTCACAGCCTTATTCCAAAATGGATTAAATTCATTATTTTTTTCCTCAATTCTACAAACAATACCCCATAATGACAACGTGAAATAAGTTTGTTTGAAATCTTTGCAAATGTATTTAAAAAAAAAAAAAAAAAGAAGAAAAAAAAAATCCCATGTACATAAGTATTCACAACCTTTGCTCGATACTTTGTTGAAGCACCTTTGGCACCAATTACAGCCTCAAGTCTTTTTGAGTATGATGCTGCAAACTTGGTACACATATTTTTGGGCAGTTTCTCCCATTCTTCTTTGCAGGACCTCTCAAGCTCCATCAGGTTGGATGGGGAGCATCGGTGCACAGCCATTTTCAGATCTCTCCAGAGTTCAGTCGGGTTCAAGTCTGGGCTCTGGCTGGGCCACTCAAAGACATTCACAGAGTTGTCCTGTAGCCACTCCTCTGTTATCTTGGCTGTGTGCTTAGGGTCGTTGTCCTGTTGGAAGAAGAACCTTCGCCCCAGTCTGAGGTCCAGAGCGCTCTGAAGCAGGTTTTCATCAAGGATGTCTCTGTACATTGCTGCATTCATCTTTCCCTCGATCTTGACTAGTCTCCCAGTTCCTGCTGCTGAAAAACATCCCCACAGCATGATGCTGCCACCACCATGCTTCACTGTAGGGATGGTATTGGCCAGGTGATGAACGGTGCCTGGTTTCCTCCACTGACATTCAGGCCAAAGAGTTCAATCTTTGTTTTATCAGACCAGAGAATTTTGTTTCTGGTGGTCTGAGAGTCCTTCAGGTGCCTTTTGGCAAACTTCAGGTGGCCTTTTATTGAGGAGTGGCTTCCGTCTGGCCACTCTACCATACAGGCCTGATTGGTGGAGTGCTGCAGAGATGGTTGTTCTTCTGGAAGGTTCTTCTCTCTCCACAGAGAAACACTGGAGCTCTGTCAGAGTCACCATCGGGTTCTTGGTCACCTCCCTGACTAAGGCCCTTCTCCCCTGATCGTTCAGTTTGGCTGGGCGGCCAGCTCTAGGAAGAGTCCTGGTGGTTCCAAACTTCTTCCATTTACGGATGATGGAGGCCACTGTGCTCAATGGGACCTTCAATGCTGCAGAATTTTTTCTGTACCCTTCCCCAGATCTGTGCCTTGATACAATCCTGTCTCGGAGGTCTACAGACAATTTCTTGGACTTCATTGCTTGGTTTGTGCTCTGACATGCACTGTTAACTGTGGGACCTTATATAGACAGGTGTGTGCCTTTCCAAATAATGTCCAATCAACTGAATTTACCACAGGTGGACTCCAATCAAGTTGTAGAAACATCTCAAGGATGATCAGTGGAAACAGGAGCACCTGAGCTCAATTTTGAGTGTCATGGCAAAGGCTGTGAATACTTATGTATGTGATTTTTTTCATTTTTTGTTTTAAATAAATTTGCAAAGATTTCAAACAAACTTCTTTCACGCTGTCATTAGGGGGTATTATTTGTAGAATTGAGGAAAAAAATAATGGATTTAATCCATTTTGGAATAAGTCTGTAACCTAACAAAATGTGGAAAAAGTGAAGCGCTGTGAATACTTTACGGATTCACTGTGTATATATATATATATATATATATATATATATAAATAAATTACAACGGATTATAATTAATTATGAATATATAGATAGGCTAGATCAGTCTTCAGAATAACTTGACAGAATTAATTTCAAATCGACTGGTCCGTTCATCCGCCAAACCGACAGTACGATCTTCTTATCAACTCTCAAGAAAGATTATTCTTCTGGCCACGAAGAATAACTTTCTGTTCTATTAGAGTCAAACTACAGTACTCAACAGTACTATATAAGCTCGTAGCAAAAATCAAAACATTTAAGTGACTAATGCGCTGCCTAGCCAGGGAATGAGCCAAGATGAGCCAGAGTATGTGTCTTTTTTAAGGACAAATGAACATACACCCATCTTTTCACCAATCGTAGGTAGGAATTTTTAGTGGGAGAACTGCCTGGGTAGAAACATCAAGGATGCCTCCCACCTTAACCATGGACGTTAAACCCTTCAGGAAGTTGTATGCAAACCACTACCCACATATTTTCATTTGTTTTGATGTGTACTTAGTTTTTTTGTGGCCCTCAGGTGTTAAAAAATAAATGGCTGAGAAAGGGTCATCTGATCAGCCTACTAGGGATGTCACGATACCAAAATTCCAGTAGTCGGTACCAATACCATTAAAATTTTACTGTTCTCGGTTCCAATTTCGGTACCACAGCAAAATCTGTTGGAACTATTTTATATAACTTTTTACATGCAGTAATCAGTAATGTAATTAAATTGCAATTTTAAAGTAGTAATTTGTAGTGGATTACTTTTTTTGAGTAATTTACCCAACACTGCCTCTCATAAACTATGACAAGAGACTACCAAACCCCGGAAACTGCTGCAGCCATGATGAACCATTGTCTCACTTTTTTTTTGACTAAATGTTATACTCATAGTCAAAGAACCAAATAGAAACAAAACCGATAGTCAACCTCTCACATATTGTCACTTTAACATCAACCCAGATCAAACTTTTGGATAAGTGCCTATCATTTATCCCCTCCCACCTAACCAAAACACATAACCGTCAGACCCTGCTTGCGGACCTAACCAACTTCCACAAACAAATCCAAAAAGCCATCTTCTTTGGGCTTGGGTGGGAATCAGAGGCTCCCCCCTTCTCAGAGAAATCAGATTGGTTACCTCCACCTCAAAGATTACCTGGAGAGATATGGGATTTCTTTGAAAAAAAAACTGTAGGGATCTACAAACTCTTAATAGCGAATTCAAAACCTTACCATGGAAGAAATAGAGGCTCTAGAAACACTCTCCAACAAACATGTGTAATGACTGAGACAAATCAGACACAATTATTTATTATATTTAATGAATAATCCAGCAAACTCACTCTCCCAAAAAAGGTTTGTGAACCATCCCCCAAAACTACAACTAACATCCCTAGTGCAGCTAACACCAGGCCTCTGGTTACAGGACACATGGAGAATTTGCAAAGAGTTGTGACTCTCACTTAATTATTTTTGAAAAGGACAAATAAACCATCTTAAACCCATATAGCCTATATATAACCACTTGAGAAATATATAAACATATATCCATCTCATGACTTTTATAGGGTTTGGTCTATGTATTAATTCAATCTCTGTTGGATTTATGTTTCAGAATTGCATACTATGGTAAACTCAAATCATGTGTATGGCATGTTTGGTCTCTACGAACTCCAAATGTCGTTCCACATTTGTTAATTTACATTACATTTTGCTAACTCTGTGCCACATTAGTATTATAAGAATCTTGAACTCTTTAGCACTCTTTAGCACCCAATCAAATTACATATTCAAATGCCCTTCTAGAAGACAAAGGATCGTAAAACTTTCCCTCCGAAAGCCTAAGTACGATTGGCTCACTGACCCCTAGGAGGAGAGGCTATCCTCAGAGGTTAAAAAGGCCCCCCGCACAGATCTAGCTCTTCTCTGTTGCACCTACGACCTGACCACGCTGCATTTGCTGGCTCCCACCTGGCCAAACCTACACACCCATTGAGCCATGTGCAGCTTCCTCGACCATGACGGAGTCGAACTAACCATGCAAGTACATCATATCTTCATCAACTGCAACACCATCGGACCAAACTAACAAGACTTTCTCCTGCGACAGTATGTCCGGACGTTCTTCAACCACTAGGGCAAATGCAAGTAACGTACAATATACAAAATCGCTGTTTATTTAGTTAAAGCTGTGAACCCCTTTGTTCAAACAAATGAGCTTGCAGTCATAACTGATGGTTCTCCCAGGTGTTAGACTCTTTTTCCATAGCTTCATTCCTCTGTTCTGATCCGGTTTTTCAGTCACTTTCACTTTCCATTCTACCCCATGTATGTGTGATTTGTGTGTGTGCGTTTTTGTTAGATTAGTTGTGTTCGTGATTTAGTTAATAAAACTTGTGCACAATACATGTTTGGTTCTGACTCCCTGCCTGCAAAATAACTGTCACTTAAATGATCGATTTTGTTACACGCTCTACGCGCTGTAAATGTTAAGGAAGAATTATTTTTCTGTGGTCATGAAAAATAACCTTCTCTTAGAATTAATTAATAATCAATACTGAGGGTTCACAGGATGAACTGATTGAAATGTTAATGTAGCTACATTAAGTTAATCTCATTAACTGATTCAAATATTCATAATTAATCATAATGAATAATCATAATGAGTTATGAATAATTATTTCCCCTTTGAGCTAATTCGCTACACGGGACATCATAAAAGTCATAAAACCAGCAGACAAGGGTAGTGCTATTGTTATCATGGATAAAACCCAATACGTACAGGAGGGCCTATGGCAACTGCAGGTTACAGAATTCTACTCCAAACTACCAGCGCCTATTTTAGAGGACTCAATACCCGTAATGTGAAAGAGAGTGCAAAACCTATTGCAAGAAAAATTCATTAAAAAAAAACAGGCTAACTATCTAAACTGTCAACATATACCAAGACCCAGAAGATTCTACCTCCTCTCCAAAATACATAAACCCAAAGAAAAATGGCCCACCCCCACAATAACACCAGGACGACCCATAGTCTCAGATTGTGGCAGTGAAAGCTATAGGATAGCCAAATTCCTTGACTTCCATTTAAATCCCCTGTCCACTAAACATCCTAGCTACTTAAAGGACACCTTTGATTTCATCCAAAAGGTGAAGCATCTGCAAATACCGCGAGAGGCTATTCTATTCACGTTGGATGTAGATAGCCTTTACACAAATATCGAGACCTACTTGGGCCTACAAGCGGTACGGGACTTATTACAGAAATATCCAGATGCAGCACGACCCAACAAGCAAATCCTACAACTCTTAGAACTCAGTCTCACCCATAATGATTTTGATTTGATTATATTCAAATAAAAATAAAACGGCCATGGGCAAGAAATTCACCCTAGTGTATGCCAACATCTACATGGCTCAGTGGGAGGAAACCGTGTTCCCCAAATGCCCAAAACTTCTTTTCAGTTATTTCAGATATTTGGATGATATTTGGGGAGTGTGCCAATACAGCCTACAGGATCTGGATGATTTTATATCGATCTTAAATTCCCACCATAATTCGATAAAAGTCAAATCAACGATTCAACCACAATTCTACATTTCTTGGATACTACAGTATTTAAGGGAAAAGATTTTTCTAACAACCGCCATTTGGATACCAAAGTTTTCTTCAAAGAAACAGACACCCACGCACTCCTACACCAGAAAAGTTATCACCCCCCACATACCTTCAGGGGGATTGTTAAGTCCTAACTGATTAGATTCTCCAGAATATGTACCCAAGACTCCCGTAAAACGCTCTTCCAGGCCTTCTGCAAGAGAGGCTATTCCAGACAACAACTAAGACAGATCTACAAAGAATATAACCAGACCGACCACAAAACCAAATCCACCACAGAAAACCAAATCCTAACTCCAGCTATTTTTACTTATTCCTCCACCACTAACAAACTTACCAAAAAAATAACTATGAATCAACACTGGCATTTACCCTAGGAGGATACACTATCAACATCATAGCAGCATACAAAAGAAACACAAATCTTTGCGATCTATTGGTCCACAGTAACTTATCTAAAAAACAAAGAAAAGAAGTAAAACCACTGCAACGGTTACAAACCATCAAACCATCAAACCCTGTGCAGAGAACAATACATAGGACAAACCTAGAATTCAATCAGAACACGACTATATCAACATAGATACAACATCAGAACCCAAAAAGGAAAAAAACTAAAGAAGGACACTAATAGAGCATTTCCATAGACATGGATTACACAAATTATATATTCAAGGAATAGACCATAATCCCAACTGGTCAACCAGACAAAGACTGTTTAAGGAACACTATTGGATCCAAAAACTGAATACCAAGTTTCCCAAAGGGTTAAATGAAAGGGAAGAAATACAAAACCCACCACAATCTGTATATAGTTCTACCTAAAATTATGGTCCTAACCCTTACACTTCAATTATAAAAAATTTTTTTTAAAAAATGATGAGCGGGATAAGAAAGGACACCAGTCCACTTTATCCCAAATCTGACATGGTCCTTAAAAATAATTAAAAGCACTAAAAGGACCATTATGGACATACTAGAACCTAACTCAGGACTTGGCTATCACTAAAAGTAACAATACTTTTACTCAAAAACCATGTCATTCTACTCTACTAGAATCCTACCCTTCCAGAATCCTACCCTTCCTAAACCACTTTATTCTACCATTAACCACTTTTAGCAACTCCTACTCTTGCCTTATTCCTAACCTACCTCAATTACTCAACCTTACCCTACCCTAAACCATTCAATTCCACTCCACTAAACCATTTTATTCCCCCCTTAACCACTTCTAGCACTTTAACCCTCATCACTATAACCCCACAGGATCGGGCCACCCAACCTTACCATCAGGACTACGGCCCTAACCTCAATCCTACCCAAACCAACCCTTTCTCCTTATAGCCCATACCTCAATCCCACCCCAACCACCTACCTTAACCACCTTATCCCACCCATGTTCAAGGAAAGACCCCTTAATTCTGACCATTATCACCACAACTCTAACATGCCTTCTGACTTTGGCGAATCAATGATTCAATGTTGACTCGCACGAATCGACTGTCGTCGTTAAGATTCACATGAATGAACTCGTCATCAACATCGCCTTTTGAAAATCGCCTTTTGCGAATCGACTTTCGTCATCGAACTATGCGATGGAATTTGGGATGAAAAACCACAGAAGCCTTATTAAACGGAACACCATTTCACGATTCAGTTCGCGGCTATCACCTGGGAGGAAAGACCTGTGGGGTCTTGGGGGCGTGAGGATTGGGAATCTCGTGGCCCTGGGGAGTCTCGGGAACCTATTGGATCACAATGATTGGGAATCTCGTGACCCACGGGAACCCTGGGATTCGGCTTGGGAAGTCTATAGGGGCTACATCAGCAAGGGGGGATTGGACGGCAGCGATTCACTTGCTGTCAGTCCCAGGACCCAGCTGATTTGGGCGAAGACCCCCTGGGACCATTTCAGAGGCCCTGCTTCTGGAGGACTCATGGGGGTCTGTTCCCTGGAGTAGCCAGGGTAGGCCCCACCTAAATCAGCAGGGGCAAAGGGGGAAGGACGATCTGATCGTTGCGGACCCTGGACCCTGGGCAAAGGATCAGGGGGAGACCGGTGAGTCTAGTTGAGCCGGAACCTAGTTGCGGCCAGATGGCTTTCTCTGTGCCCCCAGATCCAGCTCTGGGAAACCGGAGGGTGTTTCCTGTGGTGGTCGGACGGGCCAGAGCTATGCTCTGTTACACTATTTTCACTTAGTGTAAATAGAATCTAGTTGCTGTTTACACTTGTTGCAAATAGCCACTGCCTATATATATATATACACTCACCTAAAGGATTATTAGGAACATCTGTTCAATTTCTCATTAATGCAATTATCTAATCAACCAATCACATGGCAGTTGCTTCAATGCATTTAGGGGTGTGGTCCTGGTCAAGACAATCTCCTGAACTCCAAACTGAATGTCAGAATGGGAAAGAAAGGTGATTTAAGCAATTTTGAGCGTGGCATGGTTGTTGGTGCCAGACGGGCCGGTCTGAGTATTTCACAATCTGCTCAGTTACTGGGATTTTCACGCACAACCATTTCTAGAGTTTACAAAGAATGGTGTGAAAAAGGAAAAACATCCAGTATGCGGCAGTCCTGTGGGCGAAAATGCCTTGTTGATGCTAGAGGTCAGAGGAGAATGGGCCGACTGATTCAAGCTGATAGAAGAGCAACTTTGACTGAAATAACCACTCGTTACAACCGAGGTATGCAGCAAAGCATTTGTGAAGCCACAACACGCACAACCTTGAGGCGGATGGGCTACAACAGCAGAAGACCCCACCGGGTACCACTCATCTCCACTACAAATAGGAAAAAGAGGCTACAATTTGCACAAGCTCACCAAAATTGGACAGTTGAAGACTGGAAAAATGTTGCCTGGTCTGATGAGTCTCGATTTCTGTTGAGACATTCAGATGGTAGAGTCAGAATTTGGCGTAAACAGAATGAGAACATGGATCCATCATGCCTTGTTACCACTGTGCAGGCTGGTGGTGGTGGTGTAATGGTGTGGGGGATGTTTTCTTGGCACACTTTAGGCCCCTTAGTGCCAATTGGGCATCGTTTTAGATTCCGTCACTCACAGTTGAAGAGTACCTATGATGAAAATTACAGACTTCGATATGTTTACATTATATATATATATATATATATATATATATAATGTGTGTGTGTGTGTGTGTATATATATATATATATATATATAATGTAATTTGTGTATATATAATGTGTGTGTGTGTGTGTATATATATATATATATATATATATATATATAATGTGTGTGTATAATATATGTATATATAATATGCAACTTCCATAAATTATATTCTGAATCGTGTTATTGTTCTGCCTCTTAAAAGTGTATATTCCGAAGTCATTGTAACATTTAAGGAATTCTAATGTAATTGTATTTTTTTTATTGCAAGATTTACAATTACAGCTACTCCAACATGCAATGGACTGTGATGAACCCAGATCAGCAGCATCTCATGATTGGGCATTGAGGCAAACCTTGTCTGAAGAACACTGGCAGGATGCAAGGCCAAAACTCCTTGACAGTTTACTTGCTTCAGACTGTGTGGTCCTTGTGATCACTTGTGATGTTTTTTACTTTGTTTGGAAAACCAATGCAAAACAACGGACTGTAATGTATAGAGGAATGAAAATATGGAATGATTTGCCATCAGATATTACTTATTTTTTAACAAGTAAAATGAGTTTTAAAAAATCTTTAAAGGAATATTTAATGGCACAATATATAGTAAATGGCTGATTTTGATATTTGGAATTAATTTGGGGTTTGTATGTTTCATTGATTTGACTTTTTATTGTTGTTGATTAATGTAGTTTTGTATTTTTTACTTCTTGGGACCCCAGGAAGAGTAGCCACTACCTAGGCAGTCCAAATTAACAAATAAACTCCAGCTTGAAAGAAGCAGTCATCAGGTGCAAGGACTGTTTGCCGAAACCCTGTTACTGTGGGAATTGTGACATTTCTACGCATCAACATCTAGTTTTTCACAACAGAGAGACTCTTATAGATGGGTTCTATAAACCTCTCCCACCATCAACTGCTGTGCAAGACCTCAGTGGCCAAAATGTCACAAGGCAAGAAGTACTTGAAAGCTTAAAAACATGTTATTTATTTATTTCCTTTTTTATAGTTAATATATATTTCCTTTCATCTAGTGTGTTTGCTGCCCATTACACAACCTGGCAAAATTTGTGATTGTGATCCTCAAAATCTGTTGTCGTTGGATGATCAGTTGTACTCATCTGTATAAATAGTATGACTTGCAATGTTTTGCATTGTATTTGTCTATTGGCATAACCTGCTGACAGATGTCTGAAGAGCAATGTGTGTGCTATTTTTTTTTTTTTAATCTTTGCAGGTCGCTATGACATCTTCCTGCCTCTTGCATCATGCACACCTGAGGTGGGCGACTTGCTGTGTAGTGGTTACTGGCCAGGCACTGTTAGACCATATACCAGGTAGACCTTTTTACAACTTTTGAGGACCTGAAGATCACTGCATCTGGGCTTTCAAGACAAGCATTTGTGAAAACGTTACAACAGCGCTCGCAACAATTTGTAAGGGTAAGACTTGGAAAGCTATTTGTTTTCTTCATTTATGGAAGTCTAATTGGCATGTCACTGTATTCACATTTTCAGAATTCCAGAGTGGTAACATTTGTGGCGACGTCTTCCAAAAAGCTTTCCTTGAATGGACATATTAAAAAAACTCTGCAGCACTGACCACTTCTCTTGCCCAGCTTGCACCACAGATACAGCTGCTGTGTCTGCAGATTGAAATAGAAAACTATATTGATTCAGCAAAACAAAGGAGTATATTATTATTGATAACATTACACTGTCAAAATCTCTTGTGAATATTTTTGTCATTAACATATTTTCTTTATCTAGGACAGAGGAACAACCATTTTTGATGGACAATGACAAAGATGTAGCAACATTTGTTGATTGTGTTCGGGAGAAGACCAAGCAAGTAAGATATTTGTCAAAAGACTTGAGACTGTACACAGTGAATCAGGATGTACTTTATGCATATATTTGATATGACACTGTGTTACAGGTACATGGAAAAGGCATCTGTGGAACATCAACATGGGCTGCAGCCAGGGAGACCTCTAAGAAGACAAACACCAAATGTGATGAAGAGGTCTTAGAGATGGCAGTTTGCAGACACTGCATATTGCTTAGAGGTCTGAACATGTTTAGGGGGGAGATATTTGCATGCCCTCTGTTTTTGCTAAACGAACTGGACACAAAAACAAACTGTTTCAAACAAACAAAAAAGTTCTTCTGCACTGACATCATGTGTCGATATTGGTCCTATCTGCAAAAGGTGGCTCAAGCATTCCCAGAAATGCAAAACTTGACACAGATGAAGCTATTTCTCTCGGTTATGCATGCAAAGGGGCACTCTACAAAATGTTCTACAATTTTGACGTCCTTGAACTTGATATTTGTAGTTTGTGCATCTGGTGTGTATGCTGTAGGTGCAGTGGGGTGGCAAAAACCAAACAGGGGTAGGTACTACCATTGGTGAAGAAGTTGAACAAATAAACAGCTTTTTGTCCCGTCTGGCTCTAAGTAAAAAATACACAAGGCAGGCTGGGAAGTGGTCCTTTTTTACAGTGCTCATGTATTGTGATTTGGTAGCGTTATAATTGTTAAAACAG
The DNA here is from genome assembly GCA_039654105.1 of Coreius guichenoti. Lineage (NCBI taxonomy): Eukaryota > Metazoa > Chordata > Actinopteri > Cypriniformes > Gobionidae > Coreius > Coreius guichenoti. The sequence continues at coordinate 39,787,560 of CM077178.1, forward strand.
CTTGCTTTTTGCTTTTCTTTCATTCATCATACTTGGTGACTAATCATAGTTGAAAAGCACATTTAATTCTTTCATCATTACAGCACGAGTAGACGTGATCACATTGCATGGCAGAGGATGGAATGAGCGGAAAAAAAGAAACCTGCACAAGCATGGTATTTGAAGGTAAATATAAATAAAGATTTCATCAATGAAGGTTACATTTCAACTGACTGAAGTCCACTGATAACCCTTAAAAAATTAGCAAACTGAGCAAATGTTCTCAGATTCTTTGGCAGAACAGATGTCCTTTTTTAGTTTTTATATGTATTCTTACTACATTCTTCTTATTGGATCCTCCTTTTCCCATATTGTCAACCACATTTGGCCTGACATATGTGTTTATGTATAAGGTGTTTTATAGAAATAGTATAATTGTTCTATTTTTGATGGCACAGAAAATGCATGATACTGACCAAATATCTTCACAAATTCTTTACAGCTCCAGATGACCTCAGAACAGATGATCTAGAGGCGTTGCAACATCTGATTGAAGGCCTATTCTTGGGCATCCAGCAGAAAAAGAGGGATCTGTATCGAGTAAGCAGTAAGTAGCATCCATGCCTTCATGTACTTGTGGAGTTAATTTTAAAATGTGATGTCTATGGCTAGGGTTGCCAACCGTTCCGTATAATTTGGAATCATCCCGTATTTAAGGCATCAATGGCTTTCATACGGAACGCAGTTTGTCCCGTATACTCAGGTATACACTCTAAATTGAGAATTAATCATTCCTTTGAGACAAATCATTGTTTGATTTGCGAACATAGCTGTTCACGGAAGGCTTTAAGACCCAGCAGAATCCTCTGCCTGTGCTAGCACTGACGACAAACCCCTGTCACTGGCTGAATCCGAAATCGCCCCCTAAACCCTCATCACTATTCCCTACTTTAGTCCACTAATATAGTTCACTTGAAGGAGTGAATGAAAACAAGTGAGCGAATTCGGACAGCTGCTGTGTGTACATCGGCTGTACACTCGTTATTGCGGTGCATTGTGGGATAGAATGAGTGCACTCAATAACGTCCACTATGGTTTCGGACACCACTACAAATGGCTGTCCCTTCGAATAGTGCCCTGTTTAAGGGCGATTTTGGATTCAGCCACTTGAATCAGCGTTCAGCCACAAATCAGCTTTTTGATTTCGTCAAATCAGTTTGGGCGGATGCAAACAACCTGATTTTTACTCATGAGTCAAATATTCGGCCACGCAAGAAAACATGCAATCTCCCTGAGGGAAGACGTGATCAAAGAGGGAAGTTGACTTTTACTATTGTAAGTTAATGTTGTTAAATAGGGAAAAAAAATGTACTGTATTGAAACCCAAAATAAATAAGCACCAAAAGCAGCCCATACTAATCCTTTAAGTTCTCTTTAATTGAGAAATATGCATTTTCATTTATTCATACATGGTTGCAACAAAATTTAGTTCGAAATTTTAAGTGCCATTGTTTAAAAAAAAAAATGCTTTACTGGTTGAAATTTCAAAGACGTTCAGTTATTATGCCATCTATGCATCTACCTGACAAAAAAACTTTTACGTTTATAATTTTGAATAGAGGTTGATGATATTTAATATCCCTTGGTGTTGTCACAGTCACGTTAGTTTAGTTATGTTTCGTCATCATCTGCCTTCATCACTCATTTGTTGTCACGGACACTAATTATGTTCAGCTGTGCATTCATCATTATAACCTGTATATATGTTTGGTTCTGTTTTCAATTCATTGTCCCGTGTCTTGTGTTGATCTGTTCGTGTTGATCATCGTGTGGATTTATTAAATACTACTAAGTTACCTTCATCTTTGTGTATGTTTATACAACCAGCCAGTGACAGGTGTAGCTATAAATAGAAAATAAATATTCAATAATTTGAATATGGAGCCACATTATTATCTATGGGATTGAACCATATAGGGCCTTTAAAATGAAGATCACAAAAGAAAAGTTTATTAAGAATATATTAGATATATTTAATACTTTTAGAGTTACACGCACACAATATGGAAAAATAGTATTGATGGCATTCAGACAGGAATGGTCAATTGTGTTGATAGAAAAAAAAACGAGATACATTTCTAGTTTCAACATTATTTGTTGTTCGGAAAAAGTGCGACCATTGAAAATATTTACCAATTTACCCATGGAGCCACATTGAGATCCCTATATCTTATGGTAATTAACCATATTGGGCCTTAAAAATGAAGAAACCAAAAGTAAAAAGTGTTTTAAGAATTAGAATCTAACAGGATATTTAGGTATCTTCAAAATGAGTTACAGGCATGCAAACTTTGATCAAAAACCTTTGTCCCTTTTTTTAGCTGCGCAGTTCTGTCATTTATGAACTGTATAATGCAACAAAGATGGCTAAAGTAAACCAATCTCTGTGTAAAAATAAAATAAAGATAAAGTCATTTTTACCCCCTGTAAGTTGGCTCCAAATCTCAGGTGAAAATTGACATTCTGACCCCCACAAAATAATGAATTAATTTAATATTTTGTCTTTCTTATTCATTTATATTTGTCTGTCTTCAGAAAAACAAAAAACATAATAAAAAATTTGAGCCGGGAAAGTTTCTGAAATTTTGACACCGAATGACCCAAATATGTTTACGTCTGAGAACCTTTTATACACACACTTAACTGCAGACACTGAAATGACACACACTGTGTGGTACAGTACAAATATTTTGAGTGTCCCTTATTTTCCTATAAAGAACCATGATTGTCCCTTATTTTCCTTTCCTGAAGTTGGCAACACTATCTATGGCTATAACTAAGTAATTTAAATTTTATCACATCTTAACACTGAAAAAAGTCTCCCATCTACACTGTGCACTTAAACCACTACATAAACTCTATACTGTGAGTGTACATTGAGTGAACAGTCCTACCTTCCTATATGTCCAATGGTACCATCACCCAACTCCCTGCATTACTTGAACATTGGCCACATTCCAGGTTATTTATTATGGTTTTATGACCAGAGATGTAGTATTGTAGTTGAAATATTCTACAATTGCATTTTTAATCGCTGATGTTATGTGAGCTTTATACAGTCATTTGTAAGGCGCCATTTGGATGTCCATTAGCACAATGACCAACTTTATGCATATCCTCCTTAAACCTTTTTTTGCGGTGGTTTTTGCTACAGACTGCAACAAACAGCGACACAAGATCTGAAGACGGATTGGAGAGGATCAGAAAAAGCTGTTTAATGCCATATCCTAATACAATGATCTTCCAACCACCACAGAATCTGTAGATTCAATTGAAGACCTTCTAGCAACAGAAAGCACTATCTGGCCTTGGGATTCTGGTATGTAAAGTTTGACATTTTAGTGAATCCTCATTAAATGCTTTTTTCATTAAACTCTGACTTTTTAAAGGAAAGTGGTCCGTTTGCTTTTCATGTTTCAGACCATAGAAATGCGCAGACAACATTCCATTTTTTTAAACCTTTTTTTTGCCCACTCAAACTACAGTCCAGAGGAAGTAACTAGAGGTCTGACTGTCAAGGCGGTTCACCCTTTTCTTTTCCCACACTGTAGATTCAACAACAATCACTTGTTGCTTATGTTGTAGGGTCAGAGAATTGTACCACTAACATCGGATTTTACAGATCAGTAATATAGTTGAATATTTAGTGTCCCCAACTAAGCAAGCCAAAAGCCAAAGGCAAAAGAGGCGACGGTGGCAAGGAACCAAAACTTCATCAGGTGACAGAATGGAGAAAAAAACCTTGGGAGAAACCAGGCTCAGTCGGGGTGCCAGTTCTCCTCTGGCCAACGAACAAACAGTGTATGATTATGATTCAGGCAAACATTACAAGTCAGAAGTCAGATTAGATCGGAACATTCAGAATATTTGTCCAGTTCCATCTGGTTGAAGATCGAAGTCATCACGCAGGAGACGGGTTTGTTGAGGATCAGTGCCACTGGATGTCGTGACGATGAGGCCGTCACAGGGGAGAGTCTGGTTGACGCGGTCTCTGCAGACACTTCAGGGATGCGTTGGTCATGTCCAGGCTAAGGTCCACCATCTGATCTGGATACGGCCCGGATCCGGCCGACTGCAGTAAACCTCGGGATAAACAGAGACTAACATTAGCATAGATGCCATTCTTCTTATGATGTAACGAGTACATCAGGTGTTATGGGAAGTGTTCCCGGTTCCGGCTGACCTAGTTAATGCAGCCTAAAACAATCATTTAACTGATTTGAATAATATAAATTGATAATGTTCTATGTGTATGCCATAGTAAAGAGATCTGTTTTTAGTCTAGATTTAAACTGACAGAGTGTGTCTGCTTCCCGAACAATGCTAGGAAGACTGTTCCAGAGTTTAGGTGCTAAACAGGAAAAGGATCGACCACCTGCAGTTGATTTTGATATTTTAGGTATTATCAACTGGCCAGAGTTTTGAGGCCGCAATAGACGTGATGGAGTATAATGCATTAAGAGCTCGCTCAAGTACTGGGGAGCTAGACCATTTAGTGCTTTGTAAGTAATTAGCAAGATTTTAAAATGTATACGATGTTCAATAGGGAGCCAGTGCAGTGTTGACAGAACCGGGCTAATATGGTCATACTTCCTGGTTCTAGTAAGAACTCGAGCTGCTGCATTTTGGACCAGCTGCAGTTTATTTATTAAGCGAGCAGGGCAACCACCCAGTAGAGCATTACAATAATCTAGCCTTGAGGTCATGAACGCATGAACGAACTGTTCAGCATTTTGCTTTGAAAGCATGTGCCGTAATTTAGATATAATTTTTAAGATGGTAGAATGCAGTTTTACAGAAGCTAGAAACATGGCTTTCAAATGAAAGATTGGTATCAAAGAGCACACCCAGGTTCCTAACTGACGACGAGGACTTGATAGAGCAGCCATCAAGTGTTAATTACTAGTCATCCAATTTTTTAATATCAGCTATGCATTCTGTTAATCTTGTGAATTAGTAAATTTCATCAGGGCACGAAGAAATATAGAGCCAAGTATCGTTAGCATTACGTTGAAAACTAACGCCATGCTTCCTAATGGTATCTCCCAGTGGTAGCATGTACAGGGTGAAAAGCAACGGTCCTAGCACTGAGCCTTGCGGTACTCCATACTGAACTTGTGATCGGTGTGACATCTCTTCATTTACTGCTACAAACTGATAACGGTCAGATAAGTATGATTTAAACAATGCCAATGCAATTCCACTAATGCCAATATAATTTTCGAATCTATTCAAAAGAATGTTGTGGTCGATAGTATCGAATGCAGCGCTAAGATCGAGTAACACTAATAGAGATATACAACCACGATCGGATAGAGAAAATAATTTGTAACTCTAGCACTCTCAGTACTATGATACGGTCTAAATCCTGACTGGAAATCCTCACAGATACAATTTCTTTCTAAAAAGGAGCATAGTTGTGAGGACATAGCCTTTTCTAGTATTTTTGATAGAAAGGGTAGATTTGAGATTGGCCTGTAATTGACTAATTCTGTAGGATCAATCTGCGTTTTTTAATAAGTGGTTTAATAATAGCCAACTTAAAGGTTTTCGGTACATATCCTAATGACAAAGATGAATTAATGATATTAATAAGAGGATCTATGACCTCTGGAAGCATCTCTTTCAGTAGCTTAGTCGGTATGGGGTCTAGCATACATGTTGTTGATTTAGATGATTTAACGATTTTAGCCAATTCTTCTTCTCCTATAGCAGTGAATGAGTGGAATTTTTTTCTCAGTGACACTACAATGCACTGTCTGATGCGATACTGTAGTAGATGGTTGCATAGTTATAATTTCATCGCTAATATTATCAATCTAGCACGTAAAGAAGGTCATAAAGTCATTGCTGTGCTGTTTGCAAACGTCAGAAGTTGAAGCTTTATTTCTTGCTAATTTAGCCACTGTATCAAATAAATACCTAGGGTTGTGTATGTTCTAAGAGAGTCGAGAAATAAGCAGATCTAGCAGTTTTTACGGCCTTTCTGTATGCAATCATGCTCTCTTTCCATGAAATGCGAAAAACCTCCAGTTTTGTTTTCTTCCAGCTGCGCTCCATTTTTCTGGCTGCTGTTTTAAGGGCCAGAGTGTGCTCGTTGTACCACGGTGTTGGACTATTTTCTTTAATCTTCTTTAAGCGCAGAGGAGCAACTGTGTCTACAGTGTTGGAAAAGAGAGAGTCAATAGTTTCTGTTGCAACATCGAGTTCTTTTAAGCTATCTGGGATGCTGAGGAGGGAACTGATGAGGAAGATTATTTACAAAGCAGTCTTTAGTGGTAGTGGTGATAGTCATACCATATTTGTAACGGAGGGACGTCTTTGCAGCCTTGGCTAAATAAAGTATACACAATACTAGATAATGATCATTTGCTCTGCTGCAGAATTTCAACGGCATCAACACTTATTCCATGTGACAATATTAGATCTAAAGTATGATTACGACAATGAGTGGGTCCTGACACGTGTTGCCTAACTCCAATAGAGTTTAGAATGTCTCTAAATCCCAATGTGTCTTTTTCATTATCTACATGGATATTAATATATTTTTTTAATATAATTAACCAAAAATTAGGACTTTATCTGCAGCCAGTACTAACTCTGATAGAAAAAAAAGCAAATTCTTTGATAAAGTCTGTGTGGTGCCCTGGTGGTCTGTATACAGTAGCCAGCACAAATGTCAAACGGGATTTATCATTTACACTACATAACGTTAAGTAAAGCACCAAAACTTCAAAAGAATTATATTTGAAACTAGACTTCTGAGTAATACTTAAGATATTATTATAAATTACAGCAACACCTCCCCCTTTGCCTTTCAGACACGGCTCATGTTTATAACAATAATCTTGAGGGGTGGACTCATTTAAAGTAATGTAATGTAACAATGCAACTCATTGTGCTGTAGTAGCACATCAGAGACTACCACTCGGCTATCTCGTGTAGCCTCCTGCCCCATAGCTGTAAAATATTTCACATCACTTGTACCTGCTTGAATAAGCGGGGATACATTGTGTAAAAACCCCTCATCTTCTGAACATTGTAACATTAATATGTTCTTTACTAATAACATACCCTCATAGCACACATACATCACAGAGACATGTACTTCATGTTTACATCTGCAACATGTATTTTTTTATAGACCACACCAAATCAATTTGGTCACAGTGCCACCTATTGGTCAAAAGTGATAAACCATTAAATTATTTCACCAGTGACCTATATCTATGATTTTTCAGACATTTTGCCTAAAATCATCTTAAAATGTCTTTTATTGGTCATTGTTGCACTTGGTCTTGGTTCTTTGTGCTTGCCCCGATAATTGCTGCTTGCAGCTATATTTTCTATCTATATTCATATGTATATTTGTTACTTGTAAATATCTGTATTTACGTTAATAATGTTTTTTTTTTTTTTTAAGTGTCCCCGTCTGAGATTTGGAGCACGTCGCAAACTGTGTACTCTGTGTAAGTACCACTGATACTGCTTACCTAAATACTACTGTTAGACATACCTGAAAAATATACAGCATTAATTTGTAACTTAATTCTATTGTATTTATGCTGCTTGTAACTGTTTATTCATTCTTGTTTTATTACTCAATATAGTCAGTGACCAAACGTTTCAATGAGATAATTGTAATTTCTTTTTATATATATGTATCCCCACCCCCCAACTCCTCCATGAGAGTAACTTAAAGGATTACTTTTTTGAGCTTCAAACTTGTTCACTGCCATTATAAAGCTGGGAAGAGCCAGGATATTTATTAATATAACTCTGATTGTGTTCATCAGAAAGAATGAAGTCATATACACCTAGGATGACTTGAGGGAGAGTAAATCATGGGGTAATTATTATTTTAAAGTGAACTAATCCTTTTAGAACAAATTCCCCACCCATTATCCAAAATAAAACTGAGGGCCTATATACATATGTGTGCCTATGGTGCATGGAAACAAAAAATACAATACATGTGCTGCAGCATGTGTAAACTTTTTTACAGTCAACTTTCAATTTCTATACATGCTACTTGTAAATATTAATACACACTGTATTCAAGTTGTAAAGTAGTAACATTAACCACAACAAAAAAGAAAAATTATATTTTATATATATATATATATATATATATATATAAAATATACACACATCCAAATTTTCAAACCCACATTTTTACCTTAGTTGTACATGTTCTCTGCATTTACACGTTATACATATTTAAATATCAAATATTACATAACTATTAACATTGTTATAAATGTACCAATTCAAAAATAACATCCTTTTAAACATTTAACATTAAAATTACAAATACAACTTTACAATTACCTACACTCAATTTTACTCTAATGAAAAAACTTTACATTGTCCTCATATTTGACATGTTAAATACAACAACTTCAACACTTCTTCATTAAATCTCCGTTTTACAAAATATTTAACCCTTTTTTCAAATAGTAAACAATGAAACTTTTTCACTTTTGTTTCCCTACTTTCCTATGCTGTTTCAGATTTCTGTCACTTTTTGAATGCTTTGCCCGCACTGATATTTCCTGTTCTTTTTCATCACCTACTTCAACTGACTCTTGACTTCTGATACAATCACTCACCACGCTCACCGGAAAAAAGGACGTTCGCTCCGACATGAAATTTCTTTGTACTGTAGCCTACTATACTTGTTGTAGCCATTAAAAAAAACTTATTTTGTTTCATATTTATGTCAAATATTATTTTTTTAATTTCATCAATGTTGATTATGAAAAGTAACAGCATGAGTAAGATAGGACACATCATAAGATGCGCAATATGTTAGAAGACATGGAGTGGGTCAGAAATGATTTTGACCACTTCATTAAGTTTTGTTTTGTAGAAAGCCTTTCTTTAAAGTGAATTTCGTTTTGTATAAATTGTATCTTGACTTTAATCAATGTTTCATCAGCCAGTTGCCTGGATTTAATAAATAAGAAGCAAATGGGCTATAGCAGACATGACATGGAGGCGCCGACGCGATCACTTGCGTTGCATAAATGAACCGAAACGCAGCGTATAGGCTACTTACCTCACAGACATGAGAAATGTGTGTGTGTGTGTGTGTGTATAGAAAGCTTGAAATGTCGACTTTTAAACAAAACAATTCAAAACGAAAAGAAATAGGCAAGCAAAGCGCACTGTTTACATGAGCAGCTCATGATTGGCGTATCAGAGTGGTTATGTTCAAAATGCTGCGCGCTCCATCACTGCATGTGCTGTGAGTTTAACCTGCATTTTTAGACTAATCCTGACTCCTGAGCAGGGCCGTAGCTAGGGAATTCTGGGACCCCTGAAAAAACATTGATGTGGGCCCCCAACGCCCTCCACTCATATCATATACGGTAACAGTAGCCCTATATAAGATATGGGCATGGAGGCCCACATCTGGTGCCATGCACCTAATAAGGATTTCTTACAAAATCACTAAACAGACAAATAAATAAAATGCAAATAAAGGTTACTGCTTTTACTTATTTTATATACAAAGTTGTATATAAATATATCAAAAAATGACATTAAGCGATTAAAAACGACTTGAATAACAGTCATCAACCATTATGCAAGACAAACGAATAAAATAACAAAAGACAAGAAATTGATAAAATTATAAAATAAACTTTTTTTAAAGTAGGCATACCAGCAAAATAATAGGCCTATAAAATGTATTTACAGTCAGTCATGGTGTCTAACAGTTAAGATAAATATTCAGAAATGAAAAAGGATGCAGTCAAATGTAAAATAAAATCACTTAAGTTTCTCAATGTCTTCATTTTTGATGAAGATAATGTGCTATTTTATTAAATAAAGCTAATAAATGTATTCATCAATAGCAGTGAGTTGTATTGACGTTTTCTTGACAGTAGGCTATTGTTAAAAATATCACATCAGCAGCCGGCAAGTCTGTAATCCTTGTGACACGCATATTTTTCTTCATGTTATACAAACCAAACAAACTACATAATAGAGCAAAAAGACGGGGACTTTGAGCATGTAATCGTTACTGGTACCCAGATTTTTCTCTGACATTTTCAGTCAGTCTCACTTCCACTGTAACTTTACTTCTAATGCTGCCTTCACAAGCTATCGGAAATTTCCAACTTCCCACTTGTGAAGTCGTGGTTACGAGCTCATCGCATTCAAATTTTGACTTGAGATGTCATGTCCTATTTTTTTTTTTAAATAGGAAACTCGTATTTACGATAATTCCGATAGCACATGAAGGCAGCACAACTTCAACTGTTCTCGTAGCAGCCTTAACTATGTTTGGTTCTGTTTACTAACTGGGGACTTGCGGTTTTATTGGGTCTCTCTGCTGTTTGCCGCTGATTGAGCTGAAATAATTTATAGCCATCGGACTAAACTATTATTTTATGGGAGGGGAGATAGAGGAGATTTGGAAAACTACTTTAACTAAATTGTATGTTTTTGTGGTTTTCATTGAACTCTCAGGTATACAAATGTATATACTATATTGATTCATAAGCGTAGGGAAATGTATAGCATAACTACTGGGTTTAGTGGGGCCCCTGGGCATAATTGTCACCACCTTTCACCCCACTAGCGACTGCCCTGCTCCTGAGTATTTCATTTAAGTTGCAAACATTTTGTTCTTGCACTGATGTTAAATTTGTAGCCATTTTGCACTTTAACAGCCAGTTTGAGATATGGGCTATATTTAAGTATTGTGTGTATCGGATAGTTTATATAATAATTTTGACCATTTTTGCCATTGAAATGACAGGGAAAAAAGTGTCCCAATCAACCTGAATTCACCCTATACTAAATCATAATTTATTTATTTAAATCATAATTGCATTATGTTGTTTTAAACCCCAAATATTCTAATAACATTTTATTAACAATTATTCAGTTATTTGTAACAATGTCATTGTAAAAAAAAAAAAAAAAAAAAAGTTAAAAATAAAAAAAAAAGTTTCAATGTAGCTAGCTACTTTTTCAGAAGGGTAGCTTGAATGTAACTTAACTACTTTAACTTACAAGTATCTTGTAAAGCTACAGTTTCAGAGTAGCTTGCCAAACACTGACTACCAGTCTGCACTGAACCTGTTGTCTGACAATCAGAACATGGCGGCAAAAACGCTGCTGCCGTCACGTGGTTTCCAACCAAAACATCAGTTTAAAAATAAACTTTCACAACCTAATTTCAATAGTTGACGCAGCACAAAGTCATCAATGACAAAATCTGTCATTTTGCCTTCAGTATCTTCGACACTCCAGTGTCACTTTCGCTCACAAAACTGCTACAACTGAACTGGTTTTGTAGTATGCCCCACACTGCTGGCATCTTGTAATTACTGTTGACATTTGGCACTACATGCTGCTTCGGACACAAGTAGTCCACTTTTACCTCTGCAGTGACGACTTGACCTTCAAATACCTTGTAGTTGTCAACAACTCCAAATACCTCACAATAATCATCTCCTGACATTGTTAATGTTGACTGTACTGTTGTTGATAGGCATGTTTCCCCCGCTGAACTAACGCACAGATATATTTGTGATGGCATACCACTTTCCAATCTGCAACATTTCCCCTCCCCATACACACAAAGAAATGCCTCTGGTTTTGTCTGCGACATCATATGATCTTCTCTTCATCCTCTGACATGATCTTGTAAAAGCTCTCCCCATCTTCAGTCAATTGCAAAATCTTCAATGTCACATTGACCTAAAAATTCCAAAAAGAAAGAACCCCCTTCATTCCATATGACACCAACAAACACATTTGCATACTTACACGCCAAATTCCTAAAACTATACTGCCAAGCAAAGGCAAAAGACCATACCTTACTTTTTGGTGACAAATGAGTCATTGATATTTTTGGGACATTGAAAACCTCCTTTATCATGTGCATAAGTATCTTGAGTCAGTTTGCTGCTTTCTGCAGAAAATAATGGCCTATTTTAACCATACCTACCAAATAGCCCAGGAGAAACCAAAGCAAAACACATTAACACAGTTAACACAGTTACACCACTTTGACTTTATTTTGGAACACTCAAATTAACTCTGGGTACTCCGTTTAGCCGTGTGTCAATCTAAATTTACTGTGCACAGCCCATTACTTGCAACAGAAAATATTTGCGATAGTTTTGAAACATACACCAAGGTCAACCTAAGAAATTGTATAAAACAATAGATGCATTAGACAAACACATTACATCACAATCTACTTCATTTAGATAGCTAGCACCCAATAGCATAAATAAACTAGTCAGCTATCCAATTACTGTGGTATGAAACAGCTCCATATAACAAAGCACTGTAAACAAGACATCATAACTTGCCAGTAGTAAGTAATCAGAATTAATCTCACCCTTCATTTCTTCTTTGCATATTGCAGATTATTCACCCTGTCAGTCAGCAAGGCTTTGAACTGTAGTTCCCTTTCAGTTGGTCACGTTCGACGTATGTCGGAACTGACCGACGAATTGGGGATCATTTTCAGAGACCAATCTACTTCGAGTGTATAAAAATGAGCCAATAACGTTGGCATGCAGTCCACGCACCGCCCCGCAGCGCGGGTATAAATACGGAAGTGGAATACCGCACCCTCGCTTTCAACTTTGGAGCCGAACGGTCTACAGTCAGTCTGTTGCTGTTTATAAGAGTGTTCTACGAAGCGAGCCTTTTTGAGGGAGATCGCTCTCTTGCTGGTGCTGGCGTGACGGTGCGATCCAGCGAGTGGCCGCTGCTATGTACACTGTGTGTTGGTTGGCTGGGCGTTTCGTTTATTGAGTGCTCACACGCGGGCTTGCACTATCGGACCGCTGTGAGCCGGGGCCATCTCCCTGAGTGCCTCAGCACTCCTAAAAAGAGCATTTCCCTTCCTAAAAGAGCAACACGGTTTGACCCTGCGTCTTTTTCAAGATGTCATTCAAACCGTGTGTTTCTGGATGCCGTCGTTTTCTGTCCCCAGTTGACGGTCATGATCGCTGTTTCACGTGTTTGGGCGTTCAGCACGCTGATGCGGCGTTCGTGAATGACTCATGTTCCCATTGCGGGAACATGACCATCGCAGTTCTACGGTCTAGGCTCAAATACCTCAGAAGGGGTGGAGTCCCATTGCGCATCCCCCGATCTAGTGGTCCTCCCGCTGCAAAGCAGAGGGTTGCTACTTTGGCTGATGCCTTTGGTGGAGACTTGAGAGTGACTGTGAGGGCTTCCCCGACGGACCAACAAGCCCCTTGGGCCCCTCCCCTGCGCCGGTGGAGTTTCCGTAAGAGCGGCCCAGTCCTTCCCATGGGGGGCCGGCCGTCTCTTTCGGGGCTCCGGCTGAGGATATGATCTCGATAGCTGCATCGGAGGACAAGCTAATGGGCTCTGGAGATGAGGATTCGGCTGCATTACCCCCTTTGGGTGTGGTAGTGTTGCCCGAGTCAGATCCAGAGCTTACGGCTATGCTTTCCCGGGCCGTCGCGAGTGTCGGGCTCGAGTGGAACCCTCCACCGTGTCCCGAACCGTCGCGGCTGGACGATTGGTTCCTCGGGACGGCCCGTGCTGGTTCTCAGCGCCCCGCCCCGATACCATTCTTTCCGGAAGTGCATCAGGAGCTCACGAAGTTGTGGACGGCGCCCTATAGCGCCAGAAACCGATCTAGTGACTTCTCCGTCCTCACTACCCTCGATGGTAGCGCGGCTAAGGGGTACGTGGGGATTCCCCCAGTCGAGCAGTCCGTTACGATGCAACTGTGTCCCAGGGCCGCTGCGGACTGGCAGGCTAACCCACGTCTCCCCTCCCGGGTGTGTAAGTTCTCGTCCAACCTAACGGGCAAGGCTTACACAGCCTGCGGGGAAGCCGCGTCATCTCTGCATGCCATGGCGCTCCTGCAGGTCTACCAGGCCAAAGCGCTAAAGGATCTGCACGATGCAGGAACTGCGCACAGCGATGGACCTCGCCCTCCGGGTGACGAAAGTCACTGCACGCTCCCTGGGTCGGGCGATGTCCACTCTGGTGGTCCAGGAGCGCCACCTGTGGCTGAACCTGGCAGACATGCACGAGTCCGACAAGGTTCGGTTCTTTGACGCCCCTGTCTCCCAGGCCGGCCTTTTCGCCGACACCATCGAGAGCTTCGCCCAGCAGTTCTCGGTGGCCCAGAAGCAGATGGAGGCGATTAAAAATATCCTGCCCCGGCAACCAGCTGCTGCCTCCACCCCGTCGCCGGCTGCAGTGCCTCCGCCTACTCGTCGCCGAGGGCGTCCTCCTGCGTCTGCCTCTGCCTCTGCCTCCGCCTCCGCCCCTGCCCCTGCCAAACCCAAGCAGCAGCCTCCACCCAGGAAGCAGGGTGCCGGATGCAAGGGTGCCGCCCAACCCGCTCAGGGAAAGGTAAGCGGCCCTGAGACGGGCAGCCCAGGGACGGATGGGTCTGCTCGGAGGGAGATGGTGTCCGCACTCCTCCCCCCCCCGGAGGAGGACTGGGGAGCCAACATCAAAACTCTGCCGCTGGCTCTTCGGAATGCAGCGGTACCCACATTGTCAATAAAAGAGCAGTTTCCGTTGTCCCTGGGCCCCAAGAGAGCCAAGCCGGCTGTGTGCGACGCCCCCGGGCCTTGCCACTCCTGGCTCCCCCTCTTTTCGCCAGGGGGCGGTGTGAGACTAGAGATGCCCCCGGGCCTTCTCTCCCACACACTGCCCCACCCTGGAACGGTCAGACAACACTCCAGGTCGCCTCTACGTCTGTGGTGCCGTTGGTCCCGCTTGCATGGTCTCTGGGGGCCTGGCTAGCGCTCCCCAGGCCGTCTCGCTGGCTCATCCGTACTATCAGACTCGGCTACGCGATTCAGTTCGCGTACCGGGCCCCCAAGTACAGGGGCATCCTCTTCACCTCCGTGCGGAGCAGCGATGCCCACGTCTTGCGGTCAGAGATCGATGTCCTACTGGCGAAGGACGCGGTCGAGCCGGTTCCTCCAGCCGTTATGAGGTCGGGGTTCTACAGCCCCTACTTCATTGTACCCAAGAAAGGGGGTGGGTTAAGACCAATCTTGGACCTGCGTGTCCTGAATCGGGCCCTGCACAAGCTTCCGGTCAGGATGTTAACGCAGAAACGCATTTTCGAATGCATCCGTCCCCGAGATTGGTTTGCAGCGATCGACCTGAAGGACGCGTACTTTTATGTCTCTATCCTTCCTCGACACAGACCGTTCCTACACTTTGCGTTCGAGGGGAGGGCATATCAGTACAAAGTCTTGCCCTTCGGGCTGTCCCTGTTGCCTCACATCTTCACGGAAGTCGCAGAGGCAGCCATTGTTCCGCTCAGAGAACGCGGCATTCGCATCCTCAACTATCTCGACGACTGGCTCATACTCGCCCAGTCTTGGGAGCAGTTGTGCGAACACAGGGACCTGGTGCTCCATCACCTCAGCCTGTTGGGCCTTCGGGTCAACCGAGAGAAGAGCAAACTCTGTCCCACACAGAGGATCTCTTATCTCGGCATGGAGCTGGACTCGGTCAACCAGACTGCGCGCCTCACAGAGGAGCGAGTCCGGTCAGTGTTGAACTGCTTGAATACGTTCAAAGGCAGGACGCCGGTCCCAAAATATTTTCAGAGGCTCCTGGGGCATATGGCAACTGCAGTCGCGGTAACGCCGCTCGGATTGCTTCATATGAGACCGCTTCAGCACTGGCTTCATGGCCGGGTCCCGAGATGGGCGTGGCAGAGCGGCAAGTACCGGGTCCCAGTTACTCCATACTGTCACCAAACCTTCAGCCCGTGGTCAGACCCTTCGTTTCTACGGGCGGGAGTGCCCTTAGAACAAGTGTCCAGGCATGCTGTGGTTTTCACGGATGCCTCGTCCACCGGCTGGGGGGCCACGTACAACGGGCATGCAGTCTCGGGTCTGTGGACGGGGCCCCAGCTGCATTGGCATATCAATTGCCTGGAGTTGCTTGCAGTACGTCTTGCCCTAAGCCGCCTCAAAAAGCCGCTTCAGAGCAAGCACGTACTGGTCCGTACATCAACCGCCAGGGTGGTCTACGCTCCCGTCGCATGATGCAACTCGCCCGCCATCTCCTCCTGTGGAATCAGAAGCATCTGAGGTCGCTTCGGGCCATTCACATCCCTGGTGCGCTGAACCAGACAGCCGACAAGCTCTCTCGTCAGTCTACACCTCCGGGAGTGGCGACTCCACCCCCGGAGCGTCCAGCTGATATGGGACCTTTTCGGAGCCGCGCAGGTAGACCTGTTCGCCTCTCCTCATTCGACTCGACCCATTGCCAGTTGTACTATTCCCTGACCGGGGGCACCCTCGGCACGGATGCACTGGCGCACAGCTGGCCCCGGGACCTACGCAAATATGCGTTTCCCCCAGTGAGCCTTCTCGCACAGACTCTGTGCAAGGTCAGGGAGGACAAAGAGCAGGTCTTGCTAGTTGCGCCCTACTGGCCCAACCGGACCTGGTCCCCCAAACTCACACTCCTCTCGACAGCCCCTCCCTGGCCGATTCCCCTGAGGAAGGACCTGCTTTCTCAGGGACGGGGCACTCTATGGCACCCGCGTCCGGACCTCTGGAAACTCCAAGTCTGGTCCCTGAATGGGACGCAGAGGTTCTATGTGGCCTGCCACAAGCGGTGGCAGACACCATCGCTTCTGCTAGAGCCCCCTCTACGAGGCGCCTCTATGCCCTAAAGTGGAACCTGTTTGTTGAGTGGTGCTCTTCCCGCCGGGAAGACCCCCGAAGGTGTTCGGTTAGTGTCGTGCTTTCTTTCCTGCAAGATGGGCTGGAGCAAAGGCTGTCTCCTTCCACCCTCAAAGTTTACGTCGCAGCAATAGTGGCGTATCACGACGCAGTTGAAGGTAAGTCCTTAGGGAAGCACGACCTAATCGTCAGGTTCCTCAGAGGTGCGAGGAGGCTAAATCCTCCTCGTCCACACTCGATACCCTCTTGGGATTTAACTCTGGTGCTCAGAGCACTTCAGAGCCCTCCCTTTGAGCCTTTGCAGTCTGTAGAGTTAAAAATTCTGTCCATAAAGACAGTACTTCTGACTGCATTGGCCTCCATCAAGAGGGTAGGGGACCTGCACGCACTTTCGGTCAACTAATCGTGCCTAGAGTTCGGGTTCCCTTCCGGGACCAGGTGGTAAACCTGCAAGTGCTGCCCTCGGAGGAGGCAGACCCAGCCCTGGCTTTGTTATGTCCCGTCCGCACTCTTCGCGCTTACGTTGACCGGACTCAAAGCTTTAGGACCTCAGAGTAGCTCTTTGTCTGTTACGGAGGCCAGCAGAAGGGAAAGGCTGTCTCCAAGCAGAGGTTAGCCCACTGGATAGTGGATGCTATCATCTTAGCGTACCAATCACAAGACGTGCCTTGCCCTTTCGGGTTGCGAGCATGCGCTGGCTCAAGGCGCCTCACTGACAGATATATGTAGAGCTGCGGGCTGGGCGACACCTAACACGTTCGCTAGATTTTATAGCCTCTGTGTAGAGCCGGTTTCTTCCCGTGTACTCGTCCCCAGTGGCCGGTAGGCGCGAAGTGCCCGTTCTTGTGTCGGCTTGCAACGCCACTCCCGCCCGCTGGGCCGGATACGTGCGTCTATTGTCTCCAGTTGTGTTCCCCAGAAACAGCTAACCCTGTCAAGCTCCTCCGACACCCCTTCGGTGTCAGACGTTGCGGCCTGCACCCGTATGCTTGTGGAACGTGTGTGTAGGCTGGGTTCCATATGTAGCGGTCCCTACGGCGACCCCGTATGTGTATTCTCCACGGTACCCACTACCCTACTCGGCTAGCCCCGTGTCTTTCCCTTGACAGAGCTCGCTTTGTCATCTCTGGTGGTGTTCTTTCCCCCCTGGGACCAGGTTGGATCCACCCCAGAGACTGCCATATGTAGCACTACCCTGCTAGGTTAGTCCTTATGAGTATTCCACCTCTCCTCCCCTGGAGGACGTGGCTCCGCAGCGTTCCGTCTCCCTGAGGCAGGCACGCTTTCCCAGCGTTATCCAATAGTCACACTGAGTGGGTCTTGCAGAAACAGCAGTGTCGGACCTTCCCTGCTTGGAGCCCTGACTCCTGCTCGAACCTAGGAGCACTCCAGCGAGCTCAACCAGGGCGCTGGAAGGGCAAAGCCTCCGTGGCGTGTTGGTAGGGATCCCCAATTCGTCGGTCAGTTCCGACGTACGTCAAACGTGACCGACTGAATGGGAACGTCTCGGTTACGTATGTAACCCTCGTTCCCTGAAGGAGGGAACGGAGACGTACGTCCCGTCGCCAGGTGCTGTGCTTCCGCTGAAGGGCCGAGTCACTTTTTCGGCTCCTCAGTTGGAAAAGCGGGGATGCGGTATTCCACTTCCGTATTTATACCCACGCTGCGGGGCGGTGCATGGACCGCATGCCAACGTTATTGGCTCATTTTTATACACTCTAAGTAGATTGGTCTCTGAAAATGATCCCCAATTCGTCGGTCAGTTCTGACGTACGTCTCCGTTCCCTCCTTCAGGGAACGAGGGTTACATACGTGACCGAGGCGATTTCTTAAAGGGATAGTTCACCCAAAAATGAAAATTCTGTCATCGTTTAGTCACACTCAAGTTGTTCCAAATCTGTATACATTTCTTTGTTCTGCTGAACACAAAGGAAGATATTTGGAAGAATGTTTGTAACCAAGCAGATCTCGCAAATTTCCATCACAAATTTGTGTAAGTCACTGACTGAAATCATATATGATTAGTATATGCAGAGATATTGTAATATTGAGTGAAATCATGTATGATAATTATATGTAGAGATATAGTAATATTACTGCTGTAATATGAGGAATTATGTGGAAACATGAAGCTTGAAGAGCAAGCACACCATTTCCCTATGAAAAAAATATGAAA
This sequence comes from Coreius guichenoti, assembly GCA_039654105.1. Taxonomy (NCBI): domain Eukaryota; kingdom Metazoa; phylum Chordata; class Actinopteri; order Cypriniformes; family Gobionidae; genus Coreius; species Coreius guichenoti. The sequence goes on from CM077178.1 coordinate 39,806,463, forward strand.
TCTGTATGAAATACATATAAACAAATGACAGGAAATATAAATAAATCCTATATGATTTTAATTTAACTAGCATATGATTCAGTATAAGAACTTTATATGATTTGTATATGAATATCAAGTATTTTCTACTAATACCATACACCATTGCATACTGTTGACATTTACAACTCATAAGACTTTTTACAGTATTCATATATGACCCAAAAATCCCCTACAAGTTTTATGTGTGCTTTTTAGTATGAAAGTGGCCATAAATGGTCTGATTTTGTGGAGGACATATATTGGACTTACATGAAACACATAAGATCATTCTGGCTGATTTAAGTAAGGAAGATATATGGTTGCTTTATATAAACCATACAGGTTTTTTTCATATGGGGAGACAGGATGATTTAAAACGTCAGCTTGAAATGAAATTGATGCTGATACAAAAGTGTGACTGCGGCAGGTAGAGTTGCAGGCTGCTCAAGATCTACCTAAACAAATGATTTCTAAAACACCTACTAGTTTGAATGGCTCTGAGACAACTGCTGGTCCATCAATTCTGAGTATTGTCTCCACTAATTCTGTTCCATCAGGTAATGTATCCGAGTCTGTAGTTGTGCCGTCTCCACATTTTGACATGGCTAAGTATTGCAATAGTCCCACCTTTTCGTGAGAAAGAAGTTGAAGCTTATTATCAAGCTTTTGAACGAATTGCTAGTGCTTTGAGGTGGCCAACTGAAGTTTGGGCCTTGATGTTAGTGTAAATTAACAGGTAAGGCGCAAGAAGTGTGTGCATCTCTTTCGTTGAAAGAGGGTGTTCAGTACGATGGCGTGAAAATTGCGATTCTGAGGGCGTATGAGTTGGTTCCCGAGCATTATCGACAATGTTTTCGAGCCACGAAAAAAATGGCGTCTCAAACTTACGTCGAGTTTGCTCGTGAGAAGAGAATTTTGTTTGATGTTTGCTGGATTAAAGCATGCAAGGTTACGGACTATATTTCTCTGCGGGAGCTTATGCTGATTGAGGAATTTAAGAATTGCATTCCAGAGCATACTGCTTTGTATTTAAATGAACAAAAAGTCTGTACAGTGTACTTGTCTGGTGTACAGCAGCAGGACATAAGACAATAGTTGTACAGTTTTTCAAACTTATTCAATGACGTCCCTCTGGGTACTTCTGTCATTGCACATGATATAAAAGCCGGTAATGCATTACCCATTAAGCAACATGCATATCGCTGTCCAGTAAGTAAAAGAGAAGAAATGAAACGTGAAGTGACATACCTCCAGCAAAATGGTTTTGCTGTGTCGAGTAGCAGCCCTTGGAGCTCGCCATGTGTTTTGGTGCCAAAATCTGATGGGTCTTTCCGTTTTTGCACTGATTTCAGAAAGGTTAATTCTGTCATTGTGCCTGATGCTTTTCCGTTGCTGCGTATTGATGATTGTATTGATAATATTAGGGCGGCAAAGTATATTACAAAGTTAGGTCTACTCAAAGGCTATTGGCAGGTGCCTTTAACCGAGCACGCTTCTGAGATCTCTACGTTTGCCACTCCTGATTCATTTCTTCAATATACGCGTATGACGTTTGGCCTGCGAAATGCACCGGCGACGTTTCAGCGTTTGATGTCCATGGTTTTAGGCGAAGTCTCTAACTGTAATGTCTATCTAGATGATGTAGTCATCTATTCGTCCACATGAGCTGAACATTTGTCGATTTTGTATGATGTGTTTTGTCGTTTATCTGCTGCGTCTCTCACGTTAAATCTTAAGAAGTGTGAATTCGCTAAAGCTTCTGTCACATACCTGGGAAAGCAGGTAGGAAATGGGCAGGTACGACCATTAGATGGGAAAGTGGCTGCTATTCTTGAGTATCCGGTACCTACTGCGAGGCGAGAGCTGCGTAGATTCCTCGGAATGGTAGGATACTACCGCTGTTTTTGCAAGAATTTTTCGAGTGTTGTTGCTCCATTAACTAGACTGTGTAGTCCTAAAGTTGGACTGATGAGTGCCACCAGGCATTTCTGCTAAATCTCTGCTTTGCAGTGCTCCTGTTCTCTCGGCTCCGGATGTGTCTGGTGCATTCCAGCTGGAGGTAGAGTACTGTCGGAGCGGGAGCTGTTCTTCTACAAGAGGGTGCTGACGGAATAGCCCACCCAATATCCTACTTTTCTCCTAAGTTTAATCGTCCTCAGTTAAATTACTCCACAACTGAGAAGGAAACTTTAGCACTCTTATTGGCATTACAACATTTTGATGTTTATGTGGGGGCCAGTAGGTTTCCTGTTATGGTTTATATGGTCCATAACCCGTTAGTCTTTCTGAGTAAGATGTACAATCACAATCAACGTTTGATGAGATGGGCATTAATGGTGCAACCGTATAATCTAGAGATCCGTCATAAGAGGGGATCTGAGAATGTTGTTACGACTCTTTGTCACGGGGTTAAACTTATTTTTGTATTCAGAAACAGTTTTTTTTTTATCCTCATTTCTCCAAAAGGAGATGAGTTGAAAAGGGGCACTGTTTCTGTTTTTAGGTGGGGAAGTGTTACGGTCCAAGCTTTTGTATTATAATTTTTTAGCTTGGTATGAGTTTTCTTTTGTATTTATTTTGGTTCATGTTTTTCTCCCGAGGGGAAGCTCTGGATGTCTCTTGTTGCCCAGCCAGTGCTGATGACGGGCTGCGTTCTAATGAGCTTCGTTTGCATCCTGATGTCAAGCCGGTAGCTGACAAGCTGTGTTTTTTCTTGTGTTTCTTTTGATGTTTTTGTTGGTCTGTGTTTTTGTTTGTTTAGTTGGATTAAAAGTATGTATATCCGTGAGTTGTCTTTGGATTTACTCTACTAGTTGCCTTTACAGTGACACGTGAGTGCAGTGGTATCAATAAATAGCTAAATTGCCCTTTTTGATGTTGCTTGCCCCTTTCCCTAACGAGCACTTTGAAAGTGGGGTTGGTAACAATATATCAAACCAAACATCAAAAGAAAAGCATCAGCCAACCTGGAAATGTCCCTCAGAACAATGTCACCTTTCTGTACAAAAGCAATCCCAGCAGGTCAAACTGAACACTGGAACTTGTCTCCATTCACCATGCCGACAAGAGCTATGGTTGAATGTGCAATGTCTGGCATGAGAGAACTTTATAAGCATGAGCACAGATATAACATTAAAATTCAAATGAGATGTATAAATTCTACATTCCACGGCTTGAAAAACACGTTTTAGACAGGGAGGAGTCGAAGTGCAGATGTACATCTGTTGTTAATATCGTTGTGCTCCTGAAAAAAGACAGAACCGTGTTAGTGGTGCAAGAGAAAAGGGAAAAAAATAGAGATGGATGACAGAGGGGTCGAAATTTAAAGCAAGAGGTTTAAACAATTAACAGATAATAATGTCTATTCATGAAGTAATACTTGTGCACAATAACCAACTAACTTATACTATACATTTAATTAACAAAATTTACCAGAAGATCATAGGCACTAAAGATGCTTTTCAGTGCTTCTGCTGCCATGCCAGCGTGGACAGCTTTCTGCCTGTAAACAGCCATCAGTACAGGAGTATGTAATGGTTGTGCAACACTGCACAAATGTAGAGTAAATACATTAATAAAGTGAGTAATATTACATTTGTTTACCCCCAAAAAACCCACATTATTATGTTACAGAATCACATTTTATTGTCTGGGGTCTCTGGAGACCCCGAACATCCTATGTGTGATTTTTTTTATTTTTTTTATTTTTTTTTCTTCACGCTAACATACAACCAGTATCATTACAATTTTTTGTTTTTGTTTGCAGAGCTAGCAAATGTCAACCATCACATCAAGTCTCATGCCATTTAGGTGATTTTTCTTATATCAGCAAACGTCATTTGCCAAGGCGACAAGCCAGGATATTATCCACGCCCCTTATGTGCCGAATGTCTAAAGAGTAGAGCTGTAAAAACAGAGACCATTGAACCAGTCGTTGATTTGGGCTCTGCAGAGAATGTAAAAAAAAAGTACAGTTTTTTTTATATATATATATACACTCACCTAAAGGATTATTAGGAACACCTGTTCAATTTCTCATTAATGCAATTATCTAATCAACCAATCACATGGCAGTTGCTTCAATGCATTTAGGGGTGTGGTCCTGGTCAAGACAATCTCCTGAACTCCAAACTGAATGTCAGAATGGGAAAGAAAGGTGATTTAAGCAATTTTGAGCGTGGCATGGTTGTTGGTGCCAGACGGGCCGGTCTGAGTATTTCACAATCTGCTCAGTTACTGGGATTTTCACGCACAACCATTTCTAGAGTTTACAAAGAATGGTGTGAAAAGGGAAAAACATCCAGTATGCGGCAGTCCTGTGGGCGAAAATGCCTTGTTGATGCTAGAGGTCAGAGGAGAATGGGCCGACTGATTCAAGCTGATAGAAGAGCAACTTTGACTGAAATAACCACTCGTTACAACCGAGGTATGCAGCAAAGCATTTGTGAAGCCACAACACGCACAACCTTGAGGTGGATGGGCTACAACAGCAGAAGACCCCACCGGGTACCACTCATCTCCACTACAAATAGGAAAAAGAGGCTACAATTTGCACGAGCTCACCAAAATTGGACAGTTGAAGACTGGAAAAATGTTGCCTGGTCTGATGAGTCTCGATTTCTGTTGAGACATTCAGATGGTAGAGTCAGAATTTGGCGTAAACAGAATGAGAACATGGATCCATCATGCCTTGTTACCACTGTGCAGGCTGGTGGTGGTGGTGTAATGGTGTGGGGGATGTTTTCTTGGCACACTTTAGGCCCCTTAGTGCCAATTGGGCATCGTTTAAATGCCACGGCCTACCTGAGCATTGTTTCTGACCATGTCCATCCCTTTATGACCACCATGTACCCATCCTCTGATGGCTACTTCCAGCAGGATAATGCACCATGTCACAAAGCTCGAATCATTTCAAATTGGTTTCTTGAACATGACAATGAGTTCACTGTACTAAAATGGCTTCGTGCCCTGGATGTGCATCCCACAAATCTCCATCAACTGCAAGATGCTATCCTATCAATATGGGCCAACATTTCTAAAGAATGCTTTCAGCACCTTGTTGAATCAATGCCACGTAGAATTAAGGCAGTTCTGAAGGCGAAAGGGGGTCAAACACAGTATTAGTATGGTGTTCCTAATAATCCTTTAGGTGAGTGTATATATACAACAGAAATCGAGACTCATCAGACCAGACAACATTTTTCCAGTCTTCAACTGTCCAATTTTGGTGAGCTCGTGCAAATTGTAGACTCTTTTTCCTATTTGTAGTGGAGATGAGTGGTACCCGGTGGGGTCTTCTGCTGTTGTAGCCCATCCGCCTCAAGGTTGTGCGTGTTGTGGCTTCACAAATGCTTTGCTGCATACCTCGGTTGTAACGAGTGGTTATTTCAGTCAAAGTTGCTCTTCTATCAGCTTGAATCAGTCGGCCCATTCTCCTCTGACCTCTAGCATCAACAAGGCATTTTCGCCCACAGGACTGCCGCATACTGGATGTTTTTCCCTTTTCACACCATTCTTTGTAAACTCTAGAAATGGTTGTGCGTGAAAATCCCAGTAACTGAGCAGATTGTGAAATACTCAGACCGGCCCGTCTGGCACCAACAACCATGCCACGCTCAAAATTGCTTAAATCACCTTTCTTTCCCATTCTGACATTCAGTTTGGAGTTCAGGAGATTGTCTTGACCAGGACCACACCCCTAAATGCATTGAAGCAACTGCCATGTGATTGGTTGATTAGATAATTGCATTAATGAGAAATTGAACAGGTGTTCCTAATAATCCTTTAGGTGAGTGTATATATGAATAGTTCAAACTAAAATGAAAATTCTGTCATCATTTACCTGTTCAAAACCTGTATGAGTTCCTTTCTTCTGCTGAACACAAAAAGAAGATATTTTAAAGAATGTCGGTAACCAGACAGCCTGGTCCCCATTGACTTCCATAGTAGGTAAAAAACAACTCACAATTGCGCTTCTAGAAGAATGGTCAAAAATTCCTAAACCTTGTGGAAAGCCTTCCCAGAAGAGTTGAAGCTGTTATAGCTGCAAAGGGTGGGCCGACTCCATAATAAACCCTACGGATTAAGAACGGGATGTCATTAAAGTTCATATGCATGTAAAGCAGAGGTGGAAAGAGTACTGAACATTTGTACTCAAGCACAAGTACTGTTACATTGCTGAAATAATACTCACAAGTATAAGTACTGGTGTCAAAAAAGTACTTAAGTAAAAGTACAAATTACTCTTCTCAAAAACTACTCAGAGTACTAATTACTAGTTACTTACTTTAGCTGGCGATATTTAATGAATTACCAATATATATTTAATCAAATCATAGATCTATTTAGAAAATAGCTACTTTCAACAAAACACACGTTTACCTTATTGACAAAGGACATGAATTAGTGATCATGATACTGGAATTTCTAACTTCAATACGATACCTTGAAAATGATCAATATATCATTTTCAATACCATTTCAAAACGCCACATACGGTATACTTCCATATAAATATATTTACATATATATATATATACATATATTTTGATATCTCAAATTTTGTCCATCCATTTTGTCAAGGCAATCATTATTTTCAAGCATCAAAAAGCACAAGACTCATTGTAAAACTAATCCATTTGAATAGAGCGGTTTAACTTCAAGTCTTTTGAAGAGACACGTCTGCTTTATACGATGAACATATTTTAATTTAGGCTTTTGTTTACATATTTAAACATTGATCAACTAACCATTACAATAATCTCACTTAAACATTTGCTCACTCTGTGTATTTGTCTTTACAATAGGGTAAGTTTGTTGCAATAGCTTACACACAGCACAAAGAAGCTTGATATCAAACTTGATTTCAAACTGAATTGAATTTACAAAAAACAGTCAGTAATAAAATAAAAACAAATAAAACAAATTACCTCAATTCAGTTGAGGTATTCGGAATGACAACACTGAATTTTTATATGCAGTCTGTCTTAAGAGCCATATTATATGTTGTTTATTTAGATAAATCGAAGCGGTTTGACCTGTAATGTCTGTACAATGTAGAGATGCAGTTAGACAGACTATAGGTTATTTATATGTACAAATCACACAAATGCCCCATTCTGAAACATTTCTAACATACATTTACATTATAAAGAAATTAAAGGTCCACCTTTGAATGTTGAAAGAGTTCCTGGTGCATTTCACTTACAGCCAATAAGATTTCCTGTAGCATTTTCAACGGTCAGGCGTGGAGGTCTATTCTGATTGGTTGATAACTTTTGACAATGTTTAATCCAGGAGCAAAGAGAATTAAAGGGATAGTTCACCCAAAGGCCATCTGAGATGTAGGAGACTTTTTTCTTCAGTAGTACAGTAAAGAAGGTTTTTATCTCAAACCGTGGACCTTGCTGATTCATATAATGGAAGTCGATGGGTGCCATCATTTTGAGCGTCAAAAAAACATATACAGATAAAACAAAATGAATACCGTCACACGTGGCTCCAGACAATACGCAAAGTTTTAGTATGAATTCAACGCAAGTCTTTGTACATGAGGCCCCTGATATAGCCGTCACTGGGGAAGAAACAGCAGCCATTGCAACAGCTACCGGAGCTGCCTCAGCGACAACTGAACGGACATAGAATGGTTTTAATAAATTAGTACGTCTTTTATGCTCAGGTGTAGAAATTAAGTAATTGTGATCCAATACTTTACGAACCACAGTATAAAGGACCAGAAAACTTAGCACAGAAAGGTTACCATGTTCGGAAACCATTTACATAATGTAACAAACTCACTGGAGGTTCATCCTCCTCTAACCCATCTAACCCTAACCCGTCATTGGGACTAAACCCTAAACTTTAACCCTGCAACACTTCCTGAGCTGCCAACAACAACCATGGCAAACCCTCCTCCCAATCACGGTTGAGCTCCACACAGTACACCCGCAACAGACATTTTAAGGTCTGGTGGAAGCATTCCAAAACCGCTTGACCGCTTGTGCATGGTAGGCAGTAGATCGATTATGCCTCACCCCAAGCTGTTTCAACACCTCCTGAAACATACCAGAGGTAAAATTAGTTCCTTGGTCACTTTGTATGACCTTAAAAATCCCAAAAATAGAGTCAAGGCCTTCACTATGGACCAAGTCGTGATGGAACGGAGAGGATAAGCAGCTGGATATCTTGTACTTTGACACATGACAGTAAGAAGGTAGGTGTTACCAGACTTCGACTGTGGTAACAGACCAACACAGTCTATCACCAAGTGTTGGAACGGTGGTTCCACTTCTGGGATAAGATACAAGGGGACTGGTTTGAGAGGCTGGTTAGGTTTACCTGTTACTTGACATGTTGGACAAGTTTTAATATATTCTTATATATTTATATTTTCTTCATACGAGGCCAATAAAAGTAATGTATCAACTGATTGTACACCTTATTAACCCAGCTACATCTCCAGGAGTGGTTTTCAGAACCGTGTCTCTCAGAGATGTCGGTACAACAACCTGAACAGATGCCTGACCCAACGATTCCTCTTTACCAGATAGCCACTTCCTGAGTAGTATGCCATCTTCAACAAAATAACCACTTGCTACTTCCCACATCTTTTTAGATAGCAAAACAGAAGAAAACACTTCCTTCAGAGTGTTATCCTCCTGTTGAGCTTTAATCATCTCCTTGCATGAAGTGAAAGAAGAGAGAACAGAGAGGCCAGTCACAGACATCTTTGACGAATCTTCAGGCTTAGACTCCACATCCTACAAAACATCAGAAACATTTTTGATCATAGCATGAGTGATTGCACAAAAGACAAACACATCAGGAAATTGTGTAACAACAGTTTGGCCCTCTAAAGCGGTTACTATTGGTGGCGGTGGCATACCTCTCCAAACACAACCCCCAGCCAGGTTACTTCCTAAAATAACAGAAATAACAGCCCATTGGTTCACCAAAAGGTTCATTACCCGAAGATCCTTCAGCATTGCTCACTAGTGAAACCTAGCTACTGTGCAAAGAAATAGCAGACAAATCCATTAATCCTGAGCCAATGACCTGAGCAGACATTTGTCCATTGCCTGGGTATAAAATAAAATATGCGTCTTTCTCTGTCTGACTTTACTTGCACAAAGACAACTGTTAATTAATTATTCATAAATTGTTTGGATAGTGACAGTATGAACAACAAAAGTGATGCTGTGTTGAGTGCAGTGCTTATTATGGTGGAGGGAAAGTAATAAAGCAAACTGCAACAGAGCAGTCTGGGGTGGGAAAAGTGAAGAATTGTTACTGTTTTTGTGTTCAGTGTGTACAGTTTATTGTGCAGTGTAGTGCTTATGGTACTGGGGATATAGTGGAGCAAACTGCAGGATTATTATCGAGGAACAGATTTTTTTTAAGTGTGTTGTGGTTTAGACAATTCCTCTTCAGCCTTGGAAAAGATCCTTTCACAAGGAACAGAGAATGCGGTTGAACATGAAAATGCCAGTGTCAGCTGGTATAAGTGAGGATACTGATGATTCTGTTGAGCCCAATATACTAGTGGATCCTCAGATCTTGTGAGATTTACTTCCGATAAATACCGGTCCACTTCAACACTAGCATCTGTTGCACTTGAGCTCCTTCTACTGTGATCAACCGTGCTATCCAGCAGATGCCAAAGGACACCTAATAATAGAGGTACAAAGAGAAAAACTCTCTAACCTAATAGTAATAATGTAGTATAATGTAATAATATATAGAACCATAATAATGACAATGACACAACTCTCTGACATACACACTTATACTACTCCTGACACTTCTCTGAAACGCCACAACAACCACACGGTGGCGCGAGTTTCGAACCCGAAGCGACACTCCGATGACGTATTCCACACGAACCGAGGCCTTGTTTGTCACTGGTCACGAGATGTCTACGTTAACAACACAAGGCACGCACATTTCCTTCATCTGGCACGCACATTTATTCTCGATTTAAGCTCCGACGCTCAGTTCAAATGTCACATCACTACTGGTGGACACTCACATTGGGACACACTAGGATGCTTGGTGCATTGGACTCTATGCTTTTAACAGCCTGAGTTTTCTTGGTTTTATTGTGTTGTTTTAAAGTCTCATGTGAAAATACACCGTTATTATCCAATTTAACCTCTGTTTTACGTCTCATTCTTTTAAACACCTGACTACTCACAGTAAGATCTGACCTCCTTTTACTCTTGTAACCCGACCAATTCGGCTGAGTGTTACAAGGGTAAAGCAGACTATAAAATGAATGTCTCAGAGGCTCCCATATCTCTCAAAATTTTGTCAGGAACTTTATTACTGCCCCCAACAAGAGACACAAAACCATCTTTTGCCAGTACGGGTCACATATAGTGTAGATGTAGACACGATTCAAGTGTTAGTTTGGAGTTGGCCTTACATCCAACATAGTCTACTGTAACAGAGGCCAGCTAGTAGTTGCTGTGTGAGTAAACCTCACTCCTCTGATCTCAAGAGACGCTCTAGCGACTGACGCTAGGGGTTGCAGCCTTTAGCCTCCTTGTTAGAGGTTGTTCTAGCAAAATGAAACTTTGGCTGTGCTATTAGTGATTTGTTTGTATATATGTATATGTATGTGATAGTCCACCACATGAAGAAATGGAATAGAATATGAAAACTCCAAAAGGGTGACTTTTCTAGCATTTTAATTAATTTATCACTCATTCTTTGTGGGAAGTAGATAGTCTTTATTGTCCCAAAGGAAAATTATTAGTATTAATTTGACCTTTTTCAGTTGGTGCAGACTGGTGCTCTGTTGTAGGAGTCTTGTTGGCCAGAGCATTTGGATGTTTGGAGCGTAGATGCCGAAGCATTGAGGATGTTATTAGAATAAGACAAAGTTTGGTCGCATATCATGCATGATACTTTGTCGAGACTGAAGTGTTCCCACACTTGAGAACAGGGTCTCTTGTGTACAGTCTCAATATCGAAATGTATACAGTACTGTCGCCTGTGAATCATGGTTATGATACATATTAATACATCAGTGGTCACATTTGTAATCAGCAGGAAACCCAGAGAGCACTGTTTCATTAAATGGCACAAAGTAAAAGTCAAAGTAAAAAGAAAGTTTAATAACTCATGTATTTCATTTCCCCCATATTTGTGTGGGAGTAATTAATTGCAACTTTCTCTTTTGTCTTACAGGCTTTTTTTGCTACATGTTTTCATTGTACTACTAATATAATACACATGCGCTCACTTAACTGGCATACATGCACGTTAAACATGTTGCTCATCATTTTTTAGTTTTACTTGGAAGAATTCAAAAACAGAGTAGCCCAGCTAATGTGTCCGTCATTTAGTCCCAGTGTCACACACACTCAGGCAAAGTCAACACTCCATCGTTACAGGTTTGAATTAGGTAATTGACTATTAAACGTTTTCCTCTCTGACATACAAAGCTTATTCTATCCTCATGTGGTATGAATATCTTTTTCTGTTCACCCCATCGCAGCTCTATACCTCTTTCATCCATTTCCTCCACCGTCACTGAACATGGCTCTAAAAAAAACAAACAAACACGTCTTTAGGTGTAATATAGGCATATGTGGTAACACTATTATCTCTGTGTGCTGGGGTCTGCAGGGGAATAAAATGTGAGACTAAGGGGCCTGCAGTGGGTCATATACGGTGAAGAACCACAACACTGACTACATATACATGGACAGCAGTTATCTAATTATTGACCTTATTCTGAATAAGACAATATTCTGATTAAGGTGTTTACATGAGTTGCTTTTAGAATATTCCGTTCATGTTCCCGTTTTACATGTTATAGAACACAGATCGATTAATGGCACACGTCATTACGTCCCCATGCCACGCAGTCCGACGTTCCCTCCAGAATTTCACGTACCAACATACAGTTCGTCTTCGTCATGGTACCATAAACAGTTTTGGGTGTTTCATTTTCAAATTTTATGAAAGCTTCAAGGGCAGTTAATTATTTGACATGCTACACATGCAAATAGACGACGGAGAATAGCCTACAATTTCTCCAGCAACGGGCCTCCTCTGCCACCGCAAACAACTCTGAGAGGTAGGCTACTGGATGACAGTACAAAGTAAGCACTGGTGGGAAAGAGTTGCTTGAAGCCAAGCCATGCTCTCGTTTTCCGTCAAATGGTTGACCACTGCGTGTGCCAGTGGCGTAACTTAGTAATGACGGCCCCCCTGGGCTGCACAGATATGAAAGCACTTACAAACACATGCACACACTGCGCTATCGCACGTGATATCATGAAATGCGTATCTATAGCCCGAATTGTATTTATCGTTCAATTTATACGCAGAAATGACTTTTTACTTGCATGTGATAAATACATTTTTGCATATAAATTGAACGATAAATACAATTCGTGCTATAGATACGCACTTTCATGACTTTGAGCTGCGTGTCTAGGGAACCCTATAAGCAAATTTGTGTGCCTAACCTATAGGCTACACCAACTAAAATCAGTATCTTGTCAGTTTCTTATAATTATGTTTGCGTGTGTCTCTCTCCAAAACACACGTGTTCTTGTTCTTGATCGTACTTTGTTTTGGGGTAAAAAGAACTTTGAAATACCTTCACAGCGTTATACGGTTAATGAACATCCCGACGCCGTTTAGATGAATAGCCTATGTGAATATGTGCTGCGCACATATAAAAAAAACACACAACAAATATGACATTTTAAAGAGAAAGTGTCTGATCAGATCATATCAATGTGGATACAATTGCACCAGCTCTGCGATTTATACCACTTTATACAATATAGCATAGCCTATTGCTTTAAAGCCACAAATATAATAACTATCTTATAGGCCTACTGTAATTAAGATATGTATTCAAGAAATGTGTTAAAAACAGAAAGACGTAGCCTATCGTTTCAGCCTTATACTCAAAGGCCGCAGAAACAGGCAAGTGGGTTCGATGCACTTTAATCCATTCCTGATGTTCTTGGTTGGTTTGCTTCTTATTTATTAAATCCACATAATTGGCTGATGAAACATTGATTAAAATTAAGATACAATTTATACAAAACGAAATTCACTTTAAAGAAAGGCTTTCTACAAATCAAAACTTAACGAAGTGGTCAAAATCATGTCTGATCCATGTCCCCCAACACAGGCTATTGTGCATCTTATGATGTAGCCTATCTTGCTCATGCTGTTCACTTTTCAACAGATGAAATTAAGAAATAATATTATAGGCTACTACTTAAACGTAAATGTGAAACTATAGGCTATACGTTTTCTTTAACCCTCTGGTCGACGAAGGCGGCGGCGCGTTCTGATGGATTTTTTCCTCATGACAGCGGAAATAACTCACAATACTCCGTCATTTTTGGCCATACAGATAAATGTGTATGTGAGACATAATTATAAACTATAAATGGTCTACTTTTATTTGTGTACACTCACAATAACGGCAATGGTCGTCAGTAATCGCGCTGGTAGAGTACGAATGACGTGATTATCGAATCTCAAACCAGCGCATTTCATTTGAAATGTTCGTCACAATATCCTGCGAAGTCACTTCATCGTCGTATTAACGACGTTATTAGTTAGATTAAGGTGTGTACATGTCTGTAATGCATTCCGATAATGCGACTAAAATAGGAATACTCCACGTCTTAATTCGATTTTCGTTTACTTCGAGTATGACCTTAGCCGGATTAATGAAATTAGAAATCGCTGTTTACATGATAGTTTCTTAATCAGAGTATTGTCTTAATCAGGTTAATATCGGAGTATTGTTGTCCATGTAAACGTACTGACTGTCAGTGTTACAATATACATTCATTGATTCACCAGCAAAACCTATAACTCCAACATCAATATAACAGTTACATCTAACTTACAAAAAAATACAGTGAGAAAAGCCTCACGTCTTTGATGTATATGATGTAGCGCGTTCATACTTACTGAAACACTTAATGTTCCCTTTCCATTCGCCTTGTTCACAGGTCAAGTATTCGGAGTTGGGGTGACGTTGATCCAGTGTGTATTTTTTAAAGCACATGTATTCAACTCTCTCCCCTGAACTGTATTCATGTTTTAACATGTATGTTGTATCTGCAAAGTCCACATTTGGTGGTGGCCCACATTTTCCTGAGGGTAAAGACATTTTTAAATGATTTTTAAGACTGTTTTTAGATCACCAAGTAAATGTGGCATTAATAAATCTCAATATCAGCCAGGTGCACTTTTTACAGCCTTAAACAACAGAACATGTTTTAATGTCATGCACATCATTAATATGAGTAAGGTCATTTTAATAAAATGCTTGAAGAAAATTACTGTGATTTGAAGAGTAATATAAAGTAATATTTGAATATAAAATAGACTTCCTGAAAAAAAATTGAGTTGTGTTTATTAATGCAAGACTCACTGCTAGTGCACGCTGATGAATTACATACCAAAGTTGAGCATTTACTTTAAAGGGGTAATTCACTGCTGGAAAAATGACTTTCAATAAAACTTGGCTGCCTTTGTTGTAGAAGGCAAAATTCTTCTCTTTTGCCAAATAGGTATAGGAAAACTTAGACACTCATAATGCACTGGGCATTTTTCCACTCCCAGTCTGCTCCTATAGGCTTGAACAGAGTCAAATACAGCCTTGCTTTAATAGGAAATGCTTCTTAGCAAACTTTCAGTCAAAATGGTGTCGATTTTATTGTTGCCGGGTGCAAGAAGATAGAGTAAACGTTTAGCGGGAGTTATTTTCCATTTCCTTTTAGCCATTATTTACAACTTAGCAAACCATATATTATTTTTGTGTAGTGATGTACAAACCCAATTCCAAAAAAGTTGGGACACTGTACAAATTGTGAATAAAAAAGGAATGCAATAATTTACAAATCTCATAAACTTATATTTTATTCACAATAGAATATAGATAACATATCAAATGTTGAAAGTGAGACATTTTGAAATGTTATGCCAAATATTGGCTCATTTTGGATTTCATGAGAGCTACACATTCCAAAAAAGTTGGGACAGGTAGCAATAAGAGGCCGGAAAAGTTAAATGTACATATAAGGAACAGCTGGAGGACCAATTTGCAACTTATTAGATCAATTGGCAACATGATTGGGTATAAAAAGAGCCTCTCAGAGTGGCAGTGTCTCTCAGAAGTCAAGATGGGCAGAGGATCACCAATTCTCCGGACTAAAGAGGACAAGGACAACCCAAGTTGTTATCAGCGCTCAGTTCAGAAGCCTGCATCTCTGATGGTATGGGGTTGCATGAGTGCGTGTGGCATGGGCAGCTTACACATCTGGAAAGGCACCATCAATGCTGAAAGGTATATCCAAGTTCTAGAACAACATCTGCTCCCATCCAGACGTCGTCTCTTTCAGGGAAGACCTTGCATTTTCCAACATGACAATGCCAGACCACATACTGCATCAATTACAACATCATGGCTGCGTAGAAGAAGGATCCGGGTACTGAAATGGCCAGCCTGCAGTCCAGATCTTTCACCCATAGAAAACATTTGGCGCATCATAAAGAGGAAGATGCGACAAAGAAGACCTAAGACAGTTGAGCAACTAGAAGCCTGTATTAGACAAGAATGGGACAACATTCCTATTCCTAAACTTGAGCAACTTGTCTCCTCAGTCCCCAGACGTTTGCAGACTGTTATAAAAAGAAGAGGGGATGCCACACAGTGGTAAACATGGCCTTGTCCCAACTTTTTTGAGATGTGTTGATGCCATGAAATTTAAAATCAACTTATTTTGAACCCTTAAAATAATACATTTTCTCAGTTTAAACATTTGATATGTCATCTATGTTGTATTCTGAATAAAATATTGAAATTTGAAACTTCCACATCATTGCATTCTGTTTTTATTCACAATTTGTACAGTGTCCCAACTTTTTTGGAATCGGGTTTGTACTTGGTTATATTTCAGTGATTTATCATCTTTTAAGTTAACAGAACAATATGAAGCTAGTAACTATGTTTAATTAGTGCTGGTTGTACAGTTATAAATTGCTAAAATAGTGTAATAAAGACAATTTGACCCTCTGTTCTAAAGTGAAAGTTATATACACATTAATTATGGCACTTACCCAGATTTCCCCCCGGAAAAGAAAAAGGAATATGTCATAGGAGATCTGATGGAGAATAAACAGCTAATGACCTTTGAACAATTCACTGCAAAATATGATCTCAATAAGAAGTTCTTCTTGATATACCATCAGATACGCAGCGAGTCTTTACAAGTGGCCTCTGCGTTTCCCCAATGGAGGAACAATTAAATAAACTTACTTCAACCCAATCTGCATCCAAAATCTTCAATAGTATTTTGATAAGGACAAATACAGATAGCTCAGATAAAACTAGGGTGTTATGGGAAAAGGACTTTGGGGAAGAAATTCAGATAACTGATTAGGAAGCCATATGTGAGATGCCTTACTTTCTTGCCAATAATTCTGCCTGGGAAATGCCATTTAAAATTGTTCATCGTCTGCATGTGACTCCAGCCCAAAGACATAAAGTAAACCCAAAACTCTCCAACCTCTGCAATAAATGTAAAAGTCTAGAAGGAACCCTCATCCACTGTTTCTGGAGCTGCCCGAAAATACAACAACTCTGGACAGGCGTCCTAAAGAAACTTGAGAATATTTTTTACTGCCCATTACAAATAGGACCAAAGACATGTTTGCTTGGCATGAGCCAGGAACTCCCGTCCAGATTCCAAGGGACACACCTTCAAATCTTACTTCACTGTGCCCGCAAATACATACTTGTATGCTGGATAACAGACCAAGTCCCATCAATAGCACAGTGGATTAACACAATCAAAGGTCTCATTCCATACGTAGCTTTTTCAACAGCATTAAAAGACAAACCTTTTAAATTCTATAAAGTATGGGACCCCTTCTTTACCTATCTTGGGACTGGAGAGACATCTGTTAGCACTGGGAATAAAGAACCTAGCGTGGAAGGACGGAACAACAACCCAACAGTGATGTAATATTTTTATATATTTTATTTTATTGTATTGTATTGTATTTTTATTTTTTTTCTCTCTCTGTAATAATGTATTTTAATGTGTATTTTGTAGAGACTTCAAATGAATGGCCACCTGGGCAATTTGGTGGACAGTAGTGAAGTATTTTTTACTTTCTACTCAAGTATATTTTTAAAGAATGTACTTTATCAGTGTTCTTCTTTGGAAAACTTTTACTTCACAACATTCCAAAGCATAATATTGTACTTTTTACTGCACTACGTTTCATATTGAATATCATTTAATACTTATGTTAAAAATGTAGTACTTTCTTGCTTTTACGCGATAGAGCCGGCCCTTCCAGCCGATATGAAGACAGGGTTTTACAGCCTCAATAAGCCCATTGTAACCAAGAAAAACAGTGGGTTACGGCCAAACTTGGACCTGCGAGTTTTGAATCTGAGCCTTCACAAGCTACCGTTCAAAATGCTCATGCAGCGATCGACCTGAAGGACGCATACTTTCATGTCTCGATTCTCCCTCGGCACATGCCATTTCTGCGCTTTGTAACCCTCGTATGTATTACTAACTCTTATTACTAACTCGTTTGACGTTATTTCCATCATATGTCTACAGAAGCTCTTATTGAGAATTAACAGATGTTTAGATACTGATGTTTAATTAAAAATGTTTAGTTTGAAGTTGGCATTAAGGCGATTAGTGTTTGCTTTATTTGGGCTTTGACCCTTCACTGCAAAACATGCTTTTCTTACTTAGTATTTTTGTCTTGTTTTCAGTCCAAATATATCAACAACAAAA
Organism: Coreius guichenoti; assembly: GCA_039654105.1. Lineage (NCBI taxonomy): Eukaryota > Metazoa > Chordata > Actinopteri > Cypriniformes > Gobionidae > Coreius > Coreius guichenoti. The sequence goes on from CM077178.1 coordinate 39,824,297, forward strand.
AATTTACACTAGAATTTACTAAAATTCTTTTTTACTTTTTAAAATGTCTTCTTTTACTAGATAAGTAAAATGACATAAGATATATATATTTTTTGTTTTCTGGGGAAAAAAATCTAAATGAAGTGAATTTTTGCTTAAAACAAGCTAAATTATCTGCCAATGGGTTTGTTTGGTCAACAATGGTGGCAATAATAAAAAAGAGATAAACTCTGAACATCACAAAAAGGCTACAAAACACCAGCAAAATGCAAGCAAATAGTAGGTCCATTCTGTTGAATAATTTATTAATGCTGCAGTGCATGCTGGGAGTTTTGTACTATGCTGGCACCCAGCATGCATTGCGACATGAAAATTGGATGAGATCAGTATAACAGATGAGACCATGATGATTATCACATCATCACGACAGCCAAAAACACCCAATCCATTTCTTCTTGACTTCTTCTTGCCTTAACAAATGACGTGACATTGATGTGACAATCAAGATAATGACCTCACCAGATCCCCTGGGCTGGACGGCCACCTAAGACCGCTCCCCAGCCCGTAACGCTTATTATAAACATGGATTTTAGAAAGGGCACGAAGCGCGTGCCCTTGGCCTTATTTGCCTTTGGTGATTGGCCCTTGGATGCTTTGAGCCACAATTAAAGCGGTCTCATGTGCAAAAGGCCCACCATGGACACAGCTACCATGAGACCTAGGACTTTTTGAAACTGATGAACAGTAATGTAATGTCCTGACCTAGCCTGATGTTGCTTTGGGTGCTTAAAATGGTCTCGATATGAGTGGGCGACAGTTGTGTCCACATGGTGGCCAATTCCCATATACAGTGGGGAGAACAAGCATTTGATACACTGCTGATTTTGCAGGTTTGCCCACTTACAAAGCATGTAGAGGTCAATTTGTATCATAGGTACACTTCAACTGTGAGAGACGGAATCTAAAACAAAAATCCAGAAAATCACATTATATGATTTTTAAATAATTAATTTGCATTTTATTGCATGACATAAGTATTTGACCACCTACCAACCAGTAAGAATTCCGGCTCTCACAGACCTGTTAGTTTTTCTTTAAGAAGCCCTCCTGTTCTCCACTCATTACCTGTATTAACTGCACCTGTTTGAACTCGTTACCTGTATAAAAGACACCTGTCCACACACTCAATCAAACAGACTCCAACCTCTCCACAATGGCCAAGACCAGAGAGCTGTGTAAGGACATCAGGGATAAAATTGTAGACCTGCACAAGGCTGGGATGGGCTACAGGACAATAGGCAAGCAGCTTGGTGAGAAGGCAACAACTGTTGGCGCAATTATTAGAAAATGGAAGAAGTTCAAGATGACGGTCAATCTCCCTCGGCCTGGGGCACCATGCAAGATCTCACCTCGTGGGGCATCAATGATCATGAGGAAGGTGAGCGATCAGCCCAGAACTACACGGCAGGACCTGGTCAATGGCCTGAAGAGAGCTGGGACCACAGTCTCAAAGAAAACCATTAGTAACACACTACGCCGTCATGGATTAAAATCCTGCAGCGCACGCAAGGTCCCCCTGCTCAAGCCAGCGCATGTCCAGGCCCGTCTGAAGTTTGCCAATGACCATCTGGATGATCCAGAGGAGGAATGGGAGAAGGTCATGTGGTCTGATGAGACAAAAATAGAGCTTTTTGGTCTAAACTCCACTCGCCTTGTTTGGAGGAAGAAGAACACCATCCCAACCGTGAAGCATGGAGGTGGAAACATCATTCTTTGGGGATGCTTTTCTGCAAAGGGGACAGGACGACTGCACCGTATTGAGGGGAGGATGGATGGGGCCATGTATCGCGAGATCTTGGCCAACAACCTCCTTCCCTCAGTAAGAGCATTGAAGATGGGTCGTGGCTGGGTCTTCCAGCATGACAACGACCCGAAACACACAGCCAGGGCAACTAAGGAGTGGCTCCGTAAGAAGCATCTCAAGGTCCTGGAGTGGCCTAGCTAGTCTCCAGACCTGAACCCAATAGAAAATCTTTGGAGGGAGCTGAAAGTCCGTATTGCCCAGCGACAGCCCCGAAACCTGAAGGATCTGGAGAAGGTCTGTATGGAGGAGTGGGCCAAAATCCCTGCTGCAGTGTGTGCAAACCTGGTCAAGAACTACAGGAAATGTATGATCTCTGTAATTGCAAACAAAGGTTTCTGTACCAAATATTAAGTTCTGCTTTTCTGATGTATCAAATACTTATGTCATGCAATAAAATGCAAATTAATTACTTAAAAATCATACAATGTGATTTTCTGGATTTTTGTTTTAGATTCCGTCACTCGCAGTTGAAGAGTACCTATGATAAAAATTACAGACTTCTACATGCTTTGTAAGTGGGCAAACCTGCAAAATCGGCAGTGTATCAAATACTTGTTCTCCCCACTGTAACCCCTAAGTGCGTTGTCCTTTGGGTGGGAGAGAGAATGCTTTTCTTGGCGTTGAGTCTCAACCTCAGAGAGAAAAGATGAGCGAGGATTGATCTTGATGTTGAAGCGCAAGCTCTTGAGAGTGGGCCAGTATCAGCTAGATATCTATGTAATTCAAAATGTGCGGGGTGACAAGGCTAGAAGGTTATTTTGTAATCTTCAATGGCATGTTTATTGCTTGGTAGCTCGATCCGGTTTAGCTGGCCTATATGTTATTTATGTTACATGTCATGCGTGAATCGGTGGGCGGGGCTACAGAATTAGGCGTTCTTCTATTGAGGCGGCGTTTCTCTGCTCTCTGATGTCACAGGGAGGCAAAGTCGCAGATCTCTCATTTGATGAGCCAGCTGTCAATAAAAGCTTTTATTTGACTAACAAGGAAGTTTTTCGTTTTTTTCGTTTTTGATTTGCCGATAAAATAATTTAATTTTGAAATGTGCTATTTGGCTCTGATGCAGCTGCGTCTGTTGGAACTCGCCACTCTGTGGAATAAAGACCAATGCCCGTCCACCGCCCATCTGATTTGTTGGGAGTCACAAGTCCAGCCAATCAACGCGGTAGGCTGAAAGATTTACACTCTCACACCGAAAGCATTGCTAACTGGAGCTGCTTCATCAGTTGTCTCTCAAAGGTAAGGCAGCAGCAGACGTTGCTGAAGTTGCAAAATGATTAAAATGTCTCCACGATCTGCTTTTGAAGAAATATAGTAGTATCATGCTACAGTGCATTCTATCAGTTGCAGTTCTGGCGCCTCCGTCTCAACATACTGTACAACGCCACATACATTCACATCACGTAAACACAGCGGTAGAGTTACACTCACACGAGACACTGCAATTCACAAAAGTTCATTATTTGCATGTGCTTTAAAGCCTTGCCCGTTAAACATTTTATTTATCTAACACGCGCTTTTCTGAGCACGTACACATGAAGCGCACAGGCGCTAAAAGCCTGTCAAACAGCACCTGATTACTAGTTATCTTTCAAGACTTATTCCGCTAATACTGTCAAATACATTAACACAGTTGGTTATGTCTAAAGTGAAATTAAACATTTGAAAGAAATTGGATGCGTCTTGGCATGCGTGCAGGTCTTAAAGTAAAAGTAAACATGCTACCGCTTGTCCTTAAAGGGATAGTTCACCCAAAAATGAAAATTCTGTCATTATTTACTCGCTCTAATGTTGCTCCAAACTGTATTGCTGTATTAATTTCTTTCTTGTGCTGAACACAAAAGAAGATATTTTGAAGAATGTAACCAAACAGTTGCTGGTCCCCATTGACCCATAGTAGGAAAAAACTATATTATATAAGTCACTGGGGACCAGCAACTGTTTGCTTACCCACATTCTTCAAAATAACTTTTATTTTTTAACAAAAGAAGGAAACTCATTGGGGTTTAAAACAACTGGAGAAAGTAAATGATGACAGAAAGATTATTATTATTATTAATATAAATGTTATTATTAACAGTTCTCAGAATTAAAGATATGTTTTAAACATTTAAAGAAAGTTTTTGTCAGAGCCCTTGTTATTCTTAATTTTGACATTCATTTTTATACCAGACATATATATCGGTTGAAAATAACGGTTATTGGTCTACTTGATCTGTAATCGTATCGGCATCGGCCCTGAAAAACACATATCGGTCGACTCCTACTGTATGTAAGCACTGGCACTTACCTGAAGACGCTATGGGGCTGATAGTGTCACTGGCTTCACTCACTCCCACTTTACCCACTGTCCTGTAGCGGATCAAGTACTGCTTTCCAAGCTCGAATCCAGTCAGAGTAAAGTCTTCATCAGGTGTGTTCATGACATGCCACTGTTCCTCTTTCACCTGCCGGTACTCCACTCTGTACTGCACAGTTTCTCCAGTTGGGGACTTCTGCAGTTTCAGGGACACACTGCCTTCCAGGACCTTCTTCACTTCTGGTGGTGGAGGCTTCGACACGGGCTGGAACTGTGTGTCTGTCAGCTTCCCTTTTTCATACAGACGGATGGAGGAGCCTGGACTGGATGGATCGGAGATGGCAGAAATAATGAATTGGTATCTCTTTTCATCTTTATTAGCCTCTGAAAAACTTCTGAAAAGAGACAAGTTCTCTCTCATCTTTAAGATAACAGCATGATCGTTGAACCACTTTCTGACAGGTGCCACAGAAGCCATGTTTTGTTCCCCATCTATCTCTTTAAACTTGTCAGATTCCAGAAACTTCTTCAAGGCTGAAAGATACAGGTCTTCATACTTCAGAGATGTGAAGGTCAAGCACACCACAACATCAATATCAGGATCAAGGAGAATGGAGTTAAGATGGTCTGAGTCTTGAGATGGTCTGAGTCCCTCCAGTATCTTGGTGTGAGAACTCAAGAGGTCAAGTTCAGACTTTGCACCATCTAACCACTGGTTAAGCATGTCAGCATTAAATGGGGAGCTGTAGTGGATCTTCAGGACGTCTTCCAGCGACTTCTCCTCCAACCCTCCTCCTCGTATAGCAGGCAAGACCCTGGCCACTGCTTTCAGGAGCACCGTTTTGTAAATGCTAAATGATCTCTGAAATGAATGCAGCCTCTCTTTGATGTCTCTGAAAACATTTATCTGTGTTTTTCTGGAGAGGTCGTTGCATGTCCTCTCTGCCTTTCTCAGCTCCTCCATTATATCTTCAGTGTCGGAAACCAGACGTGTGGTGATTTCTCTCTCTAACTGAGCTGCTTTTTTGTCCAGTAGAGAAAGAGGATAGAGCCAGACTTTGATTGGAACTGCATTCTAGGGATTCTCCTTCAGGATAGCGGGGAGCTTCTTGTACACCTCTAGGGCCTCCATGTAAGTGGTGGGGTTCTGCTCAAGGTGGACGTCACCATAAAATGTGCAAGCAATGCTCTCAGCCATTTTCTTATCACCATCTGTCATTTTTAGAGCTCCTTCTCCCTCAATAGAAAAAGTAGGAATCTTCTTGACCATGACATTCAGTTGTCCCTCAATCTCCTGCTTTTCTTCCCCTTCTGACAATGTCCGATCAAACACCATGAAGGCCTGAGCTCCGTACAGTACAGCCGTGACCACATGAGTTGCAGTTTTCTGGTCAAACACCTGAGGGTAGGTGATCTGGCCCAGATGGCTCATAGTGAGCTGTTCGAATCTGGAGGTTTCACTGTAATACATTGTAACTCTGGACTGTTGGTTTGAGGATTTGGTGTCACGCAGGAACTTGGCAGATCCTCCCACCTCCACCAGCCCTCCTAAGAAGCTGGCCTTCAGGGAAGCACTTACATCCAGGAGACTCGACTTACTAGAGAGAGAGTCGGAGCTACTGAACTTCACATCTGTCATGAGCTGTGGACGGGTGTCCAAATCTCCACTCAGTGACTTCTTATCCCACAGAGTAACACCTGAAATGTGGAATGTATGAGGAAATGATGCACTGTTGAAGAAACATGCAGGTTTTATAGTGTTGTACACAAGGACTGGTAATTAGTGATGCAACATTTGGTGAAGAGGGCAAAATAAACTTTTATTCTTATTTATTTATTCATTTATCTATTTACTTATTGTTTGTTAAAGCACCTGGAATGAAGGTATCCTTGCGGCAGTCATACAGCATACCAGGAAACAGAGGTCTTCCTAGAGCTGCCACTTCAATGGTCTCTGATGCCAGGGCTGCAAAAAATAACAAATACAAGGTAGGAGTGGGCGATCTGATGATTTTATACCATGATCGATCTCGAAGACGTTCAAGATCTACTTTTCAAGCGAATTGTAGAGATTGTAATCTTTTATGTCCTCATAATAGGCCGCGCTGGACTTTTATTTTGACCGCGGTGAGAATGCCGGCTCCGAGAACGGCAGCGCCTGAGCACACAACACTCACATTCTCTTCATTAGTAATGGTCTCTGTTTAACAGTTCTGTCTAATACGTTACTGGATAGAACTGTTAAAAAAAGAAAATAAACTGTATACAGAAGAGTATCATTATCACCATTCTGTTAAGTCTTGTTCATGGACTTTCAGTTTGTTTCTTTGTCCTGACCCTTGTCTGTCTCCGTAGTTACCATCATTATTAGTTCATATGCGTCAGCTGTGTGTTATTAATCATCCTCATTTGTGTTACTAGTTAAGTTGTTCCTTCTCCTGCACTCATTGTCCGGTCTCTCTCACGTTTAGTTGTATTGTGCGATTACCTGGCTGCCTGTTTTGGATTACGTTTGGAACTTTATTCATCTGTCGTCGTCGTCGTCTTCCTTCCTGCCTGCCTGCAAACACACTTGTGACAATCATAGCGTTTGCTTTGATATTATTAGTAACAAAAAAGCAAAAACTATTAATACTTTAACATTTACTGTCAGCGTTCAGCAATTATGCATTTATGTAATTTAAACAAATCTTTGAATATCTAAAAAAAAAAAAATTTAATTTCCCAAACCTTGCAGGCTTAGTCAAATCCAGCTGTCAGATATTCTGAAGTGTGTATTTGTAGCCTGCATGAATGTTACGGTCAGTCCGTGTGAATTAGTTCAGCTTCTCTGGCGACACACGATCGACAAACTTTTTAAACCCTCGATTGCCTGTCATTTTCAAGTAATTTTCACTGTGCAGTATGTAAAATTAGTGTTACCTTGTCTTTATTTGAAAGAATATGATTCCCAGTGCGCACATTTAAATTACAGAGTGCCCTGTGGGTTACTTTTTTTTTATTCATATTTTTTTTTTTTTTTTTTAATCTGCGAAAAATACTGTAATATGATTACATAATCAAGAAGTTACAATCTAAAGTAAGTCAGTTTAGAGACGTATTTTTTAATTACTTTTCAAATTATTATTTTTTCAAATATTAAATAAAATAGAAATCACCCTGCTCTTTAAGATATCAGCTTCAGCCATCAAAAAAAACAATATAGGACGACAGATGACTTTAATGACTATTTTGACAACTGATCATGTATTGTGGATATTCTCGATAGCACATCTCAAAATTGGCTAGATCGCGATTCAGATCATGATTGTTTGTTATAACATCGTGACATTAGGTTTTGGGAAGATCGCCCCTCCTAATAAAAGGTAATATTTATACTTGGACTATTTATTATATATATATATATTAGCAAAATTACATCTGATGGTAATTAATGCTGTTTAATTTTTTTCCTTGCCAGCGCTTTTGAAAAAAGTTGCCAGCCACCGATAGCATTTTTAATTTTAAAAGTTTCATGGTCCCCAGAATATTTTCTTGTATGAATATCTGAACATGTAATATATAAAAAGAAAGAACAGACCCTCTGATTTTAAACAAACAAAAAAAAATATTCTAGCTTCATGCATTCCTTTTTTTATCAACACTTGAATATGGGTACATTTCATAAAAATATTGAGCAAAAAAAAAAAAATTGCATCTTTGCCAAAGACTAGATCCAGATCAGATTCAGAACGATGATCAAACACAGGTGGAGTAGATCGAGTTCATCAACACCTCAAAGCTTCAGTCCTAGAGCTCGTCCTGGGTCGTCATTTCACATTAGGCCGTTTTGATTTACATGATGTTTATTGTTAACCCCTAGGGGTCTGAGCCAGTTTTGGGGCCCTTTAGAAGTTTTGGCATGCTCTGACATTTGTGCTTTTTTCAGTTGCATTAATGGCAAAAGTGTCATTACACTGTATTCAGCACAAACTGGGCTACCATAATATGAGAGCAACATGTATGTACATGCTGTATTTTTGAGAGAATAACATTTATGTGTGGTTTTTGAAAAATAAAAAAAAGTCACTGAATTAAGGCCACAAAATGCACAGTTTTGTGAGAGGGAGCTAAGAACAGGACAAAATAAATATATATATATTTTTGTTGTTTATTTAGAATATAGTTAACAATATCAAGTGAGAGCCAAAGGCACAATGTCCTATGTGGGCCAGTATCAGGTCACTGTGATTCTCAAATCTGTGAGATAAAAGAAAAACAAACCCTGATAATATGTGAGGATACTGATAACAGGATCAACTATTGTATTAACCTTAATAGGGATGCGCGGTATACCGGTACTGGGCTACCAAAACTGACGCGAAACCGGCAAACATGACAACATGGAGGAACAACTTGGATACAGCAGTTGAATCTCACTAATTAATTAAGAGAGCAGTAGAAGTGGAATTTGGAATTACTTTGCTTATAAAACTGATGAAGAACCATCAAACCAAGCATCAGTCACTTGCCCATCCTTACTTGTATAGACATTAAGAGATCGACAGGTGAGTGCATCATTCAAACGATCTAATCTAGACACTTATTTTCTTTTAACACTGATCAACGCACATACATAAAGAAAGCTTGAGCGTGCGTTTGAACCAATGAGTTTAGATCTCATAATATTTGCATGTAAGTTTAGGTAGGTCCAAGAGTAGTATTGTTGTGTTCGATCTATCAGTGTCCATGGAGGCGTAAAGAGAAGCACACAACAAAGAGGATCTGTTTCAGGAAGTTTACTTAACTTAAGTAACACTTTACAATAAACGGGGTTTTATGCTCTTGCCCAGCGCTGATGGGTTTGTTCACAACCATCCGCACCGAAGCCTGCGAGTGTACTGACGCTAAACCTAAACAAGCAGTGAACTAATCCCCGCGTAATGACGTAGCCACATCTGATTGGCTAATACAGAACACACTATACATACAGGTAAAATAACTGTAACGAACTTAACTAACACTATAACAGTATTCAGGTAAAGAAATGCTACATATATTTAAATAGTGATAAAATGTAAAATAACACTGGTAGTCTTCACTGTTAATATATTAAACAGGCAAATCCTTGCCATTTAAAGTTACAAGAGTTATTTAGTGAGAGTGAATACTCACTAAGACGGACATTTTGACATAATTGTGTGTGCATTTAACCGTTTAAGGAAAAACACCTTATTTTGACTGCATTATATAAAATCGCTTGGATGTTTAAAATGGCAAGGTTTAAAAAGATGTGGGCAAGTGATTTACGTCAGCTGTCTCGAAACGCAAGTGAAAGTGTATTTCTGCCAGGAACACTATCGTCAAAGATGATTGATTGACTCTTAGCAGCCTAGCATGGATAAGAGCAGGGAGAGCAGCATTTAACCCCCCTTAGGTTAAACAGAACAGAACCAACATAATGTATTGCAGATATCAATAATTCAGGAATTTAGTCTGATTCAAGGGGAATTATAATACCAAATCCTGACTGGACAAGAGGAGGAGCTGGGGGTGGAGGAGAGTAAATGAGCTCTGGAGAAACACGATAGCTGTTGATAGTACTGAGGAGATATATAAATATATGCTGTAATAGACGTCGTATTCCTATAGGTAGACGTGATCAGCTGACAGTCATCTGATGCGAGCTTGACTAACGTGACCTGCCAGAACTGACGCTACGCTGGATTGCAGCCAGTGTTGGGGAAGTTACTTTTAAAAAGTAGTGTTTACTCGTTACTACTTTAAAAAAGTAATCCGTTACTTTACTTAGTTTCCCCCTATGGAAAGTAACTTTTTATGTTACTCGTTACTTTTACATTACTTTTATGCTGCTTGACTTTGGGCAGAACCCAATATCTGTTCCTAAATGTGTAGGCCTACATAAAGTTCTGCTATGGAGGACATAACAGGTATTTCTTTTGTGCTCTTTATTATAAAAAAATAGTATCAATAGGCTTCTTAGGAACAACATGGTAACCTCAAAATGGGTCATATGTCTCAAAATAAAACATGCCTCATCTAAAGCCAACGGAAAAAAGAATAACTTAAAAATGTCTTGATGTCGATGGTTTGTGTAAATAAAATAAAATGGCATAATACAGCTTAGAGGCAAAGACATTTTAGCCAAAATAAAATCAAGCACAATTTAAAGCATGACTAGCCTTAGAATTAAAAGGGGTTGGTAGAAGACTACCATAGTAACAATTATCTTCACCCTGCAAGAGATCCAGTGCTACTGTCAGCGGTTTCAAAACACCGCAGTATTCCTTTAGGAATAGATGTTAGCACTCTGTCGGGGCTCTGATGTCCAGTCTAGTGCAAACCGTATTCAAATCTTGTCACTGATACGGGACTAGGAATTCCACCTTGTTGATGTAGGCACGACAATCTCAGAAGCCACGGCAGAACGGCTTGCCTTCGTCCAAAGACCAGCGCACAGCGCACTTCTCACGATTAAGCCTCTGAACGCGCCCGTGCGTTTTGCTGGATTTTTCCTCATGACAGTGTAAAACAACTTAAAATACTCCGTCATTTTTGGCCTCACAGACATGAACGATATGTCTTTACAAAGCTTAAAGTGTCTACTTTTATTTATGTACACTCAAAATAAAAACGAAATGTTGTGCTTTTCGCTAAATAAAGAAAACAAACAGGATGTGCGTTCTCCCGTCTGTCTCCCTGTGATGTCCATTCTGAAATGCGTCTGAAAATAAACTCAGAATTCAGAGAATACTTGTCACACACACATGACAGATATCTCTTTATAAAGCTTGGAATGTCTACTTTTAAATGAAGTAATTTATATAAAAAACAAATATTCTCTGTTTATGTAATCCGTATGAAAACAGCGAGAGGTAGAGTTCCTCAAGCGGAGCCTCGTTATCTTTAATGTGACCATACCCACGCGCAAAGAGATTCACATGCTAATCGTCCACGTGAAGGAACGCAAACCTGTAAACGCCCCCCCACCACCTCAAAACAAAGACTCGTCTTCATTCTTCTGATTTTCATCGAGTTTGGAAGACACGCTGTGAGTTTACCTTGGATTTACCTCAGAAGAAGAAGAACGTGATTTTAAGATGATAATTTTTAAGGTAAAACATTTCTTCTCACTTATATTAGCGTTATTGCTGCATGAACTTGACATTGTAGGCTACTAGTTGAACTATTGCCAGACTAAAATGTGTGAAATCAACAGAAACATGTTGAAATATGAAATAGGTAGGCAACCTTTCAATGCTAAATAAAGATACACGTAGGACATGGGGATCTCTTATGCTCTATAATATTAAACACAGCATGATATGAAAGTAGGGTTGCCAACTGTCCCGTATTAGCCGGGACGTCCCGTTTATTGGGCCTAAATGTCCCGTTTATTGGGCCTAAATGTCCCGTTTATTGACTGCTACGCTGATGTAACCACTGACTAAGGGGCCGTTCACATGTTGCGTCTTTTGTGCAAGTTCGTTATTTTAAATATAGACGCGCTCAAATAGAGACTAATTAGTTTTCGTTCATCTTGCACTGTCCCTGTTTGCACTTTTGCCCTCAACGTCTCTTTTGCGCTGTATTTTTTTATTTTTTATACACTACCGTTCAAAAGTTTTAGATTTTCTAATGTTTTCAAAAAAAATTCTTCTGCTTAACAATGCAGCATTTATTTGATCCAAAATACAGCAAAAACAGTAATATTGCGAAGTATTTTTATAATTTAAATTTTTTTATTTTAAAACAACAGCATTTATCTGAAATATTCTGAGTAAGAGTTTTGTTGCTGTTTTGTTTTTTGAAAGAAATTACTTTTATTCACAAAGATGCCTTATATTGATCAAAAAACACAGTAAAAGACATTTTTAATGTTACAAAATCTTTTTATTTCAGATAAATGTTATTCTTTTGAACTTTCCGTTAAATCAAAGAATCCTGAAAAAAATGACACAACTGTTTTCAACACTGATAATAATCAAATGTTTGTTGAGCAAATAATCATATTAGAATGATTTGTGAAGGATCATGTGACACTGAAGACTGGAGTAATGATGATAAATTCAGCTTTGATCACAGGAATAAATTACACTTTACCATGTATTCACATAGAAAACATTTATTTTAAATTTTCTTAAAATATTTCACAATATTACTGTTTTTACTATTTTGGATCAAATAAATCCAGCCTTGGTGAGCAGAAGAGACTTATTTTTTTTTTAAAACATACAGATCTAAAACTTTTGAACGGTACTGTAGGTCTAAAGTCTTTATGTAAAGAAAATGTATAGTCAGATTACTTCTTTTAAATTAAACGTGATTTTGTGAATAAGCTACAAACAATACATTCAATCATGAAGTCTCCTCACATGCATTCTCTATAGTTCCCTCTGTCACATTCCTCATTGATATTCAGGGGAGGAGTCGCTGACGCCTCAGGTGTGAATCACAGCATTATTCATGATGGTCCACACCCTCCCCACATACAGCCATTCTGACAATAAGTGTCTTACAGAAGTTAAATGACTATATTGTTTTGTATGAATGAGTGATCAAAATGGTTTTCACATTGTTTTGAAGAAAAAACTCTAGGCAACAACATCCAGCTCTGAAAAGCCTTGTGAACAAATGTTTACTGTGTGTTATATGGCCTTACTTCAGTGATTTAACATTTTAGTTTTCTCAAACTACGCATAAACAATATTTTCTTAACTACATACATGTTGCTCACATATTACTGTAGCCCTGTTTGTGCTGAATACAGTGTAATCAGACTTTAGCCATTAATATGCTTTAAAGCAACTGAAAAAAACACAAATGTCAGAGCATGTCAAACTTCTTCAGGGCCACAAAATATCCTTAGGGTCCAGAGGGTTAAAGTTGCGTGGATTGGTCCAGTGCACAGTGATTCCCAAAAAGCTTCCGTTATGGCTACTCCATATATCCGCAGTGGTTGACACATACTGCAAACTCTCGAAAGTTTTCTTTAATTCACTCTCCATTTTTAGATAACATTCATCCAGATAGCCCGTGAAAGTTCTACGATCTGACCATGGGTGCCTGTCTCCTGTTATTGGTATCTTGCTAAGTATCTTTCTGAAAGTGGGAGATTCGACAGTATTGATGGGCAACATTTCTTCGACGATGAACGAAGCGACAAGTTTGTCCAACTCTTGTTTAGTTAACTGGTGGTGAAAATAAAGTTTTAGCTGCTTATTTGGGCTTGGACTCGACATATCATCATTTCCCCAGGGATCTTGAGCTACAAGCTTCATGTTAGCATGTTTTCCTTTCAAATGCTGGGTGAGGTTGGCAGTTGAGTTAACGGCAGTGGACAAAAGTTTCTCGCCAGGACACAATGTACACCTTACACTCACATTCCTCCCCTTAGTTTCAATGAGTAGTGGGAATACCTCCATCCCTCAAAGGTTAGCGTTGGCTGCTTCTCGCTTGCCATGATTGCTCTGCTACCAGCCTCTGTCACGTACCGTGTGGAGCTATTGCATAAGCACGCAGCTGTCGCTGTCAAATCTGTCCCTGGGAAAAGTAATGTGCCGAACTGAAAAAGGAACTACGTTTCGTTACCAAATTTTCAGTAGTAGCGCGTTACGCTACTTTTTTCCCAAAAAAAGTAGTTACGTTACTGTTACTTTGTAACGCGTTACACACAACACTGATCGCAGCCCACAGACGCAATGTCTTTTGAAGCCATTTGCTCATTTTGAGAGACAGAGGGGAGAAACTTCTCACATAAAACTTCAAATTACCGATTTTATGTTATAATCTGTTGATTAATTTACTAATAAACATTTGCAGTAATTTCCCGCTTTATAAACACGAAACCTGCGAGAATGAGTAAAATGATGTGCAATACCCGTGCCAAAATTCAGACCCTGAATGGTATCGATTTAATATCGATATTAGATCGTGGTACCATACCAAAGCCAAAATTGTGATCGAGCCATCCCTAAACCTTAACACAATGTCCTCTCTTAACTCTTAACAGAAAACATGATTGCTGATATTGCACAGCATGTGAGCAAAATATAGGCCTATTATATTTTAAATTATATACAGTACCGGTCAAAAGATTGGACACATTGCTATTTTAAATGTTTTTGAAAGAAGTCTCATGCTCATCAAGCCTGCATTTATTTGATCAAAAATACAGAAAAAAACCATTAATATTGTGAAATATTACAATTTAAAATAATGGTTATCTATTTTAATATACTTTAAAATATAATTTATTTTGCTGATATAAAACAGATTTTTTTGTGAACAAAAGCTTTATTGATATGACATTAGGCTATTTTACAGTAAACACTTCATAATTTATGACATTTTATGTTGCAGCAGGATTCATGCCTAAACAGACTTTTTGCGGTTTAATATTCACAGAGCGGCTGAATCCGTTACTCATCGAAATGAAATTATTCCAGGATTATTCCTCACCGTGTCTCAAAACGATGTAAAGTACGTGCACTAAACTTGATGTGTTTTTTCGAGTTGATGTGGGCGGGGATACTCTCATGGATCGTGTCAGTATTTGAGTTTCGAAAGAACGCGCTCCCCGGGGGCGTGGCCGCATTAGTGGATAATGAGACAGCTCATGAACGACTGACAGAATGGACTTGACAGAGAGGCTGCAGATCGTGCTGTAACAACTTGGCTACATATGTTAATAGATTAAATTAGCTCAAAAGGGAATTATATATTTATTTATATTGATATATCTATAATTAATCATAACTTATGACTGACTATAAATATCTAAATCACCCAAAAGGTGATACACACACACGTTTTTTATATATATATATATGACAATTAAATCACAATGGATTGGAATTAATTATGAATATATACGCTAGATCAGTTTTCAGAATAACTTTCAGAATAACAGAATTAATTTCAAATCGACTGGTCCGTTCGTCCGCCAAACCGACAGTACGATCTTCTTATCAACTCTCACAAAGTTTGTAACACTCAGCCTAAAGGCAGCAGTTTACACTACTATTACTTGTTCTTTAAATCTCTAATAAATGTATTTCATTGCTCTTCTCACAAAATAAACACAGAATAAATGCCAACCCAAAGTGTATTAAACAAAAACCTTAGAAAAACAATATATACAATATAAACAAATGCATGTAAATGCGTTGGAATAGTCCGTTCCAGTCCAATGTAAGGAGTGTGTGTGTGTGTGTGTTGAATCGGCCTCACCAGTAAGGCTTTTAGTCCGGGAGCACGATGAGTTACAGCCCTGTCCTGTGTCTGAATCCCAATGGTGAAATAATCCAATCAATGTAATTTCCACAAAGAGAAAACCAGTCACAGACGATAACAGCCCAGCCGTTTAGAACAGCGATCGTGTAATCCACAGAATAATGAGAGCGTCCTCTCTCGAACGCCGGTAAGCCGGCTTCTTTTATCGGAAGTGACAATCAGCTGCCTGACCGCATGACGTCACAGGGATTCCCTGGATCTTCCCGACAGAAGTCTCGCGAGAGTAAAACAGGAACACAAACACATTTCCGTGCAATATACCACAGGGGAAACTCAATATACAACAACAGCTGTCTTATATGAATAATTAAAATAAATATTCCCCCATTATGTGGCCGTGCTACAAGTTTATTCTTCCTATCAACTCTCCAGGGTCCGTCTCATCAGAAGAAGGAGCGCTGGGATGGATTGCACTTCCTGGCCGCCTGGCCAGTGGCTGAGTCGGGAAGCGAACTGAACTTCGACAGCCCGAGAGAGAAGAAGAAGAGAGAGCGAAAATATGTGTCCTTTGTCTTATAAAGACAAACTTATCCACACCTTTCTTTGAGTAACATGACCAATCCAGAGTGTGCATTTTGAGCGGGAGAGAGTTCCCTTTGTCTCTGTTTATGACCTAATTTGCATGATGTCAGATTGGGTCATTTTTAATCCAAAGGATGGTACAATTAATATGATGCATCTCATAATCACATACTGTGTACCATTGATTAAGAAAGAGAGGGAGGAACATTACGATATCAAACAAGGTATGGCTGGAAGATATCAAAGTAGAGATACATTCTTACATATGAATACAAGCATTCAAAATTACCTTAACATTACCTTACTCACACATCATAACTAGGCTAGTATAACATAGGGGAATGTCATACTAGCCAGTCCGATGTTATACTATATTCAGTCCGGGCTCTTTATGTCAGGCCAGTTCTCCCAGGTTTTTGCAAGTGTGGGTATCTGAAGGTCGGAGTAATGAGCGTGACGAAAGGTTGGGGCATGGAGAAGGGTGTTTATCATTGGTCACGAAAGCTGTCTTTCAGGGTGCGGGGTGGTAGGGTTAGGGGATAGTTGTAGCAATTCACTTTTCGGCACGCCTACTTTCGGCAGGCCCATTACTCTGACCTGCAGCTACCCGTCTTTTTGTTTGGTCTACTTTAGTAACACAGTCACCAAGCAGTGCCTTTTCCATTGGATTATAGATGCTATCGCTCTGTCCTATGAGCCCTGTTTGTGCTGCAGCAGGCTGGCTCTCTCCGCACACATTCCTCTGGATTTACAGTCTGGACATGGGTTCAACCCCAGGATCACAGGTTCTTCAGGGTTTACCAAGTCCTGTCTGCATTCAACAATTGTCTGTGCCAGTGTTACACAGCCTTGTTGAGCAGGCATTCCTCCTCAATGTGGCAGTGTTGGTAATGATATTCCCATAGTGTCAACACCCTGACAGCACTGAGTTCCCTTTGAAAGGGCACGTCTCAGGTTGTGCATGTAACCTGGTTCCCTGAAAGAGGAATGAGACCTTTGCTTGCTTTGCTACACTTCGGGCATGACTGTGTGTCTTTCTTCTGACAGTTGGAATCTGGGGATTCCATGACGTACGTGCCCTTTTATGGTCTTGCTTAAGTGTCACTGTCATCGGATCTCAGAATTGGTGTTTGGCACATGTGCAACAGACACCGGTTCCACAGCAGGCGTTCCCATAGCATCAATGCCATGACGCAGCGTCTTGTTCCCCTCTTAGGGAACTGGGTAACATACATAACCTGAGACAAATTTACCTTTTAATGATTTTGAATCTGTCCCTGTGAAATTGTTGATAGCACATTCACATTTTGTAACAACATTTCAATCTTACCTGGATATCCTTGGTCCGCTAAGAAAAGTCCTCCAATGTCTTCATTTAAAATCTGAAGCTCATCAGGTTTGGGTTGTAACATGTCCTATTTTTGAAGGAATGGTTAATAAAATCATTTTCTAAAAACAAAAATATCTTCCACAAAAAATCTTTTTTATCCTTAATCTCATGAAATACATCTGGTTACACTTCCACATTTCATCTGAGGGACTGCATTTACCTGTGCATTCACCGCAGCTAGAGTTGCCAACCATAGATATGTACAGTAGATCCAGCTTGGCTGCTTCAGGTACATCATAAGTGCCGCCATCTTGGAGTCGTCAACAAGGAAACCTGTTTGAATGTCGATGTGAAGGAGATGCCTGTCACGACCTTCTCTTGTTTAGTTTCCTTGTCATATTCTGCTTCGTTTTCCCTGTCACCAGTTCTCATATGATCTGGTGATCTCACGTGGCTTAACCGTCAGCCACCCACAGATTGTACATGTTGCCATATCTGACCACTAGTGTCTTTTTTGAGATTTCAGTATGTACCAAAACTATGAGTGATAAGAGAAGTGTCAATAAAAGCTATATCGCTACTGATTCTACTGCAACCTTCAGGTAGCTCAGTCATCTCTCCCTCCTCTCATTTCCCGCTCTGTAGACACTTATGTTGAGAATTTTAGTCTCAGACTCTCTAACTGTATGGATAAATAGTACATCCATTGTAAAATTAAGAAGAGACTCCAGGAGAGCTGAAAGGCAATGGAAGCACACAGGTCACAATGGTGTCTATAAGACTCATCTGAAAATGTTAAATAATGCAAAGAGGTCTGCAAAAAAAGCTTATATTTCAAGTTTAACTGTACCTTGATAAATGTGGTGGCTGAAAACAACCGTCATTTCACAAGTTCATGTGCCCATATAATCTTAGCGTAAGAGGTAAACAGATTTGGCTTGCTGTCTGCTATAGAAAAGTTAGTATTTCGAAGTGTTTTGAACTTTTAGCTATTAAAGTACTTTTACCTAATAGGCCTGATATGATGGTGATCGGTTGCTACTGCCCACCTTCTGCTGCAAGTGAGGCAATTTCATTGCTTACAGACATGCTGCACAGTTGGTCTAACTCTGAATTAGTTTTAATGGGAGATTTAAACCGGGACTGGTTGTCTCAGTCATCAGAGTCATTTAAAGACATTTGCAATTCCTTGTGTTTGGAACAACTGAAATTCTCCAACTCGCCTAAATGAAAAGGGTATGAGCAAATCATCTTCGATTGATGTTTTAACTAATATACCCCATGTTTTCTCTGCAATAGGAATTTTTTGTAACGATATCTGTGTGAGAAATTTTAAGATGCCTAAGAGTTCAGCTAGATTCATATTTAAACCACAATTTAAAAATGTTAATGTACAAGCTTTTTTGCACGATATGTATAATAGTGACTTACAGTTAGTTTCAGTTATACCTGATGTGGTTGATGCTTGGGACTATTTTAAATCGATTTTTTTGGAAATTTGTGATAAACATGCTCCTTTACGTAGATTTCAGGTGAGTGGAAAAAATAATCCTTGTTCAATGAATCCGTCTCTAACCTTATTAGGCAAAGAAATGTGGCATGGTCCAAAGCAAAGAAAACAAACAGTGACGAGGACTGGTCGGAATAATTACGGAATAAGTGTACAAAATCGATAAAAAATTCTAAAAGTCAGTATTACCTTAATCTGATTAACAATAACATGAACAATCCTTCTAAATTTTGGAAATTAACTAAATCTCTTAAATGATCAAATAAATCTACTGTTCTCCCAAAAGCTTTAAAACTGAACCAAAGATTAATTACAGACGAGGCTAATATTGTTAATATGTTTAATCATTTTATCTCAGCTGATTCAATAACAGACACCGGTAATTCGTCAATCATTGATGAACAGGGAATTGATGAGTCGACTAACTATAGTGAATCAGATTTATTTTCCTTTACCCTTATATTGACCACCCAAGTTCATAAATTACTCTCAAATTTAGACTGTAAGAAATCAGGTGGATCTGATCAAATTGAACCAGTTTTTCTGCATGTCTGCTGATATTATTTCCGAACCTATTGCGTCGATTTTTAATCTGAGTCTATCCACTAATGTAATACTGCCATCTTGGAAATCAGCTATGGTTATGCCATTACTAAAAGGAGGAAATCCCTCCGATTTTTTAATAATTATCACCCTATTTCTAAATGAATGGTTTTAGCAAACGTATTTGAATCTATGGTAAATGAACAAATGAAGGAATACTTAGCTAGTCATAATATTTTAAACACATTTCAATCAGGATTTAGAGCGGGCCACAGTACGACAACACATTACTAATGATTTAATCACTGCTGTCGATAAGAGACAGCACTGTGCGGCCTTATTTGTCGATCTGACAAAAGCGTTTGACTTAGTGGACCATGCCTTACTGTTACAGAGGCTTAAAAATATAGGCCTCAGTAATTCGGCCATAAGTTGGTTTAAAAACCATTTATCTGATAGAACTCACTGTGTTGCTGTAGATAGCTACACCTCATCCATGTTAACAGTTAAGAAGGGTGTCCTGCACGGTTCTTTACTGGCACCACTTCTTTTTTCTATTTTTATTAATGAATTAGGACAGGGTATAAAATCTGCTAAGTTACATTTTTATGCCAATGATACTATTATTTATTTGTCTCAAGCTATTAAAATTCTTCAGGATTCTTTTTATACTTTTCAGCTTACTTTGCTAAAACTGAAATTAGTTTTAAACGCAAACAAAACCAAGTATATTATTCTAAGCGCAGCCGTTCTATGACCACTTCTCCATCTATCCTTACTATTGATGACCTGCATATAGAAAGAGTAGCAACTTATAAATATTTAGGAATATGGCTGGATGAGAAGTTGGTCTTTGATGTTCATATTGATTACTTAGTGGAAAAAAACTTAAACCAAGATTGGGTTTTCTTTTTCGGCAAAAAAAAAAAAAAAAAAAGCGAGAAAAAGAATTACACAGAGTACTTTTTTTACCCATTTGAGACTATGGTGATATTATTTATATGCATGCTTCCATATATTTACTGAAAAGGCTGGATGGTGTGTATCATGCTGCACTGCGTTTTATAACTAATGGTTGCTCATGTACTCATCATTGTTTGCTGTACAGCTATGTAGGTTGGTCCTCCCTTAACCCTTAAAGACCTAGAACATTTTTGGGGCGCCTGACTTGCCTCTACATTTCTTTGTTTTTCTCACCCATTCTAGCAGTTAGCATCAAGTGCCATATATCATTTTAAACAGGAGAACAAGTTTCCATCTTCAATATTTAGTCTGAGAATGGATTAAATTAATAGAATTTTAAGAAAAACGGCAGCAAAAGTGGTGTTTTTATTGTGAACTCAAACAGAACTTGGATTTTTTCCTTTAGAAAGTTAGACGTGGTTGTTTTAGACTTCCAGATGAAATTTTGTCTACATGTAACAATCCCTCAGCAAGTTATAGCCATTTATTATAATATTATTCTAGGCGTTTTTGAGAGAAAACGGGTGTATTTTATTTACTGACAATATAGATGTGTCCATAAAAGTTCAGGGAGTAAAGTAAATAGAAAGATTGTTATATAATAACAGAACACTGAAGCAAACATTTTTCTTCAGAGAAATATATTATCATTTGAACATGAACAACAAATGCAAACAATGTAACAAGTTGTGACAACAAACCGTGCAATAAAATATACTGAGTGAAAACGGTGTAAAACACAAACTACATACAAATAGAGAAAAATCCTGACTTTCGTGTGCTGTGCTCTGTGAGAGAGTGCTCTGCATGCGTTTATTTCGGTTTTTCATGCACGCAAATACACACCCACTTTCACGTTGTGGGTTTTTTTATTGGTGGTTCAAAAGACCAAACACTATGTTTATCGGTTGAGTTGATGACAGTTTCACTGGACTAATGACCAACAATCGTTTCTGTTTGGCTCAGGGGAACAACCCACATGCGTTTCCTTGACGAATCAATGCTGCAGATTTTGATGACGCATCCACGCCCAGTACGGAGCCTCTGAATGATCAATTGCGAGAAATGTGATACTTCTGAAAAGCTGAGATTCTCCTCTTTACGGTGCATTTTACAGCATACAGATTGGATTAGCGGTTCAAAAGTCATTAAACATTTTAGAACAATAGTTATTTTTAGCCGCGGGCGGCTGTCTCGGTCTTTAAGGGTTAATCAAAGAAGGAAATCAAATATGTTAGAATATACTTTAAAGCCATTGCTGAGTATGCTCCCAATTTACATCACTAATCTTTTATGCTTACGTAGACATAACTATAGTACTAGATCAGCAAATGGGATTAAATTAGAAGTACCTGGGGTACACTCAGAACACGGAAAATTAGCCTTTTCCTATTATGCTCCATGACTGTGGAATGATTTTCAAACTATTATTCCACTAGAAAGAATTCCTCCTTTGAATAAGTTTAAAAATGTATTACAGTGTAAAATGAATGAAGCATGTCGCTGTTTTAATTAATCTGTTGATTTATGATTACTGTTTTTGCTTTAAATGTTTAGAATTTGTCTTGTGTGTTATACTGTATGTTTATGTGGAATTTTATGTGAAATTTTAGTACGGCCATCTTGGCCAGGACTCCCTGGGAGAAGAGATTTCATTCAATCTCAGTGGGACCTTCCTGGAAAAATAAAGGATAAATAAAATAAAATAAAATAGAGGGGCTCAGAGAGGATATTCTACTCGAGCTCCTATTGCCCCCTATAACACAGGCAAAATTGTACAAAAGGAGGAGGAGGAATGCCGTTAAACTAACAACAGGAAGTGGTAAGAGGCTGGTTTTTATACCTTGTTATTAACTGAAAAGATTAGATGGGCGTACTCCTCCTGAAATTACGTTTAATAACTTCACTTAAATAACACGCCCCTAAAAATTCATGGTTTAGAAGCCTCGCCCCAAGAGTTTACGACATGGAGAAACGGAAGGAGGAAGAGGAAATATGTCATGAAAAAACAATGAAAAAAAACTGCAAACAATTGCATTAATTTATATGAATTTATTTTTAAAAATATGAACCCCAGTGCACACAAACTTAGATTACTCAGTGCCCTGTTGGTTACTTCCTTTTTATTCATTTATTTTTAAAAACAATTTCTTTTTTTGTGAAATATACTGTAATATGATTACAGAATAAAGAAGTTACAATCTAAAGTAAGTCTGTTTAATTTAGTGATGTTTTTTATTCATTTTCAAATTATTTATTTAAATTCAAATCTTAAATTTAAAAAAAAAAAAAAAAAAAAAAAAAAAAAAAAAAAAAAAATCACCCTACTCTTTAAGATATCGGCAAAAAAAACAAAACAATATCGGTCGACTGATGACTTTAATGACTATTTGAACAAATTATTATTTATTGTGGATATTATCGATAGTACATCTCAAAATTGGGAAAATTGTGATTCAGATCGTGGATCGTGATTGTTTGTTATAATATTGTGATATGAAATTTTGGCAAGATCACCCACCCCTAAAATATATATATTAGCCCTGACCCGTCGAGGCATGGACTCCACTAGACCCCTGAAGGTGTGCTCTGGTATCTGGCACCAAGATGTTAGCAGCAGATCCTTTAAGTCCTGTAAGTTGCAAGGTGGGGCCTCCATGGATCGGACTTGTTTGTTCAGCACATCCCACAGATGCTCGATTGGATTGAGATCTGGGGAATTTGGAGGCCAAGTCAACACCTCAAACTCGTTGTTGTGCTCCTCAAACCATTCCTGAACCATTTTTGCTTTGTGGCAGGAGCATTATCCTGCTGAAAGAGCCACAGCCACCAGGGAATACCGTTTCCATGAAAGGGTGTACATGGTCTGCAACAATGCTTAGGTAGGTGATAGGTGTCAAAGTAACATCCACATGGATGGCAGGACCCAAGGTTTCCCAGCAGAACATTGCCCAAAACATCACACTGCCTCCTGCCGCCGGCTTGCCTTCTTCCCATAGTGCATCCTGGTGCCATGTGTTCCCCAGGTAAGCCACGCACACACACCCGGCCATCAACGTGATGTAAAAGAAAACGTGATTCATCAGACCAGGCCACCTTCTTCCATTGCTCCGTGGTCCAGTTCTGATGCTCACGTGCCACTGTTGGTGCTTTCGGCGGTGGACAGGGGTCAGCATGGGCACCCTGACTGGTCTGCGGCTATGCAGCCCCATACGCAACAAACTGAGATGCACTGTGTATTCTGACACCTTTCTATCAGAACCAGCATTAACTTCTTGAGCAATTTGAGCTCCAGTAGCTCGTCTGTTTGATCGGACCACACGGGCCAGCCTTCACTCCCCACGTGCATCAATGAGCCTCAGTGAACTCAAGCGTGGTACCGTGATAGGTTGACACCTGTGCAATAAGTCCATTCGTGAAATTTCCTCACTGCTAAATATTCCACGCTCAACTGTTAGTGGGATTATAACAAAGTGGAAGCAATTGAGAACAACAGCAACTCAGCCACGAAGTGATAGGCCACGTAAAATCACAGAGCGGGGTCAGCGCATGCTGAGGGTCACAGTGCGCAGAAGTCGCCAACTTTCTGCAGAGTCAATAGCTACAGACCTCCAAACTTCTGTGGCCTTCAGATGAGCTCAAGAACAGTGTGTAGAGAGCTTCATGGAATGGGTTTCCATGGCCGAGTAGCTCATCCAAGCCTTACATCACCAAGTGGGTTGCAGTGGGGTAAAGCACGCCACCACTGGAGTTTGGGGACGGCCCCTTCCTGTCCAACATGACTGCGCACCAGTGCACAAAGCGTCGGTCCATAAAGACATGGATGAGCGAGTTTGGTGTGGAGGAACTTGACTGGCCTGCACAGAGTCCTGACCTCAACCCGATAGAACAACTTTGGGATGAATTAGAGCGGAGACTGCGAGCCAGGCCTTCTCGTCCAACATCAGTGCCTGACCTCACAAAAGCGCTTCTAGAAGAATGGGCAAAAATTCCTAAACCTTGTGGAAAGCCTTCCCAGAAGAGTTGAACTGTTATAGCTGTATTTTTCATAGCTATATTTTCACATTGTTGTGTACGGAACTGACCTGGAAGTGTAATATAGTGTAAATAGGAGTTCGTCATCAGAAGTAAATGACGCGTTATGAAGGCGTAATATGAGCGGCATATGTGCAGCGAATGATCTTCCTCTGAGTCATAACAGCGATCACGCAAGAGAAAACAGAGGCAGACAGCGCTGGAAGCCGCTAATGCTTATCAGATCGCATAAATCAGTGGAAAATTAATAGAAATCATGATTCTGTCTTAAAAAAAAAAAAGTAAATGTATCAATATTTCCAGATTTGAGCACTTTTGCACTAAAAGCCCTTCGCTTTTCAGTGAAGCTATGTGAGCACAGACAGAGGTACTTGTTCTCCGTGCGTCATTACTGATAACATCTATTGCGCCACTCTCTATCACCAGAAGCCAGTAATCAGGCCAAGAACTTAGGAATCATGTTTGACATTGACCTCAGTTTTAAAAAACGTATTAGTATTGTATTGTTTAAATGTCTTCATGGAACTGCCCCAATATACCTTTATAATTTGTTGAATAAATATGACCCAGCAAGATCACTCTGAACATCCAATAGTAATTTGTTGGCTGTGCCAAAAACAGCTAAAATTGCTGAGTCAGCCTTTAGTCATTTAGCCAAGCTATGGAACTCATAAAAGTGAAGCTATGCACTTTTATTAGCATCTCAAAACACATTTGTTCACTAGAGCCTTTACCTTGATTTATTTTATTGTATTTTATTATCTTCTATTATGTTTGATGTAAGATTTTATTTTTGGTTATCTTATTTCTATATATGTGTGTGTGTGTGTGCGTGTGTTTTCCTGTGTATTTCTCTTCTGTCAAGCACTTTCTAAACACTTTTTTAAAAGGTACTATATAAATAAAGCTTTACTTACTTATTTACTACCTGTTCATATTGATTTGAAATCACATCTTACCTGGAGTCTCTGTCCTTGGTATGGTAAGAGGTGAAGTCTGAAGCTGATCAGAGATCTGTAGTAATAGTCCTAATGTTTCATGAACAGAAATGTGAAATGTGTCTGTTTTGGCACATTCCCTTAAATACAGGGATGTGCAAGGGGTGGAGGTTGAAGGGGAGGTGCTTGAGTCAGTGCACATTTGACCATGAAATGCTTTCTGGTAGTATACACCAATTTTGTGTGAGGTACAGAGTAGATTTTATTCAAGATGTACACTTCTGAAAATTGTATCCAGATCTAATCTGTGAAGTGACGCCCTTGTAACGGTGGCT
Organism: Coreius guichenoti; assembly: GCA_039654105.1. NCBI lineage: Eukaryota > Metazoa > Chordata > Actinopteri > Cypriniformes > Gobionidae > Coreius > Coreius guichenoti. The sequence goes on from CM077178.1 coordinate 39,849,910, forward strand.
ACCTTAACGGTAGGATTTTAATTCCTTAAAATAATTTACTTCGGGCACCAGGCAGAATTAAATCTACCAAAAGAATTGAAGATAATAATTTAACCCATAAGAACTCAAACCACCAGTTACACAAATATAAATATCTAAGTAAAGAAATTCATTAACAAAAACATTCCACACAAAAATTAAATGCCAAATTGTAATGTATTGTATGTCAAACCAAAGAACAAAAAAACAATTCACACAGAATATTAATTCAAATACACAATTCAAGCAAAGTCTTTTGATGTGGCTTGTTGTGTATTAGTTCATGGGGGTTAAGACAAAACACAGTTTCAATAAAAAAATCATCAGTTCAAAATCCCCAAAAACAAATAAACAAGCCTTTTCCGGGATAGAAGTATGAAGGTGTGTGCGTGTGTGTGTGTTTGGTGTGTGAATAGCTGATGGCTGGAAGTTTACTGAGGAGGAGTGCTTTGTTGTTTAGTGAGTACCTGAAGTGAATCGGCAGCTTTATGACTCGCGCTCTGCAGTCGACATCGGAGATCCAAAAGGGCGGCGAACAATCCCCTTTATCCGATGCAACCTGAGCATACCCGGGATGAACGCCAGCGGGTGGATCCGGTAACGCTCTGCAGGCGACCTCGAAAAGGCAGGACACACACGACCAGTGGACGCGCTAGGAACCCGACTCGCCATCGTCTGTGCCAAACAACGTTCTGCAGTCAGGAAGATCCTCTTTTGGTGCAGTACACTCAGTTTTAGCAAACCCAGCGTGCATTTGATTCAAACTGCCCACGACTCGACTCGGCGGCCTCTGTTGTCTGCACTCTCACAGCCACTCCACACGTCACTGTTACCTCTCTTCCCCACTGCTTCTTCCACTTCCTCTTTTATTTGGTTATTTCCGCTCATGATCCTCCACACCTTTCTCCTGATTGGCTCTTGCATTTGTGATATTAAAAAATGGTGCGGTTCACCCCGAAACCGTCACACCCTGTCCCAAATGGCTTACAGTGACCGTGTACATGCACCCTCAGTGTGCACTTCTGCTGCAGTACACTTCACCAACAGTCAAAGCAGCGTTTCATTATTCAATGTTTTATTTGTTTAGGGACAGATACAATAAACAGAGATAAAACTGGAACAACAGCAAACCAATGGATGGATCATAATGCTTTTAGCTAAAGCTAATTTGCAACACTTGTCCCTTGGAAGGCTTTTATATATTACTTGAAAAAAAAATATATATATATATTCTAAAAAAATTAAAACCAATTACACCTTAATTTAGCGATTGTCAGGTTGGCGTCTCTTGACAAAAAGTGACATCAACTAAGATACTGAATCATACAAATTTTCTACTATTTGACTTAATTTAAATATTTCGTCTATTTAAATATTTAAAATCTCGTACGATATGATACATGATATAAGTTTCTCTGTCGCACTCTGCTGTAATGTTTTTTTTTTTTTTTATTACATTTTTAGTATTATTGTTTTAATTAGAGGATATTGATAGAAAATGTGTAATAGGAAAACTATGAAGGGAAGAGAATAAAACCGGGCCAAATTTTTCATATGGGAAGTACTGTATGTCATGAAGCTCAGTGCAAGTAGTCAATGACTGTGTGTACTGGGTTCTTCAGCTCCGGCCCTTGAGGTCCACTGCCTTAAATCAACCCTTGTGAACTTAGCACTGCAAACATGTGTTGTGACAGAGGAAAAGTTCAATATTCAGAAGAAAACAAGCATGTTTTAATGTTTAACAGAAAAACAGCCTTAGTCACAGAGGAGTTACAGGATGAACCATACACGGGAATATAAAATGAATGTCCACAGCTTGAGTATTTGAATGTATGTAAAAAGTCACCATCTCATGTGTTAGCACTTTAAACGGCTCCTCTTTTCTGCTTTCAATATGAAATCAAAAAACAACTGAACTCTACGTGCACGACCTGTCATTTATTCAAATAATTATTTCTGAAGTCATGATTTAGAGGAAAGAAGAACTGAACAAAAGGAGAGAATGTATTAATTACCAACTGATAACGTAACCGACATTTTTTTGTATTTTTGAACTGCATCGAGTTATACCAGTATGACTATAAGAATATGAATATAAAGGAAATACCTTTACCACAGTGTAACACTGGTGCCTGCCTTTAACTTAAATACATTTTTCCTATTAAGAAAACTTTGGGCGCCAGACAGTTTAAAACGGACAAAAATTAAACAACCCAGAGTAGCAAAGAAAAGCGATTACACAAAGAAACAGAAATATTTCAAAACAAGCTTCAATTTAACAGGAATGTAGACTTCCGGTTCTGGATGCGAATGGAGTATACGACGCGTCTACCTCGTGCTCCCTGTACAGATCTTTCTTTTGTTATCAGTTAACAATCCTCTACTTGTTTAATTTTTTCGAATGTAATGGGATAATTAACTACGGAAGCAGAAAAAATGGCATCTAAATCAGCCAAACAAGCTAAGAAAGATATCGCCGCTAAAGACGATGTGTTTGCAGCTCATGGCAAGGTTAGCATGTTGGCCTTGACTAGCTTATTGCTAATAAGCTTATAGCTTATTACTAGCAGTCGACGGCTGCCACGTCTGCATCAAGCCACCAAGCGGCCCTGATGGTCAGTGCTACAGGAACTGTTCCCATCCATTATCCTGCAGACAGTTTGTGGCTGCTTCATTGACACCTACATGGGCTGGCCCGGGTCAGTGCATGACGCACGAGTGCTCCGCCACAGCCCACTGTACGGGAGGTCAGTGTACCCTCCTCCAGGGCACTTCATCCTGGCTATCCGTGTCTCCAACACCCACTCCCCCTCATCACTCCCTACAAGAGGCCAGTACAAGGTGTGTACCTCACATAAGGGAATTGAAAATATACAAACCCGATTCCAAAAAAGTTGGGACACTGTACAAATTGTGAATAAAAACAGAATGCAATGATGTGGAAGCTTCAAATTTCAATATTTTATTCAGAATACAACATAGATGACATATCAAATGTTTAAACTGAGAAAATGTATCATTTTAAGGGAAAAATAAGTTGATTTTAAATTTCATGGCATCAACACATCTCAAAAAAGTTGGGACAAGGCCATGTTTACCACTGTGTGGCATCCCCTCTTCTTTTTATAACAGTCTGCAAACGTCTGGGGACTGAGGAGACAAGTTGCTCAAGTTTAGGAATAGGAATGTTGTCCCATTCTTGTCTAATACAGGCTTCTAGTTGCTCCACTGTCTTAGGTCTTCTTTGTCGCATCTTCCTCTTTATGATGCGCCAAATGTTTTCTATGGGTGAAAGATCTGGACTGCAGGCTGGCCATTTCAGTACCCGGATCCTTCTTCTACGCAGCCATGATGTTGTAATTGATGCAGTATGTGGTCTGGCATTGTCATGTTGGAAAATGCAAGGTCTTCCCTGAAAGAGACGACGTCTGGATGGGAGCATATGTTGTTCTAGAACTTGGATACACCTTTCAGCATTGATGGTGCCTTTCCAGATGTGTAAGCTGCCCATGCCACACGCACTCATGCAACCCCATACCATCAGAGATGCAGGCTTCTGAACTGAGCGCTGATAACAACTTGGGTTGTCCTTGTCCTCTTTAGTCCGGATGACATGGCGTCCCAGTTTTCCAAAAAGAACTTCATATTTTGATTCGTCTGACCACAGAACAGTTTTCCACTTTGCCACAGTCCATTTTAAATGAGCCTTGGCCCAGAGAAAACGGCTGCGCTTCTGGATCATGTTTAGATATGGCTTCTTTTTTGACCTATAGAGTTTTAGCCGGCAACGGCGAATGGCACGGTGGATTGTGTTCACCGACAATGTTTTCTGGAAGTATTCCTGAGCCCATGTTGTGATTTCCATTACAGTAGCATTCCTGTATGTGATGCAGTGCCGTCTAAGGGCCCGAAGATCACAGGCATCCAGTATGGTTTTCCGGCCTTGGCCCTTACGCACAGAGATTGTTCCAGATTCTCTGAATCTTTGGATGATATTATGCACTGTAGATGATGATAACTTCAAACTCTTTGCAATTTTTCTCTGAGAAACTCCTTTCTGATATTGCTCCACTATTTTTCGCCGCAGCATTGGGGGAATTGGTGATCCTCTGGCCATCTTGACTTCTGAGAGACACTGCCACTCTGAGAGGCTCTTTTTATACCCAATCATGTTGCCAATTGACCTAATAAGTTGCAAATTGGTCCTCCAGCTGTTCCTTATATGTACATTTAACTTTTCCGGCCTCTTATTGCTACCTGTCCCAACTTTTTTGGAATGTGTAGCTCTCATGAAATCCAAAATGAGCCAATATTTGGCATGACATTTCAAAATGTCTCACTTTCAACATTTGATATGTTATCTATATTCTATTGTGAATAAAATATAAGTTTATGAGATTTGTAAATTATTGCATTCCTTTTTTATTCACAATTTGTACAGTGTCCCAACTTTTTTGGAATCGGGTTTGTATTTAAAAAGTACTGCAAAAGAATAAACTTCCGTTTCAGGTCATAATAGCCTGTGCCATCCTCCATAACATCTGCCTTGGGGTTGGTGACATCATGGGCCTGGAGGATGAGCACGAGGAGGATCAGGATGTGGCGCAGGATGAGGGGGAGCAGGGTTTGGAGGCAGTCGGTGGTGCTCCGTGGCGTGACCAGCTGTCTGCAGGTGTCTGCCCTTGAGGAGGGACCCGCTGACCATGACTGTCTGTAACAGGCAAGTAAGAGAATCATAAAGCTACGATGCATAAGAAAAAAAAGTTAAATGGTGTTGCTTTCACTCTCTGACAGTCGGGCGCGCTTATGAAACAGCTTTCTCGTCTTGAACTACTCTTAAATTTAGTTTAATTTAAGCTGTTTCAAAGACCAATGTTTGAAATTCAAGAACCGTGAAGCCTGTTATTAACTAACAAATGTTACGTGTTTTTGTGTAGATCCAAACATTATAATAGCTAAACTAACACAATACATGAAGAACGCGTTAGCTAACACAACATTAAAAAGTAACCGTAGTTAAAAACCTGTAATATTGAGTTAAAACATATAGGCTATTAAGACACAAACCAACACATTCTCACCTGTGAAAGGTTATCCCATTTAAATCGCGCTGGGTTTTACAGAGTTTTACAGAGGCTGCGCAGTTTTTTTTTAATGCGAGTGATGACAGCATCTGAAGTGTTGATGTGTGTTGACCGCTCCAAAATGGCGGTGCGTCGACGTGCCTGGAGCGGTCGAATGAGGCATCTACATATACATATCTATGGTGTCGTGTACACCTCTCTCTCTTGCATCCCCGCTGACTTCGGGAGACTGAGCAACCCATCAAAATAAAAGTCCCTTAGAGTAAATATGTCTGTTACACTAGAATATGAAATAGTTTAGTCAAACTATTCTTAGCATGAATATAAAGATAAGATCCTAAGATTTGAATTTAGTATTTTTCATGTCATTAGCCTTTATTGTTTAGAGCATAAGAAACAAATGGGGAAAAAATCATTTTGAAAAATTATATTTTATTCATATGTTATGCTATGTCCTCGATAAGTGGACACCAGGACTGTTGTTTAAAAAATAAAATGACATGAAATGTCAACATGGATAGACAAAATCAATATGAATTTTTTTTTTTTCATTCACCAATTAATTTTCAGGTTTCATGATTTTTTAACCAAACTTTAAAGATGATTCTCTACTAAGTTATGAAAGGTATAACAGAATGAATTATACATATATACATCTACCATTTTATTTTATGCAATATGTTGGTAAAATGGACATAAATGGCTTTTCCCATTCAATGCAATGTATCTATACACGGGATCTAATTTGCATATTAATGTGTTCTTGGAGCAACATGTAATGAAAAAAGATGTGTAATAATGGGAGTAATAGTTGGCAACATTTTCATGATAATATCTAATATTTTATAGGAATGTAATTTAATACATAGGAATATGTAATTTCTTTCCCTATTCACTTGCTGTGTCTCCCAGAATGCCTGATAAACATGCTTTAAGTCCCGGTGTCCTCTATAGTGGACATGTATGAAACCAATGCCCTGTTTTGTAACAGAAAGTCACATTTTGATTAGAAACCCCATAACATTTTCCTGAGATGTTGATTTATAACAAAAACAAATGGAATCTGTGAAAAGCCCTGAATGTGCTCTTTACAGGACGTCCAGACTCAAAACTGTGACGTGTGTGGTGTCAGAGAAATCCACTCAAATATAATGTCCTCGTGCGTGGACAGTGGCACCCGGGAGGTTAAGCAAATTCATAACTGTTTGTAGATGGATCTTTCACAATAGTTAAGCAACCGCTGAGATTCATCTCTGGAAGATGTGACATCATCACCTAATGACGCACAGGCGCAATACTTGACATACAAAACAATGACACGCAACAAATAATAAAAACGAAACCACCCACACAAACTGATAAAAGCCAGCACAGAGAAAAACAACAAGAATCAAGAAACTGCACAGCATAATTTATTCATGCCGCACTGCATGCTGGGTACCTTCATAGTACATGTGCACTGTAGAAATACAGTATGATGTTGTTTGTTTACAGTAAATTATGTTTTCCAATACTTTAAACTCCCAATAAAACCATGTCTTTTTTACAACTGCACTTTTTAGATAGAAGAGAAGTCGTACTGTGAAAGTAATGCAGTTATTAACCTGGAGTATACTGTAACTTCACACTAAATGTTTAACAGTGCATGGTAAAAATGAACTTCTGAAATGTTCTACCCTTACATGTGAATGAATTTGTGTTGATATTTAGAGGTGTGTTATTTTCTCTTATACAGTGCATATGTAGGAGTCCCTTTTGTAGGAGATGATGTGTATTCTGGCACTTTCAAGGTCCATTTTAAAGCTTTTTCCAGCACCTTACACCACCGTAAATTGCATACCAATACATAGTCAAAATTATTATTTAGTGTTTTTATCACATTAAAAGAGATAATGCTATAAACAGCCAAAATTGTGTTTCGTAATAGCAGAAGGATCAGATATTTAAGCAAATCACAAGTTTTATTTTTCAAAGTGTATCACTGTCTAAGTAGACTTTGCTTACTATCTAACCTGCCTGAGTCAATGTAAAAACAATTACCCCAAACAAAATCACTCGACAGGTTCACTTCACTTTCAATTAATTTAGTGAAAATATAAAAAATCAAACATTCGTCTTTGAGGTAGACAGTCAATCAGATTCAGATCATTGACCTTTTTTAACAATATTGTGCAAATCAAAACAACTTGAGTTGTCAAACACAGAATTAACAACACAAAATTGTGCAAAAGTATATGCAGCCAAAAGTGCTACTACATGTGCTTTATAAAGATTAGGCCAAAAGTTGCATTTCATGTATATAGTCTATAACCTCAAAGTGCCTATTTAACTTAATTTAATTTAACAAAATCAACTCAACAAGATGTGTAAATGTAAACAAGTCAACTTAAAGTTGACTTCAGTGGGCTTTATCCACTCAAAAAAAACAACAAAAATACACCAAACAACACAAAACACTGCAAAACTAAACAAATCAACTTAAGTGGCCTTTATCGCTCTCTGTTGAATAAAACAAACAAAAAAACTGCACTAAACACAGAACATTGATCCTTGATCCTTGAGGCCTTGATCTCAGCTATCTCCTGCATTACTCCTTTCCTCTTCTGAGCAGTCTGCTCATCTTGTTTTCGACGTTTTTGGTCATCCAGGTAATTGTGATATTTCTGCCTGGCAGCAGCTGCAGAGAGGAGTAGCTCCTTCGTGTAGACTATTTTGAGCAGCCCTCCAATATGGTTCACATGGTCATGAATGATCCGCTGAGCAATCAAAGAATGCTCTTTCAGGTTCTCCACCATCACCTCTTTGTTAACTGAAAGCCCTCTCTCAACAGAGGCTTGACCATGGGAGAGGACCAGGACGAGTTTTACTACCTCCCAGAGATGGCAAAACTCTGCCTTGTTTGATAAATGTTCAAATGTTCTGGTTGCCTGATGTGGATTAGAAGACTGGACTGGAGGAGTGGATGTGGGTGGTACTCCACCGGCTGCTTCCACTGCACTGTCCCTGCTGGTTGTATGGATGGATGTAGCTGTGCTTTTCTGCACAAAAAAATCACTTACTACTGGACCTGGATTCAGATGACTTCGCATCAGGTCTTGATGCTTTTTTCCTAAATAACAACAAAAATAGGAGGGAAATGTTATTTTTTGTATTAATTATGTTTATTCTCAATACAATTATCAGTAAGATGCTGAAAATTATAGTTGTCAGTTAACTATGTTGCTGTATAAATCCTGAATTATCATCTTTAAAATGTCTAATCTCATCATAGTTCATAACATACAGTTTTTGAGGATTTGAGCCAAATGACATGCAGCTGGGTCATTCTGTCAAATCAGACAAAATCCACGAAAACAGTTGCTGCACCCTCTTAGATTAACCCTCTGAACACGCCGGCGCGTTTTGCTGGATTTTTCCTCATGACAGTGTAAAACAACTTAAAATACTCCGTCATTTTTGGCCTCACAGACATGAGAGATATGTCTTTACAAAGCTTAAAGTGTCTACTTTTATTTATGTACACTCAAAATAAAAACTAAATGTTGTGCTTTTTCACTAAATAAAGAATACTTGCCACACACACGACATATATCTCTTTATAAAGCTTGGAATGTCTACTTTTAAATGAAGTAATTTATATAAAAAACAAATATTCTCTGTTTATGTAATCCGTATGAAAACAGCGAGAGGTAGAGTTCCTCAAGCGGAGCCTCATTATCTTTAATGTGACCACACTCACACCTGCGCGCAAAGAGATTCACATGCTAATCGTCCACGTGAAGGAACGCAAACCTGTAAACGCCCCCCCACCACCTCAAAACGAAGACTCGTCTTCATTCTTCTGATTTTCATCGAGTTTGGAAGACACGCTGTGAGTTTACCTTGGATTTACCTCAGAAGAAGAAGAACGTGATTTTAAGATGATAATTTTTATGGTGAAACATTTCTTCTCACTTATATTAGCGTTATTGATGCATAAACTTTACATTGTAGGCTACTAGTTGAACTATTGCCAGACTAAAATGTGTGAAATCAACAGAAACATGTTGAAATATGAAATATAGACAGGTAGGCAACCTAAACAAAGATACACATACGACATGGGGATCTCTTATGCTCTATAATATTAAACACAGCATGATCTTAAAAGTAGGGTTGCCAACTGTCCCGTATTAGCCCGGACGTCCCGTTTATTGGGCCTAAATGTCCCGTACGTGACTTCCCGTGTCCCATTTATTGACTGCTACGCTCATCTAACCACTGACTTTTACTCAAGTTCGTTATTTTAAATGTAGATGCGCGCACAAAATAGAGAGCAACGGCGTCGTGATGCTCATGCGTTGCAGCGCGCTCGTTTTTCCCAGGTGTGTCTATGCGCAGCGAGATATAAACGCTTATCAACGGCAGACACCACGGGAGCGTTTAGTTTGTTCTGCAAACTAGGTGTGTTCGAGTAAAAAGCCTTTAAACGTGGCAGGAACATCTGTTTGTGTATGCATTTGTAGATTATATTGCAAACAAGTCATGATATTCAACTGTGATACTGTAATGGGAGATCCAGTTGTGTTCATTATTTTCAGGATTCTTTGATGAATAGAAAGTAAAAAAACAGCATTAATCTGAAATAGAAAGCTTTTGTAACATTAAAATGTCTTTACTGCCTCTCTTGACACGTTTAATGCATTCTTGCTGAACAAAACTACTAATTTCTTTAAAAAAATTATTAATAAAACTATTATTTTAAAACAAATTCTTACTGACCCCAAGCTTTTGAACAGTAGTGTATAATGCTACAAAAGCTTTAGATGGTTTGTGTGTAACAATTGACATTTATTTCTATGATGTTAAAATTCTTTTTAAGATTAAATTGTGCATTAATAGGTTAAGCAAATCAAATGTGTTTATATTTGAGAGCCTTTTATACACACACTTAACTGCAGACACTGAAATGACACACACTTTGAGTGTCCCTTATAAAGAACCACGATTGTCCCACTTTTTGTCCTTCATTATGTATATTTGGATTATGTTGTGTTGTAAATTCAAAAAGCCATTCTTTTAATCTCTTCACATTCTTTGTTCTAGTTCCCTCACAGTCATTCAGCTGATATAGGACCATCAGGGGAGGGTCTTTGTCTTTCCAGGTGTGAAACACATCAATATTCATGATGATACACGCCCTCCCCACATAAGCCTTCCTGACACAAAACATGTCTATCAATATATTTAAATCAATATATTGTTTTATGTGAATGAGTGGCCAGAGTGATTTTTTTTTTACATCGTCTTGAAACAAAAAATTCTAGCCTACGTGATCCAGTTTTCAAAAGTCTTGTGAACAAATATTCAGTATGGGTTTTATGGCCTTATAACAGTGACTTATTTTTTTTTTCTTTCCACAAACCATGCATAAACGCCATTTTCTCAAAACTACAAACTTTTACACACATGCTGCTCACATATTGTAGCAGAGTTTGTGCTGAATACAGAGTAATCAGACTTTAGCCATGAAAATGTTACAAGTAACAGAAACAAGCACAAATGTCAGGACATGTCAAAACACCTCCAGGACCCAGAAAACAGCTCAGGGTTCAGAGGGTTGCCTCAAGATTTTGTCTTGATGTTTCCAGTCAAAATGTCTAAAGATTCTTAAATCAAAATGCATTTTCTACAAATAACATAAGGTATTTAGCCTTGATTCCTCAGGGGAAAAAAAATATTTAAGAGCATTTTTATTATTTTGCTAATTATCTGCCAGTGTGTTAAAAAAAAAAGTTTCCTTTTGCATTAAGATTATTTTTCTTATCCCACTGACAGATAATTTTACTTGTTTTAAGTAAAATGCACTTAATTTAGATCCCCCCAGGAAACAAGACTAAATATCTTATAGAATTTTTCTTATATAGAAAATGCATCTTGATTTAAGAATTTCTAAATATTTTTACCAGGCCTAGTAGACAAAAATACTTTTTTTGCAGCGTGAATGAATGAATGAAGTATTTAAACACCACTGGCACTTTAAAAAGGGGAAGGAGACCGAAAGAAACTGGGTTTACCGAAGAAAACCTGCCCCTGACCAGGCTAGGTTCACAGAGTAAGTTACCATGGTAACTGACTCTGAGTATAAGTTACCTCTCTTTCAGAAACTGGCTTGACTTACCCTGCTTTCTCGGGTTTGACATACCTTCCATTCTGAAACAGAGTTTCCCTAACTTCAGGGTTAACATACTCTGTTATCACTTTCAGAAAGGAGGATTTCACTTAACCTGCTTTCTGAAACGGGCCCCTGCAGTCCAAACCCCTGGATTTTCTTCACACAGCAGCAAAATAGACTTAAAATACATCGGCATTTATGGTCATACAGATAAAGCAATACATCATTTGAAACCATAAAAGGTCTTTATATGTGTCGACTTACAATCAGAACTAAACATTATGCTTTTATAAAATAAAGAAAACAAACAGTGTGCTTTCTGCCGTCTCTAAACTGAAACAAAACTCAGCGAATACTTGTCACACAGACATGAGCAATATACACTCACCTAAAGGATTATTAGGAACACCATACTAATACTGTGTTTGACCCCCTTTCGCCTTCAGAACTGCCTTAATTCTACGTGGCATTGATTCAACAAGGTGCTGAAAGCATTCTTTAGAAATGTTGGCCCATATTGATAGGATAGCATCTTGCAGTTGATGGAGATTTGTGGGATGCACATCCAGGGCACGAAGCAAAATCAAGTATTCTCTGTTTATGTAATCTGTATGAAGAGAGAGAGAGAGAGAGAGAGAGAGAGATGTCAGCTCGGTAAAACAAATCAAGTTTAATCAGATTCATATACTTTACGGCATCTTGGGACGCGGTGTAATGGAAATTTTGATCATAACAAACTATATCAAACCATATAAGGCATTTTTAATTATATTAAGCTTATATAAGATGTTTTTGTTAAATATAAGGGGAATTCTAGTTTTCTGTAGTAAACACATTCTTGTTTGATAAAACGTTGATACTCTTCTCAATAGAACTAGTGTGTTCGTGTCTGTAGCCTTGAACAAGTTCTCAGAAAGTTCAAGGTGTGACAGATGCAGATAACACCAACTAAGGAGTTTGTTATTGTGTTATTGTGTTATTGGCCCTCACCCATTGAAATGAGAGTATAAAAGAACGAGTGAGGGGCTTTGGTTCTTGTCTTTTCTGACTGCACAACTCTGTATGTCTGAATTGACCTTCTTGGCAAGAATAAATGCTTTTTAAAGACACTTTGCTTGTGTTTTTCAATTCCAGCTTCACCATGATAATTATTAAAGTTTCTTTTTTCCACGACACGGTGAGGAATAATCCTGGAATAATTTTCCTCAGAAGAAGAGCTGGTTTCTGTTTCATAGAGGAGCAACGGATCCAGCCGAGGATTGTGATGGGTAAGTTTGTTCTTAAGATCTTTATTATAATCATGATATATACCCTCAATTCATCCTAAGTGTATATGACATTCTTACAATCAGAGTTATATTAAACAATGTCCTGGCTCTTCCCAGCTTTATAATGGCAGCCCAAAATTTGAAGACCAAAAAAGTGCATCCATCCATCATATAACTGCTCCACACGGCTCCGGGGGTTAATAAAGGCCTTCTGAAGCGAAGCCATGCGTTTGTGTAAGAAAAATATCCATATTTAACACGTTATAAAGTAAAATATCTTGCTTCCGCCAGACCGCTTTCCGTATTCAAATGTCAGGGCGAGTCAAAACTTCTCCAGTGCCTCAAAACCCCCTCAGGCCCCAGAGAGTTAAAGTGAGGACAAGATGGGAGACACTTGACACTCAATAGAATCGCCATTGGCTAGTACATTTTTTTGTTTACTCGCCAGACTGATATTCTATTTTATTTATATTAGTGCTGTCAAATCGATTAATCGCGATTATGTAAAGTTTTTTTTACATAATATATGTGTGTGTAGAAATGTTTTTTATATTTATATATAAAATATTTATATATAATATAAATTATATGAATATATATACACAGTATATACATGCAAATATTTCTTAAATATATACATGTGTGTGTATTCAAATATACACCTATATCGAGATCTACATCTATATTATATATCGAGATTAATTGTTTGACAGCCCTAATATTTTATATATATATATACTACTGGAAAAACCGGCATATCTTCTGCTTGTTCTTAAAAGCTGAATAATTCCAAATGAACTCCGTTGTTTTGACAGGAAAATACAACAAAGAGTATGGTTTACATGTAGCTCGTCGATTCTGCGTGGTATTTAAGACTCTCTCTCTTTGTGTGTGTGTGTGTGTGAGAGAGAGAAACAGCACTCTCGGCAAAGCAACGGCGAGTTGTGTGCCTTCACACTAGAGTTTACGGTACGTCAGATACAGGTACGCTCGCATCCGTTGAGCTGAACTGAAATAGACAGATCGCTTGACGGAGAGCGAAACTCCGTTTCTCTGAGTGTTCAGCGAGTGAAAATATATCTATGCTAAACTTATTCTTAGCCTCTTAGACAAAATCTATGCATTTATTAGCCAATGGCTAATGATAGATATTATTTAGTCGCCCAGAGTGAAGATTTACTAACATATGCGAGTGTTTTACTCGCATTGTAGAGGGTTGTTCTGTGTGGAGTGGGGGTACCAGAAGTCTAGAAAGGTCTGTCTCAGAAAGATCAAGCATGCACCTCTAGTCGTGTCTTGGAGATGGATGAAGAAGCCATTTTACAAGTGCTGGAGTCCAAAACTGTATGTAGGGTACTTTATTCCGCTAATGATGATGTTTTTTACCATTTGTTTTCTTTATTAACCATGACTTTTATATTTAGCCAAAGAAAGAAGCCTTGGTGAAAGCCTGCAATGCCCTTGGACTATCACACGTGGGTAGTACCACTGACTTAATAAATGGACTTGATGAGCTACTCCTTTCCAAGGACTTGTACCCCAAGATGTTTGTTAACACTGACTATGTTTACATGTGCACCAATAATGCGACTATTTATAATAATCAGAGTAAGGTCTTGATCGCAGTAAGATGTTTACATGACATGAGCAGAACTCTTCACTCCAGTTTACATGCAATTTTCATTATTCTGATTATTCGCTAATAAGTATGGTTATACCACACTCAGATAGGCATACAGTATGCATGTCACCGGCCATTGTTTTAATCTACTCGCATCAAATTCATAATACATTTTTATGGACGTAGCTTACTGGATATTATTCGGCGGCGTGATGAACATCGTAATGCCGGGGTTGTCTTCTGCCATCATGTTCTTCGCACCGTCTAGATGAAGATACGAAGCAGAGACTGCGCAGCGAGTTGTGTTGACAGAGTTTAGTGATTTGGAGAAGAGAAAACTTCAGAATAATGTCAGTTCATTCACAACACACAGTATCTGTGTATGTCCGCGCACATGCGCACTTGGGTCAGAATGGTAATAATGCGATTAAGGTGTTTACATGCCTGTTTATTGCGATTAAAATTGGCGTACACCACCTAGTTTAATGCGACTATGGTTACTACAATCGCATTAGTTTGATCGAAGTATTGCATTTACATGAGGTAAAGTTTAATCACAATATTGTCAAAATCCTATTATAATCGCATTATGAGGGAGCATGTAAACGTAGTCACTGAGGTTGGCAAAGTCGCCGGCGACTTAACCTCATTTTTTTTCTTATCAGTGCGAAAGAGACTCAAAATACTCTGTCGATTTTGGTCACAAGTTATACATGATTATAATCTGTTAAGTTTCTACTTTTATTTGTGTATACTCACAATAAAAACAAAATGTGGTGCTTTTTGCAAAATAAAGAAAACAAACATGATGCGCGATCTGCAGCCTCTCTCTCAATTAAGTCTATTCTGATACTCTTCAGAAGATGAACTGTAACTTAGTGAATACTAGTCACACAAACATGAGACATATGTCTAAAGCAACGTTGAAATGTCAGGTTTTAAATAATCAAATCGAAAACAAATATTCTGTGTTTATGTAATCTGTTTGAAAAGAGAGAGATGTCAGTTGTTCGCCAGCTTCTTCATTATCCGCTAATGCGGCCACGCCCACGGAGCGCGCGTTCTTTTGAGATTCAAATACTGACACGATACATGAGAGTATCTGCATCCACTCGAATAAACACACCAAGATTCGTGCATGTTCTTTACATCGTTTTGAGACGCGGTGGGGAATAATCCTGGAATAATTTACCTCAGAAGAAAAGCTGTTTATTTCTAAGAGTAACTGATCCAGCCGAGGATTGTGAGGTAAGTTTATTCTGTTAGTTTTCTGTGAATATTAAACCACAAAAAGACTGTTTAAATATGAATCCTGCATGTGTCTGTGTGACGTATTAAACTGCAGATTAACATTTATAGGCTCTATAATATAACAAATTTGTTACATAAAATGTCATAGACGTAAGACTGTTTAGACAAGATTTCTTTGGCCTGTTTTGGACAGATTATGAAGTGTTTACTGTAAAATAGCCTAGTGTCACATCAATAAAGATTTTATTCGCAAATGTCTGCTCAGATGCTATAAATAGGCTACGGTAGCCTACCAGTCAAACGTTTTGTGTACAATACTTCTTGTAGCCATTAAAACGTATTTTGTTTCATATTGATGTTTAAATATTGTAGCCTAATGTTATTTTTTAAATTCATCTATGTTGATTATGAATCGATCGCGATCATGCATTGCACGGCACGTCTCATGAATGAACTGAAACTTAATGATATTTGAGAATTGTGTGTATGGGATAGTTTACAAAATCAAATGATTCAGAAAATGTTTGCCATTGAAATGACTGGGGAAAAAGTGTCCCAATCAACCTGAATTCACACTATACTCTTTGAAATCATAATTGCATTGCATTGCGGTTTTAAATCCCAAATATTTTACTTATAACATTCATCATTACTTCAGTTATTTGTATTTACTGAATACTGCATTGTGCTCTATGTCACAATATTACTTTTTTTATCATGAGACAAAAACATTAAAAATAGTAGTCAAATCTTTTGATAATTTTAAATATAATAGCCCTTTATAATGTGCCTTTGGCTCTCACTTTGTATTATTGACTATATTCTAAATAAACTACAACAAAATATATTCATTTTGTCCTGTTCCTTAGTTCCCTCTCACATATAAAGGCTCATTCATTATGCAGCTCATAATGTCTTTTGTTTTCTCAGTTGTAAATCACAGCATTCAGGGCTGGACTGATAATCGGGCATACCGGGCATTTTCCCGGTGGGCCGACGCACTTTGGGGCCGTTACAAGGTTATTTTTTTTTTTTTTTGCCACGGACTGGCCCATCATGCAGGGACAGCGGCCCATTGGTTTGTCTTCTGAATTGACAGGCCAAAGCGAGAGAGACCTCCCCTCCTCCATATTCATAGACTGTGTCTATTAGGCGCTGTTTTTAAATTTTTTTATTTTTATATTTGAGCGCATGGGAAACTGCAAAAGGCGCATATCCACACAGCGCTGCCGCTGACGAACGTATGCTGTGTTTCTACTGCTCTATGAAGTGATGAACGGCTCTTTGACTCCGAAGTTTGTTTTATACAATCGTGTGATATGGCAACATTACAGGTTCTGTGGTGGATCAGCTGAAAACAGCCGCGAGCATGTAAACACATGACGAGGTAAATTGGAAAACGGCAATACACACAACTACAAACTTGTCACTCTAGCACAACCACAATTCACCTTGCAGCTACTAACAGTGCAGAAATATGGTGTTTTGGCAGAAATGTATTTATTAAAAATGTTGCCATTATTACTTAAATTAAATATTGTGGAATATAAATCACTTTTATAAAGGGTGTTTTTGTATTTTCTACTTTTGTATTACAAATTCAATAGTTTATTATTATTTATTTATTTTAGAAACCATATACCCATGGTAATGAGGAGCATAGTTTTACCTGTGATTATCTTACAGTTAATGAAACTGGCCTACAGGTAAACTGTCATTAGGGTAATTAAAGGATAATTCAACAAAACAGCTTTAAAGCCTGGATCCCATGAATTAAGGACAAAGCTTTTTTCTCTTTAAATGTTTTATGAACTTTTTTAATAGTTCTAATTAAATTTAATTAAATGTTATTTCAATGAGAACCTCATGAAAGATAGATATCAGTGTCTTACATAAATTAGGTGTTAACTCTTGAAAAAGATGATTGTTTTTATAAATATCTTCTTTTGTGTTTCACTGAAGAGAGTAAGTCAAACATGTTTGGAACGACATGAGAGTAAGTAAATGATGACAGCATTTAAAAGCAGTAAATTTACTTTACTGCATCCTAGCTCAAAATCAGCGCTTTACTGTCAAGTGCATTTCTGTGTGACAAAAAAGCATTTGCAGTAAATTCAATAATATCCATCATTATTTGTCCCTGTCCTAGTTTTATTTATTTACTCCAATTTAAGGCCCTAACCCCAGCAAAAACATTCACAGGGAACTCATGGGACGGGTGGGCTGGGTTTGCCAGGGCCGAATTTTATCCCCAGTCCAGCCCTGACAGCATTATTCATGATCGTTCACGCCTCTTTGCATACGGGCTTTGTAAAGAAAAAGTGTCTTACAAAATGTAAATCAATATATTGTGTTATGTGAATGAGTAGGCACAATGATTCTCACATCAGTTTGAAGCAAAAACTCTAGGTAACAACACCCATTAGTCAAAAGTATTGTGGACACACATCTATTGTGTGTTTTGAGGCCATTTTTTCAAAAACCATGCATAAATGTTATTCTCTCAAAATACAAGCATGTTGTTGCTCTCATATTATGGTAGCCCAGTTTGTGCTGAATACAGTGTAATGACACTTTTGCCATTAATGTGTTTATAAGCAACTGAAAAAAGCACAAATGTCAGAGCATGTCAAAACTTCTAAAGGGCCCCAAAACTGGCTCAGACCCCTAGGGGTTAATAGCCTGACGTCGTCATACTCAGATTCTAGTCAGAATATGAGTCTGCTCCTGCTCCTGCTCCATTGGGCTGTGATTATGGGGCGCTTCAACCGAACCAGGAAAGAAAATGCCTCTGCACTCAATTGGATAGACCTACAACCAATCAGAGCAACGGAGTAACGAGCGACGCATAGTTGTCAACAGAACTCAACTGCACGCACGCTGGAAGAAGTAGAAGAAGAAAATGAGTGTAAACCACTGATCTATATAGAGATCAGTGATGTAAACGACCTTTGTCGGTGTTGTAAAAAGAATTTAAGGATACACGAAGTACTTACCAACACGATCATCATTTTTGAGAGAAATAGTAAAGGTGAATGCATATACGAGCAAGTTCTCCGTTTAGGATTAGAACGAATTCAACCCAAGCGCTCTTTGGTGACCTGGATGATTACGTTGCGTTATCTGTCCATCATCATATAAAGCCCGCCCTGACGATTTGATTGGTCCGAACAGCTCTGGTTCGAGCATAGTTGCTCCACAACGGATCAAGTCCAGACTTCCCGACCTCAAATGTTGTGGGCGGGGCTAAGTTCGGCTGGCATCCAGGCTAAGGGGTTAACAATCAAGCAGGGAGAATATGACACCAGTGCAAAAACAGTGTGTGTGACTCACCAGAAAGCCTTGAAAGCTTCATAAATTTCCAGTCTGACTGCATACGAGAGCAGCGTTGTGTTTTATGTCTAATGTAATTTACTTATTTATTTTGCTTGATATCAGAAGTAATCTACTTTAGTGGGACTTCTGGCTGTTACACTTGGCATTAACATGCGATCATCAGTCGATCAGGACACGGCGCGTTTACGTTTGTTCACATCACGTGTTCTCTGTATCTGGATAACTAATCGACTTTATGTTTCCCACAAAATATTTAAATGAGGTATTTATGACAGAGTGTAAAACAACTTTCGCTTAATCCTCTATCAATGGCAATGCCCGTAGACCACAGGAGTTTTGTGATGTATTCATATACAATCAATCTCGTGTAGTTTAGTTTAGTTTATTTATATTGCACAATAAAACAAGTCGCTGCCCATTGTGCTGTACAAACATTTTAAAAACAATATACACTCATCTAAAGGATTATTAGGAACACCATACTAATACTGTGTTTGACCCCCTTTCGCCTTCAGAACTGCCTTAATTCTACGTGGCATTGATTCAACAAGGTGCTGAAAGCATTCTTTAGAAATGTTGGCCCATATTGATAGGATAGCATCTTGCAGTTGATGGAGATTTGTGGGATGCACATCCAGGGCACGAAGCTCCCGTTCCACCACATCCCAAAGATGCTCTATTGGGTTGAGATCTGGTGACTGTGGGGGCCATTTTAGTACAGTGAACTCATTGTCATGTTCAAGAAACCAATTTGAAATGATTCGAGCTTTGTGACATGGTGCATTATCCTGCTGGAAGTAGCCATCAGAGGATGGGTACATGGTGGTCATAAAGGGATGGACATGGTCAGAAACAATGCTCAGGTAGGCCGTGGCATTTAAACGATGCCCAATTGGCACTAAGGGGCCTAAAGTGTGCCAAGAAAACATCCCCCACACCATTACACCACCACCACCAGCCTGCACAGTGGTAACAAGGCATGATGGATCCATGTTCTCATTCTGTTTACGCCAAATTCTGACTCTACCATCTGAATGTCTCAACAGAAATCGAGACTCATCAGACCAGGCAACATTTTTCCAGTCTTCAACTGTCCAATTTTGGTGAGCTCGTGCAAATTGTAGCCTCTTTTTCCTATTTGTAGTGGAGATGAGTGGTACCCGGTGGGGTCTTCTGCTGTTGTAGCCCATCCGCCTCAAGGTTGTGCGTGTTGTGGCTTCACAAATGCTTTGCTGCATACCTCGGTTGTAACGAGTGGTTATTTCAGTCAAAGTTGCTCTTCTATCAGCTTGAATCAGTCGGCCCATTCTCCTCTGACCTCTAGCATCAACAAGGCATTTTCGCCCACAGGACTGCCGCATACTGGATGTTTTTCCCTTTTCACACCATTCTTTGTAAACTCTAGAAATGGTTGTGCGTGAAAATCCCAGTAACTGAGCAGATTGTGAAATACTCAGACCGGCCCGTCTGGCACCAACAACCATGCCACGCTCAAAATTGCTTAAATCACCTTTCTTTCCCATTCTGACATTCAGTTTGGAGTTCAGGAGATTGTCTTGACCAGGACCACACCCCTAAATGCATTGAAGCAACTGCCATGTGATTGGTTGATTAGATAATTGCATTAATGAGAAATTGAACAGGTGTTCCTAATAATCCTTTAGATGAGTGTAAATATAAAAACACTATTCAAAACAATAAAATAACATACAAAGACAATTATACATACAGAGAAACTAGCTAAGAAACACTCACATATTACTTAATCTACCAGTTTAAGTTTCCCAACATTAATCTTATATTATGAAACAAAGAAACATGTTATTCTGACGCACTGCATGATTGAAAGGCGAGCGCGCAAGCATTTATATAGGCTACTGTACAGAAAATGGCATTACACTGTCCTTAAAGGGATAGTTCACCCAAAAATTAAATTCTGTCATTAATTCCTCCCCCTCATGTCGTTCCTAACCCGTAAGACCTTCGTTCTTCTTCAGAACACAAATTAAGATATTTTTCTTCTTCTCTAAGGTTTTACGGGTTGGGATCGACATGAGGGTGAGGAATTAATGACAGAAATTTCCTTTTTGGGTGAACTAACCCTATAAGCTTAGTTTACCCCACTCTATATTGCAGACAGAAATGGGAGATTTATTTATAATAAACATGCTGAAACAATAAAAACATACAAATTAAGATAATGTTGCACAATTAAAATGAAAGATGATAACGCATAAGAAAGATAACGCAGCCTCTGTTGTTATTGATTCTCTGAGGACGTGTACCGGAAGTTAAGTTTGGGCCATAAAAGCGCGCATGCACAGTAACGTTTATGTTGTTGCCGTTGAAACCGTCTATATAAGCCTGGTCATGTCTGTCATTCACTGCGAAGTCTTGTTTGTTGTATTACTGCATTTCTGAGCGTTTTCCCTGGTTTCTTGTCTCTTGGTTTTGGATTACTTGCCCTTTCCGTGGATTACCCTTTTGCCTGTCTCTCCTGTCTTGTTTGCCTGTTTGGACTGCTTGCCTGTGTATGACCTTTTGCCTGTTTTTGGACTACGATTGTGGATTACCCTTTAATAAAGCTGCGTTTGGATCCTCAGCCTCCGTTTCTCAGAGCAGTTCATTACAGAAGACTTCGCCAAAACATGGATCAGCAGAAGAAATCCTATTCCTCCGTCAAGGTACCTGTACCATTGAAAATTACACTTATCAGTTTTGTACTCTGGCTTCTTGGGTAAATTGGAAAGATACTGTTTTGAAGGACTTTTGTGCTCATGGATTAAACGAATCCATAAAATCATTCATGCCATGAGGTCAAATTTACAAAAAAATTAATTGGAATGATACTGGTTGTATGTTAGTGTGAGAAAAAGTCTGTAACATAGTAATGTAATTTTTTTAAACAAATGTAATATTACTCACTTTAAAAATGTTTTACTAAAATGTTTTACATTTGTGCATTTAAGCATTTTTTTTTTTAAATTTATATAAATTCAGTCAATCGGAGACTTAAAATTACTAAAAATTACTTTTTGTTACATAATTTGTCAACAATCAGCTCCAATGCAGAACACACACTGAAATGACAGAGTGACTTTTAACCCACCCGTCCAATCACAGTGGAGGACAATGTCATTGTCAACAGATGACAACAAGAAGCATAAAAACGAACAAAATGATTGAAAACAAGAGCCATAGCAAATACTTTACAATGTGTCAACATTTTTATTTAGAAACAAACTATCTGTGAACTGAGATAGTAACACTTCCGTGAATATTCCGTATATCTCTCTCGCACACACACACACACACACACAAAACGCTACGCTGCCGAAACGCTCACAGCTAGGCGTCTTCAGCAAAACTGGCTAATTATTTAACAAGAGAAATAGGCAGAGTAATTCCTCAATGTGCATCACAATGAGGATACCACATGTCAATTTACAGTGTCACATGATCCCTCAGAAATCATTCTGATATGCTGATTTATTACCAATGTTGGAAACTGCTGTGCTTCTTAATATTTTTTATAACCTGTGATACTTTTTTCAGGATTCTTGGATGAATAAATGAAATAATGGCTGATGAAAATTCAGCTTTGCATCACAGAAATAAATGATATTTTACAGTATATTAAAATAATTTTTTTTCTGTATTTTAGTCAAATAAATGCATGCTTGATGAGCATAAGAGACTTCTTTTAAAAACATTAATTCGAATAGTAACGTGTCCAAACGTTTGACTGGTACTATATTTATAGTATCTGAGCAGACATTTGCTAATAAAAGCTGTATTGATGTGACACTAGGCTATTTTACAGTAAACACTTCATAATCTGTCCAAAACAGGCCAAAGAAATCTTGTCTAAACAGTCTTACGTCTATGACATTTATGTAGCGTATTTGTTATATTATAGAGCCTATAAATGTTAATCTGCAGTTTAATACGTCACACAGACACATGCAGGATTCATATTTAAACAGTCTTTTTGTGGTTTAATATTCACAGAAAACTAACAGAATAAACTTACCTCACAATCCTCGGCTGGATCAGTTACTCTTAGAAATAAACAGCTTTTCTTCTGAGGTAAATTATTCCAGGATTATTTTTCACTGTGTCTCAAAACGATGTAAAGTAGCCTACATGAATCTCACTAAACTTGATGGTTTTTTCGAGTCGATGCGGGGATACTTGCATGGATCACGTCAGAATTAGTGAGTATGGGGTCTTTGCAGAACAAAAATGGCCATTTCTAAATTTGTGGGTGTTTTCAAACCGATGGGTGTTTATAAACCATGCAATGAAAATGATCCCCTTCACCCGACCCCTAAACCCCACCCACACTGTGACGTGGGCAAATCAGGGAACGCAGTGGAAAACGCCCCTCTGTTTATGGCCTCGGCCACTGATCTGGTAACTCCTATTACTATCCTGCTATATAGTCCACAAAACTAAAAAGTCAAAGCATGTTTCCAGTGGGTTCACTTTTCAACTGTTTTGATTAATACATTATAAACATTTACTTTGCACCCTTAAAACCATCGCAAAAGTTTACGTCAAGATTTATATCAACTTATTTAGAAATTAAATAAGCCGGTCTTTTATCATGCATTATTGATAAAAACAAGTAAATGTTTAATTTGGCAGTTTTACAATCCATTCATTGTGCTTCCAAACTTTAAAACAATACAGTGATAAGACAGTAATTATGTGATGAATATGTTCAACATATTTTATTTTGTTACACTTTCTGATGTTCAACAAAATACGTAAAGGGGTGGTTGATTGCCTATTTTTACAAGATGTAAAGTCTCTGATGTCCCCAGAGTGTGTATGTGAAGTTTTAGCTCAAAATACTCCACAGAACATTTTTTTATAGCATGGTCACTTTTTGAGGGTGAGCA
Organism: Coreius guichenoti; assembly: GCA_039654105.1. Taxonomy (NCBI): domain Eukaryota; kingdom Metazoa; phylum Chordata; class Actinopteri; order Cypriniformes; family Gobionidae; genus Coreius; species Coreius guichenoti. The sequence continues at coordinate 39,873,549 of CM077178.1, forward strand.
AAAACATGCCATTTTTGTGTGTCCCTTTAAATGCAAATGAGCTGCTGCTCAGGGGGCGGAGCTTCAAGAGCTCATGTTAGCAGCTCTGATAACCTCATGCACAGGCAATGAAACTGTTCAGCCTTTTATGATCAAACCAGAGTCGGACAATGATGGAGAGACTCAAGAAGAAGAGACAACATGTAGAATGAGACAGGACGTTTCTGAATGGATAGTTGATGAATTTATGAGTTAACTATCTTCAAGTCATTGATTAGCATATTCTGTCATTATAATCTCTAAATTCTCAACATGCCCTTTGTTGCGTGTTCCCGGGGGCGGGGTTTATGTAAATTTTAGGGTTAGTGATGTCACTAACTCGTTGTAGTCCCTACCAGCCGTTTGTTGTAGTCCTTAAAAAAGCAATTTCTGTAAAAGAAAATATCTCCCTTTGCTTTGAACTTTGAGCATCGTAACTTTGCAGATGTTGTTTATGCTCAAACAGCAACACTACACACTCACTAAAGTTTAAAATGTGAAATCATAATCAACCACCCCTTTAAGAAACATGTATTTCGTACTTCTGAACAAATGACACGCATGCTCATCAGCTCATCGGTTCTCAATGTCAAATGTGTCTGAAAGAAAGCAGTGTGTGTAAGTGTGCTGAGCTGAGAGCTGCTGCAACCTGAATACAGTCAACAAAACTTAAAAGTCAAAGCAGTTTCCAGTTTGTTCAATATTGTACTGTTTTGATTAATACATTTTAAGATTTATATCAACTTATTTAGAAATTAAATAAGCTGTTCCTGAAAATATCATGCATTATTGATAAAACAAATAAATGTTTAGTTTGACCGTTTTACAATCCATTCGTTGTGTTTCCAAACTTTAAAATAATACAGTGATAATAAGACAGCAATTATGTGATGAACATGTTTCAAACATGTTTAATTTTATACACTTGAAACCTGCATTTCGTCCTTCTGAACAAATGACACGCATGCTCAGCTCATCAGCTCATTGGTTCTCAGTATCGAACGTGTCAAAGATCGAACGTGTCCAAAAGAAACAGTTCTCAGTTTGGATTCGAGAACTGTTAACTGGAGAACCGCTGTACGTTCGGTAGTATTTCTAGTCAGAGGGACTGTCAGGCATGTCAGAAAGTGAGTAACTTTAGTAACTTGTGGATCAGCTAGGGTTGCCACCCATCCCGTCACTATTTCTTTAGACATATGTCTCATGTTTGTGTGACAAGTATTCGTTAAGTTACAGTTCATTTTCTGAAGAGAATCAGAAAAGACTTAATTGAGAGAGAGGCTGCAGATCACGCATCGTGTTTGTTTTCTTTATTTTGCAAAAAGCACAACATTTTATTTTTATTGTGTGTGTGTGTGTGTGTGTGTGTGTACACAAATAAACAGACACTTATACACTCACCTAAAGGATTATTAGGAACACCTGTTCAATTTCTCATTAATGCAATTATCTAATCAACCAATCACATGGCAGTTGCTTCAATGCATTTAGGGGTGTGGTCCTGGTCAAGACAATCTCCTGAACTCCAAACTGAATGTCAGAATGGGAAAGAAAGGTGATTTAAGCAATTTTGAGCGTGGCATGGTTGTTGGTGCCAGACGGGCCGGTCTGAGTATTTCACAATCTGCTCAGTTACTGGGATTTTCACGCACAACCATTTCTAGAGTTTACAAAGAATGGTGTGAAAAGGGAAAAACATCCAGTATGCGGCAGTCCTGTGGGCGAAAATGCCTTGTTGATGCTGGAGGTCAGAGGAGAATGGGCCGACTGATTCAAGCTGATAGAAGAGCAACTTTGACTGAAATAACCACTCGTTACAACCGAGGTATGCAGCAAAGCATTTGTGAAGCCACAACACGCACAACCTTGAGGCGGATGGGCTACAACAGCAGAAGACCCCACCGGGTACCACTCATCTCCACTACAAATAGGAAAAAGAGGCTACAATTTGCACGAGCTCACCAAAATTGGACAGTTGAAGACTGGAAAAATGTTGCCTGGTCTGATGAGTCTCGATTTCTGTTGAGACATTCAGATGGTAGAGTCAGAATTTGGCGTAAACAGAACGAGAACATGGATCCATCATGCCTTGTTACCACTGTGCAGGCTGGTGGTGGTGGTGTAATGGTGTGGGGGATGTTTTCTTGGCACACTTTAGGCCCCTTAGTGCCAATTGGGCATCGTTTAAATGCCACGGCCTACCTGAGCATTGTTTCTGACCATGTCCATCCCTTTATGACCACCATGTACCCATCCTCTGATGGCTACTTCCAGCAGGATAATGCACCATGTCACAAAGCTCGAATCATTTCAAATTGGTTTCTTGAACATGACAATGAGTTCACTGTACTAAAATGGCCCCCACAGTCACCAGATCTCAACCCAATAGAGCATCTTTGGGATGTGGTGGAACGGGAGCTTCGTGCCCTGGATGTGCATCCCACAAATCTCCATCAACTGCAAGATGCTATCCTATCAATATGGGCCAACATTTCTAAAGAATGCTTTCAGCACCTTGTTGAATCAATGCCATGTAGAATTAAGGCAGTTCTGAAGGCGAAAGGGGGTCAAACACAGTATTAGTATGGTGTTCCTAATAATCCTTTAGGTGAGTGTACATCAACACTTATATGTATGACAAAAAGTTATTTGAGTCTCTTTCGCACTGATAAGAAAAAAAGCGAGGTGAAGTCGCCGGCGACTTTGCCGACCCCTGGGAGTTAAACACAACTACAAGCCAAGTGTACTTACAATGCTTAATTATACTTTTAAGTATATCTCGATCAAAAGATTGCGCACATGTATAGGCCAAATACACTTAGACCTTTTCTGTCAGTATAAGTCAAGTATACTTGCATGCAATTTTAAGTATATTTCTGAGAAGTACATAAAAGTAGACTGAAAGTATACTTTCATATTTTTAGTTTAAAAGAAGTATACTAATAGCACACTTGAATAAAAAATGTTGTAAGGGATTTTGAATATCAATCACGCTGATCACTTTCTTTATTACAGTCGGCTCATGTTATTATGAAAACATTTGTGCATTCGAAATGCTCAGGAAAAATGATGTAAAATTATAACAGCCTGTCTGTACTGAATGCTGAATCGGCCCAAAAAACCCAGACGGCGTCCATGCTGAAAAAACTAAACCGTTCAACGCTTAAAAATGGTTGGTGTGTTTCAGCCTTAAAAAAGAGAAAGCAAACAATGTCATCATTTTACAGGGTTGGCAGCAGGGAATTTCATTCTGCATTTTATATTCTACATGGTTTATCGGCAACAGTACATGGAACCACAGCGCCATCTCCTGGACTGTAATGTTTGAACAAGGTCACAATGAGCCAAGTCATATTGATTTGTGTACAGTCATATTGTTATGCCTGTAATGCCTTAGGCTTAATGTTTTAACACAAAGCAGTTTTATTATCAGTAATGTATGCTAGGATTTTTTGTTTTACACTTACACTAGTTATTTAATGTTTCCTTATGAGCTCAGGTTGAACAAAATCATTTATCTGTCCTTCAAATGCTTATTGCTTTCAGAGTGACACCGTGTCCTAACTACACGCGACGTGATAAGATTCCAGCGACAAGCAACTTGTCTGTCCACACCAGACGCGACGCGACTGTGAGATGCAACAAATCAATCAAAAAAACACAGCCAATCAGAACAGCGTGTGGGCGGGCTCTCGCGGCAAGTGTAGGCTACGCCACCAGAGATTAATCTGACGGCACTCGCAAGGAAATGGATAAGTACATAATCAAATTCACAAATATTACATCATTTAAACATTACTAAAAATACAGACTGAGTCACTAAAACAATCTTTGTCATAGAATATACTTGTTTGTTCACAGTATGAACGTTCTTGTTTCCATTTGTTTAATTTCAAGATCTGAGGTGAATTATCCATTGTTGCTTTTAGTACGACTAACAAAGCTGGGAGCACTAAATGATATTCAAAGTCACATTACACGCTTTTAACATTATAAACACTACCTGAGATTGTCATTGCCATGTTTTGTGTTGTTATTCCAGCCGCGACGTCGCAGAAATAGAAACCGTTTCTAAAATAGATTCATCGCGTGTCGCCGTCGCTGCTAGTTAGGACAAAAACTCTCATTAACATGGAAAAGACGCCTTTTATCGCGTCGCGTGTAGTTAGGACACGGTGTGACGTATACAGTGAATCAGTCCCATTATAAATCGTTCTTTTACCTGCACTGCTGCATCATAGTCGACTCTAAAGGTCTGCGCGGGGCTGTTTGTTCGTCCCGCTGGCGGTTCTATTCCGCACCCACCCGCTCCTGCTTAAAATTCACTCTGCGTTCACCCGCTTACCGCTTACAATGATTTTCTTCCCGACTCAACCGATCCTGCTAAATTTAGACCTCATTTCCAGATTTAAATTTCCCCTAAAGAAAGAGAGTGACTGGGATAACACAAATATAAAATGTTGGCTATATAATAATTTTATTTGTTATTTTTGTCTTATCATGATACTGCCAACACCATAAAAATGTCACAGAGAAAAATAGGCTAAATCAAATACGACATCTGTCACTCAAAATTATAAAATTATAAGCCAAAAATACAAATAAACAAAAACTTTCAGCTTACAAGCTATAGTTACTGAAATCTTTTTTAATATCCATGCAAGAACAGAATGTCGCTGACTGACGACAGTTTCATTACCGAACGTCTCTCCTCCAAAATGCGAGCACAAAGGCTGAATGTTCTCTCTGAAGGAGCTCTCGTGGACGGGATGCACAGAACATATATTGCCAGGTTCAGGGCAGGAACTGTTTCAAACAGAAACTATATAACTGTACAGAACTCACAAATGTCTGCGTTCTGGAATATGACTACAGGTCACAGGAACATATCACATGAATTTGAAAGTAAATTGAAGACGCAATCATGAAATTATTATTATCATTAACCCCTTGCCTGTCACCCCCCATTTTGGCAAGTGGGGCATGAATGACATACCCAAAATAAAAAGGCTGCTGCTCTTAAGTCATTCTGAATAGACACATAACCAACATATATTTAGAAAGCCAACGCTTGAGAGTTTACAGCTGAAGACTCAAAAAATATATTCTTAAAAAATATTAAGAATATATTTTTAAATGTATAAAAATATTATGTGAATGTAGTATAACAACTTATAACCACAACTAAAGTAAAGCCACAAGTGTGGTCATGCTTCATTTCAAGTCTGAGGATGAAATCTCTAAAATGAAGCATATTGTATGGCATGTCATGTGAGTTTTTAGGGAAAGCTAAGATAAGATGCTATCATTATGTTATTGAACTGTAAAACACATAATTGCAGTCTTCTAACTGCTCAGTTCATGCTCTATTGTTTTCACTCAATGAACTTTTCACATGTCTGTCATGAATGACTTAATCCTTGTTATTCTTTTATAGTAATTCTTTTGTCTGTATTCAGCCATTATAGCCTATTCAGGCATTCTGGATTGCCCATCAACACCACATTCATCCCACTTTACATTGAAACCTATTATCTGAAGTCTTTCTAGCAAACAAACAAACAAAAAGCATGCTCTTGGTACCTTATGTGAAATAGATTGTGAAATAGAATATAGCTCCTGGCGTGACAGGTGCATCTGATCCACGATTAGCATCAAGCTACATAACACAATATAAACGATTAATATTACAGTTTAACTCCAAACTCCCTTTAAACAGCCAGCGAGTGTTTGTATTTACTTCCGATCGTGATATAATGTGGGTTTCAGTGATGTTCAATGATGTTCAAATGTTATATTTAGCATTTTATATGGAGCTAATCGCTACACCTGCTTAGCATGTTACTGGAAACATTCTTTATTCATATGAAAATACACCAAATCGCATGCAAAACACACAAACCATATGCCATCGTAATCGTGCGTTTATTAGCTTCGTTTTCACATGTTGGCAATGTTTATCACAGAGAGATGAGAATGAGGAAGTGCACTGAACAGCGTGACCATGGGCCGTTTCAGAAAGGAGGTTAAGTGGAAACTCTGAGTATGTTAACCCTGAAATGAGGGAAACTCTGGGTTTTCTGTTTCAGAATGGAAGGTATGTCAAACCTGAGAAAGCAGGGTAAGTCAAGCCAGTTTCTGAAAGAGAGGTAACTTATACCATGGTAACTTACTCTGTGAACCTAACCTGGTCAGGAGCAGGTTTTCTTTGGTAAACCCAGAGTTTCTTCCGGTCTCCTCTCCCTTTTTAAAGCATCAGCGGTGTTTAAATACTTCATTCATTCACGCTGCACAAATGAGTATTTGTGTTTTATTTCAAGTGCAAATACCTAAAAATAAAATCTAAAGTAAGCACATTTTACTTAAAACAAGTAAAATTATCTGCCAGTGGGGTAAAAAAATAAAATCCTAATGCAAACGGAAACAAGATTATTTTTCTTACCCCATCTGGCAGATAATTTGCAAAATATGAAAAATGCACCTAAATTTGTTTTTGTTTTTTTTTTCACCCCAGGAAACAAGACTAAATACCTTATGTCATTTTTCTTATGTAGAAAATGCATCTTGATTTAAGAATCTTTAGAAATTTTGACTGGAAACAACAAGACAAAAATGCAAAGTAAGAGAAGCATTATTTGCAGGAGCATTCATTCATTGCTCATCTTTCATCATGAGGACACCGGCAAAGTGACAAATGGCATGTCCTTTAATACAGGATCCTGACGTTCACTTGATAAACCTCTGGAAGTAACCTAATGATTAGGATTTCCTTTAGGATTGTTTTAGGATGCTGTTGCCATGGTGAATCATAATTTCAGAGCTCCATTGATCATGGCTTTTCATAGTCGTGGTGCACGCGCTTAACTCAGAGTCAGTCTACTCAGAGTCGATTGAACCAACTCAATTCAGCTGTTCTGAAACCCAAAACTCAGAGTTTCCCATCTCAGGGTAAATTCAAGTTTAAACTCAGAGTTGTACAGCGAATGAGAGAGCTCTGAGATCATAAGTGACGTGCAGCAGGAAGAATCAGACACAGAGCTCGCTCTCAATGTCATTCAGCTCTTCAGATCAGCATAATTCAGTGAGAAATGAATAGAAATGTTCTGTATGATGAAATATTTTGCAAACATGTGATAATAAATCTATATTTGTCCAAATATGCGCACTTTTGGACTAAGAGCCTGAACGGACGCTGTTTAGTGCATGTGTGTGACCACAAATAAAACAGAGAAGACGTGACTGGCTTTTGATTCTTGTTGATATTCCATTCAAAATATTGTTCATTACAGATCGATTATTTTGCACTCCTGACATAAATTAAGAAATGAATGTCACTGCAACCCAGTTTTATCATAAACAGTGGACCAATATCGAAGCTGGAGGCTTTAATCTTTATAATGATACTCAGTTTGTCCAGATCAAGTAAGAGTGTGAAGTTTTAATGAGCAGTGAATGTTGAACAACAGTAATCTGGGGCCGTCGGCGATCCTTGACACTAAAGGGGTTAATTCATAAACATTAAAGGCAGTGTAGGAATCTTTGAATAGGCTAGCATTAGCCAGTTAGCTTTAGCACAAGATCCACCCTCCCTCTCCAAAGCCACGCCTCCTCCAAAACAAATGAACACACACAGAAAGTTTACTTTGCAAAGCATCATGAGAGACGGTGTAAAACTACCTCATGTCTCCAAGCACATAACATTACAAAAATAATGAATGCAATACAAGCTTGTTGTTTTGTAATGGCTGGATAAATTGGTTTTATTTTATTTATATTTATTGACTGCTATCAGGATGTTGTAAGGCTGGAAAAACTAGCAAATGCCAGGCTGTCTGATTGAGGAACAGTCACTCCCCGAGAAGACAAAGGACACCTACTGAAAATTAACATCTGAACTGTCTCTTATGAAATTAGCATCACCATTCGAGACGCAAGTCTCACATCAGTATCTCTATTGACTCCCTCTTCCCACACTCTTACTCTCTCTCTCATGCTGAGATCACCTGAAATTTACCCAAAATCTATATGGTTTAACGTAAACGTAAAGTACTATACAGTATTATACATGTTTGATATAATTGGAAATGTCTCAGTGCGACTGGTACAAAGGTCTCATCCCCACAGAAGTAAACCAAAAGGTAATAAAGGTTTTAAGAGTTTAGAGATATTTTGCCTAATGTGTGATGGGTGTGTCTCCGGCCAAATGTTCTCTACCTCCTGCCGTCAATACAGGTCTATAGGACTTGATTAATGCTAATTCACATTGTTAACACATGTTTCCATTTGAAAGAGTTTTGCATCTTGGTCTGGTATTTAAGGAGATGTTGCAGAAGGGTCAGGGGCGAACCTTTACACCGGTCAGCCGTAGCGCTGAGTGTCTACTAGATGCTCAGCGTTATGTCATTTTCAGAAGTCAGGTATCCATATTTTATTCTTTACTTCAGAGCATTTGATGTTATGTATGGATTATCTTTGAATTGATTATGTAATTGGCATGATACATTTACCTGACTAATAATAAATTGTTACACTAATTTATTCTGATTTACTCTGGAATTATTAACTATCTCTAGTAGATTATGAACAGGTATAATTTCAACAAAGGGTTAAACTGAATAACTAAATGTGTAGTTAAACTATTAAATATAAATGACCAAATAACCAATTGGCATTCTAATCTAAATTCAAGGTCATTGATAAAACTCAATTGGAATTAAATCCCCCAGCTGAAAAGACCGAACGCGCAAGAAACCTTCACCCACCAATCGTAAGCCGTCATTGGGACGATTGGGCGGGCCTTACAATGTGAAGACTTTCAACCAGCATAAAAAACTGTTTCTGGAAAAAAAATCACCTACCCTGCCTTTAAGTCTCAAGATCCACAAACAGAAAGACAGCAAAGCCATTTGTAACATTAGTTAAATCAGTGTGCTTCATGCATTTACATTTTTAGGTACAAACATTGTTTCATTCATGTGAATTATTAGAAAAAAAAGTTAAGATTAATGAAAATAATGTTTACATAACAGATACAGTGCTCCTCTATAAAGACACTTCGTTTATAGAGTTCTCGGGTGGCTTAGTGGGTAGCACTGTTGCCTCACAGCAAGAAGGTCCCCGGTTAGGTGGATTGGATATGCCAAATTGTAGGATTGTGTGTGAGTGTGAATGTGTCCCAGCACTCAGTGCTGGGTTGTGTCAAATCAAAGGTGTGTGACCCTGCAAATGAGCGGGAATAATGCTAGGAAGATGAGTTTAGAGTTCTCATACAATCAATTGCTGTGCTTATCTAAGCTCGTCTTGTAACTGATTGATCCATGGTTGCTGTTCAGACTGTGGCTGGAAAACACACACAGACACACACACAAAGAAGTGGTGAGATAATATATAGACAGAAAAGTCATGTTACAGATGAATGCCTTAAAAGAACAGAAAACAGAGATTTAAACTGAGATCTTGGTTTCTTGCAAATATTGACTTTTTTCTTATTGAGGATTCATCTTTACCTTCAAGCTTCTCTTGCAGTTCTTTTGCATCGTTGTTCTTTTGCATTTTCCCCAAAATGGTCACACAGAGTTTAGCAGCACCATCCACTTCACACTGATCAATCATACATTTCACAATATCACATCTTTCTGCTTTCTCCAGTTTATATTTGGGGAGTTTTTTGAAGGCTGCCACACCTTCAGTCAAATGCCACTTAAATTCTTTCAGTTCTTGTGATTCCAGATTTGCCAGATACTCAAGGAGGATCTCACGCACGGGTCTGTTACCTACAGCTAATGACAAAACACATTTTTATTGTATTGTGAAGTATATACTGTAAACAACAATAAATTAAAAACGTTTCAGGTTACGCATGTAACCATGATTCTCTGAGAGGGGAACAAGACGCATGCATACAGTGATAGCGCTTTGGGAAACGCCTCTGCGTGACTGCGTCTGAAGCACGTGTGCAACTAGTCCAATCTTGATTGGTGCTGTGTCAGATCATGACGTGTGATGCCGGAAGCCGGAAGCTACAAAAGGAAGCCGGCAACGCAGCAGCGTCAGTGCCGTTGAATGGTCTCTACCACCTCAGCAGAGAGACCTGCATTTAGGAACTGATCCCCCTCAGGGACCAGAACCAAAGCTTCCACAACTCCGGCCGGGGGTGGTATATTGTGCCCCCGGTCTGTGATAGAAGGTCTCTCCTGACTGGAATCTCCCATGGGAGACTGTCTAGTAGGGCTGTAAGATCCAAGAACCATACTCGGGCCTGCCAGAACGGGAATACCAGAAGAAGACGTACCAAATCCTGGCGAACTCTTTCTAGAACTCCCGGGAGCAGAGCGATCGGGGGAAATGTGTACAGACAAAGCCTCGGCCATGTCTGTACCATGGCATACAACCTCAGAGGAGCTGGATGCATGAGGGAGAACCAGAGCTGATAGTGAGTCGTCTCTTGCAGCGAAAACAGGTCCACGTCCGCCTGATCAAACTTTCTCCAGATTACTTTCAAAAGCTGGATGCAGCTGCCATGAGCCCTAACAGTCTCTGAAACTGTTTAACAGTGATTAGCTGGCCCAACTTGATTCTGGCTACATAATCAAATCCATAATCAACTCAATAAGCAGTCTTTAGATTGATTGTGACAAACCAGACCTTGGACTTAATTTGAGTCACGATAAGTGGAATCTGCAACATCTTCTCTGAGGAGATTCAGGTTCAAGTGAAGCAGAGCTATAATGGGACGCAGAGCTATAATGGTGACGCAGCATCAATCGAGATTGGGCTAGTTGCACATATGCTTTAGACGCAGTCACGAAGATGCGTTCCCCAAAGTGTCTGCATTGGACGCAGCACAAGTTCCCTCAAAAGGGAACAGGATTTTCTTTTGCTTACCATTTGAGCTGTAAGATTCTCTGCGTACATCTGCAACAGCTGAAATTTGGTTTAAATAATTCAGATAAGTAAATTATAATTAAATAAATGCAGTATTGTGAAGTCTGAATTTTCTTTACGTTTGCTTTAAACATTGCACAATGTGTATTGATCCTATGCTTAAATCACTGCTAAAAACAGGTATTTTATTGATACATACCCATTGAAGTAACACTCTGACTATAATCAGCTGAAAGGAGAGAAACAAAAATATCAGAATTATTTAAATAGCATAACAAATTCTATTTGTAGCAAGTTTGAGAAGCAATAATGTACTTGAGTCTGGGTCAATTGTACAGAGACTGGGGCAAGTTGTAACAGACAGTAATGTCAGATAGTAAGGTGTTAGTCTGATAAATAAATACCTGTTTTCTTTACTGTGGCTTCAATCACCTAGTTTAACCCTCTGGGGTGTGAGGTATTTTCTGGGCCCTGGAGGTGTTTCGACATGCCCTGACATTTGTGCTTATTTCTGTTACTTATAACATGTTATGCCATATTATGGCAAAAGTCTGATTACTCTGTATTCAGCACAAACTCTGCTACAATAATATGTGAGCAGCATGTATGTAAAAGTTTGTAGTTTTGAGAAATTATGTTTATGTGTGATAAGAAATTTTTTTACTGAAATAAGGCCATAAAACCCATACTGAATATTTGTTCACAAGACTTTTCAAAACTGGATCTTGAAGCCTAGAATTTTTGCTTCAAAATGATGAAAATAACTCTGGCCACTCATTCACATAAAACAATATGTTGATTTAAAGTTTGTAAGACATGTTTTGTGTCAGGAAGGCTTATGTGGGGAGGGCGTGTATCATCATGAATATTGATGTGTTTCACACCTGAAAGACAAAGACCCTCCCCTGATGGCCCTATATCAGCTGAATGACTGTGAGGAACTAGAACAAAGAATGTGAAGAGATTAAAAGAATGACTTCTTGATTGTTTTTATTTTATTTACAACACAATATAATCCAAATACACATATTGATGCACAAAAAGGCATTATTGTGCACACTCATTTAAACATAGAGATTTGAACAGTCACACACCTTTGTGCCATTCCTGAAACATTTTCTGTTCAATATACCTGTCATTTACAACGTTTGCTTTTTCTTTTGCCATGAAAACTGTCCTGCCATCAATAGTCAATAATGGAGCTCATTTAACCATGTTCATGTAGATATCAATCCATTGTATTTGAACAGCATGTGATGTTGGTACAAAGCTGTCAGAGAAAAACAGTTTGAAGAGACTTGTGTGAAAGTTTGAGTCAGCAGGACTCATCAGTGGCATCTGGTCCCTGTAAAAAACATCAAAACAACTGTGAACATACTGATATCTGGAGCAACTAGGTCTGCACGACAAAATATTGTCTTTGTTGTGCCTATATGAAGGGGTGCATAAAATAATAATAATAATTGTAAATTTTTTTGGGAAAAATGCAGGCGGCCTATAACTACACTGAACAAAATTATAAACTCAACACTTTTGTTTTTGACCCCATTTTACATGATCTGAACTCAAAGATGGATTATGGATTATCTTGGCAAAGGAGAAGTGCTCACTAACACAGATTTAGACAGATTTGTGAACAGTATTTGAGAGAAATAGGCCTTTTGTGTACATAGAAAAATTCTTAGATCTTTGAGTTCAGCTCATGTAAAATGGGGGCAAAAACAAAAGTGTTGCGTTTATAATTTTGTTCAGTGTATAAATCATTAGAAAGGAACACTTCAGTACACTACACTAGAGAAATGTTTATGGATTATTATATGTTTACGTCAAATGTCCAAACTAGGGTCCTGTGAGCATTACTAAGCACTATAAACACATGTAATGTAAATTTGTTGTTTCATTCATACTGGAAGCCGGAGGGCGCCCTCACCCAGAAAGTCCAAATATGCCTCACAGAAGTAATATAACTTATGACCAAAGACTATAGATATAGAACGACAGTTCCCTTTCAGTCAGTACACTACGAGTTACGTCAGTTACTGACGAAATGGGGGGTTTCGCTTAGAAGCCAATCGCCTTTGAGCTCTACAAAACAAGCCAATGGCATGAAGATGCCATGGGTCTGCGGAATTTGCATAACGCAACCCCGCCCCACCACGTGGGTATAAAGGGCGTTGCGTGGCAATCTCGCATTATGTTTCTGCTTCAGAGCCGAGTGTTACCGCCTGAGCATTTTTCTCTTCAAGATGAGTGTCTCTCCAGAGTGTTGGTGTTACGGCGCGTTCTAGCGAGTTCCGCATTCCTGTCTGATCTGTGCAGTGATCTAGCACAGCGTGTGTGTTCTCCCTAGGCGCTTCGGCATTATGCAGAGCAAAGACTCCTCTCTAAAAGAGCTGCACGTGGCACGTCTTTTTCAAGATGTCTCGCCCGTGCTCCGTTTCTGGGTGCGGTCGGCTGGTTCCTCCGTTTGACGGGCATGATCGCTGTTTGGCGTGCTTGGGCCTCGTGCACGCCGAGCGCGCGTTCATGGATGAGTCATGTTCCCACTGCGGGAACATGGCCATCGCAGTGTTGCGGTCAAGACTCCGTGCTGATCTCCGTGCTGGAGGGAGAGTCCCCTCTACCACACCCCAATCTATTCCCACCACGAGTGGGAATACTTTGGCTGGTGGTCAGGGTGACTTGAGGGTGACGGTGTGGGCCAACCCGACGAATCCTCCTCGGGCCACACCCCCTTCTAGCACACTGCAACCTGTGGTGTTGCCAGATGAGGGCGCAGGTGTTTTCCGTCCTGGGCCCTGCGTTTCATTTGGCGCACCGGCAGAGGATACTATGTCGATCGCCGCATCACAAGATGGGCTGGATTCCTCCGGAAATGACGATTCGGCTGTGTTGCCTCCTTCGGGAGTCCCAGCATTGCCCGAGTCTGATCCAGAGCTCACAGCCATGCTTTCCCGGGCGGCCGAGGCTCTTAGGCTTGTGTGGAACCCTCCGCCATGTCCCGAGCACTCTCGGCTAGATGATTGGTATCTGGGGGCGGCCCGTGCCGAAGGCGCCCGTCAGCCCCCAGTGCCCTTCTTCCCGGAAGTGCATGAAGAGGTGTCGAAGTCGTGGAAGTCTCCCTTGACTTTTCGCGATCGTTCGGCAGCCACTTCCGCCTTCACTGCCCTCGACGGCGGCGCGGTGAAAGGGTACACTGGGGTTCCCCCTGTTGAGCGCTCTGTTGCGATGCAACTGTGTCCAACATGGCGTGGTGACCCAAAGCACCCGTCCAAGGCCTGTGGGTTTACGTCTACTTTGGTGGCGAAGACCCACAGAGCTGCGGGCCAGGCCGCGTCCGCCCTGCATGCGATGGCCACCCTTCAGGTCTACCAGGCCAAGGTGCTCAGAGACATGCACGAGGGCAATGCTGACCCCGCATTAATGCAGGAGCTGCGGGCGGCCACCGACCTCGCTCTACGAGCGACGAAGGTGACCGCTCGCTCTCTCGGTCAGGTGATGTCCACTTCTGTGGTCCAGGAGCGCCACTTATGGCTCAACCTGGTTGATGTGGGAGAATCTGAGTGAACCCGTTTCCTCAATTCTCCCATTTCCCAGGATGGGCTATTCGGCGGGGCGGTCCAGGACTTCACCCAACAGTTCTCGACCGCTCAGAGACAGACTGAGGCGCATATTCTGCCCCGGCGGCCTGCTGCTGCCTCCACCCAGCCGCCGGCTCAGAGGCCTCAGTCTGCTCCCCGCCGAGGCCGCCCTCCTGCGGCCCTCGTTCCTCCCGCTCAGCCCCAGCAGCAGCCTTCACCCGGGCCGAGGCGTGGAGGACGCCGCAGGAAGGCAGCCCCGCCCGTCCCAACCCCCCAGCCTGCTAAACGGCAGTCTAAGAGGCGGTCCTGGGATGGGCGGCTCGGAGGTGAACTCGGTTCTTTCTCAGGAGATGGTAGCAGGGCCACTCCTTCCCCCGCTGGAGGGCCGGGGGAGAATCCTTGTAAAGAAAGAACTGACATTTTCACCTCCGAGCCTCAAGAGGGCGCGGCTGGCAGTGTGCGAAGCCAAGCAGCCTTGCCACTCTCGGCCCCCTCTGTCGCCAGCCCCCTGGCAGACGAGACCCCTGTGGAACTCTGGTCCTTCCCTGGTCTCCTCTGTCAGGGTGCGGAATTCGACCCCGCCCACACCCCGGGACGCTCCAACACCTCCCATGTCTGGGCCGGTCATTCCACCTCGCTGCCCCATCGGGGGTACGCCTGTGGTCCGCATGACCCCGCTGGTTCAGTTTCTGGAAGCCTGGCTAGCGCTTCCCAATCTGTCCAGCTGGCTCGCTCGCACCATCAGGTTCGGCTATGCGATTCAGTTCGCACGGTCTCCTCCCTGCTTTCGGGGAGTCCGCTATACCATGGTGGGTGGCAATGCCCCTGTCATGTGTGCGGAGGTCGCCACCCTACTGGCGAAGGGTGCGGTCGAGATCGTCCCTCCAGCCGAGATGGAGTCCGGCTTCTACAGCCCTTTCTTCATTGTACCCAGGAAAACCGGTGGGTTACGGCCAATCCTGGACCTGCGCATCTTGAACCGAACCCTTCACAGGCTTCCATTCAGGATGTTGACAGCCAAACGTTTTTTCGAATGCATTCGTCCATTGGATTGGTTTGCAGCGACCGACCTGAAGGACGCGTACTCTCATGTCTCCATTCTTCCTCGACACAGACTGTTTCTACGGTTTGCCTTCGAGGGGCAGGCATATCAGTACACGGTTCTCCCATTCGGGCTAGCCCTGTCCCCTCGCGTCTTTACGAAGGTTGTCGAGGCAGCCCTTGTGCCGCTCAGGCAACACGGGGTTCGCATCCTGAACTATCTCGACGACTGGCTGATTCTAGGCCACTCTCGGGATCAGGTTTGCGAACACAGGGACCTGGTGCTTCAGCACCTCGCCCGTCTGGGCCTTCGGGTCAACTGGGAAAAGAGCAAACTCTCCCCAGTGCAGAGGATCTCTTTTCCCGGTATGGAAATTGACTCGGTCGCCATGTACGCACAGCTTACGAGCGAGCGCGCGCAGTCACTGTTGACTTCGCCAGTTCGAGAGCAAGAGTGCGGTTCCACTGAAATATTTTCAGAGGCTCCTGGCATCCGCAGCCGCGGTAACGCCGCTCGGTTTGCTTCATATGAGACCGCTTCAGCACTGGCTTCGCGATCGAGTCCCGAGATGGGCATGGCAACACGGCGCGCTCCGGGTCCCAGTTACTCGGGCCTGCCGTCAGACCTTCACCACGTGGGCGAACCTCAGTTTTCTACGGGCAGGTGTTCCCCTGAAACGAGTTTCCAGGCATGTTGTTGTAACAACAGATGCCTATGCCACCGGCTGGGGCGCCATGTGCAATGGACATGCTGCCGCGGGCTCCTAGTAAGGACCCCAGCGCCTGTGGCATGTCAATTGCCTCGAGTTGCTGGCCGTACGTCTTGCCCTGCACCGCTTCCGAGCCCTGCTCAAGGACAAGCACGTACTGGTCCGTTCAGACAGCACGGCGACAGTAGCGTACATCAACCGACAAGGTGGTCTACGCTCCCGCCGGATGTCGCAACTCGCCCGCCATCTCCTCCTATGGAGACAGAAGCATCTGAGGTCGCTTCATGTCGTTCACATCCCGGGAGAACTGAATCGTGCAGCCGACGAGCTATCACGGTTTCAGCCGCTTCCGGGGGAATGGAGACTCCATCCCCAGACGGTTCAGCTGATTTGGGAACAGCTTGGCGACGCACAGTTAGTTCTGTTTGCCTCCCACGACTCTTCCCATTGCCGCTGGTATTATTCCCTGACCGAGGGGACCCTCGGCACGGATGCACTAGCGCACAGCTGGCCGCGGGGCCCACACAAGTATGCGTTTCCCCCAGTGAGCCTTCTCGCACAAGTTCTGTGCAAGATCAGGGAGGACAGGGAGCAGGTCCTTTTGGTCGCCCCATATTGGCCCGGCCGGACCTGGTTCTCAGAACTCTTACTCCTTGCGACAGCCCCTCCCTGGTCGATCCCTCTGAGGAAGGATCTCCTTACTCAGAGACGGGGCACCGTATGGCACCCACGTCCCGACCTTTGGAACCTACACGCGTGGGACCTGGATGGGACGCGGTAAGTTTGAGTACCCCTCCATATGCAGTCCCTACGGGGGTCATATGGGTATTCTTAAGTCCTCCCTTCGGGCAGGCATTGTGTTGCATTTCTCCACGTGGGATATGCTTCCCAGTGTACCTTGGTATCAGCGTTGAGCCTAGCCCCTCGTTCGTGCTAAGACTCACGGCAGGGAGCTCTGGTCATCGCAGGACGCTGGAAGACAGTCGTCGTGGCGAGATTGTATTGGGACCCCCATTTCGTCAGTAACTGACGTAACTCGTAGTGTACTGACTGAAAGGGAACGTCTCGGTTACGTATGTAACCCTCGTTCCCTGAAGGAAGGGAACGGAGACGTTACGTCCCCATGCCACTTCCGCTGTACCGCTGGAACGGCCGGACGCTCATGCCTCGGCTCTTCAGCAGGTAACATAATGCGAGATTGCCACGCAACGCCCTTTATACCCACGCGGTGGGGCGGGTTGCGTTATGCAAATTCCGCAGACCCATGGCATCTTCATGCCATTGGCTCGTTTTGTAGAGCTCAAAGGCGATTGGCTTCTAAGCGAAACCCCCCATTTTGTCAGTAACTGACGTAATGTCTCCGTTCCCTTCCTTCAGGAAACGAGGGTTACATACGTAACGTTCAGTACTTATGAATGGGAGAAACTGCAACGTGGAATATAGTGAAATACGTCCCACCTTCTAAGTAAAAGAGCCAATTGCTGATTGGTAGATTCACTGCGTCACTGCCGCTGCTGTTAGAAGCTACGGTTCCCATAGAAACCTGAGACTCACGCTTAGGACTGCACATACGCATTGGCTCATCTAGCCTGATTTAACACTCACAACGCTATTTAAGCATAAGAAATAACATTTATGGGACCGTTCATGTCAGATTTTGTTGCTGATTTGAAATGTTATTTAATTGTGAGTTCGACAAGTTGTTTCCCCCATTCAAATAGATATCTTATATGGACAGAGGCATCCTGCTATGAGCTTTTGCTGTAGCTGAAAAAAAAGAAGATAGAAATGTTTCTAGCATCTGTAAAACTGCATTCTACCATCTTAAAAATATATCTAAATTACGGCACATGCTTTCAATGCAAAATGCTGAACAGTTAGTTCATGCGTTCATGACCTCAAGGCTAGATTATTGTAATGCTCTACTGGGTGGTTGCCCTGCTCGCTTAATAAATAAACTGCAGCTTGTCCAAAACGCAGCAGCTAGAGTTCTTACTAGAACCAGGAAGTATGACCATATTAGCCCGGTTCTGGCAACACTGCATTGGCTCCCTATTAAACATCGTATACATTTAAAATCTTGCTGATTACTTACAAAGCACTGAATGGTTTAGCTCCCCAGTACTTGAGCGAGCTCTTAACGCATTATACTCCATCACGTCTATTGCGGTCTCAAAATTCTGCCCAGTTGATAATACCTAGAATATCAAAATCAACTGCAGGCGGTCGGTCCTTTTCCTATTTAGCACCTAAACTCTGGAATAGTCTTCCTAGCATTGTTCGGGAAGCAGACACACTCTGTCAGTTTAAATCTAGACTAAAAACACATCTCTTTACAATGGCATACACATAAAACATTTTTAATTTCTATTATTCAAATCAGTTAAATGATTGTTTTAGGCTGCATTAACTAGGTCAGCCGGAACCGGGAACACTTCCAATAACACCTGATGTACTCGTTACATCATAAGAAGAATGGCATCTACGCTAATGTTAGTCTCTCTGTTTATCCCGAGGTTTACTGCAGTCGGCCGGATCCGGGCCGTATCCAGACCAGATGGTGGACCTTAGCCTGGACATGACGACCATATCCCTGAAGTGTCTGCAGAGAGCGTGTCAATTAAACTCCCCCCTGTAAATGCCGCATCGACACGACATCCTCATTAAACCCGTCCCCGGCGTGACGACTCCAATCTTTCGAATAATCCTACGAATATCTATTGATCTAATATGACTTCTGACCTGTAATGTTGCCAGAATCATAATCATACACTATTTGTTCGTCGGCCAGAGGAGAACTGGCACCCCGACTGAGCCTGGTTTCTCCCAAGGTTTTTTTCTCCATTCTGGCCCTGAAGGAGTTTTGGTTCCTTGCCACCGTCGCCTTTGGCTTTTGGCTTGCTCAGTTGGGGACACTTAAATTTCAACTATATTACTGATCTGCCCGCATTGACACTATATGATAATTTAAATGAGCTGGATGACATCACCGTTTTCACCAGAGCCAAATCAAATTCTGTTGCATTATTTTCCTGTTACCACTGTGAAGCTGCTTTGAAACAATTGCCATTGTAAAAAGCGCTATATAAATAAAGGTGATTTGATGATTTGATTTGATAGCTGTAGGAGATTTTTATCAGCTGCTGCTCGTCAAAGAAACTCCGCTCTATGCTGATACAAAAGGAGTGAACCTTTGGGACAATAACTTCAAAATTGCTGAATTAACTGAAGTTGTTAGGCAACAAGATGTATTTTTTGCTGAAACCTTAAATTGTCTGAGAGTTCGTAAAAAAAATGAACCTCTAAGCTCAAGTGACATTAACATGTTGAAGCAATGTGAAACAGGAGAAGAATGTGGTGATGTTCATATATTTCCGACAAATGAAGAGGTTGATAAATACAACATTCAGAGACTACATGAGGTTTGTCCTGAGGCAATCAGTATTCAAGCTCAAGATTTTGTGAGAAATCAAAAAACTGGAAGGATTGAAGCAAAAGTTGGATTTCATACAAGTGTTTTCAACTCCTGTTTGGCTAAATGCGTTTCATTGGGTGTTGGAGCAAGAGTTATGTTAAAGGAAAAACGTTGATGTTTCTGATGGACTTGTCAATGGATCCTTTGGTACAGTTGTAGTCAAAAACAGCATGATGATGATGTTGATGATTTTCCATCAGCCATTCATGTGGAATTTGATGATGCAAATGTGGGTAAAATTCAGAGATCAAAACAACGACATGGATTTCCCCAAAATTCTACAGTGATTGAAGTGCAAGAAGATCAAGTAACAAACGATGGTGGTTTAAGACGTCAATTTCCACTTCGATTGGCATGGGCATGCACCGTTCACAAAGTGCAAGGACTCACCGTAGATAAAGCTGTCGTATCACTTAACAAGATCTTTACTTCAGGACAAGCATATGTTGCCATGAGTCGTGTGAGAACAGTCAATGGACTAATAATTCAAAACTTCAAGGAGTCTGCCATATACTGTAATGATAAAATTGACTTTGCAATGAAAAATATGCCAAAACTTCCTTTAGAAAATTACAGTTTCACAAAGACACCTGGTACGTTTACAATTGCTCTTCATAATGTACAAACTCTTCAAGCTCATGATCAACTTATGAATGCAGATTGTATTTGTCTTCAACTTTTAGCCATGTTTAAGTTAGACAAAGTACATATACCAGGATTTATTTTCAAGCATAATCCAAGAGCTAAGTGCTATGACAAAAGCACTCCACTTTTTTTCTAATTTAAAACAACAGCGAGGAGGTGGAGTTGCAATTTACTGTTGTGAAAACATGCTTTTTAAAGTCATCATTCCAGAACCTTTCAATTTGGAATGTCTGTACTTCTCAGTTCCACATATCCGTTTGAATGGTGCTCTGCTGTACAGGCCTAATTCATATCAAATTGACATGTTTCGACAAAATATGTTGCATGTCATTGCTGAGCTGGAAAAACATCCAGGAAAGAAAGTAATTATGGGAGACTTCAATGAGGACATCTCATCATCATCATCATCATCATCATCAATTGGGACCTTAATGGAAGTCCATGGATACAGTCAACATGTGAAATATCCTACAACTGAAAAAGGTACATTAATAGACCATGTCTACGTTAAAGATGCAGAACATGTTACAGTTGAAATTGTTTCAACTTATTACAGTTACCATGAAGCAGTACTAGTTTCAGTAAAGTAATACTGACGTTTCTGACACCCGTATAACTGCATTGTTTTCTTTTCTGTGCCCCTACCATGCTACACCTACTCCGAGACTGAGATTTCCAAAGTCCTGTACAGGTTTGCAAATGAAAAAGGTACGTTATTAGACCATTTAAATCAGATGTAGCTTTAAAAAAATTTAAACGGTTTAAGTCTACTAGCATGTTATCAAGAAAGGTCTATTCATCTAAGGTAATATATCTGATTTATGCAACACACTGTACTGAGAAATTTGTATCACTACACTTTCTGTTCTGTTTTTGTCCATACCATGTGATGTACATCTTGAGATTCCAAGGTCCGCAGAGTCCTGGCTATTCCATACCAAGTTCTATCCAATGATCATCGCACAATCCTACATCTCCCATAATTGCTCTTCTTTCTGGAGCTCCAAAGCTACATCCAGCCAAGGTTTTTGTAGTGTTTAATTTATTAATTTTTGTTTACTCTTTAGACTGAAAACAATCCTTCAGCTAAAACTGGTCTAACAATCTAATTTCTGCCATAGCCTAAGCCATCCAAACAACACTGGATGCTTCCAAACATCAAAGGAAGCATCCACAAAAACTGCCTGCATTCCTCCAGTCATCTCATAAAATTGCAATTAAGTTAATAGGATTACATGAAAACATCTAAGAAACATGTAGAAAAGCCCACATAAAAGGTAAGTTGACATGCTTGTCCTTGTGTACATTTAAGAGTTTAAAACTTGAACAGAAAAAATAAGGCACTGCTTTATCAACTAACAATATAATTTCAGATTTATAAACTTATACATATGTCCACTATTGACAAAAAGGTAAGCTAACAGACAGCGTCTCCATTAGTAGCAAAATATTTTGTGTAAACCTTTACTTATGAATCAGTTCATGTTCAATGAATGCAATATTTCCAGATTACTGAAACACTGAAGTCATCACATCCTCCATATACCCATCACAAGATTCTCTGCTCCATGAACTCCTATAAAGTGCACAACTGATTAAAAAGGTACATTTTAATCGTGTCAGTTTAAGTTTTACCAACACATATGTTTTCCTTCAAGCACTGATTAATCTACTTACAGTACACTTTCAGATTTGTGCAATAACTCAATAACTACTGTTGTTATTACAAACACAAACCCCTATACAAATGTCCACTACTGACAAAAAAAGGTAAGCTAATAATGTTTGTTAGATGCTAAATGTTTTGTGAACCCTTCACTTATAAAGCACTTTGTTTAATAAGTTATTTTTCAGATTTCTGAAATGCACTGGTCATAACTTCCTCCAGTACCCATAATGAGATTGTCTGCTCCATGAACTCTTATAGAAATGTCTACTACTAACAAAAAGGTAAGCTAATTGACATTTTCTACATTAAGTCAATGGTTTACACAGCAGTAAAACCATTTTGCAATTAAAGTACTCTGTTCAATGACTGTAATCTTTACAGATTCCTGAAAAGTCTAACTTCCTCCATATAACCATCAAAAGATATTCTGCTCCATGAACTCCTATAAAGAAGTGCACAGCTGATAAAAGGGTAAATTTAAGTCAATTTCTGTTTTGCCAACACTTATACGCCTTCAAGCACGGATTAACATGTTATTACATTTTCAGATGCAAAAATGCAATAACTACTGTTAATTGAGGTCCACAAACTTCTATACAAATGTCCACTACAAACAAAGGTAAGCTAACAGTCTGTTAGATGCAAAATGTTTTGTGAACACTTCACTCACCAAGCATTTTGTTCAGTGAATGTTATATTTTCAGATTTCTGAAATTCACAGTCATAAGTTCCTCCATATACCCATAATGAGATTTTCTGCTCCTTTACTCAGCAATAAAAACATTTTGCAATGAAATTAGATAGTTTAATGAATGTAATCATTGCAGATACCTGAAATGCACAAGTCTGATTTCCTCCATATACCCATCAAATGATTCTCTGCTCCATGATCTCCCATAAAGGAGTGTACAACTGATAAAAAGGTACATTTTCATTGTATGTCTGCAAATCTAAAATTGACATTCTTTCCTTCAAGAACTGATTCATATACTAATTGCATTGTTGCACAAGTCTGAAAGTGTACCATAATTAACGTTGACATTCTGAGGTCCACAAACTCTTATACAAATGTCCACTACAAACAAAAAGGTAAGCTAACTGACATTTTCAACATTTAATTGCAAAATGTTTTTATTGCTGTGTAAACCGTTGACTTTTTTTTTTTTTTTTAAGATTTCTAAGATGCACTGAAGTGTACTGTACTCCATGAACCCCTATAAAGAAGTGCACAACTAATAAAAAGGTACATTTTCATTGTATGTTTGCAAATGATATTCTTTGAGCATTCTTTCCTTCAAGCACTGATTAATCTACTAACAGTACACTTTCAGATTTGTGCAACAACTCCATAACTACTGTTGCTATTATGAGGTCCACAAACCCCTGTACAAATGTCCACTACTGACAAAAAAGGTAAGCTAACAGTCTTTGTTAGTAGAAAACACATTTTTGTGATGTAAACCCTTCACTTGTGAAGCAATTTATATTCAATAAATGCAATATTTTCAGATTTCTGAAGTGCACTGAAGTAATAACTTCCTCATATACGAATCACAAGATTCTCTGCTACATGAACTCCTATAAAGAAGTGTACAACTGATTAAAAAAGGTATTGTACAATCAATATATTCAAAGTTGTTACTGAAAACATTCTATACTTTTGTGATTTTGATAACTTTATTTATTGCTTTTCCCCTTCTACTTATAGACAACAACAGCCTTGTGAACTATCAATTCAGAAAATATCCTCAAAGAACTGTAAACAAATGCAGGCAGTCAATAGTCAGTTATTTTACAAGTGAATATAAAATCTCCACAGTAACAATGTTGAATGGATGACTTGTATTATATTTGGCCTACGTAAAGTGCCTTTAATATGTGCCAGCCAAAGGAGGATGGCCTGCCCCTGCTGAGTCTGGTTCCTCCCAAGGTTTCTTCCTCTACCACTCTGCTGATTGTGGTCCACCACTCCATGATGTTTCATCACTCTGCCCATAATCTTCCACCCTACTAGCTAAGGGAGTTTTTCCTTGCCACTGTTGCCTTTTGGCTTGCTCACTGGGGTATTAAGGCACAATATTTTCAAATAAAACTGATTCAAATGTACTTTGTCTCTGTAGTCATACTTCCATTTACTCTATATCTATCCAATATAAAAAAGGAAATTGATATAGACACTCTTTAGTATGTTAATTGCGTTTCCTACACATTAACTTGGTGTCTTTTAGAAGAAGTAGTGGACCTTAGTAGATTTAACATTTTGATTAATTTTCATTTAATTTGTAGTAGGATATTTATTCAACAGTCACTTTTATTGTTTTGAAATGGTAAAATTTAGTAAGTGACTCTTCAGGGCAACAGCTAAAACATTGACCAAATTCTACTTGTAATTTGTACTCAAGTGTTTCTTGTATGGAACTGAAAGTGTACTTTACGATATACTTTGGAATAAAATATATAATTGCTTTTAGTCAGTGATACTCTTCTTGAAACAGGCAGAAATGATGAACTTTGCTAAAGTGCCCATTGACAGTGGCTGATCCACTGTATACACATTGGTGTTGTGTTTAAAACTTTTGTATTTAACTTTGCATATATAAAAGCCAGAACATTTAACAAAATAGTTAACTTGGATCACCACCACCAACATCTAATCACACCCTTCTGATCTCTAGTTTATTACTTTACACTCAATGCCAAAAAGATATATGAAGGTGATAACACACAAAGGCAGAAAAAAGTATACGATTATGAATATGAAGAAAACCCAACCAATTTATGAAACTGATTGTATTGCAACCAGAATAATTGAAAGTCAACCCTCCGGTTTCACAGACAAGCCTTAGTCTCAGGCTAAAATGCATGTTTCAGCTGTTTTAACTGAAAACAATTCTGACAAATCTAAAAATATGTCAGTGCCATTGTGTTGTCTCAAGATGCACACCCATAATGTTTTTTTTCCCCTAAGGTTCATTTATATAATTACATACACAATAATTACACACAATTTTATAAAATTGTCCTACACAGGATTCGAACCCACAATCTCTGGGCTGGTACCTGCAGTTTATCTTGTTGCGCCACTGAGCAGGCATTTATTCATAGAGAATCCAAAGTTCCATAGTTCAAGTGAGAATCAGCTCAAAATGATTTTTTTTTTTTTTTTTTAAATAAATGTATTTCATGTTATATTTAAAAAATTCAGATTAGATCATTCTCAGAATGATTTAATGTCTGGAACAGAAGCAAATTTTACAATTAAGCAATTAGCATGCTAAGCTAACTAGCATAAAGACACAAACACAGGCAAGGTCAACTTCAGAGATTAATTTCTCAGGAACGGTAGCAAATATCAAAAATCTGTTCAGTCATTTCTGTGCGGCTCAGTCCAAAGATAATCTGAGCCGATTTTGGACAAAATTGGACAAAATTTGAAGGAGGAGTAGAGAAAAAACAGTTTTTCATTTGCTTCAATATGGTGGACAGTCACATGTTTGGAAAATGACAAATGACACATCGTCGGAATCTGCAAAAGCCAGGGAACAAAATTACATAAATGACACAAAATTTGGACATTGTTTTCAAAAGTTATAAACGTTTTTGCAAAAAAACTTATATCGCTGGAACACTAGGTGGCGCTGTTTTGAAACTTCTTAGGTACGTTCCGGACATGTTGTCGATTATGCATACCAAATTTTGTGCAGATATGTCAAATATTTTAAAAGATATGGCAATTTATGACAAAATTCAAAATGGCGGACACGGGGTTAATCCTATCCTGACATATCCGGTATCCACGGATTCGGCATGACATGAGGAATCTATAGACACCAAGATTTATTTTTAATGATTTTCTGACAAACTTCTCAGAAGTAATGAGCATAAATATTTTTCACATGACCTGTAGGTGGCGCTGTTCCCAACTTTGGCATGGACCCTCAGATCATGGGTCCAATGAAGCGTACCAATTTTCGTTTCGATTGATTCGTTCCTTTCAGGGCTTGTCCCCTAATAATAATAATCTAACAGATACAATAGGGGCTTGGCCCCTAATAATATCACTAAAATTATATAGCAAATGAAGGCAACTGCCTAATAACAGTCTTAGGTCCGAACACAGAACAAACCAGTCATCTGTAAAAAAAAACAAAAGGAGCTTCAAACACCGACTTTAACGTGTTTAACAAGCAATATATATTGATTCTTCTCATTTTTTCCACTTTCATTAATGTATGGTCCACAAGAAAAATATTAAGCCAGTTAATTAAGGCTAGTTGATAAAGGCCTACCATTATCATCTTTTGTTGAGGTAGATTCATCGTCGTCATGAGAGAGTGCGGCGTTAATGCAGCAACAGATGCAAAAGCACAGACAGGTTTGTTTCACTTTCAGGGAATAAGTGAGCCCGTTTATATGCACATTCTTAAGCATAAACCAATCGACTCGGCTAGATTTTTTCCCCTTACACCGATTTCTCCAGGCATGCAAACACATTAACCTGCATTCTTTGGGCGTATTGAAGTGCACGTATGCGATAGGATATAAAGCATCCTGTAAGCGCATCCAGACAGAGTGAGCTTTTCGTGGTAAAACGCAGACTCTTTCTTGAAATGTGTTCTCAATGCTGCATTAAATTGTAACGGCATGAGAGGATAATATGTGTCCGTAAATTTCCCACTGACATGTTGAAATACTCTTAGGCCTAAGTTTTTAATGTTTTATTTAATGTTTTATTTAACATCACACCAGACATGAATCCTACATCCTACTACATGAATGATCGGGCTATGTTTTTACCTCAGACCTGGAAATAAACTGATTTATTAATAAACACTCCACCTTTGCTCGCAAAATAGAAAAAGATTCTCATATATAAAACTTAATTTGTTTAATTATATAAGCAAATGAATGAGTAAAGAAATAAGCAAATTAATGATCAAATAAGTAAGCCCGCGATAGTATCGTGTATCGCCGATCTCACAGGCTGACGATAGGATATGAAAATAGCTAGCTGGTAAAGAGGGAAAGCCCATTGCAATGACTCGCAAAGAGTCACCCTGGTGAAGATATGACAGCTAACAGAATGATCAAAACATTTTGGAGCAGATGTGGGTCAACAAATGGAAAGACAAGCTTGACCAGAGACACAGAATGAAAGGTTGCAGAATGTTGAAAGCTCACAAGGAGCTGTGCCAAGCAGAGAGAACCAACAGAGTGAAAAGAATGAGTACAAGTTCAAACTATAGTCAACAGAGCCTATATTCCACTCGACAACACCAGGCCTTTGAGTGACATTATAGGTTGACGACACATGCAGAGCAACAGCCAAGCAGCTTCAACAGACTGACGATCCAAACAGAAGGACTGAAATCCCTTCACTTATGGCACAGGTGTGGCATCTTCAGTGATCACTCTAGAGACTGCTTCAATTTAAAATTATAAGTGACTTAAACTCAGTGTTTGCAGAGACCATTTACCGAACTGATCGAGCCACTCCTCATTATGAAACATTATTGTTTAGCACATTATAAATATATAATCTTATTTCGAGCAGATAATCAAGAACACTATTTCACAGTAAACACTGTCTAATTCTAATTCTATCATGATACAGTGTGAACACTGTAATAATAAAAATATTACTTTTATATCATATTATGTTTTATTGAGCATAAAAACATCCTTGTGCATTGTACATTCATACATCCATGTACATTTATATATATATATATATATATATATATATATATATTTAGCATTGAAAGGTCAATATTTGAAATATATTTCAACATGTTTCAGTCGATTTTACACTTTTTAGTCTGGCAATTGTTCAACTAGTACAATGTGTACAAGTTTATGTAACAATAACACGCTAACTAGTGTAAATAAAAATAAATGACTTACTCGTGAATCCTTCGCTGGATCAATCACGTTCTTCTTCTTCTGAGGAAAATTCAAGGCTTATTCCTCACAGCACACCTTCCAAACTCGATGAAAAGCAGGTGAATCTGATGAAGCTTTATGTTTGTTTATCGAGGTGATGGGGCATTTACAGGTTTGCGTGCCTCACACAAGGACGATTACCGTGTGAATAGCCTG
The DNA here is from genome assembly GCA_039654105.1 of Coreius guichenoti. Lineage (NCBI taxonomy): Eukaryota > Metazoa > Chordata > Actinopteri > Cypriniformes > Gobionidae > Coreius > Coreius guichenoti. The sequence goes on from CM077178.1 coordinate 39,901,671, forward strand.
CGCTGCGCATGGTGTGGTCATATTGAAGATAATGAGCTCTTTGTACCTCTCATTGGTTTCATACAGATTACATAAACAGAGAATATTTGTTTTCGATATGACTTACTTCATTTAAAAGTAGACACTTTAAGCTTTAAAAAGACAAGTATTCGCTGAGTTTCAGTTCATTTTTGTTGACTGCAGAAAGCGCACCCTGTTAGTTTTCTTTAGTTTGCAAAAGCACAACATTGTGTTGTTATTGCGAGTGTATTTTACAGTACGTGCAGAATTATTAGGCACGTTGATTTTCTTATCATATTTTTTTTCCAGGCACATTTTACCAATTCCAAATCACATTAATCTTTGTTCATTGTTCATGAAGGCTGGAAATGAAAAACGCCTTATATTCAGGTGTGCAGAATTATTAGGCACGTTTTCTTTTACAGATAAAATGAGCCAAAAAAAAACATTTAACATTTAATTAAAAATTATTAAATGGCCATGAGAAGGATGCAATACTAATGCAATACTAGAAATTGCAGTTAAGGCGTGACCATTGGACAGTGAAATGCCCATTGGGTCGGCAGGGCCAGACAAAAACAGGTGGCGAAGAAAAGACATGTTAACTGCAAAATAATTAAGAATTAAGGTGAAGAATTAAGTGTGAAACCATCAGGAACCTTTTAGTCTCCAGCGCCACCATTTTCCAGAACTGCAACCTACCTGGAGTCTCCAGAAGTGCAAGGTGTCAGGATCTCAGTGATTTAAGTTAGGTAAAGAATCCTAAAAAATGAGGATTTTTTGGCTCATTTTATCTGTAAAAGAAAACGTGCCTAATAATTCTGCACACCTGAATATAAGGCGTTTTTCATTTCCAGCCTTCATGAACAATTATATATCACTTATAAATGATTAAATACAAAATTAATAGTAGTTATTAAGATTAATGTGGTTTGGAATTGGTCAAATGTGCCTGGAAAAAAATATGATCAGAAAATCAATGTGCCTAATAATTCTGCATGCACTGTAAGTTCCCTTTCAGTCGGTCACGTTCGACGTACGTCGGACGTCACCGATGAATTGGGATCACTTCTGGGAGCCCCTATCAGCTTCGAGTGTATACAGAATGGGCCAATGGCCATTGGCGTACGAGATTTGCATCTCGCGCTCCGCTCCGCCCCGCACCGCGGCTATAAAGTGGATGGATATGCAGCGCACCTTTGTCATTCACTTCGGAGCCGACTGTGTGCTGCTGAAGAGTGTTCCTGTATTATACAGAGATAATCAGAACGAGAGAGGAGAAGCTCTGAGTGTTGGTGTGAAGGCACAGCAGCGAGGACCGCGAGCTCACTGAGAGCAAAAACTGCTGTTATTACAGCAACTCTGTCAGTTCGGTGGGTGTTCACATTACTCTGAGTGCAAAACACAGGCTGCACTATTCCCTGTGTTTTTGCCGCGGCTATCTCCCTGGGTGCTTCAACACGTTAAAAGAGCTTTTCCCCTAAAAGAGTAAACGGGTGTGACACTGCGTCTTTTTCAAGATGTCATTCCACCCGTGCGTTTCTGGATGCGGTTGTTTCCTGTCCTTATTGACGGCCACGACCTCTCTCACATAAGCATGTTGAGATTGCGTTCATGGGTGATCCATGTTCTCTCAGAAAAGGAGAATGTGATCACGTCGGCGTGCTGTTCATCTCTCCTTCCTCGTAAGGTTTGAGCGTTCAGCGCTCCGTGTGCCGTCTAGCTGCCAGTTGACAGTTGTCACGGCAACCCAGCGCGTCACTCAGCGCTTTAGATGCGCGGTCGAGACTCACAACCTCAAACAGGGCTGAGTCCCTTTGCCTATTCCCCGCTCTAGTTTCTCTTCTGGTGCACCAGAAAATGGCTACTTCGGCTAATAAGCCTGGGTGACCTGAGGATTACAGTGGGGCTTCCCTGCCGAGTACATCTCCGTGGGCCCCCACTCCTCTATCGCATCGCGAGCATGTTGAGACTGTGTTCGTGGGTGGTCATGTTCTCTCATGAGAACAGATTCAGACTTGACAGCCATGCTTTCCCGGGTGGCTGAGGCGTAGTGCAACGCGTAAATTGCCTTGGCCGTCCCCTTGCCTTTTCCCCGTTTGTGCATTGGAAAGCTTTGGCAGTGTGGAACTATTTGGTGCCAAAATATGGAACACCAAAGGGGCCATAATTCTGTATAAAGTTTTCCTCTCTCTCACTACCCTCATCGGTGGGGTGGCAGTGCCACTGGCACTGGCACTCTTAAAAAGAGACGAGGGTAGTTCTGAGCCAAGGTTGAGATGCGCACAGTGACTGATCATATTTTAAGTCACAGCGCTGGCCCTCGGCCAGACGATGTCCACTCTGGTCCAGAAACACCCTTGGCACCCAGAGATGGAGGAGACAGCTCTTCAGGAGGTGGTGACAGCACCGCTCCTTCTCCCGGAGGAGGGCCGTGAGAGAATCCTTTGTTCAAATTTGTTTTCTGTTCCGCCACTGGCCTTCGTGCCAGTGGTACCCAAAACTTCACTAGAGCTGTTTCCAAAATCTCTGGGTGCCAAGAGAGCGCGCTTGGCGGTGTACCTCCTCACACCTGTGCGCCCCCTCAGCAGAAGCAGGTAAGTGTTGCATTGCACACTCAGACCCCACTTCGGGCCGCTATGCCGTCCGAGTCGGGTCCCTGCACTCCGCTGCGCTGCCCCGCTGCGGGTATGTCTGTGGTGCCGTTGGTCCTGCTGGTTCGGTCACTGGGAGCCTGGCTAGCGCTTCCCAGCCCATCCCACTGGCTCATCCATACTATCAGACTCGGCTATGCGATTCAGTTCGCCCGGCGGCCCCCCAAGTTCAGGGGCATTCACTTCACCTCCATGTTGAAGGAGGATACCCCCGTGCTACGGGCGGAGATCGCAGTCCTACTGGCGAAGGACGCGATAGAGCCGGTCCCTCCAGCCGATATGAAGACAGGCTTCTACAGCCCGTACTTCATTGTACCCAAGAAAGGCGGCGGGTTACGGCCAATCTTGGACCTGCGATTCTTGAATCGGTCCCTTCACAGGCTGCCGTTCAGAATGCTAACACAGAAACGCATCTTCAGGTGCATTCGTCCCCAAGATTGGTTTGCAGCGATCAACCTGAAGGACGCATACTTTCATGATTCTCCCTCGACACAGACCGTTCCTGCGTTTTGCGTTCGAGGGACGGGCATATCAGTACAGAGTCCTACCCTTCGGGCTGTCCCTGTCGCCCCGTGTCTTCACGAAAGTCGCGGAGGCGGCCATTGCTCCCATGAGAAAGCGTGGTGTTCGCATCCTCAACTACCTTGATGACTGGCTAATCCTGGCTCAGTCGCGGGCGCAGTTGTGCGAACACAGGGACATGGTGCTCAGTCACCTCAGCCTGTTGGGACTTCGGGTCAACTGGGAAAAGAGCAAACTCTGCCTCGTGCAGAGGATCTCTTTTCTTGGTATGGAGCTGGACTCGGTCAATCTGACAGCGCAACTCACAGAGGAGCGCGTCCAGTCGGTGTTGAACTGCTTGAATTCGTTCACACTGAAACAATTTCAGAGACTCCTGGGGCATATGGCATCCGCAGCCACAGTGACGCCGCTCGGATTGCTTCATATGAGGCTGCTTCAACACTGGCTACACGACCGAGTCCCGAGATGGGCGTGGCAGAGCAGCTCGTTCCGTGTCTCAGTAACACCGAAGTGCCGCCAAACCTTCAGTCTGTGGTCGGACCCTTCGCTCTACGGGCAGGAGTTCCCCTAGAACAAGTGTCCAGGCATGCTGTTGTCTCCACGGATGCTTCATCCACCGGCTGGGGGGCCACGTACAACAGGCTTGCAGTTTTGGGTCTGTGGACAGGGCCTCAACTGCAATGACATATCAATTGCCTTGAGTTGTTAGCAGTTCGTCTTGCGCTGGGCCGCCTCAAAGGGCCGCTACGAGGCAAGCACGTTCTGGTCCGCATCAACAAACAGGGTGGTCTACACTCCCGCCGCATGTCACAACTCGCCCGCCATCTCCTCCTCTGGAGTCAGAAGCATCTGAGGTCGCTTCATGCCACTCACATTCCGGGCCTGCTCAATTGTGCAGCCGACGAGCTCTCACGACAGCAAGTGCTCCCGGGAGAGTGGAGACTCCATCCCCAGGTGGTCCAGCTGATCTGGAGTCACTTCGGGACCACACAGGTAGACCTGTTTGCCGCCCCGGACATGTCCCACTGCCAGTTGTTTTATTCCCTGACCGAGGGGACCCTAGGCTCGGATGCGCTGGCACACAGCTCCCTCTACGAGGCGCCTCTATGCGTTGAAGTGGAACCTGTTCGTCGAATGGTGTTCTTCTCGACGAGAAGACCCCCGAAGATGTTCGATCAGTTCTCTGCTTTCCTTCCTGCAAGAAGGGTTGGAGCGAAGGCTGTCTCCCTCCACCCTCAAAGTGTATGTCGCCGCCATTGCTGCACATCACGATGTAGTTGAAGGTAAGTCCGTAGGAGAGCACGATCTGGTCGTCAGGTTCCTGAGGGGAGCGAGGAGATTAAATCCGCCTCGCTCTCACTCTATACCCTCTTGGGACTTATCTCTGGTGCTAACCGCACTGCAGAGAGCACCCTTTGAAACTTTGCAGTCAGCTGAGTTAAAAATTCTGTCTTGGAAGACAGACTGCATTGGTTCCATTGAGAGGACGAATCGTGCCTGGAATTCGGGCCGGCTAACTCTCATGTAATCCTGAGATCCCGGCCCGGATATGTGCCCAAGGTTCCCACCACTCCCTTTCGGGACCAGGTGGTGAACCTGCAAGCGCTGCCTTTGGAGGAGGCAGACCCATCCCTGGCTTTTCTCTGTCCCGTTCACGCTCTGTGGACTTACGTGGACAGAACGCAAAGCTTCAGGACCTCAGAACAGCTCTTCATCTGTTATGGAGGCCAGCAGAAGGGAAAGGCTGTCTCCAAGCAGAGGATGGCTCACTGGATAGTGGATGCCATGTGGTGTATGAAACCCAAGGCGTGCCTTGCCTGCTCAGGTTGAGGGCCCACTCCACTAGGCGCTGACAGATATATGTAGAGCTGCGGGCTGGGCGACACCTAACACGTTCGCTAGATTTTATAGCCTCCGTGGAGAGCCTGTTTCTTCGCCATTCCCCTCTTCATGGACCGGATACGTGCGCTGATATGCTCCAGTCGCGTTCCCCAGAACGGCGAACCCTGTTGAGTCCTCCGCAACCCGTGGCAGTCAGACGTGGCGGAGCGTCCGACGCCAGGTCTAACACTCATATGCATTGGTGGAACTTGTGTTAGGCTGGGTATCCATATGTTGTGACCCCTACAGCGGTCCCATATGTGTATTCTTCCACGGTACGGCTCCCTACGGCGAGCTTGTGTCTTTCCCTTGGCAGAGCTCGCTCTGCCATCTCTGTGCGGTGTAGTCTCCCGCCTGCATTGGCCGGGGCCACCCCTGGGAATTCCGTATGTTGTACTGCCCACGGCCAGTCCATACGTGTATATTCCACATGATACCTCCTTACGGGTAGGATGTGGCTTCCGCAGAGGCCCCCCGGGGCACGCTTTCCCAGCGTTATCCAATCGGCTCCACAGTGAAAAACAAAGATGCGCTGCATCTCCTTCCGCTTTATATCCGCGGTGCGGGGCGGAGCGCGAGATGCAAATCCCGCACGCCAATGGCCATTGGCCCGTTCTGTATACACTCGAAGCTGATAGGGGCTCCCAGAAGTGATCCCAATTCGTCGGTGACGTCCGACGTACATCTCCGTTCCCTCCTTCAGGGAACAAGGGTTACATACACTCACCTAAAGGATTATTAGGAACACCATACTAATACTGTGTTTGACCCCCTTTCGCCTTCAGAACTGCCTTAATTCTATGTGGCATTGATTCAACAAGGTGCTGAAAGCATTCTTTAGAAATGTTGGCCCATATTGATAGGATAGCATCTTGCAGTTGATGGAGATTTGTGGGATGCACATCCAGGGCACGAAGCTCCCGTTCCACCACATCCCAAAGATGCTCTATTGGGTTGAGATCTGGTGACTGTGGGGGCCATTTTAGTACAGTGAACTCATTGTCATGTTCAAGAAACCAATTTGAAATGATTCGAGCTTTGTGACATGGTGCATTATCCTGCTGGAAGTAGCCATCAGAGGATGGGTACATGGTGGTCATAAAGGGATGGACATGGTCAGAAACAATGCTCAGGTAGGCCGTGGCATTTAAACGATGCCCAATTGGCACTAAGGGGCCTAAAATGTGCCAAGAAAACATCCCCCACACCATTACACCACCACCACCAGCCTGCACAGTGGTAACAAGGCATGATGGATCCATGTTCTCATTCAACAGAAATCGAGACTCATCAGACCAGGCAACATTTTTCCAGTCTTCAACTGTCCAATTTTGGTGAGCTCGTGCAAATTGTAGCCTCTTTTTCCTATTTGTAGTGGAGATGAGTGGTACCCGGTGGGGTCTTCTGCTGTTGTAGCCCATCCGCCTCAAGGTTGTGCGTGTTGTGGCTTCACAAATGCTTTGCTGCATACCTCGGTTGTAACGAGTGGTTATTTCAGTCAAAGTTGCTCTTCTATCAGCTTGAATCAGTCGGCCCATTCTCCTCTGACCTCTAGCATCAACAAGGCATTTTCGCCCACAGGACTGCCGCATACTGGATGTTTTTCCCTTTTCACACCATTCTTTGTAAACTCTAGAAATGGTTGTGCGTGAAAATCCCAGTAACTGAGCAGATTGTGAAATACTCAGACCGGCCCGTCTGGCACCAACAACCATGCCACGCTCAAAATTGCTTAAATCACCTTTCTTTCCCATTCTGACATTCAGTTTGGAGTTCAGGAGATTGTCTTGACCAGGACCACACCCCTAAATGCATTGAAGCAACTGCCATGTGATTGGTTGATTAGATAATTGCATTAATGAGAAATTGAACAGGTGTTCCTAATAATCCTTTAGGTGAGTGTACGTAACCGAGACGTTCTTTTCGCTCTTATCAGGAAAAATGCAAGTGATCGCTCTGGCGACTCCGCCGACCCCGCCGACCCCAGGGGGTTAAAATTGCATTTGACTCTGATTCTATGACATAAAGCCTATGGCACTGGCTCTGGGAAACACGTGGCCTTTGGCACTGCTTGTGGTCTGACTCAGTCAGTCTTACTTACAGCCTTATTTCCTGTTTGGAATTGGAAGTGAATGTCTACATCACTTAATTAAATGATTTTGACCTAAAATTCATAGATGTATAAATCTTTATTCAGAATGAACTGTATAACATTTACAGTACATACTGTATGTTGAGGTGCCTGAGTAATCAGCTGACGATACAACTAGCGCTTGGCCCTAAACAAGATGAAATTCATAACAGATGTCTGAATAATCTTACCTTGACGTATTTTGGCATCCCATACAACTCCTTTGTGATGTTGCGACATCAGCTGAAGGTAAAAGTCCTCTTTTGGAGCATCAATGAATACTTCAAAGAAATTTGGTTTTATGGGCTTGTACTTGAGTTGTAACTGCTATGATGGAGAGAAAGGAAAGAGTTAGAAGGTTTTGATGAGGGCATTGATGCCATTTGGGCATTTGAATCATAATAGTTATACACAATAGAATTATTTTGCTCTTGAAGCGGTTTCTTATATCTGCATCTCAAGCTCAGAATTTTGTGCCTCCTAAGCAAACGAGACTAGGAGAATAACATTGAGAAGTTACTGGCACTATAACTGTTAATTACAAATATTAAAATGTTAAAATGTAAACTTTAGTCAGGTGTATTTGTATAGCACTTTTCACAAAACATTTGGATTCAGAGCAACTTCACAGATACTATATTGTGAGTGATTGAAAATTACCCATCTCTTACTACAATATTTTGGTCAGATTATATAATGCTTTAGTCTTTTAGTCCCCCAGTGAGCAAAAAACTATACAGTCTGTACAATAATTTCAATATAAGTTAGCTATTATACGTGACTGTTGCAGGCCCAGATACAGAATAGAATTAGCAAGGGTGCTCTAGTAAATTTAAGATGTAATGTGTAAGCAACAGCTCCATTACAAGAATAACATTGCACACTACAAAATTTACCAGATTTACAAGTCATTACTGTTACAATTAATTGGAACAGCATTTAAAATGTATTTTGATGCATAAATTTGAATATTTTCTCTAAATCTCTTAGTCAGCATTTACATTGCTTATGCAATCAAATGTGTCAAATCTATTTTGACATATATTTTGTGTTCCGCATCACTAATTATTGGTATGTCAAGCACTATAATTTTGAGAGTGAATCCTACATTTGTATGTGGATGTGACTTCCAAAACTTTGTAGTGTGTAGCTATGTGGCCATTGGTCCTCTTAGCAGCATGAAAAACAAAACTTTTATTCAAATTCCGAATGGATTATATATAAAACATGCAAAGAGCTCTCCCTTTATAATCACTAAAAAGCTGTCACTGTGTCTACACTGCTGTAACGGTGGCTGTTTCAGAGGAACGAGAGTAGGATCCATATGCAGAAAACATTTACTCAAACAAACATAACAAAAGTAAATCCAGGCAAAACTGATAAATCCAGACACGATCAAAGAAAGCAAACACAACTGACAACAAGCGCTCGGCTCAGGGAGCCATGGCGACTCGGGCAGTTCAGGAAGCCATGGCGGCACAGACCCTTCAGGGCCAGCCTCCATGGATGGGTAGCCCCCTCCCAAAATCCTCTTAGGAGGCACTACGGACTCTGGAGCGAGGACAGGAGGGACAGGAGGCGGATTCCTCTCTGGACTCGTGACAGCAGGCGGAGTCCTCTCTGGACTGGGGATAGGAACCCTTGCTGGACACTGGTCAGTGGCTGGAGCCCTCTCTGGACGCTGGTCAGTGGCTGGAGCCCTCTCTGGACGCTGGTCAGTGGCTGGAGCCCTCTCTGGACGCTGGTCACTGGCTGGAGCCCTCTCTGGACGCTGGTCACTGGCTGGAGCCCTCTCTGGACGCTGGTCACGGGCTGGAGCCCTCTCTGGACGCTGGACGTGGACAGGAGATGTCGCTGGACTCTGGACGGTGACTATGACAGGACGAGACTCTGGACTGGCGGGTACTGCGGGAGTGCAGTGTTCCTCTTCTGCACCTCCCACAGTGAATGCAGAGCCGCTTACCTGAAGGGCATAATCAAGGAACTCACTCAGTGACCCGCAAGGACCATCACGGATGAGTTTGCATTGTAGCTGGTTGTTGAGTCCGTAGCAAAAAAAAAAAAAACAATCAAAACAAAGTCCGGGAGGTCAGTGATATTAGCAATGTTCAAAAAGTCTCTGATGTGGCCTCGAGTGAGTGAGTCCCTTGGCGTAGTCGAACAAGGGTGACTGCTGCTGGATCCATCTTAGGCCAGGTCTTCTGTAACGGTGGCTGTTTCAGAGGAACGAGAGTAGGATCCATATGCAGCAAACATTTATTCAAACAAACATAATAAAAGTAAATCCAGGCAAAACTGATAAATTTTAATATTGGATTTGATTTTTTGATTTGATTTGATTTGATTTGATTTTTTTGATAAATCCAGACACGATCAAAGAAAGCAAACACAAATGACAACAAGCACGCACATGTAACATCCATAGAAGGACAAGACCTAACAAAGAACACAGGAACCACAGGGGTTTAAATACACAGGGGCAAACAAGCTTAACAAATTAACAAGACACACCTGGGGAGACTAATCAACATGAAAACCTACAAAGAACTACAAAATAAAGCACAGGAAACACTTCAACGTAAAAGTCCAAGGACAGACACAGAGCACATGTGACAACTGCACAATAAATCAACTGTCATCAAATTGACATCCTGGCTACACTTCTTTTGTTATGAGAGGATTCACATGTGTGTAGATCTCATCACTGAACAAAAACTCAGCGGTTTTCAGCGGTGTCTGTGATTGCTACATTGCATAATGCTGCAATAACGCATTGTAAATAAAAACTTTAAACGCTCTCCAGAGTGCAAACACAAATACGCACTGGAGCATTTGCCAAATGTTTCAGCACTATAATAATATTACAGTATAAGCTGAGGGTGCTCAAGCTTTCATATGAGGGTGCTTAGCACTCTCTAGCACTCCCGTAGAACCAAGCCTGTATGTGTCTTTGAGTTCCCTTATAAGGGAACATCAATGCTGTGTCAATGTGTTTGACACTATGAGAATGCCTTTAGAGCGTGCCGGTGTCTGAGCCACGTGTGCTACATGACAATTTCAATGGCCACGGATGACATCAGATTAAGTCACGTAATACATCCCTAAAGCCCTATTCGGACGTGATTAGTTTTACAAGGGTAAATGGAGTAATGTAATTTTACCACAGGACATCTGTAATATTAATGGCCAATTCGCACGGGATAAGAAATCTCAGTAAAACTAGCAGAAGTGGGAGGGGTAACTCGATTAACGCACCACTGTCACCTCCCTGTCGCCATGTGTGTATTACGTTGCTTCCTGATATCACGTGCGCATACACATAACACATAATCTATATATAACCTATATATAACAGTTAGGTACGCCCCCCCCCCCCCCAAGTAGGGGATTAAGGACATACCCAAAATAAAAAGGCTGCTGCTCATAAGTCATTCTGAATAGACACATAACCAACATATCTTTAGAAAGCCAACACTTGAGAGTTTACAGTTCAAGACTCAGAATTACTCAGACTGTTATTAATATGGAGATATATAGGCTCAAACATTAAAACAAAAATAAAAAATATTAAAAATATATTTTTAAATGCATAAAAATATTATGTGAATGTAGTATAACAACTAACCACAACTAAAATGAAGTCACAAGTGTGGTCATGCTTCATTTCAAATCTGAGGATGATATCTCTAAAATTATGAATTAATTATGGAGTTTTTACAGAAGGCTGATAAGATGATACTCAAATATGTTATTGACCTGTAAACACCCATTTGCAGTCTTTTGTCTAATGTCTGGCGAGGTGAACTTGCTCTATTGTTCTCAATCGAAGAACATTTTACACCTCAGTCGGTATGAGACTTAATCCTCATTATTCTTTTATCGTTATTCTCTTGTTTGTATTCGGCCATTAGCCTTTATTCTGGCATGATGGCTTGCCCATTTAAACCACACTACAGTAATCCAGATATTAAGTCTTTCTAAAAAACAAACTAAAAAGCATACAGTGCGTCCGGAAAGTATTTACAGCGGTTCACTTTTTCCTCATTTTGTTATGGTACAGCCTTATTTCAAAATGGATTAAATTCATTACATTTCTCAAAATTCTACAAACAATACCTAATAATGTCAACGTGAAAGAATTTAGTTTGAAATCTTTGCAAATTTACTAAAAAAAAAAAAAAAAAAAAAAAAAAAAAATCACATGTACATAAGTATTCACAGCCTTTGCTCAATACTTTGTTGAAGCACCTTTGGCACCAATTACAGCCTCAAGTCTTTTTGAGTATGATGCTACAAGCTTGGGACATCTATTTTTGGGCAGTTTCTCCCATTCTTCTTTGCAGGACCTCTCAAGCTCCATCAGGTTGGATGGGGAGCATCGGTGTACAGCCATTTTCAGATCTCTCCAGAGATCTTCAATCAGGTTCAAGTCTGGGCTCTGGCTGGGCCACTCAAGGACATTCACAGAGTTGTCCCGTAGCCATTTGTTATCTTGGCTGTGTGCTTAGGGTCGTTGTCCTGTTGGAAGATGAACCGTCGCCCCAGTCTGAGGTCCAGAGCACTCTGGAGCAGGTTTTCATTAAGGATGTCTCTGTACATTGCTGCATTCATCTTTCCCTCGATCCTGACTAGTCTCCCAGTTCCTGCTGCTGAAAAACATCCCCTACAGCATGATTCTGCCACCAGCATGCTTCACTGTAGGGATGGTATTGGCCAGGTGATGAGCGGTGCCTGGTTTCCTCCAGACATGATGCTTGCCATTCAGGCCAAAGAGTTCAATCTTTGTTTCATCAGACCAGAGAATTTTGTTTCTCATGGTCTGAGAGTCCTTCAGGTGCCTTTTGACAAACTTCAGGTGGCCTTTTACTGAGGAGTGGCTTCCGTCTGGCCACTCTACCATACAGGCCTGATTGGTGGAGTGCTGCAGAGATGGTTGTTCTTCTGGAAGGTTTTCCTCTCTCCACAGAGAAATGCTGGAGCTCTGTCAGAGTCACCATCGGGTTATTGGTCACCTCCCTGACTTTGGCCAGGCGGCCAAACCAGTGGTTCCAAACTTCTTCCATTGCACCTGAGCTTAATTTTGAGTATCATGGCAAAGACTTGTGTAAATGTGATTTTTTTTTCCCGATTTCAAACAAACTTCTTTCACCTTGTCATTATGGGGTATTTTTTGTAGAATTTTGAGGAAAATAATTAATTTAATCCATTTTGGAATGAGGCTGTAACATAACAAAATGTGGAAAAAGTGAAGCGCTGTGAATACTTTCTGGATGCACTGTATCCTTGGGACCTTATGTGAATTACTGTAACAAAATAGATTGTGAAATAGATTAGCTCCTGGCGTGACAGGTGCATTAGAGCTACAGTTAGCATCAAGCTACATAACACAATGTAAAAGATTAAAATTACACTTTCGCTCAAAACTCACTTGAGTGATAAGTGTTTGTATTACCTTCTGGTCACGATATAATGTGGATTTCAGTCATATAATGATGTTAAAATATGTTACTTAGCATTTTATATGGAGCTAATCGCTACACCTGCTTAGCATTTATAATGTAAACATCCATTATTGATATAAAAATAGCCGAAATCACACACAAAACATATGCCATAGTTATCTGTGTTTATTAGCTTCTTATTTCACATGTAGAAATGTAGAATTGGTTCGTTCTTCACTGAGCATTAGACTCATCTGACGCAAATCAGGAAGAGGAGAGAGATAGAGCTGTGAACGCTCTTTCAGCTCTTCAGATCAGATAATTCAGTGGGAAATGAATAGAAATGGTATTCTGTATAACAAAATATTTTGTGAACGTGATAAATCAATATTTCTCAAAATATGCGCACTTTTGAACTAAGAGCCCTAACGAACGCTGTTCAGAGCAGCTGTGAGGACACAACTGAACCGCAGCAGACGAGAGAGAATTCATATGCGTGTACAAAATAGCATACGTTACAGATTGATTATTTTTCACTCCTCACATAAATTAATAAATTAATGTCACTGAAACCTAGTTTTATCATTAACAGTGGTCAAATATTAAACCTGGAGTCTTTAATCTTTCTAATGATACACAGTTTGTCCAGATCAAGTAAGAGTGTGATGTTTTAATGTGAGGTGAATGTTTAACAATAATAATCTGGGGCCGTCTGCGATCTTTGACTGGAAAGGGGTTAATTAAATTCTGATTGGATTCTGTTGGTAATAGGCACTTACCTAAAGCTGAAATAAGTTGTGTGCCTCTGACTAGTGCTTTCGACCTTCTTTTTGATCTGAATGGTTTGTGGAAAAACACTTGAGTTTTGCCAGAGACTTGTCTCACTGCCTAGAACGCAACTGAATGCTTTTTCAAGCACCTCCCTACTTGAAAACCCGCAGAAAACTACTTTTAAACAGGAATGGACGGAATATTTGTTGATATGTACATATCTACAGTTGGTCTATTCACACGGGATTAGTATTACCTGAGGTCATTTTTCCGGGCCTTTTTACAGAAGGTAAAAGTCGGCATAATCCAAACTGACATTGTCCGTAATGATTACTGAGATGGCACATTCGGACAGGACTAAAATCATTGAGAAGCTCTGGTAATAATTACTTTACCCCACCTCTCCATGTTAAACTAATCTCGTCCTACAAGTCTATTCTCGCCACAGTGAACAGCTTGAGGCAATGCCAAGATGTGTCCATCAATATCAGTCACTGTTGGGTGTTGGGATATAATATCATTGGGTTGGGATGTAATACTGTTAGGCTTGCTGCACATGAGACCTTTCAGTGATGAGTAAAAAGGAGATTTCATCCATTATGCAACCCCCGGCATATGAGTGTCACATGCCGAGGGCTCTGTACCCATACTATTTGGAGGAATCCCCAATTTTTTACCTTGGTTCCCTCATTCATGTTGCTGACACAAAACAATAACAATGGAAACCTCTCTGACAGGCTAGGTAGCTGTTTTGGCGGGCACCCAGTCTGGGGGAAATGGGCATGGGAAAGCCTCATCTTCTATGGCACATAAAATGCTTGAAGATGAGGGCTGTGTGGATGTCTCCCAGACTTCAGGGGCAACCGTGTGTTGGTACAGTTGGACAAAACATCGTTGGTCTCCTACATAAATCACCAGGGCATTCACGCCCCCTGTTCAGGCTGGTACAACAGATCTTGCTCTGGGCAGATGGGAAACTGCTCTCTCTGAGGGCATGTAACTATGTCACATTACAGTAAAGTGTTACTGTGGATAAAGGATGCATTAGAGGAATCTAGGCACTGTCTGCTTTGGTTCCCACTCCTGAATGCCATGTTGCCAAGGCCAATGCTGTGTTCGTCAAGATGGTGTTTGTCTATCACTAGTATCCCCATACTGGCTGGCCCAAGTATGGTTTGAGGACTTAGTGTCTCTCCTGGAAGGCTCCCCTTGGGAGATTCCAACCAAGATGGACCTTCTGTCTCAGGTTTGAGGGAGAGTTTTGGAAACTGGTTCTGGCTCCTGACGGGTACCAGCTCAAAGATTCTGGTCTCTCAACTGAAGTTGTCAATACTAGAAAACGATGTGCTCTTTAATGGTGTTATTTGTCAGCACGGTTTGAACAGCACCATCTTAACCCAGTTGCTGCCCAGTTGGATCAATCCTGGAGTTTATTTAAGAGCATCTTTTGGCAGGGTTAACACCTAGCAACCTGAAAGTGTATGTGGACGCTATGTCGGCTTGCCACATTCCCATTTCCTAGTGTCCCGTTTCCTTAGTGGAGCCAGACAGCGCAGGCCTATCTGCAGACCACACGTTTCCTTCTTAGAATCCTTCTATTGTTTTATAAGGGTTGTCGGACGCTCTTTTTGAACCCCTGGAATCAGCCTCAGAGAAGCTTCTGACCCTTAAAGGGTTAGTTTACCCACAAATTCTTTTTAATTACTCATCTGTAACGATGACTGATTCGGCTGGTTGTTCGAATCCATGTGTGGTGCTTTATTAAAAACAGCAGTACAAACAAAGTATCGTTCAGAACCAGTAGCGTGGTCAACAAACAGACACAGGGTTGATAAAAGTAGTGGCAGTCCTGATAGAAAACAAGTCCAAATCCGTAATCCAAAAGTCGTGGTCATAAACAGGCAGAGAAATATACACGTGATAAACAAACAGAGTAGTGGAAACGCTCAGTAGTGACAGGGTAAGCTAGCAATACTTTGCAACATGATGCACAAACATCATGGCTTATAACAGGTAGAGACAGGAAGTGACAAGAGAAGAACCAGCAGTATTCAGTATTCAGGAGATGGCTTCCTCTGGCAGTTGGAGGAATGGATGGCAGATGCAGATGTTACAGAATCCCGGAAAGTCGGAAGCATCTACTTCCACAATGAACGGTAAGTCCGGATCTGGATGATTCAGGATTGGGGCTGTGGTAAAGCTGGTCTTTAGGGCTTCAAAGGCCGACTGAGCAGGCTGAGTCCATAACAATTTTTTGGTTTTCCCTTAAGCAGTGAGGTAAGGGGGCTTGCGATGGTACTGTAATTGCGGATAAACCTCCTATAAAAATGAGCAAATCCCAAAAATATTCAAGAATATTCATAGTGCCCCCTGGTGGTGATAAAAGCTGTCTTCCATTCATCACCTTCTCTGATTCTGATTAAATTATAGGCACTGCGTAGATCTAATTTTGTGAAAATGGTGGCTTCTCGTAACTGTTCTAATGCAGAAGGAACTAATGGAAGTGGGTACCTGTTCTTAATGGTGACTGAGTCTAGACCACGATAATCTATGCAGGAGCGTAGACCTCCACCCTTCTTTTCCACAAAGAAAAAACCGGAAGCCGCTGGTGATGTGGAAGGACGAATGAATCCAGATGCCAAAGCCTCTCTGATGTAGTTCTCCATGGCTTGCCTTTCTGGGATGGTTAGTGGATAAACCTTACTCTTAGGGGGTGCAGTGTTGGGTAACAGTTCAATTTGCGCAATTCCATGGGCAAAGAGGAGGTAGCTGGGTGGCTTTGGTTTTGCTGAAGGCCTCACTGTAGTCAGAATACTCTGAGGGGATATAAACTGGTTCATTAGTCACGGGACTCTCAATACTTGTGGTTAGACAGGGAAGTTGTGGTTAAAACTGGAGGCAATGTGAGTAACAATGTGGAGACCATTTTGTGAGCTCCTTGGAATTCCAGGAAATCTGTGGGTCATGAATAGTTAGCCATGGATTACCTAAGACTACCGAATGCTGGGCCGTTGATGTCACATACAAGGAGATGGTTTCTGAGTGGAACAGGCCTATCGTGACGGTAACCGGAACAGTTTGAGGAGTAATTCCTTCTCCACTAGGTTGACTATTAATGGCCGTTATGTTAATCAGTGGTATGCAAGGGATAACAGGAAGATTGAGTTCATGGACTAGTTCATGATGAATCAAATTCAATGCTGAGCCAGAATCATTTAGCGCTGGAACACCTTGAGAAGAATTAGCATAGGTGAGCGTGATGAAAAGAGTAAAACATTTAGTCAGCATTGTAGGTAAGGAGGTACTCACTTTGGTTTGGGCTGGTTTGTTAGGGCATGAACGACACTAGTGACTATTTTAACAACTACCTTTCTGTGCCTTGAAAGTGGTAATATGTTGCAGTCCATAGGGGGTCAGAAAGCTCTCGGATTTCATCAAAAATATCTTAATTTGTGTTCCGAAGCTGAATGAAGGTCTTACGGGTTTGGAACGTCATGAGGGCGAGTAATTAATGACAGAATTTTCATTTTTTGGTGAACTAACCCTTTAACACTCGCGCCACTGGCCTAGCTCTCGGCCCTGCCCTGCTTGCCACATACCCCTATCGCTGCCCGACCTCCTCAGCAGCGAGGGCTCTCTGACAGAGTGTCCCTCCTTTCTCCCGAGTTTGCGGCACCAATGTAGCAATGTTAAAGGCTCAGGGAAGGAGGCAGGAACCGGCAAACATTCTTTAATCCAAAAATAAACAAACAACAAAATGAAAGTAAAGCAGCAGGCCCTCACAGATGACTTCAGCATAAATTAAAACAAAACAACAACATAAAATCCAGGCTTGGTCCTCTCTTGTCTTGCATTGTTGTCACTCCTCTGTGAGACCAGAGTCCAGTGTGGCGCACAGGTCGCTACGTTCCCACGGGTCCTGGCCCCGCCTTGCTTAACATACTGAACTACAATCAATAACAATACAATAATTACAATAATTACCTTAGGTTGGATTTCAGAATTACACCCAGATTTCCTCATTTTCTCCAGCGTCTTCAGTGAAAACCAAGTCTTCATCAGAAGTGAGCATTCAGGCCCTGGCTTTGAGATAACCGTGTTATCCGTCTCATATTCTTCAACAGCCTACAGAGAGGAAATGTCATACTTTTCAAAATGTAAATCTTTTTTCTTTCATAAAGCCAAGACACTTGGAGAGGCAGGAATGTGATCATCTTTAGTTTTACTGTTTATTTCGATAACACTAACCTCTATCATTTTTTTATCACTTGGAATCAAGTACACATGAAGTGTCAGGTGAGATTTCGAGGTTTGATAGATTAGTGTCTCACAGTGATAATTCACAGAGAGGCCACTCCTCACTAGAACACCTTTAGGGGAGAAGGTGTGGTCCAGGAGCTTGGAATGGAATCGAGTTAGCTTGCATTTCTCAAATGAAATTCCACTGTCTTCAACATGAAGAATTCTCGCTGCATCTTTAATAGGAGATCCACCTACAGTATATTAAATTAGATCATGATAAGCAGATGCAAACTAAGCAAGCATTATAATAAGTGCATTAAACATAATATATCAACTGCTTTTTCTTGCTTAAAACAAAACCAACTAAAATGTAAATCTCTTAATTACACTCAAACACTCAGGCATGTACCTGAGACACTGTGGCACTAACATACTGTATATGCTAGACAAAATAATAAATACAACATAGCTAGACGTAATAGTATGACTTGCTAGTAGTAGTAGTAGTAGTAGTAGTAGTAGTAAAGCGGCTTTGAAACAATGTGTATTGTGACAAGCGCTGTACAAATATATTTTACTTGACTTAATTTATTAAAATAAAATTACCTAAACACAGAAAGTGAGGTAGATAGACTGCCGTCAGTTTTCCTGAGATGATAGCAATGTCCATCAAGGGGCCACACGGTGTAAAATGCTCCATTTCTGGAATATCACTTACACATTCCCAGTCGAGAATAAAATACTCAAGTTGAACATCATGAGAGCATTCAATACGAAGACCAGTCCTCCTGCATTCATAACACCCTGATGCAAGATTCATTCTGGTGGACAAAGATTCATTTAGAATTACCATTGCTGTAAATAAAATATGTACAATGAATAAAAGAGATGTAATTTTAATAATTGTAGCAGGTACAGCACCTGTACTTCATCTGTGCATCATTTGAGATCACAGAAGGTTCAATCAGGTCCCATTCAGTTGAATCCTGAGACAATATGTTAGGATTAAAGATCAACTACATTGCAGCAATTACAACTAGATAAACATTTGTTTTCTAAAATAATTACATTTTTCAAAAATAAAATATTTACACCAAAAAGAGTCTTGCCAAGATAAGATAATAAATGTATCAGAAACATTGTTATAAAAGCTGGTCAAAAAAAAAAAAAAAATCCAGCTTAACTGCTTTTCACTTACCTTGACACTGACACAGGTTCGACATTGTCTATGTGATGCTTAACAGAATAAAAGATAAAACATAAAAGAACATCAGCAATAAACTGCCATCCTAACAACAAAATTAAATTCTACATTTGAATAGAAAATGTTCCATGTTTTTTGTTCCTTGTTGGAGCTCTGGTATGTCCCGATATACTGATCACTGATAAAATGCAAATACAATGAAGATAAAGTGTTCTAGTTCGGGTGCTAGTCAGTTTTTCCTTCGTGTTATTATCATAAGCGACCAATGAAAACTCAATCAAATGTGTTACAATGTGCAATGTAAATAAATAAAACATTTTAGTATTTCAAAATGAACATGTTACTACATATTCAAAGTGATGATTTTAAAGCCCTCTCAGTCTAACCCAATGGCTCACATGCAGTTAAACACTACATGCTTCTCAAAATTATACAGCATTATTACTCACGTCTGATGTTGTAGGCTACAGGGCCTTTAATGTTAAAGCCAAGATAGAATGAAACAAAGCCTTGACCACGCACGCTAGCTGGATGGTGAGGGGTTACTTCAATCTGGTTAGCTCCTCTCAGAGCAAACACCCTGTGGTCTCTAACCTCCCCCTGGACTCGCTGAAGATCCTGGATTTCAGCTTTCTCATCGCCTTTGGTTAGAACATCCATTTGATGTTGGTCTACTTTTGATCTGTGCACCAATCTCTGCAAATTTTCACCTTTCCCAAGAAAAAAGAGTGGCACCAAGTACCGTGAGCGCAGGTGTTTTCTGTAGGTCCTCTCAAAGGCTTGTTGAATATATTTTGCAGACTCTGCAAGGTTTGGCCGGTTTGGTGTCCCTTGAATCTGTTCATCCTCTTCAGGCCAAAACAACAAAAGCACCAGCAGATAAAACTCTGGGCTTCTGTACCTTTTTTCTGCCTGCCAGTTTCTCATTAGTATGTGTTGAAGCTCTTTCTTTCGCATGAGGATCTGAGATGTGGGTGACTTGTTGCACAAAATGATGTTGGCGAGAATGTAATTTTGGTTATCATCAGCATTATTTACACTGCATCTGAGGATCTTCTCTAACTCTGTCTTAGAGATGTCTTGGTCTAAGAGATGCAGTAACCCTGGAAATGTATTGGCTTGTTTCAGTTCAAGGGTGTGTTGTTCACTTCGGGCAGCCTGTTCCTCTTTTATCACATACCTCCTGTAGCATTCATCAACATCTCGTCGAAAGTATGGTGGTTCCTGTTTTTCAATGCTTGGTTTTGAGTATGTCAGATAACACTGGAAAAAATGATGTTTTTCTTTGATTTCATCTTTGAGGTTCTTGAGGAAACTATTGTATCTTTTAAGTTTTTGGTCTTGGAATGAAGAGCCAAGCGACATGACTGATGTTTTCCCTCTCAGAAACTCTGCCCACTGTGAACTGTGCTGTGTGAGAGCATCAAAAAGAATCTTGATAACTTGGACGTAACCAAATATGCCCCTTATATTAAAGGTGCTGGGAACATTGGTGTTTCTAATATCTGATTCTTGCTCTTCTTCAGCTTTTTCTGACTCCTCTTTGAATGCTTTAGTTGCAGAAACTGCATGCTCTAAAACTCTACGAGCATAAATCGGTGACGCTTTATCCTTGGCTGTTTTCCTCAGTCTGTTTTTGTAAACTTGTCCTAGTGTGTCTCTAATAAAAGAATGCTTTGGATCTCTTTGGATGGCACATTTGGCAAACTCTTCAGCCTTTGTATAGTCTCTTAGTTTGATGTAATAGAACCGTGCAAGAGCTTGAGGATAGAAGGCGTCTTTATAATACAGTTTCGAGGCAAATTGCAACACAGATATGCAGCCTGCCGAGTTCATTTGGAGGTCTTCTTCCATGATGTCAAGAATGAGTTTTGAAAACTGGTCATCCTCTTGTTCACCTTTTTGTCTTGTGATCAGAAGGTCTTTGCAAATGTGTAGAAAGTCAGTCTGCTTGTTCAATGCTTTCACAATAGAATACAGAAATCTGTATGTTATGTCACCTCTTGTCATAGAGCAGGCAAACAGCATTTGGATACAAGCATCAGCAATCATAGGATGAGCAATACGGACACGTCTCTCCTTACAGTGCTCTGCTGTGTATATCACCAAAAGATCCATGAACGGAGTCATTATCTGTTCAAATGTTTCATGACACTGCTGACTTGCAAAGAATTCCTGACACAAATTTTCATGCAAGCAGGAGCCTGGGATGTATGAATTTAGCAGGGCTAAAAATGAGAAGAGTTTTGTGTTTGTAGAAGTCTTGTTGGCTTTGGCATAACATTTTAAGTCATTTCTGATGAGATTTTTAACAAAATCCTTCCTGAAGTTTCCAAGCATTATGTTATAGCCATAAAACTTCTCAGAATCCTCTCCGTGCTTGTCCTTGATCACTGCATTGTGTTCCTTAAACACAGTTGTTTCTTCTGGTAAAAGCTCCATTTTGAGTTTCACAGTGGTGCTTTTGGGAATTGTTGTCTTGCTTTCTACATTCATGATGATGAGCATAGGAATATTATCTCCAGCACTTCTCTTTTGAAGCTCTTTATGCAAGAGGTGTGATATTTTTTTCCCTTCTTCCCCCACATCCAAAAGGAGAAGCACTGTGTTATGATTCTTTTCTCCTCCCTCTTTGAATAGGCTGATGATGTCGTTTTTTATTACCATTATGTCAGATGTTGTGTATTTGAGTTTGGCACATCTGAGCTGTTTCCTCAAGTCCCACAGCACCTGCATGGCTAGTGTTGATCCTCCACTACCTGGGTGGTGAAGCAGATTGATGGTTGTCACATTCCATTGGCTCTTTTGCTGTACATTGACCTGCTGGATCAAGGAGTCATAGAGGTCTCTTTTGACAAACAAAGAACCCTCATGTTCTAAACAACAAAAGTCTATCCACTGAGGTTGACCTCCTTTAAGAAACTCATACTCTAGGTCCTTAGCAGACAGACAATCTAATGGCATATCTTCATACATGTTTGCCCATAGTATATCAAGGCAGGATTTGGAGAAAATTTCATTCTTTTTTACTTGTATTTTTCCACCGTTTAGTGTTGGGATCATGCAGAATTGTGGGGAAGGTGTGAAGGGTTTGATGCATTTTAGAACTGACCGATCATGTGGCACACTAAAATTTCCAAGCATTCTGTTGAAGCCCCTGAATTTGTCATGTCCCTCATGTTTCTCAGTAACTTCATTGTGTTTTTCCCTTAGTCTTTTTTCTTCATCTTCAGACAGCTTTGCCTCAAGACTGAACTCAACTGATCGTGTAAAGTCCATTATGATGCAGTTTAGGATAATCACGACAGGAATGTTTGCTTTGATGTTCTGCCCATTTATTTCCTTGATCAGGTTATCCTGGAGAATTCTTTTAAATGGCTGATCTTCATTCATCTTTTCCTTGATGTCCAGCAAAAGCAGCACAGTGCTCTGATCCTGATCATCTCCCACCAGAAAAAGCTTGACCACTTGCTTTGAAAGCTCTGTGACATCCAGGGCAGAGTCTGTCACTCTGACACATCTGAGTTCCTTTCGAAATCTCCAAAGAACCTGCATTGCGAGTGTTGAACCGCCGCTCCCTGGCTGGTAAAGCAAGTGCATATCAACGACACTCCATATTTTCCTTTTGTTTTTGTTAACTAACTGTATCAAATCATTGTAGCCATTCCTTGTCACAAATGGTGTGGCTTCCTTTTCTGACCAATAGAAATTCAGCCACTGTGGTGGAGCTCCTTTGAGAAAACCAGCTTCTTTTCTCTTGGCATCATCTGGGTCAATGTTCTCATTCTCAAACTTGTTGGACCATACAATGTCAAGAAGTGAAAGGGAATCTATGACCTCAGTTGGGATAGGAATTGTCCCACCCGTAAATGAAGGTATAGTGTGACCGTCCATCATTGATAAAATGGATTTTTTAGGTCATCTGGTTTCAGCTGAGTGAAGATGTGGACAGTTTCATGTAAAGACAGAAGTTAAGGGAGAAAAAAATTAAAGCAATTTGTGGATATAAATACACAATTCTATCACATTTCACAGCCTAACAATTTGCATGACAAGTTGAATAAAAAAAATTAACATGAATCTGAGGATGTTTAAGTGCATGATTTGTCCTCATTTTGCTTTAATATCAGCAGCATTCAAGTTGACTTGTAAACATGATGATCATGTTATCATTACATTAAAGGATCAAAGGATCCCCAATAGCAACATTTGTGTTGTGTTTATTTTCTTATTTTTATATTTATGATTTAATTTTATAATCATTAGTCATTTATAGTTGTCATTTGTACCATTTATTAATTTTAATCATTTATTAATTTAATCATTTATTATTACTATTATTAATTTTTTTAATTTATGTTTTTTATATTTTATATCACTTATTTGAATTATTTTCTTGCAATGCTTGCTATTGTTGTTTATGATTGTTTGGCCCTTTCATGGCCCAATGGCACTTTCATGGCCCCCAGAATATTTTGTTGATTAGCACTAGAGCCAGTTATGTGGACAGTGCCTTCTCGCAGTTCAAGATGCTTACGCTTCGTCTGACGAGCGTACCTGGTAGCGTAAGCCTTTTGAACTGCAGAGGCACTTTCAACACTTTTCCACATAAGGCGATCGGCTGGAACTTTACTTTATAAAGTTTTAAATATGGATATTTCTTACACAAACGCATCGATTCGCTTCAGAAGGCCTTTATTAACCCCCGGAGCCGTGTGGAGCAGTTATTTGACGGACAGATGCATTTTTATGGACTTTAAAAACAGAGCAACAATTACTGCTATTATAAAGCTTGGATTAGCCAGGACATTTATTAATATATCTCTGATTGTATTCGTCTGAAAGAAGAATGTCATACACACCTAGGATGAGTAAATCGTGGGCTAATTTTCATTTTTGTGTGAACTATCCCTTTAAAGCCTTCCTACCTCCGTATGCTGCCTATGGAGGAAGTATTTTTCAGCTTTCAGATGCAGAAAGGGTGTTGCTTTAGTGAAGAATGTAAACAGGGCGTGACCGTATGCTAGGGTACTATTCTGAGTAAATAATTTGCCTGTTGCCTTGGAACAATTTGCATTATGCAATACTCTATGTCGGAGTTTCAAGTAAAACAAGATTGGAAAAAAGACTGAGGACAGAAAATTTTCAGAACAGTGATGACAAGTTAATACAAACAATGACAGTCAACACATTATTATTATTATTGTTATTATTATTAGTTAGTCTATGTATTGCTAAGCAGTGACAGTAGATTTTATTTGTTTTGTGGTTTTAAAAAAAATCTCTAATAAGATTGTCATGCTTGAAAGGACCTAATTGCAGCAAAGTCAACTCAACTCAAAAACAACACTCACTATTGAAAAACAGAACAATACAACCAGTATTCATGATGTGGGCTGACAAAGCACTGAACAAACTAATCAAGGAAAAGAGTGACAGCTGTAACTGAAAATCAGACCCTGCGAAACAAAACTAAACACACTCAAAACTCACCCAAACAGACAAGAAACACAGAAGCTTCCTTACAATTGTAGTAAAGTTGTGTTTTTTATTATCTCATTTGAAGTTCAAGGTTATTGGTTTCATGGATAAGTGTTGTTCTGTGTAAATGTACAACATAGCATGTAAATCTCGGAGAGGTAGTAAGGACAGGTACGAGATATGTTTAATATTTTAAGTGAAGCGTTGTTCTACATAGGTGTAAGATTCATTTTCGATTTGCCTTTCATAGTAAGTCACAAGTGGTAGTAAACATTGCGGTTGTGTATATGATAAAGATCTTTAAAGACACTGACACATTTCAAATATTGTCTGCTCACCTGCAGTAGAGAGTATTCCTTCTGATCATTTTCAGCATTCTGTGGCCTCTAAATGAGATGGTTTTTTCACCAAATCCGTTGAGTACAGTACACTTCACACTCAGCACAAAACACAAAAACACTTTCAGAAACAACTAAGCTCCTTTATAAAGCCACACCCATAGCTACTACAACACACCTAGAGAAAAAAAACCAAACAAGCCCAGACATATACTGTTCATTACATTTACTATGATTTTATAATGGCATAGAAAAGCAGGGGCCACAATGGGGCCAAGTTTAACGTTCAAGTCATGCGCAATTCTTAAAATAATGAGTTTTGTATACATTTTACGTCTTTCCTTTGTTGCTGGCTCTAGTGCTTTTTTCATTAAAGGGATAGTTCACCCAAAAATGAAAATTTGATGTTTATCTGCTTACCCCCAGGGCATCCAAGACTTTGTTTCTTCAGTAGAACACAAATGAAGATTTTTAACTCCAACAGTTGCAGTCTGTCAATCGTATAATGCATGTGAATGGTAACAAAATCTATGAGAGTAAAAAAAAACATGCACAGACAAATTAAACCCTGCGGCTCATGACGACACATTGATGTCTTAAGACACGAAACGATCGGTTTGTGCGAGAAACCGAACAGTGGATATCACATAATGTACAAACTTTGCACAAGAGTAAAGTGAAGTCTCAAACCCAGTCAATTATTCAGTAAAGTGAAAGTAAAATCTGACAAGCTTTCGGTGCATATTCTCGGAGACAATGATAGATAAACTACTTCAACATAACGTAGCCTATTGTCACAGTTCTGTTTGTATTTTGGACTTTTATTTTCTTAATATTTCTCATGGCCCGCCCATATAGCCTAGTGAAAAAAAAAAAAGAGAAGTAGGCTGCCCATTTCATGTGAAACAAGTTGTTTTTGAAATAAAGCTGCTCTTTTCATTGAGACTGATATTATTGCAGTGTTCTGACATATTAAAGACTGTTAATCGTTTTAATTATAGGCATATAATTCATTGTATAATCGACCTAAATGTTTTTGAATAATTTAATTTTAATGAGTAAACTAATCTATCTAATCTTTTATTATGCAGCGCATCAGTTATGCATTGATGCGTTATGAAATTGTTGCGGGGCAAATGATATGTAATATTAATTTAATAATAAAAGTAGGCCTACCCTAATAATAATAAAATACATAAATTGGAAATGTTAAATCCTCTTGATATCGATAGCTGAAGCATTTGACCATAGGCTATCTCTCTATAGTAGTCTACACCATGGTCTATCGGCGCAACTTGGCACGGGGGTTTATCGTGCATATTTCACATACAGTGTGAGCAGCCAAGTCGCACTCGTCGATCGGACCGCACAGTGTGAGCACATAAATCGTGAGCTTTGGCTTTACATCGCACACAATCTACTCGTACAGTGTGAGTAGGTAACCTTGCTGAAATCGCACAGTGTATGTGTTACAATCCACGCCTGTCCCGGACTCCATTTCCCAGAATCCTCCCTGTCTCACACCTGAACTCACTTCCTCATCGTCTCTCCCGCTCTCCCCGGATTCCCTGCACCTGGTCCTCGTCATCTGCACTCCCTTTATGTTGGACTCACTTCCCTGCACTCCTTGTCCGTTCTTGATGTTGTTATGTTTGTTTGGTTGTGTCTAGTTTGATTAAACCCGTCTATTTTGGAAGTCCTGTTCTGACTCTTCCCTGCCACACCACAACTGTAACAAGAAGAACAGAGCCAAAACTGCAAAGGACTTCCACAAGGATGGTAATCTTCCTGATCCCGGTTTCTCCCGTATCCCCTCTGGAGCAAACTTCAGCGGTGGACTGCCTATGGGGGCTTCGGCAGGACGGTCGCCCGCTGGAGAGGTACGTCGAGGAATTTGCTGAGCTGTCTAGTTTGGTGAACTGGCCAGATGCTCCTTTAAACACGTTTTTTCTGATGGGCCTGGACGAGGACACCATTCGCTACCTTGAACCTGCCTGTTTCTTTTCCCTAGTCGAGTCGATGAATCTGATTCTGTTTTTAAATTGTTCTGATTTTGAAATTTAAAGAGGTTCAGAAGAACGCGTCTTCCTTGTCCGGTCCCCTCAGAAAAACACGCGGCCTGGTCAGTTCACCCACAGCCAGTTTCCTCCACATATCCCTCCAGTGGGCCTTCCCGAGTTGTCCTGCCTGTCCCTCAGCCCAAACGGCCGAGAAAGATGGCCGCTGCCACGCCAGAGCCCTCGTCTCCAGCCAAGATGGCCACCGCCACGCCAGAGCCCTCGTCTCTGACCAAGATGGCCGCCGCCACGCCAGAGCCCTCGTCTCCAGCCAAGATGGCTGCTGCCACGCCAGAGCCACAGGACCACTGACTGATAGACTTTGAGCGATCCTGCGGCTCCAATTCTCCACGGGCCGGGCCAGCTCCAGCTCTCCACGGGCCGGGCCGGGCCAGCTCCAGCTCTCCACGGGCCGGGCCGGGCCAGCTCCAGCTCTCCACGGGCCGGGCCGGGCCAGCTCCAGCTCTCCACGGGCCGGGCCGGGCCAGCTCCAGCTCTCCACGGGCCGGGCCGGGCCAGCTCCAGCTCTCCACGGGCCGGGCCGGGCCAGCTCCAGCTCTCCACGGGCCGGGCCAGATCTAGTTCTCCATGGGCCGGGCCAGCTGTCTGCACCTCCCCCGCACCTAAGTGTAGGTCTCCAGGGCGCCCACCCCCCCTAATGGTAATGTTACAATCCACGCCTGTCCCGGACTCCATTTCCCAGAATCCTCCCTGTCTCACACCTGAACTCACTTCCTCATCGTCTCTCCTGCTCTCCCCGGATTCCCTGCACCTGTTCCTCGTCATCTACATTCCTTTTATGTTGGACACACTTCCCTGCACTCCTTGTCCGTTCTTGATGTTATGTTTGTTTGTTTGGTTGGTTGTCTAGTTTGATTAAAACCCGTCTATTTTGGAAGTCCTGTTCTGACTCTTCCCTGCCGCACCACAAACTGTAACAGTATGCCCGCCTTTATTCTGTGACGGAATCTAGCTTCTAAAGAGTTGGCTTCTTGCAGATTGAGGCAAAAGCACTGTTTTGAAGTATTTTACTGTGATAAAGGCTATTTCGATTAGCACTGCATTACCAATATACTTTATTCTTCTGAAAATACCTGATGATGAGTCATCATAAAAATGTATCGTAAAAATCGCTAACAGTTTTATCCTTATTGAAGTGTGTAAGATATTGCCGTTTGTTATCTTTCTGGCTTGATCATGTCTTGATTGAAATTTCAGTAAATTATTCATCACAACTATACATTTATTTTCAACCAAACATTTTAACACACCTTTATGTAACATGAGTGTCTTTATCTTAATTTAATTTTAAAAAAAGTTTCAGTTTTTCTACCTGTCGACAATTCTGAAAGAAAGCGAATGGAACCTAATGTTGCCACTCGCAACTGTTTTAAAGATAAACTGCACACTCTTATTTTATAAATACAATTTATCAGCATTAAGCTAAACAAAGTAAACTTTGTAACTGAAGTGCGCACATTTTTTTTACGCTTAATGTTCTTAATTATGAGTATCGAGAGAACAACCAGCACTGTTTTCATTTCTTTTCATCTGTGAACATGCGCTAAATGGATGTCTGACAATGTTGTTGCTTTTTGGAGTTTTCAGGGTTTAAAATAAGAACAATACAGCATCACGATAGCTAAAAGTGAAACTGTGTGTATGTCTTTAACTATTATAGTATTTCGAAGGACAAAAACATGAGCTATTGGCTTTACATCAAGTCAGCTGTCACTTAACTTTAGCGCGAGCTATTGCAACGACTCTGACTGCATATATAACGTCTCGGTTACGTATGTAACCCTCGTTCCCTGAAGGAAGGGAATGGAGACGTTACGTCAGTTACTGACAAAATGGGGGTTTCGCTTAGAAGCCAATCGCCTTTGAGCTCTACAAAACGAGCCAATGGCATGAAGATGCCATGGGTCTGCGGAATTTGCATAACGCAACCCCGCCCCACCGCGTGGGTATAAAGGGTGTTGCGTGGCAATCTCGCATTATGTTACCTGCTGAAGAGCCGAGGCATGAGCGTCCGGCCGTTCCAGCGGTACAGCGGAAGTGGCATGGGGACGTAACGTCTCCGTTCCCTTCCTTCAGGGAACGAGGGTTACATATGTAACCGAGACGTTCCCTTTCAGTCAGTACACTACGAGTTACGTCAGTTACTGACGAAATGGGGGTCCCAAAACAATCTCGCCACGACGGCTGTCTTCCAGCGTCCTGCGCTGACCAGGGCTCCCTGCCGTGAGTCTTAGCACGAACGAGGGGCTAGGCTCAACGCTGATACCAAGGTACACTGGGAAGCATATCCCACGTGGAGAAATGCAACACAATGCCTGCCCGAAGGGAGGACTTAAGAATACACATATGACCCCCATAGGGACTGCATATGGAGCACTCTGGGGTATCCAGCCGCAGGTGGAAAATTTTTCAACCCTAGGAGTGGCAAGGTGTCTTGCCAAGGGAAGACACGTGCTCAGAGAGACTTACCGTGGAAATACATATGTGGGGGTTGCCCAACGGGGGAACCATGCACACGGAGGCACCTAGCCGAACATGAGGGCTGACCAAGCGGGCATGCACTCTGGTGTCGACATCAGCAGTGCTGGAGGAGCTCAGGGCTTACTGGGAAGCTCACCTGAGAGAAAATGCGCACGCATCCAATCCATGGAGTGGAATGGCGCAGCAAGTGAAGACACCTGAGCCTGTCCAGTTACTGGCCACTTGGGGCGAGTACACGAGCGGACACAGGCTCCACTCGGAGATTATAAAATCTTGCGAATGTGTTAGGTGTCGCCCAGCCTGCAGCTCTACAAATGTCTGTCAGCGAGGCGCCACGCGCTAAAGCCCAAAAGGAAGCAACACTCCTAGTGGAGTGTGCTCTAACCCCAAGGGGGCATGGCATGCCCTGAACCTGATATGCCAGGACAATGGCGTCCACTATCCAGTGAGACAACCTCTGCTTGGAGAGACCCTTCCCTTTCTGCTGCCCTCCATAACAGACAAAGAGCTGGTCTGAGGTCCTGAAACACTGCGTCCGGTCTACGTAAGCGCGAAGGGCGCGTACTGGACAGAGCAGTGCCAAGGCTGGGTCTGCCTCCTCCACAGGCAGCGCTTGCAGGTTCACCACGTGATCCCTGAAGGGAGTGGTGGGAACCTTGGGCACGTATCCAGGCCGGGGTCTCAGGATCACGTGAGAATTGGCCGGCCCGAATTCCAGGCACGCTTCGTCAACCGAAAATGCCTGCAGGTCCCCTACCCTCTTGATGGAAGCCAGAGCAATCAAGAGCGCCACTTTCAATGAAAGGAACTTCAGCTCCACAGACTGCAGGGGCTCAAAGGGAGCTTTCTGCAGGGCAGATAAAACCACTGCAAGATCTGAGGAGGACAAGGAGGATTAAATCTCCTCGCTCCTCTAAGGAACCTGCTGACCAGGTTGTACTGATCTACCATTTTAAAATCCACCAGGTCATGATGGGCCGAAATCGCAGCCACATAGACCTTCAGGGTGGAGGGAGACAGCCTTCGCTCCAACCCTTCTTGGAGGAAGGAAAGCACAGACCCGATTGAGCATTTCGTGGGGTCTTCTCGGCGAGAAGAGCACCAGGTGACGAAGAGGTTCCACTTCAACGCATAGGCCTGTCTCATGGACAAGGCCCTAGCGGAAGTGACGGTAGCCGCCACCTGAGGTGGCAGGGTACTCAAACCTACCGCGTCCCGTCCAGGTCCCACACGTGTAGGTTCCAAAGGTTGGGACGTGGGTGCCATACGGTGCCCCGTCTCTGAGTAAGGAGGTCCTTCCTCAGAGGGATCGACCAGGGAGGGGCTGTCGCAAGGAGTAAGAGTTCTGGGAACCAGGTCCGGCCGGGCCAATATGGGGCGACCAAAAGGACCTGCTCCCTGTCCTCCCTGATCTTGCACAGAACCTGTGCGAGAAGGCTCACTGGGGGAAACGCATATTTGCGTGGGCCCCGCGGCCAGCTGTGCCGAGGGTCCCCTCGGTCAGGGAATAATACCAGCGGCAATGGGAAGAGTCGTGGGAGGCAATCAGATCTATCTGTGCGTCGCCAAACTGTTCCCAAATCAGCTGAACCGTCTGGGGATGGAGTCTCCATTCCCCCGGAAGCGGCTGAAACCGTGACAGCTCGTCGGCTGCACGATTCAGTTCTCCCGGGATGTGAACGGCACGAAGCGACCTCAGATGCTTCTGACTCCATAGGAGGAGATGGCGGGTGAGTTGCGACATCCGGCGGGAGCGTAGACCACCTTGTCGGTTGATGTACGCTACTGTCGCCGTGCTGTCTGAACGGACCAGTACGTGCTTGTCCTTGAGCAGGGCTCGGAAGCGGTGCAGGGCAAGACGTACGGCCAGCAACTCGAGGCAATTGACATGCCATAGGCGCTGGGGTCCTTTCCAGGAGCCCGCAACAGCATGTCCATTGCACATGGCGCCCCAGCCCGTGGCATAGGCATCTGCTGTTACAACAACATGCCTGGAAACTCGTTCTAGGGGAATACCTGCCCGTAGAAAACTGAGGTTCGCCCACGGGGTGAAGGTCTGATGGCAGGCCCGAGTAACTGGGACCCGGAGCGTGCCGTGTTGCCATGCCCATCTCGGGACTCGATCGCGAAGCCAGTGCTGAAGCGGTCTCATATGAAGCAAACCGAGCGGCGTTACCGCAGCTGCGGATGCCATATGCCCCAGGAGCCTCTGAAAATATTTGCCCTCGAGCTGGCGAAGACAAGTCAGCAGTGACTGTGCGCGCTCGCTCTTAAGCTGCGTGTACATGGCGACCGAGTCGATTTCCATACCGGGAAAAGAGATCCTCTGCACTGGGGAGAGTTTGCTCTTTTCCCAGTTGACCCGAAGGCCCAGACGGGTGAGGTGCTGAAGCACCAGGGCCCTGTGTTCGCAAACCTGATCCCGAGAGTGGCCTAGACTCAGCCAGTCGTCGAGATAGTTCAGGATGCGAACCCCGTGTTGCCTGAGCGGCACAAGGGCTGCCTCGTCGACCTTCGTAAAGGCGCGAGGGGACAGGGCTAGCCCGAATGGGAGAACCGTGTACTGATATGCCTGCCCCTCGAAGGCAAACCGTAAAAACGGTCTGTGTCGAGGAAGAATGGAGACATGAGAGTACGCGTTCTTCAGGTCGGTCGCTGCAAACCAATCCAATGGACGAACGCATTCGAAAATGCGTTTGGCTGTCAACATCCTGAATGGAAGCCTGTGAAGGGTTCGGTTCAAGATGCGCAGGTCCAGGATTGGCCGTAACCCACCGGTTTTCCTGGGTACAATGAAGTAAGGGCTGTAGAAGCTGGAGGGACTCCATCTCGGGTGGAGGGACGATCTCGACCGCACCCTTCGCCAGTAGGGTGGCGACCTCCACACGCATGACAGGGGCATTGCCACCCACCATGGTATAGTGGACTCCCCAAAAGCGGAGAGAAGACCGTGCGAACTGAATCGCATAGCCGAACCTGATGGTGCGAGATTGGGAAGCGCTAGCCAGGCTTCCAGAAACTGAACCAGCGGGGTCATGCAGACCACAGGCGTACCCCCGATGGGGCAGCGAGGCGGAATGACCAGCCCAGACATGGGAGGCGTGGGAGCGTCCCGGGGTGTGGGCGGGGTCGAATTCCGTGTCCTGACAGAGGAGACCTGGGAAGGACCAGCGTTCCACGGGGGTCTCGTCTGCCAGGGGGCTGGCGACAGAGGGGGCCGAGAGTGGCGAGGCTGCTTGGCGTCGCACACTGCCAGCCGCGCCCTCTTGAAGCTCGGAGGTGAAAATGTCAGTTCTTTCTTTACAAGGATTCTCCCCCGGCCCTCCAGCGGGGGAAGGAGTGGCCCTGCTACCATCTCCTGAGAAAGAACCGAGTTCACCTCCGGGCTGTCTTCCTGCGGCGTCCTCCACGCCTCGGCCTGGGTGAAGGCTGCTGCTGGGGCTGAGCGGGAGGAACGAGGGCCGCAGGAGGGCGGCCTCAGCGGGGAGCAGACTGAGGCCTCTGAGCCGGCGGCTGGGTGGAGGCAGCAGCAGGCCGCCGGGGCAGAATATGCGCCTCAGTCTGTCTCTGAGCGGTCGAGAACTGTTGGGCGAAGTCCTGGACCGCCCCGCCGAATAGCCCATCCTGGGAAATGGGAGAATTGAGGAAACGGGTTCGCTCACATTCTCCCACATCAACCAGGTTGAGCCATAAGTGGCGCTCCTGGACCACAGAAGTGGACATCACCTGACCGAGAGAGCGAGCGGTCACCTTCGTCACTCGTAGAGCGAGGTCGGTGGCCGCCCGCAGCTCCTGCATTAATGCGGGGTCAAAAACGCTCAGGCGGTAACACTCGGCTCTGAAGCAGAAACATAATGCGAGATGCCCACGCGGTGGGGCGGGGTTGCGTTATGCAAATTCCGCAGACCCATGGCATCTTCATGCCATTGGCTCGTTTTGTAGAGCTCAAAGGCGATTGGCTTCTAAGCGAAACCCCCATTTCGTCAGTAACTGACGTAACTCGTAGTGTACTGACTGAAAGGGAACTGTGTATGTTCCCATACCTCCCTAAGTTCATAAACTTTATAGAATTTATAGAAACAAATTTACAAACTTTTTTCACTCAGGGCTACTACCCTTTAAATAGTCCCAGTCTCAGCATCAGACATCACACCCATAGACCGTTAGATGAACGTCTGATGCATATGACACACTTATCCTGAAACACTTCAGGAGTTTCTAAGTCGTCATCTGATTGGTTGAATTCTACAGGATGTCCGCGAGATGTGTGTGTTGCGTTCTTTAACGGTCCGCCTGGAAACAAATGCTGTGACGCCAAAGCCCCTCCTGGAAGAAGAACGCTGTTGTGTTTACAACTGTGACAATGAGCGCTTACCATGATCAACTAAACACTGGATTTTCAAAAGTATGTGAAGTTCGTGGCTCCATTGTTGCAGTAAACTTACACAACATTCATGAATGACTAATTTATAGATGCACGTCGGTCTGTTATTGCAGGGACATTGACTTTACATTTTCACACCCCTAAACATGACACAGAACAAAACAAACTGTGATTG
The DNA here is from genome assembly GCA_039654105.1 of Coreius guichenoti. Classification (NCBI taxonomy): domain Eukaryota; kingdom Metazoa; phylum Chordata; class Actinopteri; order Cypriniformes; family Gobionidae; genus Coreius; species Coreius guichenoti. Next base: position 39,935,454 of record CM077178.1, read on the forward strand.
TGTTGTGTTCTGAGTAATTTTGCTAGAGGGGGCTCATGACAGAAAGAGCCAAAAAGGAGAACAAAAGAGAAATGTAAAAGAAGAAGAATGTAATACGGTGAGATAGTCATGGGCTGAATCCGAAATCGCCCCCTAAACCCTCATTCACTATTCCCTACGTTAGTCCACTAATATAGTTCACTTGAAGGAGTGAATGAAAACGAGCACGTGAATTCGGTCAGCCGTTGTGTGTACATCAGCTGTACACTCGTTATTGCAGTGCAATGTGGGATTGAATAAGTGCACTCAATAACATCCACTATGGTTTCGGACACCACTACAAATGGCTGTCCCCTCAAATAGTGCCCTATTTAAGGGTATGGGGGGTGATTTCGGATTCAGCCTAGGTTAAGTGAGTTCATATAGCAGTTAAAAATAAAAGGAGCTTCATGATTCTACTTACCAAGTGTAACGTTAATCCGCTGAAGGCAAGTTGTAGTTGAACCAAAGTGCAGTTTTATTTAAACAAGGTGATATAAAAAGAATCCATTGATGACTTGACTAAAACAGACTTGAACATGAACCATAAGCAAACTTGACAAACTCACCAAAAGAGGTTACAGGAACAATCACAATACTAGACAAAGACGCATGGCAAACATGAGGGCTTAAATACACAGAGACTAATGACTAACAAGACACACCAGTGAACAATCAAGACAATGAACCAATGACAGAAATGAACTGAGAACCCACATGACTAAATCAACCAATGAAAACATGACACGAGACTAGGGAAGCACATGACATGATCACATGAGGGCACAATGGAATCACATGACAAACCAGGAAACATGACTGATTAAACTCAAACAGAAAACATGAAACATGAACATGAAACTTTGGGATTACAAATTTATAAATTGTTATTTCTAGGTTCCAGTGTAATAGTATATAAACTGAAAACGTTATGTATATTGTGTTTTACATTTTGAGGTAAAACTTGATGACATTCTAGCAGCCCAGGTGATACATTAGTCTTTTGTCTTTATGCACTTCCTGACCATTTGGCATGACAAGCTCAGGGCACAGCTGTGCCTTTGTCTCTAAAATAATGTGAAGGTATGGGCAATACTGTCAGAGCAATTGGATTAGCACCTATGCATTTGAATGACACTGTTATTCTGATTGGATTAGGAATGGTGACACTCTGGGGCGGGTCCCTTTACCTGGATACTTCATTTGCATGCTTTGTTTAGATTGTCTCCACCTCTACTGTGTGTATCCCTCCCCCTAAAATGTATATGAACTACAAAGTCTTACTGTGTAAGTTAGACTTGATCACTGCAGCTACCTACAGCACATGTTCTCAATAAAGCATCCTGCTGAAGATACATCCATGTCTCCTGGTCTTCGCTTCTGAGTTTCCAACAGTTTTGGTGCCGTGACCCGGATAGAGCTCCTCACCTGAATCCAGACTGAATCCAGCTCAACAAAGATCTGACTTCGTTCCAGACTGAATTTTTCTGTATAACCAAGGGTTGGTGAGTGCCACTCTATCCAAAAGAACCTTTAAGACCAGTACAAATTTGTTATCCTCTGCGCCGTCAGAGAACAGTTAACAGACAGCTGTAGGGTTTGGTTAAGTTATCCTCTAAAAAATGTTCTTTTAGAGATGAAGGTTATCTTCTGTTTAGGCAGGGAAGATTAGCATCACGTGCTAATATTTGTAAGCCTCTGTTTCAGGCAGGGAAGATTAGCATCACATGCTAATATTGGTTATCCTCTGTTCAGAATTTGTTTTAACGCTAGCTAGACAACAGTCTCAGCGTATCTCAGAGCTAGAGAAACAGAACAAAGAGCTCTGTGCTAGAGTATTCTCTTTGACTAAGAAATTGAACTGCAACAAAGCTGCAGAACAAACTGATGTGAATGAAGTTAGTCAGCCTGATAACACTTATCCTGACTTACAAGCTTTCTTTGAAACAGATGTAGCCATCCAATCAGTAACTGTAGATTCAGTGAAGGTATGTGGCTCTAGGAGAAGATCTCAGGGAATTGAGGGAATTGAAAGTGTTCCTCCTAACTCTTCTGTTGTCCAAGTACAAACTGTTGCCAAAGCGCTAGGACCTAAATATATAGAGAGATTATCCCAGAGCTTACCCTCAGCACGCACAAATTGTTCTGAATTTAGAAGGGCATTGATAAGCAAAATGCGTCTCTACAACATGTCGTTAACAGAAGTCACACAGCTGATGTCACAAATTCTAACTGAATCTGAATTCAACAGTTTTGATTCTGCTGTTACTTCTGAACTACAACATGTCAGTAAAGGTGATTTGAGAGAAGGTGTTTTGAAAATTCTAAAGAATATCTTGGGACCCAAAATAGACTGGTCCAGAATCTCTAACTGTGCAAAGGAAAGAAGAAACTGTGAGTGAATACACTGAAAGGTTTTGTCAGTCAGCTGTAACTTACAGTGGAATAGTTGATGATTCTGAATGTGTGCTAGATGACAAGGGACTCTCAAAAGTGAGAGTAGCAGCAGCTACGTTTAGCACAAGGAATCAAGACAACAGATGGCCTAAGAGAGAAGGCAAATGCAACTACTGTGAAAAATCAGGTCACTGGGAAAAAGAGTGTAGGAAGAAGTTGCAAGATAGTAAAAGAAATACTATTCGTAACTCTGTTCCTTCTTAGCCCATCTACAACCCTGAAGTAGTTCCTGTCAAGGTACACTGAAACTTTAGGACAGCTTGCTCAGGCTCTTCTAAAAGCACAAAAAGAACAGGAAAAAAACTAATTGTTGGGGCTAAAGACAAGGATGATTGTGGGTTTTTGACAGGCGTAGAACCAGTCAAATTGACAGGAACTCCACCTCCTGTTACCAAACAATATCCGATCAATAAGGAAGCTATACAGGGAATCAAACCTATTGTAGAAAATTTGCTGAAGCAGGGAGTGCTAGTTAAAACCAACAGTCCCTGTAACTCACCCATATGGCCCATCAAGAAATCCAATGGGACATGGAGACTCACCATAGACTACAGAGTAGCCAATAAACATATTGATAAAAATCACCCCCCTAGTAGCAGATCCATCTACAATTTGTAATGGCTTACCATTAGATTGTAAGTTTTTTCAGTAATCAATATGTCTAATGGATTCTTTTTTGTACCCTTGCACTCTGACAGCCAGACATGGTTAGCTTTCACAGTTGACTGAGCAATACCAGTGGACACGGTTGCCACAGGGATTTCAGAATTCCCCAATCATATACCATCAGGCTGTCAGACGTGATTTGTGTGACCCAGAATGTCCAGTCAAACAGTCCACTATGATTCAATATGTCGATGATATTTTGATCACCTCTACAGATCACGAGGTACATCAAACTGAATTGGAAGCATTGTTGGACTACTTGCAGAAAAGAGGACACAAATGCAGCTTTCACAAAGCTCAAATTGCTAAAAACCAAGTCACATTTCTGGGTCAAACAATTGGTGCAGGAAATAGATCTATTACACAGGATCGAGCCGCTTCTGTCAAAGCCATACCTCCGCCTAATACAATTAAAATGCTCTGATCAATTTTAGGAACAGCAGGTTACTGTAGACCTTGGATTGAAGAATATGCCTCGATTGCTCAGCCTCTCTATGACTTGTTGAAAGGCCAAGTTAAAGATTCTGATACTGTTTGTATGGAAGAAATTCAGCTCAAAGCTTTCAATGATTTGAAGAGAGCACTACGTCAAGCACCAGCATTAGGAATTGCACAATCTGATAGGCCCTTTGTGCTTTATGTCCATGAACACTTAGGCTTCATGACTGCATGTCTAATGCAAGATCATGGGGGCAGTTTACGCCCAATTTATTACTATTCTGGTAAAATTGACATAGTCACTCAAGGGATGGGCCCTTGTCTTAGAGCAGTGCAGGCAGTTCATCTAGCTCTTCAGGCTTCATCAGGAATGGTGTTAGGACAGACTGTGAATGTAAGATGCCCTCATGCAATGTCCGCACTAATGAATCAAGCAAAAGTCACTTCTGTCACCTCCTCTCGTTGGGGAAATTGGTTAACAACCCTCACAGCCCCGAACATTGTTTTACAGCGTGCGCCAGTCACGAACCCATCCTCATGTATTATGTCTACAATGACTGAAGTTGTGTTAGAGGATGAAGGAGAAATGACTCACGATTGTGTTACGCTTACATATGCAGCTACGAGTGAAATAACAGAAACTCCCATAGAGAATGCAGAATTGAAGTTGTTTGTTGATGGTTCAGCTCAAGTCATTGAAGGTAACAGACCAGCAGGTTATGCAGTCACTTCCACCACTAAAGTGGTAGCTTCAGGTCGTCTTCCAGATCATTTTTCAGCTCAAGCTGCAGAACTAGTAGCCTTAACTAGAGCATGCACGCTAGCTTCAGGATCGGTTGCAAATATCTACACTGATTCCAGGTATGCTTTTGGGGTAATTCATGATTTTTGTGTCATTTGGCAAGGTAGACAGACTGGATCCCCCATTAAGCATGCTGGATTAGTAAAAGATCTAATGTTTGCCATGAAACTTCCAAAGAAATTAGCGGTGATCAAAGTGAAAGCACATCTCACAACTAATACTATGAAAGCTAAAGGTAATGCTCTTGCTGATGTAGCTGCTAAACAAGCTTGTTCCTATGCAACTGTACAAGTGTGTTCAGGTAGTACAGCACAGAGGACAATTCTGCCTCCTGAAACAATCACTGATCTGTACAAAGACGTTCCTCTATATGAAGCATGGACATGGTTAGACAAAGGAGCCACAGTGGATTCATCCGGCTGCTGGACCAAAGGGGGAAAGTATGTCGCTCCAGAATCACTGCTGCCATATTTGGCTCAACAAATACACAGTTTGGGTCACAGTGGTCCAGCAACAATGAATCACAGGTTCTCAAATCAATGGTGGAATCCGAAATTCAGAAATGTAGCCACCGAAACAGTCAAGAGATGCGTTACATGTCAGAAAAATAATGATGTGCCAGCAGCAATACATACCCCAGCAACACATACCCCATTTCGTCACCTGCAAGTTGATTACATATCATTGCCTCCTTGTAAGGGAAAAACTGACATTTTGGTAGTAACAGACAAGTTCTCGAGATGGATAAAAGCTTATCCAACAGGGCATGCTACAGCTGCACATACTGTTAAATGTCTTGTCACTGATCTCATTCCCAGATGGGGATTACCAGATTCCATTGACTCAGATCAGGGTACACACTTTACAGGACAGGTAGTCAAGGAAGTGTCTAAAATGTTGAAAATTAAGTGGAATCTTCACTGCCCCTACAGGCCACAAGCATCAGGACAGGTTGAACGAGCGAACAGTCAAAACCAGGCTAAGCAAAATGCATCAGGAAGGAGTATCATGGGTTGAGGCGCTGCCAGTGGTACTGTGTAGTATGAGAGCGTCACCTAACAGATCTGTAGGACTGAGCCCTCATGAGATTATTACAGGATGCCCAATGCAGATGCCAGGCAAGACTGATCTTAGAAATGCTGATGTACATATTGCCTCAGATGCCCTGATCACTTACTGTGAAAACCTCACAAAGGCAGTACAGTGTGCCAGAGAGAGAGTTGAGTCGTGTTAGCAGATGCCACCAGAAGGTGGACACACGATCATCCCAGGTCAGTGGGTGATGATAAAATCATTCAGAAACAAGCCGTTAGAGCCTAAGTGGCACGGACCACATCAAGTGATGTTGATTACAGCAGCTGCAGTGTTGTATCAGGGAAGGAAAACCTGGACTCATGTGTCACACTGTAAAGTTGTTCCCCCACCTACAGGGATAGGATAGGACACACGGACCAGTGAGGAGCCCGGGAAAGAACCGAATGCAACAGGCTTCGGGGGCCAATCCAACGGTGAAGATTCCTTTATAGGCCTTCCCCCACCCAGTAGTCCATCCTTACCTCACTGTTCTTTAGGTGTCACAGGAATTAAGAAATAAGGAAAGAAGGAACAACAATAGCAGACTTGAACAGAGGATACAACCCTAATGTTTGCAGTCATTTAGAACAAATACTGCTCTGTTGTCTTTTGTTTTCTTTCTTACTCTGTGCAGATACCACTTGATGGCTGTCCCCAGACCCAAACGCACCGACCTCCTCATATGCGTATGAAGCCACAACCTCTAAAGGACAACTAGACCCACTACCGAGCCAACTGTCACGAAAAAAAATACACAACGCAGAGAATCACATACGGGATCTTCAGTCATGTATCAAAATGATCAAGATTGACGTACTAGTAATCATCATGGACATCGCACAACGTGTAGACTCCAGAAACAACATTCTTAGAGCTGATGAATATGTCAAGAAACGCCTTGTTTGCTGGAAAGAACGTCTGCATGCCACACCCCGCCTTCAGTAGGAGCAGGAATCCCATGTGGACATTACTCCATCAGCAGGGAGAGAGGAAAAGGACTTAGAAGGGTGTCTCTACAGGACACCATCTCTTCAGAATCTCTTCGCAATAAATCAGTGGTGTATGATTTCTCCACCGACTGGCACCTTTTGGTTATGTGGAACTTCTGTCTACAACATCCTACCCAGCCAATTCAACAGCAGGTGCACCCTGGTTTATGTTCTACCGGCTATCAGAGAAAATACACACACCACCCCAAGCTCTCCACATCTACATAATTCAGCTCCTACGACAAACCAGGAAGATGGCTGCATTCCAGGACTCACTTGTGCACAAACATGGTGGTCAAGAACTCTTGAACAAAATCCAACAAGACATTCTTGATCTGTCAGTAAAATTACATCAGATGACTGAAGATAATTCTTCATGGTTCGGAAACCTGTTAGGTCAACAAATGACCCACGAGGAAAGGACTGTTCCAACCAGAAAAGACTATTACCTGTAAGAACTACACGGACCCTAGCGGCATGTTTGTTTCTGTGTCAACATGCCATTCGTCACTACAGACAATCAACACAGAGCAAGTGATATGTGCCTGTAACTTTTTCAAGTTACATGACTAGAAGATGGGGATTATGCTAACAAACATAAGCTACAGAATGGACTTATGAAGGTTTAAATTTGTATTATGTGAGAGTTATTAGAACTCTCAAAGGGGGGACTGTGGGATTACAGATTTTATTTCTATGAAGATCAAGTTAATCAACCCAGGTGTTTGAGACATTAGTCTTTTGTCTTTATGCACTTCCTGACCATTTGGTATGACAAGCTCAGGGCACAGTTGTGCTTTTGTCTCTATGATAATGTGAAGGTATGGGCAACACTGTCAGAGTGATTGGATTAGCATCTATGCATTTGAATGACACTGTTATGCTGATTGGATTAGAACTGGTGACACTCTAATGTCTGGGGCGTGTCCCTTTACCTATTTATATTGTCTCCGCCTCATTTGCTGTGTATCCCTCCCCCTGTAAAATGTAGATAAATTACAGTGTGTATACTATTTGAATCAGACTTGATGACTACAGCGAACAAACAGCACGTGTTCTCAATAAAGAGTAATGTCTGCTTGAAAGATATCCCAACGTCTCCTGGTCTCTGCTTCGACAAGGAAAAAAGTTTCCAACAGCGCGCTCCGTGGCCGCATTAACACTAATAAAGAGGCTCGCGAACAACTGACATCTCTCTCTTTTCAAACAGATTACATAAACACAGAATATTTGTTTTTGATTTGATTTACATTATTTAAAACCTGACATTTCAACGTTTCTTTAGACATATGTCTCATGTGTCAAGTATTCACTAAGTTACAGTTCAATTTCTGAAGAGAATAAGATTAGACATCGAGAGAGAGGCTGCAGATCGCGCATCATGTTTGTTTTCTTTATTTAGCAAAAAGCACAACATGTTGTTTTTATTGTGAGTGTACACAAATAAAAGTAGAAACTTAACAGATTATAATAATGTATAACACTTGCCCATAGTTATTTGAGTCTCTTTGGCACTGATAAGAAAAAAATTGACACCGTCGCGCCGGAGCGATCATCAACCTCTAGGGGTTAAGGAATATTCACATTTTTTAGACCCATCATACAGCCTACCTAGCAGAAAAACACTGTCAAAAACTGTAATGCCTAGGCTGTGTGACAAGTTAAGAGCTGACATAATGGACAAAATCAAGAGTGCCTCTGCTGTATGTGTCACAACAGACTGCTGGACCTCTGTGACTGCCACAAGTTACATGGCTGTGACTTGCCATTTCACAGAGGATTTTCAGATGACCTCCTATCTCCTGGACTGCTTTGTCTCAGCAGACAGACACACTGCTGCTCACCTGGCGAGGGTTACAAACAAATCGGGTGTGGGTGACATAACTGTGTCACAGACAAAGCCAGCAACATTATTTCAGCCCAGAAAGATAACCTCCACTGGGATCACATACCTTGGTTCAAAAAGCAAGCCTTTGTCAACCACAGGCAGCAGAAGAGACCGTGAAGAGGGTTACAGCAGCTCTCAACCCGACTCAGAGTGAAGAGGAGGATCCTCCAGATGCTGGTGCGACTGCCAGTGCTTTGGGAAGACTTTGCGACGGTAGCATGCTTGAGGCCTTCTGCTTCCACTTCAAATACGTCAGATGCTCTGATGGAGATGCGGAGATGCCATTCTTACCCTGCACGTCAGACCCTCTGGAATGGAGGAGATGTTCACCTGTGGACAAAAGCATTTCTGAGGTCATGAAGGCAGATTATCTCAGACAGAAGAAACAGGTTCAACCCATCCAACATCTGGGAGCTTGTTTTCTTTTAATGCACACATGCCTTAAGGCAGACCCTAAATATAGCCACAGTGTGTTATAAGATTGTTTAATTTGTATTTATTTGAAAAGCCCAGCTTGTTGTGCAATATTGTTTTTAGGCTTTATATTGTGATTTAAGTTATATGGTTATGGTTATTAGGCTCTGTTTTTACAATGTCCTTTTCATTTTTATTAATTTTTATTTAAATTGATTTATTATATTTTACAATATATTATATTTATTATATATTATCTAATATATTATCTAATTTGCTCTAAAGTTTTTTTGTGTGTGTGTGTACAGTGTTGTAACAAGCTACTGTATGTTACAAAGGCGAAGGTTTTTATACCTTTTGTATATGACTATCATGATTCTGCTATGATTTTTACTGAAGATTAGAATCCACTGTAAACAAGTGTCAATCTTTGCTTTATCAAAGTGATTTCGCCCATCACACGGATAAAGTTGAAACTATTTATTACCACATTCAGTGTTATAGAAAACAACCATCATGACAGAAATTCACAAATATATACATTGCCTATGGGGCTGTGACGGGCTGAGCGAACGACTCAAACCCAAAGACTCGAGAGGTGATCTAATCATTTCTGTTTCCTGTCCAGAACCTCTGGGATGTTGCTGCACATGCGCGGTCAACACAAAATGAACGAATCACTCTCTGAGACAACTCGTTGTTCCTGAGTCATATTAAAGATTCGTTCAAAATGAACAACACATCACTAATGACAAGGAAACGGTCGCTAGTCAAACCGACCTCATGGTGATCAGCTGAAAGCTGGATGGAGGACTAAACCTGTCAGCATAACAGTGTCACTGTTTGAATGGGAAAGCGCAGCACCACTGGCTCTCGTGGCCAAAGTGCTGTTCCACCTCATCTCAACCTCCTGTACCAGTTTCAGAGTCTGCCCATCAAGCCCTGCTTCTCCACAAGCTTGTCCTTTGCTTTGCAGCTGGATCTGACCAACCCCACAATCTTTCTGGCGTATTGCAATGATGACTGGGGTTTGATCTAGGGCACTTAGGATCATGTTGGATGCATTGTCAGTCACCACACACTGAACTTTGGAGGTTATTCCCCACTCAGCCATTAGCAAGGCTTTAGCCTCCATGAGATGCTGGGCTGTGTGGGTTTGGTAAAACCTCCTTACACCCAATGCAACCGTTGCCATCTTTGCCTCTGGTGTGATGGTAAGTAGTGTAAAATGAAGACTGTAGTGCTGTACCTTTTGGTGACCATTGTTTTAAGTACCCTCCGGGATGGGAGGACTTGTCTTGGATCAAACTTTCACAAAGGCTCTGAAACCCTCATCCTCCACGATGGTGAAGGGCTGCAAATCTTTCATGTTTACAAGAGCCTCATCCAATTCCCTCGGTCTGCCTTTTAAAAGAGAAGATAAAACCTACTTTCAGACAAATACATACAAAAAATAAAGCTTGAAATAGTGCACAGCTATTATGACTAGCTTACTGGCTCATTATTTGGAAACCTTACTTTATACTGATGCTACATGCATGATAGGAATGGCTGGTGGTTTGAGTACTCCTATAAAAGTAAAGAGCGGTATTAGACAAGGTTGCCCACTATCAGGCCATCTTTACGGCATAGCTACTGAACCCTTTCTATGTAAACTAAGAAGTGGTCTTACAGGCTTACAGATTAACACTGCTGATGGTTCACACTGATATAAATTGTATCTTTTTGTGCTTATTGTTTGCCTGACAAAGACGCTTTGGGGTCGAAACATTGTTTCCTTTTTAATAAATCCTTGGGAGCAGTAGTGGCAGTGTGCAGATTCTTGTTTACTTTGTGTTTACATAAAACACATTAATTTCAGCATACTTTTTCCTTGGTTCTAAGGAGTATTCAACAGTTTAACTTTTCACATGCTGCTTTGAACACTGCTGGGTTGTTCTGGACATGCGATTGTGTGTGAGTGAGAGAGAGAGAGAGAGAGAGAGAGAGAGAGAGAGAGAGAGAGTGAGAGTGTGAGATAGAGAGAGAGAGAGTTTTTTTTTAGAATTTAAATACTCTTTATTACAACTTTTACACAGACACAGTTTACAAAATCATCTCCTAGAAAAAAAAAGAACAAATTACAAAAAATAACATTATGTCCAGACCTTTGTTCAATCTTATGTTTCCTACTTGAGTAGATAGCTAGTTTAGCTTGACCCAATGTGACAGCACAGTAAATATTATTTACTTTCACTGTCACTTTCAAACGGAAAGGGTGGAGTAAGTTCATTAATGGCGGAAATGTACATGGGGCGAGGTCTATTTCACCTGAGAGGTGAAAAGAGGACACGTCAGCAGTCTCACGCCAACACTCATTCACAGATTCACATGCTAACACACACACACACACACACACACACACACACACACACACACACACACACACACACGCACTTGTGTGTAGGTCCATTCACTTCCGCACTTTGGTCTGTTGCCTATCCATGTTTTTTGTTATTGTTTTAAGTATAGTGATTATCGCTAATCTTTGAGATTTGTAGTTTGCTTTGGGTTTTCCTCAACCTCTTATTTATTTAAAGTGTTTTCTCTTTTTCTTTTTGTGTACAAAGTTTGGCGAGAAGGTGGAGGTACGAATCTGCCGATGCGGAGTTTCAGTGTGACATGACCAGTATCAGCTGGGACTTCAGGATTTCACCTTTAATGTTGTGATTGTGTGAATAACACGGACTGATCTATTACATTGATATTATTTTTTTGTTTTGTTTTCTCTATTGTTTTTTTTTTTTTTATGTTTCCTTCCTTCCCTTAAATAAGTATTTTTGAAATTTTCTGTGTCTTTATGTAAATGGTGGGTTTTATTGCTATCCTGGGTTGTTTAATTTTTGGCAGTTTTAGAAAACTGTCTGGCGCCCCGAAGTTTTGTAAAATAAATGATTTAGTTGAGTTAGGGCTGCCACTCTGCCACACCAAGATAAAATTCACTAATTGACAATCAACTCGTCTTTTCTGCACATATTTAACACCCAAAACAAATATTTCCATAGTAACTGCACGGTTCTGTTATTGTCAGGGTGTGGTACAATGAAAAGGGAGTGAGGACTCAAATGCAAGAGGAAGTAGGTTTTATTTAAATACAAAATAAAATAAACACAAACAAAATACCCACGAGGGGGAAATCAAACAGAACATAATACATACTAGTGACCAGGAGAAAACAAACGTGATGCAGGGAGCAACCAAACAGGAACAGATGACATACCAACGATAACAAACCAGCACAGGACTGAAGACACAAGGATTAAATAGGGGACAAACAAGGCAGGTAATGGGGAAGAACAGGTGGGGCAATTAAACCAATAATCAGATAACAAGAGGGGTGGGGTCAAGACAATAGACAGGAGAGCACATGACACAAGGAACACGTGACGAGCCATGTGCTCACACCAAACATGACAAAACACAAGCACATGCACAGAAAATAACAAAAACACAACATGTGCTAAACAAGACAAGACAGACATGTGAAAGTTATATATAGAAACTGCGTGGTTCTGTTATATATAGTAACTGCGAGGTTCTGTTATATATAGTAACGGCGCGGTTCTGTTATATATAGTAACTGCGAGGTTCTGTTATATATAGAAACGGCGCGGTTCTGTTATATATAGTAACTGCGCGGTTCTGTTATATATAGTAACTGCGCGGTTCTGTTATATATAGTAACTGCGAGGTTCTGTTATATATAGAAACGGCGCGGTTCTGTTGTATATAGAAACAAGTGGATTTGTTGGCTCCAGAGGCGGAGTTGTCGGCCTCAGAGGTGGATTTGGTGGCTGTAGAGGCTAAGTTGTTCCCCGAGGGGGGTTAGGGGGAAAAAAGGCTTCTTAAATTATAAAAGTGTTTCTGTTAAAATTATTTATGTTAAAATTGTTATCCTAGCTGTGATGCATATTGGCACTACTCATCCCATGTGGAAGACCCTTTAAGGCCAACTCGCACTGCACCGACAAACGAAAACAGACACGTTCGTCGGGTTTTATCTGACAGTGTGTTAGTCCTGTCTGTTGCTGTTGCTGTTGCTGTTGGTCTGCAATTGTTTTCACTGATTGAATATGTTGATTCGCCGTTTGACGTGTCTTGGAGCATCTGAGAAGTGACATACTGTACTCGATCGGCTGTGTCTGTTGTTGCAGTGTAAACTGGCCTTTAGCCTACAAGAGTTAAAGGGCATATTGCAGGTTACATTTTTTTCAAAACGAATATATAAACTTGTATGAAAATAGCATATGAAAAGTTAAATGCAGGATCTAAAACGTTTTAAAAAGACATAAGAGCACAAATTTAGTAGATAAAGTGGCCGTTTCGTTGACTGTTTGTAAAAAAACGCTTTTTTTTAACATGGCGTCATATTACGTCACGAGAGGGAATCGTTTGCCGGGCTCTGCGTTGGCTCAGTGCAGAGTAGGTTTGTATTCAGTACGAGTCTTTTTGTATTTTCGGTAATTTTTCCATTTCAATTTACCATCATCATGGTAAATTATTGTGTCCAGCCTGTCAGGACATAGAGTCCACAGGTTTCCTAACAAAAAAAAAGTTGGGAAACCTGCCTGGGTAGCGTTCTGTGCAGGTGAAGAGATGGGACTTCACTTCTGCTTCGAAACACACACTTTAGACTGGAGGATTATCATCCCGGCGATATGATGGAGTTCGACATTGTAATACTCATGTAAAGGATGATATTAAATGAATAAACATCCACACACACGATGCTTCTTTGCCGTTGTTTGTGAATCAATTTCAACATTGATGAATGCAAAGTATGTATATTAACACAAATGCATACAGTCTCACACTTTTCAAAACAGTTTTGAATTATGTGCTGGTAATGTAAATACTCCAATTTTATTCATGCCATGTATGTACATTTCAAGTTCACTCAAATACATACTCATAACGTCACATACATCCTCACACTATCAGTGAATCGGCAGGAAATTAATTCTGTGTTATGAGTTTATGAATAAAGGATAACATGAAACACACTAACACTATGCTGTCTGTGGTTCGGCCACCGGCGGGAGACGGGACGGTCACGGATCCGTCAGAGAGGCAGCTTGAAGAAAACGCAAACTCTGCACCGTAAATCTGGATTTAAAACATTTGCTAACTACCAAATCAGTCGCGATGAGAAACCGCTAACAATATATCATGTAACGTTTAGTGTGGACGGATATTAACGAGTGTGACATACGCCTGATCAAAGCTTAGTTTCTGTTATTGGTAAGTATCAACACTCCTAGATGACCAATACCAGCTTTGCTATTACCTGAAACATGATAATAATCTGTACAGTATTGTGAGCACAGTGTTCATATCGTTAGCTAGCGTGTATATATCATTAGCTAACACTGGTCTCTCACCGAGACACCTGCTCTGTTCTCCACTGGTTCTCCTCACACAACAACTCAATTTGTCTCATCTAATCGTTGTTCTGTCTAATCCTGGCCTGTCCGTAATTTTGTGTCATTATTCTATGGCTATGGTCTGCCATGAGTATAAATAAATATTTATAATTTCCTCAGCATCTGAACTGTCATTGCGATCCATTGTTTTCCTATTGTTGAAACTGACCACACTCCCTCCCGTTACGTCACTTCCGGTTTTGGCATTTTTAGATGCGGAAGTAAAATTCTCACAAAAACGACTCCAGAAGCCTTAGTAGCGTATTTATACGTTTATTTTAAAGAAAATCTAGTTCCTACATTAATTTTCTATACATGGACTCACTGGGTGCTCTAACCTGCAATATGCCCTTTAACTTAAAGCTTAGGTCTATAACGTTTATTGTGTTTCATCGCGGGGACGATGATAGTATAGTTTCAAAACTATTTAATGGTTTCATTCTCCGGCCACCAGGTGCTGTTGCAGTGTGGATGGGCGTGTTTTAGTTGAGGATGGTGTTGTTTACATGGCGCCAAACTAAATAACTAATCAGTTTTTACAACCAAAATTAAATCAATCAAAACCTTACTTTAGCTTTTCATCTAAAACAAAATGAATTTCCTATTATCACTGTAAAGCTGCTTTGAAGCAATCTGTGTTGTGAAAAACGCTATATAAATGAAGGTGACTTGATTTTTGAGTTCAAAATTTACAGAATGTATGTAATGAGCGAGTACATTATGAATCCATTTTCCAAACCGTGTTTTGTCTTATCCTTTTGTTTAATAATGAAAACTGCCAGTAATTATGCCACTGCTTGCACTCATGCATATACACTCACCTAAAGGATTATTAGGAACACCATACTAATACTGTGTTTGACCCCCTTTCGCCTTCAGAACTGCCTTATTTCTACGTGGCATTGATTCAACAAGGTGCTGAAAGCATTCTTTAGAAATGTTGGCCCATATTGATAGGATAGCATCTTGCAGTTGATGGAGATTTGTGGGATGCACATCCAGGGCACAAAGCTCCCGTTCCACCACATCCCAAAGATGCTCTATTGGGTTGAGATCTGGTGACTGTGGGGGCCATTTTAGTACAGTGAACTCATTGTCATGTTCAAGAAACCAATTTGAAATGATTCGAGCTTTGTGACATGGTGCATTATCCTGCTGGAAGTAGCCATCAGAGGATGGGTACATGGTGGTCATAAAGGGATGGACATGGTCAGAAACAATGCTCAGGTAGACCGTGGCATTTAAACGATGCCCAATTGGCACTAAGGGGCCTAAAGTGTGCCAAGAAAACATCCCCCACACCATTACACCACCACCACCAGCCTGCACAGTGGTAACAAGGCATGATGGATCCATGTTCTCATTCTGTTTACGCCAAATTCTGACTCTACCATCTGAATGTCTCAACAGAAATCGAGACTCATCAGACCAGGCAACATTTTTCCAGTCTTCAACTGTCCAATTTTGGTGAGCTTGTGCAAATTGTAGCCTCTTTTTCCTATTTGTAGTGGAGATGAGTGGTACCCGGTGGGGTCTTCTGCTGTTGTAGCCCATCCGCCTCAAGGTTGTGCGTGTTGTGGCTTCACAAATGCTTTGCTGCATACCTCGGTTGTAACGAGTGGTTATTTCAGTCAAAGTTGCTCTTCTATCAGCTTGAATCAGTCGGCCCATTCTCCTCTGACCTCTAGCATCAACAAGGCATTTTCGCCCACAGGACTGCCGCATACTGGATGTTTTTCCCTTTTCACACCATTCTTTGTAAACTCTAGAAATGGTTGTGCGTGAAAATCCCAGTAACTGAGCAGATTGTGAAATACTCAGACCGGCCCGTCTGGCACCAACAACCACGCCACGCTCAAAATTGCTTAAATCACCTTTCTTTCCCATTCTGACATTCAGTTTGGAGTTCAGGAGATTGTCTTGACCAGGACCACACCCCTAAATGCATTGAAGCAACTGCCATGTGATTGGTTGATTAGATAATTGCATTAATGAGAAATTGAACAGGTGTTCCTAATAATCCTTTAGGTGAGTGTATATTGAGGATGACATCATAACAACAATCTTCTGGACAAGTCAAAGAGCAAATGAGTAGTTATGGACCCTTTTCACATTTCTGGGGTTCTCAGAATCAGAGGTTGCCATAGTTGAGTACATTTCAATAGTGGTGAATGAAAACTACAACAAACATATTTTTTGCTTTGCCATTTGATCCAATAGCAAAATAAAAAAAAATAAAATAAAAAAATAAAAAAAATCAATGTATCCAAATACTCACAAATACTGTCAAGTAGTTACATTACACAAAACACACACACACATACATATACATAATATATATATATATATATATATAATTTTTTTTTTTTCATGAATTTTTTTAAACGCTAACTCACAACGCTGCACAAACCATAAGTCGAAACCTGGCATGTTTGGTATCGTTGGACTTGGCAAGGATTCAGGGGACAAAAATAACTTCCGTGAAAATAAGTTGACGACACCCAAGTTATAAGCGTTTGAAAAATTAATTTTATCACTAGGTGGCGCTGGTCTAAACCTCTTAGGCTCCTTCAGGGCATCGTGCTGATGACCCATACCAAGTTTCGTAACAATCCGTTCATGCGTTCTTAAAATACAGCATTTTAGCACAAAATTCAAAATGACTGACAGCCAAAATGGCCGATATGGTAAAATTGGATATCATTCGGCTCAGCATGTTGCCCTGAATCGAACGAGACCAATTTTATGATTTTTCGACAAACCGTTCAGGAGTTAACTGCAAAAATAGCCATTTTTCATATCTCCGGACCAGTAGGTGGCACAGTGCCTAAACACAGTATGCAATCTCAGGTCATGCTTGTGACAACATGTACCAAATTTGGTATGAATACGATAAAGCGTTGCAGATATATAGCCTTAAGTGTATTTTCGCAATGACTCCGTAAAATTTGTTTGCGAATGGTTGTACGGATCAACTTGAATTCCATAACTTTTTGTCTGAAGATGATCTGGTTCAATTTTTGTGAAAATCAGAGCAACGGCCTAGGAGGAGTTCGAAAAAGTAGGATTTTCAAAAAAATATATACATATATATATATATATATATATATATATATATATATATATATATATATATATATATATATATATATATATATATATTCAAAACGCCAGGAAAATTTTCGGAAAATGGAAAATGACATCATAGGGTGCAATCAAATCGTCATGAGCTCAGGAATCAGAGGAAAAAATATTTTGTTGCTAGGCCTTATGGTTCCAAAGTTATTAGCATAAATATGAGTGAAACTTTGGACAGGTGGTGGCCCTAGTTGGAATGAGTTAGAGACACCAAATTTGGTGTATTTAATGTTAGGACTGTCCTCTATCAGAATATCAAACAGTTACAACTTTCCCATAAACGGTTCTATAGGCTGCCATAGACTCCCATGGCGGAATAATAATAAGAAATCTAACGATTACAATAGGTGTCTCCACACCGTCGGTGCTTGGCCCTTAATAATAAATAATTCTTCATTTCATATATTGAAATTGAATGAAACTTGCAAGCAAGTCCACAGAATTCATAATTTTACACAAACTGCCACCTTTTTTTTATATTTCAACATGGGATCAAGTGGGGCACTGCAGCGGCAGTATCAAGTAAAGCGGAGCAGCATCAAATTAAGCGAGGTTTGGCAGGCATAGGTTTGATTGAGTTTCGTGGGGCAGCTATCTTAAAGAGAAGTGAGAGTTAGATGGGCTTGTTTCATGAGGCTGAGGTCGGAACGAATGTAAGACTGAAAGGCATCTGAGGACCACTGACCCAGCAGTTTAATTTGATGGTCTGGCAGACCTTTTTGGACTGCGGTGGTGGCTGCTACAATGCGGAAGTGAGCTTGGGTGAGGATGTGTTTAAGCATTTTATGGAACCAATGCCTAGTGACTGAAAGGTTGTACTCAATGAAAAGTGGTTCGAGCCGAGAGGAGATCTGAACCTACCTGTGTGCAAGGAAGAAGGAAGGAGATTGATATGGCTGGATGGGTGTCGGAAGATTGAAGATATGGATGAAATGGCTAATGCTCTGAATTTCTGAAACAGAAAACGAGAGAGTGCGTCAGCGATTTGGTTTTGGTGGCCTGGAAGATGAACTGTTTACAGGCAGATAACCAGGTGAGGCGTCTCAAGAAGGGCATGATTTCAGGGGAATTTGAATGAAATTGTACCTTTGTTAATGCAGTGAACAGTGGCCAGATTATCACAGTGGAATTTTATGTTTTTAGAAGAGAGCCCAGGAGGCCAGGTTGAAGCGAACCAATGACTCTTGTAAAAACCTCAAAAGCCTACTGAGGGAGCGGCATCTGTAAACAGTGGGAGATCACTGGGATGAGATTGAATGTCATCGTAAAAGTAAGGCCATTCCATTGTTTTAGAAACATGATCCATAGATTCAGATCGGCGAGGCAAGATGGGGTTAGAGATATGGTATTATCTAATTCCTGAATGGACGATGCAAGAGACAGCAAGTGGGAGATGAAAGGGCGTCCTTGAGGCACTATACGCATGGCGTAGTTTAAGTAGCCTAGCAGGGATAGGTGCACTAAGGTGCTTCAAGCAGATTGGAGGAGATCGCGATTATCCTGTCCATTTTGTCTTTGGGAAGGGAACCTTGTAATTTGGAGTCAAGGTTTTACAAGGAACTCTAGGGATGTGGTAGGGCCCAATGTTTTCTCTAGAGCGAGTGGAACTCCCAATTCAGAAAAAACATCCTGAACGGTAGAAAGGTGAACGGCTGGAGGAAAAAAAGCTTGGGGAAATGGTGAGAAAGTCATCCAGAAGATGCACCAGGTAAGGGACTGCATAGTTGTTTTGCAGGATCCAACAAAGCGCTTCTGACAGCATGTCAAACATTTTTGGACTACTTTTGCAGCCATAAGTTAAACACAATGCAAAATAGAATTTTCCTTTCCAGCAAATGCCAAACAGGTGCCAAAAGTCTGGATGTATGGGCATGACTTTGAATGCTGAAGTAATGTCAACTTTTTCTAACCAGGCTCTGTAACCAGCATTTTTGATTAGAAGAGTGGCTTGGTCTATGTTATGGTAGCACAAGGAGAATTCTTCTAGCGGGACGAGGCTGTTTATGCTTGGATGAGTGTTGTGGGGAGCAGAGAGATCAATGATCATTCGTTTCTTCCCTGAAAATTTCCTTGTGGCTACATTGATGGGACTTATGCAAAATAATTTGAAAGGAGGGGAATCAAAGGGGCCAATCATGAAACCTAGCTCTTTGGCTATTAAGGTGTCAACTGCTTCAGGTTCAGCTTTTGCAGACTGAAGATTTTTGCAAATAAGGCTAGTAGTAGGTAAGCTTTCCAAACCAGGATTAAAACCTTCCTTTAAACCTGTAAGTAGATACTGTGGGAAGTTTTGGTCTGGGGGATTCGCCAGTTTGTGCGCTAAAGAGGAGACAATGATAGGAGAAGACAGATGCTTTCTCAATTTACTTTCTCTTTTCTCATTGGAGTATGCTGAGCAGTGATAGACAGGGCATACAGAGCGAGCATGAGCTCCGCCACAGAACTTACACACATGTAGATATTTGCACCGTTGTCTAGTACAGCCAAACTGATTGAAATTATTACACACTTTTCTGCCTGAAATTGCGGCTTTTTGAATCGCCCCTGGAATGTGGTACGTAAAATGTGGAATTGACAAATTAAAAAGTGCCTGGATTAGTGCCCAGATTGCTTGGAGGGGCAGGATTGAAAAGGGGGCACAAGGAAGGCTCATGCGTGGCGTAATTACACAAGATGCAAGATACGCTACGGCAGCCCAGAAAAACCTTATTGTACATCTCCAGGTCAAGAGCTCCCCAAAATGGACATTGATTCCACTGGGTGACTCAAGCTGTGCATTTGGCTGTAATTAGTGAAGAAATGAGATACCGCCGAAGGAGTGAGACAGTTCTGCTATGATGATTAAAAAGTCATTCAGCTCTTTGCGCCTTGAGGGGAAGGCAGAACAAATAATTTCTCTATATCTTCCAAAAGCGATGCAAAATTTAGCCATGGTAAGTATATGATTAAATTTGGAATTTGGGTTTTTTAGATTGAACGTTATTGTTACAAGCACGCCAGGCTCCACCCTCTCCCAATCACAGCGCACTCCATCACCAGAGTACTGATCACACACACCTGCACGTCATCATCACTGGCAATCACCACCAGCACTTAAGCCCACACATTCATTCAGTCACTGTCCGGTCTCGTTTGCACATAGCTTTGCTTCTTCTTACCTCAAGGAGTCCCCGGTGATACTTACCTGCCTGTTCCAAGCTCCTCCAAGTCTCCAGTGTTCTCTGTGTCCTGTCTCCTAGTCTCCGTGTCTCCTCCCTTTGAGTTACCCCGCGCTATCTACAACGACAAGAGTACAGTATCCTTCAGTTATCTGCTACATTCCTCTGCTCACCTCTGCTATTCACTCACCTGCCCCGTTTGCCTCTGGTTGCTTAATAAAGACTGCTTCACTTACCATCTGTTCTCCGTGTCAGCCTGTTTGTAACAGTTATAGGGTTCACTTATTGAATTTCTTCCTCACAAAAGTAAACCGGAAGAACTAAACAAGAAGTGCTCTCAATATAATACTAAACAATGTACCAAAAATAAATAATAAAATATACACATTTTGTAGTGCAAATTAAAAATATGAAGCTGATATGTAAACAGGTAATAAAATAAAAATAAAAGGTCAAGCAGAGGGTACTGTTGTAATCTATTAACTGTTGTAATCTATTAACCCATCTCAAAACCAGAAACTTCTCAGAGATCCTATTCCTCTATGGCTGAGTCTCTCCTAAGGTGGTGTGTTGATGTGCTGGTACCTGCTTGCTGGTCTTGGTCTAGGACAAGTTTCCGGCACTCTGCCAGCAGACTTACACAATAACTCAAACTTTCTTAATCACAATTCACACGCTCTCCACTTCTCCCATGCTTCCCGAGTCTCCAGTCAGTCTCTCTCTGCCGCATGTCCTCTTCCCGGTGGCTTTATGCAGTCTTTCCACGCCCATTACTGGAACAAGACACAGGTGTTCATTATTTGCACTTGACCCACTTATGCCGCGCTTGTCTCCCAACTCTCTCTCCCGTCACAGACCTCGCTAAACCTCGCCCCCCCCCCAACACAATATTATACTATTTGTATATATCGACACACACACAGAGCATCATACAATATTATCAGTTTAAAATTATATTTGTGTATGACTAGCCTGTACTATTTCTTTACAACAAAACGCTTTGCAGGTCCATCATCTCTAGTCACAGATCATAACTGTAAAGCCTAGAATACAAAGCTATTCATTTTCCATCCATCCAAATAAATAAAATACATTTCTTGGGTGACTGAATAAAGATATTTAAATAAATTAAAGACTCTGGAAGGTCAACTAGGATTTGCAGGCCACTCTTCAGTTCCAAGGTCTTGAAAATCAATGTCTCAACTAAATATCTAGATATTATTTAGTTTAATTCTGTCTGAGTGATAAGAGTTTGCGGTGGAGAAAAATCTTGTTTTGGTTGCTTTGATGTCGTGGCTCCATCTCCTCCTTTGGTAGCGGAGCTCATGTTATCACCTGCTTTCTTAGCCACTAATTTTGTGGCGGCATGTGACGATGTGAGGTGCTTCATTAGATTAGAATTACTTGCCACCGACGTGGATAGACTCTTTCTTCCTGGGCACAAGTTGCACGTTACATAAACATTCTTGCCTTTCACCTCAACGATTGAAAAGTAGTGCTTATATTCCAGTTTGCGAAAGCTACCTTTGAACTTGTTGGACTTGCCATCACTCTGACTCCTCCTGGTCGTTGGTGTGTGCGACTGTGCATATGCTTGTGTGTGTGTGTGTGTGTGTGAACACCTGCACTTTCTCTACCTAAGCCAATCATCATCAGTTATGTGTCCCACCCCACCCACCCCCTAACACAAACACACACACACACACACACACACACACACACACACACACCGGAGAAAAAAAACTTTGCATGTCCAGCTGAGAGAGAGCCTGCTCGGATGAAAACCGCTTCAGTGAGCTCAATTATAGTAACGCCACATTTTATTGTCAGTAACGGTAACGGGCGTTGTAACGGTGTAATTCATTTGATTACTCGTTACTGAAAAAAGTAACGCTGTTTATTTATAACGCCTTTATTTCTATCACTGAGTGTCTTATTACTGTCTTATTTAATTTGATTAGTTTTAAGAATTTGGGTATAAAAGATGGTGCATACATTTAATAGGGTTAGAAAAATGCCCTTATAATGGTAGATACAAAAAAAAAAGTTAATCAAGACTTTGAAGTTGGCCTGAGAAAGAAAAGCCTGAAAGTTTAAAGTAAAAACTTGAAGTTTGAAACCGATAGATGGATAGCACATTTCATGACTGAGGTTAGAATTACCTTTGTAAAAGGACAATATAATGTTCAAAGATGATTATAATTTTCTAGTGACAACACTCATGGACTAACTAGAGTTTTCTTCTTTCACATCATCCCTAATAGCAAAAATCCTCCTGGAGCTTTGCTTCCAGTAACCAGACCCTGTGGAGGAAAGAAAAGTAATGAAAGTCAGAATGAATACTGTCGGGTAATTTGCTTGTTCAGCTTTTTCAACATCCATCCCTGCCTAAAAACACAAACCTGTTGTACCAGGGGTGTCAAGGAGAAGATGTCCTTGACTATCAGTCAAAAGCATGTTTTCCTCAGCACCCATGTTAAGTGCTTCTTTCACTTTTGATGTCATTGTCTTTAGACAAGCCTCTGACTCCTCAAAGGGTATCACTAGGGCTTTGTCTTGTACAGTTTTGTCCCCTTCTTCCAGTTGTCCGAGGAAAATAGTTCTGTAGGAACAAATAACAAAGTTCAGTATCCTAAACGATACAGACAGAACTAAGGGTTGGTGATATGGCAAAAATGTTGTGTCATTTGTCATAGCAAGTTGGTTCAAGTTCAACAATCTTATAACAGTTCTTTGTTATGTTGTTTTTAAAGGGGTCCTATTCTGCTGTTTTACACTTTCAACTTTCATTAGTGTGTAATGTTGCTGTTAAGCATGAATAAGTTTGCAAAGTTACAAAGCACAAAGTCATTTTAAAGGAAGTTATTCTCTATATTCTCTGTTTCTGAACTCCAAGCTGCACTTTTCAGAAGGCAGGTTTTAATCTCCACTGTATACAGTGGGGAGAACAAGTGTTTGATACACTGCCGATTTTGCAGGTTTGCCCACTTACAAAGCATGTATGATTTTTAAGTAATTAATTAGCATTTTATTGCATGACATAAGTATTTGATACATCAGAAAAGCAGAACTTAATATTTGGTACAGAAACCTTTGTTTGCAATTACAGAGATCATACGTTTCCTGTAGTTCTTGACCAGGTTTGCACACACTGCAGCAGGGATTTTGGCCCACTCCTCCATACAGACCTTCTCCAGATCCTTCAGGTTTCGGGGGTGTCACTGGGCAATACGGACTTTCAGCTCCCTCCAAAGATTTTCTATTGGGTTCAGGTCTGGAGACTGGCTAGGCCACTCCAGGACCTTGAGATGCTTCTTACGGAGCCACTCCTTAGTTGCCCTGGCTGTGTGTTTCGGGTCGTTGTCATGCTGGAAGACCCAGCCACAACCCATCTTCAATGCTCTTACTGAGGGAAGGAGGTTGTTGGCCAAGATCTCGCGATGCATGGCCCCCATCCATCCTCCCCTCAATACGGTGCAGTCGTCCTGTCCCCTTTGCAGAAAAGCATCCCCAAAGAATGATGTTTCCACCTCCATGCTTCACGGTTGGGATGGTGTTCTTAGGGTTGTACTCATCCTTCTTCTTCCTCCAAACATGGCGAGTGGAGTTTAGACCAAAAAATTCTATTTTTGTCTCATCAGACCACATGACCTTCTCTCATTCCTCCTCTGGATCATCCAGATGGTCATTGGCAAACTTCAGACGGGCCTGGACATGCGCTGGCTTGAGCAGGGGGACCTTGCGTGCGCTGCAGGATTTTAATCCATGACGGCGTAGTGTGTTACTAATAGTTTTCTTTGAGACTGTGGTCCCAGCTCTCTTCAGGTCATTGACCAGGTCCTGCCGTGTAGTTCTGGGCTGATCCCTCACCTTCGTCATGATCATTGATGCCCCACGAGGTGAGATCTTGCATGGCGCCCCAGATCGAGAGAGATTGACCGTCATCTTGAACTTCTTCCATTTTCTAATAATTGCGCCAACAGTTGTTGCCTTCTCACCAAGCTGCTTGCCTATTGTCCTGTAGCCCATCTCAGCTTTGTGCAGGTCTACAATTTTATCCCTGATGTCCTTACACAGCTCTCTGGTCTTGGCCATTGTGGAGAGGTTGGAGTCTGTTTGATTGAGTGTGTGGACAGGTGTCTTTTATACAGGTAACGAGTTCAAACAGGTGCAGTTAATACAGGTAATGAGTGGAGAACAGGAGGGCTTCTTAAAGAAAAACTAACAGGTCTGTGAGAGCCGGAATTCTTACTGGTTGGTAGGTGATCAAATACTTATGTCATGCAATAAAATGCAAATTAATTATTTAAAAATCATACAATGTGATTTTCTGGATTTTCTGTCTCTCACAGTTAAAGTGTACCTATGATAAAAATTACAGATCTCTACATGCTTTGTAAGTAAGAAAACCTGCCAAATCGGCAGTGTATCAAATACTTGTTCTCCACACTGTAAATTTGATTGATCTGCTGAAAATGGAGAAATGACAAGAAGTTAATTGGGAGAGAGAATGGGGGACAGGATCAGGAAAGGTCCACGAGCCAGGACTTAAACTTAGGTAGCCGGTCGGTGGCAGCGCACTGGCCCACTAGGCTATCGGCATCAACAATGGAAGATATTTTACAGAATGTTTGTAACCAAACAGTTTTGGGGCACCATTGACTTCCATAGTCATTTTTTTTCTTACAATAGAAGTCAATGGTGTCCCAAAATTGCTTGTCAGTTTATGGCATATCTGTATTTGAGTGGCATGTGCCACTGTTTTGGCCTACCAGTATTATTGTATGTTGTTTATTACACAAAGTTGCAAACTGCCTATTCTAGGAAAGACTAAATAAATCTATCTTGGGTAATTACGAATAACGAATTAACAGTCACATCCGTTACTGTAATCCTTTATTTTTGCATGATGCTGCACGCACGCCTGTAGGTGTCAGTATAAGTGAGTGTAACACTGGCCAGCGCAAGATTCTCATCTGTGGCTGTAATATTTCAAAAATAGTTTAATGGAATCATGTAATAAATAAAATACACTTTTGCTGTACAAATTAAATCATATGTTTGACAGCATAAAGCAAAATGTTTTCCTGACAATGGCACATGACTCAATCCATTGGCACATGCTAATTCCCACGTGTCACTAAAACTGACATTTCTCTTTATATTGTGGCACTTCCAGTAGTGACACCTGCAGCTGCCTGCTGGAGTATAATGTAGATTATGTATCATATGCACTTAACCGCAGAACACATTATTTAATTATTTAATTAATACATCAAGGAAAGGTCTTGTGTGACCAAAACGTTTGTTGAGTTTTTAAAATGCACTGAGCACTTTTTTACACTATATATACACAGATCAGGCATAACATTATGAAAAATGGGCAAGCGTAAGGATTTGAGCGACTTTGACAAGGGCCAAATTGTGATGGTTAGACGACTGGGTCAGAGCATCTCCAAAACTGCAGCTCTTGTGGGGTGTTCCCGGTCTGCAGTGGTCAGTATCTATCAAAAGTGCTCCAAGGAAGGAACAGTGGTGAACCGGCGACAGGGTCATGGGCGGCCAAGGCTCATTGATGCACGTGGGGAGCGAAGGCTGGCCCGTGTGGTCCGATCAAACAGACAAACTACTGGAGCTCAAATTGCTCAAGAAGTTAATGCTGGTTCTGATAGAAAGGTGTCAGAATACACAGTGCATCGCAGTTTGTTGCGTATGGGGCTGCATAGCCGCAGACCAGTCAGGATACCCATGCTGACCCCTGTCCACTGCCGAAAGCACCAACAGTGGGCACGTGAGCATCAGAACTGGACCACGGAGCAATGGAAGAAGGTGGCCTGGTCTGATGAATCATGTTTTCTTTTACATCACGTGGATGGCCGGGTGCGTGTGCATGGCTTACCTGGGGAACACATGGCACCAGGATGCACTATGGGAAGAAGGCAAGTCCGATCCATGGAGGCCCCACCTCGCAACTTACAGGACTTAAAGGATCTGCTGCTAACATCTTGGTGCCAGATACCACAGCACACCTTCAGGGGTCTAGTGGAGTCCATGCCTCGAGGGGTCAGGGCTGTTTTGGCAGCAAAATGGGGAACCAAAACAATATTAGGAAGGTGGTCATAATATTATGCCTGATCAATGTACATAAATATAAATGCTAAATTTGCTAGTATCCCGGCATCCTTTTTGATATGTAACAAACGATTTTCAAGAATTTGGGGGGGGGGGGGGGTTTGGAAGAAATATTAAAGCCACAGATGAGAATCCACTTGCACATGCCAATGGAGACCGGATGTGCCACCGGATGTGTCACTAAGCATAGTGACGTGCCATTGGCTTCTGTGCGTCAGATGCAATGTCACTTAATGTTAATACCGCCTCTCCTAAAACAGAGAAAACTGCTGCAAAAATGTAAATTCGAAGAAAGATAAAGAGTTTTTTATAATAAATGATATAAACATAAAACGCGTTAAAACAACTTTCGTGATGATGAACTGAAATGTCCCGTGTGATCCATTACAGTTCAATGTGCCATCCTCGCAACCTGTTACCGATATATGCCTGGCTCCTATACCTACTAATAGTCCTATTACTGTTAGGTCTTTCATTCAACCTATCACAAAAAAATTACATTTTATTTACAGTAACTGAAAAAGTAAACAATAGCTCTCCGCTCTGGAGGAAATATTACCGCTCCGCTCCACTCAAATGCTCTGCTCTGGAACATCATACAAGACTGTAATATATTTCACATATAAATGATTTATTATCACGCTGCCATTGCCTTAAAATGGACATTAATATTGCTAACAGTGAATAATATATTTTGCACTACCTTACTGTTCATTCTGATGTCATATGACGATTATTAGACGTTTTTTGTAACGTTAAATCATTAATTTTAGCGGACCCTTGTGGAAAAAAGTGATTTTTTTTGGTCATTTTTTTGCCAGGACATTATTCAGTACTTTTGGAAAACTGTAAAATATATATATTTTTTTTTTACATTTTTTTTTTTTGTCATATTATTGTATAATACATGCCCTATTTTTATGGACTGTAAATAATAAAGAGTTGTGAGCAGCCTGTATTTCCATAAAGCCTAATACACATATTTTATTAGGTTTTTCTTTTAAATGTTTATTTTTAAAAATAATTGTATTGTTTTTAAAAGAAAATCTTGATTTGAATTGTCAGGTTTTTTTTTATTGTTTCAGTCAAACTTGGACTCAGCACATTTGGAATATTTACTGGAGTAATAAAAAATAAATGCTTTTTAAAATGTAAATATGTGGAATCTTCAGAAACACACTCGTGGTCTGAAACTGTCACAGAGACTAACTCCGTGGTTCCCTCCACCGGCCACCAGAGGGCCCCATCGCCCGAGTACTGACTCTATCCCCTCACTACATTTCCCTTCAGTCCCTTACCCGGCTCCAATCAGCCGCTCCAGCTGCAGCCCATCTTCTCGCCTATTTAACCCAACGCTCTCCCTTTCCCCACTGCGAAGTTTTGTTTTGCCACGGTGAACACTTCTAAGTGCTGTTTCATTGCCTTTTGCCTACCTGTTGTGACCCTGTTGTGTTTTGCTACTACGAACCTTTGCTGCCTGCCCTTTTGACTCTCTGCTCTGATCTGGATTAGTGATTGTTAGCTGCCTGCCTAGACCCTCTGTCTGTTCACCGACCTCGATTGTACGCCCTCCGTTTTCTGTGTTTACTGGTGTTTGACCATTGCCTGCATTACCACGTTGATATTAAAGGTCGCGCATGGATCCCACTTCGAGTGACGACTCGTTACAGAAACACATACTAAAAACGTTTTAATTTGTAATGTTTAAAAGAATGTTTAAAAGAAGCAAATATGGACAAAGCCAACTGTTAGAAAACCTTGTGGAATTTTTAATAGGTATTTTATGAATATGCTCATAAAAACTATTATTATTATTAGTATTATTATTAGGCAGCGGTTATTTGCACTAAGTGAAAATAGCGATAGATCCCATTTACACTATTAAATAGCAGTATTTTCTTTGCAATATGTGTTAATAGTAGTTAGATACTGTTTGCACCTCAGTATTTTTGTACATTATAAAACAGTATGCAATAATAACATATTGGATCTCATTCACTAATAATTGCGTGGATTCTTTCGTATTTGTACGCACAGGAGAACTTCTCACAAAAAATCTCCACCTGATTCACAAAACGTCCGTACGCACATGAATTTGTTCTTAATTAGTTCACTTCAAAATGAAAATTTCCTGATAATTTCCTCACCCCCATGCCATCCAAGATGTTCATGACTTTCTTTCTTCAGTGGAAAAGAAATTAAGTTTTTTGAGGAAAACATTCCAGGATTTTTCTCCACACAATGGACTTAAATGGCAACCAACGGCTGAAGGTCCAAATCAATGCAGTTTCAGAGGAAGGGCTTCAGAGGCTCTGCACAATCCCAGACGAGGAATAGGGTCTTATCTAGACAAACCATCAGCCATTTTCTAAGAAAATAAACATTTATATACTTTTTAACCTAAATTGCTCATCTTGCGCTGCTCTGTGACACACCACGGATTGCGTAATCACGTCGGAAAGGTCACGCTAGACGTAGGCAGAAGTATCGCCCCCGTGTTTACAAAGCGCTCGTGCGAAGACTAATACAAACATCCTTTAGCAAAAAAAATATAATAGTTTATAATATATAATAGTCTTTGCACGTTCGCTTGAGGCAGTACTTCCGCCTACGATTAGCGTGACCTTTCCGACGTGATTGACCGTGATTGAGAAAATGTCCGATGGTTTGTCTAGATAAGACCCTATTCCTCGTCTGGGATCGTGCAGAGCCTCTGAAGCCCTTCCTTTGAAGCTGCATTGATTTGGACCTTCAACCGTTGGTTGCCATTGAAGTCCATTATGTGGAGAAAAATCCTGGAATGTTTTCCTCAAAAACTTAATTTCTTTTCGACTGAAGAAAGAAACACATGAACATCTTGGATGAGATGGGGGTGAGTAAATTATCAGGAAATTTTTATTTTAAAGTGAACTAATCCTTTAACCTCGTTCTGATGTTAGTGAATGTGGAGTATTCTAAAAGAGCGGCCGTGTGCACAAGGTTAGTCATTTGCATAAAACACGCCCAAACCATCTCCATATAAGGGCTTTCCGCACACGCTTTCCTTACAGCCTTCCGTCACTCTTGTCACACTTGCCGCTGTTCGCAGACACGCTCTCGCCCGGATCCTCGAGCAATGCCAAGTGTGCCATTCTCACCAGTTCTCACAATAAACACCTTTTATAAAGACCCAGATTACAGACTCTCATTAGCAGCTGTACATACACGTATATCTGCGTTATTCAGAGAAACCTTGCAGCTGAAGATAAAACACAGCTTTTCTTACTCTTTAACTGTATATGAGCGAATGTATTTAAGATGAAATTAAATTGTATTATTTAATCATTTAATTATATAATTTTATATATGGATTATATAATACAATTAATGCAATATACTTCAATAGTCATTTTAGTATGAAATATAACTTCTTAACATAAGTTACTTCACACACATAACTTCATAAAGCCATACAGAGTAAGTTCTTTTAGCGTACATGTGGTTTCAGTTGTTCCTATATTTTTTCGTAAATTTGGAAAAAAAATTATTACGAAATCTTTGGTGAATCGTGATTTACAAATAATTAAACACACCTAGCATGGTAAATAAACTGCTGTATAAAACTGCAGAACAACCATTTCTATCCAGAGAAACAATAGAAATACTGAAAAATAAAACTAATACATGAAAGGTTCAAGGACATGTACAAGGTCATTGCTATACATGTATTATTGCCTCAGGAAAGCCAGAACTCTTTGAAATATGGGTATTCCCAGCAAACCTCTGTCCTAGAGGGTCATTGCTCTAGTTCAAACAGTGTATCAGGAACATGCACTCTTTCCTGCCACTGGAACAGGGACTGTGCCTCTGAAGAAGCTCGAAATGACTGACCTGGCCAGTACTTGAAGTCAAAGGCTCAGTTGGGGTTGGAAAAATATCCCGAATTGCAGTCAGGGATGAGTTCTGCAAACTCAGGCAGCCTCGAACAAGAATTTGACGAGGTGTTTGGCGTCTCTCTGTTCTGAGTCCATGGTTTTTCCACTGCACAGCAAACAGGCGAAGGTCTCTGTTTATAAGGGGGATGTACACAAACTATGGGAATCTGGGAAAAGTGGTTTGGCTTGGAATGTCCTAACAACCACAAAAAAATTATTTCAAACATTATTTCAGCACACAAGCTAAAGCTATGGTGGTTTATGACTATAGCACATTGAGTGCTTTAATTTCAGCTGGGCACAAATCTGTCTGGGAGGTTAGGGAATTTTCTTTCCTCAGCACCTCCCTAAATTCAATTTCATTTAGGTGTAATGGGACATTGATTTTGCATTGTGTACACTGTTAAACCTTGCTGTAAAAAAACGGCCAAATTCTGACAGTAACATACTATTTTCCATGAAAACAGTAATATGCCGTAGGAACAATGCATTCTGGGTAATATTTGTCGTTTTCGAGAAAATAGCCTACAGGAATATACTGTGAGTTAGCAGCGCTCAAAGTCGACACTCAGAGGCTGTGTTCTGAATCACACCCTATACCCTCATTCACTATTCCCTACACTAGCTCACTAATATAGTCCACTTGACAGAGTGAATGAAAAGAAGTGAATGAACATGAACACCTGACAAGCAGAATCACTGAAGGACAGAGAAACAAGAACAGAAAAAAGAGAAGAGACGAGCAGAAACGTCTCGGTTAGGTATGTAACCCTACATCAGTGACTGGAATTTGCATAGCGTAACTCCGCCCCACAGTGTGGGTATATAAGGAAGTACGCTGGCAACATCGCATTATGTTTACCTGCTGAGGAGCCAAGACTGAACTCCCGGCCGTTCCAGCAGTACAGCGGAAGTGGCAGAGGGACGTTACGTCTCCTCAGGGAACGAGGGTTACATACGTAACCGAGACGTTCCCTTTCGTTCAGTCACTCCGAGTAACGTCAGTGACTGACGAATGGGGGTCCCAATGTAATCACGCCACTCGGCTGTCATCCAGTGCCCTGCATAAGCGTGAGCTCCCTGTCGTAAGCTAGTACGGACGAAGGACTCCAACTTAACACAGGAATACCAAGGTACACTGGGAAGCATATTGCAGGTGGAAGTATGCGCCAAGCGCCTACCCGTAGGGAGGACTTAAGGATACACATATGACCCGCGAGGGGCTGCATATGGAAGAACTCTGGGGTAACCAGCCGAAGGTGGAAGAATTTTACCCCCAGGTGAGGCAAGCTTGCCGAGGGAAATACACATGCTCTGAGAGGCTTACAGTGGAATACACATGTGGGGGTCGCCCAAGGGGGGAACCATGCACACGGTGGTACCTAGCCTAACACGAGGGCCTGGCCGAGTGGGCAGACGCACTGGTGTCGGCATCGACAGTGCTGGAGGAACTCAGGGCTTCAGGGAAACTACCTGAGGAAAATATTGCACGTATCCAGTCTGTGGAGTGGAATGGCGAGCAAGCGAAGACACCTGAGCCTAGTCCATTACCGGCCACTAGTAGAGGCGAGTAAGAGAGGACACTGGCTCCACTCGGTGATTATAGAATCTGTCGAATGTGTTGGGTGTCGCCCAGCCTGTAGCTCTGCAGATGTCTGTTAGCGAGGCGCCATGCCCCTGCGTCTGGTAAGCTAAGACAATGGCTTCCCACCATAACAGACAAAGAGCTGGTCTGAGGTCCTGAAACACTGCGTTCTGTCTACGTAAGCACGGAGGGCGCGTACTGGACAGAGCAGTGCCAAGGCTGGGTCTGCCTCCTCCAAAGGCAGCGCTTGCAGGTTCACCACCTGGTCCCAGAACGGAGTGGTGGGAACCTTGGGCACATATCCAGGCCGGGGTCTCAGGATCACGTGAGAGTTGGCCGGCCCGAATTCCAGGCACGCTTCGTCAACCGAAAATGCCTGCAGGTCCCCTACCCTCTTGACGGAGGCCAAGGCGATCAGGAGCGCTGTCTTCATAGACAGGAACTTAAGCTCGACTGACCGTAATGGCTCGAAGGAAGCCCTCTGCAGAGCACTTAGGACTACTGAGAGGTCCCAAGAGGGTACGAGGGGAGCGCGAGGAGGATTCAGTCTCCTCGCTCCCCTCAGGAACCTGATGACCAGGTCATGTTGACTTACCTTTTTCGTCTCCACAAGGTCGTGGTAGGCTACTATAGTGGCCACATAAACCTTGAGGGTGGAAGGAGACAGCCTTCGTTCCAACCCTTCTTGGAGGAATGCGAGCACGGACCCGATCAGGCATTTCCAGGGGTCTTCTTGGTGAGAAGAACACCAGGTGATGAAGAGGTTCCACTTCAACGCATAGGCGTGTCGAGTAGACAGGGGCCTAGCGGAAGTGATGGTAGCCACCACCTGAGGTGGTAGGGTACTCAAACCTGCCGCGTCCCATCCAGGAGCCACACGTGGAGGTTCCAAAGATCGGGACGTGGGTGCCAAAGGGTGCCCCGTCTCTGAGAAAGGAGGTCCTTCCTCAGAGGAATCGACCAGGGAGGGGCTGTCACCAGGAGTACGAGTTCGGAGAACCAGGTCCGGCCGGGCCAATATGGGGCGACCAAAAGGACCTGCTCCTTGTCCTCCCTGATCTTGCACAGAACCTGTGAGAGAAGGCTCACTGGGGGAAACGCATACTTGCGGAGGCCCCCGTGGCCAGCTGTGCGCCAGAGCATCCGTGCCGAGGGAGCCCTCGGTCAGGGAATAAAACAGGCGGCAATGGGAAGAGTCGTGGGAGGCAAACAGATCTTCCTGTGCGTCGCCGAACTGTTCCCAAATCAGCTGAACCGTCTGGGGATGGAGTCTCCATTCTTCAAGAAGTGGCTGAAGCCGTGAGAGCTCGTCGGCTGCACGGTTCAGGACTCCCGGGACATGGATGGCACGAAGGGACATCAGGTGCTTCTGACTCCATAAGACGAGATGGCGGGCGAGTTGAGACATGCGGCGGGAACGTAGACCACCCTGGTGGTTGATGTACGTTACTGTGGCCGTGTTGTCTGACCGGACTAGCACGTGTTGACCCTTGAGCAACGCCCCTGAAGGACGCCTACTTCCATATCAGTACGCGGTCCTCCCATTCTGGCTAGCTCTGTCCCCTCCCCTTTACGAAGATTGTCGAGGCAGGGCGAATCGTACTGCCAGCAACTCGAGGCAATTGACATGCAGGATGGCACCCCAGCCCATGGTGAAGGCATCTGCTGACACAACAATATGCCTGGAAACTCGTTCTAAGGGAACACCGGCCCGTAGAAATCTGAGGTTCGACCACGGGGTGAAGGTCTGCAGACAGGGCCGAGTCACTGGGACCTGGAGCGTGCCCGACTGCCATGCCCATCTCGGGACTCGATTGCGAAGCCAGTGCTGAAGCGGTCTCATATGAAGCAATCTGAGCGGCGTTACCATGGCTACAGATGCCATATGCCCCAGGAGCCTCTGAAATAACTTCAGTGGAACCGCACTCTTGCTCTCGATTTGACGGAGGCAAGTCAGCAGTGACTGCACGCACTCGCTCGTAAGCTGCGTGCACATGGCGACCGAGTCGATACCAAGAAAAGAGATCCTCTGCACTAGCAGAGTTTGCTCTTTTCCCAGTTGACCCGAAGGCCCAGACGGGCTAAGTGCTGGAGCACCAGGTCTCTGTGTTCGCACACCTGCTCTCGAGAGTGACTCAGGAACAGCCAGTCGTCGAGGTAGTTCAGGATGCGAACCCCGTGTTACCTGAGTGGCACAAGGGCTGCCTCGACAATCTTCGTAAAGACGCGAGGGGACAGAGCTAGCCCGAATGGGAGGACCGCGTACTGATATGGAAGAAGGCATCCTTCAGGTCGATCGCTGCAAACCAATCTACTGGACGAACGCATTCGAAAAGGCGCTTCGCTGTCAACATCTTGAACGGAAGCCTGTGAAGGGATCGGTTCAGGACACGCAGACCCAGGATTGGTCGTAACCCACCAGTTTTCTTGGTACAATGAAGTAAGGGCTGTAGAAGCCGGACTTCATTTCGGCTGGAGGGACAGGCTCGATCGCACCCTTCGCCAGCAGGGTAGCGACCTCCGCACGCATGACCGGGGCGTAGGACCCCACCATGGTTTATCGGACTCCCCGGAACGGGGAGGAGCCTGAGCGAACTGAATCGCATAGCCGAGCCTGATGGTCTTCGCGACCCAGCGGGACAGTCCGGGAAGCTCTAGCCAGGCTCCCAAAAACTGCACCAGCGGGGTAATGCGAACCACAGATGTACCCCGGGTGGGGCAGCGAGGCGGCGTGACTGGCCCAGACGTGGGAGGCATAGCGTCCTGGTGTGGGGGCACGGTCATCAGCCGCGTCCTGACAGAGGAGACCAGGGAAGGACGTGTGTTCCACTGGGGTCTGCTCTGAGAGGAGACTGGCGTCAGAGAGGGACATCTTTAAAAGAGGTACGTCTTTAAAAAGGCGTACCACGCGCAAGCTCTTTTTGTGAGAGAAAGCTCTGCAGAGTGCTGAAGCGCCCAGGGAACACACACACAGCTGGATGCAGATTACTGCACAGATCAGCAGGCAGGCAGTATGCGATCACTGGAACGCGCCGTCACACCAACACTGATTGGAGAGCTGCTCGCCTCGAAGAAGCTTGACGATATACTCAAAAGGCTTAAGGAGTGAAGAGATAGATGCTCTTGGCTCCGAAGCAGAAACATAATGCGATGTTGCCAGCGTACTTCCTTATATACCCACACTGTGGGGCGGAGTTACGCTATGCAAATTCCGCATGCCCATGACATTGGCACTGCCATTGGGCGTTTTCTAGATCTCGAAGATGATAGGCTTCTAGGCGAAACCCCGATTCGTCAGTCACTGACGTTACTCAGAATGACTGAACGAAAGGGAACACAACTACAACTGACTTCAGCCACACTGAGTGTGAAACCAGTTTACAAACCAGTTTGAGTATTTCTTTCATAGTTGTACAAAAGTTCTTGTTGAGAACCAACAGAGGTTTAGATGTTTTATTGCACATAATAAAGTTTGTAGTCGCCATTATGGTGATCAGTGTTTGCTTTGGTTGGGCTCTTGACTCTTTAACATTAGCTTTTCTCTGGCTGCCATGACAGTGAGTTTGTAAAGCACATTTGTTATGGCAAGAAAAAGCCAAGAGAAAAATTAATCAGGTGGTTTTGAATCTTGGACTCATTCACTGATTCACTGACTCATTCACTTGGACTCATTCACTGATCTCTTTCTGCGTCTAATAATTATTTGTATGGGTCTTTTATTTTAATATTTATTGATTATAGTATCTATGTGATTCTACATGAGATCCAGCAATGCTTCATTCATTGGTTATTTTGAAGAATATTAATGTCATATCGTGCATAAACATTTTGAACTTCTGCATCTCTTAGACACACACAGACATCAACACTCAGCAAATGAATCTCAGCAATGGTGACAATCAAAAGTTTCAATCAAGAGTGTTTTTAAATGTGTGAAAACGATGACGTTGCGCTGTAAAATATATATTTTTTAATGAAATATATTAAAATCTTCAGTAATGTCAATTAAAGATCTACTTATTTAGTGATTTTATACTTTTTAAATGCTATTATATATTTCAATGTATATTTGTCAATTTCAGCGTGAATCTTATGAATATGAAAATTAGACATTTTATGTAATTTTATATTATATGTAATATTATTATTATTGTTATGTTGATAGTTGAAAATCATGACAGCAATGGCCAGTAGATGCTTTCTTGCAGCAATGCCATTATGCTCAATTAATTTTTCAGAAGAAAACTTAATGCTAATGCTGCTACAAAATAAATGAGCAAGGCTCACTGCTGTAAAAGTACAAGTTTTAATTTAACTACTCCTTGTTAATGTCTTCATTTCAAATCAATTTCAAGTGTCAGTGTTTTGCATCGTCACATTATTTTTACAGATATGTGTAAGTTTGTGTGTATAAGTGCATGCTTGTGTTGTATTTATAATCACTATTTCACGATTTCTGACTATATAATCACTATTTTTCTTTAGAATTGAGGCCCTGAAAAGAAGTCTGACATGGGCCCAAGGTCATCTGCTAAGTTCAGGAAGGTAACCTAGTGATGATGTTATGTAATGAAACTGTCATTTTTACATTTGGCCGACATTTTTATTTAAAGGGACATAGTGCATTCAGTCTATACATATCTCTTGTCAGTATGTAACTTCCCTACATTGAGAATGTGACATTTGAATCTACAATCTCTGATTAGTCTGAAATGTATATATTCCTAGATGTTTGTGTTATTTATGGTCAAGCATCAATCAAGCCCCAAGAGCAGATTTTGGTTTAACAGGTGCTTCACCATCCTCGATTTCTCAAGACCGCCTAGTTTTTGGTATCTTGCAATTTTACTGTTGCAGAGATGGCAAGCATTCTGCATGTTCCTGAGTCAGTAAAACAACGTTTAAGGCAAGTGCATGTCATAATTAAAAACATAATCATAAGAATTGATGTGCTAGTTTATTGTGTTCAAATAATGCTTCAATCAAGTTTCTTTTTTGTAGGCGATATACATAGCTATCCGACACAGAACTTGATGACTTAGTAAAGGAGATAGTGGGACGTAATGGGCAGATTGGACCAGAATCTGTAAGAGCACGTTTATTTGGTCAATATTAGTATGCAAGTGTTCTTCACACTGATCCTTCTGCTGCTGCTCAGAGGACTCTGACACAAAGGCTGTACAGGCCGGCCTATTGTGTTACAGGTCCAAACTTACTTTGGCATGTAGTTCATGGCCCCTTTAAGAAATCT
This sequence comes from Coreius guichenoti, assembly GCA_039654105.1. Classification (NCBI taxonomy): domain Eukaryota; kingdom Metazoa; phylum Chordata; class Actinopteri; order Cypriniformes; family Gobionidae; genus Coreius; species Coreius guichenoti. Next base: position 39,972,840 of record CM077178.1, read on the forward strand.
CCTCTGTGTTCTCACCTGGTCGCGTGTTTTGGATGCGTGTGCGCGACCAGAGAAGCCATTTCACTGTACACCAGGGCCCATATTTATCAAGCCTCTGAGAATTACTCACAAGAACGCTGCTAAGAATTGACTTAAGAGTAATACAATTCTTGGCTCAAAACTGCACTTGAGATAAATTCACATTGGATGGTGAAATTCTTAAGAGGAGTTTACATTCAACACACATTTGACAATAAAGAGTTTTCAAGAGAATACATTATGATATACACATTGTAAAATAAAGATAAACATGTCTTAATTACACATTTTAAACCTGTCCTGTTAACTGACCTGCCTATACACTCACCTAAAGGATTATTAGGAACACCATACTAATACTGTGTTTGACCCCCTTTCGCCTTCAGAACTGCCTTAATTCTACGTGGCATTGATTCAACAAGGTGCTGAAAGCATTCTTTAGAAATGTTGGCCCATATTGATAGGATAGCATCTTGCAGTTGATGGAGATTTGTGGGATGCACATCCAGGGCACGAAGCTCCCGTTCCACCACATCCCAAAGATGCTCTATTGGGTTGAGATCTGGTGACTGTGGGGGCCATTTTAGTACAGTGAACTCATTGTCATGTTCAAGAAACCAATTTGAAATGATTCGAGCTTTGTGACATGGTGCATTATCCTGCTGGAAGTAGCCATCAGAGGATGGGTACATGGTGGTCATAAAGGGATGGACATGGTCAAAAACAATGCTCAGGTAGGCCGTGGCATTTAAACGATGCCCAATTGGCACTAAGGGGCCTAAAGTGTGCCAAGAAAACATCCCCCACACCATTACACCACCACCACCAGCCTGCACAGTGGTAACAAGGCATGATGGATCCATGTTCTCATTCTGTTTACGCCAAATTCTGACTCTACCATCTGAATGTCTCAACAGAAATCGAGACTCATCAGACCAGGCAACATTTTTCCAGTCTTCAACTGTCCAATTTTGGTGACACAAATTTCACAATTCGATTCTGTTTGATTCGATAAATTATTTTGGATATATGTCAGGTACAATACATGGCAGAAATAAAAAAACATCTCTTAACTCACGCTGTAAACTATGGGAGTCAGTTGGTACTTCATTAGCCTATTAGAATATTGAAGGTAAAAAGTAACTGTCAATAATAATATATTTTTATAAATAATAAAGTTACAATTACATAATCATATTTCTTCTACTTTCTAAACATTTAAATGGTGGCTGTCATAAAAACTTGCCAGATTTATTCATACATTCATTAAACATTAAATAACATTATAAATTATGTTAAATATGTAATTGGTGCATATATTTAGCAAAATGCTCCTCTCTAGAGTTAATTTTTCTAGCTGACTAACGAGTTTATGGACACTGGATATGGTTTCATTACAAGCTGTTTTACTGACCTCTTTCCACGATTGAAACACTGATTGAGCGACATGAGACATGATACGGATTTCGGTAAATGACTAAACGATTCTTGGGCTTTTTAAGAATCGATATCGGTTCGTAAAAATGAGAATCGATTAAAATGGAGAAATCTATATTTTTTACCCAGCCCTACTTACAATTATGCAACATGCTGCATGTGAATTGTGCAATTTCAGCTTTAACAATTGTTCACACTAACTGGCTTTTTGTGAATCCTTAATCTCAACACACAACTCTATTATCTGTCTGTATTTACCTATCAGTCTATCATCTGGCTGTCTTTCCATCTTTCCATCTATATTTATGTATTTGTTTTTTAAATTTTGGCACCACACTGAATTCTTTCGAGTAGAAGATATTTGCTGTACGACCCCCATAAACTACTGCAAGAAAAAGTTTGGACATTTGGGCAATTACTACAAAAACAAGAATCTGTGGTTTCTTAATGCTCTTGAACATTTATTTAGCTTATTATCAGTCAGTATGTTAACTTTAACTCACTGAAAAAACACATTTTGAACGTGTTGCCGGCAGCAAACATAGGAAGCCCTTTCACCTTTTCTTTTACATTTTCGCTTTAAGGCATCAATGCGATTCTTAACATAAAACTTAACGCCCTCCCAACTTCTCCCTTGAAGTGCTGCTGGTGAGCTCTCAATGCACGCCATGCACTGGGCTTTACCAGGAACCTTTCCAGACCTGATGTTGTCCATCAGAGCTTTCTCCACAGCCTGGATTTCCTCCATAGACCACTTCCTCCGTGGGTTTTGTGAAGATCCTGAATGAAATAAAAGTAAATATTAGTAATTAAATATTAAAAGTAAATATTAATTGTGATTGGGATAAAAGTAATTGTTATCCCACATGACATGAGCATGTATAACGTGTCAATTTTGAACCATTATGTTGACCAGTGTTTGCTTTAGTTGGGCTCTTTAGCTTTAGTTTTTCTCTGGCTGCTGTGACTGTGTTTAAGACACAGTTGTTATCCTGTGGATAATCTGTTGGGTGTTTATTGATGCCTGACTTCCCAGACAGTTCTGTCCAATACAATACTTGCAGATTATAAAATAGTCCATAAAAAGACACTGATATGCTGCCTGAAGCGGTCCCTAAAATGCGCACTTCCTCTATTTTGGATCTCCCATGCTGCTGTTACAAAGCTCCACCAACACAGATCACTGAAATATAGACACTTTCTATTTTGTCATGTCAAAGTTCACCAAATTTGACCTCCACATGAAATTCAAGGAAACTATGTTGTCAATCAAAATGGGTCTTTGTATAGATTCCTATTGAAATTACTTAATTCTGACCGAACTTTCACAGACAAATGGAAAGTGTGACATTTCATAAAGCTTACCCTTTGTTGTGTGTGGTTCGTCCAAGTCCTTGCCAATTGGCTGCAGGTTTTTATCCTTCTTGCCTTTTATAAAACATATGAGCACAACTGAGAAGACTTTCAACATATGCAACATACAGTAATGGCACAGAATGTGACTACATGGGTACCAGTAATTGTGCCACACATGTATTTAACAAAATATATTGTAATTTAATTACATTTTTTATAAAACTGTTGTGTTTGTAACTGTTAGAGCAGAGGATTCAAAAGATCAAAAGCTGAAACAACAAAAACATTTTCACTTCCTGCTCTTCTCAGATTAACAAATAGTGCCAATGTTATCAATGGACACTTTGTGCAATTCAGTAGTCTCTTTTTTGTTGGTACACAGAATAAACTTTACTATTGTCAGGGAACTGTATTAGAGAAAAGGATATGAAATTATATAAAGAATATATTAAATCTTATTACCTTTGGCTGGTTGCTGATTTTTGTGTTGTCCAACTTCAGTAGTGGACTTCACAATGTCTGGACACATAATAGCTCTCTTTTAGTAACATAATATTCAACAAGAACTCCTAAATATCAGTAAGCACACTCCATATAAAATACCAGAAATAAAACTATTTTTTAAAACATTGCCAAGTAAAACGCTGCAACATTAAAACAACAATAACATCAGAAATGGACTTTAACTGTTAGCGCTCCCGCTTAGAGACCGTCTGAGATTAATACAATGTTTCTGCTCACTCTATTGTGACCTAATGCAGATATTGCATTTAATAAACTGACGCATACATGTATTATGAGACAGAATGCAGAAGTTTACCGTCACCATAAGGTGGGAATTATTATCACGTAATAATGACTGATAGATCGGCAGGATCTGCCAAGAAATTATGGTTCTATTCTATCTTAAGAAATATGAGGAAATACATATTTCTCCAAATGTGCGCACTACACTCACCTAAAGGATTATTAGGAACACCTGTTCAATTTCTCATTAATGCAATTATCTAATCAACCAATCACATGGCAGTTGCTTCAATGCATTTAGGGGTGTGGTCCTGGTCAAGACAATCTCCTGAACTCCAAACTGAATGTCAGAATGGGAAAGAAAGGTGATTTAAGCAATTTTGAGCGTGGCATGGTTGTTGGTGCCAGACGGGCCGGTCTGAGTATTTCACAATCTGCTCAGTTACTGGGATTTTCACGCACAACCATTTCTAGAGTTTACAAAGAATGGTGTGAAAAGGGAAAAACATCCAGTATGCGGCAGTCCTGTGGGCGAAAATGCCTTGTTGATGCTAGAGGTCAGAGGAGAATGGGCCGACTGATTCAAGCTGATAGAAGAGCAACTTTGACTGAAATAACCACTCGTTACAACCGAGGTATGCAGCAAAGCATTTGTGAAGCCACACACTGAAAATAATTCACAAACACTGAAATAATTCAAATAATACTGTTAACACCGTGATCTCATTACCTAAAAGACTGTTGCCCTTACTTACCTGTTTGAAGGTGTACGCGCATCAGGTGAACTGGGCGAACTGAGCCTCGCTGGATTTATTTATTTATTTTTTATAAGCTGCAACAGTAAAAAGTAGAAGTCGAGTCCTCAAGCCCCCCTCCCAGAATGCTTTAGATGCATCACTGATTAAAACACCTGATTCAACTTAAACATTCTGGGAGGGGGGCTTGAGAAACACTGGGTTATGAAAGATTTTAAGGCTGTGTATCATAGCAGTTGTTGACATACTGTGCCTTTTTTCAAACTGCTTTCCCTTTCAAGACGTTGCTTATTCTGAAATGACCGAAACACTGAACTAGTGTCCGAAGTGAAAGGACTCCGTCTAGAGCAGTGGTTCTCAAACTGGGGATGGAGATGGAGATGGTTTGAAAAATAAAGTTTCAGTATTTTCTGATTACAATAAATATTTTTTCAATATTAAAAGTGAATATTACAAATAAATATTTTCTAATTTCTAAACACATAAGTGATTAGAGTGTTTAACAAAATATTTTGTGACTAAGATATGACGTCACCGTTATCACTACAGCACGCAACTGCACGTGGAAACCGCAAATTAAAAAATGGATAAATTTGTATTTTGCAAGTCTAAAAATGTTGAAGAAGTTGTGGACAGCCTGCCCGAGTCATCTGAACCGTGTACCTCTGCTAAACACAAGAGCAAGACCAATGAGTCTGACCAATGTAGGAAACGCTGGAAATATCAAGAAGAATTTATAAAGTATGGATTTACTTGCTCTACTGTCAACAACGTGGACCATCCTCAGTGTGTAATCTGTACAGAAGCGCTTGCCCATGAAAGTATGAAGCCTGGGAAAATGCAGAGACATTTGGAGACAAGGCACCCTTACTTGTGTTGAAAAAACTATTTTTTCGCTGAAAAGAGAAGGAATTACAGATTCAAAAACGCACACTTGCACAACAAATCCAAATTACTGCTAATGCTCTGAAGGCATCTTATGAGGTGGCATACTTAATAGCCCAGTCCAAAAAGCCACACACGATCGGGGAAACCTTGATAAAGCCTGCCGCTGTGGCTATGTGTCAGGCCATGCATGGTGAGAAAATCGCAGGTGAGCTTATGACCGTCCCATTGTCGAATGACTTGATAGCTCGCCGTGTTCATGATATTGCAAAAGACATTAAGAGTCGATTGATAGGTTAAATGGAAAGAAATATGCGTTACAGGTCGATGAATCTACTGATGTGTCTAATTCTTGTCAGTTGCTGGCATTCATCAGATACACATTTGACGGAAAACTGCATGAGGAAATGCTCTTCTGCGCAGTGATGTGTACAGGCAGTGACATTTTCACCCGGCTGGACACCAAACTAAAAGAGATGCGACTTTCATGGGATAACTGTGTTGGGACTCAAGGCAAAGGTTTTAGAAGTGGCACTGCATCATTCACCGTGAGTCTCTCGCTAGCAGAGCACTTGACAGTGAGCTTAACAGTGTTCTCAAAAGATGCAATCAAATCGTAAATCACATCCAGTAAACAGTAGACTGCTAGCCACCCTTTGCATTGAGATGGGCTCGCTGCACGAAGCGCTGCTGTTTCAAGTCCAGTGGTTATCTCGAGGGAAGGCACTCAGCCGGCTTTACGAACTGCGTGAGGAAGTGCTTGACTCATTGTTGAAAGCATCTAAATCTGAATTTGCGCACCACCTGACAGATCCAGATTGTTTGTCAAAACGTACTTATTTGTGCATGTATATTCGAAAGGCTCAACATGCTATATCTGTCATTACAAGGTCCAAACGCCAAAAGATGGGTGGAGCGAGTTGAACAAGGTAATGTGGAGATGTTTCCTGAGCTGGATAAACTCTCTGGAGGAGAGTGGACTGACCTCTGAGTCTCGGCAACCTGAAAACGCACATCACTGGTCATCTCCGCGGCCTTTTGGAACAATTCCATAAGTGTTTTCCAAAAGAGACGCAACCAGAACTGTATGACTGGATACGCCAACCATTCACTCAAACTAGGACTAATCTCCAGATGCTTTGCTGGAGCTGTCCAGTGATCGAACATTAAAAACTTTATTTTCCAATTCCACACTGCCTGAATGTTGGATCGCAGTAGCAGAACACAGAGCGTTATCCAGTGTGGCAATGGATGTACTGCTTTTCCATTTTTTTTGGATCTACATATTTGAGTGAGCAGACTTTTTCCGCTGTTACACGCATGAAAAATAAACACCGATCCCGTCTTGATGTTGAGGATGATCTGCGAGTAGCCGTATCCACCATCAGGCCACAGATTAAGCTTTTGTGCTGTGAAAAACAAGTGCACCCATCCCACTGAAAGGTAAGCCTAAATTAATGTTATACAGTAAATATAGTGGAAGAATATAGTAGAAGTGGATGCAACATAGTTCAAATGTTGTGAAGGACTTAAAACAACCTTTTTTTTTGTTTATTGTTTGTGTATGTTGCGGTTGTGGGTTAAATGTTTGAAAAGCACAGGTCTAGAGGTCCAGGGTTTCCTGACTGCCAGTCTCTCCTCCATTATCTCTTTCGCTCCCTCTAAAATAGGGGCGTCCAAAGTCCGGCCTGGGGATGAATTTCAAATGGCCCGCAGCTTGTCTATTAAAATATATTATATGTGGCCCACCACGCATAATTTACAAATCGTGCAGTTTCACAATGTCAACACAAGGTGGCAGTAGTAGATTTTATGCTAGGGAAACATTAAAGCGCCAAAAGCAGAACGAAACAGCGCTATTTGTGCGCAGCGCAACTCGCGAGCTCTGAGTCTGAACAAACGTGTTTACTTGCTGAGTGTCTCGATCACACGACCACTAAACAGCCAATGAGAAGTGTTCGATTTCGAAGTAGAGCTCGGTACAAGCTGCAAATCTCTGGGTGATTTGATTTAATTTAGTTTAAAGCCAGTTGAAACAGCGCTGACTTAATCAACAACACTAACGTGCAAATCAGGAGAAACACTGAGCGATCCAGTCAGAATACTTTAACCAACATTTATCATGGATTTACTGTGGTAACACTAACCGTAACTATGGTATTTTGTCAGAAATGTAGGTTAATATCTAATTTTATTACAAACTATTTTTGTCATAAACTTGCAGTTTTGTGCATTTGTATTTATATTAAATGTTTTTATAGACTAAATACCATAAAGCCATTCTAAATATATTTTTTAACTTTTTACCTTTTAGTGAAGGGGTCATGTGTGCACTGCAAAAAATGCTCTTATTTAGTATTTTTGTCTTGTTTCTAGACAAAATATCTAATAATTCTTAAATCAAGATGCATTTAGTACACAAGTAAACTGACTTAAGATATTTTTTCTTGTTTTCTGGAAAATATAATTAAAATGAAGCGAGTTTTTGCTTAAAACATGCAAAATTATCTGCCAATGGGGAAGAAAAATAATCTTGTTTCTAAATGAAATCTTGTTTCTGTCCCAAACAGAAACAAGATTATTTTTCTTCCCCATTGGCAGATCATTTTGGTTGTTTTAAGCAAAAACTCACTTCATTTTGATTTTTTTTAATTTTTGACAAAAATATTAAGTAAGAAAAGCATTTTTTTGCAGTGTGGTTTTACCTGTGGTGATCTAAGTAGAGTACTTGTTAATTTAAATAAGAATAGAGTTCTAATAATATTTAAATTTCACCCTTTAAAAACAAGGTTGTTAAAAGTTTTACAGATATTGTTTGTGTATTAAATTTACATCTGTGTCCCATCTCAAGCTACTCTACTGTCAGCTCAAGCTTTTGTCAAGTCTGTCATTTCCAAGAAACAAAACATGTCATATATATATATATAAAATAGAAAAGGAACCGGCCCCCAGGTGTGTCCACAACATCGAATCTGGCCCCCTTTTAAAATAGTTTGGACACCCCTGCTCTAAAAGATCTGAGCGAGTTAGAAGCTGAGCGGATTCTTCAAAGTGAAGATGCCAGACGTGCAATGGTCATTTCAATCGTTTTTTTCTCAACGTTTTTTGAGAAAAGCAAGTTTTTCCATCTACTGGGAAAACATTTTAATGTTTTCTAGCAGGAAAAAATATTTTTTTTATAACCTATCCATGTTCTATGCAATTATGTTCCTGACACTAGGTTGGCCGTTTTTCTATTGTGGGAGGAGCATCAGGTGCGCATTAAGACGGGCATACACTGTGTGATTTCAGCAAGGTTACCTACTCACACTGTACGAGTAGATCGCGTGCGACGTAAAGCCAAAGCTCACGATTTATGTGCTCACACTGTGCGGTCTGATCGTCGAGCGCGACTTGACTGCTCACACTGTATGTGAAATATGTGCGATTTGTGCCGATAGACCATGATATCCAGAGATATCGTCAAATGCATCAACTATCGATATCAAGAGGATTTAGCATTTGCAATTTATGTATTAAATTATTATTATTATTATTATTATTAGGGTAGGCCTACTTTTATTATTAAATTAATATTACATATCAATGCATAACTGATGCACTGCATAATAAAAGATTAGATAGATTAGTTTACTCATTAAAATTAAATTATTCAAAAACATTTAGGTCGATTATACAATGAATTATATGCCTATAATTAAAATGATTAACAGTCTTTAATATGTCAGAACACTGCAATAATATCAGTCTCAATGAAAAGAGCAGCTTTATTTCAAAAACAACTTGTTTAACACAAATTGGCAGCCTACTTCTCTTCTCATTTTTTTCACTAGGCTATATGGGCCACAAGAGAAATATTAAGAAAATAAATTAAGACAGTTATACCATTATCAGCATATGTTGAAGCAGTTTATCTCTCATTGTCTCTGAGAATATGCGCCGAAAGCACGTCAGATTTGACTTTTTACTTTCTGTAGTGAATAATTGACTGAGTTTAAGACTTCACTTTACTCTTGCACAAAGTTTGCACATTGCGTGATATCCACTGACTCGCCTTTATGATTTGAAACGGGAAAAAAAAAAAAAAAAAATCAATATTGCATTCATGACATTCTTTGTCGCCAATTGTCAAATGATGGACAACGGTTCACATTTCCTGTGATAATAAAATTAAGTAAATATTAAATAAATGAGTAAATAAAGTGAAAAGTGAAACAAGTAAATTAATGATGAAGTAGCCTAAATTAATAAAAGAGGCTCTGGATAGGCTACACGGTGGTTTGGAAGACTTGGATCATCCATTTCACAACACAAACAGGAGGCATGCAGCAGTGTGTAAATCGCTGCTACATAACTTAAAGATCTCCCTCTTTTAGTTTTCTTTCTTGCTGCATTAAAGATGAAATGGTTTAACTTACTGCACAAACACCTCGCGACAAACCACACACGACAAAGCTGAAAATCGTCTCGACCCCCCAAAAAAAAAGTCGCACAAGCCAGAATTCGGCTGAAAATCGCACCGTGTATGCCGACATTAGAAGGATGCTGGCCTGTACTCTGACCAATGAGCTGGCCTCTCAGATGAACTGGGCAGGGAAGAAACTAGAAGATGAGCAAAAAAGAAAAACTGCATTTAGAGACACCAGGCTGAAGATGCGCATGTTTGGTAAGTCATGGACCCCACGGGTCCTTAAAGTCTTAAATTCAGTTTGATCAAATTAAATCCATAAAATGTCTTTAATATCTTAAATGGAATGAGAAAAGCCTTCATTATCTTTTCAAGAGGTCTTAATTTTGGGGATTAAAAAACAAGAATAGCAAAACGGCTTGTGATTATTAAACTTAAATAGGTGACGACTGAATTAAATGTGAGCGCTGCACGTTTCAAAGTCCAAGCGGGAAGCTGTTGAGTTAGACATGCTTTTGTCTTGAGCATCATATAAAATCCTCATGATGGATCGCCCTGTTTGCATTTTCTCAACAGGATCTTCTATGAGACGCATCTCACTTGCCACTTGCTTACTGAATATAGCATCCGAATCCTCATGGCTGAAGGAGTTATTAGCTGCTTCTTGCTTGAGGATCTCAATCTTCTCTCTCTCTCTCAAGGTTAAGCTCCTCCTTCTGCCTTGTCTAGTTTCTTTGTTGGCCCATTTGCCGTACAGTGTGAGTAGGTAACCTTGCTGTATGCCCACCTTTAGATAAGGAAAGAATTTAGAAGAATGTGTATGGAGCCAATGGAGTCAATACATGGTTAGAAATGGTGAGAAAAAAATAATTGTTAAGAAAGAAAACTGAAAGGAAAAAACTAATGAGAAGGAGCTTCTTTATCTTGTATTTGTGCAATAATCTTTGATGAGAAAAATGATAATGCCCAGTATTTACCAACAAGCGATCGACGGTGTGTTCCCGGTGGAGGAGCGAGTTCTGTGATCCTGGGAACACACTGCTCACGTGCTCAATAACATGACTCTATGCTGTAAATAAAATGTCATATGCTTGGTATAATAAGAATAAATGCATATTTAATTTAATAATAGGAAAATAATATCCTAATTATTATTTATTTAAATCTGTTTAAAAATAGGAAGATATAGACGCACATTATAGTTAAAATAGTCTTGTATTTTATCTCAAAATAAAAGATGTTATTTTATTCCACATGGAAATGAGCTGAAATAAGTTAATACAGCCTCTTATTTACATGAGGTAAACATAATGCTGCGGTTATTAACATATATGATCGCTGCCGTAATAATGGCCCATTTCAAATGTTTACGTGCTTTTCTTCTTTTTATTTTTTGAGCGGTGATGAAATATATTGCTCTTGTAAATACTTGCCAGCATTTCAGTAATAAAAGTCTAGATCTTTAAAATGCATCCAAATTACAGCGAAGGGCAACCGTACGGTGCTCTGCAGGGGTCAAAAGGGATATAAACAGTGAATTTTGAAGTGATGTATTCTTGTAAACTCAGAGATGTGGATTCGGACGGCAATTAAATCACCACACGACCTTGGTGTTGGTCTAAAAACAGTAGGTAATTCGGCCGGGGATTTTTACGCGGGTGGTGGGAGAAAAACACTGACAGCAATAAAATCACAGACTATCCCCTGTCAATGATCCCCACGAGAAACAATTACCGTCCGAACAGGGCAGACTATAATGCTAATTTATAATGTGTCATGTGAATTCGGCCATCTGTCACAATCAGGTAACTTTCACTGTCTACACCTGGTGCGAGTTAAGCACCCTCAAACGAAAGCGATGGATGCGGCGAGACGCGACGCAACAACACATTTCCACCGGTAAACTGATCTATTTCTGACGCTGGGCGAGGGAAGATGTGGTGGACCGGGACGAGTCGGGGGACTTAGTTACATTTTTATTAGTAATTTTTCAAATGAATAGTATTAAAATAGTATTAGTACAAAAAAATAAAAATGCACTCAATATGGCGCCCCTAGCATTTAGCCTACAGTTATCCGGCCAGCTTGGCTTGCTTGAGGCACTGAATTGAATTGAACGCGCAAAGCATTTGGCTAGGAGGGGCAGGTGGGCGGAGGGTTAAAATGCAGCGCTCTGATTGGTCGAAAGCTTTTCACTCCACTTACACGCTGTGGCTCAGCGGCAGAATCAACGTCATAGATTGCATAGAAACAGAAACCGGCGAAATGCGAGATGCAACAAAACATGTACTTAGAGAGCAGTGACAAGCGTACTTAAGGGTCAAAATGCGTGCATGTTGGCAGGTCTGCATTTTAGCTTTATTAAAACATACTATAATACTTAAACATTTTCAGAAACAAATGTAACCTTCTTTAGTTAAACTGAATTCCTCTGCAAAATATCAAGCTGTATATATATCAATGAGCACCATATTTCATGCATACTGTATATGCTGTCATGTGCTTTTCAACAAAATAAACTCATTTCTACTGCCTCATTTATGAAAAACTGGTTGTATCTGTGGCTGCAGTATGAGCTGCCGTGTGACATTTCTGTAAGGAAGCGAGTACAGAATCACACTGCTTGAGAACAGATGTTACTGCTTGGTGTCGTACTGTCCATCGGGTTTCACAGAGAGGCTTTAGAGTGCTTGAGATACCATGATCTGCCGTAGCAATCCGGTTAAACTCTTCTTTGAATTTACCAGACAGGCTACACAGATTTCCTAGCTGATGCACCCAGTCAAGAGAATCTCTCAGCAGTTTTGAAGATGTGCATGCCTTTTGAGTAACTAGGTTTACACAATGAGCTCCACAGTGTATAAAGACAAAGGCTGTTTCTTTGCTCCAGAGTATTGGCTGCACCATCATATGTCTGGCCACACAATGCAGATAATGGCAAATGTTCTCCTCTCTTCATCATGACCTCTCAATGCAATACCTTGCCGAGCCAAATACTGAACACTAGTGTTAGTTTCGTTAACGAAAATATGACGAAAAATGTTCGTTGATGACCTTTTTTTCTATGACGAAGACGAGATGACACAAACGTCCTTAAACGATAACGGTGACTATATCGACATGCAATATCGTTGAAGAAAAAAGACGAGACTAAAATGCAGTTTAAAAAAAAAAAATCTAAACTTTTCACAACTCACGAGCCGTTTGTGCCGTTTGTGCGAGTAAATCTGCCATCAAACCTGTGATAAACCCAAACATGATCTCTCGACTATTGCGTTTGCTGAATAACTGCATTTACGCCGCCTCAGCGTGAAGTCTTTTTTGCTGTTGTTTTAGTAGAAAAACATTACAGTAATGTGGAATTTCACTATTTTAAATGTTTAGAGAAGTTTCTTATTTACATGCTCATCTGAAATGGCTGCTGGGCTTCTGTCCTCACTGTGATATATACACATTACACAGTTTTATTGACACCTTTAACATCTCCATTGGTCCTTTCCTGTTCTTCCTCTGCTTTTTTTTGAGTCTAATCTCCTGCTACTTTCACCTCGGATATAAGAAGAAATCCACTAAGACATACAACTAAAACAGCAAAAAATGTCTATTCCAATCAGTTTTTATACTATTTTTATTTGACCAAATTAACCTCAATAATGAAAAAAATAGCTTAAAGATGTATATTGCCTATTATCAAACATTCTATCACCATTCTGTTTAGTTTTTTTCATGGACTTTCCGTTTGTCTTTTATCACACGTTTCTTTGTTCTGACTCCCGCCACTCGTCTGTCACCATAGTTACGTCATTATTAGTTCATATGTGTCAGCTGTGTGTTAATTATCATCCTCGTTTGTGTTGCTACTTAAGTTGCTCCTTCCCCTGCACTCCTGGGGGGTATTCCAGAAAGCCAGGTTAACTTACGGTCACATATACCTTGAACTCTCGGTTGGTTAACCCAAAACGTGCTTACTCGAGGTATGCTGGTTCCAAAAATGTCAGCCAACTCAGAGTATGTTCCCGGTTAACACACAAGACATTCTCTGTTTTTGGAACCGAGAGTTGAGGTTATCCACTTACTTCCCCTTAAACATACCCGGGTATGTCACATAACCTGCTTTCTGGAATACTGTTTGCCTGTCTTTGGAGTATTTGTAATCAAACGTTTGGGAACTGTTTTTACCTGTCTTCGTCTTCCTGTCTACACACACCCGTGACACATTCATCAATATTTCTGCACCTGTACCTATTTTCTTAACTGCTCATTTGAAATGGCAGCCCGTCTGCTGTCTTCCCTGTTCCTCACTGTCATACAGATAAGCCAGAAAAAACAACGAATGGCAAAAAACTTTAATGTGAACTTGACTTACTATAAAGCTGTTTACTGGAACATTTTAAGACATTAAAGCATAGCCTAACTTTATGTAAATCTGCTTTTGAAATGTTGTGAAAATCATAATACAAATAAGAATGATTCCTAAACGGTTTTCCTCAGATTTTGTTGTTTGAGTGGCATCAGGCTTTACCTGATCAACTCCTCCTCTCCCTCTTCTCTGACTGCTCTACCCTCTATATTCACCTTGAATCTGATATACAAACATGTTCAAAGCTTACAAATTCTAACATCATAGCTGTACAAATATTTAAAAATAAAGTAAATGTTAAATATGAAATGAAAGTCGTCAGTAGGTGGTAGCGAGTCGCTGTCTTAACACACACAGTTTCAGATAACCTGTACCGGCTCTTTCCGAAAAAAGCTAAAGAGTCACGAGCGCGCGCCCACACACACAACACGTCATCGCATCATAGACTCTCTATTCGTTCTGGTTAAATCACAAAATAAAATGTGCACAAACGTGTCCCTGCTCTTGATACAGAATCACTGATGAACACCTTTGGTTTTAATGAGAAAAAAGCTATACGATGGTGGACTCGAACCCAGAACCGAACCTCAGACACACTCGCCGGACAAAAGCTCTGGACTACTCCGAGGCACACAAGCGTTTCATACGGATCAATGTGAAGACTCCCGGGACTGACAATATTGAATTATGCTATAGTTAGGAGATGTAACGTTAAGGGTGAAACTATCACGTTAAACATGACTTCTCATGACACTCAGCCACTTTCTAAAACAAACGTACGGCACTGCATCGCATTATGGATCACTTTTGACTCACTACATGTTGGTGTTGGTCACATTATATGCACTTGCGCGCCGATTGCCAACAAAACACACACATTTGATGCAGTTTCACTCACCGCCTGCAACGATCCGCAAATCCAACGGGCCGCTTATAAAACATTCGCCACTGAAAAAGCCACACTTGAAAAACAACATTCCTTCATTTCCGCGCTGTTTGAGCAACACGAAGGCTTACTGTAAAATCACACAACGCGCGATCAAATCAAGAGGTTTTAGCCAATTTATAAATGTTCAAACTCTGGATTAATTATACATTTTTGTTTTGCTATTTTTTTTATTGTGTATTGTTTGCTACTGTGTTGCTATTTATTCAAGTCTGCCTGTTTCCTGAAAAAGAATATTTCCGATCTATGATGTAATGAATAAAACAATTTTCATGATTATCCCGTTTATTGGTGTTGTTCTCTTATTCAAATGATAAATTATATAACTAAACAAATTAATTAGGTAAAACTGTGAGCTTGAATTTGTCGTTGCACGTCATACATAGTACGTCAACCTTTGTCATCCTATGCAGTGCGGTGGATTATTATTACTCTTTATTGTCCATTTAGGGTATTTTAGTCATTTATATAACATATGTTATCTTAATATGTGATTAATGACACTTTATTATAATATTACACCACCCAAATATGTATTTATTTCCTTCTAATTCTCGTTGTCATTGCAGGCTGGTTTATCCTATATTCAGCAAAAAGTGATTAGTGTAACCTGCTTAAAATAGCATAAAACAACAGGACAAAAACATAGTTGATGACTAAAAATAATCATTTCATGACTCTAGACATTACTTTGTGAAGACAGTGGCATAATACATTTTTTAGTAATCATGTGCATGTGTAAATTTGACCCGCTGGCGGTTTTAGGTATACAGCGACGTCTGGCGGTTCTAGTGTTAATGTTGATGATCGTGTTATTTGACATATGCTTATGATTACATATGATATTGCTTGTTTCTGCTTCTTCTTCTCCTGTGTTTTGATCAGGAGATTCAGATCTCTTTCAGAAGATGTGTAATAGCGCCCCCTACCGTATAACAGTGAAAACACGGAAAGCCGGAAAATTCCATCAATGGCGGGGGAAAACATGCTATCGAACCAAACGTTGCATATTTTTTGTTCCCAAGCATTTTATTTCATCTTTTTTTCTTACATAGGGGAATAATGAACAGTAGGTTCCTATATCTTGTTTCTGTTTTGACATAAAACTACAGATATTTCAGAGTTTAGCACAAAGCAATGCACCATTTAACAAAGTTCTCTTTATTTAGAAAACAAGGTTTCAGTTACATGAAACAAGAAACGTTTATTTCACAGTTTATATTTATTGTATATTATTTGTGTATAGATGGTCACACTGATCCAGTAACCCTGGAGCAGGGGTTTCACATGTCCTTGTACATTACATTCCTGCCAACACACAGACCCTGCTGGTGAAACAAAGTAGTCTTTGAGTTTGTCACGCTGCTCCTTTGCTGTTCTGGTGGCATTTCAATCTCTGCCAGCAGGCACTGATGGAAGGATGGCATAGTAATTTTAATAACTATTGAAGTCCTTAAAAGTTGCAGTCCAGCGGTTGGAGCGTTCACACCGGCGGTGCGTTCCAGGAGCGGTGCGGCGATCGTTTCCGCACCGAGTCTATTTTTTGCTGTGCTGCACGTGCTGAATTAAAGTGACAGAGCATTGTTCGCATTAAAACAAACATGTATTGACGTGAAAATCTAGTAATTTCACCACAGATGCATATAATGTAAAGTCTCCTCTGTTTCAAAGTCAACACGTGGCTTTTTGCCTCGGGTAAAGCAAGGAAAACCACACCTTACCTTGCATTTAGCTAAATAAGGAGACATAATGGAGAGCACTTGGAGGTGGAAAAACAAAGTTCTTTATGACCTGCAGGATTTCTTGTAAAAAGATTTAAAAACAAATAAAAAGACAAGAGTCGGCTGTTTCTGTCTGTTGTAAGTTCTAATTTAAAATGTTTGTGATTTTAACGTAGGCTATAGGCTATGTTTTGCCACTTGCGTGAGCAACGTAATATATAAATCTAAAGTACTAGGCTATATAAATATAAAATCATTAAATAAGTTGTTTAAATGTAGTGCATTTAAACATGACATCTATGAAAGAGTGTATACAAAGAGAATTGCAATGCTGACAAGCCATGTTCAGTAACAACTTTTGGATTTGAAATAAAAAATAATGAATAAATGCTGTGCTTGTGGGTTATATAACCGCAGATCAGCTGCAAACGCAGCATATGTGAAAGCACAACAGCGCGTGCTGCTCCTGCATCGCATACGGACGGAGACGGAGTGTGTGTGAAACAGGCGTCATCCTGCTCAGGTCCTTCTGGTGGAGGGCTTGGATCTTCTCTGACATTGAAAAAAATATTATGTGACAGAAAAAAACACGAGAACAAAAAGGTGACGTAGCCTACACCTATCTCTACTAATGGTGATGTTATGAGCAAGTGTCTTCTTACCTTTTTAGTGGAATCCATCTTCAGGATGGTGCCATGGATAGAAGTCACCCTGGCCTTTAGTTCCGGCAGCCATGTCAGTACGTCTTTGGCATAAACTGACCGCAGCCCTGCCGGACAAGGCACAGATACCATCTGAGGCAGCGAGACTGCTAGGGTCTGTGGCATAGTCTGGGAACTTCCCAACCACAGAGAGATCATGGATTGTCTGGCCAATCCAATGCTGTCTGTGCCTGACAGGTTTCGGTATGCAGAAGTTGCACTGTTCCCCAACGAGCGCCCCCGCATCCACCTCACAATCTCCTTATCACAAGACAGCCTGCACGATTAAAACCCTCGTCCTCTTCGGTCAAAAATGACCGAAACATTTTACGTTTCAAAATGTATTTATTTTTTTGCTTCGTATCGGAATGGGATAACACTTGGTGACTTTTGTCGCATTAGCTATGTGAACACACACAACTGTGTGAAGGGTCGGAAAAAAAATAGTCACACTTGTCTCCTTTGCGGTCAAAAATGACCGACATAGGAAATGAATGGGAAATACGCAAAAATACAAAAACTCAGGGAATCTTTTGGAGATACAAACCACAAATCAGCCATGATGCAGAAAATAAGTGCACAGCAATGTAGGGGTGACACTCTAAAATATCAAGAGTGCAAAATAGACACAAAAGCCAAGTGTGACCCCTAAACGAAGAGGACCAGAGGGTTAGAAAAATACAGTGGGGAGAACAAGTATTTGATACACTGCCGATTTTGCAGGTTTGCCCACTTACAAATCATGTAGAAGTCTGTAATTTTTATCATAGGTACTCTTCAACTGTGAGAGACGGAATCTAAAACAAAAATCCAGAAAATCACATTGTATGATTTAAGTAATTAATTTGCATTTTATTGCATGACATAAGTATTTGATACATCAGAAAAGCAGAACTTAATATTTGGTACAGAAACCTTTGTTTGCAATTACAGAGATCATACATTTCCTGTAGTTCTTGACCAGGTTTGCACACACTGCAGCAGGGATTTTGGCCCACTCCTCCATACAGACCTTCTCCAGATCCTTCAGGTTTCGGGGCTGTCGCTGGGCAATACGGACTTTCAGCTCCCTCCAAAGATTTTCTATTGGGTTCAGGTCTGGAGACTGGCTAGGCCACTCCAGGACCTTGAGATGCTTCTTACGGAGCCACTCCTTAGTTGCCCTGGCTGTGTGTTTCGGGTCGTTGTCATGCTGGAAGACCCAGCCACGACCCATCTTCAATGCTCTTACTGAGGGAAGGAGGTTGTTGGCCAAGATCTCACGATACATGGCCCCATCCATCCTCCCCTCAATACGGTGCAGTCGTCCTGTCCCCTTTGCAGAAAAGCATCCCCAAAGAATGATGTTTCCACCTCCATGCTTCACGGTTGGGATGGTGTTCTTGGGGTTGTACTCATCCTTCTTCTTCCTCCAAACATGGCGAGTGGAATTTAGACCAAAAAGTTCTATTTTTGTCTCATCAGACCACATGACCTTCTCCCATTCCTCCTCTGGATCATCCAGATGGTCATTGGCAAACTTCAGACGGGCCTGGACATGCGCTGGCTTGAGCAGGGGGACCTTGCGTGCGCTGCAGGATTTTAATCCATGATGGCGTAGTGTGTTACTAATGGTTTTCTTTGAGACTGTGGTCCCAGCTCTCTTCAGGTCATTGACCAGGTCCTGCCGTGTAGTTCTGGGCTGATCCCTCACCTTCCTCATGATCATTGATGCCCCACGAGGTGAGATCTTGCATGGTGCCCCAGACCGAGGGAGATTGACTGTCATCTTGAACGTCTTCCATTTTCTAATAATTGCGCCAACAGTTGTTGCCTTCTCACCAAGCTGCTTGCCTATTGTCCTGTAGCCCATCCCAGCCTTGTGCAGGTCTACAATTTTATCCCTGATGTCCTTACACAGCTCTCTGGTCTTGGCCATTGTGGAGAGGTTGGAGTCTGTTTGATTGAGTGTGTGGACAGGTGTCTTTTATACAGGTAACGAGTTCAAACAGGTGCAGTTAATACAGGTAATGAGTGGAGAACAGGAGGGCTTCTTAAAGAAAAACTAACAGGTCTGTGAGAGCCGGAATTCTTATTGGTTGGTAGGTGATCAAATACTTATGTCATGCAATAAAATGCAAATTAATTGTTTAAAAATCATACAATGTGATTTTCTGGATTTTTGTTTTAGATTCCGTCTCTCACAGTTGAAGTGTACCTATGATACAAATTACAGACTTCTACATGCTTTGTAGGCAAACCTGCAGAATCGGCAGTGTATCAAATACTTGTTCTCCCCACTATAAAGACCACAGCTCAATATAGAAGTTCTGGCTGACTGGATGGTTGAGTCACATCAGCTGCATGGCATAAAAGGAAAAAGATACATAGAATTGTCACCATCAGTGTTATTTACTATTATAAGATTAATACAATTACTATTACTACTGCTAGATATTAGTGTTACTATTTAACATTAGTAGTGTGTCAAGATTAGTGGTTGCAGCTGTAGCCATCCATTTAACGATTAAAGAGGAAGACAAACAGAAATGTGTGGAGATCAAAAGATATATGCTCAAATATATAAATATATGCTTCTGCTGGATAGGCTGGAAAATTGACTGGGTCTTTCTGGAGCTGTATTCAGTTGGTTTCAGTCTCATTTAGTGAATCGTGCCCAGTTTGTAAGCTTGGGTAATTACAAATCTGATACCGTGCCTGTTCGACAGTGAGTTCCTCAGGGTTCAGTGTTGGGTCCAATTTTATATAAGATATATGCTCAAAGCTGAGCAAGGTGGAAAAATGGCAGTGGTGTTGGGAAAAAAAGCCATAGAGTGTAAAAAGATAAATTGTATAAAAAGCAGAAAAAGGACAAAGAAAGCCACATTATCTGGCACAACCAGAAGGTGTAGTATACCTCCTACCTTACTGTTTCCAAAACCATCCATCTGAAGGCTGATAATACATAATAACAAAACAGGTTATATAATGTACAAAAGCACGGAATTCATTAAACCACAAATTCAGTCCCACTAAAGAGAAGGTAATGCTCACCTGGAACATCTATACGTGCCGCTGCAGCAAGCAGATCTTCATCAGATGGTTCAGTTGCAGAAGCTGAGCTGGAGCCGGCCAGTGTTAATATCAGGATGAACAGTGTTAATTAAGTCAAGTCACCTTTATTCATAGAGTGCTTAACACAATACCGATTAAACATGAGACAAATTCAAACTCACCTCTAAAAAGCAGTTAATTTCGTTGACGAATAATTTTCATCATAATATTCGTCAACGACCTTTTTTCACTGACGAAAACGAGACGATAACTAAATAAAAACCAGTTTTGAATGTCAAAAACTATGACGAAAATCTACTGTCATTTTCGTCAACGAATAAAAACTAAAGGAAAATGTTAGGGCGGGACGATTAGGTAAGAGATCCAGTCAGTACCATAGACTGTAAAAAAATAGTCAGAACTGATGTCCTGTGTAACAGATGCGCACATTTGAGTTGTAATGTGCGGATCTAACGACGGGAAAACACGGCGTTCTTGTGGATCTACAGGCTCATGCCACAGCGCTTCAGAGCGGCTCAATCAATGAATAACACACATTTATGCCAGGTTATTGTTTATGAACTAATGCTGATGAATAATGACACTCTTTACTTTACGATGTTTATATAGTAATATGTTTTAGACGGTTGTAACAATGCATGTTTTATCTCCCTCATCTGAACTTGAATGAGCAACTGCAATAGTAAGGCATTTCAAAATAAGAGTCTCTGTGTATTTTTGTTTATAATTAAAAGTGACGCATTATATATACGTTTTTGGTTACACAATAAACTGTATTTAATTTCATTCCCAGGAGGAAAGACTAAGAACAGTATTTGACACATATTATTCAATAAAGTATCAGGGTTAACTAAAAACATTAAAAAAAATATTCATTACTTGAAATTAAATAAATGTTAACTGAAATTTAAAAAATAAATAAATTTAAACTTATTTTAAGCTTTAGCTTAACCTGATATACTAACTAAAACAGATATACAACATTATAAAAACTATATAGATGTTTTTAAAAAACAAACAAAAAAAGTGAATTGAGCTCTTTCGTGTATTTTTGCGCTTGAACGGTCAAAAACACAATTATGTCAAAATGTCAGTTTTGACGTATTCAAGTAACAGTCGGTTATGTAATGCTTAAATGCTCAATTAATGCATTATAATTTAACTAAACTCATTAGATTTTAGTTGACTAAAATCTTATGATATTTAGTCGACTAAAACTAAAAACTAATCAGGTGACTAAAATATGACTAAAACTGAATGGCATTTTAATTAAAAAAACTATGACTAAAACTAAATCAAAATTTGCTGTCAAAATTAACACTGCTAAAAAGACTATCAGCTCAAGTCAAGTGTTGGTTCAGTTCAGTTCAGTAACTGGGTTAAGTTTATCCAAGAATTATAATATAAACCCTACAAAAACAGAACAAAGTTAAGTTAGATTCATGCCTGGAGACGCTGATTCTGACAGAATCTCAGCGTCTCTTCTCCGTATGTATTTCTGCAGAGTTTCCATCTTCGTACCCGGTCTGGCATTCTGCTTTTTCACCCACTTGAAGCTGAAATGGAGGGACACAGAATTAGCTCAATCCCCAACACTACACATCCTCTACTGTCTGCATTCTCTGTTAGAGATCTGAACCCATACCCTTTTCTGTCGTGGTCCGTCGCCTCATAAAGGTCCTTAAAGGACATGGTGGCAAAGTTGCCAAATCCATCGAGCACCAGGTCTTTCCTGGGCTGGTGTGCCATAGCTGGTGTATACAAAGTATACTTTGGCCTTTAGGGTGAGCTCACCTTTTACCATGTTTGCTCCCCCATCTCTTAAGCCCGGGATACACTGCACGATTTTAGCAATCCTATAAGATCATTACAAATCACACTGTGCAACATGGATCTATTAAACTTGGGTATGACAAATATATTGTAGACTGTACGTTGATGACACCTACTGACTCTTAGGCTACGATGCAAGTTTCTATAGAAGAATAAAACTCCATCAGCGTGCGCTAGTGGTAAACATAAGACCACGAGGAATCACACTGTGGAAGTTGTAGATTTTTTGTGTGCTGAAAAAAAGAGGACGTGGCGAAAGAGGAAGGGAAAAGAGCTTGAGGTGAGCAGTTTTAAGTTTTAGTGCCATGTCGATTTCATGTCTCATTTTTATTGGCTGGTTAGTAGATGTAGGCTGTAGCAGCAAACACACTGTGCGGTGATCATGCTGAATTACTGACACTGTCAGAAAATGATCGCAGGCTATCTTTGGTCTCAAGACCGTGATGGCGATCTTTCATCTGGGACAGCCAAAAATCGTGCAGTGTATCCCGGGCTTTAGGACAAGAACAAGATCTCTTGAATATAACTGGCTGTGTGTGATCCAATCATGGGCTTGACATTTAGCACCACTTGTTCTCTAGGGACTCTGTAAATCCAGACCAACAGTCAGTTGTGAAGGCCATGACTGGGGCCTTGTCTTTCGTTACTACACTGTTGACTTTTGTCAAAACTGGGATCCATAAGGGACATGAGTCTTGTAAATCCAAGCTCTGAAACCACTGAAAAAGGTTGGTTGTCAGTGGCAATCATTTCAGTGATAGCTGCATCAGTTTTGATTTATATAGCACTTTATACAATAGATTGCTTTAAAGCAAGCAGCTTTACAGTAATAAATATAAAGTGGACTATGGATTTAGCAGCTTTACAGTATTTAAGGGGACCTGTTATGTCCTTTTACCAAGTCTTGATTTAGTTTTTGGGGTGTACTAGAACATGTTTTAATGTTTGATTGTTCAAAAAAACATTATTTTCCACATATTTTACATTATTGCAGCTCCTCTCTCCCCAGTCTGGCTCAAACACGCTGATTTCAGTGAAGCCCCTCCTTCCAAAATACGAAATGTGCTGTGATTAGTTAGCTGGCCCAGTGTGTTGTGATTGGCACCACTCTCACCGGGAAATGTCACGCCCCTTACCATAACTGCATCTCTACTCCGATGTAAATATTACGGATGGCGCCAATTTCAAACCAATTCAAGCCCCACACAAAACCGTTTTTACTTGTAGTTTTTGAAATATGATAGGTCCATATGTGTTTATGTTACGTCACGAATGTGAAAATGAACTGCTACCTCCTCTGTCAGCTCTAGCCACTGAAAAGAAATAAGCGGAGAAATCAGGCCATTTACAAAAGCTGGTCAGTCTGACGTGGTGTTGCCTGAGCTCATTACTATTCATATATATATATATATATATATATATACTATATATATGGCAATATACCTGATTGGCTAGCTGTTAGCCAATCAGAGTCAAGCAGCTTAGCTCACCTTTAAGAATGTTTACGAACAAGAGGATCTTCCAGAACGGATTTCATGAATTCGGGCAACAAATCTAAGTCTTAACAACTATATCATTACTTGAATGGTTAAATGGCCTTAAATGGTTAAAGTTCATCAAACTCAGAGTAATAAAGTTACATAAGACTAAGCAAAACCTAACATTGGGGATGGGGGGGGGGACTTAGGGAAACACTGCCATGTACCACAATGGAAAATGGTCAAAAAAGTAGTTTTTCTATAAAATTATGATTTTCTTTTCTATTTAAATGCACATTTCTTTTAGAAATTGATGATTTATATACTTTGAACTCATACAAACCAGAAATAAGTAGATCCCTATCATTGAACCTTCAAAATGGTTCTTAAAAGTATTATAATATTGCTCAACAAACATACAAAAAAGACGCTTTTATACCACATACACATATTTTGGGTTCAAATTCATCACTTTTTTTATTGTTTGGCATCCAGAAACTTTTTAAAAACAAAAACAAGTAATTTTAGAAAGTATTTTATAAAGGTAAGTAAATAAATGATAGCTTGGAGGCTGCTCCCTGAAGTAAAGTGTGTGCGTGTGTGTGTGTGTGTGTGTGTGTGTGTGTGTGTGTGTGTGTTTCCCAGTCCATCCATGAAACTGCAAAAAGCAGTTCCTTCCTATTGCCCTTTCCATAAAATATTGCTGTATTCATTTTCTGAAAAGAAAAAAATAAATTTATTTAAACACTTCAAATAAATAAATGCAATTGTATTATTGATGCTGCTATCTATAAAAAATTCCAATGGGGAAATACAGTGCATCTGGAAAGTATTCACAGCACTTCACTTTTTCCACATTTCCACATTTTATGTTACGTTACAGCCTTATTCCAAAATGGATTCAATTCATAATTTTTTACAAACAAATCTACAAACAATACCCCATAATGACAACATGAAAGAAGTTTGTTTGAAATATTTGCAAATTTATTAAAAATAAAAAATGAAAAAAATCACATGTACATAAGTATTCACAGCCTTTGCCATGACACTCAAAATTGAGCTCAGGTGCTCCTGTTTCCACTGATCATCCTTGAGATGTTTCTACAACTTGATTGGAGTCCACCTGTGGTAAATTCAGTTGATTGGACATGATTTGGAAAGGCACACACCTGTCTATATAAGGTCCCACAGTTAACAGTGCATGTCAGAGCACAAACCAAGCCATGAAGTCCAAGGAATTGTCTGTAGACCTCCGAGACAGGATTGTATCGAGGCACAGATCTGGGGAAGGGTACAGAAACATTTCTGCAGCATTGAAGGTCCCAATGAGTACAGTGGCCTCCATCATCCGTAAATGGAAGAAGTTTGGAACCACCAGGACTCTTCCTAGAGCTGATCGCCCGGCCAAACTGAGTGATCAGGGGAGAAGGTCCTTAGTCAGGGAGGTGACCAAGAACCCGATGGTGACTCTGACAGAGCTCCAGTGTTTCTCTGTGGAGAGAGAAGAACCTTCCAGAAGAACAACCATCTCTGCAGCACTCCACCAATCAGGCCTGTATGGTAGAGTGGCCAGACGGAAGCCACTCCTCAGTAAAAGGCCGCCTGGAGTTTGCCAAAAGGCACCAGAAGGACCCTCAGACCATGAGAATCAGAATTCTCTGGTCTGATGAAGCAAAGATTGAACTCTTTGGCCTGAATGGCAAGCGTCATGTCTGGAGAAAACCAGGCACGCTCATCACCTGGCCAATCCCATCCCTACAGTGAAGCATGGTAGTGGCAGCATCATGCTGTGGGGATGTTTTTCAGCGGCAGGAACTGGTAGATTAGTCAGAATCGAGGGAAAGATGAATGCAGCAATGTACAGAGACATCCTTGATGAAAACCTGCTTCAGAGCGCTCTGGACCTCAGACTGGGGCGAAGGTTCATCTTCCAACAGGACAACGACCCTAAGCACACAGCCAAGATAACAAAGGAGTGGCTACAGGACAACTCTGTGAATGTCCTTGAGTGGCCCAGCCAGAGCCCAGACTTGAACCTGATTGAACATCTCTGGAGAGATCTGAAAATGGCTGCGCACCGACACTCCCCATCCAACCTGATGGTGTTTGAGAGGTCCTGCAAAGAAGAATGGGAGAAACTGCCTAAAAAATATGTGTACCAAGCTTGTAGCATCATACTCAAAAAGACTTGAGGCTGTAATTGGTGCCAAAGGTGCTTCAACAAAGTATCGAGCAAAGGTTGTGAATACTTATGTACATGGGATTTTTTTCGTTTTTTATTTTTAATACATTTGCAAAGATTTCAAATAAAATTCTCTCACGTTGTCAGTATGGGGTATTGTTTGTACAGTAAAACTATGTTAGACAAAGTTGATTTGTGAATAAAAATATCTAATTTACTTACCAATGAAGCTGCAAAAAATCCCACTTAAGAAGAGATGTTTAGAAATGAAGTTATTAGAACAATTTCTGGAGCACTTCAACAGGCGTCTTCAGTATGAGGGTGACAGTGGGAAAAGGGTTTTTTGAGGGACATTCAAATGTCACGTGACTTAAAAACAGCACATCTTTGGCCACCTTAAGGCCTGCCCTTTTAATTCCCATAGTGCAATATATTGTTTAGAATATATTATATATTATATAGTTATATATTATTCAGAATAACAAGGAAATGAGTAGAAATTAATTGTTGCCATATGAGAACTGAGTACCATAGAGGGTTAAGCTCAATAAAAATCAGATCTTCGCATGAAAGTTCTTCAGCCTTAAAGGTTCGAAGATGTTCAACATACCAAGAAGAAAAAGAAGCCACTCTGTCAACTATCAAACTGTTATAATTCTGGCAAGCCACCACAGTTTCCAACAGACACCATCATACCTCTGAGGTCCCATGCAGTTCAGCGTTTGATGCAAGACATACAGTGTTATGGTGAACATATTTTTCTCAACCGCTGTTTTCACACTTTTTTCAAGAGAGGACACCTTCACAACTTGGGTTGAATGTATTTTTTGAAAAATCTGGGAGACTGCAAGACGTGCAACCACAAGTTGGTGCTGAGTAGACAATGTCTGCAATGTTTTCTGAAATTGTGCATGTTATGGACAACCCGCTTGAAGAAACTGTGCTTTGCCTCAAAGCGCATTGTCCAGAACTCCACACCTTGCACAAATCCTTTCATCATAATTTGTGTGGACCCTATATAGATGAGTTTTCAATGCAGCTGGTGTATTGAAAGTGCAGACACACTCAGGGCTTGAGTCTGTAGTGTCTCAGCAGCAGATTTGACTGGTGCAGGTGTATTTACAGTATCTACACTGCATGTGCTCTCAAGGTAGATCTGTTTCACCCTTGTGCGGTCTTCGTTTGGGGTTACACCCAGGGTCTTTGGGGTCTCCAGAGACCCCAGGCAACAAAATGTAATTTTGTAACAAAATAATTGGTTTTTTTTTTTTAGACAAATGTAATTTTACTCTGTTTATTACTGTTTTTACTCCACATTTGTGCAGTTTTTGGAGGATTTATGATATCTTTTAAATGTATATAAATAAATTAAAAAATATTTTTATACAAAAACAGCTTTTTATGTAAAATTCACTTAATAAAAGACCCACCCAGTTTTTTCAGATCTAAATATTATGAAATCACAATTGTAACGATAAAAAAATGCTTTTTGTCAAAGTTTAGCATTTTTTGCACTGAAAAAAAAAAATCTGTTTTTCAATAATGTTACATTATGATTAGAATCAAACCTGAACAAGATGTTGCAAAGAGAATAGTTGGAGTCTTTAGAGTTTATCATTTATTTAAATCATCTGTTTTTCATATAATTCTACGAAAATAATCTACACTTCAGTTACTAACAGAACAAAAATTAACAGAAATTAATAGTTATATTACATATTGAGTACAAAATGACACTACATGAACATCAAAATGCAATGAACTGAACAGCAATAACAAATGAGCATTTCTCTCTTTCATATCTCTCCCTCCCACCCTCTGTGTGTGTGCACATTGTTGATGTGTCAGTGTCACCAATTTATTTTTGTGGTGGTTCTGCATTTTGGATTATTTTATTTGACAAATTATAAGAGAGCAGTTTTTATAGTTTCACAAATGTATTCCTCTGTGTGCGCATGATCATTTTGCATTGTGGATGTTTTTTGCATTGTTGGAAGTGTGCCACTTCATCTCTGTCTGTGTGTTCGGCATCGTTTCTGATTTTGAGGGTGAATTTTGTCCATTTTTGTCCTAAATGTGAGTTTTTTTTAACACTAACATAAAAACAGATATCATTCAGATATCAAATTTTTTTTTTTTTTTTTGTAGATCTAGAAAGTGTTGACAACCGTACAAAGTCTCATGCCATTTGGACAAAGATAACTTTTTTTTTTATTTTAGCAAAAGTCATTTGGGGTCAAAAAAGACCCTGAAGACCCTCAGAGTGTTAAGGAAAAACACAAACGTGAATGATCAGGGTCATAAAAGGCAAACTAATGAATGAACTCTGAAATAGACAATGAATTTTATTCCTATTCTTTTTTAATATATTTTTTTAGTGTATGGCAACTGCTGCACAGCTATTTTCAATAATAATCATCTCCTCAGAACTTTCCATCAATCAATCTACTACTGTTAGGGCAATTCATCACAATTCCCAGTTGCCCGCTGTGAGGCAACACAAGTCATATGCACGACTTCCAGATGCAATTTAACTACAGCAAAATCCATCGCAACAAGAGACAAACACTTTATTATTTAATGTAACAGGATTGAAAATACAGCTAGATTTAAACATTCAGTAATGCTGATAACTTAGTGAAAGGTAGTGGTGTGTCTATTTTTCCTAATTATCCAATATCGACTCGTTGTAAAGAACAACAATCATCAAAAACCAAATAAGTGCACTCACCATAAATATTCCTCTAGGTAGTCCTAAAATTCAAAAAGTGTCCAATCCCTAATCTGGGAACGGGTTAGTGGACGTGGGGTCGCGGTCAGCGCGTCCCGCCCACCCCAAATTTTTGGGGGGCCGGCCGACGCGCCCCGCCGACCGCCCGACTCGCCCGTTTCGAGCTGGTCTGTTTCAAAGGATTCCTACCCCAAATTTCCAGCAGGGTCTGCTCGTCGAGCGCCGCAGTCGGTGAGGCCGGCACCTGAGGTGGCGAGGTTGGCACTTGAGGTGGCGAGGCCCGCACCTGAGCCGGTTGATCTCCCGCCTGAGGCTCCGGGGACCCTGCCTCGTCCAGCGGGGCGTCAAGTGGGGTCTCAGCCTGCGAGAAGTCAAAGACCAAGGGGACGGCTGGCTTCGAATCCCACAAAATTCGAAGCTTCCCCAAGGTCACCGACCTCGCCAGTGACCTCACCGTTTTTGACCTCGACGACTCCTTAAACATTATAAAAACAACATTTCGGTATTCTTTAAATCAACAATAAACAGACAGCTATTTCATACAGTTAATGTAAAACAACTAGTCAAACACAATCAGTTGTCAGTAAGACTGACTTACCGACAAGTCCCTGTGCCCTCTTTCCAAGTGCCTCTCCGGGTATTTTACAAACTTGCCGCAGAGTGGGCAATCCAAATTGGCCAGCCTCACTCTGTGGCGGGCATGCTTGATTAAAATTGCCCTTTGTTCCTCATTTGCCATTTTGTGGACCGCCCTCAGGTGTTTGCTAACGTTGACGATCCACGCCGGACACATCGGGCACTTGACTGCTATATGAAAAGATGATTTCATATGAGAAAAATTTAAAAAATGTTAGAACACAGTGTATGACGCAAAATGATTTAATACTGTGTGATGGCATAAGGAACTAGACAGGGAGAAGCAACAGAACGCGGTACTCACTAAGAGCTGGCACGTGGTCAGGAAAGGGGTGCTTCTCCTGCTGCTAAGGGGAGGAGGTAATTGCTGCCGCCGTTGCCGCTGGCTGGGGGGCAGGGGCCCAGTCTTGGGGGCCCTGACAGGCTGGTTCCTCCAAAACATAGGAGTGGTCGTCGTTATCCCCAGACTCTTGCAGGTCCAGCATGGAGGCCACGGCCACGGCCGGGTTGCTGGCCCGCAGCTTGGCAAGGCCGTCAAGAATTTTTTTTCGCTTTAGGGAGTCCACGGTCTGCCACCGGGCTGCGGCCGTCAGCTCCATGTGACCTTTCAGGTGGCGGTCCATCCGGGAGGTGTACTTGCCGCAGGCAGGCATGGGGCAGGTGCCCTTGCGGACGTCCACCCTCCCGGACGGAATAGCAAGAAGCAGCTTCCTCTCTTCCTTATTCCTAACTCCGTGGGTCACCCTCAGGTGCTGACTGAGTTTGCTGTACCAACGGAAGCACAGAGGGCAATCAACCGAGACCATTTTCGCTAAATACGAATACATAGAGCACAAAAGCAGCAAAAAAAGTGCGGAACGCGTCAAGAACCGTGGTGCAAATGAATGGGTGAGGGTGTGAGGTGATATGTGTGGTGCAGATAAACAAAATGGTTGAGGAAATGTAAATGAATGACAAAGATTGTCGGGGCAGAAGTCTTTTATAGCCTTTCGGGTCCAACTTCAGTTCAAAGGGATGAGAAAGTGGATAGAGGAAAAGGCCGACCAATCGCCGGTCTGCTCGATCCAACTTCAGGGATGGGAAATTGGATCCAACTTCAGTTCAAAGGGATGGGAAATTGGAATGAGAATTTCATCCCACTTCCGGTTTATTTAGTGGCCACCAGATAACAGCACTGCGGACACAGTGTTTATAGATGATATTTCACATTTAATGTCAGTTTTTATGGATTAAAACTGTATTACTTTAACTGTATTAAGCACACTCAACTGAACACATTAATCTAACTTTCAAGTCATTTGAATGCTTAATTTGCATAGAAAAGGCAGTGTGCGTGGACCCTGGGATGCTTTTGGTTGCGTGCGCTGTAGCTCCCGAACCCGGAGGTCACGGACCTCGGGGATGGGCGCATTCGACGGGGGCCCCTGAGACCTTTCCAACGAGACCCTCCACATGCTCCAGGGCCACGGCGTTCTCGAGATATAAGCTGGAAAAGCCAAACATTTGACCGGCCGTAACTCCCGAACCCCGCTGCCCAGGACCTCGGGGATGGGCGCGTTCGACGGGGGCCCCTGAGACCTTTCCAACGAGACCCTCCACATGCTCCAGGGCCACGGCGTTCTCGAGATATAAGCTGGAAAAGCCAAACATTTGACCGGCCGTAACTCCCGAACCCCGCTGCCCAGGACCTCGGGGGAGGGCACGTTCGACAGGGCCCCTCGGGGCCTTTCCAACGAGACCCTCCAAGAGCTTTGCCGTTCCCGGGATATTAATTTTTAAAGTTTCGCCAGAAAAAAACTGTAACTCTGGGACCCATAAAGCAACTCTGGCAGCACCGGTCTCGTTCGAACTGTCTAGTCTACACACGGTTCAAATTTCAGGACTATCCGTCACGTCTCTGCAGAGATATTTGACCAAAACGATCCGCGGATCCGTTATTTGGCGGCCACTACATAAATGGGAAGTGGGATGCTTTGTGTTTTCGGCTCCCGTTCGTACCAAAAGGCCCCAAATCACTTGAAAGTTAGTGGAATGCATCTGACTGAGTGCACCAAGCATGGTACAGGTGGTTTAATCCATAAAATGTGAAAAAACATCCATAAACACTGTGTCCGGGAGCCCGTTATTTGGTGGCCATTAAATACATTGGAACTGGGACGTTACTCTGTTTCAGTCAATAAAAACCTTAAATTGGTGGTGGTTGAGAAGATTTCCCCCCTTCCATGTAAAGCGCTTTGAGTACCCAGAAAAGCGCTATATAAATGTAACAAATTATTATTATTATTAAATTTGGGGTTGGGACCTAGGTGCGTTGAATGCTAGTACGTGGGGCCCTCGGTAACAACGTGTCAAAGAGCTGAATTCCTCAGATTTTGGGAAGTGCCTTAAAAAAAAATCAGCAAAAATATTCATTGAAAATTAAAAACATGTGCTCGTCCCTTTTTTGGGGGGGAGAGTTTCACGCTTCGGGGCCGTGAGTCGGGGGACCCTGGAGAGTCGGAATCTCTTTTACCTCTGTAGCAATAGGAAGTGGACATTTAATGGGTCCACGGACGGGGGGGGCACCCTTTAGCTCGGTGTCACCCCCTATAGGTGTCCGTACAGTCGTTATTCTGGGGGAATCAAGTTGTGGTCAGCAGGCGAGGTAATCGGAAAAGGTCAGAAGGACCGTTAGATAAAGCTTTAGGATCCAAATTCACCCTACGATCCCTCCGCGTCATTATCCGCCCAATGCCCTATTATTAACGTGCTTTTTTCCGCGAACCTAGTATATGTACTTACTCTGGATTATTATCGCCCACGTGCTGTCTCGTCTTTCATAAAGATTCTTCTTCGGCCGCTTGCTGAACACGTCTACTAGTTGTTTCTTTTTTTACCTTGATATGCGTTTTTTCTTTTTCTTTGATTATATTTCTTTTAAAAGTTTTTTTTTAAAGGAAATACAATTACAGGTTACAAAGGCAGGAAAATGCCATAACAATGACACTGTTTTAAGGGCTTTGGAGTTGCGGGATGTAAGGAGAGTGTCCGGGTAGGATTTAAGTTCCTTACAAAATATGAAGTATTACCCTGAAATTTACATTTGTGTAAGAAAAATTTTGCTAGGAAAATAAATGTATTAAATAATATTGGTCATTTATAACTTTATCAAAATTGTGATGACCAAATAAAACATCTTTGTATAACAAAGAAGAATTCTGTGATAAAAATGTGCGTACAAAGATACAAAAATGCTTCCAGAACAGACTTGTCACAGGGAATAAGACAGAGGATTTAATTGCGAGTGAAAAACAACATTTATTTAAGGACACAGGTGAGAGTAGTGGAACAGGGTCAGATGAAGAGATGGTGCCTGTGTAACCGAATGAATGAGACAGCTCACAGCTGTCAATCACCACCTATCAGTGAGGAGTGCCTCCTATTTAAGAGCTGGTTGGGATGCGACATGTCCGTCACATCCGGCTCCTCCCCTTTCTGTTGTTGACCGTAGCTGCAGGTATGTGTGTTAGCATGTAGCAGTTTTGCTTCATGCGGTGCGTGTGGCATTAATGATTCATTGTTGCGTTCTAGCTTGTCTTTTCATCTCCTTGCGTTTCCTTCAGCTTGCTTCATTAGTGGATTCTAAGACTGCTCACCTCTCAGGTATGTGCATTAACTGTTCTGTGGAAGGCAGATCGTTTAACTTCGCTCAGGGCTTAGGGATTGGCTGATGTTTTTGCGTTATGTGCAGTATCCCTGTATCCCAGTTAAACGGCGGTTTATATGAATGCTGTGTACTAAAAGAGTGTAATAGAGCACATTGTCCTTTTCCGGTAAGTGTCATCTTGCATGTAGTTATGAGCTGGAAAATTCTAGCAGGTGCATCAATTTTAGTAATTGTTTTGTTTTCTTTATTTGTATTTGGCTTAGGATTCTCCCTCTCGTTCGTGGCGATTTGTTTTCTCTGCTGTCGCTATAGTTACAGCCCTGTCGCTTCTCTGCTGCCACACTGCGAGAACGCCATAATCTTTCAACTAATAGAGGGGATTGTTGCTGTCTGGTTTCATTGATTTATAGTTTGCATTTTATTTTGGGGTTGACGCTCACTGAGTACTGGATCAGGAGCATAAACTACGTGTCTCCCTAGCATCTCCCCTGTTTAAAATTAGTTTGTCTTTTCTTTCTTTTTTTTCTATCGTCTGAATATTTGTATATCTTATTGTAATTTGATTTGTGATTATCATTGTCTGCTCCGTGACTGTTCTGTGACACCATCAAACTGTGGTTTACTTGAACTATGTTTTGAATTTGTTTTATTTATCTTTGATTTCCTTTCAGGAGCTGGGGTCCCACGGGTGAAGGATCTCTTGTGGTGGTGGTGCTCCTCCAACGTTTGCCGTGTGACACTTTTGAAGTGGTTTTGGTTGTGTGATCTGAGTGCACGGTGGTGTGTGTGAAAGTGTGCTTTTGGATAACTAGCTTGATCACTTCTCCTGTGGTGAACCTCAGCGCTGTAAGTTTGTGTAGTTTGTTTTGTGTTTTTGTGAGTTCTGTAAGTGTGTCTTGTTGTTTTTGTGTATTTGAAACTTTTTATATGATACCCACGTTTCTGCCTACCTTCTTAAGAGAGTCGAACCTGTGTGACCTAATAACAATCTTTTTAGGTGTCATTCATATTTCCCTGGGTGAAATTCCCAGGGTGGCGTAGTCGAAATTCCTTGTGTCTGAAACCTGTACCACTCCGTCACAATCTGGAACAGTCAAACACTTGGCAGCCGCAGGAACGCAATGGACAACCCAGATCCTCCGTGGAAAAGATGGAAGCGATCAGAAAATCCAGCCCACTGCTAACCAAGGATGGGACACAACACCGGTTGATCCTCCGTGAAGACAGGCAGAGCGATCAACAACCCAACAGGGAATCCACAAGAACTCAGGAGACCGGCCAGGAGACAGACAAGAGCACAGGAACTAACCCAACGATCTGACAAACACAAGACGAATGACAATGAGTATAAATACACAGATGATGAGTGGCAGCTGGCGCTGAGTGTAATCAGCGGCCAAACCCACACACATACACACAGAGCGAGAACGAGTCAGTGAATTCATGAACCGTGACAAGACTTGTGTGTGAACATTCCCAGAAGAGATGAGAAATAGACTCGTCTTCAGCACCACAACAGGAACATAAAGAGTCCATGTCAAGAAACATCTTTTTTAAGTAGAGCTTCACGGGATAAAAAAGATGAAGTAGTTTGTAAGGCACATACTTTAGCTTATTGGTTATTAAACATGTAGACGACAAAGTGCACACTTTCTTCATGGAATGTCGACAAACTGTACTGAAACAAGTTTGTACATGAAACAAAGACCAATATTGTGCACAGAGATGAAAATATGTTGTGAAAAGTAATTGTTATTTTGTTGTTTGTTATCTTAATGGTTAAACAGACCATTTAAGTGTAACATGAGTTCAGCAACACACATGGAGTTTGCGGGTGTCCGTCATCTTGTGTAAATTGTATGCCGCTGTAGTAACAGAGTTAACGTAAACTCAAACGAGGTTAAATGCTCGCTTATGGAACAAAAGAGTTGTAAAAATGTGACATAAGAGAACATTAAAGTATCATGGTTTATTTAGAGTATGTAAAAAGTGTTTAGAAGAAGAAGAATGTATGGGTTCAAATTAAGTTTAACATTGTTCATTTTTGATGTTATTGAGCAAGATGTGTGTTCACATGCTTGATATGCAAACAGTTTGCAAGTGAATGTTTACATTAGTTTGGTGAACATCAGAGGAGGCTATAGAGCATTTAGAAAATGTTATACTGAGTTTATGATACATTTAGCAGAGATGAGCAGATGACGCACAACAATTGAGATGCTCCACTTGCAATTGACGTTATACTACTATATTTTTTCTTGCAGATTTGCTCCATTAAATGTGCTGCACCAGAAATGACCCTGCTCCTTTCTATATGTGCAACAATATCACAATTATTACAAATAAAAAAACAGTGAGGACTAAAATTATGTTTAGAAAATTAGGTGCCAAGCCAAAAGCACTTTAATTTAAGGGGTAATTATGTGATGTTGTAGTTCCTCCCTCCCACCTTAGAGAAAACAAGATTGGGAAGAATATTCCAAAATGAAACAGGGTCTAAGTACTGTTTTAACCAATTTATATTGAAAGTATTATTTAGGGAAGTAAAATCTAGAAAGTTTAGGTATAGAGTTAGGAGCCCTTGTGTTAAGCTACAAGGCAAAGTTTCTAACTGAATACTCTCCAAAAACATCTCTAGCAGGAACGGTGCTAATTCTTCAGCAAAGCTTTTGTAAAACTCGGCCGTTAGGTCATCAGTTCCTGGAGATTTGTTATTTTTAAGGCCTTCAGTCCCCTCAATTATTCCAAAAGAGGAACGAAACAGTGCTACTCACGCAG
The DNA here is from genome assembly GCA_039654105.1 of Coreius guichenoti. Taxonomy (NCBI): domain Eukaryota; kingdom Metazoa; phylum Chordata; class Actinopteri; order Cypriniformes; family Gobionidae; genus Coreius; species Coreius guichenoti. The sequence continues at coordinate 40,008,515 of CM077178.1, forward strand.
CGCACGACTCAAAAGCTCACAAATGTGTTATTGCTGAGTGTCTCGATCACACGACCACTAAACAGCCGGTGAGAAGCGTTTGAGTTCGGTGTAGAGGACTCTGGTACAAACTGCACATCTCTCTGTGATTTAATTTAGTTTAAAGCCAGTTGAAACAGCGCTGACTTAATCAACAACACTAACGTGCAAATCAGGAGAAACACTGAGCCGATTCAGTCAGAATACTTCAACAATTCACCAACATTTATCATGGATTTACTGTGGTAACACTAACTGTAACCGTGCTATTTTGTAAATGTGTGTAACTATGGTATTTTGTCAGAAATGTATTTCATTAAATGTATGTCATTTTATTTCATTTTTAATGTAGACGTATTAAATTAGTAATGGCCAAATTACAGACGATTTTTTCAATCAAGTCATAAACTTGTAGTTTTGTGCATCTGTATTTATATTAAATGTGTTTATAGACTAAATAAAACCAGTCTAGATATAGAAACAATATTTGTACTTTTTACCATGTAGTGAGGTGCCATGTGTGGTTTTACCTGTGTTGATCTAAATAGAGTAACGTTACTTGTTAATTTAAATAAGAATTTAAAGTTCTAACTCAGTAATAATATTTAAGTTTCAGGTTGTTAAAAGTTTTACAGATATTGTTTGTGTATTAAATTTACATCTGTGTCCCATCTCAAGCTACTCTACTGTCAGCTCAAGCTTTTGTCAAATCTGTCATTTCCAAGAAATTTATATGTAAGGGATAATCCACGGCTAGCTGTGCATTAAAGGATTTTAATGCACGACATGGAGGCAAAGAATCCCAGGTGTGTCCACAATATTGATTTTCCATTAGCCTCTTTAGAGCAGGGGTGTCCAAACTATTTTTAAAAGGGGGCCAGATTCAATGTATTAGTTATTCATGTATTTGTTAGTCACAGGTGATGTACATACTAATATATCGAATGATATAGTAAATCTGATGTTATATGGGTGTTTGTAGTGTCTGTGCAGTGTGTTTGTAGTGTCTGTTTGTAGTGTTTTTAGTATGGCTGTTTTATTACTGCTTTTTCAATGTACTTTATTAAAAGTAAATAAATGTCTTTGGTTTTCACCATAATTTGGATGAATATCCAACATCAAACTGTCTACATCACGACATTTTGATCGTGATATGTAACATTTTATGTTCAACTGCAAATACAATTAACTGCTGTTAACAGGACGCTCCAGTGTTTCCGCTCGGACATCTTTAAGAGAAAGCATTGCCACCTCCAACACCTCCTGGCATAGTGTGCTAAATGTACGCACCATGGTGAAGTGACCATGCAATACACGGGACAGATCAGCCTCCTGACAGCAGATGGACTCTGACACCATCCACACTTACACCAGGAAGTGTTTCTGACCCACTCTTCACCACAAACCAGCGGGCTCATGACTTCTTCCACCCGTAACAGTGGTACTGATTGGTCCCTTCGCTGTATCGGCTCAAATGCATAAGCAATTTGACTTATTATGAGCTCAACAGTCCTTTCACGTTCGTGTTCCTTCATTACAAAACAAGCGTGTGTTCAAAGAGTAAAGAAATGCTTACATTACTTCACTGGCCAACAGAGCAAACCACCTCCTTAACGTCACACGCTGTGGTATCTCAAGATGGCGGCACCCTTGCTCCAAAAGCTATAATAAAACATCCTATTTTCTTTAAAATGGTTACATTAATCGTGTTTGTTATATAAATGGAAATTAGTTTCCTAAATAATGTAAACTTGACTGACTGGTTCATTTACTCTTTAAAGGTAATGTTCCCTCTTCCTGCTCAACAGCAGTGATGGTGACTGTTGCCTTCTGCTCCTGCTCCTGCTCCTGCTCAAGCTCCTGTTTCTATATGCATTGAAATCGTGTTAGTGTATGTCACCACATAAAAACAACCCATGTCAGGGCAGACAACATATTTAAATGTTCATAAATGTAAATAATAACGGTGTGAAGGATCTGAGTATTGTTTATTCAATCAGGTGTGTGCTTGTGTAAAACCCTGTAGTACTTTAATTTTCACAACATGTCTTCCAGAGTTATTTGTCAGCAGGATTTAATTGGGGGAAATGTATTTTCAGGGGTGTATCAGCTGATTGTTCTACACCTTAAATTTAATTTGTTAATTTTAATTAATAACATTTAATTTGGCATCAACCTAAAGTTATTGATTACACAAACAAAAGAAACATGGTGCTTAAAGGGATAGTTCATCCCAAAATGAAAATCCTGTCAACATTTACTCACTATCATGTCATACCAAACACACAAGACTCTTGTTCAGCTCTGACAAAAATGAAGATATATTTAATACTCAATACTCGTTTTGCCTATCCATTGAAAGTCTAGAATTCAATATTTATCTTCAAGAGGTACATAAAGACATAGTTAAAGCGGTTTAATCCAAGTCTTCTGACAAGACACAGATTTGATTAACACATTTTAAGCTTGAGCTGAGGTTGGTTTATTGTGTCAAACAAGCTTTGAGCTTCCATTTACAATATTTGCTGAGCTCAGTGTTTATATTGAGAATGAAAGCTAAATTAAATTACATTTTGAAGCTTGAAAAAAAAAGATTGCCTAGATTTTCAATGAACAGACAAAAATGATGAAAGAATAATGATAGTAATAATTTTTAGTTATATAATGCCTTTCCAACACCCAAGGTCGCTTTACAAAGATGGGTTTAAAGGTGGGGTAAGTGGTATTTCAAAACTGCTTTAGAAAAGTGTCTTATAGCCAATCAGCAGTAAGGGGCGTATCTACGAATGACGGGGAGAAGAGAGCGCTCAGTGCACGTCATTATTCAAAAGACACGACACACACGACGGACATTAGCCGAGCAACGACAGAAAGAGAGAGATGGCAGATAAAAAACAAATGTGGAAAATGTCTATGGAACAAAAGAAGGCTTACGATCAGGCAAGAAGATCAGCTTTCCAGCGCTGGAGAGAACTCAAGGAGTGAAGGCCGAGGTTGCTTTATTTCTTCTCGATAGGCGAGTAACATTGATTTTGTTTTGTTTCACAGAACTAATATATGCTGGCTTTTGCTTGAATATGCTCATGTGTCATGTTCGCTTGCTTGTCCATTTGCGATTGTATTGTCGTTCACATCGGCGATGATAAAGACCCATTCATTTCCACACCCGATTAGCCTGGAGCGTCTAAACCTCCTCCACTGTCTGTTTCAAGCGTCAGCTCCCAAAGTGTGTCAGAAAAGTAAGATAATATACTTCTAATACAGTGGGGAGAACAAGTATTTGATACACTGCTGATTTTGCAGGTTTGCCCACTTACAAAGCATGTAGAAGTCCCCATCCATCCTCCCCTCAATACGGTGCAGTCGTCCTGTTCCCTTTGCAGAAAAGCATCCCCAAAGAATGATGTTTCCACCTCCATGCTTCACGGTTGGGATGGTGTTCTTGGGGTTGTACTCATCCTTCTTCTTCCTCCAAACACGGCGAGTGGAGTTTAGACCAAAAAGCTCTATTTTTGTCTCATCAGACCACATGACCTTCTCCCATTCCTCCTCTGGATCATCCAGATGGTCATTGGCAAACTTCAGACGGGCCTGGACATGCGCTGGCTTGAGCAGGGGGACCTTGCGTGCGCTGCAGGATTTTAATCCATGATGGCGTAGTGTGTTACTAATGGTTTTCTTTGAGACTGTGGTTCCAGCTCTCTTCAGGTCATTGACCAGGTCCTGCCATGTAGTTCTGGGCTGATCTCTCACCTTCCTCATGATCATTGATGCCCCACAAGGTGAGATCTTGCATGGTGCCCCAGACCGAGGGAGATTGACCATCATCTTGAACTTCTTCCATTTTCTAATAATTGCGCCAACAGTTGTTGCCTTCTCACCAAGCTGCTTGCCTATTGTCCTGTAGCCCATCCCAGCCTTGTGCAGGTCCACAATTTTATCCCTGATGTCCTTACACAGCTCTCTGGTCTTGGCCATTGTGGAGAGGTTGGAGTCTGTTTGATTGAGTGTGTGGACAGGTGTCTTTTATACAGGTAACGAGTTCAAACAGGTGCAGTTAATACAGGTAATGAGTGGAGAACAGGAGGGCTTCTTAAAGAAAAACTAACAGGTCTGTGAGAGCCGGAATTCTTACTGGTTGGTAGGTGATCAAATACTTATGTCATGCAATAAAATGCAAATTAATTATTTAAAAATCATACAATGTGATTTTCTGGATTTTTGTTTTAGATTCCGTCTCTCACAGTTGAAGTGTACCTATGATAAAAATTACAGACTTCTACATGCTTTGTAAGTGGGCAAACCTGCAAAATCGGCAGTGTATCAAATACTTGTTCTCCCCACTGTATATGTTTGTTTCCTTTGGTTCCTCTTTTCGTGATCGATATAACCCTCTAATCTCGTCATAATTGTAGTATGTTCGTTAGTTGGACTGTCGTGCTCGTGCTATCGAGTTGTTCATGAGAACTGTGTTTATGTTTTTGGGATGTAAGGGATGACTTTTTCACTGAACATTCGACCTGGATTACCATAGTAACACACATTGCTTTCACTTATCATACCCTCGGCTGGCTGGCACAGCCACTGATCTATATAGAGAACATTATATAGATCAGTGGGCACAGCAGATTCCCCATAGTAGTTGCCTGGGTTAAGTATGTGTGGGGCGGAGCTATCAAAATAGGGGCATGTTTGTTTTGGTGATTTGAAATCAACATCGGTTACCAGAAAGCACTTACCCCACCTTTAAGGAACAGAACCAAATAAACATCAACATCAAAGCACAATACACATACCAAGGGCTGAAAGTATTATACAGAGATCGTTACAAAGTTACAGACAAGACAAACAACATATCCATAATAAGGTGCGATTTACAGACCGAGAGCTAGAGAGTAATATTAAGAGAAAAGGTTTGTTTTTAAGAGGTTTTTGAACGAGAGAAGGGAGGATGCTTGACGGATGACTTGAGGAAGATCGCAAGGAGCTAACAGGAGTGTAAGGCTGAAGTAAGTCAGATAAATATGTAGGACCAAGGTTGTGGAGAGCTTTGTAAGTGCGAATTAGTATCTGAAAGTTTATACGCAAAGAAACCGGAAGTCAGTGAAGGAGCCAGTCTTTCTGGTGTGAGTGATCAAGCGGGCTGCGGAGTTATGAACATATTGTACGTCGTTTGCTATTTTTGGCCTGAAAGGCCATAGAGAAAGTGAGTTACAGTAATCTAGTTGAGATGTGACAAAGGCATGTATTAAGGGTTCAGAATCCTGCTGACTAAGAGAGGATCGAATATGAGAGATAGGTGGAAAAAAGCTGTCTTTACCACTTAACCAATGTGATCATTAAATGAAAGAGTGGAATCAATGAGAACACCAAGGTTTCAAGCATTCATAGACGGCATTATCAAGTCACCATCCAAATCTATCAGTTGAACGGATAATTTACACACATTTAGAACCGATTTAGAACCGATCAGTATTACCTCCGTTTTACCGGAGTTAAATTTAAGGTAATTTGCCTCCTTCAAAAAAATATAAAATATCAAAACATATATACTTTTTTTCTGAAGATAAATAAAATTTGTATGTGTTTGGAACAACATGATATTTGGTGAAGCCAAGAAAGTGTCTTGCCTGAAGAGACAAAAAACAGCACAGGGAGCCCATGTTCCTTTTTTTTTTTTCCCTTTTTCACCATTACAGCAGACTCGGCACAATCATGGTGACCTACAATACTAATACAAACACACGGCACTGTCCCTGTGCTAAGCCAAGAGTGTCCTGCATCCATAAAGGTATTGCCAAATGGCATTTGTTTCAAACACAGAAGGGACTCTTCAGGACAATGACTGCACCTGTTAAATATATAATCAGTTTGAAAGCAGCACTCCCTACCCACCAACCAAGAACTTGGGACGTGTTGTGCAGCACATCTATACTGAGAAGAAAGTTCCAGCCCACCTCCCAGCAGAGCTTTTGAATATGAAATACAGTTGACCTTTACCACACAACTTCTTCCACTGGAAACGAGATGCACATTTTGCACAGGGCAGCCCAGCCTAGACAAAGCAGTACTGATTACAAACAAAGCCAGAATAGTTTGTCTCAGTGGGATAATTGAAGGTATGTACGATTCTTATCATAATTACTTTTTGTTATGTTGAGGATATACGTTTTATGTCAAGTTCCTGTTATTATTTGTGCTCCCCTAGATGTGTCGACCTTCTACAAGACATGCCCACAGTGCCAAATAGTGTGCCGGTATCAAGAGTGGCAGGATGGACTCCATAACTTTGATGACTACACTATTTTGACCCTGAAACTTTGCCTGTAACTCAGGCAGACTTTACAGGTACATAACAAAGTTTTGTTGGCCTGTACAAAGTTATTTAGGCCAGACATTTTTGTATAAAAATCAGTATTACCTTATTTCCTACCCACTGTCTGTGGGTAGGAACAACACTTGAGTTTCAAGGACCATAAACTCACTGGAGGGATTACTGGGAGTGAAGTTCCCCTCCAGAGACTCCATACTACACGCTACTGCCACTTTGAGGCCTTGACAAATAATGACTACACATATGCTTGTGTAAATTGTGGTTATTACTCTCCAGTTGTTGTCATGGACCTCCACAAAAAAGGGGTATTTAAATAATCGATAAAATAAAGACACAAATTGTCTTCCACAATCATACACAGTAGTCAGTATGGCACAGTCGTAACACTTTGAACCTGTATTTTCCTGACAGTAAGCGACCTCAAAGAGTTCAGTGGAGAGCATGACAGTGAAGAGTTCTGGGACTCTGTTAATGACTCAGAACTAGCCATGGTAACAGGAGGGTCTTGCGGATGAATTAAAGAAACAGAAGGGAAGGATATGTATCTAATAGGGGTGTAACGATACATCGTATATTGAGATATCGTGATATAAAAATGTGACGATAATATCGTTGATGTAAACGATATGATTCACGATACAGAGTTAGTTTTATCCAAGACTCAGCTTAATGTATTTATAAAGTATAAATCACACAAAAATGTCAATTCTGTCATCTACTCACCCTCATGTCGTTTCAAACCTATGAGATTTACATTGATCTTTCAAATACAAATGAAGATATTTTTTATGAGATTTCTGTCCCTCCAATTAATGTCAATTCCTCTAAAACTTAAAAGATCTAAAAAATGTTATAAGGCATTGTAAAAATAATCAATCGAGCGGTCTAATCCAAATCCAAGTCTTCTGAAGAGACACGATGGCTTTATATGACGAACAGATTTACAACGACGCACATACTGTAGTAAACACAGACGTTCAACCGATTGCACGAAAACAACATGAGAGGAAGTAAATGAAGAGAGAATTTACATTTTTGCATTAACTAACCATTTGCAGTTTGGGAATAGTCATTTTGACACGCTTTCTTGTGATTAGAACCGTCATTGATCATCTGAAGCATACGCGCTGGAGCAGCTCTCCTCAAAGTGAAAGCGCTAATTTAATGTGCCACTCCTTGAAATGAACTTATTATTTAACTCACCATATCGCATTTTTAGTTTTGGTAGAATGATGATTCAAAGCATTTTAGATTGTTTATTCTTGTGTAAGTGCATTAATCTGCGCGGGTGGCTTGTCTGTGTAAAAGAGATTCAACGAATGTATGCATTGAAAGCGTGAGTGTACTGCGTTAGAAAAAAATGAAAGTTTACAGAGTTTCAGTAACAGTACGACATTAAACTACTGTTAAATATAATGTATAATAATGCAATGGGCAATATTTGTGGGTCCTGATAATGCCAAAAGGGCTTACATTATTTATAGGAATAGTATAATTCTGTATTTTCAGGTTCAGAATCATAAATACTTTTATTCTGGAGTCACCATTGTTTTACTGCTTTACCTGTTCTCTCTTGGGTTTCAGCTAATTTCATGTTAAAATTCAGTTTTATTGTTCAGTGACACACCTAGTCAATTTACATACAGAAGGTTCAATTACATCTTGAAATATTGTAAATTCTTTATTAAGTTGTAAGTAATCAACACAAAGGGATCCCGTGATGATCTTATTTTGAGGCTTCAGGATGAGATGAAAACCAGACATGCGTATGATAAAGTTTTTTAGAAAATCTGGGGTGCTTCTGGTAAGGACAATTTAGCCTTTTTGTAAATAGATGAATAGATAAAAAGTTAATGTCAAAGTGCAAACATATATCTTATTTCTGTTCTTGTTTTGATTGGTTAATTTTTAAGGTGGATGTGTTGTCATTGCGTGTGTCCATTGAATTGTACACAGCCTCGAATTCAATCTGAGGGCAGAAAGTCAAAGGGATTTCCTGTCATGGAAGCACCTACCAAATGTGTCAGTGTATGACTTTGCCCGTGGACTGGCCACACATGCCAACTTGCACTTTCCCACCATGACGCCTTTCCAGCCAAATGAGGGGAGACTAGCAGAGCCTACACCTGAATATATCAGCTTAGCTTCAGAGAGGAAAGCTCAAGGTGTCCCTGCCATGGATCTATGAAAAGGCTGACAATCCAGATCCCAGGAAGCTCCAAACGCTATGTTCTGTACAATAAGTTACATGAGGCCAACACAAAAGATCAACAGGATGTACTAAGGAGGATCAACCTTGTACCAGAGCTCCAGGGATGGCTAAACAACCAGGTGGCTGAGCAGTTGTTTGGAAGCCTGCAGAAAAACAACAATTTTCAAAATAACATGGAATCATCCACACGTTTTTCAAAATGAACATTTCTGATAATTTACTCATCCCCATCTAATCCAAGATGTTCACGTCTTTCTTGAGGAAAACATTCCAGGATTTTTCTCCACACAATGGACTTAAATGGCAACCAACGGTTGAAGGTCCAAATCAATGCAGTTTCAGAGGAAAGGCTCTGCACGATCCCAGCCGAGGAATAGGGTCTTATCTAGACAAACCATCGGCCATTTTTAAAAAACAAAACAAAAACATTTATATACTTTTTAACCTCAAATACACGACTTCTGTGTTCTGCTTCTTCACGATGTATGACGTCATCACATTGAAAGGGTCACAGCCGTGACGTAGGTGGAAGTAAAATGTTAGTGTTAAAATGAATGTGCAAAGACTAAATCAAACGCCCTTTACAAAAATAAAGGTAAAACAACGATGTCAGATGATTTTAAAGTTGGAGGAGAACATGAGATGGAGTTTTTCTGCACTGGGTCGGTACTTCCACCTACATCACGTGACCTTTCCAACGTGATGACGTCATATGGCGTGAAGAATCACAACACCAAAGTCGCGCATTTGTGGTTAAAAATTATATAAATGTTTTTGTTTTGTTTTTTAAAAATGGCCGATGGTTTGTCTAGATAAGACCCTATTCCTCGTCTGGGATCGTGCAGAGCCTCTGAAGCCCTTCCTCTGAAACTGCATTGATTTGGACCTTCAACCGTTGGTTGCCATTTAAGTCCATTATGTGGAGAAAAATCTTGGAACCAATAAGTCAGTTTCTTTCACAAATCATGGGGACCAATTTTTATGATGTGCAGGTTTCAATGTACAATAGAGAACTTACATATAACAGCGATAGATTCACAACCCAATTCCCCAGAGAAACATAGGAAGATAGGGGAAGACAGAACTGTAGAGCACAAAAAGTGTCAAAGTGACAAAGGTTTTACACCAGCTCCACCCCAACACAAAAGTGTGATCATCTTAATTTACAATCCGATTAGATTAGTGCACCACTTGGGGGAGATCACAACGAAGGTCGAAGACAACCAGCCCGTTACCTTCAAAAGACTGACACGTCTTCTAGTGAGCACAGTGAAACCAGCATCCCCTAATGATCAGGTAGCTCAAATGCTGGAAGCTAATGCTAAGAACTGGTCTTTCACCACACAATTGATTTTAGAGCAGCATTACGAGTCCTAGATCGAGAGCACGATTAAAGAAATACAGTGGGGAGATCAAGTATTTGATACATTGCCGATTTTGCAGGGTTTCCTACTTACAAAGCATGTAGAGGTCTGTAATTTTTATCATAGGTACTCTTCAACTGTGAGAGACGGAATCTAAAACAAAAATCCAGAAAATCACATTGTATGATTTTTAAGTAATTAATTTGCATTTTATTGCATGACATAAGTATTTGATCACCTACCAACCAGTAAGAATTCCGGCTCTCACAGACCTGTTTTTCTTTAAGAAGCCCTTCTGTTCTCCACTCATTACCTGTATTAACTGCACCTGTTTGAACTCGTTACCTGTATAAAAGACACCTGTCCACACACTCAATCAAACAGACTCCAACCTCTCCACAATGGCCAAGACCAGAGAGCTGTGTAAGGACATCAGGGATAAAATTGTGGACCTGCACAAGGCTGAGATGGGCTACAGGACAATAGGCAAGCAGCTTGGTGAGAAGGCAACAACTGTTGGCGCAATTATTAGAAAATGGAAGAAGTTCAAGATGACGGTCAATCTCCCTCGGTCTGGGGCACCATGCAAGATCTCACCTCGTGGGGCATCAATGATCATGAGGAAGGTGAAGGATCAGCCCAGAACTACACGGCAGGACCTGGTCAATGACCTGAAGCGAGCTGGGACCACAGTCTCAAAGAAAACCATTAGTAACACACTACGCCATCATGGATTAAGATCCTGCAGCTCCACTCGCCGTGTTTGGAGGAAAAAGAAGGATGAGTACAACACCTAGAACACCATCCCAACCGTGAAGCATGGAGGTGGAAACATCATTCTTTGGGGATGCTTTTCTGCAAAGGGGACAGGACGACTGCACCGTATTGAGGGGAGGATGGATGGGGCCATGTATCGCGAGATCTTGGCCAACAACCTCCTTCCCTCAGTAAGAGCATTGAAGATGGGTCGTGGCTGGGTCTTCCAGCATGACAACGACCCGAAACACACAGCCAGGGCAACTAAGGAGTGGCTCCGTAAGAAGCATCTCAAGGTCCTGGAGTGGCCTAGCCAGTCTCCAGACCTGAACCCAATAGAAAATCTTTGGAGGGAGCTGAAAGTCCGTATTGCCCAGCGACCGCCCCCGAAACCTGAAGGATCTGGAGAAGGTCTGTATGGAGGAGTGGGCCAAAATCCCTGCTGCAGTGTGTGCAAACCTGGTCAAGAACTACAAGAAACATATGATCTCTGTAATTGCAAACAAAGGTTTCTGTACCAAATATTAAGTTCTGCTTTTCTGATGTTTCAAATACAAACCCGATTCCAAAAAAGTTGGGACACTGTACAAATTGTGAATAAAAAAGGAATGCAATAATTTACAAATCTCATAAACTTATATTTTATTCACAATAGAATATAGATAACATATCAAATGTTGAAAGTGAGACATTTTGAAATGTCATGCCAAATATTGGCTCATTTTGGATTTCATGAGAGCTACACATTCCAAAAAAGTTGGGACAGGTAGCAATAAGAGACCGGAAAAGTTAAATGTACATATAAGGAACAGCTGGAGGACCAATTTGCAACTTATTAGGTCAATTGGCAACATGATTGGGTATAAAAAGAGCCTCTCAGAGTGGCAGTGTCTCTCAGAAGTCAAGATGGGCAGAGGATCACCAATTCCCCCAATGCTGCGGCGAAAAATAGTGGAGCAATATCAGAAAGGAGTTTCTCAGAGAAAAATTGCAAAGAGTTTGAAGTTATCATCATCTACAGTGCATAATATCATCCAAAGATTCAGAGAATCTGGAACAATCTCTGTGCGTAAGGGTCAAGGCCGGAAAACCATACTGGATGCCCGTGATCTTCGGGCCCTTAGACGGCACTGCATCACATACAGGAATGCTACTGTAATGGAAATCACAACATGGGCTCAGGAATACTTCCAGAAAACATTGTCGGTGAACACAATCCACCGTGCCATTCGCCGTTGCCGGCTAAAACTCTATAGGTCAAAAAAGAAGCCATATCTAAACATGATCCAGAAGCGCAGGCGTTTTCTCTGGGCCAAGGCTCATTTAAAATGGACTGTGGCAAAGTGGAAAACTGTTCTGTGGTCAGACGAATCAAAATTTGAAGTTCTTTTTGGAAAACTGGGACGCCGTGTCATCCGGACTAAAGAGGACAAGGACAACCCAAGTTGTTATCAGCGCTCAGTTCAGAAGCCTGCATCTCTGATGGTATGGGGTTGCATGAGTGCGTGTGGCATGGGCAGCTTACACATCTGGAAAGGCACCATCAATGCTGAAAGGTATATCCAAGTTCTAGAACAACATATTCTCCCATCCAGACGTCGTCTCTTTCAGGGAAGACCTTGCATTTTCCAACATGACAATGCCAGACCACATACTGCATCAATTACAACATCATGGCTGCATAGAAGAAGGATCCGGGTACTGAAATGGCCAGCCTGCAGTCCAGATCTTTCACCCATAGAAAACATTTGGTTCATCATAAAGAGGAAGATGCGACAAAGAAGACCTGAGACAGTTGAGCAACTAGAAGCCTGTATTAGACAAGAATGGGACAACATTCCTATTCCTAAACTTGAGCAACTTGTCTCCTCAGTCCCCAGACGTTTGCAGACTGTTATAAAAAGAAGAGGGGACGCCACACAGTGGTAAACATGGCCTTGTCCCAACTTTTTTGAGATGTGTTGATGGCATGAAATTTAAAATCAACTTATTTTTCCCTTAAAATGATACATTTTCTCAGTTTAAACATTTGATATGTCATCTATGTTGTATTCTGAATAAAATATTGAAATTTGAAACTTCCACATCATTGCATTCTGTTTTTATTCACAATTTGTACAGTGTCCCAACTTTTTTGGAATCGGGTTTGTACTTATGTCATGCAATAAAATGCTAATTAATTATTTAAAAATCATACAATGTGATTTTCTGGATTTTTGTTTTAGATTCCGTCACTCACAGTTCAAGTGTACCTATGATACAAATTACAGACTTCTACATGCTTTGTAAGTGGGCAAACCTGCAAAATCGGCAGTGTATCAAATACATGTTCTCTCCACTGTAGTACCCTTAGACAATCCTCTGCTTCCCATATCATCCCAGCTATTAAAGTACACAATACTTTATTGTCAGATTATTACGAAATCAATAATTCATTTTTGGAATTTTATCGGTTACTATATTCTTCTGAACAAACCTCTGATTATGAGGACTTTCACAATTTTTTCAAAGATCTTTCATTACCCCGCATCAGTACAGATGCTTTACAATTCGTAGACAGCCCTATTTCATTAGATGAGGTTCACAATGCCATTAATGCAAGGTGGTAAGAGCCCTGGTCCAGCTGGTTTCCGGCTGACTTTTTATAGAAATTTTCTAGACAATTATCTCCTCTTTTACTAAATATATACAATGAATCATTTGATCTAACCTGCCTTCCCCAGTTATTATTCAATTTAGGTCAAGTTATTATACAATGCCCTACTTGCCTCTGTTCATACCAACAATATTTCTTCTGCATATTTCCAGGTTAATCGAGGTACAAGACAGGGTTGCCCCCTCTCACCCCTTTTGTTTGCAGTTGCAACAGAGCCTTTGGCCATTGCCTTGCGCCAAAACACAAGAATAGCTGGTATAATCAGAAGGCGAGAGCATAAAGTCTCTCTGTATGCGGATGACTTGCTTTTATATATTTCTGACCCATCTAAATCCTTGCCCCATATCCTCAATATTTTTGATATGTATGGAAGGCTCTCAGGCTATAAATTGAACTTACAGAAAAGTTAAATGTTTCCTATTAACAATGCTGCCCAGGAGTTCTCTTTCTCTTCCTTCCCATTTAAGGTTTCCCACTTATTTATATACCTTGGCATATGGCATACTTTTCCTAAACTTTTTACTGAAAACTTCCCCTATTTACTGGAGCGAGTTGAACAGGATTTAAAGTGTTGGACCTCACTTCCATTATCAGTTGCAGGTCGAATATGTTCTATCAAAATGAATGTGCTGCCTAAGTTTACCTATTTGTTTCAGTGCCTTCCAGTGTTTATTATTTATATCTCATTTTTTCATAGGCTGGACAGTGCTCTCACCTCATTTATATGGAATGGTAAACCCGCTAGAATGAGTAAAAGTCTTCTACAATGTCCTAAACCACTGGGCGGAATGTCTTTGCCTAATTTTCAATGTTATTTTTGGGCTTCAAATATTCGCCCTATATTGCACTGGCTCTACAAAGATCCCAAGGCTGATGCCCTGTCATGGGTAGCCATTGAGTCTGCCTCATGCTTGCCTTCCTCCCTAGCAGCTTTAGTTTACGCTCCTCTGTCCTTTCCCTGCAGAAAATTTACTAAAAACCTACTTGTAAAATCTACACTTAAAATTTGGAAACAGGTGAGACGTCATTTTGGTTGGCAGATTATGTCCCCTAAATCCCCTATTCATTCTAATCATGTCTTTAGTTCCTCAATAATTAAGTATTTTACATCTTGGCATGCCAATGGTATTAGGGAAATTAAAGACTTATTTTATGAAGGGGCTTTCTGTTCATTTCAGCAGATTTGCGAGAAGTTTAATATCCCTAAGAATAATTTTTTCCCTTACCTCCAAATTCGTGATTTTGTACGTAAAATGTTTCCTCAGTTTCCTGCTCCACCTCCCAGCTCTCCATTTGATCATTTATTGGAGGACCCCCCAGGATGGAAAGGCATTATATCGATACAAATTTTGACCCCACTCTATACATCCCTTTCTCATATAAAAGATTTGTGGGAGGACGACTTAGGTATGGTTATTTCAGATGAGGACTGGGAATTAGTCTTATGCAGGATACACAAGTCCTCAGTCTGCGCAAGACATGGGCTTCTGCAGTGCAAAATTGTGCACCGCGTACACTGGACAAAGTTGAAACTATCCAAGCACTTTCAGCATATAGATCCTGCCTGTGATCGCTGTAGCCTTACCCCAGCCTCTCATGCACATATGTTTTGGTCCTGTACAAAGCTTAGGAGCTTCTGGGCCACTGTTTTTGAGACCATCTCTGGTTTCTTAGGTAGACCGATCTCCCCTTGCCCGTTGATTGCTATTTTTGGAATCACTTCTAAATCATATAATCTTACAAAGGTACAATCTGACTGTATAGCTTTTATCATGCTCTTAGCCAAACAATTAATTTTGCTGAGGTGGAAGGCATTAAACACTCTATAAGAGGCTCGTCCAACCAGTTTAACAAAGCTTGGGACCCTTTTAAGCAATATGTTATGGAACATGTCTTATTGTCTGACCTAGACTAAATCTCATTTCCATCAGTTGTATTCAGTTAAAATTTCTTTTATCATGCAGACTGTACACTTTCATTGTCTTGTTAAGCCACACTTTATATATTTATGTACCTTTTTTCTTTTTTTCCCTATTTGTATTGTTTTCTGTAATATTGTCATAAAACTCATAAAGTTTAAAAAAAAAATAAAAAAAAAAAAATAAAAAAAAAAATAAAGAAAGAAAGCAGAGAGGCAGTAGAATCCAAGTCTGAAGGTAGAGATGTTTTTCCTTCACCAAAGTTAGTGTTGGAAACTGATAAGGAAATGGGTAATGAGGATGGTGAGGATGATGAGAGTGTTCAATCTGACTTCTTGGATGTATCTGATGTCTCGCAAATTACATGTGATCCAGTATATTTGTTGGAAGAAATAAATTATTTCATGGATGAGACTTTTGGAAAACCTGTTGATGTAAGGAATTTTTTTTCTGATTTGAAAAAGTTTGAAACCTCAGCTGTTTACTGGCAGAAGAGGGTTGGGGAAGATGGCTTGAGTCAGAGAAAAAGATTCCGGTTAAAAAAGATACTTTCAAAGCTGAGAAAAGAAAAAAGTCATGCAAAATGTAAATTCAGTAGTTGGACCAAATGAGTTGCACTTCGCATTAAGTCGGGTGCACACTGTGTGATTTTTCAAAGTCCTTTGCGAATGTTGCTTGTCAGATTGTACGAACATGATCCCTGATGTAAGCCATGTTACACTGTAGGATCTCAGTTGTCATTATGTACGACAGTCAGACGCGAAAAACGGACGCAAGCAAGAAGACTCATACGGACTGAGTTTTATGTCATCAATCCGTGACACGTTCGGTAACGGTGAGCCGTATTCACACACATTTACAATGGTAGCTTTCAGCAAACAAAACAAGCTTTGGCGTTAATTTTGATAATGGCTTGTCTTGATAATAAAAAGAAGAAGAAAAAAAATGAAGACGACGTGTGTGGAGCAAGTCATGGCTGGGCAAAAGAGGACGTTATGGTCTACCAATTCTACAGGGCGAACTTGAGGTAACTAGTTGAAACTTTTGGCATTTTGTGCTGCTTTTTTTACATCTGCCCCTTAATATACTTTAAGTAAACTTTACATTGCTCATAGCTTGTTTTTTCAAATAACGACATCCAAAATATCCCCATATGAAAGGTTTGCTATTTTTAGGGATGAATTTGTTCAAATATGTGTGCATTCACACAACGTTTTTCTGTTGTACAGAGTGATGACACACGGGGGTTTAGAGATCTTCTCCGCATGAATGTCCAGGAATTTGACCATCTGCTGGAACTGGTCTATCCCCACATAAAATGGACACACACCTGAGAAGAGCCATTTCTGCCAGGGAGAGGCTCTCTGTTACGCTTAGATTCTTGGCCACAGGTAGGATGACGTAATTTTCAAGTGCATAATGTTATTAAAAATAAAATTTGATGATGCATTTATCACCAGGGGAATCATTTGCCTCACTGAGTTTTCAGTACAGAATGGGAAGAAGCACTGTTTCAAGCATTATTCAAGAGATGTGTGAGGTGTTGTACAATGTGCTTAAGGAAAAGTACCTGAAGGTAAGACATTAGAAGATTTTCGTGGCCGAATGTACAAAACAGTTTACACAAAGACTTTATGAACCCCTCGTAAATTAAGGTATTTCTGCATAATCTGATTAAACTTCAGACATCAAGAAAAACAAAAGCATTAATCATGTCACATTAATTATACTTTAACTGTAATGTAATCATTTAACATATATGCACCAATTATTATGAGCAAGATAAAGCATAAAATAGGCCTGATGTTGATTCATAGATTTATGTGCCAAATTATTACATGTAAACTGTTTCATAGATTAAGAGAAATCATTCTCCTCATGGTGTTTTGTGTCTTTCCAGACTCCAGTGACCGAAACAGAGTGGAGAGAGGTAGCCAAAGGATTCGAGGAAAGGTGGCAGTTTCCACATTGTCTTGGGGCAATAGATGGGAAACATATCACCATCACCATCACCCCCCCTGGGAACAGTGGGAGCACCTTCAGGAACTACAAGTCCCATTTTTCCATCTTGCTAATGGCAGTTGCCAATTCGCAGTACAAATTTTTGTACGTCAATGTTGGCACTCAGGGAAGAGCGTCTGATGGGGGCCTCTTTGCCCACTCTGATCTCCGCGAGGCAATGGACAAAAAGATTTTAAATGTTCCTCCGGCTGAACAACTGGCAGGAACAGATACTGACATGCCTTACATGTTCATTGCAGACGAGGCGTACCCTCCGCACAGATTTAATGAAGCCATATCCATCTAGACACCTTGATCACGACCAGCGCGTTTACAACTACAGGTTGTCACGAGCAAGACGTGTGATTGAAAATGCCTTTGGAATACTGACCAACCCAAGGCGAGTATTCCTCTCTACCATCCATCTGGATCCAGTGGCAGTGACCAAGATTACCCTGGCTGCTCTTACCCTTCACATGCGAGAACATGCCCCAGACACATACATCCCTCAAGCACTTACCGATACAGAACACCACATCATCCCTGGTGGGTGGAGGAATGACACACCTCTCCAATCTGTACCTACATCCCGAGCTAGAAATGGGTCTGCAATTGCTAAAGATCAGAGGGATACTTCCGGTTGACGTGTGGAGAGTAGCTGCAGTTCGCCCGCGCTCCCAGTTTTCATTTTAAAGTTTCTTTTTTGGCCCATCAATGATCTGATAACCCAGTTGATCAGTCAGCTTACTTACATTGTAACGTTCTGGGTGAAAATGGCTTTGAAATCTAAACACAAGAAGGACGAGGTTAAGAAGGACGAAGCACAGGCTAGCGGGAGCTCAACAGGTATTGCCACTCTGGCGACGCTGCTGGAAGAACATATAGCGGAATTGTCTTCAGAGTTTAAATCTGCATTTTCTACCTTGGAGGGGAGGCTGGACACATTACTTACAACGGTGAACGACCACGAACAGAGACTTCTCTCGCTTGAGGCAAACACGGACGCCAGCGGCCTGAGTGTCGGAACCCTGGAGTCGAAGCTCGCAACTTTGGCTGACGAACAAGCTAAACTCAAAGCCAAGGTTATGGATTTAGAAGGGAGGAGCCGCAGAAATAAAATACAAATTTTTGGCCCTCATCCGTCCACTTTCTTTTCGGAGCTCTTAGTGGAAGTTTTTGGCGCGAGCATGTTTTCCTCCCCTCCCAAGTTGGACCGCGCTCATCACGCCCTCACAGCAAAACCGAAGCCGGGGGAGAGACCCAGATCTGTGATTATTCGCTTTCATAAGTTCCAAACCAAGGATTTGGTGATTCACAAAGCCCGCAAGCTAAGAGGAAAAAGCTTCAGTATCGGAGTAATCCGATTTTCATCAATGAAGACTATAGTCCCGAAGTTCTGGAAATGTGTGCCGAATATTGAGCGGTGATGAAGGAGCTGTACCAGCTTGGTTTGAGACCATCTCTTCACTACCCATCCAAACTTTTCATCACAACATTGGACGGTAAGAAGAGGCAGTTGTCGTCAGTTGATGAGGCCGGTGAGTTTCTCAGAGCCCACCGGCGTGAGATGACAGAAACGACGTGAGCAGTACTCGAGTCTATTTTTGACTCTCTTTTTTTCACTAACCAGATGCTGTTTTGGATTTAACTTATTACTGTATCATATAGCATACAGTAACCTGGACATCTGACTTCAAAAATAATTATGCTATATAAGGTTGGTGATCTGGTATCATTTATTGGAGATATTTCGTTATCGTTCAATTCATGCAAGTGTTTTAGAGCACCGTGTGTGGTTTTTTTTTCTGTTCAGATGTTTCGTTTGTTTACCCCTGTACTTCTTTTAGCCGAGTGATGTTTATGTTACAACATTTTATGAATACAGGGTCTGGATTTGTACTGGGCTTTGACTGTTTTTCGTTTTCACTCATCTTGCTAATAGATGATCATAAGACTGACAAGACTAATTTTGTACATCTACTGCCCAGGAGAACTTTTATGTGGACCGTTATCTGTTATATATAATGATGCTTTTGTTGCTGATCAGTTTCTCGTTCATGGGCTAAACTATTTTTTTTTTTCTTTTTGTGGATCCGGGGTCCTTTGTGTAATCATTGATGTATAGCAGGTTCTTTGCGTGGTTCTGGGTTGATATGATATGGATTGCTATTGTCTGCCCTGCTGCTGTGTTTGCGTCTGCTTTGCTTGCTTTTGAATCTCTATTTGATATCATTCCCTGTTGTTTAAACTGCTATATATAACTTACCCATCACCATATATTGTCTAATATTGCCTATCACATTAAATCTGACATCACTAGCTTTTAATCTAAATAACTATCACATGTTAGCATTTCGCTAGCCTGTTAGCCTGCCAGCTGTGCATCCGGGTCTCCTGTCTCCTGTTTTCTGAGTCCATCAAACAACTGTGGTGAGTTGGATTAGTCAACAAACAGGGTAAGCCATGTCATCTTCTCCTGTTACTGTCACTTGCACTGCCTGTTACATGTTTAGCATTACCTTCTCTGTCAGTGAACAGGGCTTCACATGTGATAAATGCAGGGAGATAGTCAGGCTGACGGAGAAGATTTCAGAATTAGAGACACGCATCCAAACTTTATCTAAGTGGTGTCCGCAAAATAACATAGGGTTCATAGACAATTGGAAAAGCTTTTGGGGCAGACCTGACCTGATAAAGGTGCCCTAGATTGAAAATTTGAATTAACCTTGGCATAGTTAAATAACAAGAGTTCAGTACATGGAAATCAAACACCATTGCTTCCTCCTTCATATGTAAATCTCATGCGTGAAAAACACCACGGAAAAATAGGCAAATCTCAACGTAACACAGACTGTGACGCAACAGTCGGGATCATTAATATGTACGTCCCCAACATTTGCATATGCCAGCCCATGTTCAAGGCCAGGCGAAACGGCACAGCCAAATCATCGGAAGTTCTGCAGGTATTGTGAAGAAACAAGCGTCAAGCGAGGATCGCGAAAATGGCAGATCATGGAAATAAATGTTATGTTCCAGGCTGTGCAGGGGATGTGAGGACTTTCCATACCCTTCCCACAGAACAAAACTGTCAGCAGGCATGGTTGATGTTTATCTATAACCGGATACCGCAACAATTTAATTCAAAGTTGTTAGTTTGCTCGGTCCATTTCACCACGGATAGTTTTTCTAACCTGGGACAATATCAAGCAGGCTTCGCTCAGCGTCTGATACTGAAAAAGGGGGCAATTCCAACTATATTCCCGCAAGCAGTAAGTAGTGATTTTACCCACTTCTTGACCCCCTCAGTAGAAATCGCGTTCGGTTGGTTAAATCGCCTCCGAGCTGGAGCGCAGCTGGAAGAAAACAAAACTGGAGGTTTTTCGGATTTCGTGGAAAGATAGCATGATTGCATACAGAAAGGCCGTAAAAACTGCTAGATCTGCTTATTTCTCAACTCTCTTAGAAGAAAACAAACACAACCCTAGGTATTTATTCGATACAGTGGCTAAATTAACCAAAGCTTCACCTTCTGATGTTTGTAAACAGCACAGCAGTAATGATTTTATGAACTTCTTTACTTGTAAGATTGATAATATTAGGAAAAAAATTATAACCATGCAGCCGTCTACTACAGTATCACATCAGACAGTGCATTGTAGTGTCACTGAGGAGAAATTCCACTCATTCACTGCTATAGGAGAAGAAGAATTGGCTAAACTCGTTAAATCATCAAAATCAACAACATGTATGCTCAACCCCATACCGACTAAACTACTAAAAGAGATGCTTCCAGAGGTCATAGATCCTCTCCTTAATATCATTAATTCATCCTTGACATTAGGATATGTACCGAAAACTTTTAAGTTGGCTATTATTAAACCACTTATTAAAAAACCGCAACTTGATCCTACAAAATTAGTCAATTACAGGCCAATCTCAAATCTACCCTTTCTGTCAAAAATACTAGAAAAGGCAGTGTCCTCACAATTATGTTCCTTTTTAGAAAGAAATGGTATCTGTGAGGATTTCCAGTCAGGATTGAGACTGCTGAGACTGCTCTCATTAGAGTTACAAATGATTTACTCTTATCATCCGATCGTGGTTGTATCTCTCTGTTAGTGTTACTCGATCTTAGCGCTGCATTCGATACTATCGACCACAACATTCTTTTGAATAGACTCGAAAATTATGTTGGCATTAGTGGAATTTCATTGGCATGGTTTAAATCATACTTATCTGACCGTTATCAGTTTGTAGCAGTAAATGAAGAGATGTCACACCGAACACAAGTTCAGTATGGAGTACCGCAGGGCTCAGTGCTAGGACCGTTGCTTTTCACCCTGTACATGCTACCACTGGGAGATATTATTAGGAAGCATGGCGTTAATTTTCATTGTTATGCTGACGATACTCAGCTCTATATTTCTTCATGCCCTGACGAAACTTACCAATTCACAAGATTAACAGAATGCATAGCTGATATAAAACATTGGATGACTAGTAATTTCCTGCAACTTAATTCAGAAAAAACTGAATTTTTAATCATTGGACAAAAATACTCCACAAGTAGTAACCTAGAATACTGTCTAACACTCGATGGCTGCTCTGTCAAGTCCTCGTCGTCAGTTAGGAACCTGGGTGTGCTCTTTGATACCAATCTCTCATTTGAAAGCCACGTTTCTAGCATCTGTAAAACTGCGTTCTACCATCTTAAAAATATATCTAAATTACGGCACATGCTTTCAATGCAAAATGCTGAACAGTTAGTTAATGCGTTCATGACCTCAAGGCTAGATTATTGTAATGCTCTACTGGGTGGTTGCCCTGCTCGCTTAATAAATAAACTGCAGCTTGTCCAAAACGCAGCAGCTAGAGTTCTTACTAGAACCAGGAAGTATGACCATATTAGCCCGGTTCTGGCAACACTGCATTGGCTCCCTATTAAACATTGCATACATTTTAAAATCTTGCTAATTACTTACAAAGCACTAAATGGTTTAGCTCCCCAGTACTTGAGCGAGCTCTTAACGCATTATACTCCAACACGTCTATTGCGGTCTCAAAATTCTGGCCAGTTGATAATATCTAGAATATCAAAATCAACTGCAGGCGGTCGATCCTTTTCCTATTTAGCACCTAAACTCTGGAACAGTCTTCCTAGCATTGTTCGGGAAGCAGACACACTCTGTCAGTTTAAATCTAGACTAAAAACACATCTCTTTACTATGGCATACACATAAAACATTTTTAATTTCTGTTATTCAAATCAGTTAAATGATTGTTTTAGGCTGCATTAACTAGGTCAGCCGGAACCGGGAACACTTCCAATAACACCTGATGTACTCGTTACATCATAAGAAGAATGGCATCTACGCTAATGTTAGTCTCTCTGTTTATCCCGAGGTTTACTGCAGTCGGCCGGATCCGGGCCGTATCCAGACCAGATGGTGGCCCTTAGCCTGGACATGACGAACGCATCCCTGAAGTGTCTGTAGAGACAATAGTGTTAATTAAACTCCCCCCTGTAAATGCCGCATCGACACGACATCCTCATTAAACCCGTCCCCGGCGTGACGACTCCAATCTTTCAAATAATCCTACGAATAACTATTGATCTAATATGACTTCTGACCTGTAATGTTGCCAGAATCATAATCATACACTATTTGTTCGTCGGCCAGAGGAGAACTGGCACCCCGACTGAGCCTGGTTTCTCCCAAGGTTTTTTTCTCCATTCTGGCCCTGAAGGAGTTTTGGTTCCTTGCCACCGTCGCCTTTGGCTTGCTCAGTTGGGGACACTTAAATTTCAACTATATTACTGATCTGCCCGCATTGACACTATATGATAATTGAAATGAGCTGATGACATCACCGTTTTCACCAGAGCGGCTGTACAGCCGAATCAGATTCCGTTGCATTATTTTCCTGTTACCACTGTGAAGCTGCTTTGAAACAATTGCCATTGTAAAAAGCGCTATATAAATAAAGGTGATTTGATTTGATTTGAAGAGTAAGTTGTTCCCTGCAAATTTTGTTTCTAATTTTGTCCCCTTACTTAAAAACTGTGAATCTGACATGGAACGCTGGGCTAACCTCCCTCTTTCTCTTGCTGGGTGTACAAGCCTGATCAAGATGACTGTTCTTCCAAAGTTTTGTACTTATTTCAACATATTCCAATTTACCTTAAGAAAAAGTTTTTTTTATGGACTTGGACAAACAAATCATTTCCTTTTTATGGGGAAATAGGCCAGCTCGAATTAGGAAAGCAATTTTACAGTTCCCTAAAAATAAGGGTGGTTTTGCACTCCCCAATTTTTTTGCACTATTATTGGGCTTGCAATATCCAGAAAATGTTAGACTGGAGGAACAGTCCGGATTCTGAACTTCCTTGCTGGGCCTACCGGGAACAGTCCTCAGCGCGCCTCTCTTTACACTCTATCATATGCTCTCAACTACCAATACCTGCCAACGTCAGTTCAAATTTAGTAGTATCTCACTCAGTTAAGATATGGACTCAATTTAGAAAGCACACTGGTTTGCATAGGTCCTCTCCCCTCTCTCTGATTTTCAAAAAACACTGTTTTGCACCATCTAATATGGATGAGGTGTTTCGAATACGGTTTGATAAAGGCATAAGGACCACTGATGAAGGATTCTCATCCTTTACAGTTTCTTACAATCGCTATGACACTTTTTTCAATACTTTTAACAAATTTCCTAAACTCTTAACACAGTTAGCACAACATCTGTCTTTGTAGGCTATACAATTAACACATTTATTGTTGCTTTGACACAAAATGCATATAGTTAACACACATTTAAAATGCTTGAACTTTTACACACAAGCTCAACCAAGACCAAAACAATGCATTTTTACTGCCAAATGTACCAGTGCTTTAACACTCTATGTCAGAACAGATAACACCATGTTCTAAACCTAACCTTATAGGCTAAAGTCAAGGTAAACAGCTGTTCATATTGTGAACTGAAACACAAATATATCCCCTGTATTTTATTCCATTGCTACTGAGAAACAGCTGATTGAAGTTATGCAAATATATAAATCACAACTGATTCCCATCTATGAATTGCTCAGGTGTTGATGTTCTTTCAATCACATGACCATATGGTATACAGTAAAAGAGCCTCTTTGGGCTGATCTTCTGTGAAAAAGGAACAATATAGAGCAAAGTAAGAAAAATGCCTGCATGAGGGAGATGATGAGTGCCAGGACAAGGGAAAGGAGTGGGACAAGGACAAGGGAGAGGAAGATGAGTACCAGGACAAGGGAGAGGATTGGGACAAGGGCAAGGGAGAGGAAGATGAGTACCAGGACAAGGGAGAGGAGTGGGACAAGGGCAAGGGAGAGGAAGATGAGTACCAGGACAAGGGAGAGAAGTGGGACAAGGGCAAGGGAGAGGAAGATGATGAGTACCAGGACAAGGGAGAGGATTGGGACAAGGGCAAGGGAGAGGAAGATGATGAGTACCAGGACAAGGGAGAGGAGTGGGACAAGGGCAAGGGAGAGGAAGATGAGTACCAGGACAAGGGAGAGGAGTGGGACAAGGGCAAGGGAGAGGAAGATGAGTACCAGGACAAGGGAGAGGAGTGGGACAAGGGCAAGGGAGAGGAAGATGAGTACCAGGACAAGGGAGAGGAGTGGGACAAGGGCAAGGGAGAGACTGAGGAGTTAGAATGCATGGTGGCGCTCAAAGAAGGGCCAGAATTAGGGTAACTGATGAAATAAGAGCTACTATCATAGACCATGTCATAAACCACAGGATATTATACAGAGAGGCTGGTGAACGAGTACAGCCAAATCTCAGCGGGACACAGTGGCATCCATTATCCAGAATTTTCGAGAAGCCAACAGGTAGGATATTGTATAAGGGCTTCTCCTACTGTAAAGTGTAAATACTTTCACCATGTATTACAGTGACTGTATGCCTCTGGTCTCTAATATGTAACTGTATTTTGTCTATCTAAGGATTCAACACCTCCCTCAGGGGGCAGAGGAAAGCTCCTGAATGAAGAACAGGAACTTGCTATTGTCAACATGGTGATTGCTGATAATGAAATAAAACTGAAGGGCATAAAGCTACTCTGAGATGGGTCATTCATTTTTTGTTTGTGAATAATTTCTGCAGCAAAAGAAACAAAATGCATGCATTTACTAAACCCAACAAAACAAAAATGTGGAGAGGCTTCAAAAGACACAATCTATGTCTATTGTATAAGGGCAGACCTGACATTAAATTGGAAAAAATCAGACTGTCACTCACTGGTTCTTAAAGGACCTTTGACAAACTGTGGCGCCCCTTCTTAAATTATTTGCTGGCTAACTATCAAGACACTTAAACTGAGCATATTTAATTTTTTTTCGTAAAGAGCTATGTTTGTTAGGATATCATTTTGTGGTGTTGTTTTTCCTCTTATTTTTTATTTATTTATTTTTCATGGGAAGTTGTTGATTGAGGGAGGTTCTTATTGGGATATTGAAGTGTGGAATGATAATTGTATAAAATCAGTGTTGTTACTATCTGCTGATTTGATGTTCCAAGCAGAAAAATCCAATAAAGAAAGGGAAAATAAGATCAGAGGGATCTTCTAAAGGCATATTTTATGTCCCCTGCAGGGTCAGTCCCATGGCAGGAACGCATGTTGTGAACCATCCACACAATTTGCAACCAGTTAAAATTACTGAATAAACAGTTGCATAATGTTTAATCTTGACAGCGTCTTTAATTTTTTTCTTTTTTGAGCAGAGAACAGTTGTCACTCTTTGTAAAATCTCAATTTTATGTATATTCCATTGTTTTTACTGCTACTCAGTGTCAATGCAGTTATTTGAAAAAACAAAAAATGACATTACAAATAAAATTATTTGTTTGAAACAGATTATTTATTGTACTTATTTCCTGAACATTAGAATCAAATTGTAGTTTCAAATTTGAAACTTTGTGCAAACTTGGCAAACACTTGTTTTTAGGTCCATTGAGCAACTGTGTGTAGCTTGATGATGGAGGGGGCTGTTGGTAAGGAGAAACCTGAAAGAGAGGTGGACGTGGAGCTGCATGCTCCACAAAGTGGGAATATGTAGACTGAGTAGGAAGGCCAGGAGGATAAGGTACTTGCTCCCTACACTGTGCAGACATGATCTTGTGCTTCATATAAAACTTGCATAATAAGACGCATTTCACTGGCTACTTGTTTGCCAAAAAATGTCATCTGAATCTTCAAAGTTGCCAAAAGTTATTAGCAAAGAGGCAAAACTACGGACTGCAGCTTTAATCAAGATGTTTATTTAATGCTCATGTTCTGCTCATTTACTTTTTACACTTGGCGAGTTTGAGGTCAGTATGATATATCCCAGACATTTATTGAGTGATTGTAAAAAAATCTACTGAATATCCGTATCCTGAAGATCATGATTTTAAAAGACCAAACTTAAAAATAAAAATCATTAATAAATCGTAGTATGTGCAGACAAGCAGATAAGAACATAATATGATTGTAACGCGCTCAATGACGCGTTAAGCATTTTCCTTAAAAAGGTTTTCTACATGGAAGCAATATGCTTATTATATGTGTTGTGTTTGTAATCTGGACGCTGCCTGTCTGTACACTGTGTGCTTTATGTGTTTACCAATTATGGCGTCTTAAGGCATTAGGTCATTTTAAAAGCATTTTTATTCATTTATTACGTTAAGTGTTGTAGAATGCACCTGGTTGGGCGCGCCCAGTTTTGAGGCGGGGCACAGGCCACTCCTCAGTCTGAATTTGCATAATCAGAGATATAAATAGGCCCAAGTGGTGCTCTAATTTGTTCGAGACAGCCAACTTGGAGTGCCAGGAGAAGACAACGTCTGGAAAAGCAGTGGACAGATGGCCAGTCCAGCCAAAGCGTGAAAAGATGGCGAAGACGTGGTGGAAGGGTTTGTCCATAACGTGTCACGCAGAAAGCAGTCTAGGAACAACTCTTCGTTTTTCACCACCGTTCTGCAAAGTGGCACGCAGGAATACCACAGGGTGGTTGTTTTCGCGATGGAGAAGCAAGCCACCTTCAGTCAGGCGGAAAAGAATGGCAACACAGTCAGGCTGTGGAACGTCAAGCGCAGCATAAGTAAGCAGGCTTAACTGTCTTCAGAGATCTGCCTCGCTGATGGAGTGTGTTGTGGTGAATTGTTGGTGGGCTCGGCTTTATTTGGGGACTTTTGCCTGTTTCTTGTAGGCTTCTCTGATCCAGTCGGCTACGATGTCATATGCTCCCGTGGGACCAGGAAGTGACCAGGCTGCCGTTTCTGCGTTACACGCTGCCGAGCTGGCAACACTGTTGCCAGTAATTTACTGTTAATTGTACAGCTATTCACTGTAATCTACAGTATGTTACTGTAAAAGTACTATGCATTAAATTAAAACTTGAGTTAACTCATTTCATTTGCAGAAACAGACTGACTCAAATTGACCAACTGCCATTCAGATTTATAAACTAGTATTTATAATGTGCTAGTAATGTGAGCACATTATTACTGTGAATTTATTTCACTTGAGTCCACTAAAAAGTATTTTAAATAAAAAGACTTTCACTTGATCAGCAACTACACAGTTACTGACATTAAATAAAGCATCATTCAGCATATCATCAGTGTTTCTGGTCTTCTGCTGGACTGAAGCACAGGCTCTACTCTTCAGCACAATGGTGACACACAAAACTCAATTTTACGGTAAACTACTGGCAACAGTGTTGCCAATATATAACTGTTTTTTTAACTCTCAGTTTATTACTGTTAAAATACATCTCATGGGTGTGTCTTTTTATCTTACACCTTTAACCCTTTCAACCCCACAGGAAAATCCTGTAGTGTCCACACTACAAAGAGTAAAAGTAACATTGACGCAGTGTTGCAGTGAGATAATTAAGTGATTCATTAAGTGATGATTGGGCATTAGTGATGGACACCTGCTGTTAACAAGCAGAATCACTGAAGAGAAGAGGAAGAACAAGAACTACAACTAGCTTCCAGTCATTACACATTATTACACTTATTACTAACCAGTTTGACTTTATTTTTGTCACACGTCTACATAAGTTCTTATTGAGAGTTAACAGAGGTTTAGATATTGATAGTTTATTGAAAATGTTTAGTTTGATGTCACCATTATGGTGATCAGTGTTTGCTTTAGTTGAGCTCTTGACCCTTGACTTTTTAACATCAGTTTTTTCCTCTGGCTGCTTTAACTGTGTTTTTGCAAACCACATTTGTTATGGCAAAAGAAAAAAATATATGCTCATTGAATGCTGATTGTTATGCATTGATGATGATCATCAAATAGTCTCTTGGTTCACTCGTTTCATCCAGTGTTCAATTCTTTATCAAAATTGTTACATTATTAACAGACTTATGTTTTATATTACCACCACTGTGAAACTACAGCAAGAGTTCCAGCAGCAATCAGTTATAATGAAGGATTAAAAAAAAAAAAAGCATGCACAAAAAAAAAAGATATATCAAAAATCAGTACATGAATCTCAACAATGGTGACAATAAAAAAAGTTCATTCAGCTACATAAATTATTCATGCTGCAGTGCATGCTGGGAGTTTTGACCTATGCTGGCGCCCAGCATGATTGTGACATGAAACTTTTGATTGTCACCATTGCTGAGATTCATTTGCTGATTGTTGATGTCTGTGTGTGTCTAAGAGATGCAGAAGTTCAAAATGTTTATGCACGATATGATATTAATATTCTTCAAAATAACTAATGAATGAAGCATTGCTGGATCTCATGCTGTAGAATCACATAGATACTATAATCAATAAATATTAAATTAAAAGACCCATACAAATAAATATTAGACGCAGAAAGAGATCAGATGAGTCCAAGATGATTATTGCATCGTCTCAGCAGCCAAAAACACCTGATTAACTTTTCTCTTGGCTTTTTTTTGCATAACAAATGTGCTTTACAAACTCACTGTCATGGCAGCCAGAGAAAAGCTAATGTTAAAGAGTCAAGAGCCCAACCAAAGCAAACACTGATCACCATAATGGCGACTACAAACTTTATTATGTTCTATAAAACATTATGTTCTGTTGGTTCTCAACAAGAACTTTTGTACAAGTATGAAAGAAATAATGTCAAACTGGTTTTTTAAACTGGTTTCACACTCAGTGTGGCTGAAGTCAGTTGTAGTTGTGTTTCTGCTCGTCTCTTTATTTTCTGTTCTTGTTTCTCTGTCCTTCAGTGATTCTGCTTGTCAGGTGTTCATGTTCATTCACTTCTTTTCATTCACTCTGTCAAGTGGACTATATTAGTGAACTAATGTAGGGAATAGTGAATGAGGGTGTGATTTGGATCACAGCCTCTGAGTGTCGACTTTGAGCGCTACTAACGCACAGTATATTCCTGTAGGCTATTTTCTCAAAAACGACAAATATTACCCAGAATGCATTGTTTCTACGGCATATTACTGTTTTCATGGAAAATAGTATGTTACTGTCAGAATTTGGCCGTTTTTTTACAGCAAGGTTTAACAGTGTAGGTTGCCACAATGCCGTGCACGCATGTTTCATAGTGGTGTAAAGAGGCTGGAGACGCTGGAGAGGCTCATACTCTGGGGTGCCCTTTTTCCTGTCTTTTTCAATGTCATGTTCTGGATTCCTCATGTGAACAGTTCTGCTTATTGCCATGAACCGGTCTCTGGTCATGACAGAAGCAGGAAAGTGTACACTTAGCTGCGACCCCTTCCTCCAGTAGTCTCTAACTCTTGTACTCTTTAACTCTCATATACATCATAAGGCCCACATACACCAGGGATGTCGCAGGCTTCAGCTCTTCCCAAACAAACTTCTTCACCTTAGCATGCTCTTTTTCAGCATTCAAATTGGTGTTGTGACAGATTATCTTGACCGCTTTGTCACTAAAAAACTGTCTGAAAATTTGTGCAGGAGAGTATGTCGAACCCACAAAACCCTGTAATCCAGGGGTTCTTTTTGGGAAAAAGGATGGAAGCTGCTGGACATTGTCTGCTACCTCAGGTCCATTCCACCTAGGCTCCTCTGGGCCATGTTGCTCTGTTGTGTCTCCCGGTCCCCTTTCTGCTTCACCGTCTCTTCCTCTCTCTCTCTCCCTCTGCCTCTTCCAGTCAGGGGGGCTGGTATGGAGGAAGGATTTGGTGTGGCCCTCGGTCTCCTCTGCTGACAGTCCGGACCCTCCTGGACACATCCTTCGGCGCCATTGTCTGCAGGAAGCATGCTGATGGGAACTGTAGGCAGTGCATCTCCACTCTCATCCTCTCGACTGCAATAAAAAGGGAAGAATACATACTTTATATAAAATACATAATAACTGTATATCTGTATGTAACATATCTATAAAAAAGGCATTCATTCTATCTATTGTGCATTATTATTATTATTATTATTATTATTATTATTATATTCAATTGTATTGCCTATATTTGTATTGTATTTAATTTGTTTTTATTGCCATGGCTGTACTTTTTCTGTACTGGAAGCTCCTGACACTAAGAAAAAGTTGTATATTGTGTGTCAACATGTTTGCAATAAAGCACATTCTGATTTTGATTATTGCTCCAGTGGGTTTGTCATCCTACCTCATTTTCACACACACAGACTTCTAAACTGTTGATTTGACACTAACTTATCCCCCTGCTAAGATTACAGGCAAATTTGATGGTATGAGCAACTCGTTTTTTTATGCAATGCATCTAAAATAAAAGACCTTGACAAACTACAAAAAGTTTTAATCCTGACAAAGTAATACACATCCAACGCAATGCTTGTGTGTAAAAAAAACAACTTTTTTTTACTGAATCGCATAACAAGCTTATAGTCAAAGCACACAATAAATGATACCCAAACTGCACAGTAAGAAAGTAAGATAGATTACTCACTTATTATCTTCAAACGGATCGATTCCTTGGCTGTACTCCTCCGCACTGCACCACGAATCTGCGTCAGAATCGGAAGACTCCACCAGATCATCGCCTAGCGACTCTTTTGAAAAAATCAATTCCAACACGTCCTCCGATGTGTACCACTGTTGTGACATAATTTTTTGATTTGCCAATAAGCTTTATCAACTTTTGTGTGCTGTGTTCTGTGAGAGAGTGCATTTATTGCGTTTATTTCGGTTTATTTTTATGCATGCAAGTACACACCCACTTTCACTTTGTGTTTTTTTTTTTTTTCAGAGAAACGTTTGGTTAGACTGGGTAAACCCAGCCTGATCTGCCAGCGATTTGATTTCGCCCTGCAGCTCAGGCTGGAAACCTGTACATTCATTTATCCTGCTTCTGTTACACATTTGCGGGAACCAATCACAGACTGGCTTATCCACCTGGCGCGCTATTGGCGGGTTTAACACAATGACGGATAGAGAAGCGATGGATCGATGCCCGTTGATCACGTCTCTTGTGGTCTGATTGGTTGAAGGACTATCCAATTGCGTACAGTCTTTTGAATTATGCTCGTTTATCAGCCTCTTGTGCAGTAGAAAATACAGAGCAGACTCCCAGACTAATGTTCAATCTTAAAAGATTAAGCTTGGTCTGGTGATAGCCAGACAAGGGATTGGTGGTTCAAAAGACCAAACACTATGTTTATTGGTTGAGTTGATGACGGTTTCAATGAATCTGAGCACAGGACGAATCAATGCTGCAGATTTTGATGACGCATCCACGCCCAGTACGGAGCCTCTGAATGATCAATTGCGAGAAATGTGATACTTCTGAAAAGCTGAGATTCTCCTCTTTACGGTGCATTTTACAGCATACAGATTGGATTAGCGGTTCAAAAGTCATTAAACATTTTAGAACAATAGTTATTTTTATTATTTATAGTCTCGGTCTTTAAGGGTTAAACACCAACGCCGACATCTTTTTCTGCAGCTCGGCGCGTCTTTTCGAGTTGAAAAAAGTTAGACTTTTCTGATAAAAACGCCCTACGTCAAGCGCCTTTTTGACAGCTGACCAATGACAAGCGAGTAGCGAGACCTGACTTGTTTCCATAACAACAAGAAAAATGGAGATGGTGCCGGTAGATCGACTTAACAGCAGTAGCAGGTCTTTAAACTGACTTTTGTTAAGTCTAAAATATGCCGCAAAACGCGCATCATCCAAATGGAGCTCCAGGAATAAATTATTGTAATATATTGTAAACTATATTGTTTTGCACCCACAAACACAAACGTCGTTGTGAACCAACATTCTCCTCCCCGTTAACTTCAAAAGCCAACGCAAGAGCCAACTTTCTCTTTCTCGACATTTTGTATCTCTGCACCACACAGCACTCTTGTTGCAGCTGTTGTTATAGCAACAAAAGACGCCCTCGGCTGCTATTTGGAACCAAACGCTGCCAACTTTTTTTTTTTACTAAAAGAGCGCTCGTCAACTTTTTCATGTCAAAAAAGATGTTGTGATTACATTGTGATTGCACATAGGTGTATCACATTAGGAATGTGTTCGTAATAAATTATGTTCTATTAAAGTTCAGATAATTAAACATGAGTGGAGCGCGTTTAGTTAATCAACTCAATCAACGAAATAAGAGGTAGGCAGGTCATTTTACTAAAGCTGTTGATGGAGTGGGAGTTGTGGAGTACAAGTTGACGGGCACATGAAGCAGATAAAAACAGCGTCATCGTCCCCACCGATTTTAGGTTAGTTTGATTATAAACTTGATGGATGTATATTGCTTTTTATGTTTGAACAAACTCTAGCCTATATATTAGCTTAAGGCGTGGGCGATAACCCGGCTGAAATATTTCAATCGTGTAGCGCCGTCATCATGTAAGCTTATCATTTAAACGCTTTTAAGCATTGTTTTTAAACCATTCAGACACACTAAGCAGCGAGGGAGAATTCATTTAGGTAAATGTGTGTTAAGTTAAGCCTGATACGCGCGGCGCGCACCTCGTACAGCGCCTGACTAAACTTGAGTTCTATTTCGTGCCTTGTGCTTGAACGTTCAAATACACAGTGTCAAAATCCCCATCTTTGCGGGTGTCCTCGTAAACTTAGTCATTTGTGTCTTAAATAAACGTTAACAGTTTAAGATAAAGTATGTGTAGTAGTAAGCTATGAGATCCTGGTATTAATGAGGTCTTAAAGGCATAGTTCACCCCAAAATGAAAAATCTATCATTTACTCACCCTTAAGTTGTTCCCCATTGACTCCTATACTAGCCTATATTTTTTTTATACTATGAAAGTCAGTGGGGTCCAGCAACTGTTTGGTTACCAATATACTTCAAAATATCTTATTTTGTGTTTAAAGGTGTCATGAACTGGCTTTTTTTATTTTTGTATACTGTTGTCTGAGGTCAACTTATTAGGTTCGTGTGGTTTTTACATTCAAAAACATCATAATTAATAAGTAATAGGCTATTTTCTACCCCGGTTTTGAGCCTCTCTCCTGGAACGCTCGGTTTTTATGGGCGTGCCGCACTGAAGACTTGGAAGTAAACGCCCACTGCTATGATTGGTTAACAGTATTGCATTTTATAATTAGTTTCGACTCCCCCGTCAGTACACGTGGGGAATTGTTTTGAAAACGTCCAATGTGGAAAAATGGCAACCAGAATGATTCGCCCATACATGTTCGACCC
Source organism: Coreius guichenoti (assembly GCA_039654105.1). Classification (NCBI taxonomy): domain Eukaryota; kingdom Metazoa; phylum Chordata; class Actinopteri; order Cypriniformes; family Gobionidae; genus Coreius; species Coreius guichenoti. Next base: position 40,042,407 of record CM077178.1, read on the forward strand.
AGAGTCTGATCCCGAATCGCAGGACAATGAACCAACAACACCTCAAATACAAAGGATACTCCAGCCTGTGTCAGCTTGGTAAGTTATCCTTAATTAGGTTTATTTGTAATGTATATTTTAGGTTTTTCTAATCTTTTAACTGTCTGTTTGACAAGCTACATCCTTCATAGTTGGACCCTTCTGTGACTGATTAGACACGTACACATAATCAGTAGATATCAAATGATCTGTAACAATGCAATACTATCACATATAAAAAACATGTTTTACTCACATAAGTGTGTTGCACCATTCCTGTCGGATCCAATATAGAAGGCACAGCATTGTGTTTTAATCTCAATATGTCTGCAAATCCAGTCTCGACCTGTATCTTGTTTACAAACGATTCCGCGGTGAAATGAAGCGAACAAGCGTGCAATGTCTTACGCATGTGAGCTGGACCTTCATTAAAAATAAAGTTCAACCACACATTCCTAATATTAGAATCCGAAGGAAGCTTATGCAGCGACTGTGTTCTTCCACAACCAGGCACAGCGCAATATCTTGCTATCTTGCTATCTGCATGTTTATTGCTCGGTAGCGCGATCCGTTTAGCTCCACGAGTCGGTGGGCGGGGCTACAGAATCAGGCGTACATATTCTTCTGTTGAGGCGGTGTTTCACCACACGCTGACGTCAAGGGTTGGCCTATTCTGAGATTGAGCGTTTGCTGGGCCGGGTATCAATAAAAGCTTTTCTTTGACTAACAAGGAAGTTTTCAGCTCTGAAACTTACAGGATATTCTTATATCACGATTAACTTTTATATATTAAAGGCTGAATGAAAAGTTGATTTCTCAATTCATGACCCCTTTAACAGAAGAAATAAATTCATACATGTTTAGAACAATTTGAGGCAAAGTAAATGACAGAATTTTACTGAAATTGGAGACAAGAATTATGATTTCAGTGCATCAAAAATTTTGATATGTAAAAAAAAATCTTATTTAAAGCAAAAGTAACTATATTGTGATATATATATTATTATTGTGACGGGGGGCCCTGCAGTAACGCATAGCCCCGGGGCCCAGTGAGGTCTTAAGGCAGCCCTGCCTCCACCACCCCATTTCCTCGCCTCGATTTAATAATCTATTATTGGCCATCAACACAATCCATAATGCAATGCAATCAGGGGCGGACTGGGGCTAAAAAGTGGCCCTGGACTTTCTGGCACAGAGCGGCCATCACAACCGGTCCACCACAAATCACACCATAAACCCACCAGTTCATTCTGCTTAGAGCAATTTTTAACACCACTTACTAACATAAAAATATTCAGAAATATAAATGCTATTTAAATGTCTTAATTGAAATGCTTATTAACATTAATGAATGACTGGCATACTTACAACTAATTTGCACAGCTCTTTTACATAGAGGGACAGTTTAATCACTAAATTTCAATACCATAAAATCAGTCCATAACACAATGCTCTGGTATGGTCTAGAACGCCAGATTTACTAACCTCTTGGCGTTAAAACACTACTGTCAGGATTCACTAAAGACACGCAGTGATATATTAGCGCTGTAAAGGCGTGGACGGTTATTTTTGCAGCTGATCTTATTGCATATGCATTTGTAGGAGTTTCCCTTTCAGGTGCAAAATTCATGGGAGGAGAGTATTTAAATGAATCATGTGAGGTGATTTACTAAGGTTTGTGCTAGTCAATTTACTGGTGTTTGCCCATTATTTACCACCCCCAAAAAAAGCACGTTTTAAACCAGACGCTAACGGGTAGATTGTGTTGGTCATTATGGAAATGATCCAGCTGCGTCTGCATTCATTAATATGCAGAACTGTCCACTCCCATCAGCTTTTCTGGAATTGCGCTCTCACGCTAATGTTGCCCTGGGGTAAATCTGGCCCTTAGAATGAAGTGCAGAATGTGGACTGTTTTTATGGAGCCTTTCTATAGTGCATGTCCTTTCAGGAGCTTGACATCTCCTGTTATTTTTTTGGAATAGAGCTCCAATTGTGGAGAAGAGTGTAACAATTCTTATGATGATGAAAAATACAGTAAAACAGAAGTATTGTGAAATATTATAATTTACAAATTAAAATAAAATGACAATAATTAACCAGCAAATCATCATATTAGAATAATTTCTGAAGGATCATATGACTGAAAATTCAACTTTGATCACAGAAATAAATTACATTTTAAAATATTTTATAATGCAAAACAGTTATTTTAAAATGTAATGAATCAAAAGTGTTTTACTGTATTTTTACTGTAAATAAATTCAGCCATAACAAAACGTGTGTTCGCATATTACATTTCCCTCTTCAAATTTTCTCTCGGGTGGAGGATACCACTAATTCATGCTGTGATTTTGGCGAGGTGTTAATGATCGCTCTACTTGCTGTAAACATATAAATGCTGCGGTGAGCCCTGTGTGTAATGCTGCACTGCTGGAGGATGACGCCAATGGAAGAATAAGGAGAGAGAGTCTTCAGGGATCATGATGATGACTGGCTAATAATCTCTACAGCTGTGCTCTTCGATCTGTGTGCTGAACTGGGTCCAGTGTTGGACGCTGCAACCATGCCATCCTGGTCTAAATACAGGTCCTCACCACTCCTGGCAACCGGCTGTTTCCAGCAGGAACTGGCAGACAGGGAAATGTTTATAAATATTATATATAATCTTCAACTTTCTCACTAAGACCTTCTTTGGATATAATATAATTCTATTGAATGTCATCCTATAGGTCTGGTATATCACAGCCATCCCTGAGTGCCATAATGCCTGCCGTTTTGGATGATATTATTAATATGTGACCCTGGACCACAAAACCAGCCATAAGTTGCACATGTATATTTGTGGCAATAGCCAACATTACATTGTATTAGGGGTATAACGGTACAGGGCTTCCGGTACGGTGCACGTGTGTACTGAATGCAATCTTTAACAGTTAACAGTCGGCTTGTTTTATGCATGGAACATACTTCAAATCCGACTTCCCACACGAACATATTAAGTATTCTGTCCATTTTATCACAAAATTCAAACGACAGATGCCGTTTTGACGCTCTTTAATGTGATGTGACTGATCACTGTATAGGCGAGTGAACGCGACCGTCATAGTCAAAGAATAAACATGAATGAACATCTGAAGGTATGTTGAGGACATATTACAACTCACTGAAACGCATCATATGTGGTGTAATCCCTCAATCAGTGTTTCAATGATGGAAAGACGTCAATAAAACAGCTTGAGAACAATGTCACGTAGCATCAGATTTCCCTCAGAAGTCATTCAGTGTCCACAGCTGTGAGTTCACTAGAGAAATCAACTCTTTCACTGAATATATGCACTATATTAGCCTATATATTCATTATATTCTACTGAACCTGTTAGTGATGACTTGATTATTTAATGTATGTTTAAATAAATCTGTCATGACAGCCACTGTGTATAAATGATTATATTTCAACAATGCACTGGAGTAAAAACATACTTTTATAATTAGATTTAGAAGTTAAATACAAATTGGTAAAAGAGTAGAAAGATGTGGTATTGTAAAGCAGGGTGAACTCAAAAACAAAAGGGAACTGGATCCAAATGCAAAATAGTTTAATAACAAAATAAACATAACAAAACCACAGAGATCAGAGAACCAAGGAACAGATAACAGAATGAGTGGCACCAAACGTACATCCATGTAGGACAAGACCTTACAAAGAACACAGGAAACACAGGGGTTTAAATACACGGGCAAACAAGCTTAACAAATTAACAAGACACACCTGGGGAGACTAATAAACATGAAGTACTACAAAGAACTACAAAACATGGCACAAGACAGGGAAACACAGGCTGGGATCATGACAGGTATAGCTTCAGATCGGACCACTTTTTCTTCAGTTCTGCAACCGTCCGTTCTGTCCCACTGACACGTGCACTTCTTCTTTTTATTAGTAATCCCGCTGCTGTGGCCACCAAATAACATTGTTTTCCTCCCCTACAAGTGTGTCTATCTAAAGCCCTATTCGCATGAGATTAGTATTATCTGGGGACCTTGTGTGATTTCGAAATTACCCCCCCCCCCACATCTGAATTTCGCGTGGCGCATTCACACGGGATAAGCAAAGCCTGTGATTTTACTCGAATTTACTGACTTGTCTCCTTGATATGATGTCAAGACTTGGAAATGTTTTGTCTTTACGGATATAGCTGTATGATATATCATAAACAGAAGAATGTTCCTTACCGCATGCTGCTATTATCTCGGCTTGCTGCGATAGTCTGCGCTACACCGGTTACATCACTTTCCCACCATCGTTTTGATTTTTTACAGTAATAAAAATCATTTAGTTCAGTTAGAGAACAGATACTACAATTAAAAACTGAACTGAGCACAGGCCAGCAGCAGGAGTCAGATCTCATTCATCACGAGAGTGAGGAGCTGACAATATGACGGCGGAAGATTTGGTTTCAAAGCGAAATGTAAAAGTGCCCATTTAAGCGAGCTTATCAATGCACTGTTCTGTTGTTGTGTTATTCATTAAGAATAATATTGAACACCATTCAAGCAATTTGCTCCGAAATTGGCGCTAATTCTAAAGTGAAAGTATAATTTGCACGGTGCGGGTTATGAATGCAGCCTCCATTCTTCGCAAAAGATGGATAAAAATGCGCACAGGAAACAAAACCTTGCAAAAATTATATATGACCTGCCTAATCCTGGCCAAATCACAGAGATGCCGATTCGCACAGGACTAATATTATCACAGGACCTCGGTGTTATGTGGTAGGTCATTTGCGGGGGAATTTTTACTTTACAGATTACAGACATGGCCGATTTGCACGGGATTAAGATCACAGACATCCTCCGCAATTATTACAAATCACTAGAGGTACCCATATAATACTAATCCTGTACGAATAGGGCTTTAGTGTCTGAGAAGTTCGGTTTCTTTGTTCTTTCTCACCTGTCACCATTATTCACCGTAACAAAAGAACAATTGCATGCCAGGCTCATTAATATACGGATCAGCATTTATGAGGTGCTTTGCATTGACTTTTTATGTGTACAGGGCGGGATATGAGGCTGATTAATGTACGCACACTTGCAGGTGACACACTCAAAAATAATCAAAACATTCTAAATTAACTTCATTAATCAATTAAATCAATGCATGCCATAAAAAGTGCTCAAACAACGGTGTAAGACTGAATGTGTTTAATTTATTTAAAAGTGCAACAAGTAGACTGCCATGCTTCATTCAGTCTTTGGGTTGATATCACTGCAGAGTCCATAGGAAGGTAGGGGATGGTGGTGAGGGGGATAAAGGGTGGGAATGTAGAGATGAGGAAGAGCAGAGGAGGTAACAGTGTTATGGCTACAGGTGTTACGCAAAGATGAACATAAAAACTCAACATTAGCCATGATGGTCAGGGCTATATTTAGGCTTAACAAAATGGGCCCTAAAGGCCAAATTCAAAAGCAGAGATACTTTCAACTGTAAGCAATTGGATGTGGTCTTTAAGGCAGGTACTTAAAAACAAATAATTTCCCCTAGGTGTGAAATGAACATCTTTCAAAAATAGCCCAGGACTGTCATGTCTAATGTGAAGGTGCTCAATTATGGCATCATTTAAAGCTAAGAACAAATGTAGCCATAACACTGTTAACAGATTTCCTAGCCTTGTCAACGTTCACCGGATTCACACCAGCCTTCCACCGGCACCTCTGGGTCACAGCCGACAACATGATCTTCATGCTAGCGTGCCGGAGTTTAACCCCTAGAAAATGGCACAGTTTTGGGGCCCTTTAGAAGTTTTGATATGTTCTGACCATTTGTGCTTTTTTCAGTTGCTTATAGACACATTCATGGCAAAAGTGTCATTACACTGTATTCAGCACAAACTGGGCTACCATAATATGTGAGCAACATGTATGTACATTATTTTTGAGAGAATAACGTTTATGCGTGGTTTTTGAAAAAACAAAAAATGTAAGGCACTCAAATAAGGCCACAAAACACACAATAGATATGTGTCCACAAGACTTTTGACTAATGGGTGTTGTTGCCTAGAGTTTTTGCTTCAAACTGATGTGAGAATCATTGTGCCTGCTCATTCACATAAAACAATATATTGATTTACATTTTGTAAGACACGTTTTCTTGACAGAGCACGTATGTGAAGGGGTGTGAATGATCATGAATAATGCTGTGATTCACGCCTGAGAGAACAAAAGAACCACATAATGAATGAGCTTTTGAGTCAGGAATGTGAGAGGGAGCTAAGGAACAAGACAAAAGAAATATATTTTTTGTAGTTTATTTAGAATATAGTTAACAATATAAAGTGAGAGCAAAAGGCACATTACAAAGGCCTATTATATTTTAAATTATCAAAAGATTTGACTACTATTTTTAATGTTTTTGAAAGAGGTCTCATGTTAAAAAAAACAGTAATATTGTGACATTGAACACAATTCAGTATTCAGTAAATACAAATAACTGAATAATTGGTCATGATGAATGTTATAAGTAAAATATTTGGGGTTTAAAACAACATAATGCAATGCAATTATGATGTCAAAGAGCATAGTATTAATTAAAATACTATTTATTAAATCCAGGCAATTGGCTGATGAAACATTAATTAAAATTAAGATACAATTTATACAAAATGAAATTCACTTTAAAGAAAGGCTTTCTACAAAACAAAACTTAATGAAGTGGTCAAAATCATGTCTGACCCACTCCATGTCTCCCGACATATTGCGCATCTTATGATGTGTTCTTTATTACTCGTGCTGTGCACTTTTCATAATCAACATAGATGAAATTAAAAAATAACATTAGGCTATAATATGAAACAAAATATGTTTTAATGGCCACAAGTATTGTACACAAAACGTTTGACTGGTACTGTATTTATAGCATCTGAGCAGAAATTTGGAAACAAAAGCTTTATTGATGTGACACTAGGCTATTTTACAGTAAACACTTCATAATCTGTCCAAAACAGGCCAAAGAAATCTTGTCTAAACAGTCTTACGTCTATGACATTTTATGTTGCAGCAGGATTCATATTTAAACGGTCTTTTGAGGTTTAATATTCACAGACACTAACAGAATAAACTTACCTCACAATCCTCAAATAAACAGCTTTTCTTCTGAGGTAAATTATTCCAGGATTATTCCTTACCGCGTCTCAAAACGATGTAAAGTACATGAATCTCTCTAAACTTGTGTTTTCGAGTTGATGCGGGCGGGGATACTCTCATGGATCACGTCAGTATTAGCCTTTCAAAAGAACGCACGCTCCGTGGGCGTGGCCGCATTAACACTTAAAGGGATAGTTCACCCAAAAATGAAAATTTGATGTTTATCTGCTTACCCCCAGGGCATCCAAGATATAGGTGACTTTGTTTCTTCAGTAGAACACAAATTAAGACTTTTAACTTTAACAGTTGCAGTCTGTCAATCGTATAATGTATGTGAATGGTAACAAAATCTATGAGAGTAAAAAAAAAACATGCACAGACAAATTAAACCCTGCGGCTCATGACGACACATTGATGTCTTAAGACACGAAACGATCGGTTTGTGCAAGAAACCGAACAGTATTTATATCATTTTTTACCTCTAATACACCACTATGTCCAACACCCTTGAGCGCATTATCACTTCCGGTGCATGAGGTCTGTACACGATCTGGCGTAGTTTACGCAAGCGCCGGAAGTGATCACGGGCTCAAGGCTGTTGGACATAGTGGCCTTTTTACTTTAGAGAGTTAAACTGGTGCAGGTCTAATGTAAACCACTCAGAGTACCCTAGCAACCACATACCAACACCTTAGCAACCAGCCCAAGTACCCTAGCAACCGCATAGCAACACCTTAGCAACCTCCCAGATCAACTACAGATGCAGGTCCTCCTTCATGGCATTTACCGGCTGGACACTGCTGACCTCCCCCATATCATTTCCGCTACAGTGGATGAGGAGGACATCCGGTGCTGCTCTCCACCGCAGTCCACCCCAGCCAAACCAGCAGACACGGACGCCTGGCAGACTCTCTGGTCTGTCTGTCACCTATGATCCACACTGTCTATGGAAGGAAAATAAATGAGTTTAATAAATGCTTGAGGTCATGAAAATTAAGAATTTAACTATGAAAGGTAGCTCCGTTTTTTAAGTTGACAATGCTGTCACATGTGGGAGAACATAGATCAAGCGAGCAACACCTCAAAATATAGATGACAGTCTAATTTATTGTTGTCCTTTTAAGACGGACATTGTTATATCAGCTGTCAAATGTCAAGTAGCCAAGACTAGTACTTACAGTTTAATCTGTGTGCAGACGTGCTGGATGTGTCACGAGTGGCCATGATCACCTCAACTGGGCTCACTAAAAGAAAATAAACATCTTGTAAAAAATATAAAGTGCATTTCCTTCTCAAAAGTAATATTCAAGACAGTCTCACAAAGCACTGTCGATAGCAGTGAATCAACATGGTGTGGGGAATTACAATATTTAACGTAAGCCGTTAACACGCTAACTAACGTAAAGTAGTAATAACGTTTGTAACTGTAGCTAATACGAATCTAACCCTAGCTTATAAACGTTATGACAAACGTTATAATCAGGTGACATCCAAATACCATAGACTGTAAAAAAAGATGGACTACGCGCCTTCACTCTATTCCGTTAACGTAAATGAAGCCGCCAGTGTCAAATATGGCGCTCAGGTCGTGAGCGCGAAGTGGAGCCGCGATATCAAGGTCCTGCCCACAGTCCCCCCTAATCAACAACTTTTTGTGAAACAGTTATGGAAATGTAGAGATTAAAGTTACTTATATATTTAAAGTAATCATTACATCACACCCCCATTTTATAGCATCAAATAACTAACTAAAACCAAACTTATTTAAAGAACGAACACTTGAACTAACATCAGCATGATAAAATAAGCCTAAAATAACAGAAATCATCTTTGAAAAAAATGTATTTGAAATGTAATTTGATTGTTTAGTTTGTCTATGTCCCATTACATTTCATGGAGAGGGCGGGGTTTATGAGCTATACTGCATCCAGCCACCTGGGGGCAATCGAGACGCGTCAGCTTCACTTTTCAGGACTCGTGTGGCACACTTGCCAAATACACACTCAGAAATTCAGGTTTATTGATTTGCTTCAAATTATTTGTTTGAGATGCAAGTTATAGCTTGTTTGCAATCATGTGGTTCTGATGACGTGCGAAATTCAGATGGAGGGCAGGAAGTGAAAAACAGAACGGACGAGATGGAGGAAAGTGCGTACTGTGCTGGTTTAGAAAGCTATAAACAGAAAATCACAACATATGTTATGAAGAGGAGCGATTTTTCTACTGAATTGGAAGACTTGCCTGCCATCTAGACGGTTGATATAGAGAATGTGAAGCTGCCGTCACGCCATGTTGAGTTCTGGTCTGGTTTGTTTATATCGCGCTGTCTTTCTGCTAGTGAGTTTAGGTTATTTAGATTTTCTGTCGACTCGTAATTGTGAAAAATGTCACCATTGTAGGTCATTCATGCTGCGACGAGAATTGCCATAGGAACTCACACCATCGTTCAGGTGGAAAACTGGACAATGTAATACACTTTTCCACCTTTTCTACCTGTGAAGCAGGTTGAGGAGGTGATGGTATGACGCTGGATAGCAAATCTAGTTATAATATCACTGATTAAACCCACTGCCGACATTGCTGAGTGTTTTTGAAAGTTCTGTATATAGTTTGCTTTAATAATTAACATTACATGTGCGAGTATGATTCTCACTCGGCTTGTGACTTAGCAGAACTTGCCCACAGCCACTTCAAAACTATTCACAAGCTTTCATGGATTTGATTTTGGTTGTCAATAAATATAATTTTGGAAAAAAAATACAGTGTTGGTGTCTGTCCGCTGAATGTGACCCTCTCCGATTCTCCTGCATGGCCATATGCAAAAGTGAATATTTACAATGACAACAATAAAACTAAACATTTACACCTTTACAACAAAGAAATAGATCGACTTCTGTCAGCTTGTTGAACACATTTTTATTTGGACACATTTCTACCATATAATGATGGCTGAAGCCGCGGCGAGTGCCCAGCACGTGACACGTTTTTACGGTAACCAGATCAACATTGTGAACCGAATTATTCAAAACTTCAGTGAAAACATCAAATGAACATGCAATGCAATAAAATATATTTTCTTCCCTGCAAACGATACCAAGAAGAATGTGATTATTTAACCAAGTCAAAAACAACGGTATCAGCAGCCGCAAAAACGCCATTAAAGGCAACAACTTTTAAAGTTAAAAAACGATAAAAGTTACGTAAACGATAAAAGCTCATTGTGGTTTCTCAGTTTGAGCAACAAATAAACAACGCAAAACATAGGCATTTTGAGTTTGTGTTAGTATGTAGAAAATCGCTTCCTGCCCTCCATCTGCTTTTAGTGCCACAGCAGTGATGTCACGTCCAAACTACCTATTAAGTAACGTTAATAACGTTAATCCTGATTCATGACAACTGTTAACACTTCTGCAAGTTATCTAGTGGTGCAAATGAACGTTACCACGTGTATTAAAAGTGCTGCAGCGTTTTAAACCTTGTGTGGTATATTGGTGTGTTCAAGTCATGTCGTAAAGATCGTATTTACGAGTTGAAAGCACATGAACGCCACCATAATGTCGTGAATACCAGTGGGAAGTTTGGGATTTTCTTTAAGCCCCGATCTTTACCAGTTGGGGGCGTGTCAGTGAGAAACATGATGGAATACCACAATACTTAAAGTTATTTAGCAGTGATATTGTCAGGCTTTTCTATTTAGAGCGATAGCATATAATAACTGTGATAGCATTATAATATAACAATGTGTAACGATAAAGTTTACAGTAGCTTCATAAATTAATTAAAAACATTAAAAAAAGCAAAATACACCTGATGCACATTGCTTGTTCTTCATTTTCTGGAAGTAGATTTTAAGGACCTTGTGTAATTAATTAAGAGAAAGTTACTCTGAACGCACATGACGTCGTAAACACGACTTCCCACCTCGTAAATTTGTTGTTATGGGAAGAAGGAGGCGGAACCGGTGAATGTTCAAACACTTTAATCAAAAATAAACACAAACTGAAAGTAACACACATAATGAAATAGAAACAAAACAAAAAAACATCGGACACTATCCATATTTTTTTACGGTCTATGGTTTGAACACATGATTAACACAACAAATACATTTATTTTCATCAAACCCTTTTATACAAATGATCATTTAAATATTTTCTCACAAAATCCCTGTTTATTTACTGTAAAAGTCACTCACATGTCATCACATATAAAGTGTATTGCACTTGCACTCGACGAGTGACGTCATCCGATATCGTCGTCAGGAAGAGATACGCTCACACGAAAAACATAAGATTATCTTAATAAATAAATGTATTTTCACAACCACGTTTTAAATGATTATCAACATATAATCACATGATTCGTTGTCATTAAAGAAAGATTGGTCATTGAACAAAGCTCACTTTGATCGATTACTGCAGACTGTTTTTTTCTAGAGCTGCGCTATAAGGGGGCGCGCCCATGCGCGTGCACCCATTCAACACACGTGTTTGACAGCACGCGGTCACAGCACTCATTTATCACACAAAGAGTAATTTTCATCTTTTCTAAAAAGATATATTTACACTTTTTTAGTTCAAGTTTGAATGAAGAAAGTATTGTTTTATACAGAAACATCGCGAGTGACTTGAACAAAGAAATGTATTTTACTCTTTATTTTTCAAAATAGTTGTTTATTGTTATTGTATCTGGCCATGTTATTGTTAAATGGAATTTTAATGAATTGTTAAATGAAATATGTTTTTATATTGAAATACAATGAAATTAGTTTATTGAAGTAAAAAGATGTTTGGACTATATCAGTTGTCAGTCATATTTAAATGAATTAAGTCCTTATTATATGTCGTTGGCTGAACTTTACCATAGTCTAATATTACATTAACATTAAAATTATAATATTACATTTTAAATAGGAATGCTTATCAAAACACAAAGAATAAAGAACACAAAACATAACCTTTTCTGCATCAATGAAATCCATAAAGTCAGTCCTGTCACACAGGAAATTATGATGTAAAAATGTAGAATTTGGGGAAATATTGATGAATGAATCTCTTTAACTGTGTAGATGAAGGTGGGGGTATATATCCACTACTCTGTTTTTGTAAAAATCTCCTATGTAAAGGTAGTTCTTTTACAAATGTACGAGTGCCTGGCAGGTATTCTGTGATTTTTGTGAACTACAGTTGGCCGAAAAGTTGCTTATATTGCTTATAGGAATTAGAAAACCATGTTAGATACAATCAGAATCAGGGACACGTGACCAATAAGAAACCTCCTGTTGGTGTTTCGTTATGTCTTAAATGCTCCACATATAGGCTAACACTTTATTCAGGATACAAAGTCACTTAGTGTACCATGAAAATTGAATGCATCTGTTAAAGGTGCAGTGTGTAGTATTTGAGGATCTATTGACAGAAATGCAATATAATATACATAACTATGTTTTCAGTGGAGTATAAAGACCTTACATAATGAACCGTCCATAATGCCGTCATGTTTCTACAGTAGCCCTAAAGGGACAAACTTCACTACAGAGCACTAGTCACTCTCTGCTGTCTTTTTATGCTGTTTTTTTTATTTTATTTTTTTATTTACTTCTAAAAGTACCATATTTTCTATGTAAATTATGCTTATTTTTATGTTATATTTCTTTAACTCCAGTAAAAATAATCATTCCAATAAGTTCAGACAGCCAAAACCTACAAATGTGGTGACTTTGGTGTCATCTGGTGTCATATGTTGGTATAAAAATAACAAAAAAGCAATAATATCAAAAGCCACTAGTAATACTCAATGGCTGCATATAGGCTGAACTCTATAAACCATTGTTATAACGAATTTAACCTCTTAAGTTTTTGATTTTATCACACGTTAAAATTACAATTAAAAAACAAAAAAAAAAAGTTGGGTGAGACTATACAAAAATGCCAAAATATGCTTAGACAAATCTGACCATGCTATAAGGAAAAGACAAAGTAGTAGATCATTTATTTCAAACAAAAAACATCCAATTTCAATAACTCAAAAAAGTAAATGGTACGAAACAGGTAAGAATAAACAATAAACCTAACAATAAATTTAAAAAGGTAAGTGTTAGCTATCCGGTAGAAACAAACAATGTAAACCTGATTACGCTATCAGCTTACATGCACTTGCGGCAGCAGGTAACTGTCACAGAATGGTCTCTGCAAATGCATTCCCTGCTTTTTTCACAGACAGCTGGTTTTTTCCTGTTGGAAACACAGACATGGCACCGTTTCCTCTTGGTGAGGGGAGCTGCTGTGGACGGGCCAGGCATGTCTTCTGAAGAGGGCTGTCTGGTCTTAGAGAGGCGTTCTTAGAGAGACCACTGCACGGGGAATGCTCTTCCGTCTTTGCATGTGTGGAGACACCAGAGCTTTCCCTAGCTCTTCCAAAAAGAGCCGCCTTCTGAAAGACTTTCCTGCATTCCAGGCAGGATTCATTTCTGACCACAGGACGAGAGCATTCAGGGCACACATGTCCAGCATATTTGAAAAGACAACCATGGGCCAACGGTTGGATTTTCGCTTACAGGTGTAAGCAGCATCCACCTTGAATAATACACACAGAAAAAGAATAAAACTTAAACTCTCTACTGGCAAAACTACATTTACATTTAGCCATTCATACATTTCATTCATTTGTTACAAATTACAAACCACAAGCAATTTGTCCTAGGAAAATTAGTAAACAATGCAAAAAATAAAAAGTATTAAAATACCTGGTCAAGGCTGTCCACTTTTGGTCTTATTGTAATCCAGGATTACAATCGGCTTCTTCTCTTCTCCTGTGTTTACTTTGGCATCCCTGTGAATTGTGCTCATCAAGAGCTCATTTTTGGGTTTTTTTGGACAGTAAGACACGTGTGTGTGTGTGTGCTTGTAAAAATGACACTGTGTATTGCGATGCTGTATTATTCTGCTTGTTAAAAACGTATAATGCAGAAATTTCTCTGTGCGTGAGAGCTTTATTTAGTCCTTTCAAATTCTGATTTTGGCCGCCTCTTAAATGGGTCAAACCATAGATATTACCTAAGAAAGAAATCTGCGCTCATTGAAGAATGTGCATTTATTGAATGGATGGAGAAAGCATGGACACCTGCAGGATTTCATCTGACGGTATGCAAAGGGTTTTTTATTTAACACTATCAAGTTAAATAAGTATAGCCTAACTATTACACACCTTTCGGAGCAGCGGTGCCGCAGAACGAGTGTAGCCTACTCTATCTCTAGACGTGTTAAACATTTTTAAATCTGAAATCTGACAATTTCGTTGCTTTTTGCAGTTGTCAATTTAACGCATGTTCACAGAGGAAAACTACTGAAAAACAGCGCTGGTTGTTCTCTCAATACTGTCTGTTTATTTCACTGACTGAGAAATCTCTTCAGATGATTCAGTGAGAGAGCAGTCCAAACTAATTCAAGTGGATTCAGGCCGTTTCGCAAACGCGTTTGACCCATTCATAAATTTAGAACGTAATTTAAGCGTCAAAATGTGCACACTGCGCAATTCAGTTACAGAGTTTAACTTCTTGAACCTAATGCTGTTAAACTGAATATACGATTTTTTTCTTAAATATCCATTTAAACATCAAATTGTTCGTCACTATAGCAACAGTAGAGCCCAGTAAATATCACCCCAGCCCACCCCGACCCGGGCTGGGCCTCGCACCCCCCTTGCGAGTGTAGATCTGCATGTTGTAGGCACAGCTGGTCCTGGAATCACATGCTGCCCAAATTTTACTTGGCATTACTTGGCATGTACTGTTTGAATCTGCAGTGTCCTCTAAAAGGTACCAGGCATTCATCAGTTGTGACATCTCGGCCTGGGTTGTACATGAGAGGCAGATGTTCGACCCATTTGTCCCAGACGTCTCTTATTGCAGCCAGTTTGTCCTCTCTCCAACGGGCAGGTCTGGTGTCTCTGTTGTCAAACCTGATGACCCTTGTCAAGTTTTCAAAAGCATGCAGAGCACGAAAAACTGCCCGCCCTGTGTCTGCATTCCACAAGCTAATTGTGGCCTCGTTGTGGGAACGATACACACCTGCCAGCAAGACCAATAGGCCTGTAAGTCCACCCAGTCCACTTCTTTCCAGGACTCCCCAAACACTCGTTTCCCCTCTAAATTGGTCACATCAACCAGTGTCTTTTGATTTTTCCAGAGGAAAAAAAAAGCTCAAAAGCTGACCTGATGTCATCTACATGGGAACATGCAAATCTTGTTGATCACATGTTCTGCAGGTGCTCACCCTGGTGTCTGAGTAGGTGTAGCTGCAGTCCAGATAATTTCCCCATT
The DNA here is from genome assembly GCA_039654105.1 of Coreius guichenoti. NCBI lineage: Eukaryota > Metazoa > Chordata > Actinopteri > Cypriniformes > Gobionidae > Coreius > Coreius guichenoti. The sequence continues at coordinate 40,057,891 of CM077178.1, forward strand.
TTTTTTTTTTTTTTTTAATTTGTAAGCGACTTCAGCAGGATCTCCCTCAGAGTCTTCCCCATCAGTGTCCTTGTAGTCCTGGTCAAACTCTGTATTATCATCTGTTTCAGATGCTTGACCAAAGGACGACTCTAAATCACAGTCTGGCAGGTCTCCTTCATCCTCACTGGATTCCAGTAAAAGATCCAGGGTCTCTGCTGCACTAAACCTCTTTGCCATTGTGCTTCTTCAGAATGAACTGATGAAATGACTGCCTCTGAGGTTTAGGTAGCATACTACAGACATGTTTTATCTGGAAGCATCAACAAACCTTGCAGTAGCACTTTGATCTGACTTTGAAGTGTGCATGTGTGTGCGTGCGCAGTGGCTGATTGGAACATTAAAAAAAAAAAAAAGTCAGTCATTGGCTCATTCAATCCTTTGTTTTTGTATGTGTGAGTTGTGTGCATGTGTGATCTGCATCGTGTTGGATCTATTGAGTTTTATTCGACAAATAAAAAACAAAACGCTCTGAATTATTGTTTTTTCCATTCATCCCTATGGGTGCCCATTTTTGTCCATGAAGGCGAGATTAAGGCACTTAACATTGTAGAATTGAGTCAAAAAACATGTTGTGTGTTCAGGTGGCAAATTTAGGAAAAGTAGCCAAGTCTTGTACTGCTCAGATTAGGGAAATTTTTTTTTTAAAAATTAAAAAAAAAATATTTTGCCCACATTTGTCCCGAAGGGGGTTTGAGATGCGATTTCTTGTCTTCTTTCTCTTAAGTGTGTTGTGTAGCTGTTTGTGCATGTATAAGATCTGCAGTTACAAAGCTCAACATCTCAAACCCAAAGAGATATTCTTTGCAAAAGTTAAAAAACCTTCCTAAAGTGCTTTATTCAAACACACCCCCACATTTCTGTCAGTTTCATACCTCGATCAAATGTATACACAAAGCAAAAAGGCGTAACTTTTATTCTCGCTGTAGTATTGCTGCCACCGGCGCCGCCATGTCATGGAGACACTGTTTTTCGTTGGCCTTCCAGAAGAGAACACAATTAGAAAACAGTGGCTAAGCTTTATTTACAACACTGTTCTAGAACAGTACAACCCAGATATACCACTGTGTGCTACACATTTTTCGGAGGACAGTTTCCAGAACCTGGGAGAGTACAGGCTGGCTGAGCACAAACGCTGATTATAAAGTGGGGCAATTCCATCTTTGCAAGTCCAGTCTGGCGCTTCTGACTCACAGACGCAGCCTGTATGTCTGTTTACATTTTTTAAGAATTTGCTACTGACTATTCAAACGTGAGTTAAGCAGTATAGAGTAGTGCTTGTTTGTCGTTTCTACGATCACAAATGCAAACTTACCAATCTGTAACGTTCTGGTCCAGTCATGCTGGCAAAGTTGATCGATCAGCTCGGTCATCTGCATCATCCGGATCAGATTCGGGCTCGAATTGATAAGGTAGGACCGACATTATCATCTGTCAATATTGCTTTGGGAACTGATGTTCCAAATATGGTAAGGAGTGTGACATTTCTGTCACATGCTTAAAGTATTCGGGCCAATCACAATGCACTGGGTCGCTGGCCAATCAGAGCACACTGCGCTTTTCAGAGCGATGAGCTTTATAAAAATCGACGCGTTTCAGAAAGGCGGGGCATAGAGGAGCAACAATAATGTACTGTATGTGTAAAATAATGACTTTTGTGAACCTAAAACCGTGTAAACACATTGCATTAAACCAAATACACAACATAATGTTCTTTTTAGAACCATCATATGACCCCTTTTAAAACACTTCAAGCTATTACATTTAAACCTGAAGACAAATCTACTCGAAAAGATACTATTTTCATCCCAAGCGTTTTACGCACTCAGCATTTTCTGTTGCACCGTAACTTTTACGAATTACGCATTTATACCTATAGTCTTTACTATGCTTTTACATAAACAATTACATTCTCCATTCTTCAACTTTTATTGTCACAACTACATGCACACTGTTTACTTTTCCAAAAATGTAGCTTTCTGTAATATGAGAATTTCTTGTGTGCTATTTTTGCATTGCTGTATTAGACCATGTTCAGCTTCAATAACACCTCACCACTGCACTTCTCTGGACTCTCTAATTCACATTTAAATATCGATACAAAGCTAATTCTACACAAAAATGATCCCTCAACACCTGCAGCAAACATTTACTGGCTCATTTTACATCTATGTATAGCAGCAGCAAAATTACTCTTTCACCTGAAAATGAAATACACAACATGCTTTCCATGAGCTTTGTCACTTACCTCACATATTTTTCTTAGTACAACCTCTATTTTTGTGAGCAGGAAAAAGCACTTAACACTTGCTGATAGCACGCACAACACACTTTTATTAGGTTCTCCCAGCTTTGCCATACATTATACAGCTGCTGGATACTTAGCAGATCCAGTCCTGGTCTGTTTTAAATTAAAAATTTAAATTTTTTTTTTTTTTTTGCAAGAATTTCAAGGAGGGAAAGGAATCTTTCATCCCTTTCCCTTATCGCCCTCTCTCCTTTCCTCTTTCTCACTTGTTTCCCGGCGACATCTCTCTTCTCTCGCCATCTCCATAATCAGGTCCTCCAGGTCTTTTGGCTTCTTCCTTATAGCCCTCGCTGGCTCTGGGCTCACTGAGGAAGAAGGCACAGCAACATCTGGGCCAGATGTCTTTGATGTCTTGCAAAACGCTTGGCATTGGTTGCAGTGAGTCATCAAAGTACTTGCATTGACATTCTGCAGCAAGTGGTGTTTTGGGCAAAAGTGCCCTCTATTTCTCCCACTGCAGTCTGCAGTTCAGCCTCCGTGAAGTCCTTCGCTACACCACAATCTTTAATCTTACTCACGGTAGTTGGCACGGTAGAGCTCAGTGTGGCCATACCTCTGCATTGTCTCCCAGAGACATTTTCCAGTTTATACCAGGAGCCTTGTGCCAGGTCATGCCACACCCAGAGAGTAAGCAATAGTAGCTCATTTGCATCGGCAACTACGCCGCTCTTCCGCTGCACCCTCTGCCCCCGAACCACTGACTCCTCCTTCAAGGCATGTACCATCATGACGTTGAAAGTGACCTAAGAAAGATAAACGTGCAATTAAGCACTGTTCAGACACTTTGCAAACATTATACATCTACCTTTATGAATTGCACATTCATAGTAACACAATTTAGACACTTTCATAATATAGTGCATGAATTTTGCCATCTCATTAACAACCTACACACCTTTTCTCTTATGACTGCTTTACAAGTTCACACTTACAAATAAGTCAGATACAATAAATGGTATGCGTATTTGGCGTGCTGTCCGAGGAGAGAGCTCCGAGCCTGGTATTTGGCCCAAACCCATAGTACTCCCCCCTAGGAACAAGCCAAGCGTGAGGAGTCGGGGTGGTGGAGGGATGCTGAAAACTGTATATAAAATAAATAAATAAATAAATAAATATATATATATATATATATATATATAATATAATATAATAAATCATGAGCTGAACTCAAAGATCTAAGACTTTTTCTATGTACGCAAAAGGCCTATTTCTCTCAAATATTGTTCACAAATCTTTCTAATCTGTGTTAGTGAGCACTTCTCCTTTGCCCATATCAAGATGCTGATTAGACAGCATGATTATTGCACAGGTGTGCCTTAGGCTGGCCACGATAAAAGGCCACTCTAAAATGTGCAGTTTTACTGTATTGGGGGGGTCAGGTATCCATCTTTCACTCTTTACTTCAGAGCATTTGATGTTATGTATGGATTATCTTTGAATTGATTATGTAATTGGCATGATACATTTACCTGACTAATAATAAATTGTTACATTGATTTATTCTGATTTACTCTGAAATTATTAACTCTAGTAGATTAAGTCAATAACAACGCAAATCTACGCTCAGGTTAGTAGCGGACTAGAGCACAGTTCTGAGTGAAGCAGAGTGGCGCACCAGACTGATGTTTTAGAGTTTCGACTAACACATTGGCATTAGTTACGTATTCTTAGACTGTAGAGGCTAGTAGACCAAATGGGTCTTCTGTTTAGAGCAACAAAAAGTTCAATCTAAATAGGGTGAGCCTCAACTCCTGATTATTGTAATATTATTCTAATTACGTGTACGTGGAAAAACCACGGCATGATTATGTAAAGTTACCATTAGAGGAAGTTAAGTTGGTCGCTTGGTTCTATGGTAATGGTCATGGCCTCTGGTTAGATATAGTCTTGCATTAATTAAGAGAGTTCAGATCTATGGGGGCTGAATAAAATATTCTAGAATGATCAACGTGGAGCACGGCCCTCTAGAATATCAGTTAATCGCCTCTGTCTAGTGACCAAGACTGACGAGTTTGTGATAAAGAGATCGTAATCCGGCCGGTGCGAGACTCGAAGTGTTATTGGGATCCGGAAGAAAGGGTATAATTTCAACAAAGGATTAAACAGAATAATCAAATGTGTAGTTAAATTATTATACAAATGATCAAATATTACACACATGATCTCCGTGTGATGTGCAAGCTAGCTCTATGTGTGTGCGTTACACAGCAGCACCGCATTAGTTTAGAACGGCGATTAACTTACCTGTACAATAGGCTGTTTGAAACGTGCATTCACCTGATAAATATTGAGCATCCAGCTGGCATAATCAAACATGTCTTGTGGAGTGCTCTCCGAGTATGCATTTATTTGTCTGTCATTTATCTGTTTGGAAACAGAGCATAAAAGTGGACTTATCCTTTTGCGCCCTCTGTAGGCCATGACCAGCAACTAGTCGACGTCCAGCTTAAAGCGTCATGGCAGAGCATTAACCCCTAGAGGTCGAAGATCGCACCGGCGCGACCGCCTCAATTTTTTTCTTATCAGTGCCAAAGAGACTCAAATAACTCTGTCGATTTGTATCATTCAGGCAAGTGTCTTTTGAGATTCAAATACTGACGCGATCCATGAGAACAGAGTCAAATCAACTCGAATAAACACATCAAGATTAGTGCATGTAGGCCTACTTTACATTGTTTTGAGACGCGATGAGGAATAATCCTGGAATAATTTACCTCAGAAGAAAAGCTGTTCAATTTCAAACAGCAACGGATCCAGCTGATGATTGTGAGGTAAGTTTATTCTGTTAGTGTCTGTGAATATTAAACCGCAAAAGACCGTTTAAATATGAATCCTGCTGCAACATAAAATGTCATAGACGTAAAACTGTTTAGACAAGATTTCTTTGGCCTGTTTTGGACAGATTATGAAGTGTTTACTGTAAAATAGCCTAGTGTCACATCAATAAAGCTTTTGTTTGCAAATTTCTGCTCAGATGCTATATGTTTTGTGTACAATAGGCTACTTGTAGCCATTAAAACGTATTTTGTTTCATATTGATGTTTAAATATTATAGCCTAATGTTATTTTTTAATTTCATCTATGTTGATTATGAAAAGTGAACAGCATGAGTAATAAAGGACACATCATAAGATGCGCAATGTCAGAAGACATGGAGTGTGTCAGACATGATTTTGACCACTTCATTAAGTTTTGTTTTGTAGAAAGCCTTTCTTTAAAGTAAATTTCGTTTTGTATAAATTGTATGTTTCATCAGCCAATTGCCTGGATTTAATAAATAAGAAGCAAATATAGCAGACAATAGCCTTAGCGCCGGCGTGATCATGCATTGCACGGCGTGTCTCATAAATGAACCGAAGCTCGAAATGATATTTGAGTATTGTGTGTATCGGTATACCAAATCAAATGATTCAGAAAATGGTTGCCATTCAAATGACTGGGAAAATAGTGTCCCAATCAACCTGAATTCACCCTATACTCTTTGAAATCATAATTGCATTGCATTATGTTGTTTTAAATCCCAAATATTTTACTTAAAACATTCATCATTACCAATTATTCAGTTATTTGTATTTATTGAATACAGAATTGTGTTCGATGTCGCAATGTTACTGTTTTTTTAGCATGAGACTTCTTTCAAAAACATTAAAAATAGTAGTCAAATCTTTTGATAATTTAAAATATAATAGGCCTTTGTAATGTGCCTTTAACTATATTCTAAATAAACTACAACAAAATATATTTCTTTTGTCCTGTTGCTTAGCTCCCTGTCACATACCTGACTCAGTCTCATTCATTATGCAGCTCATTATGCAGGTCTTTTGTCCTCTCAGGTGTGAATCACAGCATTATTCATGATCATTCACACCCCTTCGCATATGTGCTTTGTAAAGAAAAAGTGTCTTACAAAATTTAAATCAATATATTGTTTTATGTGAATGAGTAGGCACAATGATTCTCACATCAGTTTGAAGCAAAAACTCTAGGCAACATCACCCATTAGTCAAAAGTCTTGTGGACAAATAAATTTTGTGTTTTGTGGGCTTAATTCAATCACTTACATTTTTTTTTTTTTTTTTTTTTTTTTTCAAAAACCATAAACGTTATTCTCTCAAAAATACAAGCATGTACATACATGTTGCTCACATACACTCACCTAAAGGATTATTAGGAACACCTGTTCAATTTCTCATTAATGCAATTATCTAATCAACCAATCACATGGCAGTTGCTTCAATGCATTTAGGGGTGTGGTCCTGGTCAAGACAATCTCCTGAACTCCAAACTGAATGTCAGAATGGGAAAGAAAGGGCCGGTCTGAGTATTTCACAATCTGCTCAGTTACTGGGATTTTCAGTTACTGGAAAAATGTTGCCTGGTCTGATGAGTCTCGATTTCTGTTGAGACATTCAGATGGTAGAGTCAGAATTTGGCGTAAACAGAATGAGAACATGGATCCATCATGCCTTGTTACCACTGTGCAGGCTGGTGGTGGTGGTGTAATGGTGTGGGGGATGTTTTCTTGGCACACTTTAGGCCCCTTAGTGCCAATTGGGCATCGTTTAAATGCCACGGCCTACCTGAGCATTGTTTCTGACCATGTCCATCCCTTTATGACCACCATGTACCCATCCTCTGATGGCTACTTCCAGCAGGATAATGCACCATGTCACAAAGCTCGAATCATTTCAAATTGGTTTCTTGAACATGACAATGAGTTCACTGTACTAAAATGGCCCCCACAGTCACCAGATCTCAACCCAATAGAGCATCTTTGGGATGTGGTGGAACGGGAGCTTCGTGTCCTGGATGTGCATCCCACAAATCTCCATCAACTGCAAGATGCTATCCTATCAATATGGGCCAACATTTCTAAAGAATGCTTTCAGCACCTTGTTGAATCAATGCCACGTAGAATTAAGGCAGTTCTGAAGGCGAAAGGGGGTCAAACACAGTATTAGTATGGTGTTCCTAATAATCCTTTAGGTGAGTGTATTATGGTAGCCCAGTTTGTGCTGAATACAGTGTAATGACACTTTTGCCATTAATGTGTTTATAAGCAACTGAAAAAAGCACAAATGTCAGAGCATGTCAAAATTCTGAAGGGCCCCAAAACTTTGCAGACTTCTAGGGGTTAAAAGGATAGTTCACCCAAAAATGAAAATTACCCCATAATTTACTCACCCTCAAGTCACCCTAGATGTATATGACATTCTTCTTTCAGACAAATACAATCAGAGTTATATTAAAAAAAGTCCTGGCTCTTCCAAGCTTTATAATGGTAGTTTCTGTCTGTGTCTGTTTTTGAAGTCCATAAAAGCATCTGTCCATCATAAAAGAAATCCATACAGCTCCGGGGGGTTAATAAAGGCCTTCTGAAGCGAATCGATGTATTTGTGTGAGAAAAATATCCATATTTAAAACGTTAAGTAAAATAACTAGCTTCCAGCAGACAGCGAAATAACAACTGAACTGACACATGCGCAGAGGTTTTGCTCTATCCTATAAATTAATTTGTACTTCTTTCTAGATACTCCCACACAGACCGTGCTCGAATTTAGCATTTTGGTACCTATTATTTCAAATATCTATATCTACAACAAAATGTGTGCGTAAGCATGCTTAGTGTTAGTTAAGTATTATTGTTTTGCCTTTTATTCTTTTGTGAATGTGTTTTAGTGTATTCTCCATCATGGATATTTTATGCTGTCAGCCCTACATGTCAGGTTGGCATAGATCCTAACAGCATAGTTGGCATGAAGGTTTTAAAACGCTTGAACTCCATGAATTGCTGCTTGCAGCTATATTTTTATTTATTTTTACAGTTCCCACGGTCTTACCGTTGCACGCCACGCTTTGCGCATGCACTATGCATAGCTGCTAACCGTAACCGCAATGCCGCTTGTGTTGTCAGGTACACTTCATGCATGCTGTTTATGTATGTCTTTCATATTAAGTAGTCATCTCTCTCTCTATATATATATATATATATACACTCACCTAAAGGATTATTAGGAACACCATACTAATACTGTGTTTGACCCCCTTTCGCCTTCAGAACTGCCTTAATTCTACGTGGCATTGATTCAACAAGGTGCTGAAAGCATTCTTTAGAAATGTTGGCCCATATTGATAGGATAGCATCTTGCAGTTGATGGAGATTTGTGGGATGCACATCCAGGGCACGAAGCTCCCGTTCCACAACATCCCAAAGATGCTCTATTGGGTTGAGATCTGGTGACTGTGGGGGCCATTTTAGTACAGTGAACTCATTGTCATGTTCAAGAAACCAATTTGAAATGATTCGAGCTTTGTGACATGGTGCATTATCCTGCTGGAAGTAGCCATCAGAGGATGGGTACATGGTGGTCATAAAGGGATGGACATGGTCAGAAACAATGCTCAGGTAGGCCGTGGCATTTAAACGATGCCCAATTGGCACTAAGGGGCCTAAAGTGTGCCAAGAAAACATCCCCCACACCTTTACACCACCACCAGCAGCCTGCACAGTGGTAACAAGGCATGATGGATCCATGTTCTCATTCTGTTTACGCCAAATTCTGACTCTACCATCTGAATGTCTCAACAGAAATTGAGACTCATCAGACCAGGCAACATTTTTCCAGTCTTCAACTGTCCAATTTTGGTGAGCTCATGCAAATTGTAGCCTCTTTTTCCTATTTGTAGTGGAGATGAGTGGTACCCGGTGGGGTCTTCTGCTGTTGTAGCCCATCCGCCTCAAGGTTGTGCGTGTTGTGGCTTCACAAATGCTTTGCTGCATACCTCGGTTGTAACGAGTGGTTATTTCAGTCAAAGTTGCTCTTCTATCAGCTTGAATCAGTCGGCCCATTCTCCTCTGACCTCTAGCATCAACAAGGCATTTTCGCCCACAGGACTGCCGCATACTGGATGTTTTTCCCTTTTCACACCATTCTTTGTAAACTCTAGAAATGGTTGTGCGTGAAAATCCCAGTAACTGAGCAGATTGTGAAATACTCAGACCGGCCCGTCTGGCACCAACAACCATGCCACGCTCAAAATTGCTTAAATCACCTTTCTTTCCCATTCTGACATTCAGTTTGGAGTTCAGGAGATTGTCTTGACCAGGACCACACCCCTAAATGCATTGAAGCAACTGCCATGTGATTGGTTGATTAGATAATTGCATTAATGAGAAATTGAACAGGTGTTCCTAATAATCCTTTAGGTGAGTGTATATATATATATATATATCTCTGGAGTCAAGGGGTTATCTCAGGCCAAAGGCAGGGAAAACAGAGGGAGGAAATAGAATTTGAATATTCAAATAAGCATTTGTCAGTCAGAGTGAGTCGTAGTTGCAGTGTGCTTGCTGTGTTTGTTCATTAAGATCAGCAGCTGTCGCTAGTAAGGAGTTAGAACTGCACCTCTAAGACTACTAAGGTAAGATCTGTTAGTTGGTGCTTGTTTAAGAGCTATCCAGTGGAAGTTTCTGTTAGTGAAATAGGTGAACTCAGCACTTGATGAGATACACTAACATTCAAAAGTTTGGGATCGGTAAGGTTTTTAATGTCTCTTCTGCTCATCAAGCCTGCATTTATTTAATCCAAAATACAGCAAAAAAAGTAATATTGTGAAATATTATTACAATTTAAAATAGCAGCTGTGAATAATTATATTTTATTATATATATATATATATATATATATATATATATATATATATATATATATATAATTTTATGTGTGTGTGTAATTTTTTCCTGTGCTCAAAGCTGAATTTTCAGCATCATCACTCCAGTCTTCAGTGTCACATGATCCTACAGAAATCATTCTAATATGATTTGATGCTCAACAAACATTTGATTATTATCAGTGTTGAAAACAGTTGTGTACAATTGTATTTTTTAGGATTATTTGATGAATAGAAAGCAGCATTTATTTGAAATAGAAAGCTTTTAAAGTATCATAAATGTCTTTATTGTCACTTTTGCTCTAGAGTCCAGTGGCGGCGTGCTTTACCCCACTGCATCCCACACTTTGCATTGCACTTGGTGATGTAAGGCTTGGATGAGCTGCTCGGCCATGGAAACCCATTCCATGAAGCTCTCTACACACTGTTCTTGAGCTAATCTGAAGGCCACAGAAGTTTGGAGGTCTGTAGCTATTGACTCTGCAGAAAGTTGGCGACTTCTGCGCACTGTGACCCTCAGCATGCGCTGACCCCGCTCTGTGATTTTACGTGGCCTATCACTTCGTGGCTGAGTTGCTGTTGTTCCCAATTGCTTCCACTTTGTTATAATCCCACTAACAGTTGAGCGTGGAATATTTAGTAGTGAGGAAATGTCAGGAATGGACTTATTGCACAGGTGGCAACCTATCACGGTACCACGCTTGAGTTCACTGAGCTCCTGAGAGCGACCCATTCTTTCACAAATGTTTGTAGAAGCGTCTGCATGCCTAGTGCTTGATTTATACACCTGTGGCCATGAAGTGACTTAACACCTGAATTCAGTGATTTGGAGGGGCGTCCCAATACTTTTGGCAATATAGTGTATTTTACTCGTAGCCTGGGTGGAGTTAGCCAACATATAACTATAAGACTAAACAATCTAATATGCAAGTCTCAAAACCAACGGCATGGCAGAGCCAGTAAAGAAACCACAAGCCCGAACACAAATCAATATTGGACGGGCTTGCACTCAGTGGCGCGAGCTGAAAGAGGCAACGGGTTGCAAGTACAAACGTCATACCATCATCTTACTAATTATTTATGTTTTGTAACGTAGCTATAACAAAGTAAGATGTCATGACATCAGTTGTTGTGGCTAGTTGGACAGTAAAGTCTTTAACCTAGAGCGCTCCCAAAATAGTCAATATTTTTTGGACACTGGCTGTAACCATGTGTACCGCGTCTGTATCGACACCCCAGTCTACTTCACATCTAAACAGTTATTCAAATAAAGAGGCTCTGTTACTTTACACCCTTATAAACTGAGGATAATGTCTGATGTATAGGCTATTATGGACATTATGGCTACATGATTATGCAGACAACATTTTATTCTATTATACAAATTACACCCTTTGCAAACAATGCTACATATGAACTATGCAAGCAAAAAAACTAGGCTACCGTTCTTTTTGTCATTGTACTTTTCAATTCTGGAGTAACAATAAATAAAACTCTGTAATGATATTTGTACACTCACCTAAAGGATTATTAGGAACACCATACTAATACTGTGTTTGACCCCCTTTCGCCTTCAGAACTGCCTTAATTCTACGTGGCATTGATTCAACAAGGTGCTGAAAGCATTCTTTAGAAATGTTGGCCCATATTGATAGGATAGCATCTTGCAGTTGATGGAGATTTGTGGGATGCACATCCAGGGCACGAAGCTCCCGTTCCACCACATCCCAAAGATGCTCTATTGGGTTGAGATCTGGTGACTGTGGGGACTATTTTAGTACAGTGAACTCATTGTCATGTTGAAGAAACCAATTTGAAATGATTCGAGCTTTGTGACATGGTGCATTATCCTGCTGGAAGTAGCCATCAGAGGATGGGTACATGGTGGTCATAAAGGGATGGACATGGTCAGAAACAATGCTCAGGTAGGCTGTGGCATTTAAACGATGCCCAATTGGCACTAAGGGGCCTAAAGTGTGCCAAGAAAACATCCCCCACACCATTACACCACCACCACCAGCCTGCACAGTGGTAACAAGGCATAATGGATCCATGTTCTCATTCTGTTTACGCCAAATTCTGACTCTACCATCTGAATGTCTCAACAAAAATCGAGACTCATCAGACCAGGCAACATTTTTCCAGTCTTCAACTGTCCAATTTTGGTGAGCTCGTGCAAATTGTAGCCTCTTTTTCCTATTTGTAGTGGAGATGAGTGGTACCCGGTGGGGTCTTCTGCTGTTGTAGCCCATCCGCCTCAAGGTTGTGCGTGTTGTGGCTTCACAAATGCTTTGCTGCATACCTCGGTTGTAACGAGTGGTTATTTCAGTCAAAGTTGCTCTTCTATCAGCTTGAATCAGTCGGCCCATTCTCCTCTGACCTCTAGCATCAACAAGGCATTTTCGCCCACAGGACTGCCGCATACTGGATGTTTTTCCCTTTTCACACCATTCTTTGTAAACTCTAGAAATGGTTGTGCGTGAAAATCCCAGTAACTGAGCAGATTGTGAAATACTCAGACCGGCCCGTCTGGCACCAACAACCATGCCACGCTCAAAATTGCTTAAATCACCTTTCTTTCCCATTCTGACATTCAGTTTGGAGTTCAGGAGATTGTCTTGACCAGGACCACACCCCTAAATGCATTGAAGCAACTGCCATGTGATTGGTTGATTAGATAATTGCATTAATGAGAAATTGAACAGGTGTTCCTAATAATCCTTTAGGTGAGTGTACAACATAGTGTAACACAAGCTACTTTACCTGGTCGGTGTACATGGTTTCCAAATGAGGTTTCTGCATTCGCCGGTTCCGTGAGCTTAGTCAACAAATTCATGTGTACTTATCAACCACATGAGGGAACCGTGAGCAAATGTTGTTTAAATGATACGCTCCCAGCACTTCACCAACACATCGCACCAGAACTGTTTTCAGAACAGAAACTTAACACGGTCCCAGTATTTAAAAAAAAAAAAGAATAAGAATCGGTTCTCGGTTCCCAACCCTATATATAACAGTTTGAGCTCCAGTAGCTTGTCTGTTTGATCGGACCACACGGGCCAGCCTTCGCTCCCCACGTGCATCAATGAGCCTTGGCCACCCATGACCCTGTGGCCGGTTCACCACTGTTCCTTCCTTGGAGCACTTTTGATAGATACTGACCACTGCAGACCGGGAACACCCCACAAGAGCTGCAGTTTTGGAGATGCTCTGACCCAGTCGTCTAGCCATCACAATTTAGCCCTTGTCAAACTCGCTCAAATCCTTACGCTTGCCCATTTTTCCTGCTTCTAACACATCACCTTTGAGGACAATTTTCTGCCTAAAACTTGCTGCCTAATATATCCCACCCACTAACAGGTGCCGTGATGAAGAGATGATCAGTGTTATTTACTTCACCTGTCAGTGTTACCGCTAATTATAATTTTGGTATTACAAGAAGTTTTTTAAAAGCCATTATTAAGTCAGAGCTGTGGCCCAGTGGTCTATGTTCATGATACGTATGTGGGTGACCTAAGTTCTATTTCCAATTGCTGAGGTCCTTTCCCAGTCCCATTTCCAACTCCTTTTTTGTCTCCTCAACTGTATCTAAAAGGCCAAAAAAGCCATAAAATCTAATAAAAGAAAAAAGCCATTATTAAAATTACATACAATATAATTGCCTAAAAGTAGTACACACTACTCAAGTGGTTTAATCAAAGTCTTCTGAAGTAATATTATCACTTTATTTGAAGATCACAGTAAGTCATTATTCACTGTCCAATTAAATCAAATCAAATCATTGATGAGCTCAAGTATACAGAGCTCACATCAAATATGGCGACATGTCAGTAACATAAAACCTCATGGTTCTTGTGTCAGGATGTCATGATTTGGGCTCTGCAAACAGCAGACTCATTTTTCAAAAAAACTTTTGTGTTGCAGGTTTTCTGCAAAGGGGGAGAGCAAGAAGATCTCTGACGAGATTCATCTGCTTTCAGAAACGAGTCCTCCATCATCTTATATCATGTACATCATCATATTAGAAATGTTTTAGGAACTAGGGGATCATTTTCTCTTGACATGATAATCACACTCTTCATGTCTGTTGATTTCCACAGTCACTTTCACCAACATGGTTCCCAGGACATGGAATGACTTCCTACAATGTAAGTCACTAAGAAAACAAGCAGAAAATCTCTCTGTTCATGTTCTTCCAGGAGAAGATGAAAGAAAACATGGCAGAAGAGTTTTATAGTGGATCGTGTAAATGATGATTTGCACAGGATATCTGTTAAGCTCTACTGAGACAGTGCTGATATATTAAACTTGAAGAGTCCAGCTACTTTAACCCTCTGGGGTCTGAGGGGGTTTGGGGGCCCTGGAGAATTTTTGACATGTCCTGACATTAGTGTTTCTAAGCAGTGGAGAAAAAAAAATCACTGCTTCCAGTCAGTGAACTCACCTTCACCATATTCATGCAGAATATCAGTCCAGTGTAGCTGTACAGCACACTGATGCTCACATTTGTCCAATTGACTCTGTGACCTTTTGCATTTGCCCTGGCAGCCTGAGACAACACTCTCGGGGGAAAGAAAAACCTTTGAAGGGAGTCAGGGAAGTTCAGGGGCCGTATTCACAAGCATTGTATCTTAGCACTAAGAGTTCTCCTAAATAGAAGTACAAGTTCTTAGGTAAGAGTTTTCTCTTAAAACCTATTCACAAAGCTGCTGAGACCAACTTTAACGGGGAGGAGTGTCTGTCAGTGATTTAATCTGTAGAACGAGGTTTCATGTTGCCATATTCAAATAAAGATTTTAAAATGTAGGCTAAGTGTCACTAATTAAACTAGTATATGTTCAGCTAATTGTCAGACTCTTACTTCTCGAGAGATTGCAGAAGTCAAGCAAAAATTATGTTTTATAAACAAAGTTCGGGATGAGCACGTTCAAACGGTCTATCTAATCCGCTTTAGAGGAGGCATAGCTGTGTATATACACAGCCGACTCGCCTAGTTACCTCCACAGTTGAAAAATAGCGGAGGGCACAGAGTGAGCTGCATAGTCCAATTATATAATTATAATAATGAGTGCATAATCCAATTTGTCCTAAACATGAGCCATGCTTTATATTAAGGGCTTCAAAATAACTGGTAAGATATTACACGTAGCCTATAGTTTAAAGCAGCTTGTCCCGTCAGATGCTCTGACAGATACTTGTGCTGACTGACAGATAAATATTTGCGCTGTTTAATGCGGTTAAGATGTGGTGCTTTCCTCAGTGCATAATTTACATTTCACAGGTATATAATCCATCTGTAAATGTTAGAAAGTCATGCAAATATGTCCATTTGTCAGAGGAGGACGAGCCTTCTGGATGTGAATCTCCGCTAAAATGCAGGCTTCTGTGCATAAGCGCCACCGCACACCAAACAGACGGAGCGCAATAGAATAGGATTGCAATAATTCTGACTAAAATATACATATTGCTAAAATATTTGTTGTTGGACAATAAATGTGCTATATGTGGTATTTTAAACCTACAAGTAAGTGTATTTTTATGAAAGTAACCATTATAATGGGTTAATAAAATGTAGGCTACTATAATTAGTCTGTGCTTTTGTTTTTATTTTCATTTTTAGTTTAGTGAATTTAAAAACAAAATCATTATTTTTGTTTTTAGATTGTAATGTGATTTTAACCTCCTTTTTGCACATAGTATATTGCATAGCCTACATTATATTCACTATATTTGTTTTCATAGCCTTCAATATCAACATTCAAAATTAGGACTGACATGCCCATTATTTTTTAAGAGTTTCTCCTAAATCGGCAAGTTAGGAGCTACTTTTAGCCTTAAGATGTTTTGTGAAATACGGCCCCGGTTCACATGCAGGCTGGTATCTGGTCACTATTCTTCTCACGTCTGTATTAAAAAAAAACTACTACTACATCTACTATGTGAAGTTCCTAAACATAATTTCTGGAGGAGTGAACCCCTCTAATCTCTCACTTAACTGCCGTAGCATATAAGCAGCCGCTCACCTTGCTCTGGGATCAGCTGTTCTGGCATTGAGCCCCACCCACAGCAAGCTAATGGCCCAACACGCTGCTCGCCACCTTCAGGGTTCCGTGGCCATCTACAGAAATCTTTTAAAATTGACTGCAATGGTGACCGATTCCCCCTTTTTCTGATGGCTTTCTTTTTATGGTGCTACAGTTCCCATTTAGCTATATCCAGATCTCAAACTCACCACCAGAAGTTCCTACCTTAATTCTGCCATGTGGAAACTGACCAATTTCATGACGATTGAATCCTTAAATCCAAAGGAATCAATCCTAGAATGAAAATCTCCATTCGTCAATCTTGATGGGCTCTAACTCACCTCATCACGGCTCTCTCATGGACAGCGAGTTTCCCCTCTGCATCTCCACACATGTGCCGCTAATAACTACATCAGTGTTTTCTGCAACGCTTTCAGCAGCGCTGTCGGTTCTAACTACATGGTTTTGCCTGAGAAGTCACCTTATCGTTGCCGTATACACTGTACGTAATTCCAGTTGTACAGCCAATTTCAGTGAGCTACTTCCTTTATTGAGCCGTCCACACGGGCTCCAAACATCGGTTCAAATTAGTGCAACGAATCCTCACTGAACTGAATCCATCAAATAGGCTATCGTATTATCGTATCTGACTCGCATACTGCATACATTCTTACACAATACCTGGATCAATTTGAAGTAAGTTCGCCTGTGTCATTACTAATTGATTTATATATTGATTTTGCAATAAACTGAATTCATACTTCTACACTGTAACACCTAACAGTCATCAAAATAATGTTAAAATTGAGCGTCATTTGTGTTAAGAAGATTAATATATGGATAGATTGGTTAGTGTTTAATGTCATTATGTTGGAATTGAAAGGGTTTCTGTTTTCTGGTATGTTGTGGTGAAGAGTAGAGCCTGTGGTTAGGCTTTGCCTAATCTCATCAAGACTCTTTGTTGCTTTTTCTAGCATATAAACAATAGCTGTGTATACTTCAGAACAGTGAGCACATTTACACGTTTACATAACTCTCAAATATCAGCTTATTAAATACAGTATGTTATCCTCTTATGCAGATGCAGCGTTTTGACTGAACCACTTCTTGAGAACACATTTTCTGGCTCATGAAAGAGTTTGTGTTTGTGATATTTCCTTCTTTCTTTACTGCAAAACGCTCGCTCTGTCTGGGTGCGCTCCTGTCATGTATCACACATGCACACTTCAATAAGCCGACAAAGCAGGTTAATGCGTTTACATGCCGCTCGAAATTGGGGTGAGAGGCAAAAAACTACCTGTGTCAACCGGTTTATGCTTAAGCCATTTATGACCTTACGCCGATAAAAGAAAGCAGGTTACTGCATTTACATGACCACTTGCCTTGTCGGCTTAAGCATAATGGGCTTAAGAACGTGCATGTAAACGCACTCAGTGATAGTCTCTGTGAAGATGAACTTGCAGGTGTGCTGCATGTATTAACTACTAACAAAGTTAACAGCAAAAGATTTAGGTTATTTAAATTGATTTTATCGGTTTATGCTTTTTAAATTTTAGCTATATAATTTGATTTGTTTAATTTTTAAGAAATATTCGCTTTGTGTATTATATTAATGTCAGTCGTTAAACATCATAAAACAGTTGTCAAATATTAATATTGATTGTTGTTACACTTATGATCAAATCCTTGTACAATATTGGCAAAACAAAATTAATTAATTTCCACTTAATCTTTAGAAAATGCTACAGCCACTGTAATTTCTTGAACAAGAATATGTGGCGTCTGTTCACCAAAACTCCTGTTTTAATCAATGAATCTGTCAACTGCACAATGAATCTTTTATTTAAATGGTGTTTTCACTTTGCTTATTATATTGAAAGGATTTGTGCATGTGCAGATCTTAGTAAACTTGCGCTAAATATAAACTCATTCCACGTTTTCAGAGATACTGAGCGGGTTACTGCGGGTATCACTACCACTAACTCAAACACCTCTGACTGGTCATTTATTTTCAACAAATCTCTGTGACTGGCTACAATACTCAACGCTGCAAATCACGTTGTAATAAATAGACACATTGGCCATTGATCTCGCATGACACGAATATAACAACCAGGGCTGTATTCACAAAACATCTTAAGGCTAAAATTAGCTCCTAACTTGATGACTTAGGAGAAACTCTTAAAAATTGTGTCAGTCCTAATTTTACATTTTTGCTCTAAGAGTATTTCACAAAGCATTTTAGCACTAAAACCAGCTCCTAAATTTGTTAAAATATTAGGAGTAGTAAAGAGGACTCCTAAGTCATTAAGACCAAATCACAAACAATCCTAATGGATGTTGCTGCAATCCGCCCAAAGACACTGAACACCATTGAGGCAACAAGAGATAGAGCCTTGGGTGCTGAGCCTTTTCTTCATACAGTAAATGCAGTACATATTCTGATTTATAGATTTTAATCTTCGATAAAATGAAAACCAAAAATAAAAATAGTAAATAATAATATAATAATCTTTAATAAAAAATAATTCTTGGTAACGCTTTAGATTACAGCCCGGAAAGTACTGCGCAAGTAAATTTACAGCGTAACTTTCGGTAATTATAGTGTAACTATAAAGTACGTACGTGTAGGTATAAGGAAACAATATGTAATATTTGGGGAATAAAGGGGTAACTACCAGGAAAATTAACAAATTATTTATGCTGCAAGTATTTTTTAATTAAGGGGTAATTATCCATGTAGTTACAGGGTAAGTGTGAATCTGCGGGCTGTAAATTAACCCTCTGGAGTCTGAGCTGTTTTGGGGTCCTTTAGAAGTTTTGACATGCTCAGACATTTGTGCTTTTTTCAGTTGCTTATAAACATATTAATGGCAAAAGTGTAATACACTGTATTCAGCACAAACTGGGCTACCATAATATGTGAGCAACATGTATGTACATGCTTGTATTTTTGAGAGAATAATGTGTATGCGTGGTTTTTGAAAAAAAACTAAAATTTTTGTTTTAAAATTAAGGCCTCAAAACACACAATAGATATGTGTCCACAAGACTTTAGACTAATGGGTGATGTTGCCTAGAGTTTTTGCTTCAAACTGATGTGAGAATCATTGTGCCTACTTATTCCCACAACACAATATATTGATTTACATTTTGTAAGACACTTTTTCTTTACAAAGGCAGTATGCGAAGAGGCATGAATGATCATGAATAATGCTGTGATTCACACCTGAGAGAACAAAAGAACCGCATAATGAGCTGCATAATGAATGAGCCTCAGGTATGTGACTGAGAGAGCTAAGCAACAGGACAAAGGAAATATATTTTGTTGTAGTTTATTTAGAATGTAGTCAACAAAGGCACATTACAAAGGCCTATTATATTTTAAATTATCAAAAGATTTGACTACACTGCAAAAAATGCTCTTCTTATTTAGTATTTTTTCTTGTTTCCAGTCTAAATATCTAAAAATTCTTAAATCAAGATTCATTTACTAGATAAGTAAAATTTTCTATGGGGTAAGAAAAATAATCTTATTTCTGTTTGGGACAGATACAAGAAACAAGATTTCAATCAGAAACAAGATTATTTTTCTTCCCCATTGGCAGATAATTTTGCATGTTTTAAGCAAAAACTCACTTCATTTTGATTTTACTTTCAACAAAACAAGAAAAAATATCTTATGTCATTTTACTTATCTAGTAAATGCATCTTGATTTAAGAATTTGTAGATATTTAGACTAGAAACGAGACAAAAATACTAAGAGTAGCATTTTTGGCAGTGTACTTATTTAAAAAAAAAAAAAAAAAAGTCTCTTTGGCACTGATAAGAAAAAAAGCGAGTTGATCACGCCGGCGTGACGGCCGACTCCAGGGGGTTAAAGTAGTGTTGTTACCCTCTTGTTTCTGTAACAAAGGGATCCACTGGAGGCGAGCTTTAAGAACCCAAGTGCAGTTTAATCCAAAACGTGAACAGATAAAAAATTGGCAAAACATGGCTTGGCATGACATGGTAAACTCACCAACAGCGGGTTACAACAAACAAAGCTAGACAAAGACGCATGGCAAACATGAGGGCTTAAATACACAGACTACAAATGACTATGATCGACTGATGTCATGATCGATTGCTCCTGTCTGCGGATCGATTGCTCCTGTCTGCCTCCTGTTTGTTCTGCTGACTGCTGTGCTCGCGTGTGCTTTGCTTGCTTTTGAATCTTTATTTGATATCATTCCCTGTTGTTTAAACTGCTAAATATAATTTACCCATCACCATATATTGTCTAATATTGCCTACCACATTAAATCTGACACCGCTAGCTTTTAATCTAAATCACTATCACGCGTTAGCATTTCGCTAGCCTGTTAGCTTGCCATCTCTGCACTCAGGTCTCTTGTTTTCTGAGTTCATTAAACAACTGTGGTGAGTTGGATTAGTAAATAGACTCCATCAAACAACTGTGGTAAATTGGATTAATCAACAAATACGGTAAGCCATGTCTTCTTCTCCTGTCATTGTCACTTGCACTGCATGTTTCATGTTTAGTATATCTTTCTCCGTTGGTGAACAGGGCTTCACATGTGATAAATGTAAGGAGATAGTCAGGCTGACGGAAAAGATTTCAGAATTAGAGACACGCATCCAGACTTTGAGAGTAGTGAGAACGTAACAGCTTTAGACACTGCTTTGGATGCGAATAGCTTAGTGAACTCTGTACATTGTTCGGTTCCGGCTGTAGAGCCCGTGCAGCAGGGCAACTGGGTGACGGTGAGACAGCATAGTCGCAGATCAAAAAAACCACTCTTCCGTTCCGATTAGAACATCAAACAGGTTCTCCCCACTCAGTGATGCACCCACTGAGAATCCTGTTGAAAGTGCCCTAGTTATTGGCGATTCTATTACACGAAACGTGAAAATAGAGACACCAGCCACCATAGTCACATGTTTACCGGGAGCCAGAGCGCCTGACATCAAAGCAAATTTAAAAGTGCTGGCTAATGCTAATCGTAAATTCTCTAAGATTATTATTCACGTCGGCACAAATGATGTTCGACTTCGCCAGTCGGAGATCACCAAAATTAACATTAAAGAGGTGTGTAAACTCGCAAGTACGATGGCAGATGACGTTTTTTGCTCTGGTCCCCTCCCCGTTAAAAGGAGTGATGAGATACTTAGCAGACTATCATCACTCAATGGCTGGTTGTCTAAGTGGTGTCCGCAAAATAACATAGGGTTCATAGACAATTGGAAAAGCTTTTGGGGCAGACTTGACCTGTTGAAAAAAGATGGTATTCATCCTTCCTGGGATGGTGCCGCTCTTCTCTCTAGTAATTTGGCACATAGTCTTAGAGCTAAACCTTGACTAACTGGGGCCCAGGTCAGGAAGCAGACGGACTGGCTTACCCGACCGCCTGCTAGCTGTCTCACGTCACAGAAGTCAGATAAATCCCAGCACATAGAGACTCTTTCACCTATATATTATCACATAGAGACTGTGTCTGTTCCACGAATTAGTAAATACAAAAAACCATCAAAACCATTCAACGGTAAAAATTTTATTGATGTCCAACAAATAAACAACAGATATAATACAGATGATCAAATGATAAAGCTCGGGCTGCTGAATATTCGATCTCTTTCCTCAAAAGCGCTTATTGTTAATGATATGATTACAGATCATAACCTAGATGTGCTGTGTTTGACAGAAACCTGGCTAAAACCTGACGATTACATTACTTTAAATGAGTCCACCCCCCAAGATTATTGTTATAAACACGAGCCGCGTCTGAAAGGTAAAGGGGGAGGTGTTGCTGTAATTTATAATAATTACTTCAGTATTACTCAGAAGTCTAGTTTCAAATATAATTCCTTTGAAGTTTTGGTGCTTTATGTAACGTTATGTAGTGAAATTGATAAATCCCGTTTGACATTTGTGCTGGCTACTGTATACAGGCCACCAGGGCACCATACAGACTTTACCAGAGAATTTACTGATTTTCTATCAGAGTTAGTACTGGCTGCAGATAAAGTCCTAATTGTTGGTGATTTTAATATCCATGTAGACAATGAAAAAGACGCATTGGGATTGGCATTTAGAGACATTCTAAACTCTATTGGAGTAAGGCAACACGTGTCAGGACCCACTCATCGCCGTAATCATACGTTAGACCTAATACTGTCACATGGAATAAATGTTGATACCATTGAAATTCTGCAGCAGAGCGATGACATCTCAGATCATTACCTAGTATCATGTACACTTCATTTAGCAAAGGCTGCAAAGCCGTCCCCTAGCTTCAAATATGGCAGGACTATCACTGCTGCGACTAAAGATTGCTTTGTAAATAATCTTCCTCATCAGTTTCATCTCCTCAGCATCCCAGATAGCCTAGAGGAACTCGATGTTGCAAAAGAAACTATTGACTCTCTCTTTTCCAGCACTTTAGACACAGTTGCTCCCCGGCGCTTAAAGAAGATTAAAGAAAACAGTCCAACGCCGTGGTACAACGAGCACACCCGGGCCCTTAAAACAGCAGCCAGAAAAATGGAGCGCAGCTGGAAGAAAACAAAACTAGAAGTTTTTCGCATTTCGTGGAAAGAGAGCATGATTGCATACAGAAAGGCCCTTAAAACTGCTAGATCTGCTTATTTCTCGACTCTCTTAGAAGAAAACAAACACAACCCTAGGTATTTATTCGATACAGTGGCTAAATTAACCAAAGATAAAGCTTCACCTTCTGATGTTTGTAAACAGCACAGCAGTAATGACTTTATGAACTTCTTTACTTGTAAGATTGATAATATTAGGAAAAAAATTATAACCATGCAGCCGTTTACTACAGTATCACATCAGACAGTGCATTGTAGTGTCACTGAGGATTACATTCATTCACTGCTATAGGAGAAAAAGAATTGGCTAAACTCGTTAAATCATCAAAATCAACAACATGTATGCTCGACCCCATACCGACTAAACTACTAAAAGAGATACTTCCAGAGGTCATAGATTCTCTTCTTAATATCATTAATTCATCCTTGACATTAGGATATGTACCGAAAACTTTTAAGTTGGCTATTATTAAACCACTTAAGAAAACGCAACTTGATCCTACGGAATTAGTCAATTACAGGCCAATCTCAAATCTACCCTTTCTGTCAAAAATACTAGAAAAGGCAGTGTCCTCACAACAATGCTCCTTTTTTAGAAAGAAATGGTATCTGTGAGGATTTCCAGTCAGGATTTAGACCGTATCATAGTACTGAGACTGCTCTCATCAGAGTTACAAATGATTTACTCTTATCATCCGATCGTGGTTGTATCTCTCTGTTAGTGTTAATCGATCTTAGCGCTGCATTCGATACTATCGACCACAACATTCTTTTGAATAGACTCGAAAATTATGTTGGCATTAGTGGAATTTCATTGGCATGATTTAAATCATACTTATCTGACCGTTATCAGTTTGTAGCAGTAAATAAAGAGATGTCACACCGAACACAAGTTCAGTATGGAGTACCGCAGGGCTCAGTGCTAGGACCGTTGCTTTTCACCCTGTACATGCTACCACTGGGAGATATTATTAGGAAGCATGGCGTTAGTTTTCATTTTTATGCTGACGATACTCAGCTCTATATTTCTTCACGCCCTGACGAAACTTACCAATTCACAAGATTAACGGAATGCATAGCTGATATAAAAAATTGGATGACTAGTAATTTCCTGCAACTTTAATCACTGGACAAAAAACTCCACAAGTAGTAACCTAGAATACTGTCTAACACTCAATGGCTGCTCTGTCAAGTCCTCGTCGTCAGTTAGGAACCTGGGTGTGCTCTTTGATAGCCACGTTTCTAGCATCTGTAAAACTGCATTCTACCATCTTAAAAATATATCTAAATTACGGCACATGCTTTCAATGCAAAATGCTGAACAGTTAGTTCATGCGTTCATGACCTCAAGGCTAGATTATTGTAATGCTCTACTGGGTGGTTGCCCTGCTCGCTTAATAAATAAACTGCAGCTTGTCCAAAACGCAGCAGCTAGAGTTCTTACTAGAACCAGGAAGTATGACCATATTAGCCCGGTTCTGGCAACACTGCATTGGCTCCCTATTAAACATTGTATACATTTTAAAATCTTGCTGATTACTTACAAAGCACTAAATGGTTCAGCCCCCCAGTACTTGAGCGAGCTCTTAACGCATTATACTCCATCACGTCTATTGCGGTCTCAGAATTCTGGCCAGTTGATAATACCTAGAATATCAAAATCAACTGCAGGCGGTCGGTCCTTTTTCCTATTTAGCACCTAAACTCTGGAACAGTCTTCCTAGCATTGTTCGGGAAGCAGACACACTCTGTCAGTTTAAATCTAGACTAAAAACACATCTCTTTACTATGGCATACACATAAAACATTTTTAATTTCTATTATTCAAATCAGTTAAATGATTGTTTTAGGCTGCATTTACTAGGTCAGCCGGAACCGGGAACACTTCCAATAACACCTGATGTACTCGTTACATCATAAGAAGAATGGCATCTACGCTAATGTTAGTCTCTCTGTTTATCCCAAGGTTTACTGCAGTCGGCCGGATCTGGGCCGTATCCAGACCAGATGGTGGACCTTAGCCTGGACATGACGACCATATCCCTGAAGTGTCTGTAGAGACCGTGTCAATTAAACTCCCCCCTGTAAATGCCGCATCGACACGACATCCTCATTAAACCCGTCCCCGGCGTGACGACTCCAATCTTTCGAATCATACACTATTTGTTCGTCGGCCAGAGGAGAACTGGCACCCCGACTGAGCCTGGTTTCTCCCAAGGTTTTTTTTCTCCATTCTGGCCCTGAAGGAGTTTTGGTTCCTTGCCAAGGAACACTTAAACACTTAAATTTCAACTATATTATTGATCTGCCCGCATTGACACTATATGATAATTGAAATGAGCTGGATGACATCACCGTTTTCACCAGAGCGGCTGTACAGCCAAATCAAATTCCGTTGCATTATTTTCCTGTTACCACTGTGAAGCTGCTTTGAAACAATTGGCATTGTAAAAAGCGCTATATAAATAAAGGTGATTTGATTTGATTTTGATTTGACTAGACAAGGGACACCTGTGATTGGTCCATTGACACCTGTGACAAGGGACCAATCAGAACATGACAACATAGAACACATGGCTCACATGACTAGAGCATGACAAACAAGGGACGCACATTGCAAAACAGGAAACAAAACCAAAACACTAGACATTACAGATCCCCCTTCTGTGGGTGGCTCCTGACGCCCACCAAAACAAAACATACAGGAGTCCAGGAGGGTGGTGGAGTGGAGGAGGTCTAGGGGGAGGGATGGTTGGCCAGGCCCGTGCAGGGGGACAGACATAGACCATGGCAGGACAGTGGCGGGCCTGGGCCGTGAAGCATGGGCGGAACTGGTAGGCTGAGAAACTTCCTGGGCAGCAGTTCAGGAAGCTATGGAGGGAGTCCTAGGAACCCTAGCCTGCCACTTCCAAGAGGGACCCTGTGTCAACCTCTAAGCCTACCAGGGAGGCTAAAAAACTGAGAACAGCTCAGCCAACATATATACATATATAGAGACCATATTCCTGAAAGCCTACTATAACTCAGCCCCAGGGAGCCAGTACTCTGCATATCGACCCTCTTAAAAGAGGGAAGCAATATCATGGAGACTCCTGCCAGGCCTTACAACATGATGCTCAGACCAGAGCGCTATGGGTAATAATACAAAAGCTTCTAGAGAACACCAACTCGCTCAATCTAAAGCTGCACTTACACAAAACTAGTTTGGTATTTCCAATCCAGCCCCCCAGAGCAGCGTACTTCAACAAAACGACTCTTAACACAAGAGGAGCACTGCTAGCATACCCCTAGAGAACAACCAAGGAGGCTCTAACTGGAGCCTTTCACTTGAAAATGCCTCGGGCACATGCTCGGGGCTATGCTTGAAGCTCTAGGGAGCAATATACTCTGCATAATGACTCTCAGATCGAGAGGAGTATTAGTCTAGCCAACTGTATGAAGCTTCAAGGAGCAG
This sequence comes from Coreius guichenoti, assembly GCA_039654105.1. Lineage (NCBI taxonomy): Eukaryota > Metazoa > Chordata > Actinopteri > Cypriniformes > Gobionidae > Coreius > Coreius guichenoti. Next base: position 40,083,996 of record CM077178.1, read on the forward strand.
AGGCCTCAGCAGAAAGATTTTCAACAACCAAGAGGAAGCCTGACATTCACTATTACAGAGCTCAAAAGAGCGAGAGGCCTAAACAACAATCCTCTGAATCAAGAGAAAAAAGCCTCCTCACCACAATTCTCACTCTAGCAGATCAATGTCTATATAAGCTCATAGCTGAGCAGAGGCCTCAGCAGAATGACTCTCAAACCGAGAGGAAGCCTAAACTATATGCTCTGGTAAAAACAGACAGTCACATAAGCTCTAAAGAGAGCAGAGGCCTCTGCAGAATGACTCTCAAACCGAAAAAAAAAAAAATTATCTTTCTTAATTCCTTTAGCAAAGACAAATAAGATTATATGAAGTTCCCTTTCAGTCAGTACACTACGAGTTACGTCAGTTACTGACGAAATGGGGGTTTCGCTTAGAAGCCAATCGCCTTTGAGCTCTACAAAACGAGCCAATGGCATGAAGATGCCATGGGTCTGCGGAATTTGCATAACGCAACCCCGCCCCACCGCATGGGTATAAAGGGCGTTGCGTGGCAATCTCGCATTATGTTTCTGCTTCAGAGCCGACTGTTACTGCCTGAGCGTTTTCTCTCTTCAAGACGAGTGTCTCTCCAGAGTGTTGGTGTTACGGCGCGTTTTAGCGAGTTCCGCATTCCTGTCTGATCTGTGCAGTGATCTAGCACAGTGTGTGTGTTCTCCCTAGGTGCTTCAGCATTTCTGCAGAGCAAAGACTCCTCTCTAAAAGAGCTGCACGCGGGACGTCTTTTTCAAGATGTCTCGCCCGTGCTCCATTTCTAGGTGCGGTTGGCTGGTTCCTACGTTTGACGGGCATGATCGCTGTTTGGCGTGCTTGGGCCTCGTGCACGCCGAGCGCGCATTCATGGATGAGTCGTTCCCACTGCGGGAACATGGCCATCGCAGTGTTGCGGTCAAGACTCCATGATCTCCGTACTGGAGGGAGGGTCCCCTCTACCACACCCCAATCTATTCCCTCCATGAGAGGGAATACTTTTGGCTGATGGTCAGGGTGACTTGAGGGTGACGGTGTGGGCCAACCCGACGAATCCTCCTCTGGCCACACCCCCTTCTAGCACACTGCAACCTGTGGTGTTGCCAGATGAGGGCGCAGGTGTTTCCCGTCCTGGGCCCTGCGTTTCATTTGGCGCACTGGCAGAGGATACTATGGCGATCGCCGCATCACAAGGTGGGCTGGATTCCTCCAGGGAGATGACGATTCGGCTGTGTTGCCTCCTTCGGGAGTTCCAGCATTGCCCGAGTCTGATCCAGAGCTCACAGCCATGCTTTCCCGGGTGGCCGAGGCTCTTGGACTTGTGTGGAACCCTCCGCCATGTCCCGAGCGCTCTCGGCTAGATGATTGGTATCTGGGGCCAGGCCGCGTCCGCCCTGCATGCGATGGCCACCCTTCAGGTCTACCAGGCCAAAGTGCTCAGAGACAGGCACAAGGGCAATGCTGACCCCGCATTAATGCAGGAGCTGCGGGCGGCCACCGACCTCGCTCTACGAGCGACGAAGGTCACCGCTCGCTCTCTCGGTCAGGTGATGTCCACTTCAGTGGTCCAGGAGCGCCACTTATGGCTCAACCTGGTTGATGTGGGAGAATCTGAGCGAACCCGTTTCCTCAATTCTCCCATTTCCCGGGATGGGCTATTCGGCGGGGCGGTTCAGGACTTCGCCCAATAGTTCTCGACCGCTCAGAAACAGACTGAGGCGATCAAACATATTCTGCCCCGGGCGGCCTGCTGCTGCCTCCACCCAGCCGTCTGCTCCCTGCCGAGGCCGCCCTCCTGCGGCTCCTGCCCCGGGCCGAGGCGTGGAGGACAGCGCAGGAAGGCAGCCCCGCCCGTCCCAGCCCCCCAGCCTGCTAAACGGCAGTCTAAGCGGCGGTCCTGAGACGGGCGGCTCAGAGGTGAACTCGGTTCTTTCCCAGGAGATGGTAGCAGGGCCACTCCTTCCCCCGCTGGAGGGCCGGGGGAGAATCCTTGTAAAGAAAGAACTGACATTTTCACCTCCGAGCCTCAAGAGGGCGCGGCTGGCAGTGTGCGACGCCAAGCAGCCTCGCCACTCTCGGCCCCCTCTGTCACCAGACCCCTGTGGAACGCTGGTCCTTCCCTGGTCTCCTCAGTCAGGGCGCGGAATTCGACCCCACCCACACCTCGGGACGCTCCCACGCCTCCCATGTCTGGGCCGGTCATTCCGCCTCGCTGCCCCATCGGCGGTACGCCTGTGGTTTGCATGACTCCGCTGGTACAGTTTCTGGAAGCCTGGCTAGCGCTTCCCAATCTGTCCAGCTGGTTCGCTCGCACCATCAGGTTCGGCTATGCGATTCAGTTTGCACGGTCTCCTCCCCGCTTTCGGGGAGTCCGCTATACCATGGTGGGTGGCAATGTCCCTGTCATGCGTGCGGAGGTCGCCACCCTACTGGCGAAGGGTGCGGTCGAGATCGTCCCTCCAGCCGAGATGGAGTCCGGCTTCTACAGCCCTTACTTCATTGTACCCAAGAAAACCGGTGGGTTACGGCCAATCCTGGACCTGCGCATCTTGATTCATGATCTTGAATCATTCGGGCTTGCCCTGTCCCCTCACGTCTTTACGAAGTCGTCGAGGCAGCCCTTGTGCCGCTCAGGCAACACGGGGTTCGCATCCTGATCTCGATGACTGGCTGATTCTAGGCCACTCTCGGGATCAGGTTTGTGAACACAGGGACCTGGTGCTTCAGCACCTCGCCCGTCTGGGCCTTCGGGTCAACTGGGAAAAGAGCAAACTCTCCCCAGTGCAGAGGATCTCTTTTCTCGGTATGGAAATCGACTCGGTCGCCATGTACGCGCAGCTTACGAGCGCGCAGTCATTGCTGACTTGTCTTCGCCAGCTCGAGGGCAAGAGTGCGGTTCCACTGAAATATTTTCAGAGGCTCCTGGGGCATATGGCATCCGCAGCCACGGTAACGCCGCTCGGTTTGCTTCATATGAGACCGCTCGGGCCTGCCGTCAGACCTTCACCCCGTGGGCGAACCTCAGTTTTCTACGGGCAGGTGTTCCCCTAGAACGAGTTTCCAGGCATGTTGTTGTATCAACAGATGCCTCTGCCACGGGCTGGGGCGCCATGTGCAATGGGCTCCTGGAGGGGACCCCAGCGCCTATGGCATGTCAATTGCCTCGAGTTTCTGGCCGTACGTCTTGCCCTGCACCGCTTCCGAGCCCTGCTCAAGGACAAGCACGTACTGGTCCGTTCAGACAGCACGGCGACAGTAGCGTATATCAACCGACAAGGTAGTGTACGCTCCCGCCGGATGTCGCAACTCGCCCGCCATCTCCTCCTATGGAGTCAGAAGCATCTGAGGTCACTTCGTGCCGTTCACATCCAGGGAGAACTGAATCGTGCAGCCGACGAGCTGTCACGGTTTCAGCCGCTTCCGGGGGAATGGAGACTCCATCCCCAGACGGTTCAGCTGATTTGGGAACAGTTCGGCGACGCACAGATAGACCTGTTTGCCTCCCACGACTCTTCCCATTGCTGCTGGTATTACTCCCTGACCGAGGGGACCCTCGGCACGGATGCACTAGCACACAGCTGGCCGCGGGGCCAACGCAAGTATGCGTTTCCCCCAGTGAGCCTTCTCGCACAGGTTCTGTGCAAGATCACTTCCGCTAGGGCCTTGTCCATGAGACAGGCCTATGCGTTGAAGTGGAACCTCTTCGTCACCTGGTGCTCTTCTCGCCGAGAAGACCCCACGAAATGCTCCGTCGGGTCCGTGCTTTCCTTCCTCCAGGAAGGGTTGGAGCGAAGGCTGTCTCCCTCCACCCTGAAGGTCTATGTGGCCGCGATTTCGGCTCATCATGACCTGGTGGATTCGAAAACGGTAGGTCAGCACGACCTGGTCAGCAGGTTCCTTAGAGGAACAAGGAGATTAAATCCTCCTCGTCCTCCTCAAATACTCTCTTGGGATCTTGCAGTGGTTTTATCTGCCCTGCAGAAAGCTCCCTTTGAGCCCCTGCAGTCTGTGGAGCTGACGTTCCTTTCAATGAAAGTGGTGCTCTTGATTGCTCTGGCTTCCATCAAGAGGGTAGGGGACCTGCAGGCATTTTCGGTTGACGAAGCGTGCCTGGAATTCGGGCCGGCCAATTCTCACGTGATCCTGAGACCCCGGCCTGGATACATGCCCAAGGTTCCCACCACTCCCTTCAGGGATCAGGTGGTGAACCTGCAAGCGCTGCCTGTGGAGGAGGCAGACCCAGCCTTGGCACTGCTCTGTCCAGTACGCGCCCTTCGCGCTTACGTAGACCGGACGCAGTGTTTCAGGACCTCAGACCAGCTCTTTGTCTGTTACGGAGGGCAGCAGAAAGGGAAGGCTCTCTCCAAGCAGAGGTTGTCTCACTGGATAGTGGACGCCATTGTCCTGGCATATCAGGTTCAGGGCATGCCATGCCCCCTTGGGGTTAGAGCACACTCCACTAGGAGTGTTGCTTCCTCTTGGGCTTTAGCGCGTGGCGCCTTGCTGACAGACATTTGTAGAGCTGCAGGCTGGGCGACACCCAACACATTTGCAAGATTTTATAATCTCCGAGTGGAGCCTGTGTCCGCTCGTGTACTCGCCCCAAGTGGCCAGTAACTGGACAGGCTCAGGTGTCTTCGCTTGCTGCGCCATTCCACTCCACAGACTGGATATGTGCGCATTTTCTCTCAGGTGAGCTTCCCAGTAAGCCCTGAGCTCCTCCAGCACTGCTGATGTCGACACCAGAGTGCATGCCCGCTTGGTCAGACCTCGTGTTCGGCTAGGTGCCTCCGTGTGCATGGTTCCCCCGTTGGGCAACCCCCACATGTGTATTTCCACGGTAAGTCTGTCTGAGCACGTGTCTTCTCTTGGCAAGACACCCTTGCCACACCTGGGGTTGAAAGATTTTTCCACCTGTGGCTGGATACCCCAGAGTGCTCCATATGCAATCCCTAAGGGGGTCATATGTGTATTCTTGAGTCCTCCCTTCGGGCAGGCATTGTGTTGCATTTCTCCACGTGGGATATGCTTCTCATTGTACCTTGGTATCAGCGTTGAGCCTAGCCCCTCGTTCGTGCTAAGACTCACGGCAGGGAGCCCTGGTCAGCGCAGGACGCTGGAAGACAGCCGTCGTGGCGAGATTGTATTGGGACCCCCATTTCGTCAGTAACTGACGTAACTCGTAGTGTACTGACTGAAAGAGAACGTCTCGATTACGTATGTAACCCTCGTTCCCTGAAGGAAGGGAACGGAGACGTTACGTCCCCATGCCACTTCCGCTGTACCACTGGAACGGCCGGACGCTCATGCCTCGGCTCTTCAGCAGGTAACATAATGCGAGATTGCCACGCAACGCCCTTTATACCCATGCGGTGGGGCGGGGTTGCGTTATGCAAATTCTGCAGACCCATGGCATCTTCATGCCATTGGCTCGTTTTGTAGAGCTCAAAGGCGATCTAACCAAAACCCCCATTTCGTCAGTAACTAACGTAACGTCTCTGTTCCCTTCCTTCAGGGAACGAGGGTTACATACGTAACCGAGACGTTCTCAGGGAGCGGAGGCCTCAGCAGAACGACTCCCATATCGAGAGGAAACCTACCATACTCATCATGGGTACCACCTGACCTGTGCTTTTTTTTTAACATATCAACAGATAGGATGCCTCAGCAGAAATTACTCTCACTGAGAGGAGACCTACAATACCCATATTCTGTGGAACAGTAAGAGAGTAGCTTAGTCAAAGCTCAAAAAGCAAGAGGCCTAACAATGACTCTGCCTTCTCTTAGTAAAGGCAAAGCTGTTTACACTGAGCTCTGGGGGCGGAGACCTCAGCAGAATGACTCTCAAAACGAGAGGAAGTCGCCATGGGTTTCTAAACACCATTTAGGAATAATACACTATTTCTTGTCATACAGAATACAGCTTTGAGGAGGTCAAAAGGCCTGCTATTGCTCACTATTCTAGCACAGCACAAAAAAGGCCTCAACAGAATGACTCTCAAGTTAGAAGAAGCCATGAAGGACACATAATATAATCTATGAACTGTGCCTAATCCAGAACCACAATCCAAAATCTGTGTTAGAAGATAGACAAAAATTGTGTAGTATACATAAATCCATAATACTTCATAAAGGCCTGAAGGAACGGAGGCCAACCAACCCTCCCCTTTTTTTTTAGGAAGTTTCTTGGCCTAACTACGCTCTCACCTCCTAAGGATTGCTAGGAGGCTAAAAAACCAACAACTCTGCTATACTTAAATACGAAGTTACAGGGAACTGAAATCTCTACAAAATAACTCACATTATTGGGAGGAGATATAAACAGCTCTTACCTGTATCCTACGAGCGGAAGCCTTTCACAAACTCTTGACATTTATTAACAAAAGGCCTTAGCCTGACTGTCAGAACATTAATTTCATCATTGGTTCAGCCCAGGTCCTAATGTTTGCTTTAAAATATGAAGGGGGAAGGCAGAAAAAGAGGGTAATAATAATAATAAATTGTATTTGTAGTGCGCCTTTCTCAAACTCAAAGCGCTACAACATGTACAGAACAAAATAAGAAATCAAACAAGGTACAAAAAAAAACAAAAAAAAATACATAGCATAAAAGAAAAATACGAAGTAATAAATTATAATTATAAATTAAAAGCTTGACTAAAAAGATGTTTTAAGAAGTTTCTTAAAACAATCCAAAGACGTAGCATTCCTAATAGATGCAGGTAATGAGTTCCATAACTTAGGTGCATTGTAGGAAAAGGCCCTCCCACCCATAGTTTTTAATTTACACCGAGGCTGACAGAGAGAAAGAGAGCCAGCAGAGCAGAGAGAGTGAGTGGGTAAGGATGGATGTGATGGCATGAAGATGTGTAAGTCAAAACACACGTGGCTGAGTTTTGTATGTATTGCAGCCTCTTTATAGAACTTACTGGTAAACCCACAAATAGAGAATTACAATAATCAAGCCTCGACGTGATGAAGGCATGGATAAGCCTCTCAGCATCAGGCCTGGAGAGGAAGGATCTAATGCGAGCAATTTTCCGAAGATGTAAAAAAGCAACCTTTGCTAAGTTTTTAAAATGAGAATTAAAAGTCAGTTGAGCATCAAAAGTGACGCCTACATTACGCACCTGGACAGAAGGGGACATTTGAGTATTGTCTACTGAAAGTTTAAATTCCTTGCACTTTTTGATATTAGATGGGGTGCCAATTAATACAATTTCAGTTTTGGAACAATTTAGCTTGAGAAAGTTGTGTTTCATCCACACCTTGATTTCCAACAAACAGGCAGAGAGAGTCAAAGAAGAAGAGGTGAGATCAGGCTGAGTGCTAATATACACTCACCTAAAGGATTATTAGGAACACCATACTAATACTGTGTTTGACCCCCTTTCGCCTTCAGAACTGCCTTAATTCTACGTGGCATTGATTCAACAAGGTGCTGAAAGCATTCTTTAGAAATGTTGCCCCATATTGATAGGATAGCATCTTGCAGTTGATGGAGATTTGTGGGATGCACATCCAGGGCACGAAGCTCCCGTTCCACCACATCCCAAAGATGCTCTATTGGGTTGAGATCTGGTGACTGTGGGGGCCATTTTAGTACAGTGAACTCATAGTCATGTTCAAGAAACCAATTTGAAATGATTCGAGCTTTGTGACATGGTGCATTATCTTGCTGGAAGTACATGGTGGAAGTACAGGGAAGTACATGGTGGTCATAAAGGGATGGACATGGTCAGAAACAATGCTCAGGTAGGCCGTGGCATTTAAACAATGCCCAATTGGCACTAAGGGGCCTAAAGTGTGCCAAGAAAACATCCCCCACACCATTACACCACCACCACCAGCCTGCACAGTGGTAACAAGGCATGATGGATCCATGTTCTCATTCTGTTTACGCCAAATTCTGACTCTACCATCTGAATGTCTCAACAGAAATCGAGACTCATCAGACCAGGCAACATTTTTCCAGTCTTCAACTGTCCAATTTCCCAAATTGCAGCCTCTTTTTCCTATTTGTAGTGGAGATGAGTGGTACCCGGTGGGGTCTTCTGCTGTTGTAGCCCATCCACCTCAAGGTTGTGCGTGTTGTGGCTTCACAAATGCTTTGCTGCATACCTCGGTTGTAACGAGTGGTTATTTCAGTCAAAGTTGCTCTTCTATCAGCTTGAATCAGTCGGCCCATTCTCCTCTGACCTCTAGCATCAACAAGGCATTTTCGCCCACAGGACTGCCGCATACTGGATGTTTTTCCCTTTTCACACCATTCTTTGTAAACTCTAGAAATGGTTGTGCGTGAAAATCCCAGTAACTGAGCAGATTGTGAAATACTCAGACCGGCCCGTCTGGCACCAACAACCATGCCACGCTCAAAATTGCTTAAATCACCTTTCTTTCCCATTCTGACATTCAGTTTGGAGTTCAGGAGATTGTCTTGACCAGGACCACACCCCTAAATGCATTGAAGCAACTGCCATGTGATTGGTTGATTAGATAATTGCATTAATGAGAAATTGAACAGGTGTTCCTAATAATCCTTTAGGTGAGTGTAGATCTGGGTGTTAATATAGATCTGGGTGTCATCCACATAACAATGATAGCTCAAGCCATACTTCTGAATAATCTGTCCAAGAGGCAGCATATAAATACTAAATAAAACAGGACCCAAAACTGACCCCAGTCTGAGATCTACTAGTACCCAGGTAAACAAACTGGGATCAATCTGAGAGGTAAGATTTAAACCAGTTCAACACAGTTCCTGACAGAACAATCCACCTATGCAATCTGTCCAACAATATGCTGTGGCATATAGTGTCAAAGTTGTTAATAGCCCTCAGAGAGGGAGGCGATGTCATCTGCCTCTCCCAGACTGTTGGTCACGTGTGTGCTGTATTACCTCCCTGAGGTCCTGCTTTTTCCGCCTCGATTCGCGCCGTCTCTGTGGCCTGCTCCCTGCCGGAGGCAGCGCACGAGCGGCGACACTCTCTCTCTCTGTCCCTGCCACTAATCCTTAAATCGAGATGGGCCAGGACCCCCTGACTGTCGGACCGGCGTGGTATGTAGGTTTTAAACGCAGCGGAGCACGCCTTCGCCTCTCTGAACGGATGTACCGAACAGTTCAGAGGGCGAAACCAGAGCATCTAGGAGAAAGGATTTTTCTTTCTCCCCGATGCTCGCCAAGTTCACCCACAGATGTCTATCCATGGCCACCATCGCTGCCATCGGTCTCCCGATTGCGGCAGCAGTCTGCTTGGTGACCCGAAGAGCCAAATCTGTGGTGCGGCGCAGCTCGGCGACCGTATCAGGAGAAAGACCCTGGCCCTGATCCAAGTCCTTCAGCAAGTCTGCCTGGTAAGCTTGGAGCACTGCCATCGTATGCAGTGCAGCCCCAGCCTGACCTGCTGCCGCGTATGCCCTGCCATTCAGACACAGGGCAGGGCTGGAGCTCTCAGTGTCTCATCAATAGGAGGCATCGACACATACCCGTGTTCTCGCATTCCCTCGATATTTGCATATTTCATGTGCTGATATCAATGTATGCGTGCAGAATACAGGTTCTTCCATGCCTTCTCGATCTCAGAATGGAGATCAGGAAAGAATGGAAGGCTTACCGGAGCTGGTGGTCTGTGGCCCGAGAGAAAGCGCTCGTTGAGCCTCCCACGAGCGGGCTCCTCCCTGCCACGCTGCCATGGTAGATCGAGCATTGCCGTAGCACGCTCCATTACCTCCACCAGCTCTGCATACGCGGAGCAGGGGGGCTGAGCAGGTTCAGCCTTTACATATCCTCACCTGCTTCAGCCCTCACAGGCTCTTCTTGGCTTGATGCCAATAGAGCACTGGCCGCTGGATCCGATGACGTAAGGGATAACACGTCATCCTCCAGCAGCACATCCTCGTCAGCCACTGAGGGGCGTGAGAGATTTACACCCCTCTCAAACTCCTCTGCAAGCACCAGCTGAGACCCTCATATCCTCAGCACAGCTGATTGCTGATTCTTTCTTCCCTTGAGTAGAAAGACAAACGAGAGCGGAGCATCTTCACTGGAAGACGCTCACAGTGCACGCAAACGGACCCCTTAAGGACCGAGCGTGTGTGCTCCTCACCCAGACAAGAAACGCATAGATTGTGTGTGCCTTAGGTGTCAGATACCTCGGACACGGATTGGCACACTTCCTAAAGCGCTTGTCACTTGCCATGCTCACTTACGTGTATTTCAGCAAAACAGTCCCTGAAGACGAAGAAGACATGTTCTCTAGGCGCCCTTTTATACTTTCGGGTTGCACTAGTAATGATGTCATGGCTGTTGCTGGCCAATACGATTGCCATAATTTTACAGTGCTTCAGTCATCAGTCTTGCTGAGGCGTTTCCCAATGTGTCTCAGGACGCAGTGCGAGTTCCCTTTCGAAAGGAAACTATGGACACATGACTAGACCAACCAATGAGAACATGATACATAGACACGGGAACCAATCAGAACAAGACACATGAAACTAGGGAATCACATGACATAAGACTGTGAGAAATACAAAATAAAAGACATGAAAACAAACAAAACCAACCGTGACAGTATGGGCAAACAAACTTTTTAATTAAATTATTAATATATTGTCCACTCATAACAGAAAACTTGATTTTTGTAATGTGATACACACATGCATGTATTATTGCACAGCACATGAACAACAACTTTATATTATATAAACTTATTGTTTAACATCAAAACATCTACATCTAAGCAGAAATTCTCAAACAAAAGCTTAATTGATGAGGCTGTATTTTACAGTAAACACTTCATAAACTATCCAAAACAGGTCAATGAAATATTGTCTAAACAGTCATATTACTTGTACAACATATTATATAATAATATTTACGTTATATTATAGATCATTTAAATGTTCACTCTAATTTAATATTTGCTTATATCAAAGACATTTTATATTTCCACATCGATTTCACTAATCTCAGTATAGCAATATACTTTGAGAAAAGCCAATCTATTAAATATATATGCATCTTTATGTAAAAATAGCATGTTCTCTAATGTAAGTATATTCTCGGCTGGATCAAGTTGCTCCTCAAAATGAAGCCGAATTTAAATGTTTCAATAGATATATTGCTCATGTCTGTGCTACAGTTAAGCCACATTTCCACCGAAATTACCCGGAACAATTTCCAGTTCCAGAGCATATTTCGTCCTCGGCATATAAGCATAATAAAGCCTGAACCTTGTTGCCGGTCCATTGGTCGTATTTTTTAAACTCCATTATTAATTCAAATAGCAAACAACTCTTACTGCACGCACCACAGCAGACTTTTAAAAATAATGGTTGAAATAAAATGCTGTGTTAACTCAACCAATCAGGATGTTCAGCGCCCAAGTCCCACCCCCGAAAGTTCCTTAACTTTGAAAAAGTACTACCTCATGAGCAGGGACTTTCTGAGGGGGACATTTTTACCCGGAACTTCATTAAGACGCTGGTCCCTGTGGCCGAAACACACCCAGTACCACCCCAAAGTCCCTCATTCCTGGGGAAACTTCCTGCGGTGGAAACACCGCTTTATTCACTGAGTTTTGTTTCATTTTTGTAACACACTTCAAAAAAAAGTTCATGGACACAGAGACGACAGAAAGCACATCCTGTTTGATTTCTTTATTTTACAAAAGCTTAATGTTTTGTTTTGATTGTAAGTGGACACAAATAAAAGTAGCCCTTTACAGTTTCGAATGACGTATTGATTTATTGTATGACCATAAATTATTTTAAGTCGATTTTCGCTGCTATGTGAAAAAAAAATCCAATTCGTCAACCCCACAGGGTTAAAAAAAAAAAATCAAACAGATGAATGATTCCTAATTCTGATTTTATCTCCATCAGATTCCCACCAGCTCACTCTGGATCTGAACACAGTGAATGAGCTCCTCCGTCTGTCTGAGAGGAACAGAGAGATTACATGCACTTACACAGAGCAGTCGTATCCTGATCATCCAGACAGATTTGATTATTGGGAGCAGGTGTTGTGTAGAGAAACTGTGTGTGGACGCTCTTACTGGGAGATTGATTGGAGTGGGAATAATGTGTGTGTATCAGTGTCATATAAGAGCATCAGCAGGAAGGGACGGGGTAATGAGTGTCGGTTTGGACACAATGATCAGTCCTGGAGTTTGTCCCACTCTTCCTTCAGTTACTCATTCATACACAATAAGATAGTGACTGATATCCCTGTAAAGCCCATCAGTCGTAGAATAGGAGTGTATGTGGATCACGGGGCAGGAACTCTGTCCTTCTACAGCGTCTCTGGAGACACAATGAGCCTCATTCACACAGTCCAGTCCACATTCACTCAGCCGCTCTATCCTGGGTTGGGTGCTTATTATTATGGATCATCAGTAAAACTGTGTTGATGAATCAGAATAGCTTCTTGAGAGATTCTACCTATAATACTTTGAGCTGTATGATAAATCAGTAACAGTGAGATGTTATAGAGTCCATTATTTTCTCTTCATCACATTAATACTGCAGCTGAACTTCTGTCACTGAAATAACATGTCACAATAAATGCTTGTAATAAATCCTCATGTAGACAGTATTGTGGTGTCTTTTCTCCTTAGCAAGCAATAATGACCACTGATGACTTGAATTCAAATAAAACTGTTTACTAAAGTTTTGTGCAGTATTATACAGGGATGCAGAGAATAACAGAGGGCCTGACACAGATCCTTGTGGCACTCCATAATTCACTGACGTTATCTTAGATTTTTCCCCGTTTAAATAGACAAAATCTAAAAAAAAGTGCTTATTGTTAATGATATGATTACAGATCATAACCTAGATGTGCTGTGTTTGACAGAAACCTGGCTAAAACCTGACGATTACATTACTTTAAATGAGTCCACCCCCCAAGATTATTGTTATAAACACGAGCCGCGTCTGAAAGGTAAAGGGGGAGGTGTTGCTGTAATTTATAATAATATCTTCGGTATTACTCAGAAGTCTAGTTTCAAATATAATTCTTTTGAAGTTTTGGTGCTTTATGTAACGTTCTGTAGTGTAAATGATAAATCCCGTTTGACATTTGTGCTGGCTACTGTATACAGGCCACCAGGGCACCATACAGACTTTACCAGAGAATTTGCTGATTTTCTGTTAGTACTGGCTGCAGATAAAGTCCTAATTGTTGGTGATTTTAATATCCATGTAGACAATGAAAAAGACGCATTGGGATTGGCATTTAGAGACATTCTAAACTCTATTGGAGTAAGGCAACACGTGTCAGGACCCACTCATCGCTGTAATCATACGTTAGACCTAATACTTCCCTGTTAAAAGGAGTAATGAGATACTTAGCAGACTATCATCACTCAATGGCTGGTTGTCTAAGTGGTGTCCGCAAAATAACATAGGGTTCATAGACAATTGGAAAAGCTTTTGGGGCAGACCTGACCTGTTGAAAAAAGATGGTATTCATCCTTCCTGGGATGGTGCCGCTCTTCTCTCTAGTAATTTGGCACATAGTCTTAGAGCTAAACCTTGACTAACTGGGGCCCAGGTCAGGAAGCAGACGGACTGGCTTACCCGACCGCCTGCTAGCTGTCTCACGTCACAGAAGTCAGATAAATCCCAGCACATAGAGACTCTTTCACCTAGATATTATCACATAGAGACTGTGTCTGTTCCACAAATTAGTAAATACAAAAAACCATCAAAACCATTCAACGGTAAAAATTTAATTGATGTCCAACAAATAAACAACAGATATAATACAGATGATCAAATGATAAAGCTCGGGCTGCTGAATATTCGATCCCTTTCCTCAAAAGCGCTTATTGTTAATGATATGATTACAGATCATAACCTAGATGTGCTGTGTTTGACAGAAACCTGGCTAAAACCTGACGATTACATTTACTTTAAATGAGTCCACCCCCCAAGATTATTGTTATAAACACGAGCCGCGTCTGAAAGGTAAAGGGGGAGGTGTTGCTGTAATTTATAATAATATCTTCGGTATTACTCACAAGTCTAGTTTCAAATATAATTCCTTTGAAGTTTTGGTGCTTTATGTAACGTTATGTAGTGAAATTGATAAATCCCGTTTGACATTTGTGCTGGCTACTGTATACAGGCCACCAAGGCACCATACAGACTTTACAAGAGAATTTGCTGATTTTCTATCAGAGTTAGTACTGGCTGCAGATAAAGTCCTAATTGTTGGTGATTTTAATATCCATGTAGACAATGAAAAAGACGCATTGGGATTGGCATTTAGAGACATTGAAAACTCTATTGGAGTAAGGCAACACGTGTCAGGACCCACTCATCGCCGTAATCATACATTAGACCTAATACTGTCACATGGAATAAATGTTGATACCATTGAAATTCTGCAGCAGAGCGATGACATCTCAGATCATTACCTAGTATCATGTACACTTAATTTAGCAAAGGCTGCAAAGCCGTCCCCTAGCTTCAAATATGGCAGGACTATCACTGCTGCGACTAAAGATTTCTTTGTAAATAATCTTTCTCATCAGTTTCATCTCCTCAGCATCCCAGATAGCCTAGAGGAACTCGATGTTGCAACAGAATCTATTGACTCTCTCTTTTCCAGCACTTTAGACACAGTTGCTCCCCGGTGCTTAAAGAAGATTAAAGAAAGTAGTCCAACGCCGTGGTACAACGAGCACACCCGGGCCCTTAAAACAGCAGCCAGAAAAATGGAGCGAAGCTGGAAGAAAACAAAACGAAGTTTTTCGCATTTCGTGGAAAGAGAGCATGATTGCATACAGAAAGGCCGCAAAAACTGCTAGATCTGCTTATTTCTCGACTCTCTTAGAAGAAAACAAACACAACCCTAGGTATTTATTCGATACAGTGGCTAAATTAACCAAAGATAAAGCTTCACCTTTTTATGTTTGTAAACAGCACAGCAGTAATGACTTTATGAACTTCTTTACTTGTAAGATTGATAATATTAGGAAAAAAATTATAACCATGCAGCCGTCTACTACAGTATCACATCAGACAGTGCATTGTAGTGTCACTGAGGAAAAATTACATTCATTCACTGCTATAGGAGAAGAAGAATTGGCTAAACTCGTTAAATCATCAAAATCAACATCATGTATGCTCGACCCCATACCGACTAAACTACTAAAAGAGATGCTTCCAGAGGTCATAGATCCTCTCCTTAATATCATTAATTCATCCTTGACATTAGGATATGTACCGAAAACTTTTAAGTTGGCTATTATTAAACCACTTATTAAAAAACCGCAACTTGATCCTACAAAATTAGTCAATTACAGGCCAATCTCAAATCTACCCTTTCTGTCAAAAATACTAGAAAAAGCAGTGTCCTCACAATTATGCTCCTTTTTAGAAAGAAATGGTATCTGTGAGGATTTCCAGTCAGGATTTAGACCGTATCATAGTACTGAGACTGCTCTCATTAGAGTTATAAATGATTTACTCTTATCATCCGATCGTGGTTGTATATCTCTATTAGTGTTACTCGATCTTAGTGCTGCATTCAATACTATCGACCACAACATTCTTTTGAATAGACTCGAAAATTATGTTGGCATTAGTGGAACTTCATTGGCATGGTTTAAATCATACTTATCTGACTGTTATCAGTTTGTAGCAGTAAATGAAGGGATGTCACACCGATCACAAGTTCAGTATGGAGTACCGCAGGGCTCAGGACCGTTGCTTTTCACCCTGTACATGCTACCACTGGGAGATATTATTAGGAAGCATGGCGTTAATTTTCATTGTTATTCTGACGATACTCAGCTCTATATTTCTTCACGCCCTGACGAAACTTACCAATTCACAAGATTAACAGAATGCATAGCTGATATAAAAAATTGGATGACTAGTAATTTCCTGTAACTTAATTCAGAAAAAGCTGAATTTTTAATCATTGGACAAAAAAACTCCACAAGTAGTAACCTAGAATACTGTCTAACACTCGATGGCTGCTCTGTCAAGTCCTCGTCATCAGTTAGGAACCTGGGTGTGCTCTTTGATACCAATCTCTCATTTGAAAGCCACGTTTCTAGCATCTGTAAAACTGCATTCTACAATCTTAAAAATATATCTAAATTACAGCACATGCTTTCAATGCAAAATACTGAACAGTTAGTTCATGCGTTCATGACCTCAAGGCTAGATTATTGTAATGCTCTACTGGGTGGTTGCCCTGCTCGCTTAATAAATAAACTGCAGGTGGTCCAAAACGCAGCAGCTAGAGTTCTTACTAGAACCAGGAAGTATGACCATATTAGCCCGTTCTGGCAACACTGCATTGGCTCCCTATTAAACATCGTATACATTTTAAAATCTTGCTGATTACTTACAAAGCACTAAATGGTTTAGCGCCCCAGTACTTGAGCGAGCTCTTAACGCATCATACTCCATCACGTCTATTGCGGTCTCAAAATTCTGGCCAGTTGATAATACCTAGAATATCAAAATCAACTGCAGGCGGTCGGTCCTTTTCCTATTTAGCACCTAAACTCTGGAACAGTCTTCCTAGCATTGTTCGGGAAGCAGACACACTCTGTCAGTTTAAATCTAGACTAAAAACACATCTCTTTACTATGGCATACACATAAAACATTTTTAATTTCTATTATTCAAATCAGTTAAATGATTGTTTTAGGCTGCATTAACTAGGTCAGCCGGAACCGGGAACCCTTCCAATAACACCTGATGTACTCGTTACATCATAAGAAGAATGGCATCTACGCTAATGTTAGTCTCTCTGTTTATCCCGAGGTTTACTGCAGTCGGCCGGATCCGGGCCGTATCCAGACCAGATGGTGGACCTTAGCCTGGACATGACGACCATATCCCTGAAGTGTCTGTAGAGACCGTGTCAATTAAACTCCCCCCTGTAAATGCCGCATTGACACGACATCCTCATTAAACCGTCCCCAGCGTGACAACTCCAATCTTTCGAATAATCCTACGAATATCTATTTATCTAATATGACTTCTGACCTGTAATGTTGCCAGAAACATAATCATACACTATTTGTTCGTCGGCCAGAGGAGAACTGGCACCCCGACTGAGCCTGGTTTCTCCCAAGGTTTTTTTCTCCATTCTGGCCCTGAAGGAGTTTTGGTTCCTTGCCACCGTCGCCTTTGGCTTTTGGCTTGCTCAGTTGGGGACACCTAAATTTCAACTATATTACTGATCTGCCCGCATTGACACTATATGATAATTGAAATGAGCTGGATGACATCACCGTTTTCACCAGAGCGGCTGTACAGCCGAATCAAATTCCGTTGCATTATTTTCCTGTTACCACTGTGGAGCTGCTTTGAAACAATTGCCATTGTAAAAAGCGCTATATAAATAAAGGTGATTTGATTTGATACTGTCACATGGAATAAATGTTGATACCATTGAAATTCTGCAGTAGAGCGATGACATCTCAGATCATTACCTAGTATCATGTACACTTAATTTAGCAAAGGCTGCAAAGCCGTCCCCTCGCTTCAAATATGGCAGGACTATCACTGCTGCGACTGCTTTGTAAATAATCTTCCTCATCAGTTTCATCTCCTCAGCATCCCAGATAGCCTAGAGGAACTCGATGTTGCAACAGAAACTATTGACTCTCTCTTTTCCAGCACTTTAGACACAGTTGCTCCCCGGCGCTTAAAGAAGATTAAAGAAAATAGTCCAAGGTCGTGGTACAACGAGCACACCCGGGCCTTAAAACAGCAGCCAGAAAAATGGAGCACAGCTGGAAGAAAACAAAACTGGAAGTTTTTCGCATTTCGTGGAAAGAGAGCATGATTGCATACAGAAAGGCCGTAAAAACTGCTAGATCTGCTTATTTCTCGACTCTCTTAGAAGAAAACAAACACAACCCTAGGTATTTATTCGATACAGTGGCTAAATTAACCAAAGATAAAGCTTCACCTTCTTATGTTTGTAAACAGCACAGCAGTAATGACTTTATGAACTTCTTTACTTGTAAGATTGATAATATTAGGAAAAAAATTATAACCATGCAGCCGTCTACTACAGTATCACATCAGACAGTGCATTGTAGTGTCACTGAGGAAAAATTACATTCATTCACTGCTATAGGAGAAGAAGAATTGGCTAAACTCGTTAAATCATCAAAATCAACAACATGTATGCTCGACCCCATACCGACTAAACTACTAAAAGAGATGCTTCCAGAGGTCATAGATCCTTTTCTTAATATCAAAAATTCATCCTTGACATTAGGATATGTACCGAAAACTTTTAAGTTGGCTATTATTTAGCAGTAAATGAAGAGATGTCACACCGATCACAAGTTCAGTATGGAGTACCGCAGGGCTCAGTGCTAGGACCATTGCTTTTCACCCTGTACATGCTACCACTGGGAGATATTATTAGGAAGCATGGCGTTAGTTTTCATTGTTATGCTGACGATACTCAGCTCTATATTTCTTCACGCCCTGACGGAATGCATAGCTGATATAAAAAAATTGGATGACTAGTAATTTCCTGCAACTTAATTCAGAAAAAAAATAATTTTTAATCATTGGACAAAAAAACTCCACAAGTAATAACCTAGAATACTGTCTAACACTTGATGGCTGCTCTGTCAAGTCCTCGTTGTCAGTTAGGAACCTGGGTGTGCTCTTTGATACCAATCTCTCATTTGAAAGCCACATTTCTAGCATCTGTAAAACTGCATTCTAACATCTTAAAAACATATCTAAATTACGGCACATGCTTTCAGTGCAAAATGCTGAACAGTTAGTTCATGCGTTCATGACCTTAAGGCTAGATTATTGTAATGCTCTACTGGGTGGTTGCCCTGCTCACTTAATAAATAAACTGCAGCTTGTCCAAAACGCAGTAGCTAGAGTTCTTTCTAGAACCAGGAAGTATGACCATATTAGCCCGGTTCTGGCAACACTGCATTGGCTCTCTATTAAACATTGTATACATTTTAAAATCTTGTTGATTACTTACAAAGCACTAAATGGTTTAGCTCCCCAGTACTTGAGCGAGCTCTTAACGCATTATACACCATCACCATACACCATACACCGCCAGTTAATAATACCTATAGTGGGGAGAACAAGTATTTGATACACTGCCGATTTTGCAGGTTTGCCCACTTACAAAGCATGTGGAAGTCTGTAATTTTTATCATAGGTACTCTTCAACTGTGAGAGACGAAATCGAAAACAAAAATCCAGAAAATCACATTGTATGATTTTTAAGTAATTAATTTGCATTTTATTGCATGGCATAAGTATTTGATACATCAGAAAAGCAGAACTTAATATTTGGTACAGAAACCTTTGTTTGCAATTACAGAGATCATACGTTTCCTGTAGTTCTTGATCAGGTTTGCACACACTGCAGCAGGGATTTTGGCCCACTCCTCCATACAGACCTTCTCCAGATCTTTCAGGTTTCGGGGCTGTCGCTGGGCAATACGGACTTTCAGCTCCCTCCAAAGATTTTCTATTGGGTTCAGGTCTGGAGACTGGCTAGGCCACTCCAGGACCTTGAGATGCTTCTTACGGAGCCACTCCTTAGTTGCCCTGACTGTGTGTTTCGGGTCGTTGTCATGCTGGAAGACCCAGCCACGACCCATCTTCAATGCTCTTACTGAGGGAAGGAGGTCGTTGGCCAAGATCTCGCGATACATGGCCCCATCCATCCTCCCCTCAATATGGTGCAGTCGTCCTGTCCCCTTTGCAGAAAAGCATCTGCTTCACTGTTGGGATGGTGTTCTTGGGGTTGTACTCATCCTTCTTCTTCCTCCAAACACGGCGAGTGGAGTTTAGACCAAAAAGCTCTATTTTTGCCTCATCAGACCACATGTCCTTCTCCCATTCCTCCTCTGGATCATCCAGATGGTCATTGGCAAACTTCAGACGGGCCTGGACATGCGCTGGCTTGAGCAGGGGGACCTTGCGTGCGCTGCAGGATTTTAATCCATGACGGCGTAGTGTGTTACTAATGGTTTTCTTTGAGACTGTGGTCCCAGCTCTCTTCAGGTCATTGACCAGGTCCTGCCGTGTAGTTCTGGGCTGATCCCTCAACCTTCCTCATGATCATTGATGCCCCACGAGGTGAGATCTTGCATGGTGCCCCAGACCGAGGGAGATTGACCGTCATCTTGAACTTCTTCCATTTTCTAATAATTGCGGCAACAGTTGTTGCCTTCTCACCAAGCTGCTTGCCTATTGTCCTGTAGCCCATCCCAGCCTTGTGCAGGTCTACAATTTTATCCCTGATGTCCTTACACAGCTCTCTGGTCTTGGCCATTGTGGAGAGGTTGGAGTCTGTTTGATTGAGTGTGTGGACAGGTGTCTTTTATACAGGTAACGAGTTCAAACAGGTGCA
Organism: Coreius guichenoti; assembly: GCA_039654105.1. Taxonomy (NCBI): domain Eukaryota; kingdom Metazoa; phylum Chordata; class Actinopteri; order Cypriniformes; family Gobionidae; genus Coreius; species Coreius guichenoti. Next base: position 40,104,393 of record CM077178.1, read on the forward strand.
GTTAATACAGGTAATGAGTGGAGAACAGGAGGGCTTCTTAAAGAAAAACTAACAGGTCTGTGAGAGCCGGAATTCTTACTGGTTGGTACGTGATCAAATACTTATGTCATGCAATAAAATGCAAATTAATTATTTAAAAATCATACAATGTGATTTTCTGGATTTTTGTTTTAGATTCCGTCTCTCACAGTTGAAGTGTACATATGATAAAAATTACAGACTTCTACATGCTTTGTAAGTAGGAAAACCTGCAAAATCGGCAGTGTATCAAATACTTGTTCTCCCCACTGTAGAATATCAAAATCAACTGCAGGCGGTCGATCCTTTTCCTATTTAGCACCTAAACTCTGGAACAGTCTTCCTAGCATTGTTCGGGAAGCAGACACACTCTGTCAGTTTAAATCTAGACTAAAAACACATCTCTTTAATATGGCATACACACAGAACATATTATTCAAATCAGTTAAATGATTGTTTTAGGCTGCATTAACTAGGTCAGCCGGAACCGGGAACACTTCCCATAACACCTGATGTACTCGTTACATCATAAGAAGAATGGCATCTACACTAATGTTAGTCTCTCTGTTTATCCCGAGGTTTACTGCAGTCGGCCGTATCCGGGCCGTATCCGGACCAGATGGTGGACCTTAGCCTGAACATGACGAACGCATCCCTGAAGTGTCTGCAGAGACTGTGTCAATTAAAATCCCCCCTGTAAATCCTGCATCGACACGACATCCTCATTAAACCCGTCCCCGGCCTTTCGAATAATCCTACGAATATCTATTGATCTAATATGACGTCTGACCTGTAATGTTGCCAGAATCATAATCATACACTATTTGTTCGTCGGCCAGAGGAGAACTGGCACCCCGACTGAGCCTGGTTTCTCCCAAGGTTTTTTTCTCCATTCTGGCCCTGAAGGAGTTTTGGTTCCTTGCCACCGTCGCCTTTGGCTTTTGGCTTGCTCAGTTGGGGACACTTAAATTTCAACTATATTACTGATCTGCCCGCATTGACACTATATGATAATTGAAATGAGCTGATGACATCACCGTTTTCACCAGAGCGGCTGTACAGCCGAATCAAATTCCGTTGCATTATTTTCCTGTTACCACTGTGAAGCTGCTTTGAAACAATTGCCATTGTAAAAAGCGCTATATAAATAAAGGTGATTTGATTTGATTTGATTTGATTTTGACAAAATGGTAACGGTCTGATAGATACAATCTAAACCATTTTAATGCTTGTCCCTGAATACCAGTGTAATTTTGTAGTCGATCTAAGAGTATTTTATGATTTCCGAGGCGTTTGGTGTTTCTATGCACTGGAGAAAAAATCTCTCCTGCTTCCAGTCAGTGAGCTCACCTTCACCATATTAAGGTCATATTCGGGCCAGTATCAGGTCACTGTGATTCTCAAATCTGTGAAGAAAAACACCTGTGAGGATACTGATAACAGGATCATAGCAACTATTGTATTAACATTAATATAATGTCCACTCTTAACAGAAAACATGATTTTTGTGATCTCATGCATGCATGTATTATTGCACAGCATGTGAACAAAATGTTTATATGTTATATATTTAGCATATTTAGCATTAGACAAATGTAACTCTGCCATAACGGTTGGCTACAAAACCATTACCATTAGAAAATAAACATGTCATGCCATGTTGTGATTGTTTTTAGTAGATTGCTTGAATTGATGTTTTATTAACAAATTTCGGGAGGAGCACGTTCAGATAATTAAACCTAATTAAACAAGAGTGGAGCACATTCAGTTAATCAATTTAATCAACGATAAGAGGTGTATATATACAGCAGATTTACCTCCATTCGTTGACAGTTTTTTAGCATGTCTTTTCCGGCAGTTCACCCTGCACAATCACGCTGTCCACATGGCTCAACACACTGCTCAAGGCAAGGGGGATTTCCGAGCCCGGAGCCCTCCCCCAGACAGCACGCCAAATAGGCATAATCTTTACTCTATTTAATTTGATGTAAGTGTGAACTCGTGAAATCACAATAAAAAAAATAAAATAAAGCTTTAAGTTATATATTCAAAAATTCTAAATATTAAATTAAGTAGAATGTGGAATTTATATTATATATTCTCCGTGTATCCCAGAAGTTTGAAAAAAATGAAAATGAGGAGGCATATTTCTGGGAAATGTAAACACAAAGTAGTAATGTCTGCTGAAATATATTCTTCAGAACACTAAACAGAAAACATTACCTTTTGTCTAGCAATTAAAAAAAACAACAAAGGTAACACTTTATTTTGAAGGTCCCCCTATAGATAGTCTATAGACAGTCTGCTGACTATAAGTTACTTTACAAGTACATATCTACTTACTCTCATCAGGGTAGAATCTGTAGATTGTCTATTAAATGTTTTATAGCAATCATTACACTGTATGCAATATTTAAACAGCTATTAAACAGTCTGTCAGTAAAGTGTTACCAATGTGTTATCCGTTTAGGTTGTAGATGTTCAACAGCGTATTAGCAGACATGCAACAAATCCTCAATAAGGTCTCAGTACTTTAAAGTACAGCAAAATAAGAGCTTTTAAGTACTCAGTATGTAGCTATTAACCAATGTATCAACAGACTTTCAGTAAACATTCAGTTGTCTATAAGTAGCAACACAACAATTTCAAATGAACTTTAAGAATATATCATGTTACTTACACTTGATCTTTTGCTTTCACAAGGATTTTCAGTAGATTTTCAGCAGACAGTCAATAGATACAATAGATATTACTAACACTGATAACTTTGGTTTAATATTAAAGGTGCAGTGTGTAAATTTTAGCGGTGAGGTTGTGAATTGCAACCGTCCACCGCTCACCCCTCCCTTTCGAAGCACATAGAGAAGCTACGGTGGCCGACACGGGACAAATGATGATGTCGTCATTGGAGAGAGCAGAGAGTGACTAGCGCTCTGTAGAGAAGTTTGTCCCTTTAGGGCTTCTGTATAAACATGACTGTGCAAAATGGTGACTTCACTGTAAGGAGCCTGCGGTGTATGTAGATAGAAATTGCTCATTCTAAATAATAAAAACATAACAGTACCTTAATTTATACACCACTGAAAACATAGTTATGTATATTATATTGCATTTCTGTCAATAGATCCTCAAATACTACACACTGCACCTTTAAGAAAATAACAGTACCACAGTACATATCTGCCAACTGTGAAATAAGTACCATTAAGTACCATTATTGAAATAAGAGTCATTAGTTTGTCCAGCCAACTGCTTTTAATGAACTTTTGTCAAAAAAAGGTGCACAGCGTTCAATTTCAACACACCAAAGAGCAGGACTAAGTATGGAAATAAAAAAGTATTGTTTTTTTTGTTTTTTTAAGAAAACTGCTTAGCCTAGAATGACAAAAAAAAGAAAGTTTTTGTTCCCTTCAGTTCAAACACTGTTATAAATAACAGTTAACAAGGACATATAAACATAGAAAACAAACTCTAAGCGAACCCAGCAAACAAAAAATTATTTTTTCTTAACTCACTTATTTAGACAAAAAGGCAAAAGTGAACCTTTCATTTTCATCGATAGCACTTTTTTTTTAACCTCCCCCACAATGTGTTCTTTGCACTTCTCCGCAAACTCGGCTAGCTTCCCTGGGGTGAAGCTGATGCTATTGAACTGGACCCTGTCCGCAAAGTACAGCTCTGCGATGAGGCGAGCTGGGCCACTGCGTTCCGAGAGACACCCTCTTTTCTGAAAGCTTTTGTCATGCTCCACGTTGTGTTAGCTTCAGAAGCCTTTTGTATCGACATATGACATCACGAACATTGTTGGCTGAAAAATAATCAAAACAAACAAAAATGAATACATCACCATATGTTTCTTTGGTTGTATTAAAAAGGTTTTTAAGTTAAGTGATTTTTACAATTTAGTTGAAAAGAATTTAACCCATTTAACCCGCCTTCAAATAATTTAACATGGATATTTCTTTTTTAATTTTGTAATTTTGTTTGGTTTATATATACACTCACCTAAAGGATTATTAGGAACACCATACTAATACTGTGTTTGACCCCCTTTCGCCTTCAGAACTGCCTTAATTCTACGTGGCATTGATTCAACAAGGTGCTGAAAGCATTCTTTAGAAATGTTGGCCCATATTGATAGGATAGCATCTTGCAGTTGATGGAGATTTGTGGGATGCACATCCAGGGCACGAAGCTCCCGTTCCACCACATCCCAAAGATGCTCTATTGGGTTGAGATCTGGTGACTGTGGGGGCCATTTTAGTACAGTGAACTCATTGTCATGTTCAAGAAACCAATTTGAAATGATTCGAGCTTTGTGACATGGTGCATTATCCTGCTGGAAGTAGCCATCAGAGGATGGGTACATGGTGGTCATAAAGGGATGGACATGGTCAGAAACAATGCTCAGGTAGGCCGTGGCATTTAAACGATGCCCAATTGGCACTAAGGGGCCTAAAGTGTGCCAAGAAAACATCCCCCACACCATTACACCACCACCACCAGCCTGCACAGTGGTAACAAGGCATGATGGATCCATGTTCTCATTCTGTTTACGCCAAATTCTGACTCTACCATCTGAATGTCTCAACAGAAATCGAGACTCATCAGACCAGGCAACATTTTTCCAGTCTTCAACTGTCCAATTTTGGTGAGCTCGTGCAAATTGTAGCCTCTTTTTCCTATTTGTAGTGGAGATGAGTGGTACCCGGTGGGGTCTTCTGCTGTTGTAGCCCATCCGCCTCAAGGTTGTGCGTGTTGTGGCTTCACAAATGCTTTGCTGCATACCTCGGTTGTAACGAATGGTTATTTCAGTCAAAGTTGCTCTTCTATTAGCTTGAATCAGTCGGCCCATTCTCCTCTGACCTCTAGCATCAACAAGGCATTTTCGCCCACAGGACTGCCGCATACTGGATGTTTTTCCCTTTTCACACCATTCTTTGTAAACTCTAGAAATGGTTGTGCGTGAAAGTCCCAGTAACTGAGCAGATTGTGAAATACTCAGACCGGCCCGTCTGGCACCAACAACCATGCCACGCTCAAAATTGCTTAAATCACCTTTCTTTCCCATTCTGACATTCAGTTTGGAGTTCAGGAGATTGTCTTGACCAGGACCACACCCCTAAATGCATTGAAGCAACTGCCATGTGATTGGTTGATTAGATAATTGCATTAATGAGAAATTGAACAGGTGTTCCTAATAATCCTTTAGGTGAGTGTATATGTTAATGGTGTTTTTCATGAAAATCCATTCAGATATAACTTGGTGATAGTATATATCTCAGGGTGTTTGCAGGGAGACAGACGAGGCAGATGAATAAAGATCCAAACAACAAAAGGTTTAAGAATACTTTCCACAAAGACAGGCAGCAAACGCGATGAGCATAACTGTGACCGAACAAACGCTGAGTGAACAGGAGGGGCTTAAGTATACAGTGGTGATCAACTAAAAGACTACAGCTGGGCTCAGTGGCGCGCTCGTTTTTCCCAGGTGTGTCTATGCGTGTCTATAAACACTTATCAACGGCAGACACCACGGGAGCGTTTAGTTTGTTCTGCAAACTAGGTGTGTTCGAATAAAACGTCTTTAAACGTGGCAGGAGCATCTGTTTGTGTATGCATTTGTAGATTATATTGCAAGCAAATCATGATATTCAACTGTGATACTGTAATGGGAGATCCAGTTGTGTTAATTTTTTCAGGATTCTTTGATGAATAGAAAGTAAAAAAAACAGCATTAATCTGAAATAGAAAGCTTTTGTAACATTAAAATGTCTTTACTGTCTCTCTTGACACGTTTAATGCATTCTTGCTGAACAAAATTATTAATTTCTTTAAAATTATTAATTATTAATAAAACTATTAATTTAAAACAAATTCTTACTGACCCCAAACTTTTGAACGGTAGTGTATAATGCTACAAAAGCTTTAGATGGTTTGTGTGTAACACTTGACATTTATTTTTATGATGTTAAAATTCTTTTTAAGATTAAATTGTGCATTAATAGGTTGAGCAAATCAAATGTGTTTATATTTGAGAGCCTTTTATACACACACTTAACTGCAGACACTGAAATTATATACACTTTGAGTGTCCCTTATAAAGAACCACGATTGTCCCACTTTTTGTCCTTCGTTGTGTATATTTGGATTATGTTGTGTTGTAAATTCAAAAAGCCATTCTTTTAATCTCTTCACATTCTTTGTTCTAGTTCCCTCACAGTCATTCAGCTGATATAGGGCCATCAGGGGAGGGTCTTTGTCTCTCAGGTGTGAAACACATCAATATTCATGATGATTCATGCCCTCCCCACATAAGCCTTCCTGACACAAAACATGTCTTACAAATTTTAAATCAACATATTGTTTTATGTGAATGAGTGGCCAGAGTGATTTTTACATCGTCTTGAAGCAAAAATTCTAGCCTACGTGATCCAGTTATCTAAAGTCTTGTGAACAAATATTCAGTATGGGTTTTATAGCCTTATAACAGTGACTTAATTTTTTTTCTTTCCACAAACCACGCATAAACATAATTTTCTCAAAACTACAAACTTTTACATACATGCTGCTCACATATTATTGTAGCAGAGTTTGTGCTGAATACAGAATAATCAGACTTTAGCCATGAAAATGTTACAAGTAACAAAAATAAGCACAAATGTCAGGGCATGTCAAAACACCTCCAGGGCCCAGAAAACAGCTCAGGGCTCAAAGGGTTAAGTATTTTTTTAGTGCATTCAAGTATACTATATTTTTACCTGGGGAGCCGGAACCAGGGCTTGCTCCGTCCACTCCACGCATCAAACGGGTATTGCAGTGCCTGTGTGCTTCCCCTTTTCGGGGACTGCGAATTGTTGTGGCTAATAGCAGAGCGAATATCACTGGAGCTTCACGAGGAAGAAAGCGAGGTCTTGGCTCCTATGGAAGTAAGAGAGCAGAATGTTGATCACTGAAAATCCTAACGATAACAATATGGTTCCAGCACTACGCATTCGAGCCCCTAATAATAAAGAGCACCTGAAAAGAAAACAGTTTATTGTCACAGTTTTTCTCAAAGCAAATGCAAGCCCGTGGAAGTTCTGAGTTTTATTCATTTTGAATGCACAGCAGCGCAGCACAGCAAGCAGGGGTGAAATGTGTGTGAGCTCACGGCAATCTGAAGTGGGAGGAAAGTACATTTGCATTCTGTCCTTTTTAGGGTCTGATCTTCCTGTCTTTGGTTCGTTTACATGTCTTTGATCCGTGTTGCGTTCATATATCATTCGAACCGCACCAGGGTTCATTTTAATCCAACCAAACATGCCATGCCAAGTGTGAACACACCCTTAGGACACACAAAGTAGCTTATATAAACGTGCCTTAGAAAAAAACATTAATGCTGTGCATCTTGAGACAAAACAATGTCAGTGACATTTTAAGATATGCCAGTGCAAGTTGCTTTCAGTTAAAACAGACCAAACATGCATTTTATTCCAGAACTAGCTTAAGCCTTGTCTGTGAACCCGGGGGGAATGTGCTTCAAGAAGCTGACCGCACTGTTAAGCAAAGGTTCAGAAGGGAGTTCTTGGTGATGGATGTCTTGAAAAGAGTGTTCAGCATTTTAGATTTTGCAGCTTTAGGATTTATGGACTTGACTTTTTTTCAACCTAACAGACTGTGAGCTTTTTTGAGTCTTGGGGAAGGAAAAAGCATAAAAAGCTATTGGAAGGCCAACAGCTTCACCCACTGTTTGTACAGGATTATCTACCACTTATGATTCATCTCTACTACTCGTTCATGGATGATAGACAGGTAGTGACCTTTCTCACAAGAGTGAGGGACTGGTTTGGAATCTGGACAGGCAAAAGGGCGGTACCTTGTTAAGATTCGGATAGATCCATCAGCCCCTGGAGGCCTAATTCACACACCTGGGACATTTTCCATCAGATTTAGGGTCTTAACTCTCTGAAGTCAGAAAAGGCGCCGGCGCCTTAACCTCGTTTTTTTTCTTAGTGCGAAAGAGACTCAAAATACTTTTGATTTTTATCATTCAGGCAAGTGTTATACATCATTATAATCTAAGTATCTACTTTTATTTGTGTATACTCACAATAAAAACAAAATGTTGTGCTTTTTGCAAAATAAAGAAAACAAACATGATGCGCGATCCGCAGCCTCTCTCTCAATGAAGTCCAATCTGATACTCTTCAGAAAATGAACTGTAACTTAGTGAATACTAGTCACACAAACATGAGACATATGTCTAAAGAAACGTTGAAATGTCAGGTTTTAAATCATGTAAATCAAATCGAAAAACAAATATTCTCTGTTTATGTAATCTGTTTGAAAAGAGAGAGATGCCAGTCGTTCGCCAGCCTCTTCATTAAGTGTTAATGCGGCCACGCCCACGGAGCGCGCGTTCTTTTGAAAGTCAAATACTGACGCGATCCATGCGAGTATCCCCGCCCGCATCAACCCGAATAAACACATCAAGTTTACTGCATGTACTTTACATTGTTTTGAGACGTGGTGAGAAATAATCCTGGAATAATTTACCTCAGAAGAAAAGCTGTTCAATTTCAAACAGCAACGGATCCAGCTGATGATTGTGAGGTAAGTTTATTCTGTTAGTGTCTGTGAATATTAAACCGCAAAAAGACAGTTTAAATATGAATCCTGCTGCAACATAAAATGTCATAGACGTAAGACTGTTTTGGACAGATTATGAAGTGCTTACTGTAAAATAGCCTAGTGTCACATCAATAAAGCTTTTGTTCGCAAATTTCTGCTCAGATGCTATAAATATAGTACTAGTCAAAAGTTGTGTACAATAGGCTACTTGTAGCCATTAAAACGTATTTTGTTTCATATTAACGTTTAAATATTATAGCCTAATGTTATTTTTTTATTTTCATCTATGTTGATTATGAAAAGTGAACAGCATGAGACATGGAGTGGGTCAGACATGATTTTGACCACTTCATTAAGTTTTGTTTTGAAAGCCTTTCTTTAAAGTGAATTTTGTTTTGTATAAATTGTATCTTTATTTTAAGCAATGTTTCATCAGCCAGTTGCCTGGATTTAATAAATAAGAAGCAAATATAGCAGACAATAGCCTATAATAGCATGCATTGCACGATGCGTCTCATAAATGAACCGAACCTCGAAATGATATGTGAGTATTGTGTTTATCAGATAGTTTACAAAATTAAATGATTCAGAAAATTTTTGCCATTGAAATGACTGGGAAAAAAGTGTCCCAATCAACCTGAATTCACACTATACTCTTTGAAATCATAATTGCATTGCATTATGTTGTTTTAAATCCCAAATATTTTACTTATAACATTCATCATTACCAATTATTCAGTTATTTGTATTTACTGAATACTGAATTGTGTTCAATGTCACAATATTACCGTTTTTTTTTTTTAGTGTGAGACTTCTTTCAAAAACATTAAAAATAGTAATGTCAAATCTTTTGATCATTTTAAATATAGTAGGCCCTTGTAATGTGCTTTTGGCTCTCACTTTATATTCTTAACTATTTTCTAAATAAACTACAAAAAATATATTTCTTTTGTAAATTTTGTAAAGAGTTCCCCTCTCAGTCACATACCTGACTCAAACGCTCATTCATTAGCAGCTCATTATACGGTTCTTTTGTTCTCTCAGGTGTGAATTCCAGCATTATTCATGATCATTCATGCCTCTTCGCATATGGGCTTTGTAAAGAAAAAGTGTCTTACAAAATTTAAATCAATATATTGTTTTATGTGAACGAGTAGGCACAATGATTCTCACATCAGTTTGAAGCAAAAACTCTAGGCAACAACAACCATTAGTCAAAAGTATTGTGGACACATATCTATTGTGTTTTGTGGCCTTAATTCAGTGACTTACATTTTTTTTGTTTTTTCAAAAACCACGCATAAACGTTATTCTCTCAAAAACAAGCATGTACATACATGTTGCTCACATATTATGGTAGCCCAGTTTGCCCGTTATAGTAACGCAGTTTTTAAAGGGCCCCAAAACTGTTCAGTCCTCTAGGGGTTAATATGTCCTTGGATAAGAGTTTGAGTGGAGAACTGGTGGAGGTAATCAAGAGTTTTGAACTTCAAGATGCATTTCAGGCAGTTGGGGAGGGGGGCTCCGGCTATATATGAAACAGGAGGCCTCATTGGATGGATTATATATTTTTTCCAAATCTGACACCTAAACGGGATTCTGGTCACTAAATACAGCAATCATGATTCTGGTGGATTTATCTTTCTAGGTACCACCTTACAATCTTTTGGATTAACACTTTTCTTGGATTGTATATACACTGGTGGACACACATTGGGACTTATCAACATTAGGATTCTTATGGACTGTTTTAGGGCATGGTGCATTGGACTCTATGCTTTTAACAGCCTGAGTTTTATTGTTGTTTTAAAGTCTTGTGTGAATATTGTAAATACACCATTCTTATCCACTTTAACCTCTATTTTATGTCTCATTCTTTTAACACCTGACTACTCACACAGTAAAATCTGACCCATAATAATAATAATAATACATTATATTTATAATGCGCTTTTCTTAAACACAAAGCGCTACAGTAAAATAAAACAGAAACAACAAGGGCAATACAAAAGTGTCCTGACTTTGGTGCATTTCTGATGGGAAGAGGAAGCACATTCCATAGCATGGGGGCTTTGTATGAAAAGGCTCTTTCCCTCATGGTCTTGAGCTTAAATGAAGGCTGATGTAGTAAAAGAGAATTAGCAGAATGAAGAGAGCGTGATGGAGTATAAGGGCTGATGAGATCACAAAGGTACTCTGGTGCAGTCCCATGAAGTGACTTGTATGTTAAAATAAGAATTTTAAAATCAGTTCTCGCATTTATGGGAAGCCAGTGCAATTGTGAAAGCACCGGTGTCATGTGTTCACGAGGAGAGGTACGAATGAGCACACGAGCGGCACAATTTTGAATATACTGAAGCCTGCTCAGAGATTTAGCTGGAAGGCCAGAGAACAAGGCATTACAGTAATCTAACCTAGTTGTAATGAAGGCATGTATAAGCCTTTCTGTGTCTGCAAAAGAGAGAAAAGGTCTAAGTCGAGCAATGTTTCTCAGATGGTAAAAAGCAGTTTTAGAGATGTGTTTTATGTGTGCTTAATGTTAACTGGATCAAAAATGACACCAAGATCCCGCACCTGTGAAGTGGGAATTACCGTGCTGGAATCAACAATCAAACTGATCTGCTCGGCCTTACGAATAGCCGCCACTGTACCAATCTGCATCAATTCAGTTTTGGAGCTGTTCAGCTTCAGGAAGTTATTCTGCATCCAGATACTGATCTCTGCTAGACAACTACGCAAAGCTATTAACGAGCAATGGACATCAGGACTAGTGGTGACGTAAATCTGCGTATCATCCGCATAGCAGTGATACCCAAGACCATATTTCCTGATGATCTGCCCAAATGGAAGCATGTAGATGTTAAATAAAACTGGACCCAACACTGAACCCTGAGGAACTCCCTGTCGAACAGGCACGGTATCAGATTTGTAATTACCCAAGCTTACAAACTGGGCACGATTCGCTAAATGAGACTGAAACCAACTGAATACAGCTCCAGAAAGACCCAGTCAATTTTCCAGCCTATCTAGCAGAAGAGAGTGACATAGTGTCAAAAGCAGCACTGAGGTCTAATAAGACCAAAATACTGCATGCACCAGTAAGAAGATCATTTACGACTCTAACTAAAGTGGTTTCAGTACTATTCCCTTTTCTGAACCCAGATTGAAAAGGTTCAAAAAGACTGTTCAATGCTAGGTGATTATTTAACTGAATAGCCACAACAAGCTCCAGAACTTTAGCCAAGAATGGGAGGTTAGAAATAGGCCTGTAATTGGACAAATCAGAAACATCACAGCCAGTCTTCTTAGGGACTGGTGTAATGGCAGCTATTTTTAGTTCTGGAGGAACAATTCCAGAACTCAATGATAAGTTCACAATTGAAGTCATATAAGGGCAGATTGATCCAAGGCAGTTCATAATAACCGAGCAGGGAACCGGATCTAAAATACTGGTAGTTGAATTCATGGACTTCACTGTACTTATAATAAAATCAACTCCAACCACTTCAAAGTTCGAAAAAGTAGTGGTTGGAGGATTTAAAGGCTGAGTATCAACTAGCTCACCTGGGGTGATAGTGATTAAAGAGCTGTATATGCCCTCAATCTTACCAGTGAAATAATGAAGAAACTTATTACACTGGTCAACAGAGGAGTGAACAATGGCTTTAGTTGGTTTAAGAAGATTGTCAACAGTCTTAAACAGAGATTTAGAATTGGTTGCAGCATTACCAATGATGCTTGAATAATAGTTCTTACGTGCAGTATTCAAAGCAGAATGGTAAGCAGACTGTTGTTGAGTGTAAAGATCATATGTACCGTCAGGCCAGATTTTTTGTACTGCCGTTCTAATTGCCTTCCAGCAGCTTTCATTAAACATAACTCTGGGGTATACCATGGACAGGGTTTCCTAAAAGTAACAACCCGTTCTCACACAGGTGCAAACTCATCCAGAAGTGCAGATAGCATGGAATTATAGTGCTCAACCCAGATAGCAGACAAACACTGAATCAACGTTGAATCAATGTTAATGCATCAACTAAAATATCATTGAATCAATGTTGAAATTTAACATTGATTTTTCATCAGGCTTGCGCCCTGAAATAATGTTATTAAAAATAGATCAAGATGGCCATAAAATAAAAATTAAATCACTTATTTAACATTGAATCAACATAGAAACACTATAAAATCAATCTTGCTTTATGTACAGCAGGATTCTATGCCAGTTAATTGTCTCTTTAATTTATTCCTTTCAATCAGAGACCATGTATGGCTGCAATTGATATGATTTTGTATCAAAAAGTCACTCAAAGTAAACAACATCCTTCAGTTTACATGCAAATGTATTTATTTATGCCCCCACAGTTTCAACAGGAAATCTCACATTGACTTAAAACAATTACATCTGAATTTATAACACAAATGCCAGGAGAAGAGCCTGGAAAAACATGACAACCTGCATCTGCAAAAGGGAAGTAAATAGAAATGGAAACTCGCCAATAAAGACAGAAATGGGATAGTACTACTGAAAGAAAGAAGATAGAAGAAAGAATAAAAATACTCTGAATACTCTAAACTCAAGGGTTTCCACCACGAGCAATGCCCCAAGCCTTTCAGGGGCGTAACGGAGCCATTTTTGCACCGTCCCAGCAAAGATAAACTCTGATGCCTCCTTTTTATCAGCATTCACTTGTAAGGAATCTAAAACAACAAGAAGTTAGTACATATTTGGAAATGTGACTAATTATACATTACAAATGTACTACAAAATTAAGTCAAACTTGAAATTTGATTAAAATTTTTACATTCCAGTTAAAACAAAATATCCGGTGTTTTATCTTCTGACAAGTGAAAAAATTAGAACGACATAATTTATAAATTACAATAATATATTATAATTTCCTAGTAAGTAAAGTAAAACATATTAAATATTTTACAGTACATCTGTTTTACAATATATATTACTGTCATAGGGATAATAATACAATGTTCAAACACATTTTCCCCAATAAAATTTCATGACTTGAGGCAAATATTCATTACCTAATTTTCCATGTAAGTCTGGGTTAGGGTTGAGACGGATTTTTCAACAATGTCATTGAAAAGTTATTCATGGATAATGCGATGCAGTGGCGTAACTTTGTTTTAAATGTGGGTGAGTGGGGGAAGTCATGTTTAACGTGAGTTTCATCCTTACCGTTACATCTCCTAACTATAGCATAATACAATATTGTCAGTCCTGAGATTCTTCACATAGATTTGCAGTCCAGTGGTAGAGCGTTTGTCTGGCAAGCATGTCTGAGTTTCGGTTCTGGGATTGAATCCACCATCGTATAGCTTTTTTCTCATTAAAACCAAAGGTGTTCATCAATGATTCTGTATCATGAGTAGGGACACATTTTTGCACATTTACAAACCCGATTCCAAAAAAGTTGGGACGCTGTACAAATTGTGAATAAAAACAGAATGCAATGATGTGGAAGTTTCAAATTTCAATATTTTATTCAGAATACAACATAGATGACATATCAAATGTTTAAACTGAGAAAATGTATCATTTTAAGGGAAAAATAAGTTGATTTTAAATTTCATGGCATCAACACATCTCAAAAAAGTTGGGACAAGGCCATGTTTACCACTGTGTGGCATCCCCTCTTCTTTTTATAACAGTCTGCAAACGTCTGGGGACTGAGGAGACAAGTTGCTCAAGTTTAGGAATAGGAATGTTGTCCCATTCTTGTCTAATACAGGCTTCTAGTTGCTCAACTGTCTTAGGTCTTCTTTGTCGCATCTTCCTCTTTATGATGGGCCAAATGTTTTCTATGGGTGAAAGATCTGGACTGCAGGCTGGCCATTTCAGTACCCGGATCCTTCTTCTACGCAGCCATGATGTTGTAATTGATGCAGTATGTGGTCTGGCATTGTCATGTTGGAAAATGCAAGGTCTTCCCTGAAAGAGACGACGTCTGGATGGGAGCATATGTTGTTCTAGAACTTGGATATACCTTTCAGCATTGATGGTGCCTTTCCAGATGTGTAAGCTGCCCATGCCACACGCACTCATGCAACCCCATACCATCAGAGATGCAGGCTTCTGAACTGAGCGCTGATAACAACTTGGGTTGTCCTTGTCCTCTTTAGTCCGGATGACATGGCGTCCCAGTTTTTCAAAAAGAACTTCAAATTTTGATTCGTCTGACCACAGAACAGTTTTCCACTTTGCCACAGTCCATTTTAAATGAGCCTTGGCCCAGAGAAAACGCCTGCGCTTCTGGATCATGTTTAGATATGGCTTCTTTTTTGACCTATAGAGTTTTAGCCGGCAACGGCGAATGGCACAGTGGATTGTGTTCACTGACAATGTTTTCTGGAAGTATTCCTGAGCCCATGTTGTGATTTCCATTACAGTAGCATTCCTGTATGTGATGCAGTGCCGTCTAAGGGCCCGAAGATCACGGGCATCCAGTATGGTTTTCTGGCCTTGACCCTTACGCACAGAGATTGTTCCAGATTCTCTTCTGACTTCTGAGAGACACTGCCACTCTGAGAGGCTCTTTTTATACCCAATCATGTTGCCAATTGACCTAATAAGTTGCAAATTGTTCCTCCAGCTGTTCCTTATATGTACATTTAACTTTTCCGGCCTCTTATTGCTACCTGTCCCAACTTTTTTGGAATGTGTAGCTCTCATGAAATCCAAAATGAGCCAATATTTGGCATGACATTTCAAAATGTCTCACTTTCAACATTTGATATGTTATCTATATTCTATTGTGAATAAAATATAAGTTTATGAGATTTGTAAATTATTGCATTCCTTTTTTATTCACAATTTGTACAGTGTCCCAACTTTTTGGGAATCGGGTTTGTATAAAAATTAACGAATAGAGTCTATGATGCGATGACGTGTTGTGTATGTGCTTGTTTGTGTGTGTGTGTGCGCGCATGAGTGCTCATGGCTCTTTAGCTTCACGCCCCCTAGAGCTCAGCTTTTTTCAGAAAGAATCGGTACAGCTTATCTGTCTTTCATAAATCTAATAAAACGACAGACTTTTTTCAGATATGAAGGATGCAATACTACTCTATAGGTACTCAAGATTAACATGAGATTGGCATAAATGGTGTGTGTTACTCCCCCTTTAAGGACCCGTGGGGTCCATGACTTACCAAACATGCGCATCTTCAGCCTGGTGTCTCTAAATGCAGTTTTTCTTTTTTGCTCATTTTTTAGCTTCTTCCCTGCCCAGTTCATCTGAGAGGCCAGCTCATTGGTCAGAGTACAGGCCAGCATCCTTCTAATGCGTGCCTCAACTGATGCTCCTCCCACAATAGAAAAACGACCTATTGGCAAGAACATATTTTTATAGAACATGGATAGGTTACAACATTTGTATTTTGTATTTCCTGCTAGAAAACATTAAAAAACTAAATTTGCTGATGTGTGTTTTTAATGAAAAACTTGCTTTTCTCAAAAACCTTTAAGAAAAAAAAAATATTTAAATTACCATTGCACGTCTGGCATCTTCACTTTGAAGAATCCGTTCAGCTTCCTCTAACTCGGACAGGTCTTTTAGAGGGAGCGAAAGAGGTAAAGAAGGAGAGATTGGTAGTTGTCGTCTCAGGAAACCCTGGACCTCTGGAGCCCTTTCACTTCGGACACTAGTTCAGCCAATGTTTCGGTCATTTTAGAATAAGCAATGTCTTGAAATACACAGCATTAACATCTTTCATAACCCTTAGTGCAGTCAGTGTTTCTCAACCAGAATTTAAGTTGAATCAGGTGTTTTAATTAGTGATGCATCTAAAACATTCTGGAGGGGGGGCGTGAGGACTGGACTTCTACTTTTTACTGTTGCAGCTTAATTTAAAAAAATAAAGTAAAATTTACATCTATTTACAAAATATCAGATTGTATTAACTTTAAGAAGCTTTAAGATATACATTTAGTAAATACCTTTTCTAAACTTTAACATTACTTCTCTGAACTATAATGCAAAAAATATATTAGAAAAATAAATAAGAATATTCAACACTTGTCGCAGGTAACAAATTGCCAAAAATTCGTTCTTACCATATGTGTGGGAACCTGGGAAATGAGCCTGTGTGTCCTGTGGGCCTGTGTGTCCCTCTGATGGGCCTACAAAAAGGGAAAAACGATTAGGGAAAAATATAGCCATTAGGTTTTGAACCAAACATTGTAATTTTGGTGACGTATTGACTCAAGGTGTCAAATATGTACAGTAATACAAAAGTAACTAATCTGTAAAACCGTAACAGAATTCTGAGTCATCTAAATGTTAAACAACATAGACTAAACAATATATATTGACACTTTGTACACTGAAATCGCGAAATGGCCTAAAACAATATTAAGGCCATTCCACAGGCTCCAGACTGCGTCCAAATGTTGAGAGCTGCCATTTCTGTTACATATGAGAAACGACAAACGAAACAAAAGCGGAACGGAACAACGCTACTCGTCTGAGCCCACCACCACAAGTAAATTCTCAACCTATGGGAAACACTGCAGGGGGTCTAAATACAACAAATAATGTTTTTAGAATATGCTGCATATGTACAGTGGGGAGAACAAGTATTTGATACACTGCCGATTTTGCAGGTTTTCCTAATTACAAAGCATGTAGAGGTCTGTAATTTTTATCATAGGTACTCTTCAACTGTGAGAGACGGAATCTAAAACAAAAATCCAGAAAATCACATTGTATGATTTTTAAATAATTAATTTGCATTTTATTGCATGACATAAGTATTTGATCACCTACCAACCAGTAAGAATTCTGGCTCTCACAGACCTGTTAGTTTTTCTTTAAGAAGCCCTCCTGTTCTCCACTCATTACCTGTATTAACTGCACCTGTTTGAACCCGTTACCTGTATAAAAGACACCTGTCCACACACTCAATCAAACAGACTCCAACCTCTCCACAATGGCCAAGACCAGAGAGCTGTGTAAGGACATCAGGGATAAAATTGTAGACCTGCACAAGGCTGGGATGGGCTACAGGACAATAGGCAAGCAGCTTGGTGAGAAGGCAACAACTGTTGGCGCAATTATTAGAAAATGGAAGAAGTTCAAGATGACGGTCAATCTCCCTCGGTCTGGGGCACCATGCAAGATCTCACCTCGTGGGGCATCAATGATCATGAGGAAGGTGAGGGATCAGCCCAGAACTACACGGCAGGACCTGGTCAATGACCTGAAGAGAGCTGGGACCACAGTCTCAAAGAAAACCATTAGTAACAAACTACGCCGTCATGGATTAAAATCCTGCAGCGCACGCAAGGTCCCCCTGCTCAAGCCAGCGCATGTCCAGGCCCGTCTGAAGTTTGCCAATGATCATCTGGATGATCCAGAGGAGGAATGGGAGAAGGTCATGTGGTCTGATGAGACAACTAAGGAGTTGCTCCGTAAGAAGCATCTCAAGCTCCTGGAGTGGCCTAGCCAGTCTCCAGACCTGAACCCAATAGAAAATCTTTGGAGGGAGCTGAAAGTCCGTATTGCCCAGCGACAGCCCCGAAACCTGAAGGATCTGGAGGAGGTCTGTATGGAGGAGTGGGCCAAAATCCCTGCTGCAGTGTGTGCAAACCTGGTCAAGAACTACAGGAAACGTATGATCTCTGTAATTGCAAACAAAGGTTTCTGTACCAAATATTAAGTTCTGCTTTTCTGATGTATCAAATACTTATGTCATGCAATAAAATGCAAATTAATTACTTAAAAATCATACAATGTGATTTTCTGGATTTTTGTTTCAGATTCCATCACTCACAGTTGAAGAGTACCTATGATAAAAATTACAGACTTCTACATGCTTTGTAAGTGGGCAAACCTGCAAAATCGTCAGTGTATCAAATACTTTGATTCTCCCCACTGTATTCCCTCTGTCACAGCTGAACAGTGCTCCGTGTGACCGGTCCGAGTCCTTCGGATGCAGCCTTTGATATGGGACGCAGTTAGTAACAATTTGTTCATATTGTGACAAATGTTGTTAGTTTCATTTTCAAAATAACGAATGTACTTCCTTACACCGCTGGCTAAGTATTCACGTACAAATGTGAAGTCCTGAGGGTTTTTTTTCTTACAGGACAGCAACACTACAAAAACATGGTCTTTTACAATATGATGCATTGTTGTAGATTAAACTACCCAACAGTATATAAAGTACTTTAAATTTGTGTTTTTCAATGACATGGACACACGGGCTGATTTACCAGGCCTTACCAGGGTCTCTATTGTGCAGCCCATCCCGGTCCAGCAGCGAGGTAAAAACTGTATACGTTCTCTCCACAGCCTACTAACTCTATGTGTAAGAAACACCTGTTTAAAAACCCTCTGTGCACATACTGCCCCCACCTGGTGACAGCCCGAAATACATTTACATTAACACTGGCTCCTACAGGGTCTTTGCCTTACCTTCAAGCCACACTGGCCGAGTTTTTTGCCCGGTAAATAAATACTCGTTTTCAGCTCTTAATTGAATAAATCGAGCTGTCTGCTCCTTGCTTCTTAACCCTCTGAACCCTGAGCTGGTTCTGGGCCCTGGAGGTGTTTTGACATGCCCTGAAAATCCTAAAAAGAATTTTAACATCATAGAAATAAATGTCAATTGTTACACACAAACCATCTAAAGCTTGTGTAGCATTATACAATACCGTTCGAAAGTTTGGGGTCAGTAAGAATTTGTTTTAAATTAATAGTTTTATTCAGCAAGAATGCATTAAATGTGTCAAGTGACAGTAAAGACATTTTAATGTTACAAAAGCTTTCTATTTCAGATTAATGCTGTTTTTTTTTTACTTTCTATTGATCAAAGAATCCTAAAAAAAAATGTACACAACTGTTTTCAACATGGATTTATCATTACAGTATCACCATGAATATCATAATCATTTGTTTGCAATATAATTTACAAATGCATACACAAACAAATGTTCCTGCCATGTTTAAAGGCATTTCACTCACACACACCTGGTGTGCAGAACAAACTAAACCGACAAACTAAACGCTCCCGTGGTGTCTGCCGTTGCTAAGCTTTTCCATCTCGCTGAGGCATAGCGAGAAACAACGAGCGCACCGCACCACATGAGCATCACGACGGCGTTGCTCTCTATTTGAGCACGCTTGTCTCGCGTCTACATTTAAAATAATGAACTTGAGTGCCAAAAGACGCAACGTGTACAACCCCTTAGACAGTGGTTAGATCAGCGTAGCAGTCAATAAACGGGACAAGGGAGGTCACGTACGGGACATTTAGGCCCAATATATGGGACTTCCCGGCTAATACTGGACATTTGGCAACCCTATTTTTATATCATGCGGTGTTTAATATTATAGAGCATAAAAATATCCTCATGTCGTACGTGTATCTTTGTTTAGCATTGAAAGGTTGCCTACCTGTCTGTATTTCATATTTCAACATGTTTCCGTTGATTTCACACATTTTAGTCTAGCAATAGTTCAACTAGTAGCCTACAATGTGAAGTTTATGCAACAATAACGCTAATATAAGTGAAAAGAAATGTTTTACCTTAAAAATTCTCATCTTAAAATCGCGTTCTTCTTCTTCTGAGGTAAATCCAAGGTAAACTTACAGAGTGTCTTCCAAACTCGATGAAAAGCAGAAGAATGATGAAGCTGATTCTTTGTTTTGAGGTCATGGGGTGTTTACAGGTTTGCATTCCTTCACATGGACGATTAGCACGTGAATCTCTTTGCGCGCGTGGGTGTGGTCACATTAAAGATAATGAGGCTGCGCTTGAGAAACTGTACCTCTCGCTGCTTTCATACGGATTACATAAACAGAGAATATTTTTTTTACATAAGTTACTTCACTTAAAAGTAGACATTCCAAGCTTTATAAAGAGATATCGGTTCAGGTTACTTGACTGTAACCCTGTTCCATGATAAAGTGGAAAGAGATGCTGCACTGCTTAGCGCATTGGGAAATGTCTTTAGCATGACCAGCTGTGAATAGTGTGTATAACACGTCAATGACGTCACCCGCACACCTGCTGCACGAGGCTATAAATAGATGAGCCCCAGCTGCATCGCTTCAGGTCTTTTTGTTTGAATAGCAGTCCTGGGACATCATCAGCACGGCAATGCAGTGCAGCATCTCATTGCACTTTATCAGGGAACAGGGTTACAGTCAAGTAACCTGAACCGTTCCCTTTAAAAAGCTACACTCAATGCTGCACTGCTTAGTGCATTGGGAACGAGAATACCTACGCCGCCGTGCTTGATGGTGTCTGGACCCCTTACGGTTGTGTAGGTGTGCACAAGAACGCAAGAAAGCCTCAGACATTAGCTTGTGATGTCGACTCAAGGACGTGAGAGCCCGGAGTGGCATGAGCATCCAAACTATAAAATCTTATGAATGTGTGCGGAGAGGACCAACCTGCTGCATCACAAACACTTTGTAAGGGGGCACCCCTTGCTAAAGCAGTAGAGGAGGCGACCCCCCTGGTGGAGGGAGCCCTTAAGCCTGTTGGCGAAGCTTGGCAGCGCGCCTCATAGGCGAGAGCAATACCATCCCTGACCCAATGTGACATTGTCTGTTCGGTGGCGGCCGCACCTCTGTTACGGCCCCCATAACAAACAAACAGTTGCTCTGACTTATGCCACTGGCTAGTGCGGTGGACGTAGGCCCGAAGAGCACGAACTGGACAGTCTATAAAGTTTCTCCTGATCCGGCGTTTCGAACAGCGGAGGGCAGAAGGTCTCAAGAGTGACAGGATGTACAGTCGAGAAAGGAATCTTAGGCAGGTACTCAGGATGAGGATGCAAAATCACTTTCACCAGTCCTGGGGCAAAGTCTAAGCAGGATGGCGATATTGACAGAGCCTGCATTCTTTTTAAGGAAGTTATAGCCATGAGAAAAACCATCTTTAGGGTCAGAAGTTTGTCAGACGCTGACTCTAGAGGTTCAAAGGGGGTCTCAACCAGACCCTTGAGGACTATAGCTAAGTCCCATGAAGGGATCTTGGTACTTACAGGAGGCCTCAATCGTCTGGCCCCATGAATAGGGGCCAGAGGAGAGCAGAGGATGCCTCCCGAGTGGCACCCCGTCCACCAAGGCGTGGCAAGCCAAAAAGTGCGGCCACATAAACCTTGAGAGTGGCGGGGCATGTGCCTGTTGACAACTTTTCCTGCAGAAAGTCCAGAACTGAAGCAATCTGGCAGTTAACTGGATCTGCATTGTGTGTCGTACACCATCTTTCAAAGACACCCATTTATTGCCATACATTTTCCTAGTGGAGGAAGCCCTAGCACTTAGGATGGTCTCAATAACTGCAGGCGAAAGCCCAGTGTCCCTCAGTTGGTGCCCATCAGGGGCCAAACATGAAGGTTCCACAGGTCGGGCCTGGGATGGAATATCGTGCCCCCTGCCTGAGACAGAAGGTCCCTCCTCTCCAGAATCGCCCACGGCAAGCCGTTGAGGAGAGACACTATCTCCGAGAACCACACTCTGTTGGGCCAACGTGGCGCTATCAGTAAGAGACAAGACCCTTGTTGGCGAACCCTGGCTAGAACTCCCGGGAGCAGGGAGACTGGAGGAAATGCATACAGGCGCATCTTGGGCCATGTATGTGCCATCGCATCCAGACCCAGCGGGGCTGGGTGATTGAGAGAGAAGTAGAGGGGACATTGCGCTGTCTGATAAGAGGCGAAGAGGTCCACTTCAGCTTCGTAAAATCTGGTCCAGATCTGCTTGACTTTTTCTGGGTGGAGTTTTCACTCCCCCATCTGTAATTTCTGTCTGGACAGTAAATCTGCTCCCACATTCAATTGCTCCGGAATGTACACTGCCCTGAGTGACAGAAACTTTTCCTGGGCCCAGAGAAAAATCTGTCTCGCTATTCTGTTCAGATTGCGTGAGCGCAGACCCTCCCTGATGATTTATGTAAGAGACTGTCGCTGTGTTGTCCACCCGCACTAGGACATGACAGCCCCTCAACTGGGGGAGAAAGTATTTCAGGGCCAGAAATACATCCATCAACTCGAGCTGATGACCCTCCCATTCCCCTTGGGCTGGACGACCACTTAAGACCGCACCCCAGCCCATTAGGGAGGCGTCTGTTGTTAACAATCTGCGACGACAAGGCGCCCCTAGAGTGGGACCCAAGGCAAGGAACCGGGGTCTGAGCCACATAGTTAGTGTACGAAGCCCACGGCACGCCACTTTTATTTGCCTTTGAGGATTGGCCCTTGGATGAAATCCCCTGGCTTTGAGCCACAACTGAAACGGTCTCATGTGCAACAACCCCAGAGGGATCACCGTGGATGCTGATGCCATGAAACCTAACAATCTTTGATATTGACAAACAGTGAGATTCTGGCCTAGCCTGACTTTGCTCAGGGTATGCTGAATGGCGGGAGACAGTTGTGCCCGCATCGTGATCGAATCCCAAACAATCCCTAAATAAGTTGTTCTCTGGGCAGGAGAAAGAACACTTTTCTTGGTTTGTTTCTTTTTCGTTTGTTTTTTGAAATTAGATGAGCTAGCACGATGTCTCTGTGCTGAAGCGCCATCTCTCGCGATTGAGCTAGTATTAACCAATCGTCTATGTAATTCAAAATGCGAATGCCCCGGATTCGCAATGGAGCCAGTGCTGCATCCATGCATTTTGTGTACGTGCGGGGTGACAAGGCTAGACCGAATGGAAGAACCCAAAATTGGTAAGCTTCGCCTCTGAAAGCGAACCTCAGGAACTTCCTGTTGTGGTGGAAAAATTTAATCATAGAAGAAAATGCATTTTAATTATTATGCATGAGAATTTATTGTACACATATTTCATGTATTAAAGAATATTATGCATACAGAGAAGCATAATGGCCCATCCATGACCCTAGGGGTCACTGTCTAAATCTGAAGGCCTTGGTGTTAAGATGGATGAAACATGGGGTTATTTGTGTATGTGCTCCGACTTTTACCATGTGTGTGGAAAACTACAGAAGAAGCTAGTGCTGACCTTGGAGGTCAGGGGAGGTATAAGAATGGAAAGGATTGTTTTGTGTGTCAGTGAACACTCTGCAGACATTGAGATGGCTGCTGACTGTTGGCTCCTTTTGCAAAGGAAATTTATTTATTATACCATTTATTATATATATATATATATATATATATATATATATATATATATATATATATATATAGATTTGTCTCTTATTAAAAGTGATAGTTGAAATTTGCCACAACAATTTGGTGTCAGAAGAGTGGGATTCCTTGGATGTGCCTTCTGGACCCCGGGAGCAGACGGTGACTGATCATCCTGGACGTTAGAGTCACAGCCCTACCCCGAGAGATTGAGGGAGAGGGGCCGACCGCTCAGGGGGGTCCGGAGGGTCCGACCACTGGAATCAGAGAAAACGAACCCGAGGTGGCAACGGGACGCTTCTGGTAAGAGACAAACTCAAAATTCAGGGAAGAATTTTGAGAAATAGAATTTGGTTAAATTGAAATTTGAAAATTGGGGGGATAAACCATAGTGGAGCCTGACTCTGTGGCGAAAGCAGCGTGATTGGTTTTTTACGAGGTAGAAAAAAAGACTGAAATCACGTGGGCTATTAATTAAGGATGCTATTGCGAGCATCCGCCCGTCTATCTTGGGTTAAAAAGAGTAGAAATAGGGCGCTATTGCTAGTGCCCAGCCTACTGGTCCTGGGTGAAGGATCAGATCTGAAGGGAGACGTCCGACAGATTATTAGCACGCGTGCAAACAGCCACAGAGACAGACTGCCAGTATGGGGAAGTCCCAAAGCAAGCTAGCTGAATATGATACACCGGTATTTTGTCAAATGAGAAAATTATATGGCCAAAAATGCATGCAAGGTATAGAGAAGTTAATTAAATATTGTGATTTCCCAAAAGAGGGAACGCTGATTGTCACCAGACTGAAAGTGGTGAAAGAGTCAGTTGAAGAGGGGAGATAAATCGAAGGCCTGTTGTGGGAAACGTGTGTGAGAAATGCGAACGAACAGTGAAATGTTGGGTGGAAGAGGCAGATAACAGGGAAAGGAAAATGTTGTCTCATCACGCAGAAACCACAGCTGTGTTGTTTAAAGATCGCCGCCTCCATCTCGGCTGGTATAATTTCAGGTGAGTATGAACTTTGACTAAATCCCAGAAGTAACTGAGATATACAATTGGGTAACTAAAAGTGATGTTTTTGAAACAGCAGATGCCATGAATTGCAAGCCATTGTCTGTTTTATTGGACCCCGAGCTCTCTTTTCAGACTGTCCAAGTGTCTGCCGCTTTAGGCACCGCCTTACAGACTGGGAACCAGACTGAAACATGCTGGTTGCTGAATAACAGAGAGTGTTTCAATTGTGGTCAGCAGGGCCACTTTGCACGTAACTGTGTCCGCTCACCCATAAGGTGTAGAAATTGTGTCAGATCGGGCCACTTAGCTAGATTTTGTAGACGAAACCAAGTAAAAACCAAGAAACAAAGAAGAGACTTACACTCTAAGAAACTAATGAGATAACAGTTGGCAATAAATTGAAGTCTTAAATAATTATTTTTGAAGGAAAGATCTATTTTAAGATAATTTTAATTATGAGGGTAAAATTAAAGACAATTACGATAAAACATGTGAGTTGCAAAAGATATAGTTACGTAGAGGGTTTAAATTACAAATGAATTCATGGGAATGGAAGGGGGTAACCAATAGCTTCCATCAATAGAATTGTAAATCACTGCAAAGAAATGTCTTCTCTGTTGTCTAAGGTCTGAGAGAACTGTACAGTGACAATCAGCGGGATGACAACGAACTTTATGAGAATGGCCGTAACCTGAGAAAGCTGACGAATAATGGTTTGGGTGGTTAGCAAATCTGAAAGGATGGGGATACTGGTTATGTTTTACTGTGTTGCCAATCCTTTAAATAGTAGTACTGATACTGATGTGTCTGCAATGTATTTTCCAGTGTATTTCCAGCTCAGTACAGAGACTGGTGAAATCCAGTATGTCACACCAGATGGTTAAAATGTCTATTTACAATGATGGTAATGAATCTCCAAGATGCATTTGATGATGATACAACCAGCGGAAGTTATAGTGAAATGCATTAAGTGACTTTCCTACTTTTAAATTTGGGAATGAAAAACTGTTTTGCTTGCTAAGTTTAAGGGACTTTACCCACAAAAACAGCCTAAGCGTTTTCTTTCTTCTTTCACAAATTCAAGAGAATGATAATTTATACGAAAATCAGAAATGAAGAGCATAAGATGTGATAACTTGAATTTGTTCTTTTACTACTATTATCTATATGTTTTTAATTTTTAATTTTATGGTTTATCAAGGAATGATAAAAAGGGGGAAATTGTGGTGGAAAAATTTAATCATAGAAGAAAATGCATTTTAATTATTATGCATGAGAATTTATTGTACACATATTTCCATGTATGAAAGAATATTATGCATACAGAGAAGCATAATGGCCTGTCCATGACCCTAGAGGTCACTGTCTAAATCTGAGGGCATTGGTGTTAAGATGGATGAAACATGGGGTTATTTGTGTATGTGCTCCGACTTCCTCCGTGTGTATGGAAAACTACAGAAGAAGCTAGTGCTGACTTTGGAGGTCAGGGGAGGTATAAGAATGGAAAGGATTGTTTTGTGTGTCAGTGAACACTCTGCAGACATTGAGATGGCTGCCGACTGTTGGTTCCCTTTGCAAAGGAAATAAACCATTTATTATATACAGTGGGGAGAACAAGTATTTGATACACTGCCGATTTTGCAGGTTTGCCCACTTAAAAAGCATGTAGAAGTCTGTAATTTTTATTATAGGTACTCTTCAACTGTGAGTGACGGAATCTAAAACAAAAATCCAGAAAATCACATTGTATGATTTTTAAGTAATTAATTAGCATTTTATTGCATGACATAAGTATTTGATACATCAGAAAAGCAGAACTTAATATTTGGTACAGAAACCTTTGTTTGCAATTACAGAGATCATACGTTTCCTGTAGTTCTTGACCAGGTTTGCACACACTGCAGCAGGGATTTTGGCCCACTCCTCCATACAGACCTTCTCCAGATCCTTCAGGTTTCGGGGCTGTCGCTGGGCAATACGGACTTTCAGCTCCCTCCAAAGATTTTCTATTGGGTTCAGGTCTGGAGACTGGCTAGGCCACCCCAGGACCTTGAGATGCTTCTTACGGAGCCACTCCTTAGTTGCCCTGGCTGTGTGTTTCGGGTCGTTGTCATGCTGGAAGACCCAGCCATGACCCATCTTCAATGCTCTTACTGAGGGAAGGAGGTTGTTGGCCAAGATCTCGCGATACATGGCCCCATCCATCCTCCCCTCAATACGGTGCAGTCGTCCTGTCCCCTTTGCAGAAAAGCATCCCCAAAGAATGATGTTTCCACCTCCATGCTTCACGGTTGGGATGGTGTTCTTGGGGTTGTACTCATCCTTCTTCCTCCAAACACGGTGAGTGGAGTTTAGACCAAAAAGCTCTATTTTTGTCTCATCAGACCACATGACCTTCTCCCATTCCTCCTCTGGATCATCCAGATGGTCATTGGCAAACTTCAGACGCTGGCTTGAGCAGGGGGACCTTGCGTGCGCTGCAGGATTTTAATCCATGACGGCGTAGTGTGTTAGTAAGGGTTTTCTTTGAGACTGTGGTCCCAGCTCTCTTCAGGTCATTGACCAGGTCCTGCCGATGCCCCATGAGGTGAGATCTTGCATGGAGCCCCAGGCCGAGGGAGATTGACCGTCATTCTTCCATTTTCTAATAATTGCGCCAACAGTTGTTGCCTTCTCACCAAGCTGCTTGCCTATTGTCCTGTAGCCCATCCCAGCCTTGTGCAGGTCTACAATTTTATCTCTGATGTCCTTACACAGCTCTCTGGTCTTGGCCATTGTGGAGAGGTTTGAGTCTGTTTGATTGAGTGTGTGGACAGGTGTCTTTTATACAGGTAACGAGTTCAAATAGGTGCAGTTAATACAGGTAATGAGTGGAGAACAGGAGGGCTTCTTATAGAAAAACTAACAGGTCTGTGAGAGCCGGAATTCTTACTGGTTGGTAGGTGATCAAATAATTATGTCATGCAATAAAATGCAAATTAATTATTTAAAAATCATACAATGTGATTTTCTGGATTTTTGTTTTAGATTCCGTCTCTCACAGTTGAAGAGTACCTATGAGAAAAATTACAGACCTCTACATGCTTTGTAAGTAGGAAAACCTGCAAAATCAGCAGTGTATCAAATACTTGTTCTCCCCACTGTATATATAGATTTGTCTCTTATTAAAAGTGATAGTTGAAATTTGCCACAACACTGTGTTGTGGCAGTATTTCTATGTGAAAATACGCGTCCTTCAGATCGATCGTGACGAACCAGTCGTGATGTTGAATTTGCGACACGACCGTCTTTACGGTTAACATCTCGAACTTGAGCACTTTGACTGTACAGTTTAAGCCTCGAAGATCTAAGATCGGATGCAACCCCCCATCCTTCTTGGGAACCAGGAAGTACCTGCTGTAATAGCCCGACTCCCTCTCTGGAAGATGAACATGTTCTATGGCCTCTTTGCCCAGAAGAGTTTGTAGCTCTTGTGACAGTACGTGCGCCATCTCTGGCTTCACGGAAGTGGAGACCACGCCGTTGAAACACGGAGGACGACAAATAAACTGGATTCTGTATCCTTTCAGTACTGTGCCTAACACCCATGCAGAAACGTCTGGCAGAAGTTTCCACGCTGCCAGACTGTCTGATAGTGTTATTAATTTTAACACTTTCTGTTGGGGGGATGTTAGATGTCCCGTGTCCTGGATAATAGCAGGATTTAGACAAGGAACATCTAACATTTCGCTGGAAACCACTGCCCCCCGAATCGCCAGAGGCGGCGGAGGTGGAGAGGTTTCGTGAGGGTAGCGGGACGAGGTGAGCAGGTGTTTGACGTGCCCCGTCCCGCGGGGGGCTACCCCCACCAGGCTGGGCGCAAGACCGTCAGGACTTCTTTTTGTTGATAATAGTCCTGAGGTCCGCCCTGGGAGGCTGCTAAGGGGCGACGAGCCGGTCCCCAGTCTTTACGAGGGGGAGCACGACTCACCACACTCTGCTTTTTCACCTCCCTAGCTCTTGAAGGACCGGGGAGAGGTTGGGTGGCTGATGGCCCCTCCCCTTGAGTGCGGCGAGGAAGAAACTGACTAAACGCTTCCTCGTGTTTTTTCACTTCTCTAAATCTGGCCACTACAGAGTTAACTGAGTCACCAAATAAACCAGTGGGGGAGATCGGCACATCTAGGAGAAAAATTGTCTTTATCCTTTATTCCAGATAAATTGAGCCACAGGTGCCTCTCCATGCTCACCAAAGCAGACATAGAACGGCCGATGGCACAGGCCGTTTGCTTGGTGGCACGAAGAGACAGATCTGTGGCTCAGCTCAGCTCATTTTATCAACTCTACCAGTATATTCAGCTCTGTACTAACCATTTTTTTAAACTCCCTTTCAAAACAGTCCCGTGTTTGTAAATATCGATAAAAATCACTATTTTCCAAATCATAATTTTCTTTTAATTCTGAAAAACTTTAAAAATTTCCTTGTGCAACAAAGGTGCACAATGCAGTCAAACCTGTAATTACCCATTTCCTAAATCCCACATCAAGCAGCCCTGGTTTAAAATTATGATTAAATGCCACCCATTTTAATAATTTAATCTGTTTTTTTTTTTAGGTTATACTGCTCAACTAATTTAAACCATATCTCAAGTGTAGTAAATGATATTTGATCTAGAATTTTTTTTGATGCCAAAGCATCAAAATTTTCTTTATCACCTAGAAGGGACTGTATAGGTAAACTCTGGTTTGCAAGTTCTATATCTTTCCATTTCGATAAGTAGCTAGGGTAACACAAGCATATGCATGGTCTAATTTGTGCAGCATAAAAATATTCCAGTAAATTTGGTAGGGCTAGTCCTCCTTTGTCCTTTGCTAGCTGTAGTGTTGTGTATCTTATTCAAGGTTTTTTCCCCTCCCAGATAAATCTTGAAATCATCCTGTCCCAAGCCCTGAACTGAGTCTTAGGAATCATTACTGGTAAGAGTTCTGAGTATTCTTTTGTTAGATTTACCCCCAGGTATTTGATATACTTTTCATCCCATTTTAGATTATATTTTTGTCTAATTAGTTGTGATGGGAAATAATTAAATGATAGCACCTGAGTTTTGGAGACATTTAATTTATATCCAGATAGTTTCCCATAATCTTCCAGTAGGTTCATAAGGAAATGCAAAATTTTCAACGCTGAATTTATCTGGAGCAGCGAAACGAAAGCCAACAGGTCAAAATTCGACAATCCTGTTCCAGCATCTCATTCCCAAAACTGACATATACCATTTCTCCCTATTATCGGTCTCAAACCCCGGTCTCCCCGTGCCTACTATCACACTACTAACCCACTACTAACCTCTACACCAACTTATCTATAGACACCTTGACCTAGGGTGGCCCTTCTAAGAGGGATCAGTCCCTGGCGTGTCACCTCCCTTTTCTTATTCCAAAACACCTTCTATTAACTAAATACTAGTTTTATTCACCAATAGAAGATTGGAAAACAATTAAGACCCTTTAGTCCAGGATCACCTTCCCTGCATGCTGTCCTAGTGGACCCAGAGAGGCTGGATACCTCCCCCTCCCCCCAAATATCTCCTTGTTAACACCACAAGGAGATACCCAAAAGAGAGCCTGCTATCAATTGAGAAGTAACTGGTGGATGCCATGATGAGTACCCATAATGCACTGCAATTTTCCTTTTCTATATCTTTTTCTCTACATCTACCCCCTTCTGATTCCTTTCAGCAATACCTCTGATTCTAATTCATTATTATAATGTTATTTTAAGCAATTAATCAACCTACACAATCCTCCAATCTCTATAATTCTTATCCTTGTGCCCTAGTCCCAACTCCCTCTCATATCCTAGCATTCTCTTTATTCCTCCTCCTACTTCCTAATTACTAAAATGTATTATGGTCCCTATCATTCCCATTAGCACTTTCTAGATCCAATTTTTGTTTTTGCTTCACACTATATATCTCCCACTAACTTTATATTAACAAACTATTATAGATAACAATACTATTAATAAATGATATCATATTAGTAAATTATATCTTCCTCCTCTGGTTTTGAACCCCAGTGTCTCCATTACCCAACCATCTCTATTAACCACTCCACTATCTCATCCCTGTACTTTTAGTCTATCTATCTAACCAGTATTCAGAAGCTACATAATATGAAGAAAAATATCCTCAGTCTATCCTGGTCTTGAACCCCAGTCTCGCTGTTAGTCAACCATCCCTACTAACCACTGCACTTATCCCTACACTCCTAGCCTACCTTTTCACCCATTATTATTAATAAGTTCCATAATAGAAGACTATCTTACCATTCCTGCCTTAACTAAAGCTCAAACCCCGGTCCCCCTGTTACTACTATACCCTTATAAATCTCTAGACTATAGGTACCCAACAACTCCAACCACACAAAAAAATCTATAAACAGTACATTCCATCTTATATTTTTTATTTTCTTTCGTTCAACCCTCTCGGGAATAGTGTTAGGTTAGGATGTCTAGGATATGAACATTAAGCATTGCACTGACATACTCTTACTCTACAAAGATATACCAGTCAAAGGACCCTATCTGGACTGCAGCCCCGTCATATGCTTGTGCAACACACATACGATGGTCAATTTGATGTGCGTTCAGTGTTTGCTCTATTGCATTAGTGATGGACTGTGCATCAAAACGAAACATTTTGGTGAAACCAAGGAAATTTTCCTTGATTCTGCCCTCAGACGTAGAGTAACGCACACATACTGCCAGATGTTCAGAGTGCCTATCCCGTGCCTCATCTGCCATCAGAGCATACATCTTTGAATTTCTCATTTCATGATGCTTTCTGTGACCTCTTCTGAAATACATGCAATCATTCCATTTTGCGATGAGTGAGACAGGTAAGTAGCATGGGATGGAGCATTGTATTGCTGTAGAAATGGGTCAAAATCTTTCATGCACTCAAAGGAAGTTTCCCTGATTTTGACTCTGGTTCTGTTCATCACGTCCACAGAATGCAATCCCCTGACGTCACAGCAACAACACGATGGCGGTATTCACGTCTCTCAGTTATTTCTCCTACACTGGCTCTATGAAGCTGTTCTGTAATATCTCTGTGTGTTTGAGTTGTTTTGTAGCTCTTCCAGCATGTCATGGAAGCCTTATGAAGAAGCCTTACGATACCGAATACTCAAGCCACGGAAATTCATCTAGCCCAGTGTTACTCATTGTGCGGCTCGCCCAGCTTTAATTTGCGGCTCGCATGGCAGTAAATAAAACGGTGAAATGATCATGCAGTCACTACAGATATTTAATAAAAACATTAAAAACAAAGAAGGGCTATAACATAACCCATTAAAAACTCAAAGTTTCTGCTCTAATTACAAATAATTTATATTTAAAAAAATACCCAAAACAGTGGCATTACAAGATGGAAATATAGACAATATTATTTTGCAAATGCATGTGAAAACTGCGTATCATATGCACGTAAATACTCATTTTGGTGTATAAATCTAATGTAGAAAAAATAACAAGGTTAAAAATAAAGTTTACATTAAAAATATATTATGCACACCCTCTATCTATCTACCTTTGTATTTATTGCATTGCACAGGCTATTATGTTCAGGGATGACAGACTGATAATCAGACATGCTGGTTTATTATCAGATAATATGACTGGATGTAACTTATGATACTTTGCGGTAAAAGTGGCTCTCCTACTGATTTTGTCCTATCAGCGTGGCTCTCATGAAAAAAATACAAAAGACCACTGATCTAGCCAATTATGGAACACAGAAATATGAAATGATGAAAAAATAGAATGGTACTTTGAAATATGAAAGTAAAATTGCCACTAGGTGGTGGCAAGCCACTGTCTTAATGAGTGAGTCGGTCAGTCATTTATTCAATCGATTCATTCAAAACAGATGATTTATTCAGAAAAGAAGTAAGAAACTGTTTTTATGAATGGGTCAGTGAATCACTGACACCTGATTAGTTAAAAAATGCAAATTAATTCAGTAAACACTGCTGTGTGTTGCTGCAGAGATGCACAACATGGCTTGGTTTGGAACCATTTTCGTTAGCGAAATATTTATTTTTTATTATCTTGTTTATTGAATTATTGAAATGTAAATCAGACACATAATTTAAAACCGAGTAAGAAACAGAATACTATGATTCAAAATCTATATTTGTTACTTCACAATGACATGCCTCAGTACAAACTTAATTTGAGAGATACAGTAAGTTACAGATACCTGAAGCTGTTGCATCTCAGCGTTTAAGTGCTGGCTGGGGGTGTTATATTTCCTCTTTTTTTTTTTTTTGAACTATCCATTTTGAACTATCCATTTTAATTTTCAAATAAATTGATCTAGTAAAATACTACACACCAACAAACCGCCTCCAAAAGATCTAATCTCACTGGCTGGATCTTACAGACCTTTAACTTATCATCGATGGTTGGCCAGTTTACATGTCAGTCAGAAGAACGTCTCGGTTACGTATGTAACCCTCGTTCCTTGAGGAGGGAACGGAGACGTAACGTCAGTGACTGACAATTGGGGGTTTCGCCTAGAAGCCTATCATCTTCGAGAACTAGAAAACGCCCAATGGCAGTGCCAATGCCATGGGCATGCGGAATTTGCATAGCGTAACTCCGCCCCACAGTGTGGGTATATAAGGAAGTACGCTGGCAACATCGCATTATGTTTACCTGCTGAGGAGCAAAGACTGAACTCCCGGCTGTTCCAGCGGTACAGCGGAAGTGGCAGAGGGACGTTACGTCTCCGTTCCCTCCTCAGGGAACGAGGGTTACATACGTAACCGAGACGTTCCCTTTCGTTCAGTCACTCCGAGTAACGTCAGTGACTGACGAATGGGGGTCCCAATGTAATCACGCCACTCGGCTGTCATCCAGTGCCCTGCGTAAGCGTGAGCTCCCTGTCGTAAGCTAGTACGGACGAAGGACTCCCACTTAACACAGGAATACCAAGGTACACTGGGAAGCATATTCCAGGTGGAAGTATGCGCCAAACGCCTACCTGTAGGGAGGACTTAAGGAAACACATATGACCCGCTCAGGGCTACATATGGAGAACTCTGGGGTAACCAGCCGAAGGTGGAAGAATTTTTACCCCCAGAGGTGGCAAGGGGCTTGCCAAGGGAAAGACACATGCTCAGGGAGACTTACAGTGGAAATACACATGTGGGGGTCACCCAACGGGGGAACCATGCACACGGTGGCACCTAGCCAACACGAGGGCCTGAGCGAGTGGGCAGACGTACTGGTGTCGCCATCAACAGTGCTGGAGGAACTCAGGGCTTCAGGGAAACTACCTGAGGAAAATATCGCACGTATCCAGTCCGTGGAGTGGAATGGCGAGCAAGCGAAGACACCTGAGCCTAGTCCATTACCGGCCACTAGTAGAGGCGAGTACATGAGGGGACACTGGCTCCACTCGGAGATTATAGAATCTGGCGAATGTGTTGGGTGTCGCCCAGCCTGCAGCTCTGCAATGTCTGTTAGCGAGGCGCCATGCGCTAGAGCCCAAGAGGAGGCCACACTCCGGGTGGAGTGAGCCCTGACCCCTAGGGGGCATGGACGCCCCTGCGTCAGGTAAGCCAAAACAATGGCGTCCACTATGCAGTGAGACAACCTTGCTTGGAGAGAGCCTTTCCCTTCAGCTTCCCACCATAACAGACAAAGAGCTGGTCTGAGGTCCTGAACACTGCGTTCTGTCTACGTAAGCACGGAGGGCGCGTACTGGACAGAGCAGTGCCAAGGCTGGGTCTGCCTCCTCTAAAGGCAGCGCTTGCAGGTTCACCACCTGGAACGGAGTGGTGGGAACCTTGGGCACATATCCAGGCCGGGGTCTCAGGATCACGTGAGAGTAGGCCGGCCCGAATTCCAGGCACGCTTCGTCAACCGAAAATGCCTGCAGGTCCCCTACCCTCTTGATGGAGGCCAAGGCGATCAGGAGTGCTGTCTTCATAGACAGGAACTTAAGCTCGACTGACCGCAATGGCTCGAAGGGAGCCCTCTGCAGAGCACTTAAGACTACTGAGAGGTCCCAAGAGGGTACGAGGGGAGCGCGAGGAGGATTCAGTCTCCTCGCTCCCCTCAGGAACCTGATGACCAGGTCGTGCTGACTTACCTTTTTCATCTCCACAAGGTCGTGGTAGGCTGATATAGCGGCCACATAAACCTTGAGGGTGGAAGGAGACAGCCTTCGTTCCAACCCTTCTGGAGGAATGCGAGCACGGACCCGATCGGGCATTTCCAGGGGTCTTCTTGGCGAGAAGAACACCAGTGACGAAGAGGTTCCACTTCAACGCATAGGCGTGTCGTTTCTGTAGACAGGGCCCTAGCGGAAGTGATGGTAGCCACCACCTGAGGTGGTAGGGTACTCAAACCTGCCGCGTCCCATCCAGGAGCCACACGTGGAGGATCCAAAGGTCGGGATGCGGGTGCCAAAGGGTGCCCCGTCTCTGAGAAAGGAGGTCCTTCCTCAGAGGAATCGACCAGGGAGGGGCTGTCGCAAGGAGTACGAGTTCGGAGAACCAGGTCCGGCCGAGCCAATACGGGGCGACCAAAAGGACCTGCTCCTTGTCCTCCCTGATCTTGGGGGGGTGGTCCACGGGGTGAGGGTCTGCAGGCAGGCCCGAGTCACTAGGACCCGGAGCGTGCCCGACTGCCATGCCCATCTCGGGACTCGATCGCGAAGCCAGTGCTGAAGCGGTCTCATATGAAGCAATCTTAGCGGCGTTACCGCGGCTGCAGATGCCATATGCCCCAGGAGCCTCTGAAATAACTTCAGTGGGACCGCACTCTTGCTCCTGATTTGACGGAGGCAAGTCAGCAGTGACTGCGCGCGCTCGCTCGTAAGCTGCGCGCACCTGGCGACCGAGTCGATACTGAGAAAAGAGATCCTCTGCACTGGCAGAGTTTGCTCTTTTCCCAGTTGACCCGAAGGCCCAGACGGGCTAAGTGCTGGAGCACCAGGTCTCTGTGTTCGCACACCTGCTCTCGAGAGTGACTCAGGAACAGCCAGTCGTCGAGGTAGTTCAGGATGCGAACCCCGTGTTGCCTGAGTGGCACAAGGGCTGCCTCGACAATCTTCGTAAAGACGCGAGGGGACAGAGCTAGCCCGAATGGGAGGACCGTGTACTGATATGGAAGTAGGCGTCCTTCAGGTCAATCGCTGCAAACCAATCTACTGGACGAACGCATTCGAAAAGGCGCTTCGCTGTCAACATCCTGAACGGAAGCCTGTGAAGGGATCGGTTCAGGACGCGCAGGTCCAGGATCGGTCGTAACCCACCGGTTTTCCTGGGTACAATGAAGTAAGGGCTGTAGAAGCCGGACTTCATCTCGGCTGGAGGGACAGGCTCGATCGCACCCTTCGCCAGCAAGGTAGCGACCTCTGCACGCATGACAGGGGCGTTGGGCCCCCCATGGTGTGGCGGACTCCCCGGAAGCGGGGAGGAGCCTGAGCGAACTGAATCGCATAGCCGAGCCTGATGGTCTTCTCGACCCAGCGGAACAGTCCGGGAAGCTCTAGCCAGGCTCCCAAAAACTGCACCAGCGGGGTCGTGCGGACCACAGACGTACCCCGGGTGGGGCAGCGAGGCGGCGTGACCGGCCCGGACGTGGGAGGCGTAACGTCCCGGTGTGGGGGCACGGTCATCAGCCGCGTCCTGACAGAGGAGACCAGGGAAGGATGCGCGTTCCACTGGGGTCTGCTCTGAGAGGAGACTGGCGTTAGAGAGGGACGAGAGTGGTGTGGCCCGGGGGCGGCGCACACTCCCATCGGTCTCTGGGTGCTCAGGGATGGGTGAGTTAGTTCTTCCACATAGGGTGCTGCTGACCTGGGGGCCAGCAGCTGTACAGAAGATTCTCCCCCGGCCCTCCACCGGGGGAAGGAGTGGCCCTGCTACCAACTCCTTGGAAGAACTGCCCATCCCTGAGCTGTCCGCGTCAGGAGCGCCGCTAGCCTGGCGTTAGGCGGGCTGCGCAGGGCTGGGAGCGGACGGGGGCGCCTTCCTGAGACCATCCCTACGGCGCGGCCCGGAAAGGGCGGCGGGAGGGTCGAAGCCGCAGGAGGGCGCCCTCGGCGGCAAGCAGACTGAGGCGACTGAGCCTGCGGCTGAGTAACAGCCGCCGGGGCAGTACGTTTAATGGCCTTAGTCTGCTACTGGACGGCCGAGAACTGTTGGGCGCAGTTCTTGGCCGTGCCGCCGAAGAGGCCAGCCTGGGATATGTGAGCGTTGAGGAACCGGGTTCGCTCAGCCTCTCTCATATCGACCAGGCTGAGCCTCGTCTCTCCTGGACCACAGCTGTGGACATCACCTGACCCAGGGAGCGCACGGTCACCTTCGTCACCCGGAGGGCGAGGTCGGTGGCGGCACGCGGCTCATTAAGAGCCCTGGGACAGCTCTACCCTCGTGCATGCCACGAGCATCCTGGCCTGGAAGACCTAAAGGATGGCCATGGCGTGCTGAGAGACGGCGGCCTGCCCCGCAGCTCTGCAGTCCCTCGCCACCAGAGTAGACGAGAACTACAGGCCTTGGAGGGGTGCTTAGGATCACCGCGCCACATTGAAGTACTCTGTGCAAGAGGGGGAGTGTGGCCCGAGGAATACTCGTCGGGGTTTATGCCACACCGCAGTCCTCAGGTCACCCTGGCCACCAGCCAAACATCCCGTCACGTGGAGAGGATAACTGGGGTGTGGCAGAGGAGACTCATTGAGTCTCGACCGTGATTGCAACTGAGCGTCAACAGGGGGGACCCCAGTGTACCCTTGGCCGCGGCCCCATCGAGGGCAGAGAAGGCGGAGGAGGCCGCCGAACGGTCGCGGGAAGACAACGGGGACTTCCAGGACCACGTGACCTCCTCATGTATCCCGGGAGAGAAAGTAATTGGGGGCGGGGCCCAACAGCTGTCAGGACGCATCACACCCAAAGACCAAACATCCCCCGAGATGACATGGCTGTCAACTCCGGGTCGGACTCGGGCAATGCTGGCACGCCCGAAGGCAGCAGCATAGCCGAATCTTCATCCCCAGAGGACTCCAGCCCACCTTGAGATGCGGCGATCGACATCTCATCGCCAACTGGAGCGCCGAACGAAACACACGGGGCGTCCGCAGACGGTCCCGCTGCTTCAGTCCGATCACTCGCAGGTAGCGATGTGCGAGAGGGGGGTGTGGCCCGAGGAATGATCGTCGGGGTTATGCCACACCGTAACCCTCAAGTCACCCTGGCCACCAGCCAAAGTACCATCTCTCTCGGAGACGGTAGATTGGGGTGTGGCAGAGGGGACTCTTTTTCCTTGCGGAGGTCATTGAGTCTCGACCGCAACATCGCGATGGTCATGTTCCCGCAGTGAGAACATGACGCATCCACAAACGCTGCTTGAACGTGCTGAAGCCCAAACACGTCACGCAGCGATTGTGCCCATCAGATGGCAACAGAGATCGACCGCACCCAGAAGTGCACGGGCAAACCGTCTTTAAAAAGTCGTGCCACATGCGAGCTCTTTTGTGAGAGGGAGCTTCACAGCGATGCCGAAGCACCCAGGGAACGAATACCAGCTGGATGCAGATCACTGCACAGATCAGCAGGCAGGAAGTAAACACTCGCTGGAACGCGCCGTAACACCAACCCCGACTGGAAAGCTGTTCGTCTCGAAGAAGCTTGACGATATACTCAAAAAGGCTTAAGGAGTGAAGAGATAGATGCTCTTGGCTCCGAAGCAGAAACATAATGCGATGTTGCCAGCGTACTTCCTTATATACCCACACTGTGGGGCGGAGTTACGCTATGCAAATTCTGCATGCCCATGGCATTGGCACTGCCATTGGGCGTTTTCTAGATCTCGAAGATGATAGGCTTCTAGGCGAAACCCCCATTCGTCAGTCACTGACGTTACTCGGAGTGACTGAACGAAAGGGAACTAGCAGGAGTGAATGACAACGTAAATTGACACTGTCGATGTGCAGAGATCAAATTATTAGTGTTGCCAAGTCTGCGGCTTTCCCGAAGGAATTGGGCTACTTTAACACTGTTGAAGCTACCCTAATAATGTGATATTTATCCCAGAGAATAAGAATTTTAGCAGGGGAACCCCACCAAAAAACGCAGATTTTACCCCCTGAACGCGATTTTTACCAGGGGTTTAAAAAAGGTTTACAAAAAAAAAAAACTGTTTCGGGGGCAAATTTTGATCCTTAATGGAAAATTTAATTTCTGTCCCTGCCCCAAACCGATTGATCCACCAGATCTTGTAAAATGTTATGGTTTAAAATTCTAAAATGTTGTATACTGTAATACAGTTCCAGTCCGCCTCCATCGATGAAGCAGCTCGTCACCTGATAACGTTGATAAGTGATCAGATAAGATCAGACAGCCAGCTACAGACAGGGCAGCATCACAGAGAGAAATGACCAGGTTATTTATGTTTAGGAAAGATTGTAATTTGTCTTTTAATCTCAGATAGTTCAGCTAGCATATGAGTAAATTTTGTTTAGTTAAATTGATAGTTGACAACTGATATATAAGCACTCAATTTATCATGTATAAATTCATATATGTTAGCCTTTTGTGTTATTAGGCTATTATCTTATCCTTCTGAATCACATGATATTATTTAATGACCAAACTATATATACAGTGTTTTGAATTTTGATCTCAAAAAGAGACGAAAAAGGTTACGATCTCCCTGTAAAGTGGTCAACACCAGCAGCAGGACTCTTTCCATGACACCAAAACCATCAGACGATTTTACACTTTTCCTTGCTGGAATGGGAAGGCGTACGGTCAAACTATCTGAAGATGCTGACCACTCTGAGGTAAATTAAGTTAGAAAAGGACATAAGTGAGCTTTGTCAAAATGAAGGTTTAATTTAAAAGCAAATTTACCACAGTATTGTGCTTGCATTCCATTGTGAATTCTGGGTCTGATGTATGCAGATTAATTTTAGTATATTAAAAAGTATTAAAGTTGAAATGTAGATCTATCTGTCTATCTAAACTTTAAGCTTTTACAACGGCTTCAAACTTTCAGGCTTCAAACTTTTTCTCAAGTCAACCTCAAAGTTTGTTCACAAACTTTATTCATGTAGTTGGATTTGTTGTCTTTAAAGGTGGATCGCGACAGCGAAACGGATGATTGTCCCACCAGAATCTTATGGCTATAATGCCCAGTATTTAAAATCATCAAGTGGAGGTGGAAAGATTAGTATGTTCATAGTTCCTCTCCAAGAGAAAATTTCAAAAGCAACCTGCCAAAACTGCAGCTTGTCCATGCCACTGCAAATCTTGGCTATGCATGTTAAGTCATGCAGTACCAACGAACCGTCCACTGAGGATGATACCACTAGTTCTGGAAGGGTAATGACATTTTTAGGAAAACTTTAACCTCACTGTAATGTTTAAATGTTTTTTAATGGAAAATGTTTTCATGTGTTTTGAAAGGTGATTACATGTCTTATATTTCCATTGTAGTCTTCTCTTCCTGTATTCAATGGCTCAGCATTAGCAGAACTCATTTCAGAAGCTGACAGCGGCACTAGTAAAGCAAGGTATCAAATTAACAATAAAGCTTTTAGCAAAAAATAGTACTACCTAACACTGATTATATTTATTTATTTTTATGATATTTAGAGGTGGATTGATTGACTTGCTGATGACTCTTAATACATACGTTTTCATTAGCCAGGTTTCCATCCAAGTCGACATAATCTTTTTCCGTTTAACTTGGCATATAAATTCAATGTCGATACTTCAAATGTCGCAAAAAAACTGTTTTGGAAACACTTTTTGTTGAGAAAAGGCAAATGTGGTGTCACATGACAGAATTAGCCTATACAGCGTCCGCGTTCGTGGTGTTGCTCCCGATAAAGCGTTGTTTCGATGTAGTTCAAAGGTGCATTAACCCCTAGAGGTCGATAGTTGCGCCAAGACTCAAAAACCTAGACTCTGTGAAAGAGACTCAAAATACTCTGTCGATTTTGGTCATGCAGGCAAGTGTTATACATCATTATAATCTGTTAGGTTTCTACGTTTATTTGTGTACACTCACAATAAAAACAAAATGTTGTGCTTTTTGCAAAATAAAGAAAACAAACATGATGCGCGATCTGCAGCCTCTCTGACAATGAAGTGTATTCTGATAATGATATTCAGAAAATGAACTGTAACTTGTCACACAAACATGAGATATATGTCTAAAGAAATGTTGAAATGTCAGGTTCGAAAACAAATATTCTCTGTTTATTTAATGTTTGAAAAGAGAGAGATGCCAGTTGTCAAATACTGACGTGATCCATGCGAGTATCCCCGCCCACATCAACTCGAATAAACACATCAAGATTAGTGCAGCTGAAGCACAGCACCTGGCGACGGGACGTACGTCTCCGTTCCCTCCTTCAGGGAACGAGGGTTACATACGTAACCGAGACGTTCCCTTTCAGTCGGTCACATTCGACGTACGTCGGAACTGACCGACGAATTGGGATCCCTACCAACACGCCAGGGATGCTGGCCCTTCCAGCGCCCTGCCTGAGCTCACTGGACCACACCTATGTTGGAGTGGGAGTCAGGCCTCCAGGCAGGGAAGGTCAGTCACTGCTGTTCCTGCAAGACCCACTCAGTGTGACTATTGGATAACGCTGGGAAAGCGTGCCCGTCTCGTGGAGATGGTACGCTGCGGAGCCACGTCCTTCAGAGGAAGAAGAGGTGGCGGAATACACATAAGGACTAACCTATCAGGGTAGTACTACATATGGCAGTCTCTGGGGTGGATCCAACCTGATCCCAGGGGGGAAAGAACACCACCAGAGACGACAGAGCGGGCTCTGTCAAGGGAAAGACACGGGGCTAGCCAAGTAGGGTAGCTGGTACCGTGGAGAATACACATATGGGGTTGCCGTTAGGGAACCGCTACATATGGAACCCAGCCTACACACACGTTCCACAAGCATACGGGTGCAGGCCTGGCGTCAGACGGCTGCAACGTCTGACACCGAAGGGGTGTCGGAGGAGCTCGACAGGGTTAGCCGTTTCCGGGGAACACAACTGGAGATAATAGACGCACGTATCCTGGAAGGGAGTGGTAGGAACCTTGGGCACATATCCAGGCTGGGGTCTCAGGACAACGTGAGAGTTGGCCGGCCCGAATTCTAGGCACG
This sequence comes from Coreius guichenoti, assembly GCA_039654105.1. Taxonomy (NCBI): domain Eukaryota; kingdom Metazoa; phylum Chordata; class Actinopteri; order Cypriniformes; family Gobionidae; genus Coreius; species Coreius guichenoti. The sequence goes on from CM077178.1 coordinate 40,146,326, forward strand.
ATTCGTTGACCGAAAGTGCATGCAGGTCCCCTACCCTCTTGATTGAGGCCAATGCAGTCAGGAGCACTGTCTTCATGGACAGGATGTTTAACTCTGCAGACTGCAAAGGCTCAAAGGGAGGACCCTGAAGTGCTCTGAGCACCAGGGCTAGGTCCCAAGAGGGTAACGAGGTTGGACGAGGAGGATTCAGTCTCCTCGCACCTCTGAGGAACCTGACGATTAATTTGTGCTTCCCTAAGGACTTACCTTCCACTGCATCGTGATACGCCGCTATTGCGGCGACGTACACTTTGAGGGTGGAGGGAGACAGCCTTCGCTCCAGCCCATCCTGCAGGAAAGAAAGCACGACATTAATCGAACACCTTCGGGGGTCTTGCCGGCGGGAAGAACACCACTCAACGAACAGGTTCCACTTCAACGTGTAGAGGCGCCTCGGAGGGGGCTCTAGCAGAAGTGATGGTGTCTACCACTGCTTGTGGCAGGCCACCTAGAACCTCCGTGTCCCGTCCAGGGACCAGACATGGAGTTTCCAGAGGTCTGGGCGCGGGTGCCATAGAGTGCCCCGCCCCTGAGAAAGCAGGTCCTTCCTCAGGGGGATCGGCCAGGGAGGGGCTGTCGCGAGGAGTGTGAGTTTGGAGAACCAGGTCCGGTTGGGCCAGTAAGGCGCAACTAACAAGACCTGCTCCTCGTCCTCCCTGACCTTGCACAGTGTCTGTGCGAGAAGGCTCACTGGGGGAAACACATATTTGCGTAGGTCCGGTCAGAGAATAGTACAACTAGCAATGGGTCGAGTCCGGAGAGGCAAACAGGTCTACCTGCGTGGCTCCGAAGAGGTCCCATATCAGCTGGACGCTCCGGGGGTGGAGTCGCCACTCTCCCGGAGGTGTCGACTGACGAGAGAGCTTGTCGGCTGTCTGGTTCAGCGCACCTGGGATGTGAATGGCCCGAAGCGACATCAGACGCTTCTGACTCCACAGAAGGAGATGGCGGGCGAGTTGGAGCATGCAACGGGAGCGTAGACCACCCTGACGGTTGATGTACGCAACGGCCACAGTGCTGTCCATACGGACCAGCACGTGCTTGCCCTGTAGCGGCTTTTTGAGGCGACCCAGGGTGAGACGTACTGCCAATAACTCTAGGCAATTGATGTGCCAACACAGTTGGGGCCCCATCCACAGACCCGAAACTATGTGCCCGTTGTACGTGGCCCCCCAGCCCGTGGATGAGGCATCCGTGAAGACCACAGCATGCCTGGACACCTGTTCTAAATACACTCCCACCCGGAGAAACGAAGGGTCCACCCAGGGGTTGAAGGTTTGGCGACAGTAAGGAGTAACTGAGACCCGGTACTTGCCGCTCTGCCACGCCCATCTCGGGACTCGGTCGTGAAGCCAGCGTTGAAGCGGTCTCATATGAAGCAATCCGAGCGGCGTTACCGCGGCTGCAGATGCCATATGCCCCAGGAGCCTCTGAAAATATTTCAGTGGGACCGCTGTCCTGCCTTTGAATGTATTCAAGCAGTTCAACACTGGCCGGACTCGCTCCTCTGTGAGGCGCGCTGTCCGGTTGACCGAATCCAGCTCCATACCGAGATAGGAGATCCTCTGTGTGGGACAGAGTTTGCTCTTCTCTCGGTTGACCCGAAGGCCCAACAGGCTGAGGTGACGAAGCACCAGGTCCCTGTGTTCGCACAACTGATGCCGGAACTGGGCCAATATGAGCCAGTCGTCGAGATAGTTGAGAATCCGAACGCTGCTTTCTCTGAGCGGAACAATGTCTGTCTCCGCGACTTTCGTGAAGACGCCAGGCGACAGGGACAGCCCGAAGGGCAAGACTTTGTACTGATATGCCCTCCCCTCGAACGCAAAGCGTAGGAACGGTCTGTGTCGAGGGAGAATGGAGACATGAAAGTATGCGTCCTTCAGGTCGATCGCTGCGAACCAATCTCGGGGACGGATGCATTCGAAAATGCGTTTCTGCGTTAACATTTTGAACGGGAGCTTGTGCAGGGCCCGATTCAGAATGCGCAGGTCCAAGATTGGTCTTAACCCATCCCCTTTCTTGGGTACAATGAAGTAGGGGCTGTAGAACCCCAACCTCATATCGGCAGGAGGAACCGGCTCGATCGCGTCCTTCGCCAGCAGGACATCGATCTCCGACCGCAAGACATGGGCATCGCAGCTCCGCACGGTGGTGAAGAGGATGCCCCTGTACTTGGGCGGCCGGCGCGTGACGTACCCGGGGTGGGGCAGCGAAGTGGAGTACACAGACCCGACTCGGGAGGCCCGGAGTGTTGTCTGAGTACTCCAGGGTGGGGCAGAGTGTGGGTGAGGAGGCCCGGGGGCGTCCTCGGTGCCCACACTGCTGCCCCCTGGCGAAGGAGAGAGGGGAGGAAAGGAATGGCAAGGCTCGGGGGCGTCGCACACTGCCAACCTGGTCCTCTTTTATTGAGAATGTGGGTACTGCTGGACTCCGGAGAGCCAGCGGCAGGATGTTGTAACGACCAGTGGTGACATTCTCCCCCCGGTCTTCCTCCGGGGGGAGGAGGGGTGCGGACACCACCTCCCCTGGAGCAGCTCCTCTTCTCCCTGGGCTGCCCGTCTCAGGGCCGCTTTCCCTTGCGCTTGCCGACGGACTTCGTGGGACCCTGGACGGGTTGGGCAGCACCCCTACGCCCGGCACCCTGCTTCCCAGGTGGAGGCTGCTGCTTGGGCTTAGCAGGGGCGGAGGCGGACGCGGGGGACGCCCTCGGCGACGAGCAGATGGAGGTGCTGCAGCCGGCGACTGGGTGGAGGCAGCAGCAGGTCGCCGGGGCAGAATGTTCTTGATCGCCTCCGTCTGCTTCTGGGCCACCGAGAACTGCTGGGCGAAGCTCTCGATGGCGTCACCGAAGAGGCCAGCCTGGCAGACAGGGGCGTTGAGGAACCGTACCTTGCCGGTCTCACACATATCCGCCAGGTTCAGCCACAGGTGGCATTCCTGGACCACAAGTGTGGACATCGCCCGACCCAGGGAGCGTGCGGTGACTTTCGTCGCCCGGAGGGCGAGGTCCGTCGCGGTACGCAGTTCCTGCATAATCCCTGGGTTGGAACTACCCTCGTGCAGTTCCTTGAGCGCTTTGGCCTGGTAGACCTGCAGGAGCGCCATGGCATGCAAAGATGACGCAGCTTCTCCACAGGCTGTGTAAGCCTTGCCCGTTAGTGCGGATGAGAACTTACACGCCCGGGAGGGGAGACGCGGATTTCCGCGCCAGTCAGTAGCGGTCTTCGGACACAGTTGCATCGCTACTGACCGCTCAACTGGGGGGATCTCCACGTAACCCTTAGCTGCGCCACCATCGAGGGTAGTGAGGACGGAGGAGTCAGTCGATCGATTTCTAGCGTTGTAACACGCTATCCACGACTTCGTGAGCTCCTGATGCACCTCTGGAAAGAAAGGTACTGGGGCGGGGCGCTGAGAAACAGCACGGGCCGTCCCGAGATACCAAGCCGCGAGGGTTCGGGACACGGTGGAGGGTTCCACTCGAGCCCAACACTGGCGGCGGCCCGGGCAAGCATAGCCGTGAGCTCCGGATCGGACTCGGGCAACGCTACCACACCAGAAGGGGGCAGCGCAGCCGAATCCTCATCTCCGGAGTCCATTAGCTCGTCCCCCGATGCAGCTATCGAGACCATGTCCTCAGCCGGAGCCCCGAAAGTAACAGACGGTCCCCCGTAGGAAGGACCAGGTTGCTCTTCCGGAAGCTCCACCGGCGCAGCGGAGGGGGGAGGGGCCCGAGGAGCCTGTTGACCCGGCGGGAGTGCCCTCACAGTAACCCTCAGGTCTCCACCAAAGGCATCAGCCAAAGTAGCAGCCCTCTGCTTCGCAGCAGGAGGGCCACTAGATCGGGGGATGCGCAATGGGACTCCACCCCGTCTGAGGTATTCGAGTCTAGACCGTAGTACTGCGATGGTCATGTTCCCGCAATGGGAACATGAGTCATCCACGAAAGCCGCCTCAGCGTGCTGAACGCCCAAACACGAGAGACAGCGATCGTGTCCATCAACTGGGGACAGATAACGACGGCATCCAGAAATACACGGTTTGAATGACATCTTGAAAAAGACGCAGGGTCAAACCGTGTTGCTCTTTTAGAAAAGGAAAAAACCGCTCCGATCAGTGCCGAGGCAGACAGGGGAATGACCGCGGCTCGCAGCGGTTCAGGGGTGCAAGCCCGCTGAGAGCACTCACAGGAAAAACGCCCAGGAAGCTGTGAGAACAGCTGTTTGTTTTTTCTCTCGCGATCACCACTGTAGGGCACCGTCACACCGACATCGGAACTGGAGCGATCCTCTTCACGAGACTCAATTATAACACTCTTCGCAGGAACACACCAGAAGGTACTGTTCGGCTCCGAAGTTGAAAGCGATATGCGGTGCTTCCACTTCCGTATTTATACCCGCGATGCGGGGCGGGTCGTGGAATGCGTCAACCGCATGCCAATCTTCATTGGCTCGTTTATAACACTCTAAGTAGATTGGTCTCTGAAAATAGATCCCAATTCGTCGGTCAGTTCCGACGTACGTCGAACGTGACCGACTGAAAGGGAACATTTATAGGCTCTATAATATAACAGATACACTACATAAAATGTCATAGACGTAAGACTGTTTAGACAAGATTTCTTTGGCCTGTTTTAGACAGATTATGAAGTGTTTACTGTAAAATAGCCTACTGTTTACTGTTATAGCCATTAAAAACGTATTTTGTTTCATATTTGTTTAAATATTATAGCCTAATGTTATTTTTTCATTTCATCTATGTTGATTATGAAAAGTGAACAGCATGAGTAAGAAAGGACACATCATAAGATGCGCAATATGTCGGGAGACATGGAGTGGGTCAGACATGATTTTGACCACTTCATTAAGTTTTGTTTTGTAGAAAGCCTTTCTTTAAAGTGAATTTCATTTTGTATAAATTGTATCTTAATTTTAATCAATGTTTCATCAGCCAATTGCCTGAATTTAATAATTAAGAAGCAAATAGGCTATAGCAGACAATATAATCATGACATAGAGGCGCCGGAGCGATCACTTGCATTGCACATGAACTGGAGCGCGTCTCATAAATGAACCGAAACTCAACTCATAGGCTACTTGCCTCACAGACATGATATTTGTATGTATTGTGTATTGTGTGTATCGGATAATTTACCAATTCAAATGATTCAGAATTTTTTTGCTATTGAAATGACAGGAAAAAGGTGTCCCAATCAACCTGAATTCACCCTATACTCTTTAAAATCATAATTGCATTGCATTATGTTGTTTTAAATCCCAAATATTTTACTTATAACATTCATTATTACCAATTATTCAGTTATTTGTATAACAATGTCATTGTAAAAAAAAAAGTTTCAGTGTAGTTCAATGTGTTCAATGTCACAATATTACTGTTTTCTTTGAGCATGAGACTTATTTCAAAAACATTAAAAATAGGCCTTTGTAATATGCCTTTGGCTCTCACTTTATATTGTTAACTATATTCTAAATAAACTACAAAAATATTTTTCTATTGTCCTGTTCCTTAGTTCCCTCTCACATTCCTGACTCAAAGATTCATTAATTATGCGGCTCATTATGCGGTTCTTTTGTTCTCTCAGGTGTGAATCACAGCATTATTCATGATTGTTCACGCCACTTTGTATGTGAATGAGTAGGCACAATGATTCTCACATCAGTTTGAAGCAAAAACTTTAGGCAACAACACCCATTAGTCAAAGGTCTTGTGGACACATATCTATTGTGTGTTTTGTGGCCTTATTTCAGTGACGTTATTCTCTCAAAAATACAAGCATGTACAAACATGTTGCTCACATATTATGGTAGCCCAGTTTGTGCTGAATACAGTGTAATGACACTTTTGCCATTAATGTGTTTATAAGCAACTGAAAAAAGCACAAATGTCAGAGCATGTCAAAACTTCTAAAGGGCCCCAAAACTTTGCAGACCCGTAGGGGTTAAATCTATTATATTCATATTATTAAATTGTATATTAAATTATTTTATTACTATTGGTAAGAATAAGACGTGTTACCTCTCAAACATCATTCATCCTTATTTTTGTAATTTTGTCTCTGTTTTTTACAATATATAAAAGTTAATCAGAAAAATAATAGCTAACTGCACTCGTTTCTGAATATTGCTTGATCAAGTATTGATCTAAATAGTCTTTATAACGAAGTGAAAAACATGACATTTGTTAATAAAAATAATTTATATATAAGGCTTACAATTTAATAATATATAGTAAAGTTTTGTTTCAAAATGGATGAGGAAAATATAGCGCCTTTAAGATCTCTCGTCAAAAATAAAAAAGGGGCGTCTGTCAAATGAAGCAAGGCTGTTGGAGCTTCTAATACTGACACAAAGAAAGGTAAAATACACAACATGTTACGTCTGTATCTGAATAAATAAAATTAATGTCATAACTCACGATTTCATGGGCAGGATCTGGCTACTTGACAAATGAAAACATCACAGACATCACACTTTACAAATACGCTACAATATGTAAAATAATTTTATCTCAAACAAATTAGAAAAAATTTAATCCAATCAGCTCTAAACGAATTTTAGGATTAAGATTGCATCAGTTTTTTTTGGATCCTACTTTTGGATCATACTCTCTGCATTTTACAAATATTTGGGACGCGAAAGATATGATATAATTTGCGATATACGTGAAATTATGTATGGAAATGACTTAACTATTATCCTTCATGCCACTCTTAAGTTGATCCCTATGCTGCAAGAGATAAGGAAGGGTTTGGAGCTTTATGGCCTTGGTGGTTTTATGGCAAAGCAGCCAGAAATGTGTCAGCCACTGTTTGTTCCTGGGACAGAAACAATAGTAGTACTATATAGATGTGGTATTGTGGTTCACAATCATAGTGCCACCAGCTGGCTTCAGGAAGTGTGGCACTGGAGTTTTAGCCCATCATTGCTGCTTGCCGCTGTATTTATTATTATTACTCTGCTCTTGTCAATACAATGAAAGTGGATTCTGACAAGGGGCTAGCAAGTATCATAAAAACATAAATTCTGCACCACATTCCATACTTCCAAACTACAATCCAAGTCTTCCCCTTTATGTGAGGAAATTTATATTACTTGAGGAAAATATTGCATAAGAGGCATGGCCATTCTTCACTGTCATTATATAGAAAACAGCAGTCTTTTTGAAAGATGAAGGTGAGTAAATAATGTTTTTTTTAATTTTTTTTAACTAATCAGTTTGTTGTGACTGGCCACTTGTTCAGGATGTTTCAGTACTGGGATGTGTGGTAGTTTTCAGCACTTCCATGACCCTGTATAGTATAAGCAGTATGATAGATGGATTGATGTCTATGGCTAAATATCAAAGACACAATCTGTCATCAAGTTTAATAATTACTCATATGTAGTTTGTTTTTCAGATGACAGTACTTCTGGTGTGGGAACTTCTCAACCCCACATGAGTCCGAAGACCTTCCTTAAGTGGGCCACAGGACAGGGACACATTCCTATTCTGTCTCAAGAGAAGACACATTTCAAAACCACAGAGCAATTCAACCATAACTGTGATGCAGAATATAGTGAGCATAGGATATGTTATCCAGCTGTGGCAGCATGCAGCAATACAATTATGCTACCTGTTAAACACACGTCAAACTATGAAGACTTCAAAACTGTGTTGATGGAGGGTTGCTTTCTTGGCCAGAAATTTCTGAAGGTTTAGCTGCACAAGCTTGTCTAACTGTTCAACACAAGCTTTCAGTTAAATATGGACATTTATTAAGATTAGAAATGATGGACACATAATTTCTTTGCCAGGAATTTATTGGTTATTTAACATTATAGTTTCAAGTTGCTATAAAACATTAAAATATAAAGAGTACTGTCATTATGTACTGTCATATGGTAAGCGTTCCACAAACACTGTTCAGCACCACATGCTTTGTGTCACTCACTACAGTTTTAGTTTAGATCAGTGGTTTTCAAACCTGTCCTGGAGGCACCCCAGTCTGATTCAACTCATCGGCTCGTTAGTAGAGACTGCAAGAACTAAATTGGGTGTGTTGGGGGTGCCTCCAGGACAGGTTTGAAAACCACTGGTTTAGATCCCAACTGCCACAGACAGCCTATTCGCATGTCTACGCACTGTCTTGCCATCTCCGAGCATGACCTGGTACGAGAGGGCCAGTCACTTTGGCAATGCACCCAGTAATCCACTTGGGTCCTTAACTGAAGTTCCTTGTCAAAACTACATCACCAACTTGAAAACTCCTTTCTGGCCTTTTGTTGTCATGATACTGCTTTTGTTTGCTTTGTTTGTCTCGTACCTTCTGTTGCAAATCTGGATGCAATAGATCAAGAGTGGAACGCAGTTTACGTCCCAACAGCATTTCGGCAGGACTTATTCCTGTGGTGGACTTTGGTGTGATCCGGTAGCTGAACAGTACACGTGCCACTTTGGTCACAACACTCCCCTCTCCTGCCTTTTTCATCATTGTTTTGAATATCTGTACGACTCGTTCAGCCAAGCCGTTGGATGAGGCATGAAAAGGAGCAGAAGTAACATGTCTTATGCCATTTTTGTTCATGAAGTCATTGAACTCCGTACTCACAAAATAGGCAGCATTGTCAGAAACCAACATCTCTGGCAATCCATGATTGCTGAAACTCTTTCTTAAGCAATCAGTATTAATTCCTGATGATGCCATGGAAACAGGATACACATCCAACCACTTCGAGTGAGCATCAATGAGAATCAAAAACATGTGACCAAGGAATGGACCTGCATAATCTATGTGGATCCTTTCCCATGGTATCTCTGGCCACTCCCAGGGGTGAAGTGGTGCAGTGGCTGGAGCTTTTCTGTGTTCCTGACATGTTGAACAGCTTTTTGCCAAAGCCTCAATGCCATCATCTAGCTTCGGCCACCAGAAATAACTCCTCGCCAGCGCTTTCATGCGAGAGATGCCAGGATGACATTGATGTAATTGCGACCCTGTGGAGGAATGATGACTCTGGCACCCCACAAGATACAGCCATCCTGCACACTCAATTCTGTTTGTCTGGCAGTGTAGGGTTTAAATTCAGGGCTCTCCATTTGATAAGCCCCCCCTGACAGCACCACCTGTCGTACTCGAGCCAGAATAGGGTCCTTACCAGTCCAGGTGCGAACCTTCTCAGCTGAAACCAAGGGAATGTCCTCCATCATTAATATTTGGTCCTCTGCACATGTTTCTGTGAACCGGCAATGTCGGGAACCGGACACCTACTCAAGGCATCGGCGTTGGCATGCTCCTTTCCAGGCTTATAAACAACAGTATATTCATAAGCCTGCATCATAACTGCCCACCTCTGAATTCGCGGGGACACAAATTGTGGAACAGCTTTCATTTCCCCCAGGAGGGATAACAGCGGTTTGTGATCAGTGCAAATTGTGAACTTTCTGCCAAAAAGATACTTGTGGAAACGCTGAATCCCCAAAATAACAGCAAGCCCCTCTTTGTCGAGCTGTGAGTAGTTGCGTTCTGCTGGAGCGAGAGTTCTAGACATGAAACTGATGGGCCTTTCTTTGCCATCCTCCATTCAATGCGACAAAACAGCTCCCACTCCATAGGGCGTGGCATCACAGGCCAAGATGAGGTCTTTTGACCTATGATGAGTATCATAATGAACCAGCACCTCAGGAGACTGAATGAGTTTTTTTGATTTCTCAAATGCCTCATGTTGTTCACTACCCCAATGCCATTTCACGCTTTTCCTCAAGAGGCTATGTAAGGGGGCCAGCAAGGTTGACAAGCTTGGCAGGAACCTATGATAGTAGTTAAGCAACCCCAGATATGCTTTCAATTCGGTGACATTTCGGGGAGCTGGTGCTTTTTGAAGAGCCTCCACCTTGTTCGAAAGTGGATGAAGACCTGTAGAGTCCACCCGGTGACCCAAAAACTCTGCCTCTTGCTGCATGAATGCACACTTTTCCCTTTTTAGTCTAATTCCACCATCTTCCAGCTGCTTCAGAAACTCATTCAGCGTGTGCAGATGTTCTTGATCATTCCTCCCTGTTATGTGAATGTCATCTAGATATATCACCACCCAAGGAATACCTTGCAGTAACCCCTCCATGATTCGTTGGAAAATGGCAGGACTGGAAGCGACACCAAATGGCAGCCTATTGACTGTGGATAATCCCTTGTGAGTGTTCAGTGTTACATATCTTTTAGACTCCTCATCCAAGATCACTTGCTGATATGCATGACTGAGATCCAGTTTACTGTATTTTTCACCCCCTGCTAACTTTTCCAACAGGTCCTCAAGTTTGGGAATTGGATACTGTTCTAGCTTGGAGGCCCGATTAACGATAAGCTTGTAATCTCCACAAATCCTCACTGAATTATCTGGTTTAAGGACAGGCACAATTGGTGCCGCCCACTCTGAAAATTTGACAGGTTCCAAGATTTGGTCATTGAGTAACCGCTCTAACTCTACTTCCACTTTTTTTTTTTAAAGCATAAGGTACCGGCCTGGGCTTATAGTACTTTGGCACAGCATCCTTATCAACATGCCCTCTTTATTAAACACAGCTTCATGTCTGGTCAACACATCTTGCAGTGTCACAGTTTCGGTGTTTACTTGATTCACTGCGCTCCAGCAGATATCTAGCTCTTTAATCCATCCCCGTCCAAGAAGATTTGGTCCTTCAGTGGACACCACCACCACAGGAAGCTCTCTAACCTGATTACCATGCTGAACGATCACATCTGTGGCCCCCAGTATCTTTACTGACTCACCCGTGTACGTCTTCAAGGTTAAGAGAACAAGCTTTCAACTCGGGGACTTTGGCCACCTTCCATAACTTAGCATATTCTGCTTTTGACATAATAGTGACACTGCAGCCCATGTCCACTTCAAAATTTAGCTCAGTGTCATTCACTTTCAAAAGCATTGCGATTGGAGAAACTTTTGGAATTTGAGATTGTACCACACTATACATAGTGAAGACTTCTTGCCTGTCACTGCCAGTGGCTTCCACTGTGTCACTGATATGATGAGCTGATCTATGTTTCTCTGTCATATTTTCCTAATATGGCCTGTCTTACCACACTTGTGACACTGCTCTTGCAAAAAACGAGACTCATGTTGTTTGTGATCACCGCCGCATCTGTAGCAGTTAGGACGTGACTCTTTATGCGGCCCCTTGTTCCTTGCTTCCTTGCCTAGTGTGCATGTCCGTGGACGACTTGTTTTGATATTGTAAATCCAGCACGTCTTTATTTGCAATCGCTATGGTTTGCGCGAGCTTCAGCGCTTTTTCGAAAGTCAGCTCTGGTTCTGCCAACAACCGACGCTGTATTCCATCTGCCTCAATTCCACACACAAGTCTGTCACAAAGCATTTGTTTCAACTTGTCTCCATAATTGCAGTGTTGAGCGAGTTCACGAAGCACCGCAACATAATCCGCCACAGTCTCGTTTGGCTGTCTGTTCTGAGAGTTAAATTTAAAACGCTGCACAATCTCACTCGGCTTGGGGTTATAGTGGTTTTTCAACAGTTCCACTAACTCTCTGAAACTTTTATCTCCTGGTTTGTCTGGGGTAAGCAATTTCTCATCAGACTATATGTCTGACTTCCAAACGAACTAAGCAGAATAGCCCGTTTATTTGCAGCATCTTCAATCTCATTTGCATCAAAAAAATTAGACAATACCTCCCAATACTCCTCCCAAGACTGCGTTTTACTGTCAAAAGGAGTGAGTGTTCCAACCGCGAGTGCCATTGCTGTTTTTAGCTTGGACGACGTCTACTTTGTGTGAACCTCAAACAAAGAAAACAATCCCGTTTCCACAAAAACTCCACGAAGTAACTCCAAAACTTTAATCCTCGTTGCCATTGTGATAACTTGTCAAACAAGAACCAGACTGGAGACGTCAGGGCTGATTCAAACAACGCAGCAGGATTTATTCTTCTCTTCACAAAACGGTTAGTGGATACAGGTATATTTTACGTAAGTCACGCAGGATCTACTTTCTTTTAAATTCACCCCCGAGCATAGGAACATTAACTACTAAATAAACATTGTTGGTTTACTATTAAATCAAAACAAACATAATAATTCCTTTGGAATATCAAATTTCCAAATTACTACAGGAAGCACCAGATCCGGCCCAGTGGACAGAGCTGTGCCAACAGGCTCTAACCAAGGTAAAGGCTGCCCTGTGTGGTGGGCTGCTCTTACACTCTCCTAACTTTGATCTGTTTTTGTTGCAGATTGATGTGTTGGACAGGGGGCTGGGTGCTGTCCTGTCCCAGGTGGTCGAAGGAGAGGAGCAGCCGGTGCTGTATCTGAGTCGAAAGCGCTCAAATAGAGAGACAAGATACAGCACCATTGAAAAAGAGTGTTTGGCCATTCGGTAGGCCGTCCTCATCCTCCGTCATTACCTCCTGGGACAGGAATTCACTCTCTGTTCGGACTACGCGCCCCTCCAGTGGCTCCAGTCGTCCCAAAACTTTTGGCAATATAGTGTATGTCAAAATCCAGCTGTCAGTCACTGAGTACATATACATGTACAAGTGTACATATAGTAAAAGGTATGTCAGTGCAGTCAGGAGCATGGCATACTGTTGAAAATAGTGATAGCATGCACTTTCAACAATTGCTGAAAGAGAATTAATTCCTCCAAAGTCAAAAAGGGAAACTAAAGAGGACACTAATCACCATAATGGTGATTTCAAACAGACTTTGTATTTATACAACAACCTTTGTACCATATTAAAGAAATAAAGCCAAACTGGTTTGTAATAAGTGAATATGGTAATGCTGTTTTTGGAGTTGTTTAATTCTCTGGTGAGATATTGATTTTATTTTCAGTTGATTTCATATTCAGCTGTGTGGCTGTGAGTCAGTTGTAGTTGTTGTGTTCTGCTCATCTCTTCTCTTTTTTCTGCTCTTGTTGCTCCTCTTATCTTAAGTGATTCTGCTTGTTAACCTCAGGTGTCTAATGCGTTCATACATTATCAGCTTCTGTTTATTGTATATAACCACCAGAGGTCTGCATTGCTCCAGTTTATCATTAGACTTCCTGTTTACCAGTGTATCTGTTTAAAATTAATGTCTTTTTAAGTTATTAACCATGGAAAATGTAATATTGTGTAGCAATAAATAATTATCTGTGAATTCATGAAGAGCACTAACACACAAGCTTTACATTAGTCTTATTGTTCTTCGTAACAAATATCCACAAAAGACTTATGTGGACAATTGTATTGTTAAAGATTAAGTAATGAGTATTAAATATTACTATAAAAACAGAGAATAGAACATTAATGACAAATATCAATAGATAGTAGATTTGAAGCTTCAGTCATGTGATCACATTTCCTTAACCCAGTAAAAGGAGGTAACCAGAGCACAGAGAGTCACTGTGAAAGAGAAAGAGACAGCACTTCAAAATCAGTGAAGAGACTCTAGAGCAGATCACGAAACATTACACGGCTTTGAGCAGAAATGGCAACTATTACAGGTCAGTTCAATTTAATCAAGACAGAAATTAATCTTTATCTGCAAATAAAAACACAATGCTGTCATAAAAAACTAAATGAAAAAGATGTTGCTCTGCTAAAATATTGTCACTTTAGATTTTAGGTGATGTCATAATAATAAAGTTTAACACTAAGAATGCTGTTACTTAAATACATAAAGCAAATTAAATGGCTAGATTTATGCTTAAAATATATGTAACAGTGTATGAAGTGGACAAATGTATTCAAGCACAACGTGACATTAATATGGAAGCATATGGGTAGCAATATTCAATTTGCAATGCAATATGTAAAATGGCAATGCATTTCAGTATTTAAATTTACATTTTCCATACCATGTGTGCAACATTTGGAGCAAAATGATTATTCAAATTGAATAATATAATTTACATTTGCACTAGTCTACACTAGTTTTAACATATAATTTAAACATATATTTTAATTAAGTTGCAAAATTAAAATTAAAATGTATTACAGAAATGATTAGATGTTTAACATGTTCAAGCAAAAACTGTAGCAATATGATCATTTAAATGTTATTTTTCTTAATTACATTTACACTCACAGTTAAGATACTTGCAATTGCATTTTCATGAAATGTCCCGCAGTTAATGTAGCAAAATTCAATGTGGAATTGAAAATGCAATCCGAGCCGATCATGTCTCCGCCCCGCCCTGTCAATCACTGCATCAAGGCGGGGCCAGGTGTTGGAAACATGGCGGCAGCAGAGCTATTAGAGCGAGGCATTTACTGGCAGATGAAGTGGAGCAACAACACAGAAATGATTGTGCGCGTCTGTCAGTGACTGTTCTGTTAGACCAGTACATTATTAGAACCATAGATATTTATGGTTAGAACGTCTCGCAGAGAACGCGCCTGGCGCTCGTGCACCTTAACATGAGCGCGGTCACGTGTCTGCTGAAGTGCTGAAGTGAGCGGTGCTTTACAACAGGTTATTTTACTCTCAAATACTCTTACACAAGCTGTCCAAGATTATTGCTTGCTATATCAGTATCGTTGTATTTTTTATTTCTTTTTTACCATTCTGATTGTATTTAATGCATCAGTTACATTAATAAAACGATGTGTAGTCCATCTGGATGATGATGGGTGTTATTTACAATAATAATAATTTTTATTCCCAAAAATAACTGTTTTTATTTATGAACATTTTTATTTAAAACTTCACAACTGCTAATGTTTTTCAACATTGTACAAATCTCCCGTTCCAGCACATCCTTTAGCTTTTTAGGGATTATTAATTAATAAGGGAGCGCACTTTGCATGCATTCTACCATGCCAAAACATGCACGCGGCAGCCTATTGCTTTTCTGTTAAAAGTGGTTTGTGAATATTGATACTTTAATAACAAGTCATTTATCGGGAGCGTTTATGCAGGAATGTGTAGGCTAGTAACTTAAAACCATTTCATGGAAATTTTATGGACATAAAATAATAATAAAATAATAAAATAATCTATTTATAGCCTACATTTATGCGGGTGAGAGCGGGGCAAAACGTGAATGTTGCAGGCGGGAGAAGTTAACATAGCCTATATTTTTGCGGGAGCGAGACTGAAAAATCCGAGGTCATAAAGGGATGGACATGGCCAGCAACAATACTAGGCTGTGGTGTTTAAATGATGCTCAAATGGTAAGAGGCCCAAAGTGTGCCAAGAAAATATCCATCACATCACCAGCACCTGTTCACATGTACACATTGTTTTATTAATTGATTTAATAATTGATGCATTAAACAACAATCAGAATGGTAAAAAGAGATAAAAAAAAAAAAATACAACCATAGACTTGATCGGCTCGGATTGCATTTTCAATTCCACATTGAATTTTGCTACATTAACTGCGGGACATTTAATGAAAATGCAATTGCAAGTATCTTAACTGTGAGTGTAAATGCAATTAAGAAAAATAACATTTTAATAATTATTTTGCTAAAATTTTTGCTTGAACATGTTAAATGCATCTAATCATTTCTGTAATAAATTTTCATTTTAATTTTGCAGCTTATAAAGCGTAAAAAAAATGCATTCAATTTTCATATTAAAACTAGTGTATGAAATGGAAAATGTAAATTCTATAATTGAATTTTCATTTTCATTTTGCACCAAACGTTGCACTTATGTAATGGAAAATGTAAAATTTAAATACAGAAATGCATTGCCATTTTACATATTGCATTGTCATTTTGCACATTACATTTCAAATTGAATATTGCTACCCATATGCTTCCATACATTCCATACTTGTTTGCAATATATTGAACCTAATATAATTTTACTGTCACAAATAGGGTTGGTTGTTTG
The DNA here is from genome assembly GCA_039654105.1 of Coreius guichenoti. NCBI lineage: Eukaryota > Metazoa > Chordata > Actinopteri > Cypriniformes > Gobionidae > Coreius > Coreius guichenoti. The sequence continues at coordinate 40,162,219 of CM077178.1, forward strand.
TTTCTACTTTGTGGACATTTGTGATTGGGTATTGAATCCTAACAATTGTTACCTGGAACATTTTAAATTATGCCATTTACCTGAGTTACCTGACCCAATACATACACAGTCATTTGTATTTGGGAGAATTTAAAGGCTGAATCTTGATTTAATTTTTAAACATGGACAGCAAGCCAAATCTGTTAACTGTTAACACTGTATGATTATATGATCAAGCAAACTCATGAAATTGTATTGCAGTTAAGGCACAGCTGTGCAGTTGCAGACTGCATGTTAAAATATACTATATTTAATAAAACAAGCCTCTCTCTCACTTCAGGAAATCTGAGGATTGTGCTGCTGGGTAAAACTGGATCAGGAAAGAGTGCAACAGGAAACACCATCCTGGGTAGAGATGCATTTCTTGAGGACTTCAATCCAGAATCAGTTACTCAACAGTGTGAGAGACAAGACATAAGAAAAGGCTCAAGGACCGTCAGCGTAATTGACACTCCAGGGCTGTTTGACACATGGATGGGTGAAAAGCAGGATATGACTGAAGAAAGACTGAAGGCTAAAATAGAGAGGTGTCTGGAGATGTCTGCTCCTGGTCCTCATGTGTTCCTGCTGGTCATCAGACTGGATCAGAGATACACAGATGAAGAGAAGAACGCAGTCAAATGGGTTCAGCAGAACTTTGGAGAAGCAGCGTCACGCTACCTCTTCACTCTCTTCACTCATGCTGATTATCTGAAGAAAAAAACACTGAAGGATCATGTAGAAGAGAATGAAGATCTGCGACAGTTTATTATCAGCTGTGCCGGCAAATATCACTCATTTAACAATGAGAACAGAGTGAATCAGGCTCAGGTCACAGAACTGCTGGAAAAGATAGATAAAATGGTGGAGAGAAATGAAGGAAAGTACTACACTCATCACATGTATAGAAATGCCCAGATAATAGTCACCCGTCAACAACTAACCAACATCATATCCAGAAATGCTAGAATAATATCAGCATTCGTAGTAGCACTAGTAGCAGTAGCAATAGCTATACGGGTCATGTTATGAAAAGAAATCCCAACATTTGAGGTTGAAAATCATTAGAATCTGCCACTTGTTATACATATATGTATTTGTTTCACTGATGTGTACATTTTAGAAATACTGACTTCTTAAACTTAAGATACTTAAATACTGAATGATTTCTTAAAGTGTTTCAAAAGAAAATACCTTTTAATAACACTGTTCACCACATCCCCACTGAAGACTTTTGTTTAGTTTAAATAACTACATGTAAAGTTCATTTATCTTTGCTTTAACATTTATTACTGTATTTACAATAGAAATATTATAATATGAAAGTAATGTATTAATTTGTGTTGATTTTGCAAAAACATGCACATATTTTTTAAAAAGGTCTTGAAAGATCTTTACTTTGTTGTGAGGGTGATTTCCCTACAGTGGTTCAGGTTATATGATTGCAGAATAACTAGAGAATTGTTATCAGCATGATGGTGTAAAACTGCACATTTCTCGTCTATTACCACCCACTGATACTTATACCAACGACGGAAATAAGCGCAGTTACAATAGCAAAATATGTGAGAGAGCATTGCTATAGTGTGACTCTAATGTATTACAATAGGCACACTCTTAGAAGAAATTTGTAGAAAAATTGGTAACACTTTTGAATAATGGTCCGTCATTAATAGGTAACTATGCAGAAAGTAATGCAGGACTAATGAGTAGTACTACATTAACACTTCAGCTACTAGTATTAACTAATATAGAAACAAGCTAACTAATATCAAATTTAGGACTAAGATAGTTCCTTATTAGGTCATCAATAATTACTGAAGGAGATTGGCATCAAGAACTAATAGGTAACTATGAAAAATGTATTTTTTTTTTAAATGACTAATTAATTACTAAAATCACAACAGTAGTGTGTCTGAGATGTGAGCAATTGTTTTTTTTTTACTCTCAACGTGGATGGGGTATTTTTGGGGTATTTTTCTTACCCCATCTGGCAGATAATTTGCAAAATATGAAAAATGCACCTAAATTCGTTTTTGTTTTTTTCACCCCAGGAAACAAGACTAAATACCTTATGTCATTTTTCTTATGTAGAAAATGCATCTTGATTTAAGAATCTTTAGAAATTTTGACTGGAAACAACAAGACAAAAATGCAAAGTAAGAGAAGCATTATTTGCAGGAGCATTCATTCATTGCTCATCTTTCATCATGAGGACACCGGCAAAGTGACAAATGGCATGTCCTTTAATACAGGATCCTGACGTTCACTTGATAAACCTCCGGAAGTAACCTAATGATTAGGATTTCCTTTAGGATTTCCAGTGGTTGATGCACTGATGACAGGTATATTCCCATCATCACTTTCTGAAAACGGATTACTGTATGGAAGGGAAGGATGTCAGATGGAAGGGTAGTCCGAGATATATGCCGTAACCACCACAGCTGTTAAATAAACACACATTATTCACAGTTTATATGGTCATCTTTATTTTCTACAAATACTTCATTCTTTTTCCTGTTGGATGTTAATATTCTTCCTCCATCTCCTCTTCATCTGTCAGGGCTGGTGTTTTGCGAGCCTTCTTGCGGTTGGCTGAGTAGAAGTCAAATGTTAATTTCATTACCCTAATTCAGAAATGTAACAGTCTAATACTCTTTTCACATAATTAAATGTTCTCTGATCCAACCTATGAGGAAGCTGCTGCACATTGAAATAGACACTGAATGATTTATTTAATGTGTCAAATGTTTGTAAAGTCATGAAACCTACACCCATGAACCTTTTATGATTAAAGCTTTACCTGACTGAATTATGTTTTTATTCTTCATTTTTAGCTGCTGCCACATTCTTTTTTTGCCTGTGGGATACCATGAAAATTAAACTTAATCAAACTAATTAAAAACTTAACTAAACTTAGAATTAAACTTACATATTGACCCGGAAGTATGCAGACGTCTTTTTGTCGGGTGCTGTTGCCATGGTGAATCATAATTTCAGAGCTCCATTGATCATGGCTTTTCATAGTCGTGGTGCACGCGCTTAACTCAGAGTCAGTCTACTCAGAGTCGATTGAACCAACTCAATTCAGCTGTTCTGAAACCCAAAACTCAGAGTTTCCCATCTCAGGGTAAGTTCAAGTTTAAACTCAGAGTTGGTTAAACCTCCTTATTGAAAAAAGCAGGTGACTGATGTAAGAAAACAATAAATATAATGAGATGTCTAGTAGGATGTGAGTATGGTGCAAGATTTAACTCACTAAGAAACATATATTGTGCCCTTATAAGATCTGCAATAGACTATGGTTGCATAGCATATGGGTCGGCATGGGAAACATTTTTAAAGAAAATTGATGCAGTACAAACTCAGGCACTTAGAATATGTTGTGGGGCGTTTAAAACATCCCCAGCTGCAGCTCTGCAAGTGGAAGTGGGTGAAATGCCTTTAGCAGTGAGACGTCAACAGTTGTCTATTGTATACTGGGTAACATTAAAAGGGCATAAGGAATCACACCCCACTAGATATGTATTTTATGAGTGCTGGGAACATACTCAAGGAAATAATCGCAGTATAAGATGGATAGGTACGCAGTTATCCCAATCAATGGGAATGGATCAGAGGAGTTATAGCCAAACTGTGCCATCGCCTGCTATTCCTCCATGGATGTTTCCAATGCCCTATATAGACATTCAGTTACACAAAGAAATTAAGGAGAATGAGAAAATATCAGAAGAATATGTTGTTCGGCACAACAAGTATAAAGATATAATACATATTTTTACTGACGAAAACTGGAGCAGCTGTATTTATTCCAAAATATCAGAGTACCATCAAAAAGAGAACAACAGATAATTTATCAGTATTCACTGTTGAGTTAGTTGCCAATTCTCCTCGCTTTACAGTGGGTGGAGGAAATGAACATTGAGATAGCAGTTATATGTACTGATTCTATGGCAGCCCTGGAAAGTGTACAGTCTGGTCATTCTGATAGTAGACAAGACATTGTATTTGAAATCTTACAGTCTTTATACAGGCTAAATAACAAAGGAAATTACATTAGATTTCTTTGGGTTCCGGCACATGTAGGGGTGGAGGGCAATGAGGTGGTAGATATTCTGGCAAAGAACTCCCTTAAAGGCAGTAATGTAGAGATTCATATTGATATGAGTAAATCAGAAGCAGAAATATGTATTCGTAAGGCGGCACATGCCATCTGAAAGGAGCGTTGGGAAAGAGAGATGAAGGGGAGACACCTGTATCAGATTCAGAAAAAATGGGAAAAGGAGACTGGAATTCAATATTAAGAAGGAAAGAAACATCATTAATTTTTAGACTTCGCATAGGACACACAGGGTTAAATTATAATTGACATAAAATCAATAAACATCCTACAGGGAAGTGCAATAAGTGTAATGAACCAGAAACAGTTGAACATGTTCTCATAAATTGCATAGCATATAAAAATAAAAGACATGAGTTAAGGATAAGATGAAGGAAATGGAGCATAATACAATGTCATTAGAAAATATTCTGGCTAAAAAAAGTAGACGAATTCCTATGCAATATGCAATATTGAGGTTTTTAAAGGAAACAGGAATTGATTTAAGAATATAGGGTTTTTTTTGTTTGTTTTTTCTCATTTCCCATCGATGCTCCACACTCCAGTTCAGTTGGTGGCGGTAATGCACCGAAAGCTGGTCTGCCAACCGCCAAAAAATTAAGAAGAATCTTGGTTGAGTGTTCCGGAGAACCGAAGAGGCATCACTCAGTTCGCTCTACTCCGGTTATCTCTGTATGTATATTTTAGGCAACAATAAAATAAATGTATTATAAAACACCACTCTGCCTCTTTTCATTTTCATTTAAAAAATCTTCAACATATAAAAGGGATAGTTCACTGTAATGGAAATGTTGAACATGACAAACTATATCAAACCATATAAATCGTTTTTAAATATATCAAGCTTATATAAGATGTTCCCTTTCAGTCAGTACACTACGAGTTACGTCAGTTACTGACAAATGGGGGTTTCACTTAGAAGCCAATCGCCTTTGAGCTCTACAAAACGAGCCAATGGCATGAAGATGCCATGGGTCTGCGGAATTTGCATAACGCAACCCCGCCCCACCGCATGGGTATAAAGGGCGTTGCGTGGCAATCTCGCATTATGTTTCTGCTTCAGAGCCGAGTGTTTCTGCCTGAGCGTTTTCTCTCTTCAAGACAAGTGTCTCTCCAGAGTGTTGGTGTTACGGCGCGTTTTAGCGAGTTCCGCATTCCTGTCTGATCTGTGCAGTGATCTAGCACAGCGTGTGTGTTCTCCCTAGGCGCTTCAGCATTTCTGCAGAGCAAAGACTCCTCTCTAAAAGAGCTGCACACGGCACGTCTTTTTCAAGATGTCTCGTCCGTGCTCCGTTTCTGGGTGCAGTCGGCTGGTTCCTCCGGTTGACGGGCATGATCGCTGTTTGGCGTGCTTGGGCCACTGCGGGAACATGGCCATCGCAGTGTTGCGGTCAAGACTCCATGATCTCCGTGCTGGAGGGAGAGTCCCCTCTACCACACCCCAATCTATTCCCTCCACGAGTGGGAATACTTTGGCTGGTGGTCAGGGTGACTTGAGGGTGACGGTGTGGGCCAACCCGACGAATCCTCCTCGGGCCACACCCCCTTCTAGCACACTGCAACCTGTGGTGTTGCCAGATGAGGGCGCAGGTGTTTCCCGTCCTGGGCCCTGTGTTTCATTTGGTGCACCGGTGGAGGATACTATGTCGATCGCCGCATCACAAGGTGGGCTGGATTCCTCCGGAGATGACGATTCGGCTGTGTTGCCTCCTTCGGGAGTTCCAGCATTGCCCGAGTCTGATCCAGAGCTCACAGCCATGCTTTCCCGGGCGGCAGAGGCTCCTGGGCTTGTGTGGAACCCTCCGCCATGTCCCAAGCGCTCTTGGCTAGATGATTGGTATCTGGGGGCGGCCCGTGCCGAAGGCACCTGTCAGCCCCCAGTGCCCTTCTTGCCGGAAGTGCATGAAGAGGTGTCGAAGTCGTGGAAGTCTCCCTTGACTTTTTGCGATCGTTCAGCAGCCACTTCCACCTTCACTGCCCTCGATGGCGGCGCGGTGAAAGGGTACACTGGGGTTCCCCCTGTTGAGCGCTCTGTTGCGATGCAACTGTGTCAGCAGAGCGCTGCGACATGGCGTGGTGACCCAAAGCACCCGTCCAAGGCCTGTGGGTTTACGTCTACTCTGGTGGCGAAGACCTACAGAGCTGCGGGCCAGGCCGCGTCCGCCCTGCATGCGATGGCCACCCTTCAGGTCTACCAGGCCAAGGTGCTCAGAGACAAGCACGAGGGCAATGCTGACCCCGCATTAAAGCAGGAGCTGCGGGCGGACACCGACCACGCTCTATGAGCGACGAAAGTGACCGCTCACTCTCTTGGTCAGGTGATGTCCACTTCTGTGGTCCAGGAGCACCACTTATGGTTCAACCTGGTTGATGTGGGAGAATCTGAGCGAACCCGTTTCCTCAATTCTCCCATTTCCCAGGATGGGCTATTCGGTGGGGCGGCCCAACAGTTCTCGACCGCTCAGAAACAGACTGAGGCGATCAAACATATTCTGCCCCGGCGGCCTGCTGCTGCCTCCACCCAGCCGCCGGCTCAGAGGCCTCAGTCTGCTCCCCGCAGAGGCCGCACTCCTGCGGCTCCCGCCCCTCCCGCTCAGCCCCAGCAGCAGTCTTCACCCGGGCCGAGGCATGGAGGACGCCACAGGAAGGCAGCCCTGCCCGTCCCAGCCCCCCAGCCTGCTAAACGGCAGTCTAAGCGGCGGTCCTGAGACGGGCGGCTCGGAGGTGAACTCGGTTCTTTCCCAGGAGATGGTAACAGGGCCACTCCTTCCCCCGCTGGAGGGCCGGGGGAGAATCCTTGTAAAGAAAGAACTGACATTTTCACTTCCGAGCCTCAAAAGGGCGCGGCTGTAAGTGTGCGACGCCAAGCAGCCTCGCCACTCTCGGCCCCCTCTGTCGCCAGCCCCCAGCAGACGAGACCCCCGTGGAACGCTGGTCCTTCCCTGGTCTCCTCTGTCAGGGCGCAGAATTCGACCCCGCACACACCTCGGGCCGCTCCCACGCCTCCCATGTCTGGGCCGGTCATTCCGCCTCGCTGCCCCATCGGGGGTACGCCTGTGGTTCGCATGACCCCGCTGGTACAGTTTCTGGAAGCCTGGCTAGCGCTTCCCAATCTGTCCAGCTGGCTCGCTCGCACCATCAGGTTCGGCTATGCGATTCAGTTCGCACGGTCTCCTCCCCGCTTTCGGGGAGTCCGCTATACCATGGTGGCTGGCAATGCCCCTGTCATGCGTGCGGAGGTCGCCACCCTACTGGTGACGGGTGCAGTCGAGATCGTCCCTCCAGCCGAGATGGAGTCCAGCTTCTACAGCCCTTACTTCATTGTACCCAAGAAAACAGGTGGGTTACGGCCAATCTTGGACCTGCGCATCTTGAACCGAACCCTTCACAGGCTTCCATTCAGGATGTTGACAGCCAAACGCATTTTTGAATGCGTTCGTCCATTGGATTGGTTTGCAGCGATCGACCTGAAGAACGCGTACTTTCATGTCTCCATTCTTCCTCGACACAGACCGTTTCTACGGTTTGCCTTCAAGGGGCAGGCATATCAGTACACGGTTCTCCCATTCGGGCTAGCCCTGTCCCCTCGCGTCTTTACGAAGGTCGTCGAGGCAGCCCTTGTGCCGCTCAGGCAACACGGGGTTCGCATCCTGAACTATCTCGACAACTGGCTGATTCTAGGCCACTCTCGGGATCAGGTTTGCGAACACAGGGACCTGGTGCTTCAGCACCTCGCCCGTCTGGGCCTTCAGGTCAACTGGGAAAAGAGCAAACTCTCCCCAGTGCAGAGGATCTCTTTTCTCGGTATGGAAATCGACTCAGTCGCCATGTATGCGCAGCTTACGAGCGAGCGCGCGCAGTCACTGCTGATTTGTCTTTGCCAGTTCGAGGGCAAGAGTGCGGTTCCACTGAAATATTTTCAGAGGCTCCTGGGGCATATGGCATCCGCAGCCGCGGTAACGCCGCTCGGTTTGCTTCATATGAGACCGCTTCAGCACTGGCTTCGCGATCGAGTCCCTGGGCATGGCAACACGGCACGCTCCGGGCCTGCCGTCAGACCTTCACCCCGTGGGCGAACCTCAGTTTTCTGCGGGCAGGTGTTCCCCTAGACCGAGTTTCCAGGCATGTTGTTGTATCAACAGATGCCTCTGCCACGGGCTGGGGTGCCATGTGCAATGGACATGCTGCTGCGTGCTCCTGGAGAGGACCCCAGCGCCTATGGCATGTCAATTGCCTCGAGTTGCTGGCCGTACGTCTTGCCCTGCACCGCTTCCGAGCCCTGCTCAAGGACAAGCACGTACTGGTCCGTTCAGACAGCACGGCGACAGTAGCGTACATCAACCGAGAAGGTGGTCTACGCTCCCGCCGGATGTCGCAACTCGCCCGCCATCTCCTCCTATGGAGTCAGAAGCATCTGAGGTCGCTTCGTGCCGTTCACATCCCGGGAGAACTGAATCGTGCAGCCAACGAGCTGTCACGGTTTCAGCCGCTTCCGGGGGAGTGGAGACTCCATCCCCAGACGGTTCAGCTGATTTGGGAACAGTTCGGTGACGCACAGATAGATCTGTTTGCCTCCCACGACTCTTCCCATTGCCGCTGGTATTACTCCCTGACCGAGGGGACCCTCGGCACGGATGCACTAGCGCAAGTATGCGTTTCCCCCAGTGAGCCTTCTCGCACAGGTTCTGTGCAAGATCAGGGAGGACAGGGAGCAGGTAGGTTTGAGTTCCCTGCCACCTCAGGTGGCGGCTACCATCACTTCCGCTAGGGCCTTGTCCACGAGACAGGCCTATGCGTTGAGGTGGAACCTCTTCGTCACCTGGTGCTCTTCTTGCCGAGAAGACCCCACGAAATGCTCAATCGGGTCCGTGCTCTCCTTCCTCCAAGAAGGGTTGGAGCGAAGGCTGTCTCCCTCCACCCTGAAGGTCTATGTGGCCGCGATTTTGGCTCATCATGACCTGGTGGATTCAAAAACGGTAGGTCAGCACGACCTGGTCAGCAGGTTCCTTAGAGGAGCGAGGAGATTAAATCCTCCTCGTCCTCCTCAAATACCCTCTTGGGATCTTGCAGTGGTTCTATCTGCCCTGCAGAAAGCTCCCTTTGAGCCCCTGCAGTCTGTGGAGCTGAAGTTCCTTTCAATGAAAGTGGTGCTCTTGATTGCTCTGGCTTCCATCAAGAGGGTAGGGGACCTGCAGGCATTTTCGGTTGACGAAGCATTCCTGGAATTTGGGCTGGCCAATTCTCACGTGATCCTGAGACCCCGGCCTGGATACGTGCTCAAGGTTCCCACCACTCCCTTCAGGGATCAGGTGGTGAACCTGCAAGCGCTGCCTGTGGAGGAGGCAGACCCAGCCTTGGCACTGTTCTGTCCAGTACGCGCCCTTCGCGCTTACGTAGACTGGACGCAGTGTTTCAGGACCTCAGACCAGCTCTTTGTCTGTTACGGAGGGCAGCAGAAAGGGAAGGCTCTCTCCAAGCAGAGGTTGTCTCACTGGATAGTGGACGCCATTGTCCTGGCATATCAGGTTCAGGGCATGCCATGCCCCCTTGGGGTTAGAGCACACTCCACTAGGAGTGTTGCTTCCTCTTGGGCTTTAGCACATGGCGCCTCGCTGACAGACGAGAGCTGCAGGCTGGGCGACACCCAACACATTCGCAAGATTTTATAATCTCCGAGTGGAGCCTGTGTTCGCTCGTGTACTCGCCCCAAGTGGCCAGTAACTGGACAGGCTTAGGTGTCTTCGCTTGCTGCGCCATTCCACTCCACGGACTGGATGCGTGCGCATTTTCTCTCAGGTGAGCTTCCCAGTAAGCCCTGAGCTCCTCCAGCACTGCTGATGTCGACACCAGAGTGCATGCCCGCTTGGTCAGCCCTCATGTTCGGCTAGGTGCCTCCGTGTGCATGGTTCCCCCGTTGGGCAACCCCCACATGTGTATTTCCACTGTAAGTCTCTCTGAGCACGTGTCTTCCCTTGGCAAGACACCCTTGCCACACCTGGGGTTGAAAAATTTTCCACCTGCGGCTGGATACCCCAGAGTGCTCCATATGCAGTCCCTACGGGGGTCATATGTGTATTCTTAAGTCCTCCCTTCGGGCAGACATTGTGTTGCATTTCTCCACGTGGGATATGCTTCCCAGTGTACCTTGGTATCGGCGTTGAGCCTAGCCCCTCGTTCGTGCTAAGACTCACGGCAGGGAGCCCTGGTCAGCGCAGGACGCTGGAAGACAGCCGTCGTGGCGAGATTGTATTGGGACCCCTATTTCGTCAGTAACTGACGTAACTCGTAGTGTACTGACTGGAAGGGAACGTCTCGGTTACGTATGTAACCCTCGTTCCCTGAAGGAAGGGAATGGAGACGTTACGTCCCCATGCCACTTCCGCTGTACCGCTGGAACGGCTGGACGCTCATGCCTCGGCTCTTCAGCAGGTAACATAATGCGAGATTGCCACGCAACGCCCTTTATACCCATGCGGTGGGGCGGGGTTGCGTTATGCAAATTCCGCAGACCCATGGCATCTTCATATGCCATTGGCTCGTTTTGTAGAGCTCAAAGGCGATTGGCTTCTAAGCGAAACCCCCATTTCGTCAGTAACTGACGTAACGTCTCCGTTCCCTTCCTTCAGGGAACGAGGGTTACATACGTAACCGAGATGTTTTTGTTAAATATAAGGGGAATTCTAGTTTTCTGTAGTAAACACATCCTTGTTTGATAACCTTTGATACTTCTCTCAGTAGAACTAGTGTGTTCTTGTCTGTAGCCTTGAACAAGTTCTCAGAAAGTTGTGTTTCACCCAAGGTGTGACAGCTGCAGATAACACCAACTAAGGAGTTTGTTTTTGTGTTTTTGTGTTATTGTGTAAGAAGCCCTCACCCACTGAAATGAGAGTATAAAAGAACGAGTGAGGGGCTTTGGTTCTTGTCTTTCCTGACTGCAGACAATCTGTATGTCCGAACTGACCTCCTTGGTAAGAATAAAAACGTTCAAAGACGCTTTGTTTGTTTTTTTCAATTCCAGCCTCACCATTTATTAAAGTTGATTTTTCCACGACATTCACCCAAAAATGAAAATTAGCCCATAATTTACTCACCCTCAAGTCATTCTAGGTGTATATGACATTCTTCTTTCAGACGAATACAATCGGAGTTATATTAATAAATGTCCTGGCTCTTCCGAGCTTTATAATGGCAGTGAATGGGAGTTTCTGTTTTGGAGTCCATAAAAGTCCATCCATCCATCATAAAAGATATCCACATGGATCCGGGGGTTAATAAAGGCCTTCTGAAGCGAAGCGATGCGTTTGGGTGAGAAAATCCATATTATATCCATATTTAACACGTTATAAAGCCGTCCGTATTTAACTTACGAAAAAAGTGTAACTGGCACAACGATGACGTCAGATGTAGCGTTTTGAACTGCGAGAGGCGTTACGCTTTATCCGTAAGTTGAATACGGAAGGCGGTCTGCCGGAAGCTAGATATTTTACTTTATAAAGTGTTAAATATTTATATTTTTCTTACACAAACCCATCGATTCATTCAGAAGGCCTTTATTAACCCCCCGAAGCCGTATGGAGTACATTTATAATGGATGGATGCACTTTTTTGGGCTTCAAATTTTGGGCTGCCATTCACTGCCATTATAAATGGCACTCAAACCAAAAACTACTTTTCTAAAGTAAAATTTATATCCTCAATTACGGCACTTATTTGTAATTAATTAATAAGTAGCTTTTACAGACACAAAACATACTTTTTTGTACATTTGGATAAATGGTGAAAGGTGCAACATTTAAACAAACATACTATGCTTTTACAGCAAAAAACTGTTATAAAAAAAATGTTATATCCCTAAACATAACCATTTTATAGAGAATAAAAAATGAATACAACTTAATGGACAGAAATGTTTGGGAAAATGACAATTTTAGCTTTTAGCAATATAGCATTAAAATGATATTTTGAGCCACTAATCTCACTCAAACCTCTAAACCTACCCATAACCATTTCTTAAAAGTATGTAGAGTTATAAAGAAAAACATAACTGACAAAAGTGTAATCACAATCATTTCTTTATTGTAAAAATGCCAAAAGCGGTACCAATACACTCCAAAAAAAATGTTTAAACATAAGATTTATGTATTTGAATTGCATATACATTTTCCATGCATTTGGATTACATAGTTTTAACATAAATGAATCACTTAATGTGATTCATATTTGTAAGTCATATATAAATAAAACAGGTAATATTTATGTAATTAATGATTTATGTAATTAACTGCTCCACACGGCTCTGGGGGGTTAATAAAGAAAAATATGTAAGAAAAATATGCATATTTAAAACTTTATAGACTAAAATAACTAACATCCGGCGGAAAGCCGTACGCAATTCGACTTAGTAACCCCTGACGTGATGTACAGGAGCATCGCAAGCTTTGATGCCTCTCGCGGATAGGGCTGGGCAACAAACTCAAGCTCCTCTTCTCTTATATCGAAATCCTTCACCATTTCTCTTTAAAAATTCTCGTTTTAGGCTCTAATTCATGACCAGTGTTTTGTTTTGCTCTATCCTCTGTGCTTCTGCGTTTGTCAATACGCATGCGTCAAGGGTTCAAGGGTTACTCTTTCACCGTAAATCGATGCGTACGGCAATCCGCCGGAAGCTAGTTATTTTAGTCTATAAAGTCTTAAATATGGATATTTTTCTCACACAAACGCGCCACTTCGCTTCAGAAGGCCTTTATTAACCCCCCGGAGCCGTGTGGAGCAGTTATATGATGGATAGATGCACTTTTATGGACTTCATAAACGAGGCAACGATTCACTGCCATTATAAAGCTTGGAAGAGCCAGGACTTTTTTAATATAACTCTGATTGTGTTCGTCTGAAAGAAGAATGTCATATACACCTAGGATGACTTGAGGGTGAGTAAATCATGGGCTAATTTTCATTTTTGGGTGAACTAACCCTTTAAAACCTTTTTTGCACTTTTTTTTTTTTTTAAATCCTGCATATTATTCAATTACCACAACAGTGCTGCATCTCATGCTGTAGAATCACATGGCCACTATTAAGAATAATTTAAAATTAATAACACATTACCTCTATAACCAGAGCATTAGACTCTGAATGAGATCAGTGATTCAGGCCACTGCATGTTGATTACGTCATCATCAATAAATACGTAACATCACCTGATCACATTTTCTCTTGGTTTCCCTTGCCATAACAAATGTGCTTTATAAACACACAGTTAAAACAGCCAGAGAAAAATAAAAGCTACAAGTAAAGGGTCAAGAGCCCAACTAAAGCAAACGCTGATCTCCATAATGGTGACTTCAAATGAAACAATTTTCATTAAAACAGAAATGATAGAAATAACGTCAGTCTGGTTAGTAATGTGTGACGCTGCCGCTGGTAATGCTGTTTGTGGAGTTGTTTAATCCTCCTCTGCTGAGATCTTCAGAGATTTAATGTCTTCTTTTATCTTCAGTTGATTTCATCTAAAGCTGTGACTGAAGTCAGCTGTAGCTCTTGTGTTTCTCTTTCCTTCAGTGATTCTGCTCATTATCATCAGGTGTTCATCATTAATGATCAATCATCACTTAATTATCTCATCATCAACACTACTTCAGTGGTACTTTATCTCAGTAGTGAGCACACACATGAACACTAGGAAGTGTTAATTTAACATGGGCGTTTTTCTGTGTACTATTACATAAATCTTAACTGTTTAATTTACGTATAACTGGTATATATGAATCACATTCAGTTTATTAATACAATTACATAAATCTTACCTGTTTCAGTTATGTATGACTTACAAATATGAATCACATAAAGTTTTTTTTAATTTGTTTATATTAAAATTATGTAATCCAAATGCATGGAAAATTTAAAGGCAATTCAAATACATAAATTTTTTTTGAGTGTACGAAAGACGATGTGTTGCAGTCGCAGTTCTCTCTGGCGATATAGTTTTGTATGAGGTACAGAGCAGAATGTAAGTTATTAATCGCTGAAAACGTCAATCCAGCTTCACTCCACTATTTGAAGGCGCGCGTTTCTCATTCAAACCCCTAAAACACGGCATGTTGCAATCGAGAGCCAAAGAGCGTTTGATATCACTGCCGTAAAACATGTTGGTGTCAAGCTTTGAGGCGACAATTTTTGAATTCATAACGAGCGTGGGATTTGTTTACGGTCGGTGTTTAAGATAAACGCTGGATAAAGAAGTTCCTCACAGTCGTCATTCTAAAGATGCAGATTACAGCGAATAAATTAAATTTGTGTCTTTTGTGAATTTATGTTGCGTTTTGATGTACTTTCTAGTCCTGTGTCTGAGAAAATGTCTTGTGGTTAAATGGTTAAATGATTACAGAAATGTTATTAATTTTAAGGTTTTAAAGTGTAGTTTTGTTTAACGTAAACCTCTGAAACGAGTTTGCAGCAGAAGTCACAAACAGAGAGAAATGTTTTTAGTGCTGTCTATATTGTACGTGTTAGTGTATGAAAACGTAGATAAATGTTGAACCACACTTTACATAAAAATACACATTCTCGTGAGATCACTTGTAGAATAACTGCTAAACAAACCAATAGTGCAAATAAGAACTTATCTTTAGAACAGGGGGTCAAATTGCCTTTATTTGTACTGAATTTGTGGCAGTTTAGCCTTAATTATTCTGGCCAATAAACCTAAATATCACTTATTAAGTACCATAATTAATGAGGATATAACTTTCACTTTAGAATAGGGGGTCAAATTGTGTTTATTAGTACTGTATTATTGGCAGTTTAGCCTTAAAGGGTTAGTTCACCCAAAAATGTAAATTCTGTCATTAATTCCTCTCCCTCATGTCGTTCCAAACCCGTGAGACCTTCGTTCATCTTCTGAACACAAATTCAGATATTTTTGAGGAAATCCGAGAGCTTGAAAGTGTTAATTACATTGCTGTCTATGGAGGGGTCAGAGAGCTCTCGGACTTCATCAGAAATATCTTCATTTGTGTTCTGAAGATGAACGAAGGTCTCACGGGTTAGGAACGACATGAGGGAGAGGAATTAATGACAGAATTTACATTTACTTTTTGGGTGAACTAACCCTTTAATTATTGTAATGTGTCACCGTATGATTTTACAGCTTCAGATAGCTTCTTCAATTTAAATCACGAACTCTAAACAGCGAACTGGGTAGCGCGTAAATATGTTGTTTGTACAGTACAGTTTGACAGTAGAGTACTGATTTTAAAGTCTATTTATTTAGCCAACCAAAGTAAAGTATAGAAGCCACTCAATATAGTCATTATAGTCATGTAAACATGATTATAATGACTATATTGAGTGGCTTCTATACTTTACTAATAGGCTAAGTCATAATAATAATAATTTTGACAGCCTATTAGTAACACAAACTTACATCAAGGTCTATAAATATCTTTTTTACAGGTGTACTTATAGAAATTGTGCACGCATTGGCCCTCGAGAGAGAAAATATATGTTGCAGGGAAATACCACAGATATTTCACAACTACACTGGATAGAAATTAATTCAACCCATATGTGTGCTTTCTGCTACTTCAAAAGTATGAAAGGTTACTGTAAATAACAGTGCCATTATGCTTTTATCTTTTGCAGGTCACAAGAAGAATGAGCCAAGTTCCTTACGAGATATCATGCATGACAGACCATCCCGGCCTTGAACCTGTGTGCTTAAATATATATTCTTTGCAAAATGCAATGAATGTTTATAGAGCTGACCATGGGCATGTTAGACTCAGAGGGATGGAAAGGTAAGGCCAATTTCACACACTTGTTACATGTTGTGTAAAAAGAAAATGGCTCTGTTACATCCATATTACATTTTGAGTTTAGTGCATTGCACAGCCATACTGTATGATCTATGTTAGAAATGAAGAAACATGCAATAATGACAGATACTTATTGATGTGACACTTTTATTGTGTCTCAGCATCATACGAACATGACCCATGACCTGTGAACAAAATAAATACTAAAACAAACAATATGTGCTTCTCTCTCCCTGCAGTGCAGACACTTGGCCTACAGGTGGTTTGTCAGCTGGTGCTGGGGTTTCCTTGGACGAAGTGTACGTGTTGTCATCCCTTCATGTGTGGTGCTGTGCATAAGAAGGGAGTTTCCTGATGCTGCAGGGCAATATGTTGGATTCAGACCCCCCCTTGACTGAAACGCGACACATGCTGAGCAACGGCTTGCTCCGTGGAAGGTCTGTCATGCTGAGCAGAGGCACAGGAATCTGCTGTATGGCATCTAGATATGGAAGGGGATCACGGACGACCTCTTCAAAAACAGTATTCATCAAGTTGATGACAGCCTGCGAAGTATGAGAAGTTCTTTTTATTTATTTGAACATTTGCTTTGATTATTTGCACATTTGTAAGTATTGTTTACAAATAAATATTTTTTGGAAAAGCTTACAAAATGTTGTCTCTGTTTTTACTGGTTTGACGGTATGTCCTCCCTTTTTGGAAAGAGAAGCTTGTACACAAGTTTCCCTTTAGATGTTGTCATTTGTGGCCTGACAGCATTCTCATTGAAGAGCATCGCTGCAAAGGTACAACCTAAAGGACAACACAAACAAACACAAAAATTGTTCATATTGCTATTGTGAATGTCAACGTTTTTATTTAACATTAAAATTATGAAAATATTCAAATTACTATTTTAAAATACAGTACAGCTATACCAACTGTAAACTCTAACTGAAAGGCACTTCACTTCAGGCCCCATACTGATTTGCATTTTGGTTGCCAAAACCAGTTCGCCTAGACAGAAGACATTAGTATGCCCCCTTTCACACATAACTGTTAATGTGTTGTGTTCTGACCTATGTTCAAGTTGTGAGGGAGAAGACATACCTGCATAGCATTCCGATGAAGGGGAAGACAACATCTGTGGGTGCAAAGTGCAAGATGACTTTGTGAAATGACTCCACAGTTGACGTCTGGTAATGTGGGCTCAGCTTCTCCACATCTGAAAGGACTCTCTTGTTTATCAGGACCTTATGAAGCCTATTCAGTGCTGTCGAACCATTGGGGAAAATCATTGTGATGTTATTGCTAAAACACATGAATATTGTAGGATTTACATAACATGCCCCATTAATGCTTTTGACTGTTTTTTTTGGCAAATAACACATTGAGGTTACACACCTGGATGAAACCACTTGCTACAGTCCTTAGACACCCTTTGTTCATGTTGACACCTAGGGAACACTGGGTCAGAATGTGTGTGAATGTCTTGAATGAGGTCCATTTGGCTACCTTCTCTGGTCCTGAATCATTTGACTTGACGCAATAATTTTTCCGAAATATGGATAGCTACTTCAACCATGAATATTTGAAATTAATATTTGAAAAGCATTACCTTTCGCAATGTGCCAGACGTCATAATAGTGGTTGATTTTACGATCTTTTAGAAACTTTTGTATCTGGGGGTGACGGTCAGTAACAATGCAGTCCAACTTTATACCGTTTTCCTCCAGGAGATCCAAGCTTCTTCTAAGGCCCTCCATGTGGTAGCTTCCCCCTACCTCGTTGCTCTGTGTAGAAACACACAAACATAAAATGTATATGTAATATCGCCATAAATTACATATTTAGTATGAGGTGTGTATGAAAAATAGAAGTCTGTTCTGCTCTACGTAAAATTGGTGACTATGTTATGTATGCTGTATTTTATCTCTGAAATTTGCATGGATTTGTTACAAACTCATACTACAGACAAAGGTGTCAACTGCCAACATGACATTTAAAAAAGTAGTATAATAGCAATTTTTACGTAGTTGTACATAACAAGAGTGTGTTATCCATAGTCTGCTGTTGAAGTGCCTGCACCAGCTGTATGTCTATAATGTTGTTGGTCTGCAAGTTCATCATGGTGTTGGTCCCATATTTTGCAGAATATTTTCCTGCAATTAAAAAAAAAAAGTCACTAATCATTTTGAAATACTGCAGAGTTATTTATAAGACAGAAACACATAATCCGAATATTTACAAGGCCTTGTGCAATGCATAGTTGTTTACATAGAAAGAGAAACTGAAATAAAAATGTCTGCTCGCATGCCACCACCGAGAATGACGTTCTTGTTCTGGCTCAGGCAGTGCAGTTGCAACTTTTGCTCCTCATTCCACTTGTGGATGATAGCAGGCTCAAGGTATGTCCTGGCATGTCTTCTAAAAGCATCATATGTATGCGTTTCAGGTACATCGCCCTGAACACCTTTAAAAAACAAAATAATTAGTTGTCCTGTCTAGCTTTGACTTATTTGGTGTGTACAAATGATACAATAACTTTTGCATCTTCAGAAAGGAAGCTCCACTGAAATAGATGGCAGCAGACAACTGAAGGTTGCCCACAGGGGTGCTGCCAATGACAGGCTGACTCCTCCACTGTCTGAAGAACTCACAGTGAGGGCACAGTTGGTCAATGGCTATGAAGGTCCCTCTTCAGCGTGGCAGACATTACAAGCCCTGGTGCAAACAGGACAACTCTCGAACAGGCTAAGGAGACATTTTTCGAAAACTATGAACTTTGCATCCTTATGGAATGGCATTCACGTGGCACTGAAAGAAAAAAACAAAAACAAAGAAACAACATTGTTCCTGTTAGTGAAAGCCTCAATACAAAATAACAGTTTGTGTGTATTAATTGCTGAATTGTTAGAGAAATATAACTTTACTTACAAAACATGTGATGATTCTGTGATGATCATATGTGGAATCTTGTGGATCAGTCCCTGCAGAGGAAATATTCCCCATTTCCTTATCCTCCTCCAATTTAACACGGGGTTTTTTGGCGGGCCTTGAAGCCTTCAGTGGTGTTGATGTAAATGGATGTATTGTGGGCCATGACATTTCAGTAATTGTGGTGCCTACCGCCACACTTTGAGATGACACTGTCACCTGTACACCTACCAGTAAAACACTGGCAGGAAATATTAACCTTTGTCATACTACTTAGTTATGTATGCTAGTTACTTGGAGTTTCCTATTGTTACTGTACTAGCATCTTGCATTGGATCTAGACAAGACAGGGTAAATTATCGTTAATGTTGTCTCACTAAGATACTTATTAATGATCCCGACTGTTGCGTCACAGTTGCAGGGTTCAGTTGGGCTCGGGCGCAGTATGCATGTAGTGTGATCGCTAACTGCGCCGGAGCACGGAACAGCTGTGCGCTACTGTCATCATTACGACAGCAAACACCAAACTATTACTACTTGGATACACTTTTCAATTAATTCAAGTATATTTAGGTTTATAACGGGCCTGGTTCTCACCTTATCGATGAACATGAATTGTAGTTTGCGAGTAAAGCTGCAAATTCCTCCATCAAAGTCAGCTGCCTCCATAATAATCTTCTGATACGTGCAGTGCAATCAAGTGAAAATCGTTGCGTGGCATAAATGATAAATCTATTGGGCAGTCTATTAGCGAAAGCGCTTTTCTTCCTGTCTTCTTCAAAACAAAAAGTTGCATTGTGAATGACGCAAGCGTGCTCCGGCCCGGTACGTAGTGCAATGTGAGTGCACGATTTGGTTAAAAAAAAACAAAAACAAAAACTATATATAAAGAACACCAGGTTTGTTGTACCTTGAAGGGCTTTATTTTTAAAAACTTTATTTTTTGGGGGAAAAATGCCTGTAACTAACTCCCAAACTCAAACCCAAACTCACAGCGCTTACAGAGACCATTTACTGAGCGATCGAGCCGCTCTTCACTATAAACACATTATAAACATCTACAATAGTTCAACTAGTAGCCTACAATGTGAAGTTTATGCAACAATAACACGCTAATATAAGTGAGAATAAATGTTTTACCTTAAAAATCATCTTAAAATCGCGTTCTTCTTCTGAGGTAAATCAGAAGCAGAAGAATGATGAAGATGATTCTTTGTTTTGAGGTGATGGGGGCATTTACAGGTTCGCTTTCCTTCACATGGACGATTAGCATGCGAAAACGCTTTGCATGCGCACGCGTGGGTGTGGTCACATTATCCATAATGAGCAAAAATGTACCTCTCGTTGATTTCATACGGATTACATAAACAGAGAATATTTGATTTTGATATAAATTACTCCATTACTACTCAAAGTAGAAACTTCAAGCTTTCTAAACAGATATCTGTCATGCCTGTGTGGCAAGTATTCGCTGAGTTTCATTTTCAGACGCATTTCAGAGTGGACTTCACAGGGAGACAGACGGGAGAATGCGCATCCTGTTTGTTTTCTTTATTTAGCGAAAAGCACAACATTTAGTTTTTATTGTGAGTGTACACAAATAAAGTTAGACACTTTAAGCTTTGTAAAGACATATCTCTCATGTCTGTGTGGCCAAAAATGACGGAGTATTTTATGTTGTTTTACGCTGTCATGAGGAAAATTAACCCGGCGCTTGGGTTCAAATGGTTAACTCCCTCTGTTGCTCTGGCTGAAAGAATAATGGTACAGAGAGACGGAGAGATCGCTCAAACCTCCTCAGATCGCAATCATCGCATCATTTTGTGGAAAATAATAGAAATGCTCAGAACTATGATGTAAACATGATATTTTATCAATATTTTTCTAAATGTGTAAGCCTTTGGGACTTAAATGCCTTAATGGAGTCGTTTTGCACATTCTTGTAATTGCAAATAAATGAAAGCAGGTGCAACCGAATAGGTATGTATTCTCTTTTTATGTCAAATGGTAAATACCAGTTTGATTCAGCATGATTGATGCGCAATCCTGACACAACAAATTAGTGTCACTGTAACATTTTTATTGTAAAACATTGTTCAAATATCGATGCTGGAATCTTAATTTTTTAAGTAAAGACCAAATGTTCGCTTCTGTCATGCTTATTTTGAGATCAAGCTAGTTTTCAGTCAGCTGGTGAAATGATGGTGTTGTGTGACGTCATTCTATGGAGGCGTGTTAAGGAAAGCGATGCAGGGCTACTGACCGGTCAGTGGAAATGCAGCTTGATTTTGGTCTTGGTGCTTGAGGTCCGAGGCTATTGGCACGATGTTAGCCCTGGCTCGCACTGGCTCATAGTGGAAAAGCAGCTATTCAGTACACCTGGATTCGATCTTGCGACAGGCTGGCAATCAAACATCTTCGCAAAACCTATATTTTGCAAGAAGCCAAGATGAAGGCGCACAAGTGTGCAGCGGCTCCTAGCTCTCTCCTTCAGTGCTTTCAGTGTTTTATAGTAGCCTTTTTGCTGTGTTCGCTGTTTTTTTCTGGTGAGCTGTGTCAAGCTCAATTATTGTACAGTCGCCGGGATCTAATTAGTTTTGGATTAACATGCATCATCCCTGTAACAAGGAACTACCAACATTCACATAATATTCCATCCGATATAGCAAGAACGCCAGGCTCTATGTGGATCGTGGGAGGAATCAATAAGCAGCGGAGACGGCGGAGAGACAAAAAACAAAAGCGGGGATGCCGAGCTGGCCTGCTAGCTAGGCTACGGAAGCAGCCTCACAGACCTCCACTCCCAAGCCTCTTTCTAGCTAATGTCAGATCCATCGTACACAAAATGAACAAACTGGAGTTACGAAGTGCTACTCACCCCTTTGTCCATGATTGTTGCATTCCTGGCTTCACCCCGCGATTCCTGATGCAACGTTGTTAGCAGGACGCACTCTCTATCGTCTGGACTGCAACAAGGACTCTGGTAAGAGTAGAGGAGGAGGATTGTGTATATACGTAAACAATGACTGGTGTTCACAGAGTTAAATTATAGATAGATACTGCTCCCCAGATCTTGAAGTATTGACTGTCAGTTGCCGTCCTTATTATCTACCAAGAGAGCTAACTGTAGTAAATTTGATGGCTGTTTATATACCACCAGATGCTAACGTTAGCTTAGCTCTCATCCACCTACATGATAAAATAAGCAGACAGCAGCAGGCTCATCCTGATGGGGTGCACATAATAGCTGGTGATTTTAACCAGGCATACCTAAAAACTGTTCTTCCTAATTTCACACAATATGTGAAGTGTGTCACCAGAGAGAAGAGCATATTAGATCATGTGTATTGCAACATTAAGCAAGCATACAGGGCATTGCCACAACCACATGTAGTTCAGTCAGACCATCTGTCACTGCACCTTATACCAGCTTACACCCCTCGTAGGAGACAAACAAAGCCCATCAGAAGACTGATCAGCACTTGGCCAGAAAATGCTCTCTCACAGCTACAAGACTGTTTTATTAGCACAGAGTGGAGTGTTTTTGAAAATCAGGACTTGGAAGAATATACACGTGCTCTTCTGGGATACATCTCATTCTGTACTGAGAATGTCACAGTTAAAAAACATCTTAAGATCTTCCCGAACCAAAAACCCTGGATGACGAGGGAAGTCTGAACTCTCATATGTGACCGTAACATTGCACATAGAGCTGGGGATAGAGTACAGTATTGCATGGCCTGAGCGAATTTGAAAAGGGGAATTAAAGTTGCAAAGAAGTCATACAAACAAAAGACTGAGGGGCATTTCACTGATGGGGATCCACGCAGGGGTTACAGCACATGACCAACTATAAGGGTTGTAACATCACACAGGTCCATACTGATGCTTTGATGGCAGAGAAATTAAACATTTTCTTTGGCCGCTTTGAAGAAAACAGACCAACTGCAGCCCCGCCCACCTTCAGTAGCACATCATTAACTCTGCAGCAACAAGTGAGTAGTGAATTAAGGAAAGTGAACCCCAGGAAGGCTTCAAGACCTGATGGAGTACCAGGGAAAGTACTCTCGGTATTTGCAGACCAGCTTTTGGGGAGCTTCACTAAGATTTTCAATCTTTCCCTGACCCAAGCTATCATCCTTACCTGCCTAAAATTGTCTGTTATCATCCCTGTCCCTAAAACAACCACAGACCATAGCTTGAATAACTTTAGGCTTATTGCTTTGACATCAGTGTTGGTGAAGTGCTTTGAGAGACTGATCTTGTGTCACATCAAGGCCTGCCTCCCTCCCTCATTTGATCCCTACCAGTTTACCTATAGGGCAAATCGCTGCACTGAGGACGCTATCGTCACTGCCCTTCACACTGCACATAGTCATCTAGAGCATGCAGGAAATTATGTAAGGTTGCTTTTCATAGATTACAGCTCCCCTTTAACACTATCATTCCTGATATTCTGATCAATAAATTACTGGATCTGCAGATTCCACCCTCTACTTGTGCCTGGATAAAGGACTTCTTAACCAATAGACCCAAATTGTGAAATTTGGTTCTCATGTATCCTCCTCTCTCACACTCAGCACTGGATCACCCAGTTTATCTGGACAAACTGAGTATCAGTAGAAAGATTAAAGACTCCAGCTTCGATATTTGACCACTATTTATGATAAAACTGGGTTGCAGTGACATTAATTTATTAATTTATGTCAGGAGTGCAAAATAATTGATCCGTAATGTAAGATATTTTGAGTCGAATATCACACGCAAATGAATTCTCTCGTCTGCTGCGGTTCAGTTGTGTCCTCACAGCTGCAATGAACAGCGTTTACTAGGGCTCTTAGTTCAAAAGTGCGCATATTTGGAAAAATATTGATTTATTATCACGTTTGCAAAATATTTTGTCACATAGAATACCATTTCTATTCATTTCCCACTGAATTGATTCAGTTAAATCAATTCCCACTCTCCTCTTCCTGATTTGCGTCAGATATGAGTCATCACGCACTCATTCGATGTCTGGAGCTGTCAATCATCTTACGTGAGTCGAACTCCAGCCCTTCTGCATGACGCTGTCCTCTGTACACTTCCTCGTCCTGTGCTCAGTGAAGAACGAAACAATTCTACATTTCTACACATGAAATAAAAAGCTAATAAACACACGATAACTATGGCATAAGGTTTTTGTGTGATTTTCATGTGATTTCGGCTATTTCTATATCAATAATGGATGTTTACATTATAAATGCTAAGCAGGTATAGCGATGAGCTCCATATAAAATGCTAAATATAACATGTTTTAACATCATCATATGAATGAAATCCCCATTAGATCGCAACAGGAAGCTAATACAACACTCGATGGTGGTCTAAAGTGAAATTTTGAGTTAAAGTGTAACTTTAAATAAAGGCTAATGGATGAATACAAACAAAAGAATAACGATAAAAGAATAATGAGGATTAAGTCTCATACCGACAGAGGTGGAAAATGTTTGTCCCTTGAGAACAATAGAGCATGAATTGAGCTGTTCTCCTTGCCAGACATTAGACAAAAGACTGCAAATGGTTGTTTACAGGGCAATAACATATTGCATTAGCATCTTTATCAGCCTTCTCAAAAAGACCCTGAAATGGTCTTACCAAATGCTTCATAAAATTCATAATTTTATAGATATCATCCACAGATTTGAAATTAAGCATGACCACACTCGTGGCTTCACTTTAGTTGTGGTTATAAGTTGTTATACTACATTCACATAATATTTTTATACATTTAAAAATATATTCTTAATATTTTTTATTTTTGTTTTTATGTTTGAGCCTATATATCTCTATATTAATTTTTTAGTTTTCAGCTGTAAACTCTCAAGTGTTGGCTTTCTAAAGATATGTTGGTTATGTGTCTATTCAGAATGACTTATGAGTAGCAGCCTTTTTATTTTGGGTATGTCAAAATGCCCCACTTGCCAAAATGGGGGGGTGTCTGGTAAGGGGTTAACTCAGCTCAAAAGATCATCGGTTGCCCTCTGCCTTCCCTAAAGGAGATCTCCAGCTCCCGGTGCCAAGAAGGCCGGGTCCATCATGTCAGACCCCTCCCACCCAGCCCACCAACTATTTGATCTGTTGCCCTCAGGCAGGCACTACAGATCGATCAAGACTCGAACCTCCAGACTCAGGGATAGTTTTTTCCCATGGGCCATAGAACACTAAATAACAACTAAATTAACTATTTATGGTCATGCTGCTATTTTTATTTTTTTACCCTCCTTTTTTAACTTCTGATAATTTATTATGTAATGTCCTATTGTGTTTTTAATGTTGTTCTGTGTTTTTTTTTTTCTTAAATTGCACAAA
Organism: Coreius guichenoti; assembly: GCA_039654105.1. Taxonomy (NCBI): domain Eukaryota; kingdom Metazoa; phylum Chordata; class Actinopteri; order Cypriniformes; family Gobionidae; genus Coreius; species Coreius guichenoti. The sequence goes on from CM077178.1 coordinate 40,187,437, forward strand.
AAGGAAATTGCTCTGTAATCTCATTGTATTTTAATGCAAAGACAATAAACTTGAACTTGTACTGTTCTGTTTTGCCTTTTAGATTTGTACACCATAAAATAAAATGTACAAGGAACTTGAAGTCTCATGTTTTTTAATAGTGTAAATTGGCTTTTACATTTATTTCAAACAGTTGTCATGTTTGAATGTAAGAGGAAAAGTAAAAGACAGCAAAGTCACTAAAATATCCATATTATATTTCTGTAAGCATTTTTGTAAACATTAAAGTGAATATTACTGTATAATATGTGCATAATATAGTATACATAGTACATCCCCAAAATGCCTGCCTCTTAATGTAATGTAACAGGAAAGTTTTTACTGTCCCAAAGCCTCCCACAACTGCAGCCTCTACAACTATTCATTCTTCTTTTTTTATTGTCTTTGAGCTTGTAGCATTTCCTGGGTTTATTTATACTTCTGAAATGCATATTGCTTCCCTCCATTAAAAAGGACCATTTTGTCTATCATTTGCAGCAGCTTTGTGACCTGATCTCGATTATTTCTGTTCTCATTGTTGAACGCGTGATATCTGCCCCAGCTGGTCTTGATCAATTGCTTCAGCTCATTGCTTTTACTGATATATGTCTCTACAGGCTTGCCCTTCAGCACATCAGCATGAGTGAACAGAATGATGGTGTAGTTCATGGCATCTTCTCCAAAGGTTTCCTGAATCCATTTCATAACATTCCTCTCCTCCTCTGTGAATTTCACACCCAGTTTCATGACCAGCAGAAACGCATGAGGCCCAGGAGAAGACAGGTTCATACACTGCCCTGTTACAGTCTGCAGTATCTCTTTATTGTCTCGGGTGTCAGACAGACCTGGACAGTCGATAACTGATATGGCACATCCACCCACATATGCTTCTTGTTTTATACAGTTCGCTGTAACAGATCCTGGAGAGCGCTTCACATCAAAAAGGTCTTCGTTCAGGATGGTGTTTCCTGATGCACTTTTTCCTGATCCAGTGTTGCCCAACAGCACAATCCTCAGATCTGTTACAACAAGAAGACACTGTTATTATATTGTGAATTTAATTAATTAATATTAGTACGTGCCATCAGTTGATTGTTATATCCAGAAGTACAACGTGCTTTATGTACATGGAAGGCTGCTGTAATAGACCAACAATTTTTACGGAATTGCTGATTCCTGGTCTGTTAAATGCAATATGTCATGTTCATGAAAACAATAAATGTTATATTCATTGTTCATCAATTATGTTAATTACAAAATAACTTTCATCCTCTTAATGATTAGAAAATCATACATTCTTAAATCAAAAACAGTTTCTCTATAAGTAATTCCATTACAAACAGCTAATCGCTATTTATTAGAGTTACTCTATGGTCTAAAGAATTTAATAGTAATATAATTGAATAGTTAATAGTTTATTTATATAGCACATTTAATAAGGGTGGAACTGACCAAAGTGCTGCACAAGCAAATAAATCAGAGTAATAGCAATAAAAACAGAAGAAAGTAGTCACAGATTTACAACAAACAAATAATAAACACAATCCATACATTATGATTTTAGCAATGCTGGGACTTATTGCTCTAACCTGTGAGCCAATGTAAAAAGATATGTCTTGAGTGAAGATTTAAAAACCTGTATAAAAAAGAAGATTGAATGTACAAGGGTAAGCTGTTCCATAACCGAGATGCTGCCACTGAAAATGCACGACCCCCCTTCAATTTTAAACGCTTCAGGTACAGACAGACACAGGCAATTTGATGACCCTAAACACTAGGGGTGTAACAATACATTGTATATCAAGATATTGCGATATAAAAATGTAACAATATACAGTGGGGAGAACAAGTATTTGATACACTGCCGATTTTGCAGGTTTTCCTACTTACAAAGCATGTGAAGTCTTTTATCATAGGTACTCTTCAACTGTGAGAGACGGAATCTAAAACAAAAATCCAGAAAATCACATTGTATGATTTTTAAATAATTAATTTGCATTTTATTGCATGACATAAGTATTTGATCACCTACCAACCAGTAAGAATTCCGGCTCTCACAGACCTGTTAGTTTTTCTTTAAGAAGCCCTCCTGTTCTCCACTCATTACCTGTATTAACTGCACCTGTTTGAACTCGTTACCTGTATAAAAGACACCTGTCCACACACTCAATCAAACAGACTCCAACCTCTCCACAATGGCCAAGACCAGAGAGCTGTGTAAGGACATCAGGGATAAAATTGTAGACCTGCACAAAGCTGGGATGGGCTACAGGACAATAGGCAAGCAGCTTGGTGAGAAGGCAACAACTGTTGGCGCAATTATTAGAAAATGGAAGAAGTTCAAGATGACGGTCAATCTCTCTCGATCTGGGGCGCCATGCAAGATCTCACCTCGTGGGGCATCAATGATCATGACGAAGGTGAGGGATCAGCCCAGAACTACACGGCAGGACCTGGTCAATGACCTGAAGAGAGCTGGGACCACAGTCTCAAAGAAAACCATTAGTAACACACTACGCCGTCATGGATTAAAATCCTGCAGCACACACGCAAGGTCCCCCTGCTCAAGCCAGCGCATGTCCAGGCCTGTTTGAAGTTTGCCAATGACCATCTGTCCAGGCCTGTTTGAAGTTTGCCAGTGACCTCATGTGGTCATGTGGTCTGATTAGACAAAAATAGAGCTTTTTGGTCTAAACTCCACTCACCGTGTTTGGAGGAAGAAGAAGGATGAGTACAACCCCAAGAACACCATCCCAACCGTGAAGCATGGAGGTGGAAACATCATTCTTTGGGGATGCTTTTCTGCAAAGGGGACAGGACGACTGCACCGTATTGAGGGGAGGATGGATGGGGGCCATGTATCGCGAGATCTTGGCCAACAACCGCCTTCCCTCAGTAAGAGCATTGAAGATGGGTCGTGGCTGGGTCTTCCAGCATGACAACGACCCGAAACACACAGCCAGGGCAACTAAGGAGTGGCTCCGTAAGAAGCATCTCAAGGTCCTGGAGTGGCCTAGCCAGTCTCCAGACCTGAACCCAATAGAAAATCTTTGGAGGGAGCTGAAAGTCCGTATTGCCCAGCGACAGCCTTGAAACCTGAAGGATCTGGAGAAGGACTGTATGGAGGAGTGGGCCAAAATCCCTGCTGCAGTGTGTGCAAATAATGCAATACAATGCAAATTAATTATTTAAAAATCAAATTCTGGATTTTTGTTTTAGATTCTGTCTCTCACAGTTGAAGTGTACCTATGATAAAAATTACAGACTTCTACATGCTTTGTAAGTGGGCAAACCTGCAAAATCGGCAGTGTATCAAATACTTGTTCTCCCCACTGTATATCGTTGATGTAAGCGATATGATTCGCGATACAGAGTTAGTTTTATCCAAGACTCAGCTTAATGTATTTATAAAGTATAAATCACACAAAAATGTCAATTCTGTCATCTACTCACCCTCATGTCGTTTCAAACCTATGAGATTTACATTGATCTTTCAAATACAAATGAAGATATTTTTTATGAGATTTCTGTCCCTCCAATTAATGTCAATTCCTCTAAAACTTAAAAGATCTAAAAAATGTTATAAGGCATTGTAAAAATAATCAATCGAGCGGTCTAATCCAAATCCAAGTCTTCTGAAGAGACACGATGGCTTTATATGACGAACAGATTTACAACGACGCACATACTGTAGTAAACACAGACGTTCAACCGATTGCACGAAAACAACATGAGAGGGAGTAAATGAAGAGAGAATTTACATTTTTGCATTAACTAACCATTTGCAGTTTGGGAATAGTCATTTTGACACGCTTTCTTGTGATTAGAACCGTCATTGATCATCTGAAGCATACGCGCTGGAGCAGCTCTCCTCAAAGTGAAAGCGCTAATTTAATGCGCCACTCCTTGAAATGAATTTATTATTTAACTCACCATATCGCATTTTTAGTTTTGGTAGAATGATGATTCAAAGCATTTTAGATTGTTTATTCTTGTGTAAGTGCATTAATCTGCGCGGGTGGCTTGTCTGTGTAAAATAGATTCAACGAATGTATGCATTGAAAGCGTGAGTGTACTGCGTTAGAAAAAAATGAAAGTTTACAGAGTTTCAGTAACAGTACGACATTAAACTACTGTTAAATATAATGTATAATAATGCAATGGGCAATATTTGTGGGTGCTGATAATGCCAAAAGGGCTTACATTATTTATAGGAATAGTATAATTCTGTATTTTCAGGTTCAGAATCATAAATACTTTTATTCTGGAGTCACCATTGTTTTACTGCTTTACCTGTTCTCTCTTGGGTTTCAGCTAATTTCATGTTAAAATTCAGTTTTATTGTTCAGTGACACACCTAGTCAATTTACATACAGAAGGTTCAATTACATCTTGAAATATTGTAAGGGAGGTTTCCGGTTATGGTGCCTGAGGAGTAGACGTGTGCGTGGCGCGCTCCCAAAACTTTTCAGTTTCCTTATATAAACCTCAGCATTTTCGATGACATCTGACAGCATTTGTTTGCTAACTGTTTTGGGACTTCAATCGCTTTTGAAATGTCAAAAGGAAGGGGAAAACAAGTTGATAAAGACAGAGAAGGCACCTCTACATCGGGTGCTAGCATTACGCTAGCTGAGATCAGTGCTTTACATGATGATCTCAGAGCCTCGATCGCTGCGGACTTCAAAGCATCTTTTGAAAACTTGGCAACCAAGCTAGATAACATTCAGACAGTAGCAGATCATGATCTTCGCATCGGAAACCTCTCGAAGCTACGTGTTCGAGGCTCCAGAAGGATAACGAGTCGCTCAAGGCTAAAGTCTCAGACCTCGAGAGCCGCAGCCGGTGCCAAAATATTTGAATTCTGGGCTTACCAGAGTCTATCGAGGGCCAACAACTTCATCCAGAGCTTGGACGTACAGTAAGTTTGGGGGACTGTTTTCTTCTATGAGCAAACTTGGTTATTTTTTGGCCCCCCCAGCACCAAGGGAATGGAAGAGCCAGGGTCAGACATATATAACAGAAGATCATCTGCATATAAAGACAGCTTATGCTCCAGCCCTCCCCTTTGTAAAATCCTTACACAGGATTTTAATCGTTGGTCTCTCCTTCCTATATCCCTGATTGGTAGGGTTAATTGTATTAAGATGAATGTGCTCCCTAAATTTGTAATTTATTGCAAAGTCATTTTTTGTTGCACTTGATAACTCAATCTCTAGTTTTCTCTGGAATAAAAAAAACTCCAAAGATCCGGAAAGGCATTCTGCAGAAGACAAAACGATTGGGTGGTCTGGCTCTTCCTAATTTTCTAATGTATTATTAGGCAGTGAATATACAGTCCTCTCTTTACTGGTTTCATTCAAGTAACCTCATCAATTCCCTATCCTGGCTGCACATTGAGAATGTCTGGTGTCGGTCCTCATCCCTGGCTGCCCTTTTATGCCTCCCATATACACTGTCCCCAATGAAATATTCAAATAATATAATTGTAAAAAACAGTCTCAAAATCTGGACCCAATTTTTGCGGCATTTTGGTCTGCATAACACCCCCTTGTTATCCCCAATACATTCTAACCCTTTGTTTCACACCTCTATTTTGGACAGTGATTATGCCTCCTGGAGGGACCGTGGATATTTTTCTATTGCTGACCTTTATATTGATAGTGTTTTTGTCTCTTTTGATCAGTTGACCTCCCAGTTTAATATTCCCAAAAGCCATTTTTTCAGACATTTGCAAATCTTTGTACGTAAAAAAATGGTCAACTTTCCAAATAAGCCTCTCCCTTCGGTTTTAGATGCCATTTTGGGTGTCGATCCTTGTATGAAAGGGTCAATTTGTAAGTTAGTAAATATAAATGTAAAATCTCTGAAATCGGCAAAGGCGCCGGCGCCTCCACCTCGTTTTTTTTCATATCAATATATAATATATTAACAAATATTGTGTTTATGTAATCTGTTTGAAAAAAGAGAGATGTCAGTCGTTCACGAGCCTCTTCATTAGTGTTAATGCGGCCACGCCCACGGAGCGTGCTTTCTTTTGAAAGTCAAATACTGACACGATCCATGGGAACAAAGTCAATGCCCACATCAACTCAAACACATCAAGATTAGTACATGTACTTTACATCGTTTTGAATAATCCTGGAATAATTTACCTCAGAAGAAAAGCTGTTTATTTCTAAGAGTAAATGATCCAGCCGAGGATTGTGAGGTAAGTTTATTCTGTTAGTTTTCTGTGAATATTAAACCGCAACAGACTGTTTAAATATGAATCCTGCTGCAACATAAAATGTCATAGATGTAAGACTGTTTAGACAAGATTTCTTTGGCCTGTTTTGGACAGATTATGAAGTGTTTACTGTAAAATAGCCTAGTGTCACATCAATAGTCAAGTCAAGTCACCTTTATTTATATAGCGCTTTTTTACAATGGTGATTGTTTCAAAGCAGCTTTACAGTGTTAAACAGGAAAATAATGCAGAAGAATTTGATTCGGCTGTACAGCCACTCTGGAGAAAACGGTGATGTCATCAGCTCATTTCAATTATCATATAGTGTCAATGTGGGCAGATCAGTAATATAGTTGAAATTTAAGTGTCCCCAACTGAGCAAGCCAAAAGCCAAAGGCGACGGTGGCAAGGAACCAAAACTCCTTCAGTGCCAGAATGGAGAAAAAAACCTTGGGAGAAACCAGGCTCAGTCGGGGTGCCAGTTCTCCTCTGGTCGACGAACAAATAGTGTATGATTATGACAATAAAGCTTTTGTTCGCAAATTTCTGCTTAGATGCTATAAATATAGTACCAGTCAAACGTTTTGTGTTCAATAGGCTACTTGTTGTAGCTGTTAAAACGTATTTTGTCAGAAAAAATAAATTTAAAATAATGGTTTTCTATTTTAATATACTGTAAAATATCATTTATTTCTGTGATGCAAAGCTGAATTTTCATCAGCCATTACTTCATTTATTCATCCAAGAATCCTGAAAAAAGTATCACAGGTTATAAAAAATATTAAGAAACACAGCAGTTTCCAACATTGATAATAAATCAGCATATAAGAATGATTTCTGAGGTATCATGTGACACTGAAGACTGGAGTAATGGCTGTTGAAAATTCAGTTTTACATCACCAAAATAAATTATATTTTAAGGTATATTACAATAGAAAACCATTATTTTAAATTGTAATAATATTTCACAATATTAATGTTTTTTTCTGTATTTTTGATCAAATAAATGCAGGCTTGATGACCATGAGACTTCTTTCAAAAACATTCAAAATAGTAATGTGTCCAATCGTTTGACCGGTACTGTATATAATTTAAATATAATAGGCCTATACAAAATTTTGTTCACGTTGTGCAATATCAGCAATCGTGTTTGGACATTATATTAAGGTTAATACAATAGCTGATCCTGTTATCAGTATCCTCACAGATTATCAGGTTTTTTTTTTCTTTTATCTCACAGATTTGAGAATCACAGTGACCTGATACTGGCCCAGATAGGACATTGTGCCTTTGGCTCTCATTTTACTTTGTTGACTATTTTCTAAATAAACTACAAAAAAATATATTTCCTTTGTCTTGTTCCTTAGCTCAGTCACATACCTGACTCAAAAGCTCATTCATTATGCGGTTCTTTTGTTCTCTCAGGTGTGAATCACAGCATTATTCATGATCGTTCATGTCTCTTCGCATATGGGCTTTGTAAAGAAAAAGTCTTACAAAATTTAAATCAATATATTGTTTTATGTGAATGAGTAGGCACAATAATTCTCACATCAGTTTGAAGCAAAAACTCTAGGCAACAACACCCATTAGTCAAAAGTCTTGTGGTCACATATCTTTTGTGTGTTTTGTGGCCTTAATTCAGTCACTTACATTTTTTGTTTTTTTCAAAAAAACACGCATAAACGTTATTCTCTCAAAAATACAAGCAGGTACATACATGTTGCTCTCATATTATGGTAGCCCAGTCTGTGCTGAATACAGTGTAATGACACTTTTGCCATTAATATGTTTTTAAGCGACTGAAAAAAGCACAAATGTCAGAGCATGTCAAAACTTCTAAAGGGCCCCAAAACTGTGCAGACCTGTAAGAGTTAACTTGCAACCTTCCTTGCAACCTTTTTTCTTTTTGAAAAAAGATGGTATTCATCCTTCCTGGGATGGTGCCGCTCTTCTCTCTAGTAATTTGGCACATAGTCTTAGAGCTAAACCTTGACTAACTGGGGCCCAGGTCAGGAAGCAGACGGACTGGCTTACCCGACCGCCTGCTAGCTGTCTCACGTCACAGAAGTCAGATAAATCCCAGCACATAGAGACTCTTTCACCTAGATATTATCACATAGAGACTGTGTCTGTTCCACGAATTAGTAAATACAAAAAACCATCAAAACCATTCAACGGTAAAAATTTAATTGATGTCCAACAAATAAACAACAGATATAATACAGATGATCAAATGATAAAGCTCGGGCTGCTGAATATTCGATCCCTTTCCTCAAAAGCGCTTATTGTTAATGATATGATTACAGATCATAACCTAGATGTGCTGTGTTTGACAGAAACCTAGCTAAAACCTGACGATTACATTACTTTAAATGAGTCCACCCCCCAAGATCATTGTTATAAACACGAGCCGCGTCTGAAAGGTAAAGGGGGAGGTGTTGCTGTAATTTATAATAATATCTTCGGTATTACTCAGAAGTCTAGTTTCAACTATAATTCCTTTGAAGTTTTGGTGCTTTATGTAACGTTATGTAGTGAAATCGATAAATCCCGTTTGACATTTGTGCTGGCTACTGTATATAGGCCACCAGGGCACCATACAGACTTTACCAGAGAATTTGCTGATTTTCTATCAGTTAGTACTGGCTGCAGATAAAGTCCTAATTGTTGGTGATTTTAATATCCATGTAGACAATGAAAAAGACGCATTGGGATTGGCATTTAGAGACATTCTAAACTCTATTGGAGTAAGGCAACACGTGTCAGGGCCCACTCATCGCCGTAATCATACGTTAGCCCTAATACTGTTACATGGAATAAATGTTGATACCATTGAAATTCTGCAGCAGAGCGATGACATCTCAGATCATTACCTAGTATCATGTACACTTAATTTAGCAAAGGCTGCAAAGCCGTCCCCTCGCTTCAAATATGGCAGGACTATCACTACTGCGACTAAAGATTGCTTTGTAAATAATCTTCCTCATCAGTTTCATCTCCTCAGCATCCCAGATAGCCTAGAGGAACTCGATGTTGCAACAGAAACTATTGACTCTCTCTTTTCCAGCACTTTAGACACAGTTGCTCCCCGGCGCTTAAAGAAGATTAAAGAAAATAGTCCAACGCCATGGTACAACGAGCACACCCGGGCCCTTAAAACAGCAGCCAGAAAAATGGAGCACAGCTGGAAGAAAACAAAACTAGAAGTTTTTCGCATTTAGTGGAAAGAGAGCATGATTGCATACAGAAAGGCCCTAAAAACTGCTAGATCTGCTTATTTCTCGACTCTCTTAGAAGAAAACAAACACAACCCTAGGTATTTATTCGATACAGTGGCTAAATTAACCAAAGATAAAGCTTCACCTTCTGATGTTTGTAAACAGCACAGCAGTAATGACTTTATGAACTTCTTTACTTGTAAGATTGATAATATTAGGAAAAAGATTATAACCATGCAGCCGTCTACTACAGTATCACTTCAGACAGTGCATTGTAGTGTCACTGAGGAAAAATTACATTCATTCACTGCTATAGGAGAGGAAGAATTGGCTAAACTCGTTAAATCATCAAAATCAACAACATGTATGCTCGACCCCATACCGACTAAACTACTAAAAGAGATGCTTCCAGAGGTCATAGATCCTCTTCTTAATATCATTAATTCATCCTTGACATTAGGATATGTACCGAAAACTTAAGTTGGCTATTATTAAACCACTTATTAAAAAACCGCAACTTGATCCAACAGAATTAGTCAATTACAGGCCAATCTCAAATCTACCCTTTCTGTCAAAAATACTAGAAAAGGCAGTGTCCTCACAATTATGCTCCTTTTTAGAAAGAAATGGTATCTGAGGATTTCCAGTCAGGATTTAGACTGTATCATATTACTGAGACTGCTCTCATTAGAGTTACAAATGATTTACTCTTATCATCCGATCGTGGTTGTATCTCTCTGTTAGTGATACTCGATCTTAGCGCTGCATTCGATACTATCGACCACAACATTCTTTTGAATAGACTTGAAAATTATGTTGGCATTAGTGGAATTTCATTGGCATGGTTTAAATCATACTTATCTGACCGTTATCAGTTTGTAGCAGTAAATGAAGAGATGTCACACCGAACACAAGTTAAGTATGGAGTACCGCAGGGCTCAGTGCTAGGACCGTTGCTTTTCACCCTGTACATGCTACCACTGGGAGATATTATTAGGAAGCATGGCGTTAATTTTCATTGTTATGCTGACGATACTCAGCTCTATATTTCTTCACGCCCTGACGAAACTTACCAATTCACAAGATTAACAGAATGCATAGCTGATATAAAAAATTGGATGACTAGTCATTTCCTGCAACTTAATTCAGAAAAAAATGAATTTTTAATCATTGGACAAAAAAACTCCACAAGTAGTAACCTAGAATACTGTCTAACACTCGATGGCTGCTCTGTCAAGTCCTCGTCATCAGTTAGGAACCTGGGTGTGCTCTTTGATACCAATCTCTCATTTGAAAGCCACGTTTCTAGCATCTGTAAAACTGCAATCTACCATCTTAAAAATATATCTAAATTACGGCACATGCTTTCAATGCAAAATGCTGAACAGTTAGTTCATGCGTTCATGACCTCAAGGCTAGATTATTGTAATGCTCTACTGGGTGGTTGCCCTGCTCGCTTAATAAATAAACTGCAGCTTGTCCAAAACGCAGCAGCTAGAGTTCTTACTAGAACCAGGAAGTATGACCATATTAGCCCGGTTCTGGCAACACTGCATTGGCTCCCTATTAAACATCGTATACATTTTAAAATCTTGCTGATTACTTACAAAGCACTAAATGGTTTAGCTCCCCAGTACTTGAGCGAGCTCTTAACGCATTATACTCCATCACGTCTATTGCGGTCTTAAAATTCTGTCCAGTTGATAATACCTAGAATATCAAAATCAACTGCAGGCGGTCGATCCTTTTCCTATTTAGCACCTAAACTCTGGAACAGTCTTCCTAGCATTGCAGATACAAAGCAGAAGCAGACACACTCTGTCAGTTTAAATCTAGACTAAAAACACATCTCTTTACAATGGCATACACATAAAACATTTTTAATTTCTATTATTCAAATCAGTTAAATGATTGTTTTAGGCTTCGTTAACTAGGTCAGCCGGAACCGGGAACACTTCCAATAACACCTGATGTACTCGTTACATCATAAGAAGAATGGCATCTACGCTGATGTTAGTCTCTCTGTTTATCCCAAGGTTTACTGCAGTCGGCCGGATCCGGGCTGTATCCAGACCAGATGGTGGCCCTTAGCCTGGACATGACGACCATATCCCTGAAGTGTCTGTAGAGACAATAGTGTCAATTAAACTCCCCCCTGTAAATGCCGCATCGACACAACATCCTCATTAAACCCGTCCCCGGCGTGACGACTCCAATCTTTCGAATAATCCTACGAATATCTATTGATCTAATATGACTTCTGACCTGTAATGTGCCAGAATCATAATCATACACTATTTGTTCGTCGGCCAGAGGAGAACTGGCACCCCGACTGAGCCTTGTTTCTCCCAAGGTTTTTTTCTCCCAAGGTTTTTTTTTCCATTCTGGCCCTGAAGGAGTTTTGGTTCCTTGCCACCGTCGCTTTTTGGCTTGCTCAGTTGGGGACACTTAAATTTCAACTATATTACTGATCTGCCCGCATTGACACTATATGATAATCAAAATGAGCTGGATGACATCACCGTTTTCACCAGAGCCGAATCAAATTCCGTTGCATTATTTTCCTGTTACCACTGTGAAGCTGCTTTGAAACAATTGCCATTGTAAAAAGCGCTATATAAATAAAGGTGATTTGATTTGATTTGATAACCTACGCTTTGTCTGGTCCCAAGACATCGGTACTGACATTAATGAGGAGACATGGAAGGCAGTCTTGAACGGGGTTTGCTCCTCCTCTCTTTGCGGACGTCACAGGCTCATACAGTGCAAGGTGGTTCATAGGGCCCACTGGTCTAAGACCAGGCTAGCTCGCATTTACCCCTCTGTTGACCCGAAGTGTGACAGGTGTCATTCTGGTTCAGCCACTTTACTTCATATGTTCTGGTCCTGCCCTGCCCGGTCTTCCTTTTGGAGGCTAATTTTTGTTTCTCTGTCAGCCATTACCTCTGTGGATATTCCACTTTGTCCAATTACTGGTTTATTTGGGGTTTTCCTGCCTGGCCACTCTTTGAATTATTGTAAATTCTTTATTAAGTTGTATGTACAACAAAGTTATTGAAAATTGCTAATGTTTTAGAAATAAATCTGTTATTTGAATTTCGTTCAAAATATTGTGATACATATCTGATCTAAAAATATTGTTTAATAAACACTTAATGGCACTTTTTTTCCAAGTCTTCATTTGTCTTTTTTTTTTTGTAAATATCGCAATAAATATCGTACCGTAAGATTTTGATATCGTTACATCCCTACTAAAGACCTATTAGTCTGATGGTAAGAAAGGAAATCAGATTGTGTTGACAAACCATTCAGGGACTTATATACAAACAATTAAGTCTTGAATTTGATTCAGTACTCAACGGGTAGACAATGCAAACTAGCTGATACAGGAGTAATACTTTCCCTCTTTCTAGCTTTTAAAATTGCTTAAACAGTCCAACAATGACTGGAGGGACATGTTTTCATCTGGTTTTAATGGAAGGTAAAGCTGAATATCGTCCGGATAACAATGATATGAAATCTAATGCTTATGAAAAATATCAGAATCATAAATCTGAATCAGAATGAAGTTTATTTGCCAAGTGTGTGCAAATACAGAAGGAATTTGTTGTGGTTTTTCAGGAGCTCTGGGTACATACACCGATCAGGCATAACATTATGACCACTGACAGGTGAAGTGAATAACACTGATTAATCTTCATCACGGCACCTGTTAGTGGGTGGGATATATTAGGGAGCAAGTGAACATTTTGTCCTCAAAGTTGATGTGTTAGAAGCAGTAAAAATGGGCAAGCGTAAGGATTTGAGCGAGTTTGGCGAGGGAAAAATTGTGATGGTTTGACGACTGGGTCAGAGCATCTCCAAAACTGCAGCTCTTGTGAGGTGTTCCCGGTCTGCAGTGGTCAGTATCTATCAAAAGTGCTCCAAGGAAGGAACAGTGGTGAACCAGCGACAGGGTCATGGGCGGCCAAGGCTCATTGATGCACGTGGGGAGCGAAGGCTGGCCCGTGGGGTCCAATCAAACAAACAAGCTACTGTAGCTCAAATTGCTCAAGACGTTAATGCTGGTTCTGATAGAAAGGTGTCAGAATACACAGTGCATCACAGTTTGTTGCGTATGGGGCTGCATAGAGCCAGACCAGTCAGGGTGCCCATGCTGACCCCTGTCCACCGCCAAAAGCGCCTACAGTGGGCACGTGAGTATCAGAACTGGACCACGGAGCAATGGAAGAAGGTGGCCTGGTCTGATGAATCACGTTTTCTTTTACATCACGTGGATGGCCGGGTGCGTGTGCGCCGCTTACCTGGGGAACACATGGCACCAGGATGCACTATGGGAATAAGGCAAGCTGGCAGAGGCAGTGTGATGCTTTGGGCAATGTTTTGCTGGGAAACCTTGGGTCCTGCCATCCATGTGCATGTTACTTTGACACGTACCACCTACCTAAGCATTGTTGCAGACCATGTACACCCTTTCATGGAAACGGTATTCCCTGGTGGCTGTGGCCTCTTTCAAAAGGATAATATGCCCTGCCACAAAGCAAAAATGGTTCAGGAATGGTTTGAGGAGCACAACGACGAGTATGAGGTGTTGACCTGGCCTCCACATTTCCCAGGTCTCAATTCAATCGAGCATCTGTGGGATCAGGCATAACATTATGACCTAATATTGTATTAGTCCCCCTTTTGCTGCCACTAGACTCCTGAAGGTGTACTAATAATATATATAATAATATATTAATATAATATTCCATACATTATCAGAGCTTGGCAGGAAGAATTGTTATATTTTAGACATTAGACAGATTAATTAATAGATTATAGCCTAATTCATGTTATTTTTAATTATCAATTAGGTAGGCTATATTAATCATACATAATAAATAATCCTGTTATATACAGTTTATGACATTTCAAAAATATTTAGATAAAAATGGGACAAATAATTACATAATAATTTAGTCATAATTTAAGTAAATTAAAAATTTAAATTCTTTAAATTTCAGAATTGTCAAAAAAGTGATTACTGGTTCAGAATGACTGCTTAAAGGGATAGTTTACCCAAAAAATAAAATTCTGTCATCATTTACTCAACCTCAAGTTGTTTCAAACCTGTTTAAATGTCTTTGTTATGTTGAACACATATGAAGATATTCTGAAGAATTTAGGAAACTGAGCAGTTCTAGGGCACCATTAATTTCCATAGTATTTTTTTTCCTACTATGGAAGTCAATGGTGCCCCAAAGCAGGCTGGTTACAAACTTTTTTCAAAATATATTGTTTTGTGTTCAGCAGAACAAAGAAACTCATACAGGTTTGGAACATCATGAGGGCAAGTAAATGATGACATGATTTGAGAATGATGACATGATGACATGAGAAATTTCATTTTTGGGTAAACTATCCCTTTAAGGTGCACCAAATAGGCTACTAAAGAGTTGTTTAGAAATAAATAAAATAATCAAATGTAAAATAATATAAAATGTGTTCTGTTGCAAGTTCACATACTTGGTCTCATGTTTTCTCATGGTTTATTGTTGAACTGTCAAGTTGTTATTTTTTTAAATAATCAGTTCCTGACTTATTCTTTATTTGTGTCTTTTAAGTCCTTGATGCAATTGTTTTTTTTTGTTGTTTTTTTTTGTCGTGAATGGGTGTCCCTTATTTTGCAACACTGAAGGTGGCAACCCTAGTTCTAGTGCACAGAGATCTGTAACGTCTGCCTGACGGCAAAAGTGCAAACAGGTTGTGCGACACATTGGGGACGCTCCCTTAGCGTAGCACGTCTTAAGTATGAATGAAACTAGACCAACCCTGATTGGTGCTACGTCATGACGTAGTATGTGACGGCATACCCGGAAGTATAAAAGGGGTTCCGGCAACAACAGAGTTAGCTTTCGCGATGAAGCAAGTCGCTCCCAGTTATGGAGAGGTGTGGCAAAGTGACGCAGTGTCTCGTTCCCTTCTCAGGGAACAAGGGTTACATACATAACCCGAGACGTTCCCTTTTGAGGGAACTCGCACTGTGTCTGTAAAGACACTTTGGGGAACGAAATACCCACTATGCCACACCGAGACGACCTGCCCCAGTGTGAAGCTGGAACCCAGGCACGCTTCAGACGAAAGCACCCTTGCGCCAGGCGTCGTAGGGAGGTGCAGACTGTAAAATCTAATAAAGGTGTGTGGGGTAGCCCAGTCGGCTGCTTCACAGACCTCCTGAAGGGGAACTCCCGAATAAAAGGCTCTAGAGGAAGCCATACCTCTAGTGGAATGCGCCCTCAAGGCCACAGGTGAAGGCAAACCGCGCACCTGATTGGCCAAGGCAATAGCCTGCACAATCCAGTTATTAACCGTTTGCTTAGAAGCTGGAAGCCCCTTCTTAGGGGACCCAAAACACACCAATAACTGATCTGACTTCCTCCACTGCGAAGACTTCTGAATATAAATTCTTAATGCTCTGACAGGGGAGTGCAGCCTTCCCTCTTCCGCCAACACATTAGGTGGAGGATGGAATGCCTGCAGGACCGTAGACCGTGCCACATTGGACGGCACTTTAGGCACATAGCCTGGTCTAGGACTCAAGATGGCTTTAACTCCCCCAGGGGCAAGTTGACGTTATAGCCAAGGCCTGGAAATCCCCAACCCTCTTAAGAGAGCTGATAGCCAGGAGAAAAGCCACCGTAAAAGACAGATTCTTATCCGTCGCCGACTCTAGCGGTTCGAAGGGGGCCAGGGATAACCCTTTTAGAACCACCGCCAGATCCCAGGTTGGAACTCTGACGCGAGCCGCAGGCCTCATCCTCCATGCACCACAGAGGAAATGTACGACCAGCTGGTGCCTCCCCAGAGGCCCATCATATACAGGAGCGTGGAAAGCCATAATGGCAGCCACGTACACCATAAGTGTGGACGGGGTAAGACCAGCAGAGAAGCGATCTTGGAGGAACTCCAGCACTGAAGCCAACGGGCAGTTAACTGGGTCCAACTCACGCTCTCTACACCAAGTGGAAAACACATTCCACTTTAAGCCGTACAGCTTCCTCATGGAAGGAGCTCTGGAACTGAGTATGGTCTTCACCACTCCAGCTGACAGGCCAGCCTCTAGGTACTGAGCCCCCTCAGGGGCCAGACCCACAGTTTCCACAACTCCGGCCGGGGGTGATATATTGTGCCCCCTGCCTGAGACAGCAGGTCCCTCCTCAGAGGGATCTGCCATGGAAGGCCTGCCAGCAGAGCCACGATGTCTGAGAACCATACCTGGGCCGGCCAATACGGAGCTACTAGAAGTAGACTGATTCCGTCTTGACGGACCCTCTCCAGGACTCCCGGGAGCAGAGCGATTGGGGGAAATGCATACAGGCATAGCCTCGGCCACGTCTGTACCATGGCATACAACCCCAATGGGGCTGGATGTGTGAGAGAAAACCACAGTGGACAGTGGGACGTCTCTCGAGACGCAAATAGATCCACTTCCACTGGGCCAAACCTCTTGCATATGGACTTCACCACCTCGGGTGAAGTCTCCATTCCCCGGGCCTCAACCCCTGTCTCAAATCAAATCAAAATCACCTTTATTTATATAGCGCTTTTTACAATGGCAATTGTTTCAAAGCAGCTTCACAGTGGTAACAGGAAAATAATGCAACGGAAATTGATTCGGCTGTACAGCCGCTCTGGAGAAAACGGTGATGTCATCCAGCTCATTTCAATTATCATATAGTGTCAATGTGGGCGGATCAGTAATATAGTTGAAATTTAGGTGTCCCCAACTGAGCAAGCCAAAAGCCAAAGGCGACGGTGGCAAGGAACCAAAACTCCTTCAGGGCCAGAATGGAGAAAAAAACCTTGGGAGAAACCAGGCTCAGTCAGGGTGCCAGTTCTCCTCTGGCCGACGAACAAATAGTGTATGATTATGATTCTGGCAACATTACAGGTCAGAAGTCATATTAGATAAATAGATATTCGTAGGATTATTCGAAAGATTGGAGTTGTCACACCGGGGACGGGTTTAATTAGGATGTCGTGTCGATGCAGCATTTACAGGGGGGAGTTTAATTGACACTATTGTCTCTACAGACACTTCAGGGATATGGTCATCATGTCCAGGCTAAGGTCCACCATCTGGTCTGGATACGGCCCGGATCCGGCCGACTGCAGTAAACCTCGGGATAAACAGAGAGACTAACATTAGCGTAGATGCCATTCTTCTTATGATGTAACGAGTACATCAGGTGTTATTGGAAGTGTTCCCGGTTCCGGCTGACCTAGTTAATGCAGCTTAAAACAATCATTTAACTGATTTATGTTTTATGTTTTATGTGTATGCCATAGTAAAGAGATGTGCTTTTAGTCTAGATTTAAACTGACAGAGTGTGTCTGCTTCCCAAACAATGCTAGGAAGACTGTTCCAGAGTTTAGGTGCTAAATAGGAAAAGGACCGACCGCCTGCAGTTGATTTTGATATTCTAAGTATTATCAACTGGCCAGAATTTTGAGACCGCAATAAACGTGATGGAGTATAGTGCGTTAAGAGCTCGCTCAAGTACTGGGGCGCTAAACCATTTAGTGCTTTGTAAGTAATAGCAAGATTTTAAAATGTATACGATGTTTAATAGGGAGCCAATGCAGTGTTGCCAGAACCGGGCTAATATGGTCATACTTCCTGGTTCTAGTAAGAACTCTAGCTGCTGCGTTTTGGACCAGCTGCAGTTTATTTATTAAGCGAGCAGGGCAACCACCCAGTAGAGCATTACAATAATCTAGCCTTGAGGTCATGAACGCATGAACTAACTGTTCAGCATTTTGCATTGAAAGCATGTGCCGTAATTTAGATATATTTTTAAGATGGTAGAATGCAGTTTTACAGATGCTAGAAACGTGGCTTTCAAATGAGAGATTGGTATCAAAGAGCACACCCAGGTTCTTAACTGACGACGAGGACTTGACAGAGCAGCCATCGAGTTTTAGACAGTATTCTAGGTTACTACTTGTGGAGTTTTTTTGTCCAATGATTACAAATTCATTTTTTTCTGAATTAAGTTGCAGGAAATTACTAGTCATTACAGAATTTCAATGGTATCAACATTTATTCCATGTAACAGTATTAGGTCTAACGTATGATTACACACGATGAGTGGGTCCTGGCACGTGTTGCCTTACTCCAATAGAGTTTAGAATGTCTCTAAATGCCAATCCCAATGCGTCTTTTTCATTGTCTACATGGATATTAAAATCACCAACAATTAGGACTTTATCTGCAGCCAGTACTAACTGATAGAAAAGTTTTCGGTACATATCCTAATGTCAAGGATGAATTAATGATATTAAGGAGAGGATCTATGACCTCTGGAAGCATCTCTTTTAGTAGTTTAGTCGGTAAGGGGTCGAGCATACATGTTGTTGATTTTGATGATTTAACGAGTTTAGCCAATTCTTCTTCTCCTATAGCAGTGAATGAATGTAATTTTTCCTCAGTGACACTACAATGCACTGTCTGATGTGATACTGTAGTAGACAGCTGCATGGTTATAATTTTTTTCCTAATATTATCAATCTTACAGGTAAAGAAGTTCATAAAGTCATTACTGCTGTGCTGTTTACAAACATCAGAAGGTGAAGCTTTATCTTTGGTTAATTTAGCCACTGTATCGAATAAATACCTAGGGTTGTGTTTGTTTTCTTCTAAGAGAGTCGAGAAATAAGCAGATCTAGCAGTTTTTAGGACCTTTCTGTATGCAATCATGCTCTCTTTCCACGAAATGCGAAAAACTTCTAGTTTTGTTTTCTTCCAGCTGCGCTCCATTTTTCTGGCTGCTGTTTTAAGGGCCCGGGTGTGCTCGTTGTACCACGGCGTTGGACTATTTTCTTTAATCTTCTTTAAGCGCCGGGGAGCAACTATGTCTAAAGTGATGGAAAAGAGAGAGTCAATAATTACTGTTGCAACATCGAGTTCCTCTAGGCTATCTGGGATGCTGAGGAGATGAAACTGATGAGGAAGATTATTTACAAAGCAATCTTTAGTCGCAGCAGTGATAGTCCTGCCATATTTAAAGCGAGGGGACGGCTTTGCAGCCTTTGCTAAATTAAGTGTACATGATACTAGGTAATGATCTGAGATGTCATCGCTCTGCTGCAGAATTTCAATGGTATCAACATTTATTCCATGTGACAGTATTAGGTCTAACGTATGATTACGGCGATGAGTGGGTCCTGACACGTGTTGCCTTACTCCAATAGAGTTTAGAATGTCTCTAAATGCCAATCCCAGTGCGTCTTTTTCATTGTCTACATGGATATTAAAATCACCAACAATTAGGACTTTATCTGCAGCCAGTACTAACTCTGATAGAAAATCAGCAAATTCTCTGGTAAGGTCTGTATGGTGCCCTGGTGGCCTGTATACAGTAGCCAGCACAAATGTCAAACGGGATTTATCGATTTCACTACATAACGTTACATAAAGCACCAAAACTTCAAAGGAATTATATTTGAAACTAGACTTGTGAGTAATACCGAAGATATTATTATAAATTACAGCAACACCTCCCCCTTTACCTTTCAGACGCGGCTCGTGTTTATAACAATAATCTTGGGGGGTGGACTCATTTAAAGTAATGTAATCGTCAGGTTTTAGCCAGGTTTCTGTCAAACACAGCACATCTAGGTTATGATCTGTAATCATATCATTAACAATAAGAGTTTTTGAGGAAAGGGATCGAATATTCAGCAACCCGAGCTTTATCATTTGATCATCTGTATTATATCTGTTGTTTATTTGTTGGACATCAATTACATTTTTACCGTTGAATGGTTTTGATGGTTTTTTGTATTTACTAATTCGTGGAACAGACACAGTCTCTATGTGATAATATCTAGGTGAAAGAGTCTCTATGTGCTGGGATTTATCTGACTTCTGTGACGTGAGACAGCTAGCAGGCGGTCGGGTAAGCCAGTCCGTCTGCTTCCTGACCTGGGCCCCAGTTAGTCAAGGTTTAGCTCTAAGACTATGTGCCAAATTACTAGAGAGAAGAGCGGCACCATCCCAGGATGGATGAATACCATCTTTTTTCAACAGGTCAGGTCTGCCCCAAAAGCTTTTCCAATTGTCTATGAACCCTATGTTATTTTGCGGACACCACCTAGACAACCAGCCATTGAGTGATGATAGTCTGCTAAGTATCTCATCACTCCTTTTAACGACAAGAACGTCTGCTCCCTGAATCTGGTCCCCGGGGACATACATCACTCTGAGAGACGACAGTTTCCCCTGGGACCACAGAAGGATCTGATGCACCAATCTGCATAGAGGGCATGATCTCAGACCCCCTGATGATTCAGATAGGCAACTACCGGCGTATTGTCTGAACGTATCAAAATGTGTAGCCCTTGATGTCTGGGAGGAAGCTCCTCAGAGCCCTGAACACAGCCAGCATCTCCAGGCAATTTATATGCCATGAATGATGATGGTCCTGCCACAGACCCCTGGCAAAGCGGCCGTCCATGGCCGCGCCCCAGCCAGTGAGGGAGTTGTCTGTCGAAACGTTTTTCTGGCGACATGACGCACCTAACACTGGGCCTTGGGAGAGAAGGTTTCTTCCATATGGACAGGGAATGAAGGCATCTGCATGTAACCCTGATCATACAGAACGGATTTCCTCTCGGGGAAAACCTCTTGGCTTTCAGCCACCACTGTAGGGGTCTCATGTGCAGCAGGCTCACGTTGGATGTAGCTGCCATGAGCCCCAGCAGTCTTTGAAACTCATTTACAGTGATGTTGCGACCTGGCACCTGGAGACCATCGCCCGTATGGACACGATACGTGCAGGAGACATTTGTGCCCGCATTGTAGTCGAGTCCCATACCAGTCCCAGGGACGTGGTTCTCTGGGAAGGCGTCAACATGCTCTTTTTTGTGTTGAGTCTCAACCCCAAGCTCTGAATGTGGCCAAGAACGACACCTCGATACCAAACCGCCACTTCTTGTGACTGGGCCAATATGAGCAGTGTCTTAGATCTAAAATTGGACGCAACCCCCCATCCTTCTTGGGAACTATGAAGTACCGGCTGTAGAACCCGGACTCCCTGTCTGGCAGAGGAACACATTCTATGGCCTCCTTTACCAACAGGGAGTGAACTTCCTGTTCCATTACCCGAGCCTGCTCTGGGACCACTGCAGTCCAGACCACCCTGTTGAACTTCGGGGGATGGAAACCGAACTGCAGTCTGTACCCTTTCTCTACAGTACGCAGGACACATAGAGATATATTTGACAGACATTGCCATGCCTGGAAAAAAAAAAAAAAATCTACTAAGGGAAACCTCTCGAGACTGGCCTCGGACTGGTGATTGATTAAAATACCACCGTGGAATTGTCCGTCCTTACCAGAATGTGTCTCCCTGATAGTCCCTGCTTGAAATGTCTCAGGGTGAAGAAGATTGATATGAAAAGTCCTTAACTGTGGGTCCCAACTGCCCCATATACCTCGGTGCTGCCAAAGTCCTCCCCACCCACTGAGGGAGGCCATCCGTGGTTACCACCTCCCTGCGTGCTGGAGGAGGCCCAATCGGCACTCCCCTTTGAAGAAATTTGTTCCTTTTCCAAAGTCTCAGAGAGGCAGTACAACTGGTCGTGACCCGAACCAGCGTGTGTCGATTGTGAACTTGTGACAAACGTTTGGCTATTAGCCAGCGTTGGAATGGATGAAGATGCAACAGGCCTAGCTAAATGACTGATGACAGAGCTGTGAGAAGGCCTGCCAGTCTTAGGAAGCTGATAAAAGGCAGCTTGCAATGGACCTGGAACTTTGCTGAGGTTGTCTGCGACACCTGCTTTCTGCCTTCCGTGAGGGTAGCTCTCATTGCCCTGGAATCCAATTGCATGCCCAGAAAGCACACTGACTAACTTGGCAACTTTTCTGAAAATTCACCCTCAGACCCAAGGTAGTGTCAACTGCTTACTGAGGTGATCTGGCGCTAAACAGCTAATCAGCATGCCCTCTCATTGAAGTGGTCCAAGTGCCACCTGAATGACGTGTGTGAAGACCCGGGGAGAAAGAGAGAGGCCGAATGGAAGAACTCTGAACTGATATGTCCTGCCCTTAAGAAACCTTCTGTGGTGCGTGGTTATGGGAACGTGAAAATACGCGTCCTTCAGGTCCACCAAAGTAAACCACATTTCGGGTTCGATTGTATGACGGACATCTACAATCTGTAACATGCGGAAAGGAAGACACTTGAGACTCTTGTTTAAGCATCTGAGGTCCAGGATAGGCCTGAAGCTCCCATCTTTCTTCCAGGCGAGAAAATATTTTGAAATGAAATCCCCCTGGGATGGATGTGGGGGTCTACTAATTCTATTGCACCCTTGTCCAACAAGTTTTGGATCTCCGTTGAAAGAGCCATGACCTGATAAGGATCCCAGACCACCGTTGGATGAATCTGGGTGCTCACTGGGGGTCTGTGACAGAACTGAAGACAATATCACTTCTCGAGTGTGTCGAGAAGCCACTTGTTGTTTGTAAAGCCTCGCCAATGATGTAATTGGGTTTAAAACAGTCCCGTCACAGACCCTGAATCCCCTAGTGGCGACGGGGGGCATTTCCATTATCTTTTTCCATTATCTCACTATCACCTGTGAGTAGACGTAGGGCGAGTTGGTGGCCTGAACAGAGAATGGGGTACTTCCCTTCTTGATGACAAACCAGGCGTATAATCCTGTTGCGGCGGCCTGTCTACGCTGCTGCGGAATGGAATGACGAGCAGACACCCGTTACAGGGTTATTCTCATTGTGCCCAATATGCTGGGATTGGGATTCCACCGCCCGTGCCCTGCGCGCAAGAGCCTCCTGAGCAGCTGGGCCGAAGACCTGACCAGCAGGTACTAGAGGTAATTGATGAAGGTTGTTGCGACATACCTCTGGAAGCTCGGACTGAGCTAGGCACACTTGCCGTCTAGTCTGCGTAACAATCCCAAGAGCCTTTCCACTGGAGAAGTGAAACTCCGATGCAGTATTATCTGGTGCTGCTGTAGACATGGTCAAGTGAAGTGTCAGCAGAAGATGAATCATTAAATTCCCTACACGAGTCAATCCAGACACGGTGTTATATACACAAACCAATAAATCATCAGTACACCTGCATTCCGGGTTTGGGCAGCGTAATTGCTGCTTAAGGGCCTCATCTGGAGATACCACGAAGTAAGAAATACATGGCTCTACAGGAGGCATGGTACCGAGCCCCTTCTCTTGGGCTTCAGCAATTGCTGCTAAAGTGCATGCTACCCGATCCGGTCTGGAAGAAGGGGCAGAATAAAATGCTAAGAAAACAACCTCAGTAAATTCAGGACCTCAAGGTATCAAGAAATCCTTATCAAGAGGTTTAAAGGCCCCAGCGCCGGAGAAGGTAGGTCCAAATTCAATTTAGCAAGGGCCATCTTGATTGTGTCTTGCAATGAAAATGCCACTGAAGAACCAGCACCTTGAAGGCTTGAACCCTCATCACTATGAGAGTGTTGAGACTGAGCATGCACAGCAGATGTCTCCTCCAAGGGTGTATAACAGTCCTGTTCATCAGCGACTAATGAATCTGAGGCTGCTAGAGACAATGTTTCCAGTTCCCCCTAGAACATTTAGCTGCTGGTTCGAACCTGGACATCAAGGGGTTAGGCACAGATGTCCTCACTTCCTCACTTGTGCTCTGAGTAGCAGAAGGAAAAAACTTAGCCAACAAAGCCTGAACGCTTTGCACAGCATTAGATAGCTCAGCCACCTGATAGGATAGTGTTGCATCCATGGTCTGCTTCTTCCTAGGAGGCTCTTCAGTTTTGCTCGCTGAGCGCTTGCTACCAGCCTGGACTTTCGTGTTGACTGGCGCCAAAAAATCTGACTTCAGGTTCAAATTGTGCCAAAAATTGTTGCCTAACCTCGACAGGCATCAAATTACATTCTGGACAAGGGTAAATTAAAGCCTTCCTGAGATTTCCGATGCCTAGACAGGCAGGACATTGAACATGGGCATCCATAAGGTCCATAGGACCTAAACATGTGAAACATGAGGCAGCCATAATGCCTATACCTTTAAGAAAAACAACACTTAATAGCAGTGATAAATGTAGCACTCCAATAATAAGCATGTTAAGTGGCTGTCACAGTAACAGCACACAATAACTAACACCCTGATTTACCAGTACGTGCAACTGCAACACAAACTGAGGGTCCCACCAGGTCCCACTACTATCAAAGAAATACAGACGGTTCATTAGAAACTACAGCATCATGGCAGCCGTTGACTTATCTCCCAATGGACAGATTCGGCACAAACAGCATTTGAAACGCTTAAGGCCAAGTTCACCAAGTGTATTCTGAAACACACTGACCCTAATCTTCTATTCATTACTGAAGTAGATGCTTCTGACTGTGGAATAGAATCTGTTCTCTCACAGAGGTATTGCACACCGGCCAGACTGTACCCATGTGCTTTCTTTTCCAGGAAACTAATCACTGCAGAGCGGAATTATGATGTGGGCATCAGGGAACTTCTCTCCATCAAAGCGGTATTAGAGGAGTGGAGACACTGACTGGAGAGGGCAGCTCACCCATTTCAATTTATAACGGATCACAAGAATTTGAAGTATATGAAGAGTGCCAAATGTCTGAACCCTAGATAAGCATGATGGCAATTAGTATTGACCTGACAGTAAGTAACAGTAAAGCAGTAGCCTTATCCAGGAGGTACAACCCTTCCCACGCTCTTACCCACTAAGACTAAATTCTGTCAGGGTTGGGGTGAGGGGATGAGGCGAGGACTCGATGCAGATAGACAGGCTTTTATTATAATAAAAATAAACAAAAACAAAAAACTACCCCAAGGGGGAAAACAAGACAGACTTGACCTTGACCTTGACTTGACTTCAGGAACAACACGACAGGAAACATTAAGCAACAATCTGGCACAGGACTGCAAATACAAGGAGAAATAAATAGGGAACAAACAAGGCAGGTAACGAAGGAGGACAGGTGGGGAAAATAAACCAATAATCAGGTAACAAGAGGGGCAGGGTCAAGACAATAGACATGAGAGCACATGGCACAAGGAAACACACGACAAGCCATATGCTCACGGCAGACATGACAAAAACACGAGCACATGGCTAGTGGAAACAAATCACAAGCCAGAAAGAAAACTATTTGTAAAACTGATTTTCTGAAAACATCTTGTTCCCTTTCAAGGGATCTCACGCTGCGTCATCGCTGTGAGAACGCCTCTGCGTGATTGTGTCGTGAAGCACATATGGAATCCCTCAAATAGAGTGACGGAACGTCATAGGCGGGTGACGTCATCGACAAGGAAACTATAAAGCACACCTGCACCAAACAATGTTAGCTTCTGTGTCTTCAGCAAGCGCTCTGTGTGAATCATTGTCTGTCAAAACTTGGCAGGAATTTTCACCACACACAAAAAAAAGACAGAGTGACACTCTGGCGAGCGAACAGCATTTCAGAAAGTGTGTTCATCCCTGCCTTCATTTCATCACAGGTGGGGATACACACTTGATGTGTGTTGTTTGTATGGAAGTGCAGCATGCTCAGGCAGCTCTCGAGCTCTCTGGAGCATTGTGAACCATGAGAACGCTGCGCTCTCACAGAGCGCTCTTCGAGGAGAGCGCTTCGGCTCGCGTTCCCTGCTGCTCGGGTCCCGCTTCTGCCGAGGCAGAGCGGCGGCTTCAGTCGTGGGGATCGCAAATGGATCTGACAGTGGGATTAGAGACGGGCGCTGCCTTATCTCTGCCATCACCTGTCAGATCCAGTGCCTCTATCCAGGGTTCAGAAGCCCGCGCTGCAGTTTCTTCTGCCCCAGTTGAGGCACCGGTACTGCAATTATCCAGTTCCGAGGAATTGGATGTTGTTAGTATCGTGGCAGGAGAAATGGAAGATTCGCCACTTCATTCTCAACTGTTAGTGTGTTTCGGGTCACCTAGAAAGGGGTGCCTGGCATCTAAGCAGAGAATGAGCAAGTGGGTGGTCGAGGCCATTTCACTTGCTTATGAGGCGGCCGGTCAGCCTTCACCTTTGGCTGTTCGGGCCCCCTCTACTAGGAGTATGGCTGCTTCTAAAGCTTTATTGTCAGGGGTTTCCCTGCAAGTGGTGTGTGATGCGGCAGGCTGGTCCTCGCCACATGCTTTTGTGAGGTTCTACGAACTTGACCTCAGCTCTACACTGGGGGCACAGGTGTGCTTTATAGTTTCCTGGTCGTTGACGTCACCCGCCTATGACGTTCCGTCACTCCATTGGACTGATTTCATACGTGCTTCACGATGCAATCATGCAGAGGCGTTCCCACAGCAATGACGCAGTGCAAGTTCCCTCTTCAGGGAACTAAGGTTACATACTTAACCGAGACGTTTCTATAGTGCTATGAAAATTCTTAAAACAAACCAATGAAGTGACTTAAGGACAGGACTGGCTATTAGTTTCATCAATGCAAAACGGGTGGATTCTGAAAGTTGTATACTTTAGTTTAATGTGAATAAGACATTTTATTTGCTATTGTAACTCCTAAAAATTATGTTAGTAGTTACTATGTTTAGAAATTGTAAGTCTTCGTTTAGCATTCAGTCAGGTAAAGACAACTTTGCATAAAATAAAGCCATGTCATTGACATTTCATAGTCTAGTATATGAGCTGAATATTTAAAATCAAATCAAAAGGAACAAAAAAAAAATGAATATACCAGTTGCATTACATTAGGGGCATTACATTTCAATACATTACATGTGAGGCTCTTTGCTGCAGCAAGTACTGTTGTTGTTGTTTTTTTCTTTGTTAATAAGTTATTTCAAGCATGTTCATCTTATATATAAGCAATATAAATACTAATACATTTGATATACATAAAGAATTGAGCTTACCAGATAGTTTATCTGCCATTTTCAGTCTGTCCTTATTTTCAGTCTCCACCTGCAGAATACCTGAATGAAATGAGAAGAATTGTTCCTGAATGCTCTGCTGTCATTTCAGTTCTGATGTAATGCCAAATGTTTGACAGATTTCTTGTGGAAGTATAAACATTTACACATTCAATATAAAAACTATTTTCAATCACATATTCAGTATATTACAGGTGTAGACCTATGTTATATTAGTCACACAGAATGAAGGGAAATTGAACTATTTACATGTTTACCTAACTGCATTAGGTTAATATGCAGTTACATATCAGACTATAGGCACAATTCAATTAATTCACTTGAATTGTATTGAGCTACAGAGCTGAGGTACTTTGCTAAAATTATTCATGTTGAAAAGAAGAGATATTTTGGATGGCCTGAAGGGGAGTAAATTGTCAGGAAATTGTAATTTTTGAGTGAGCTAATCCTTTAAATAGCATGTGACCAGCACTCAAATCCATCTTTGCTTGTA
Organism: Coreius guichenoti; assembly: GCA_039654105.1. NCBI lineage: Eukaryota > Metazoa > Chordata > Actinopteri > Cypriniformes > Gobionidae > Coreius > Coreius guichenoti. The sequence goes on from CM077178.1 coordinate 40,215,320, forward strand.
AAGTCTTTAATGGATGCTCCTTTTGTCTTTTGTGTTTTTGAGTGCATTGCCGACATCAAATTTAAAAATTTTCATATTTACAAAATCAGTAAAATAAAATAAAAAATGAAACATATTATTTGTATTTTGGGCAATTAAAAGTTTAAGAGAATTAACAAATGACTATTTTTTTTTTTTTTTTATAATTGCATTTTACAAAATATCCAAACTTGTCTGGAAATGGGCTTTGTAGTTATAAAAACATATCTTAAGTGTTATGAGCTTCTAAAATCTTCAGCTGTAAATCTAGTGACCAGTACACCTGTCATTCACAGCAACGCAAAATAATCAATCTTCTGGATGCTTCAACAATGGGAAAGATATTGTCGTAAATAAGTACATCAGTACTAATCTCTCCCATTTTTACAACATAGTGTCTGAAACTAAAATATGAAGTTTTCCAGTTAAACTGGTTTGAAAAAACAAAAAAACAAACAAAGGAATTTCATTTCCCACCCGAACAGTTAATGACAACATGCCTTTGAAAATACTTTCAGTTCAGAGAACAATAAATGAATCTCAGTCATGTTAATACTCCACCCTCTACACACCCTAAAGCTTTTACAGTAACAGTGAGTGTTAAGAAATGTGCAAAAAACAAATCATTCCTTCAGATCATTCTTTCAGTGAGACTCTTTGTTCCACTAACAACTGAGAGCTAAGGGTGCTTTCACACTGGCAGTTTAGTTCAAAACGGGGCACGGTTTGCATGAAAAATTGGTAATGCGAAAGCTGTCATGCGGACCTCGGTGCGCACCGGGGTACCAAACGCGAGACTACCTGGAGGAGGTGGTCTGAGTTCGGTTGCACTCGAACTGTGCCACATTTCGCGTAAATGTGAAAGCAACAAGGACTCGGGTGCGAACTTGTTCAGGAAGAAAAGTAACCTGCGCATGCGTTTTAGCCTATAACGATGTCTAAATGTGGTCAGGAGTCATATCAGACTATAACAACAATTAGAACTGCTTCTGTAAAGAAAGAACACTGAATAAGAATCACCAACATTAGAAAAGATGACAGAAAGAACTGAAAAGTCAGCTTCTTAAAACTTACTGCAAAAGGACATCAATGAATATTGTGCATGGAAATATGAAAATATGACAGACTTGTGTGTTCACATATGGATTTTTAGCTTGTTTCCTCATCTTTCCTCATCTACAAAACATCTATAATCAACTCTCCCTTTTTACAGAAACTATAATCAAGCTCACAGCAGCTTAGTCTAAAATAAATACAATCTGCATACAATAGTGCTAGGACCGTTGCTTTTCACCCTGTACATGCTACCACTGGGAGATATTATTAGGAAGCATGGCGTTAATTTTCATTGTTATGCTGACGATACTCAGCTCTATATTTCTTCACGCCCTGACGAAACTTACCAATTCACAAGATTAACAGAATGCATAGCTGATATAAAAAATTGGATGACTAGTAATTTCCTGCAACTTAATTCAGAAAAAACTGAATTTTTAATCATTGGACAAAAAAACTCCACAAGTAGTAACCTAGAATACTGTCTAACACTCGATGGCTGCTCTGTCAAGTCCTCGTCATCAGTTAGGAACCTGGGTGTGCTCTTTGATACCAATCTCTCATTTGAAAGCCACGTTTCTAGCATCTGTAAAACTGCATTCTACCATCTTAAAAATATATCTAAATTACGGCACATGCTTTCAATGCAAAATGCTGAACAGTTAGTTCATGCGTTCATGACTATTGTATTGTAGATTATTGTAATGCTCTACTGGGTGGTTGCCCTGCTCGCTTAATAAATAAACTGCAGCTGGTCCAAAACGCAGCAGCTCGAGTTCTTACTAGAACCAGGAAGTATGACCATATTAGCCCGGTTCTGGCAACACTGCATTGGCTCCCTATTAAACATCGTATACATTTTAAAATCTTGCTGATTACTTACAAAGCACTAAATGGTTTAGCGCCCCAGTACTTGAGCGAGCTCTTAACGCATTATACTCCATCACGTTTATTGCGGTCTCAAAATTCTGGCCAGTTGATAATACCTAGAATATCAAAATCAACTGCAGGCGGTCGATCCTTTTCCTACTTAGCACCTAAACTCTGGAACAGTCTTCCTAGCATTGTTCGGGAAGCAGACACACTCTGTCAGTTTAAATCTAGACTAAAAACACATCTCTTTACTATGGCATACACATAAAACATTTTTAATTTCTATTATTCAAATCAGTTAAATGATTGTTTTAGGCTGCATTAACTAGGTCAGCCGGAACCGGGAACACTTCCCATAACACCTGATGTACTCGTTACATCATAAGAAGAATGGCATCTACGCTAATGTTAGTCTCTCTGTTTATCCCGAGGTTTACTGCAGTCGGCCGGATCCGGGCCGTATCCAGACCAGATGGTGGACCTTAGCCTGGACATGACGACCATATCCCTGAAGTGTCTGTAGAGACAATAGTGTCAATTAAACTCCCCCCTGTAAATGCTGCATCGACACAACATCCTCATTAAACCCGTCCCCGGCGTGACAACTCCAATCTTTCGAATAATCCTACGAATATCTATTTATCTAATATGACTTCTGACCTGTAATGTTGCCAGAATCATAATCATACACTATTTGTTCGTCGGCCAGAGGGGAACTGGCACCCCGACTGAGCCTGGTTTCTCCCAAGGTTTTTTTCTCCATTCTGGCCCTGAAGGAGTTTTGGTTCCTTGCCACCATCGCCTTTGGCTTTTGGCTTGCTCAGTTGGGGACACCTAAATTTCAATTATATTACTGATCCGCCCGCATTGACACTATATGATAATTGAAATGAGCTGGATGACATCACCGTTTTCTCCAGAGCGGCTGTACAGCCGAATCAAATTCTGTTGCATCATTTTCCTGTTACCACTGTGAAGCTGCTTTGAAACAATTGCCATTGTGAAAAGCGCTATATAAATAAAGGTGATTTGATTTGATTTGATACAATAACGTCTCAGGTTATGTATGTAACTAATGCTAGGTTTACACTGTCAGTCCAAATCCGATTATTTGTGTATATGATTGGAATCTGATCTAAAATGATTGACTGTCCACATTGTGTATTGCAACTGTTCAGATCCGATTTGTGTGTTCATGCCTATGAAGGTAAAATGATGCCTAAAAGATTTTCATGCGCAGGATAAGATTTGTGAAAGTGTACATAAGATTGTGCATGCGCAAGAGAAGCTTTGTAAAGGTGTAAATCGTCTTTCAAGTATAAGAAAAAAATTAAGTGTAATTCATGTATTGTAAAACTGCAGCTTCATGCTAATGCAAAATAAGTATGATCTGTATTCTTCTGACTTCCATTTTTCACCGAAATACGACCAAAAACATTGCAAGCCCGTAAACAGCGATTTGCAAGCAAGTCAGGAACTGCAAAACAGATTGACCGTGTAAAACCAACATTTGTGTAAAAAAATAAACTGTTGCAAATGTCTAAATGACTTGTGTACCATGATTCTCTCACTCACTGTATCTCATTCACTAATAATTGCGTGGATTCTTTCGTATTTGTACGCACAGGAGAACTTCTCACAAAAAATCTCTGCCTGATTCACAACACGTCCGTACGCACGAATTTGTTCTTAATCTCGTTCTGATGTCAGTGAATGTGGAGTATTCTAAATGAGCAGCCGCGTGCACAAGGTTAGTCATTTGCACAATCAAAACACACCCAACCCATCTCCATATAAAGGGCTTTCCGCACTCGCTTTCCTTACAGCCTTTCGTCACTCTCGTCAAACTTGCTGCTGTTCACAGACACGCCCTTGCTCAAATCCTCAAGCAATGCCAAGTGCGCCATTCTCACCAGTGCTCACAATAATAAACACCTGCCCAGATTACAGACCTCGCATTAGCCAGCTGTAGGCCTACATGCGCGTATATCTGCATTATTCCGAAAAACCTCGTAGCTGAAGCTATAACGCACCTTTTCTTGTATATGATCGAATGTATTTAAGATGAAATTAAATTTTATTATTTAATAATTTTATATATGCATTATATAATATAATTAATACAATATACTTCAATGTAATTATAGTCATGTTAGGATGAAATTTAACTTCTTAACACGATTATAAAGCCATACAGAGTAAGTTATTTTTTGCATAAGTGTGGTTTCAGTTATTTCTATTTTTTAGGATAAGAAATCATTGGTCAATTGTAATTTGTTCACGCATGCTTAGTGAATGAGACCTACTGAGTTTTGCAAGTGCTCATGTAGCCAATCAAATGAGCTTCTCGCTGACTCTCGATTTATTCTTATCTGATTGGTTCAGTAAACATGCCAGATGCCAAGACATAATCTTCATTTAGTTCAGCATCTTTCTCGCTGCTGGAATGGTACTTTTAATGCACACATAGGCCACATGGTAAAATAAATACATAAATAAATAAGTAAATAAATAAATGAATAAAGCATGATTGCTTAATAAGCTGTGTACCATTAGGCCGACTATATGTGTTCATACTGAATTTCGAGTTGGTGTTAACGTTATTGGATTTGTTTGGCATTGCATTGAATGGTGCACAGCTTATTAAGCAAACATGCTTTATTTATTTATTTATTTATTTTAACATGTATGTGTGCATTAAAAGTACCATTCCGGGAGCGAGAACGATGCTGAACCAATCAGATAAGAGTAAATCACAGCGAGAAGCTCTTTGATTGTCTACATGAAGATCAAGTCACCTTCATTTATATAATTTGCCATAGTAAAAAGATGTGTTTTTAGTCTAGATTTAAACTGACAGAGTGTGTCTGCTTCCCGAACAATGCTAGGAAGACTGTTCCAGAGTTTAGGTGCTAAATAGGAAAAGGATCGATTATCAGCTGGGCAGAATTTTGAGACCGCAATAGACGTGATGGAGTATAATGCGTTAAGAGCTCGCTCAAGTACTGGGGAGCTAAACCATTTAGTGCTTTGTAAGTAATCAGCAAGATTTTAAAATGTATACGATGTTTAATAGGGAGCCAATGCAGTGTTGCCAGAACCGGGCTAATATGGTCATACTTCCTGGTTCTAGTAAGAACTCTAGCTGCTGCGTTTTGGACCAGCTGCAGTTTATTTATTAAGTGAGCAGGGCAACCACCCAGTAGAGCATTACAATAATCTAGCCTTGAGGTCATGAACGCATGAACTAACTGTTCAGCATTTTGCATTGAAAGCATACGCCGTAATTTAGATATATTTTTAAGATGGAAGAATGCGTTTTTTTCAGATGCTAGAAACGTGGCTTTCAAATGAGAGATTGGTATCAAAGAGCACACCCAGGTTCCTAACTGACGACGAGGACTTGACAGAGCAGCCATCGAGTGTTAGACAGTATTCTAGGTTACTACTTGTGGAGTTTTTTTTGTCCAATAATTAAAAATTCAGTTTTTTCACAATTAAGTTGCAGGAAATTACTAGTCATCCAATTTTTTATATCAGCTATGCATTCCGTCAGTCTTGTGAATTGGTAAGTTTCGCCAGGGCGCGAAGAAATATAATGCTGAGTATCGTCAGCATAACAATGAAAACTAATGCCATGCTTCCTAATGATATCTCCCAGTGGTAGCATGTACAGGGTGAAAAGCAACGGTCCTAGCACTGAGCCCTGCGGTACTCCATACTGAACTTGTGATCGGTGTGACATCTCTTCATTTACTGCTACAAACTGATAGCGATATGCCAACATAATTTAAGAGTCTATTCAAAAGAATGTTGTGGTCAATAGTATCGAATGCAGCGCTAAGATCGAGTTACACTAATAGCGAGATACAACCACGATCGGATGATAAGAGTAAATCATTTGTAACTCTAATGAGAGCAGTCTCAGTACTATGATACGGTCTAAATCCTGACGGGAAATCCTCACAGATATAATTTCTTTCTAAAAAGGAGCATAATTGTGAAGACACTGCCTTTTCTAGTATTTTTGACAGAAAGGGTAGATTTGAGATTGGCCTGTAATTGACTAATTCTGTAGGATCAAGTTGCGTTTTTTTAAAAAGTGGTTTAATAATAGCCAACTTAAAAGTTTTCGGTACATATCCTAATGACAAGGATGAATTAATGATATTAAGAAGAGGATCTATGACCTCTGGAAGCATCTCTTTTAGTAGCTTAGTCGGTATGGGGTCGAGCATACATGTTGTTGATTTTGATGATTTAACGAGTTTAGCCAATTCTTCTTCTCCTATAGCAGTGAATGAATGTAATTTTTCCTCAGTGACACTACAATGCACTGTCTGATGTGATACTGTAGTAGACGGCTGCATGGTTATAATTTTTTTTCTAATATTATCAATCTTACAAGTAAAGAAGTTCATAAAATCATTACTGCTGTGCTGTTTACAAACATCAGAAGGTGAAGCTTTATCTTTGGTTAATTTAGCCACTGTATCGAATAAATACCTAGGGTTGTGTTTGTTTTCTTCTAAGAGAGTCGAGAAATAAGCAGATCTAGCAGTTTTTATGGCCTTTCTGTATGCAATCATGCTCTCTTTCCACGAGATGCGAAAAACCTCCAGTTTTGTTTTCTTCCAGCTGTGCTCCATTTTTCTGGCTGCTGTTTTAAGGGCCCGGGTGTGCTCGTTGTACCACGCCGTTGGACTATTTTCTTTAATCTTCTTTAAGCGCAGAGGAGCAACTGTGTCTAAAGTGCTGGAAAGGAGAGAGTCAATAGTTTCTGTTGCAACATTGAGTTCCTCAAGGCTATCTGGGATGCTGAGGAGATGGAACGGATGAGGAAGATTATTTACAAAGCAATCTTTAGTGGTAGTGGTGATAATACCATATTTGTAACAAGGGGACCGCTTTGCAGCCTTGGCTAAATTAAGTATACACGATATTAGAAAATGATCTGAGATGTCATCGCTCTGCTGCAGAATTTCAACGGCATCAACATTTATTCCATGTGACAATATTAGGTCTAAAGTATGATTACAACAATGAGTGGGTCCTGACATGTGTTGCCTAACTCCAATAGAGTTTAGAATGTCTCTAAATGCCAATCCCAATGCATCTTTTTCATTATCTACATGGATATCAAAATCACCAACAATTAGGACTTTATCCGCGGCCAGTACTTACTCTGATAGAAAATCAGCAAATTCTCTGGTAAAGTCTGTATGGTGCCCTGGTGGCCTGTATACAGTAGCCAGCACAAATGTCAAACGGGATTTATCATTTACAATACATAACGTTACGTAAAGCACCAAAACTTCAAAAGTATAATATTTGACACTAGACTTCTGAGTAATACTGAAGATATTACTATAAATTACAGCAACACCTCCCGCTTTTACTTTCAGGCGCGGCTCGTGTTTATAACAATAATCTTGGGGGGTGGACTCATTTAAAGTAATGTAATCGTCAGGTTTAAGCCAGGTTTCTGTCAAACACAGCACATCTAGGTTATGATCTGTAATCATATCATTAAAAATAAGTGCTTTTGAGGGAAGGGATCGAATATTCAGCAACCCGAGCTTTACCATTTGTTCATCTGTATTATATCTGTTTTTTATTTGTTGAACATCAATTAAATTTTTACCCTCGAGAGTTTTTTGTATTTACTAATTCGGGGAACAGACACAGTCTCTATGCGATAATATCTAGGTGCGAGAGTCTCTATGTGTTGGGATTTATTTGACTTTGATGTGAGACAGCTAGCAGATGGTCAGGATTCTCAGTGGGTGCATCACTGAGTGGGGAGAACCTGTTTGATGTTCTAATTGGAACGGAAGAGTGGTTTTTTGATCCACGACTATGCCGTCTCACCGTCACCCAGTTGCCCGGCTGCTCGAGCTCTGCTGCCGGAACCGAACAATGTACAGAGTTCACTAAGCTAGTCACATCTAAAGCAGTGTCTAAAGCCATTGCATTCTTACTATTCTGAATTAAAGTTTGGATGCGTGTCTCTAATTCTGAAATCTTCTCTGTCAGCCTGACTATCTCCCTGCATTTATCACATGTGTAAACCTCCCCGCTGACAGAGAAAGCTATTCTTAGCATGTGACAGGCAGTGCAAGTGACAATAACAGGAGAAGATTAATACTCCACCCTCTACACACCAGCTTTTACAGTAACAGGGAGTGTTAGGGAATGTGTGTAATGAGAGTAATAATTTGACGTTGACACTATTGTTGAAAAATAAATAAACGAAAAATAAAATAAACAAATCCCTCCCAAAACATTATTTCAATAAGACTCTTTGTTCCACTAACAAATGGGAGCTCAATTTGGTCAGGGGTCATATTAGACTATAACAATTAGAGCCGATTTTAGAACATAGCATAATTCCCTCAGGGCTTCTGTTATTTCTTGTTTAATTTGGGGCACTGTAAATATTTGAAACATTCATCTCCAATATTTGCCTATCTCACCTCAAATTAATCTTCATAATGACTGGGTTATGTACATGTCACCAAACATCCACTAAACCCAACTCCTTCATTATACGTGATTGTTCCAACCACCATAATGTATAAACTGTTTTTTTTTAAAGTTTTTTTTGTTTTCTCATTATTGTAACATACTTCTTTACTAAATAAGATAGCGTCTTTTTTTTTTTCTCAAATGATGCACTGTACACTAGATCTACTCACTTTTCTTTTAGCTTTAAATAGTCTATCTCAGATAAGGATGTCTCCTGGAGTAGAATTACTGAGCCTTGCAATTCTTTTAATTGCTATGTTTTTTTTTTTTTTCTTCTTTTGATTGAGCTATTAATTCCATTTATTTTGTAACAAATAAAGTTTAAGGATGCTATACTATCTGTATAATAGCATGCATTCCTCCTTGTTTGAATAGGTACTGTTGTGGAAAAATTAAACTTTAATAATTGTCATTGTGAGGCTGGAATTGAAAAACACAAGCAAAGTGTCTGTAAGCTTTTATTCTTGCAAAGAAGGTCAATTAGGACATGCAGGTTGTGCAGTCAGAAAAGACAAAAAACATAGCCCTTCACTCGTTCTTTTATACTCTCATTTCAGTGGGTGAGGGCTTCTTAGTCAATAACACAAAAACACAATAACAAACGCCTTAGTTGGTATTATCTGCAGCTGTCACACCTTGAGTGAAACACACAACTTTCCGAGAACTTGTTCAAGGCTACAGACAACAAACACTAGTTCTATTAAGAAAAGTATCAAAGGTTATCAAACAAAAATGTGTTTACTACAGATAACGTCTCGGTTACTATATGTAACCCTCGTTCCCTGAAGGAGGGAACAGAGACGTTACGTCAGTGACTGACGGAATGGGGGTTTCGCTTAGAAGCCTATCACCTTCGAGTTCTACAAAACGAGCCAATGGCAAAACAATGCCATGGGTCTGCGGAATTTGCATAGCGAACTCCGCCCACCAGCGTGGGTATATAAGGAGCATTATGTTACCTGCTGAGGAGCCGAGGCTGAGCACCCCGGCCATACCAGCGTTACAGCGGTTGTGACACGGGGACGTAATGTTCCCTTTCAGTCAGTCACTCTGAGTTATGTCAGTGACTGACGGAATGGGGGTCCCAATCTAATCTTGCCACAACGGCTGTCTTCCAGCGTCCTGCGCTGACCTGAGCTCCCTGCCATGAGACTAGCACGGATGAAGGGCTAGGCTCAACACCAATACCAAGGTACACTGGGAAGCATATCCCATGTGGAAATATCAAGAGCGCCGCCTTCATAGAGAGGAACTTAAGCTCAACAGACAGCAGTGGCTCAAAGGGAGCACTCTGCAGGGCAGAGAAAAACCACTGTGAGGTCCCAAGAGGGCATCTGTAGAGAGCAAGGTGGATTTAACCTCCTCGCTCCTCAGAGGAACCTGATGACCAGGTCATGCTGTCCTACCGTTTTTGAATCCACAAGGTCGTGGTACGCAGAGATCGCAGCCACGTAAACCTTAAGGGTGGAAAGAGACAGCCTTCGTTCCAACCCTTCTTGGAGGAAGGAGAGCACAGACCCGATTGGGCATTTTCTGGAATCTTCTCGGCGAGAAGAACACCAAGTGACGAAGAGGTTCCACTTCAGAGCATAGGCATGTCTCGTGGACAAGGCTCTAGCTGAAGTGATGGTAGCCACCACCTGAGGTGGTAGGGTACTCAAACCTTCCATGTCCCGTCCAGAACCCACACGTGCAAGTTCCACAGGTCGGGACGTGGGTGTCAAAGGGTGCCCCGTCTCTGAGAAAGGAGGTCCTTCCTCAGAGGGATTGGCCAGGGAGGGGCTGTCGCGAGGAGCACGAGTTCGGAGAACCAAGTCTGGCTGGGCCAATGCGGCGCAACCAAAAGGACCTGTTCCTCGTCCTCCCTGATCTTGCACAGGACCTGTGTGAGAAGGCTGTACGCTAGTGCATCCGTGCCGAGGGTCCCCTCGGTGAGGGAAAAATACCAGCGGCAATGGGAATTGTCTGGGGAGGCAAACAGGTCTACCTGTGCGTCGCCGAACTGTTCCCAAATCAGCTGAACTGCTTGGGGATGGAGTCTCTATTCCCCAGGACATGGCCAATGGCGGGAGCGCAGACCACCCTGATGGTTGATGTACGCTACTGTCGCCGTGTTGTCTGAATGGACCAGTACATGCTTGTCCTTCAGCAGCGTTCGAAAATGGTGCAGGGCTAGACGTACAGCCAGAAACTCGAGGCAATTGACATGCCATAGGCGCTGGGGTCCTGCCCAGGAGCCCGCGGCAGCATGTCCATTGCACATGGCACCCCAGCCCGTGGCGGAGGCATCTGTTGACACAACAACATGCCTGGACACTCGTTCTAAGGGCACTCCGGCCCGTAGAAAGGAGAGGTTCGACCACTGGGTGAAGGTTTGACGGCAGGCCCAAGTCACTGGCACCCGGACCTGTTGCCATGCCCATCTCGGGACTCAATCGCGAAGCCAGTGCTGAAGCGGTTTTATATGAAGCAGTCTGAGCGGTGTGACCACTGCTGCGGACGTCATATGCCCCAGGAGCCTTTGAAATAACTTCAGTGGAACCGCACTCTTGCCCTCGAATTGACTCAGGCAAGTCAGCAGTGACTGCGCGCGCTCGCTCGTAAGCTGCGTGTACATGGCGACCGAGTTGATTTCCATACCGAGAAAAGAGTTCCTCTGCACGGGGGAGAGTTTGCCCTTTTCCCAGTTGATCCGAAGGCCCAGACGGGCGAGGTGCTGGAGCACCAGGTCCCTGTCTTTGCAAACCTGCTCTCGAGAGTGAGGTAGTATCAGCCAGTCGTCGAGATAGTTCAGGATGCGAACCCCGTGTTGACTGAGTGGCACAAAGGCTGCCTCGACGACTTTCGTGAAGACGCGAGGAGACAGGGCTAAACCCGAATGGGAGTACCGTGTACTGGTATGCCTGCTCCTCGAAAACAAACCATAGAAACGCTCTGTGTCGAGGAAGAATGGAGACATGAAAGTTTGCGTCCTTCAGGTCGATCGCTGCAAACCAATCCGACGGACGAACGCATTCGAAAATGCGTTTGGCTGTCAACATCTTGAATGGAAGCCTGTGAAGGGTTTGGTTCAAGACGTGCAGGTCCAGGATTGGTCATAACCTGCCGCTCTTCTTGGGTACAATGAAGAAGGGGCTGTAGAAGCCGGACTTCATCTCAGCTGGAGGGACGGCCTCGATCGCACCCTTTGCCAGTAGGGTGTCGACCTCCGCACACATGACAAGGGCATTGCCACCCACCATGGTATAGCGGACTCCCCGAAAGAGGAACTGAATCACATAGCCGAGCCTGATTGTTCGAGCGAGCCAGCGGGACAGATTGGGAACCTCTAGCCAGGCTGCCAAAAACTGAATCAGCGGGGTCATGCAAACCACAGGTGTACCCACGATGGGGCAGCGAAGCGGAATGACTGGCCCAGACGATGGAGGAGGAGCATCCCGAAGTGGGGGCGCAGTCATGTTCCGCATCCTGACAGAGGAGGCCAGAAAAGGACAAGCGTTCCGCGGCGACCTCCTCTGACAGGGGTCTGGAGACAGAGGGGGATGAGAGTGGCGAGGTGTTGCGTCGCACACTGTCATCTGTGCCCTCTTGGAGCTCGGAGGTAGGGAAGTCAGTTCTAAAATATTGGTTACCGCCGGCCGTGATGCCAGCGGTCTCCCCCGGCACTCCACGGGGGGAAGGAGTGGTCCTGCTACCATCTCCTGAAAAGAACTGACGCCTATCTCTGAGCTGCCACGCTGCTGCCCCTGTGAAGGCTGCTGCTGTGGCTGAGTGGGAGGGAGCCGCAGGGGGGCGCCCTTGGTGGCGGGCAGACTGAGGCGGCTGAGCTGGCGGCGGTGTAGGTGCAGCAGTGGGCCACCTGGTCAGCACGTGTTTGAACGCCTCAGACTGCTCCTGGGCGGCCGAGAACTGCTGGTGCAAAGTCCTCGACCACACCGCCGACTCAGACTCCCTCATATCTGCCAGGTTCAGCCATAGGAGGCGCTCCTGGACCACCAAAGTGGACATCACCTGACCCAGGGACTGCGCAGTGACCTTCGTTGCTCGGAGAGCTAAGTCGGTGGCAGTGCGCACTTCCTGCATAAGCTCTGGGACTCATCCACGAGCGCGGCCTCAGCGTGATTAAAGCCCAAACGCGCTAGACAGTGCTCGGGGCTGTCAGATGGATGAATGACGCGACCGCACACAGAAACACACAGGTGAGACATCTTGAAAAAGACATGCCTGTGTAGCTCTTTTAGAAGAGGAAAAACTCTCAGTGGCGCCAAAGCGCCCATGGAGAACACACACACTCTGTGGCAGATCACTGCACAGATCAGCAGCAGGAATGCGGAACTCGCTGGAATGTGCCGTAACCCCGACACCACCGAAGAGTCGCTCATCTTACTTGTAGAAAAGCTCAGAAGGCAAGTGATGCACTCGGTTCCGAAGCAGAAACATAATGCAAGATTGCATGCGTAGCTCCTTATATACCCACGCTGGTGGGCGGAGTTCGCTATGCAAATTCCGCAGACCCATGGCAATGTTTTGCCATTGGCTCGTTTTGTAGAACTCGAAGGTGATAGGCTTCTAAGCGAAACCCCCATTCCGCCAGTCACTGATGTAACTCCACTCGAGTTACTGAAAGGGAACTAGAATTCCTCTTATATTTAACAAAAACATCCTAAGAGTTTGATATAATTAAAAATGCCTTATATGGTTTGATATAGTTTGTTATGGTCAAAATTTTTTGTTTATACAAAAAGTTTTTACTTTTCTCACATCAGGTTATTTAAATTCACTAGGATTTAATATATACCATTACTCTTCATTCAGAAATGATTGTTCCCTTTCAGTCGGTCACGTTTGACATACGTCAGAAGTGAACCGACGAATTAGAATATCTTCTTCGTGTTGGTGAGAAGGCACTACAGTGGCGGCCGCGTGCTCACGTCTCTTCAGCTGTTTACAGCAGGTTGCCGGTGTGAGAGAGTGAGAGCGTGCTGTCAGGCTGCGCTACCCCCTACAGCAGCGCTGCTGGCTGTTCCCATGTGTGCTTCAGCACGTCTAAAAGAGCTTTTTCCTTTCCTAAAAGAGTATACGGGTGGACACTGCGTCTTTTTTAAGATGTCATTCTGCCTGTGCGTTTCTGGATGCAGTCGTTCCCTGACGCCAGCTGATGGTCACAATCGCTGCATCACGTGTTTGGGCGTTTAGCACGCTGAAGCAGCTTTTGTGGATAGCTCATGTTCTCACTGTGGGAACATGACTATCGCAGTGTTGCGGTCCAGGCTTGCCTACCTCGGTTCTCGAGGCCTAGCATCCACCCCTATGCCCCGATCCAGCACTCCCTATGGTGAAACTTGTGATTTAAGCGTAATATGTTTAATAAGTTTATACTGGCAGAGAAGAATCGTGTTACAATCATACATAAAAATCTACATTAAACCAACAGCACAGAGCACACTTAAAATACAACGCAAGAAAATATGAGTTGAGTGGTTGAGTCTTATCAGAATTCAAATGTCTCTTCAACTTCAAATCAGATTTTGTTGCTCACTGCCTGCAGCCAATCAGAGGCAGAGCTGCTGACGGTACTTGTCTGACTCTCCCTCGCTCACTCACGGGAGGTTTGCAGGTGAACTACATTGCTATACATTATTTATTTAATAAAACATTGAAAGCGGAAAGTACATCGCTCATTCTTGGGAATTCGGACCAGTTCAATCAAGTGACATTGCAGCCTGACCTTGATGGCCACGATACTGGCTCAGAATAAATGGCCTACTTGATCCCGAAAAGTGTTTCTGCAGTCAACAGTCTCTGATGTGTAAGCGGCCATCAGACAGTGGAATATAATGTGTAAATTGTATTTTTGTGTAGAGGGTCAGTCTTACATTGGTCCAATATATATATTTTTAATCTTTCAGTGTTCTTTTAATAAAAAACATGGTAAGTTCATTTTGTTCAGTTTGGCTCAAACCATGTGAAGTTTAAATAAAAACCGTTGGACTTGTTAATGAAATATGTCTCTTAATTAGTTACGTTGTTAAATTTAATTTATTTTAATGGCCTTGAAAACAAATGCATTCAACAATGGGAAAATAAGTCAGTAAGTAATTCATTAAAATTTTGTTAAATGTAGCATATTTAAAATACTGTATTATGTGACATTATGTAATTCAAAGTATACTGTACAAAGTATAGCTAAGTGATAAAGTATATTGTTATTGACTACAAAGTGTGTATTTTTTAGTATTTGGAATAAACAAAAGGTAAATAAATAAATAAATAAATAATAAAGTAAATAAATAAACCTTAAAAAAATAATATACAGTGGGGAGAACAAGTATTTGATACACTGCTGATTTTGCAGGTTTGCCCGCTTACAAAGCATGTAGAAGTCTGTAATTTTTATTATAGGTACACTTCAACTGTGAGAGACGGAATCTAAAACAAAAATCCAGAAAATCACATTGTATGATTTTTAAGTAATTAATTTGCATTTATACCTATGATAAAAATTACAGACTTCTACATGCTTTGTAAGTAGGAAAACCTGCAAAATCGGCAGTGTATCAAATACTTGTTATTCACTTGTTATTCACTGTATTCATAGTATATTGCCTTCTGTGTTCTGAAGACACTCGTAATTAATTTGTAATCTACTTAAAACACAAATAAAGTATACTTTAATATCACTAATCAAGAATTTAATTTCTAATTTACTAATTTAATTTAATCTAATTTAATTAATTTAATTTATTTTTATTTAATTTAATTTGTCCCTATACTTAAAGTGTACTAAGTATACTTGAAGTTGTTCCAATTTAGTACATACAAGTACACTAAATACACTTAAAGCTATGCTTTTACACAACTTAATTACAACTAAAATACACTTAGTACAAAATTAGTTGTTCCAAAATAGCACACTTCAAGTGAACTAATCCTTAACACTTGAAGTATACTGATAATTAGTCTGGCTGCAAGTATACTTAGCATACTTTTTTTCACTAGGGACATCATACAAACAAAGTATATGCACGTATTAAATACATAAATATTTAATAAAAAGTTTAAATAAAGTTTGAAGAAGTCCATTTTCCTAGGATGGACATCACTTTTGGCCACTATTGTACATTGTTATTGAAAACAAAAGAGGTTCATTGCATTTTATTGTGAAATGAGTTATTAAAATAAACACATTAATGATTAACAATAATTTCTTATCATAACTCACCCGCAATTAATCAGAATGTTATTTTTTATTGCTTGGCCCACCCGACCTGCGGGCCTGTGGATATGACATCACTACTGTGGATTTTACCATTGTTTACACTAGTCTCACTCATAACAGACTGATTTGTGTAGCCTTTTTATTATGTGTGATAAGGCACTGGCATTGTCAGCCCTTGGTTAGTATTTAAAAAATCCACTGTTCAAATGAGATGAAATGACAAGTGTCTGTGCGTTCCCTCTTTACTCAGGTCCGGGTTTTTTTGGGCATGCTGATTCGCTAAGCTGAACAGCCCATCTGGGGTGTGTTTCCTGTACAACTGCGTAACTTGCTGCGTACTTGCTAACCCTAACCCTACCGTAGATCAATGCATCGTTGAAGAAATCAACTAGCTAGTCACGACTGTTTCCCGAAACCATATTTTAGCAAATCTGTTGTTCAATGATGTTGGTTAATGATGTCACGCTGGTGGCGGAGTAATAACTTCTTTTAATTAATCCGCTTGAGATCAACTTAATGCCAGATTTTTTGCTATTAATTATGGACATGGCATCTGAAGATTAATTCTCATTTTTCTTTATTTCCAGATTCAATCATAGGCTCGTTCCTACGTACTAGCGCACGAACGCACATGCAAAATGGTGCTTTAAATCTCCTGACAAACTACAAGACGAAAATGACATTTGTATATATTCAAAATAAAATATATAGATTGTACTGAATATCAGCTTGCTTATTTTGCTCAAGATAAGAATGTACAGATGTCATGCAAACAAGAAACTATGCTTCTAACCACAGGTCGAGAGCTGTCGTTCCAACCACATAACTTTGGGATGCTGTTTCGGGAAACACAGTGTAACGACTCGGCTACATAATTTAATAAATACAATTTTCTCAATAGGGAATCATAGGTATTTATATTTAATTATTTATAATTAATGTTAGCGAATGTTTATTGGAACTATGGTTTTGGGAAACACAGACTCATTGAACTATGCTGATAACGACTGAACTTGCAAACATAGTTGGCTAAAGATGCTTTTGGGAAATGCACTCCTATGTGATCTCTCTCACAGACGAGCTCCACCACCAATTCGACATGCAGAATCAGAACAAAAAACACAGACATTGTCCCACTAGAGCCAATGGTGCGGAACACACCAAAAAAACTAAGCTGACCGACGCTTAAAAACAGCTCAACATTGCCCGATGGTCCAATCATTGGTTTGGTGTGTCCCAGGCTTTACCTGTAAGACAGGACTTGCTTAAAAATGTTACACTTTAAAAAGTTTCACATTTATATCTTTGTATGTCTTATGTCTTTTATAATAATGCTGTACATGTTAATATCTACCATGACAATGCAAGAGTTTCAATTAGTGATGTTTCTGATTCACATTAGCTGTTTAAAAAGCACACCCTTATAATTTAGCTGATATGTAAACTAGGTGAAATATCTAGTTTAAAACTACAATAATTCCAGAAACATGACATATTTAAAATTCAACATATTCAGTATATACAAACCCGATTCCAAAAAAGTTGGGACACTGCACAAATTGTGAATAAAAAAGGAATGCAATAATTTACAAATCTCATAAACTTATATTTTATTCACAATAGAATATAGATAACATATCAAATGTTGAAAGTGAGACATTTTGAAATGTCATCATTTTGGATTTCATGAGAGCTACACATTCCAGAAAAGTTGGGACAGGTAGCAATAAGAGGCCGGAAAAGTTAAATGTACATATAAGGAACAGCTGGAGGACCAATTTGCAACTTATTAGGTCAATTGGCAACATGATTGGGTATAAAAAGAGCCTCTCAGAGTGGCAGTGTCTCTCAGAAGTCAAGATGGCCAGAGGATCACCAATTCCCCCAATGCTGCGGCGAAAAATAGTGGAGCAATATCAGAAAGGAGTTTCTCAGAGAAAAACTGCAAAGAGTTTGAAGTTATCATCATCTACAGTGCATAATATCATCCAAAGATTCAGAGAATCTGGAACAATCTCTGTGCGTAAGGGTCAAGGCCGGAAAACCATACTGGATGCCCGTGATCTTCAGGCTCTTAGACGGCACTGCATCACATACAGGAATGCTACTGTAATGGAAATCACAACATGGGCTCAGGAATACTTCCAGAAAACATTGTCAGTGAACACAATCCACCGTGCCATTCGCCGTTGCCGGCTAAAACTCTATAGGTCAAAAAAGAAGCCATATCTAAACATGATCCAGAAGCACAGGCGTTTTCTCTGGGCCAAGGCTCATTTAAAATGGACTGTGGCAAAGTGGAAAACTGTTCTGTGGTCAGACGAATCAAAATTTGAAGTTCTTTTTGGAAAACTGGGACGCCATGTCATCCGGACTAAAGAGGACAAGGACAACCCAAGTTGTCATCAGCGCTCAGTTCAGAAGCCTGCATCTCTGATGGTATGGGGTTGCATGAGTGCGTGTGGCATGGGCAGCTTACACATCTGGAAAGGCACCATCAATGCTGAAAGGTGTATCCAAGTTCTAGAACAACATGTGCTCCCATCCAGACGTCGTCTCTTTCAGGGAAGACCTTGCATTTTCCAACATGACAATGCCAGACCACATACTGCATCAATTACAACATCATGGCTGTGTAGAAGAAGGATCCGGGTACTGAAATGGCCAGCCTGCAGTCCAGATCTTTCACCCATAGAAAACATTTGGAGCATCATAAAGAGGAAGATGCGACAAAGAAGACCTAAGACAGTTGAGCAACTAGAAGCCTGTATTAGACAAGAATGGGACAACATTCCTATTCCTAAACTTGAGCAACTTGTCTCCTCAGTCCCCAAACGTTTGCAGACTGTTATAAAAAGAAGAGGGGATGCCACACAGTGGTAAACATGGCCTTGTCCCAACTTTTTTGAGATGTGTTGATGCCATGAAATTTAAAATCAACTTATTTTTCCCATAAAATGATACATTTTCTCAGTTTAAACATTTGATATGTCATCTATGTTGTATTCTGAATAAAATATTGAAATTTGAAACTTCCACATCATTGCGTTCTGTTTTTATTCACAATTTGCACAGTGTCCCAACTTTTTTAGAATCGGGTTTGTACAGAGAAGTGTGTCATTTCCCAATGCAAACCCCTTATAAGCTTCCATCATCTTATTTCAGTTCTGATATGAACAGTCCTGCTGCTGCTGCTAATGCTACTACTGCTACTCTTCTTGATGCGGCTTCTTTCCCTGCTGCTGATGTTAATGCTGCTTCAGCTGTAGATCTCCCTGTTTCTGCTACTGTTCCTCCTGTTACTATTGCAACTCACGCTTTAGTTGTTTCTCCTGATGCTCCTCCTGCTACTGCACTTTCTGATTGTACTGTAGGAGCTTCTTTTCCAGCTGCTGCTTTTCACTTTCCTTCTGTCGGAGATCATTTGTCAGCTGATGATTCTCCTGTTCTTTCTGTTGGAGATCCTTTTTCAGCTTCTCCTTCTCCTGTTCCTTCTGTAGGAGCTTCTCATTTAGCTGCCACTCCTCCTTTTCGTTCTGTAGGAGCTCTTCTTTTAGCTGCCACTTTTCCTGTTTCTTCTGTTGTAGGAACAGGGACCTTTTCTGTTCTTTCTGTTGGATCTCCTCTTTTAGCTTAAGCATCTCCTGTTCTTTCTGTAGGAGCTTCTCTTTTAGCTGCAGCTTCTCCTGTTTCTTCTTTTGGAGCTGATTTTTCAGGTCCTGCTCATTCTCTGCCTTTTGTAAGAGCTCATTTCTCAGCTGTTTCTCATCTTGTTCCTTCTCTTGGAGCTTATCTGTCAGTTGCTGCTCCTCTTGTTCCTTCTTTTGGAGGTCTGCTTTTAGAACCTGCTCTCTCTGCTCATTCTCTCTGAGCTCATCTGTCAGCTGATGCTCCTCCTGTTCTTTCAGTAAAAGCTCATTTCTCAGCTGATGCTCCTCCTGTTCTTTCAGCAAGAGCTCATTTCTCAGCTGCTGCTCCTCCTGTTCCTTCTGTAGGAGGTCTGCTTTTAGACGCTGCTCTCTCGGCTCATTCTCTAGGAGCTTCTTTTCCAGTTGCTTAATGTCCTGTTCTATCAGTAGGATGTCATATGTCATGTCCTTTTGAAGCCAATTTTTCCACTGCTGTGTTCCTAGTAATATAACTCCAATCAATACAATACCACACAGAATATATGGAAACTTTGTCAGGTTCATTTCGTCCTTCCCTGTCATTTCTGTTTGAGCTCTTTTAAACATCTCAGGTGTGTAATGCTTCATTCCTTGTTCCCTCCTCAATGCATTAATCTTCTGCAGAAGTTTTGTAACCTGCTGGTGATTGTTTCTATCTTCATTGTTGAATGAGTGATATCTGCCACCACAACTATCAACTATTTTTTGTAAATGGTGGCTTTTCCTGATGTACTCCTCCAAAGATTTCCCCTTCAGATGATCATTGTGAGTAAACAGAATGATGGTACGAAGCAAAGCCTCTTCTCCAAAGTTCTCCTGAATCCATTGCACTGAGTTCCTCTCCTCTTCTGTGAATCTCACTCCCAGTTTGATGACCAGCAGGAACACATGAGGACCAGGAGCACACCTCTCTATTTCAGCCTTCACTTGCTCTTTTGTGATAGATGTATTGAACAGTCCTGGAGTGTCGATTACAGCAATGTTCTTCCCATCCACATCTCCTTCCTGTTTCTCACATATTTCACTCTCTTTAAATGCATTTCTGCCCAGGATGGTGTTTCCTGTTGCACTTTTTCCTGCTCCAGTTTTACCCAGGAGCAAAATCCTTAGATCACCTTCTAAAAAAAAGAATTAAACACACACACAAACATACAAATATTCAGTAATTTGAGGAAAAATGTATATTCAGCACAAAAAACATGACATGTGATGGTGACTACCAATGCCTTTTTCAGCAGGGAAAACATTTCACTTAACATGTCTATTTTAAATTATATGCTTTCTTGAGTGTCGAAGCAGGCACATGTAAGGCCAGTGAACAAGAATAATATTTATTAATTCAACATGTTTGGATTATGTAAAAATACCAATACAAGCTGCTCAGATGCAATAATTATCTGTTCATTAAATTACACATATTGGGGAGTGACATGTTGACAATGGAGTAAGCGTGTTCTTTGTATCTCTGCTGATTCTCACTCAAATTTCATTAAAACAAGACAGTGTAAAGCTTGTTGGTGATTTTGAAGCTTTTTATTGTGTTGCATAAATTGAACATAAATTTCAATTTGCTCATTTTAATGCCTTTGAAAATACAAGAAAAAAGATGTTGCTGAGGGAGAACGTTCGGCTGAGACCGCGGGCTCGCCTGAAGAGGCCATCTCTACAGCGAATAACGTCCTGGAGCTACTTGTGATTGAATCTGTCTGAGTGGATCTGTGCAAGGTTAAAACTGAAACTGAAGACAGCTTGAGAAGAGAGATGGTGATGCTCAGGGGCGTCACTAGGTCCATTTTAGGAGGGCTTTCGCTCCCCTAAATTTCCACCAAGCCCCCCTAAAAATGTTTTAGGTTATAGTGGTAATTTCATGTCATTTTCATGTTAAAATGTGTTTGTTTTCCACCAGGTGACAGAAATCCTCCACTAAAGCATGGCACATTTTCCGTTATCTCCTTTACTGCTCAAATGTTTTCAAAATGACTAAACGACTAACAATGCTGTATTATTCATGCCAGGCCAGGAGGTGGCAATGTCACTTTGTAAAGAAAGACTATAGACTGAAAAGTTAAGACGCATGAGAATGATATATAGTTTTCACAGATTTGTGTTTTTGTTGTTTACATGGAGATAACAGTATTGTTTCAATAGCTTGTGTTTTCAGGCCCCCAAAACGCAGTTGTACGGCCAAAACGCATAAACAGCCCCTCAGACAAACCTGAAACAAAAAATAAAACCTGAATATTTATTTGACTTAACCCCTTTAGGGTCAAAGATCGCCAACAGCCCCAGATTACTGTTGTTCAACATTCACTGCACGTTAATACATCACACTCTTACTTGATCTGGACAAACTGAGTATCAGTAGAAAGAATAAAGACTCATTTGTCCACTGTTTATGATAAAACTGGGTTACAGTGACATTAGTTTCTTAATTTATGTCAGCAGTGCAAAATAATCGATCTGTAATGTAAGATATTTTGAATTAAATATATCACACGGATATGAATTCTCTCTCGTCTGCAGCGGTTCAGTTGTGTCCACACACCTGCAATGAACAGCGTTCGCTAGGGCTCTTAGTTCAAAAGTGCGCATATTTGGAGAAATATTTATTTATCACGTTTGCCAAATATTTCATCATACAGAATACCATTTCTATTCATTTCCCACTGAATTATCCGACCTGAAGAGCTGAATGAGCATTCACAGCGAGCGTTGTCTCTCCTCTTCCTGATTTGCATCAGATATGAGTCATCACGCATTCATTCGATCTCTGGAGCTGTCAATCATCTTACGTGAATCAATACTGCCCTCCTGCATGACACTGTCCTCTGCACACTTCCTCGTTCTGTGCTCAGTGAAGAACGAGCCAATTCTACATTTCTACACGTGAAATATGAAGCTAATAAACACAGATAACTATGGCATAAGGTTTTTGTGTGATTTCATGTGATTTCGGCTATTTTTATATCAATAATGGATGTTTACATTATAAATGCTAAGCAGGTGTAGCGATTAGCTCCATATAAAACGTTAAATATAACATTTTAACATCATATGACTGAAATCCCCATTAGATCTCGACCGGAAGGTAATACAAACACTCGGTGGTCTAAAGTGAGTTTTGAGTGAAAGTGTAATTTTAATCTTTTAAATTGTGTTATGTAGCTTGATGCTAACTGTAGCTCTAATGCACCTGTTGTGCCAGGAGCTATATCTATTTCACAATCTATTTTGTTACAATAATTCACATAAGGTTCCAAGAATATGCTTTTAGTTTGTTTGTTTTCTAGAAAGACTTCAGATAACGTGTGGATTATTGTAAAGTGCTGTTAATGGGCAAGCCATAATGCCAGAAAAAAGACTAATGGCTAAATACAAACAAAAGAATAATGATAAAAGAATAATGAAGATTAAGTCTCATACCGCCAGAGGTGTAAAATGTTCTTTGATTGAGAACAATAGAGCATTAATTGCTCTTGCCAGACATTAGACAATGGACTGCAAATGGGTCTTTACAGGACAATAACATATTGCATTAGCATCTTTATCAGCCCTCTGTAAAAACTCCCCTGACATGGTCTTACAAAATGCTTCGTAGAATGCATAATTTTAGAGATATCATCCTCAGATTCTGTCTGGTAAGGTACTGATATGTTACTTGCACAATAATTTGGAACACAGTGAGTGTAGCATTTTTTAAAATAATAATAGGTTAAAAAATGTTTTAAACCCAACCCAGCTGGTTCATGATAACCAATGATGAGTTTGTCTTTGTTTGACCCAGCACTGTGTTGCCAAAATGACCCAAAGTGGGTTATTTTCAATCTAGCTCTTTTTTTTCTTTTTTCTTTTTTTTTTAAATGTCAAGAACATTACCATTTTTGCATGTATTTGGCCATTCACATTAGTAAAAAGAAATTGCATTAGACTAAGCACAGACTGTGCATTGACACGTGTACACAATTTTCAATGCATGCAGTGGTATTTGTTAAAAGTAAACTTTGCACTGTGAAAAAAAAACGCATAGGATCGAAACGTTCTTAACACATATGCACTTTTTCATTTTAGTTTTTATATTTTATCACAATTTGAGACTGAACTGAACTCCAGGTTCCACTATTAACCAAAGAATTCCCCTCAGGAAGTCACTGATCTCTCCTGCAGTGTTTGATAGAAGGTGCTTTAATTTCAGTAAAAGTCCTGCTATTGTTTACTTCTAGTGTCTTCTAGTTTTATAAAAGAGGCATTTCTCTTATCTGCCTAATCAAAAGTATTTAAAAAAAGTTTATACTGACCTTGACCTGAAGTCATGATTTCTGTGTGTAATTTCCTGCCCTGTTTCACTCAGGTGTTCTCTCGCTGAACGTCTTTCAGACAGAATGAAACTGCCAGAGCCTCTTGTTGTGCTAGTGAAAGTCCTTTTGTTAAAGCAGTCACTTAGATCAACTTCCACCTGAGGGCACTATATACATGCACTAGGTTTTAATGTGGTTTAAGATACTTTTAATCAACTTGAGTTACATTTCTTATGGGGACACAAAAAAAATAAATACTGTGTTGCATGTTGTATACTTTGGTGCACAACAGAATACCTGACTTAATATTAACACACAATCTTTTATTAAACCAAATCCCCACAGGTTAAATAATCAAAGTCTGATGTCACATGACAAAATAAATTGGCAGCAATTTAGGTGAATTAGCGATCACTGAAATATGCTGACCATTACTGTTAAAAGGAATTCATAAAACTAATTGTTCACACTTTAGCTTAGGGCCCAATTCTCACTATTAACTAAATATTAATTATGACTTTAGCCTCAATAAACTCCTAATTACTGCTTATTAATAGTTAGTGTAATGCTGGGTAGAACAAAAGCAGGATGAGGCGGATCCACATGCAGATTAGGTTTATTAAACCATGGGTGAAGACAGAGATTAAGCACACCAGGAAACCAGGAACAACAGGGGAAACACAGTGGTATAAATACACAAGAAGCAAACAATCTTAACAAGATAACAAGATATGACAAGACATTTGTTATTATTTTACAGAAAGTGAAGAAAATGGAATATTAGGCTGTTCAGAAAAATAGCAGTGTCTGCATTTTTCTTTACAAAGTCAAACATTTACTGTATAAAGATTTAGATTTGTAAAGATTTAGTTTTCTTGTGAATCACTGAACTAATATTTAGTTGTATAACCACGGTTTCTGAGAACTGCTTCACATCTGTGTTGCATGAAGTCGACCAACTTCTGGCACCTGTGAACAGGTATTCCAGCCCAGGACGATTGCACTACATACCTGTAACGAGGACGAGGCAGATTGGGATCCATGTGCAGTTTATTAAAATAACACAAATTCACAGTACAAGCAGGCGTGGGTCGGTAAACCAGGGTGAACAGCAATATCAGAGGCAGTACATCAATCGTGGTCATAACAGGCAATAGGTCAGGGCAGGCAGCAAACAAACGAGAATCAAAGTCCAGGCAAACAAAGATCAAGGGCAGACAGAACAGGGTCGTAAACGGTAGTCCAAGGCAGAGTCAAACACAGGCAGGATGATCACAGGGAATAACGCTCAGAAATGCAGCCGGGGAAAACAAGACTTCACATTGAATAAGTGTGAGAGCAGAGTTTATATAGGCAAGGTGATGAGGAACAGGTGTGCAGTAATCAGTCCAGGAGTGAGGGTGTATGGGAAATGAAGTCCGAAACGGAGGTTAGTACTCTAGTGAGTTCGACCTCTGGTGGCCGACGGTGAAATCTTCACCGGCGTTTGTGACAATACCACAATTCCTCTGCATGTCTTGGTTTTGCCTCAGAAACAACATTTTTTATGTCACCCCTCAAGTTTTGGGCTGGCCACTCTATAACGTTAATCTTGTTGGTCTGGAACCAAGATGCTGTTCGCTTACTGGTGTGTTTGGGGTCGTTGAAACACCCATTTCAAGGGCATTTCCTCTTCGGCATAAGGCAACATGACCTCTTTAAGTATTTTGATATACTCAAACTGATCCATGATCCCTGGAATGCGATAAATAGGCACAACACCATAGCATGAGAAACATCCCCATATCATGATGCTTGCGCCACCATGCTTCACTGTCTTCACAGTGCACTGTGGCTTGAATTCAGTGTTTGGGGGTCGTCTGACAAACTGTCTGCGGCCCCTAGACCCAAAAAGAACAATCTTGCTTTCATCAGTCCACAAAATATTGTGCCATTTCTCTTTGGGCCAGTCAATGTGTTCTTTGGCAAATTGTAACCTCTTCGTTTTTTCAACATTGGGACTTTGCGGGGGCTTCTTGCCGATAGCTTGGCTTCACATAGGGTCTTCTAATTGTTACAGGACTCACAGGTAACTTTAGGCTTTCTTTGATCTCCCTGGAGCTGATCATTGGCTGAGCGTTTGCCATTTTGGCTATTCTTCGATCCATTCGAATGGTAGTTTTCCGTTTTCTTCCACGTCTTTCTGGTTTTGTTTGCCATTTTAAAGCATTTGATTTTAGCTGAGCAGCCTATCATTTTCTGCACTTCTTTATATGTTCCCCTCTATAATCAACTTTTTAATCAAAGTACGCTGTTCTTCTGAACAATGTCCCATTTTACTTAGATTTTCAGAGAGAAATGCACAGTACAACATTTGCTGCCTTCGTCCTTAACATGCCCTTTTCAGTTAATGATTCAATTTATATATATATTTGCATGCTTATCAGGTGCTTCTAGTTTCAAATCAAACATTACAATGAAAATTGCACACAGCAGTAATCCTCAGGTCCCAGTGGTAAATTTTCTATAAGCTTTGTTTTTTTTTCTTATTTCACTTCTGATGTTGGGTAAAAAATATGTTCTTAAACCAATATGCTCAGATCTCTAAACAGGGATAATTAGAGTGAGGCTGCAATCTAATAAAAGCACTCATGAGAGTGTAAAGTTCTGCATGTGATCTACTGACAATGTGCAAATCCAGTGCCATATCAAGTGCAAAATGGGTTACGTTTTTGGGTAAAAATGAACCAAGGAAAAACTGTAATATTACTGCTGCTGCTGCTCCTCCTGTTGCAGCTGCTGCCATTTCTCTTATTGATGTGGCTACTTCCCCTGCTGCTTCTAATATATATATATATATATTACTGCTGATGATCTTAATGCTGATACTACTGTAACTGTCCTTGTTGATGCTACTGTTCCTATGGGACCTCCTTTCGAAGCTGCTCCTTATCTACCTTCTATAAACGCTCCTTTGTCAGTTGCTCCTCCTTCTGTTTGAGCTCTTTTGTCAGTTGCTCCTCCTTCTGTTTGAGCTCCTTTGTCAGTTGCTCCTTCTCTTTGAGCTCTTTTGTCAGTTGCTCCTCCTTCTGTTTGAGCTCCTTTGTCAGTTGCTCCTTCTCTTTGAGCTCTTTTGTCAGTTGCTCCTCCTTCTGTTTGTGCACTTTTGTCAGTTGCTCCTTCTCTTTGAGCTCTTTTGTCAGTTGCTCCTCCTTCTGTTTGAGCTCTTTTGTCAGTTGCTCCTCCTTCTGTTTGAGCTCTTTTGTCAGTTGCTCCTCCTTCTCTTTGAGCTCTTTTGTCAGTTGCTCCTCCTTCTCTTTGAGCTCTTTTGTCAGTTGCTCCTCCTTCTGTTTGAGCTCTTTTGTCAGTTGCTCCTCTTTGAGCTCTTTTGTCAGTTGCTCCTCCTTCTGTTTGAGCTCCTTTGTCAGTTGCTCCTTCTCTTTGAGCTCTTTTGTCAGTTGCTCCTCCTTCTGTTTGTGCACTTTTGTCAGTTGCTCCTTCTCTTTGAGCTCTTTTGTCAGTTGCTCCTCCTTCTGTTTGAGCTCTTTTGTCAGTTGCTCCTCCTTCTGTTTGAGCTCCTTTGTCAGTTGCTCCTTCTCTTTGAGCTCTTTTGTCAGTTGCTCCTCCTTCTGTTTGTGCACTTTTGTCAGTTGCTCCTTCTCTTTGAGCTCTTTTGTCAGTTGCTCCTCCTTCTGTTTGAGCTCTTTTGTCAGTTGCTCCTCCTTCTGTTTGAGCTCCTTTGTCAGTTGCTCCTCCTTCTGTTTGAGCTCCTTTGTCAGTTGCTCCTTCTCTTTGAGCTCTTTTGTCAGTTGCTCCTCCTTCTGTTTGAGCTCTTTTGTCAGTTGCTCCTCCTTCTCTTTGTGCTCTTTTGTCAGTTGCTCCTCCTTCTGTTTGAGCTCTTTTGTCAGTTGCTCCTCCTTCTGTTTGTGCACTTTTGTCAGTTGCTCCTTCTCTTTGAGCTCTTTTGTCAGTTGCTCCTCCTTCTCTTTGAACTCTTTTCTCAGTTGCTCCTCCAGTTTGTGCTCCTTTTTCAGTTTCTGATTCTCCTGCTCTTGCTTTTGCAGAAGCTCTTCCTTCAGTTTGAGCTCCTTTGTCAGTTGCTCCTCCTTCTGTTTGTGCTCCTTTGTCAGTTGCTCCTCCTTCTGTTTGAGCTCCTTTGTCAGTTGCTCCTCCTTCTCTTTGTGCTCCTTTGTAAGTTTATGATTCTCCTGCTTTTGCTTTTGCAGCTGTTCCTCTTTCTGTTCAAACTCCTTTTTCATATGCCATGTTCCTACTAATATAACTCCAATCAATACAATAGCACACAGAATATATGGAAACTTTGGCAGATTCATTCTGTCCTTCCCTGTCGTTTCTGTTTGAGTTGTTTTAAACATCTCAGGTGTGTAATGCTTCATTCCTTGTTCCCTCCTCAATGCATTAATCTTCTGCAGAAGTTTTGTAACCTGCTGTTGATTGTTTCTATCTTCATTGTTGAATGAGTGATATCTGCCACCACAACTATCAACTATTTTTGGTAAATGGTGGCTTTTCCTGATGTACTCCTCCAAAGATTTCCCCTTCAGATGATCATTGTGAGTAAACAGAATGATGGTACGAAGCAAAGCCTCTTCTCCAAAGTTCTCCTGAATCCATTGCACTGAGTTCCTCTCCTCTTCTGTGAATCTCACTCCCAGTTTGATGACCAGCAGGAACACATGAGGACCAGGAGCACACCTCTCTATTTCAGCCTTCACTTGCTCTTTTGTGATAGATGTATTGAACAGTCCTGGAGTGTCGATTACAGCAATGTTCTTCCCATCCACATCTCCTTCCTGTTTCTCACATATTTCACTCTCTTTAAATGCATTTCTGCCCAGGATGGTGTTTCCTGTTGCAGTTTTTCCTGCTCCAGTTTTACCCAGGAGCAAAATCCTTACATTGCCTTTTAAAAAAACATATATTCACTCATTTGAAAAACAAAACCAAACATATTTTCTATAGTACAAGACATTGCATCTTCTCAATCCTCTCTGGCCTCATGTATTAACACTGTCTTGGCCTTTCTACTGTGAAGTCAATCATAAAGGTTAGCCAGGAAGTTTAAACATACACATTTATTAATTTAACTCATTTGATCAAATTGTGGCTAAAATTACAATAAGAGACATATAGTATATGTATATAGAATTTGCTTTGTTGTAGCATCTTTTGGTTTATGTATTTTTAGGTTTCCATATAATTGTAAAGTTTCTTTTCTTTCTTTCTACAGGACTCCCAGTCATTTCTCTCCGTTTGCAAAGCTCTGATTTGTCATTAAAGGTGTTAAAGAGCTGGGCTGAAAAACTGATCTTACAAATTCTGTCTGTAACATGCATAAGTAATCATTTCAATATGCTGTACATCTATACAGATTTTCGTAGTTGTGTTAAAACTTGCTAATTATTAGCTTTTGGTGCTGATTTCCCTCAACGTGTTTGCTTGTTAAAGTGTAAATAACTGTTCAATATGTTTATTTTTACGTATATTTGCATATATTGATTATATATGGATTTATGTTGAATTGAAAGTATAGCTAAGAAAAATGTTGTTTGCTATTATTAAGTTGAGCAAGTATACCATTTTAAAAGAAAATGTCTGCTATCTGTATAATATCCAGTTTAAATGTTTAAAAACACTGACCTTGACCTGAAGTCATTATTTCTGTGTGTGATTTCCTGCTCTGTGTCACTCAGGTGTTCTCTCTCTGAACGTCTTTCAGACAGAATGAACCTGCCGGAGCTTTTTGTGTGATAGTGAAAGTCTTTTAGTTGAAACAGTCACTGTGATCATGTGACTGCATATCTCAGGTCTTTGTTAACTCACAACTGCCACTTGAGGACACTATATACCAGCAAAAAAAGAGAGATCTGACTGGTTTATGTGCTCCTTTAAACCAACTTCATATTTAAAATCATTAATAAATGGTGTTTACATTCTGGTCAACTTTGTAGTTTACCAATATTCTCAACTTATCAATAAATGGTTGACTCATTCAACTTAATAATATTAGTAGTTATTAATATTAGTAAATATTTATATCATTAATCTATAATAATACATATAATGTACAATTGATATATAGTGTACATTTCTAAAAATGTTAGTTATAGTAGTTTATGGTTAACTCATGAATAATCAACATACAGCAGGTACCCTTTTTCATGTGACACAGGTTGATATATTCTTCTTAAAGTTTTACAGTGTCAGATTAAAGTTAGTTAAAACTCCCTTCAGAGCCTGAAGACCTGGACTGTGTAAAAGAGCACATGGAGAAGCACCATTCTTTTCACATTTACATTATCAAGACTGTTACAGTAAGTCAAGTCAGTACAGTAATTTATGTCGACAACACCATTTCATGGTTTTGATTAAAAGAAGTATTAACAGGTACCTTTATTCATCTTTAATGGTCCCCTTTATAATGCTTTTACTAAATTTTGTAGTGTTTATGCAGCAGTGAAATAATAATAAATTTAATTAAAATACATGAGACTTGTGTTTTTGTATCGCATACTTAAAAAAAATCTGTATTGGGTAAAACAAATGGCAAATTTTTTACACAAAATTGTGTAATTATAATAGCACATGAATGTGTTAAACATATTAATGTACTGTCTTTGTTAAAATTAATAACACACTGGTTGAGTTAAAAGCAACACAAAATATGTTGTTCTTATCTAGACACACAAATGAACCGAAACTCAGCGAATATTTGCCACACAGACATGAGAGATATGTCTTTAGAAAGCGTCAAGTGTCTACTATTAAATTAAGTCATATCGAAAACAAATATTCTCTGTTTATGTAATCCGTATGAAACCAACAAAAGCTCATTATCTGTAATGTGACCACACCCACGCGCTGCCCAAGTGATTCACATGCTAATCATCCATGTGAGGCACGCAAACCTGTAAACTCCCTATCACCTCATTAAAAAAAGCATCCAGCTTCATCATTCCTCTGATTTTCATCGAGTTTGGTAGACGCGCTGTGAGGAATAAGCCTGGAATTTACCTCAGAAGAAGAACGGCATTAATCCATCAGAGGATATAATTTCTGCCAATAAGTCATTTATTGTCACTTGCATTATTGAACATGTTATTGTTACATAAACTTGTACACATTTTATTAGTTAAAAGACTAAATTGTGTAAAATCGACAGAAACATTGAAATATAAAATATACAGTATAGGCAGGTAGGCAACCTTTCAATACTAAATATTTAAATCTAAATGTCGTAGGACACAAGGATGTTTTTATGCTCTATAAAACAGCACAATATAAAAGTAATACAAGTGTTTACGCTATAACATGATGAATATTAGGATGTTTAGACCAGTGTTTACTGTGAAATACTGTGTTTGTGAGATGTTTATAATGTGCTAAACAATAATATTTCATAGTGACCCAGCTAACAATTTCTGGTTCCCAGAACGTTCCTAGAACAGATATCCTAACGTTCTCTGTTGGTTAGCCAGGAAAGTTTTCTTTACGTAAATAGAATATTCCCTGTTGGTTTGGGGAATGTTCCCATAACCTTCCCATTATGTTCTCAGAACGTTCCCAGTACATTCCCCTTACCTCTTACTGCCGCGTCCCATATAGTAAAAGCGGCATGGAAGACAGTTGGATGAATGTCATTGATCAGTGTAGCATCTGGACTGAATCCTGATGAGTCGATTTCGGCTCTAAGCTTCAGAAAGCTTTTAGCCTTGTGGCATATAAATTAACGTCCTGGCGCCAAGAAGTCTACGGTGAATGGCTTTCGTTGTCACTTTTGTGGCTTGGCCGACGATAAGCAGAAAACCCCTTTCAGATCCTTTGGATACTTCAAACAGATCATTATCAACACATGTCCCTATCCCCACACAGGCAGAGTGGCCTGGACTGGAGAAAAGCCATTCCAATACACAGACACAAACAATCTCTTAATTTACCTCAGAAGTAAACTATTCCAGAATGTATATGATATATCCCTGTGTGTACACATGTTCCCTATGTTATACTCTACTAGTCATGATATGTGGGAGTTACTGTATTGTACAAATACCTAGGTTAGGTATTTCCCCTTTGGGTGATTTGGATATTTATAATTTGATCATAAACACGTTATGATTAATTATGAATAAATAAATATAAATACATATAATTCCCTATTGAGCTAATTTAAGTTATGAACATATGTAGCCGATGCGTTACATCAGTAATACAAACCCTGTCTTGTTTTGATCTAGTAATCCAAACACATAAATCATTATATGGAGGATTAAATAAGATTAAAGTTGTCCATTAAAATGTAAGATAACATTACTTAATTTTTTTACCACTGAACTGAGCAGTTTAACGGGACATACTTCTTTCTTTTTGTCAGTAAATAAAACGTCTCTGTTACGACTGTAACCTCAACAACGAGACACCGCATAAGTTTTACGACACAATGGAATTGTGATTGCATCTTGAAGCACGTGTGAAATCAGTCCAATGGTGTGATGGAACATCATAGGTGGGTGACGTCATGACCAGGAAGGGATAAAGCACACCAGAACCAACCAATGTCAGCTTCTGATAGGCTAAAGCAGGTCAGTCACAGGCACGGCAGAAGTGTGGCAGGGTGATGCAGCGTCTCGTTCCCTCTTCAGGGAACTGAGGTTACAGTTGTAACCGAGAAGAACACGTGCTGCGTCATAATTTATACGACACAATGGGAACGTTAATACCCACTATGCTGTACTAACCAGTGCCTGTATTGTGTGAATCTTGTTTGGAGCACAGCTAAGACTGCAGCACCTGGGACCTATATCAAGAGCCCATGTCAAGGTCTTAAAATCTGACGAATGTGTGCGGAGAGGACCAGCCCACCGCAACACATACATCCTGAAGAGCAAGCTTGAGCGGGGTTGAAAGATTGAGCCCCTCGCCTGGGATAGAAGGTCCCTCCTGACCGGAATCTCCCAAGGAGAGCCGTCGAGGATGGATATAAGATCTGAGAACCAAACTTGGGTTGGCCAGAGAGGGACCACCAGCAAACCACCAGAGGACCCTCCCAGCGAACTCTCTACAGAACTCCTGGGAGCAGAGCAATCATGTGAAAAGAGTACAGACTTGCCTCACAGACTTACACATCTGCACCATGGCATTAGAGAAAACCACAAAGGACAGTGTATCATTTCTTGCGATGCGCATATATCCACTTCCGCTTGGCCAAACCTCTTCCAAATGAGATCCACCACCTTGGGGTGGAGTCTCCATTCCACGGGCCTCAGCCCCTGCCTCAACAGGATGTCTGCTCCCTGATTTAGGCGTCCAGGAATACAAGCTGCTCTCAGCGAGATTCTGGTGTGCCAGTGTGTAAAGTGGGCTTGACCGCAGACCCCCCTGATGATTTATGTAAGCGACCACCGATGTATTGTCTGTTTGTATAAGTATACATGAGAAGAGTATTGTTTCTTCCACAATCTCAACACCTCGGTAGGGAGATTGTGAATAAATGGCAGGCCCCGATGTACAGGTTGGACTTAAGAAGGCAGAAAGCGTTCATCCAACTTGCTCTTAGGACGAACGTCCTGCCTCTCTGCTGGCCAGTCATTGTTTATTCTGGACATAGCATGAGTGACAACCTCTACCAGCTCTTTGAATTCTACTGCTTCGATGCGCAGTACATAA
Organism: Coreius guichenoti; assembly: GCA_039654105.1. Classification (NCBI taxonomy): domain Eukaryota; kingdom Metazoa; phylum Chordata; class Actinopteri; order Cypriniformes; family Gobionidae; genus Coreius; species Coreius guichenoti. Next base: position 40,248,640 of record CM077178.1, read on the forward strand.
ACCTCATAGGAGGAAGATAACTGAAGCACTGGGCCCTCACTTGGGGTGGAAGAAACCGCAGAGTGTGCTTCTTGACCCAGAGAGAGCGCACTGAACCCTGCGGGTGAGGGCAGAGAAAAGGCAGAGCCTGTCTCAAACCCCTCCGTGTACCTCAGCAGCAGCGGGGCTGGAACCGTGAGGAAAGTCAGCCTCTCCTCGAAGAGCACCAGGCGAGTTATATAAAATGTTGCTGTTAACCACTAGAGGTCGATGATCGCGCTGGCGCAACCGCCTCAATTTTTTTCTTATCAGTGCCAAAGAGACTCAAATAACTGTCGATTTTTATCATTCAGGCAAGTGTTATACATCATTATAATCTGTTAAGTATCTACTTTTATTTGTGTATACTCACAATAAAAACAAAATGGTGTGCTTTTTGCTAAATAAAGAAAACAAATATTGACATTGATATAGATATAGACCGACCACACCAAATAAGACAAACAGAGTCACACAGAACACTTGCTGAAGACACAGAAGCTGACATTGTTTGGTTTGGGTGTGCTTTATACCTTCCTGGTCATGATGACACTTGTCTATGACGTTCCCTCACACCATTGGACTGATTTCACACGTGCTTCAAGACAATAATACAGAGGCGTTCCCATTGTGTCGTAAAACTTACGATGCAGCACGTTCTCTTGAAAGGGAACTCAGTTTTTATGATGTTCTCTTCAATCAGACGTGTCAAATTTCTCTGAAATCACAGTTTAGTCTTGTATGTATATTAATTATAATTCACAAGTTATGTACCATGTACGAGTGTATTCCTCAAGGTGTCAACGTACATCACTGTGCCGCAGTCTGCAGTCTCCGCTCTCTGCTCACGGTCCAGGGAAACGTGTTGGTGAGTGAAGAGGTTCTGATGTCGGCGATATCAGCATTCAGCTCTCTGGATCAGCCAATGGCAGCCATGCAGGGATTTGCACAGGTAAACACTGAGTGATGGTTCAAGTCGACATGAAATAGAAGTTGCGCTAGTCGTTTCTTCTCTATTGTTACGTATATATCCGAGTGAAACGACTTCTTGAACAAAACAAAATGGTGTTTTTCAGAACAATCTCAGCATGCACGTGGGAACCTCGTACCTCCAGCACCATCAACAGCCTCCACAGCCCCTCCCTTAAACACAGGCCATGCCCCTTTCCTCACAGGTGCCCTCCAGCCACAGTAATTCAGTGGTGCAGGTGTACGGCACACTGCCCCTTATGGCCGGCGGCGGTACTGCAGAGGTGCCTGTACTGTGGCTTCAGTCGTTTCAGTCCATTCAGGTACTGCGCTGTTAATTCATTTACAAACTCACAAATGTAATGCTAATTTCACCAGTATTAAAATAGTGAAATACACTTTCTTTGACAGTTTGACAGAGATTGTAAAATCTTAACTAATATAATTTACCCTGTTTTATGTTCTGAATATTATGAGTTACCTAGTTTTAATGTAAACAGTGTTATTTTTTAGTATTATTTATACGCTATTGTAGTATTTATTAATATTTTGAATTAGTTACATTTTTTTATAAAGTTAACGTCAGGGTAGTGTGAAAATTTGGTAGACAAATGAGAAATATTCACAGTTAATATTTTTTTATTTTTCACAATGCATCACTCAAACCTAGGAAAATTGAGTGCCAGTCACAGAGCTGGTCACAATTATCCAAGCATGTTGACGATTACAGTTTTCTTCAATTGCTTAAGCACAATTTTGAAAACAGGGCCCAGTTTTTCCAAACCCCTTCACACAATTAGCACAACACTACGCCAAAGTAGCACAACACCTCAGATCATTTGCAAAATAGAACACGTTTGTCAAAACTATACAATGTCTTATAAAAACCTTATTTTGTTGTCATAACATAAAACACAACCATCATATGGTCTGATTCTGTTTGAATCAGTTAAACACTCCTGTGCTCAACCTAAAACACTTTTAGCATTTACACAGAGAAAGTGTAAAAATAAAGTCACCAACACCACGACACCAATTGTGCAGACTAATGAAAATATTTATTTATTTTCATGTACTCAAATCAGTCAATACTGAACATTTCTACAAAACATTCATACAGTATTACTGAATGTACCATTGTCCTGTAAGCTTACAGTAATACTGTAACAAATTACATATCCAGTTCAGTACAGAATAAAAAAAAATAAAATAAACTCTAAAATAAAATCTCTCCGCCTAGCTGGATCTAGCCACAGGGCCTCGTCAACATCACAGGCTATATTTTCATTTGCAAGGCAACATGGGAAGAATATTTTGGAGTGACAGATCCACCCTTGTATGGATGCTGCTTCAATTTGATCACATGCTTCCTCCATAGCTTGAATGAGGGGCATCTGGACATAGGGCCAGAGATCATAACCCTTCCACCGCCATGCTGAGAAGAACTCCTCGATGGGGTTTAGGAAGGAGGAGTATGGTGGAAGGTATTGTAAATTGTGGGCGTTGATGAAACCAGTTTTGGGCCAGAGCAGAACGATGGAAAGCTACATTGTCCCAGACGACAATGTATTGCATCTGGTCCCTTTGTTTTGCTGCTGTGATGATATTGTGCAATCTGTCTAAAAATGTAAGAATGAGGTCAGTGTTGTAAGGACCAAGTTGGCATGGCGGTGGAGGACCCCATTCTGTGTAATGGCAGCACAAAGGGTAATGTTACCCCCACGTTGCCCTGGTACATTGACAATAGCCCTGTGGCCAGTGATGTTTCTTCCCCTTCTTCTCACTGTTGTCAGGTTAAATCCAGCCTCATCAGTGTATATAAACTCATGCGGGACTTCCTCCGCATCCATTTGCAAAACTCTCTGAAATACAACAAAAGATCACATTGTGTAGATCATTGTGTAAGTCTGCTATACAGTAAAATTACATGTACAGTAAAAAGGTTATGTGTGCAGTACACAATACTACAGTCAGTGAACAAAACGTACCACCACATATTCACGCCGCAGGACTTTCAGCCTGTCTGAATTTCTTTCAAATGGCACTTTATACAGTTGTTTCATCAGAACTTGATTTTTTTTTAAGGATACGGGCTATTGTTGACTGAGACCTGTTGGACATTATTGAAAATTGGGTGATCATTGACAATATGGACTTGAATTTCTCTAAGTCTGATTGCATTATTGGCCAAAACAAGGTTTATGATCTCGCTCTCTTGCTCCTGTGTGAATATGGGGCCCCTCCCTCCTTGGTGTTCTCGACGTTCAATCCTATGTTGGCCAAACAAAATACATGTAGCTTACTGTAAAATGATACAGGAATAGATGCCAAAACTGTTGATATAGTACACACAGTAAGCTATGGATTTTCTTTTGACAGAAGATAAGTTTCTCACCTGTGCTCTTGACGAAATGTCCGAACTATTGACGCCACCGTGTACCTGCTTAGGTTAGGCTGTACTCTCAGTCCAGCCTCCCTCAGTGTTAGTCCGTGGTTTATTACATGGTCCACGAATTTCGTTATACAGATTTGGAGACTGATTACATAGTCTTCTTTGTGCATGTCCTACCCCTCTTTCAAGTCCCCTCTCCCTCTCCCTCTCCCTCTCCCTCTCCCTCTCCCTCTCCCTCTCCCTCATCCTCTCCCTCTCCCTCATCCTCTCCCTCATCCTCTCCCTCATCCTCTCCCTCTCCCTCATCCTCTCCCTCTCCCTCTCCCTCATCCTCTCCCTCATCCTCTCCCTCATCCTCTCCCTCATCCTCTCCCTCTCCCTCATCCTCTCCCTCATCCTCTCCCTCTCCCTCATCCTCTCCCTCTCCCTCATCCTCTCCCTCATCCTCTCCCTCATCCTCTCCCTCTCCCTCATCCTCTCCCTCATCCTCTCCCTCATCCTCTCCCTCTCCCTCATCCTCTCCCTCATCCTCTCCCTCATCCTCTCCCTCTCCCTCATCCTCTCCCTCATCCTCTCCCTCATCCTCTCCCTCTCCCTCATCCTCTCCCTCTCCCTCATCCTCTCCCTCTCCCTCTCCCTCATCCTCTCCCTCTCCCTCATCCTCTCCCTCTCCCTCATCCTCTCCCTCATCCTCATCCTCTCCCTCATCCTCTCCCTCTCCCTCTCCCTCATCCTCATCCTCATCCTCATCCTCATCCTCATCCTCATCCTCATCCTCTCCCTCTTCCTCTCCCTCATCCTCTCCCTCTTCCTCTGACACCGTCCGTTTTTGTTGAAAACAGGTGAACTTACCTGTTGCCTTTTTATAGTGCTTAAACCTGATTGGTGTGTCTACAATTAAGCACCAGTGTGTGTGCACACCTGGTGGCTGTGTTTAACCAATTGGTTCATGGGTGTGTTCATTTGAAAGCCTTTTGAAAGCAAGGAAATTACATCATGATAAATTTCTGTCAAATGCATGCAAGTGTGTTTAGTGTTTTGCAAATCACTGTGTGTAATGTTTTGCAAAAAGTGTGAAGCTGACAATGTGCTTACAGTTGTGCTAATCTAGGCCGGTGTTTTGCTCCTTAAGTGTAAGGTTTTGCTAATTGTGGGAAGGTTTTAATTTTAGTGTGTAAGCAATTGAAAAAAACTGTAAGATGGGATGCAAATTCAGGTCACATGAAGCAAAGCTGTGACACATGACGTAGTGCTGCCCATAAGGCTATTTCTTTGAAGGGGTCATTAGCTGCATTGTTTTATTGATTTATAATGTTTCCTGGGGTTCACATAATGTTAGTATGATTTTTACATAAAAATGGTCATAATTTATAAATAAAAGGCATTTTTCCTACCCTGATTTTAGTCTCTGATTTGAACACTCTGTTTGAAGGGGCGTGTCTGCTATTTTTTTCTGCGTTTTTACTATTACAGCTCTCAAGGGTAACTGATCGTGAAAAGTGTTTATTATTGCGTTATATTTAGGTCTATAGCATTATATTTAGATTGTGTTATGTTAAATAGTGGACCCAGACGCAGGAAATAGAATAAATTTCTATTTATTCTATTTGGATGTGGATGACAGTGGTGGATGACTCAGTGGATGACACTGGTAAAGAGTTGTGTGCGTACTCCACCCATGTGAGCTGCTGACTCCAAGAAGAGGGATTAGGGAAAGCCAAACACCGTAATGCCCTCCCCAGGTTCTCCCGCTCAGCCTGCCCATTGCTCTGGGGATGAAAGTTATTTGCAAAATTCTTTCAAAAATTTGGAGATGAATTGGGGCCCCCTATCAGAGACCACGTCTGTTGGGAGGCCATGAATACGAAAGACCGGATCAATGACAGCAGTCACTGTCTCTCTAGCAGACGGCAAATTTAGTTAGAGGGATGAAATGTGCTGCCTTTGAGAACCGGTCCACTACTGTCAAAATGACAGTAAATTCTTGAGAGAGAGGGAGGGAGGGCTGTAACAAAATCAAGGGCAATATGTGACCAGGGTCTCGAAGCAATTTTAGAGGAATGCCATTAATGGATAACATCTGGACATACAGTCTCCAGCACAAACAACCGACCCGGTGGGGTTTTAGGCAGGGGCGTTACCCCTTCTAAGGCCATGCGGACCTTTGACTCAATCTCCAAGGTCACTGCCGCTACCACCAGTTTGGTAGGAACGATAGGTTCCAGAGAGATTGGTCGCTCGGAAGGATCAAAAATACGAGACAAGGCAACCGGCTTGATGCTATTAGAACCAGGACAATACGAGATGGACAAATCTAAGTGACAGAAAAAAAGAGCCCACCGGGCTTGCCTGGAGTTCAGACATTTGGCAGAGTGAATGTATTCGCTTTTATTCAGATTTTTCTGATCAGTCAAAATCAAAATCAAATCACCTTTATTTATATAGCGCTTTTTACAATGGCAATTGTTTCAAAGCAGCTTCACAGTGGTAACCGGAAAATAATGCAACGGAATTTGATTCGGCTGTACAGCCGCTCTGGTGAAAACGGTGATGTCATCCAGCTCATTTAAATTATCATATAGTGTCAATGCGGGCAGACCAGCAATACAGTTTAAATTTAAGTGTCCCCAACTGAGCAAGCCAAAAGCCAAAGGCGATGGACAATGAAAGGTACCCCAGATCCTTCTAACCAATAGCGTCATTCCTCCAAGGCCAACTTGATAGCCAGCAACTCACGATTACCAGTGTCATTATTATGTTCGGCAGGGGACAATCGATGGGAAAAGAACGTGCATAGGTGCATCTTGTCATCAAGGTAGGTCAGGGTTAACAAGAATCGGGGCCGAAAAAAGCAGCCCTTGAGGTTAGAGAAGGCCAAGTCGGCCTCCCTGGATCAACAAAACTCTTGGTGGCGGGTAAGAGACGTCAGAGGTACGGCAAGTTGGCTGTAGTCGCAAAACAAAGCGCCGGTAAAAAAAAATGGCAAAACCCAGGAATCTCTGCAGGGCCTTGCGAGACTCAGGAGTTGGCCAATCTACCACAGCCTTAACCTTAGCTGGGTCTACCTGAATCTCCTCTGGTGACACGTTGAATCCCAGAAAGGTTACCAATCGAGCATGGAACTCACATTTCTCTGCCTTGACAGAAAGCCCATTCTCTAGCGGCCATTGGAGCACTCGCCTGCCGTGCTGAACATGTTACTGGAGAGAACAGGAAAAAAATCAGAACGTCATCCAGGTAGATACACTTGATCTGATCTAGCATATCTCTCAGCACGTCATTGACTAGTGCCTGGAAGACTGCGGGGGCGTGAGACTACCCTCCCAGTGCACCTACTGAGCAACCGGTAAATGCTTAAGAGCAACAGTAGATCTGCGACGTGAATGACGCTGAAGGCGTGCATCCACTCGTATAGCAAGATCCACCAGAGCCAGAGCATAGATCTCGTCTTTGATGCGGTCATCCAACCCATGTTGGAATAAGTCCCACTGCGCCTCCTCGTTCCAGTTGTAACTGGCAGCCAGCGTCTGGAACTCAATGGAATAGTCTGCTACAGATAGCATTCCTTGGTTGAGTTCGACTAAAGCCCGGCTGCTTCTCTGCCCTGCGCTGAGCAGTCAAAAACCCTCCGTAGTTTGTCAGAGAAGGACTGGAACGAGGCACAGCATGGATGTTTCTGATTCCACACTGCCATCCCCTACAGACATGCCCGACCAGTCAGTAGTGAAATAACATAGTCCACCTTAAATAGTTCGTCGGAAATGCAGACAGCTGCAGAGAAAAAGCCAGAGAGCATTGAGACAAAAATGCTCTACAGTAATTTGGCTCACCTGAATAGGATGCTGGAGGGTTGATCAGAGGTTCCGATCATGACACGGTGAGCGGAGTAGACTCAAGTGGGGAACGGCAGGGGACTCCTCTCGAGATGATATTCTCGAGACTGTATTCTGTATACATGAATACAGTCAGAACAGAAAAGGAAATCCAAATGTCTTGATCATGAAGATAATGATGATGAAGCTTGGCAGGCAATCACTGCAGTGAGGTAATCAGATGACAGCAGACAAGAAGGCAGAATGTCCGAATGAATGAAGGATTAGAGCACGAGACAAACAAGATGGGTAATCCAACTGGAAACAGGAGAGAAAATGAAAGTATGACAAGAACAAACACCACGGTCAACGAGAACTATCCGACAAAGACAACACACAAAATGACTGCTTATAAAAGGAGAGGTGATAGCGTGCAGGTGTCGCGTTAATCAGGCAGCAGCTGAATCAAGTGTTGCTGAGCAATGCGAGAGGGGTACAGAAACAAAGCCGAGGATGAATCCTCTCACGACCGATTGTGGTGTACCCGATACCAGAGCACATGAATGCAGTGATCTCGTCATTGAAACTTGATTTCTGCACACTAATGAATGCTTTCATCATAACTACCAGTGCAAATACAATGTAAATAAGAGATTTGTTGACTATAACGGGAGTTTTGGCAAGAGTCCAGAACTCGCACTGTTTGATTGACAGCTCCAGCGATTACAAAGGGAGCGTTCTTTGATTGCTTTCTATATATAATTTAAGCACAGTTTAAATAACATATTATTTTCATCCTACTAAGAGACATAACATGAAATTGGCCATTTAGTCACTGGTTTGATTTACTGACACGTAGACAAAGAATGAATCATTACATATCAGAAATCACTGGTCACAGATCAGGCATTAGAATTAACACGGTTACGTACAAGTTGTCGCATTACTGTCGAGTCCATATCATAAAAGTCTGCTTGCAAATTTACCAAATACTCCACAGTGAACCTACTACACTGGCATGCGTGATTCAGTGGGCTGGGCTAAACAGGCAGTTATGTAGAAGCAGGCATTGATCTTCTGCGGAGGTGGTGTTTAGCTACACTATTAGCTACATAATAAAGTGGCACATTCCACATCCTGTCGTTATGGCAGATTGGCTTCAATATAAGCTGTTTTTAGACTAATGATAAAGTTTTGAGTTCTGAAACTTACGGTATGTTTTTATAGTACAATGACCTCTTATATGTCAAAAGATCAAGGGAATTTTGATTTCTCAGTTCATGACCCCTCTAACGTAACAGTTTATTTTCATCAGTTATCTTTCTATGGGTTGTTACATTACTTACAGATTTCTATTCGTTCTAAATCAGATACAGATGAAGTGAAATGGTAAGATTACATTTATTTGAATGCATTAGTGAGAGAACATTTGCGTGTATGAATTTGTCCTACCAGTCTGTGCGGCGTCTTTACCAGTAGTGAAGATGTGGGTTTAAGTTACTTCAAAACAGAAATACATACAGTGGGGAGCACAAGTATTTGATACGCTGCCGATTTTGCAGGTTTTCCAACTTACAAAGCATGTAGAGGTCTGTAATTTTTATCATAGGTACACTTCAACTGTGAGAGATGGAATCTAAAACAAAAATCCAGAAAATCACATTGTATGATTTTTAAATAATTAATTTGCATTTTATTGCATGACATAAGTATTTGATCACCTACCAACCAGTAAGAATTCCGGCTCTCACAGACCTGTTAGTTTTTCTTTAAGAAGCCCTCCTGTTCTCCACTCATTACCTGTATTAACTGCACCTGTTTGAACTCGTTACCTGTATAAAAGACACCTGTCCACACACTCAATCAAACAGACTCCAACCTCTCCACAATGGCCAAGACCAGAGAGCTGTGTAAGGACATCAGGGATAAAATTGTAGACCTGCACAAGGCTGGGATGGGCTACAGGACAATAGGCAAGCAGCTTGGTGAGAAGGCAACAACTGTTGGCGCAATTATTAGAAAATGGAATAAGTTCAAGATGACGGTCAATCTCCCTCGGTCTAGGGCTCCATGCAAGATCTCACCTCATGGGGCATCAATGATCATGAGGAAGGTGAGGGATCAGCCCAGAACTACACGGCAGGACCTGGTCAATGACCTGAAGAGAGCTGGGACCACAATCTCAAAGAAAACCATTAGTAACACACTACGCCATCATGGATTAAAATCCTGCAGCGCATGCAAGGTCCCCCTGCTCAAGCCAGCGCATGTCCAGGCCCGTCTGAAGTTTGCCAATGACCATCTGGATGATCCAGAGGAGGAATGGGAGAAGGTCATGTGGTCTGATGAGACAAAAATAGAGCTTTTTGGTCTAAATTTTGGTCAGCGCCTGACATCAAAGCAAATTTAAAAGTGCTGGCTAATGCTAATCGTAAATTCTCTAAGATTATTATTCACGTCGGCACAAATGATGTTCGACTTTGCCAGTCGGAGATCACCAAAATTAACATTAAAGAGGTGTGTAAACTCACAAGTACGATGGCAGATGACGTTTTTTGCTCTGGTCCCCTCCCTGTTAAAAGGAGTGATGAGATACTTAGCAGACTATCATCACTCAATGGCTGGTTGTCTAAGTGGTGTCCGCAAAATAACATAGGGTTCATAGACAATTGGAAAAGCTTTTGGGGCAGACCTGACCTGTTGAAAAAAGATGGTATTCATCCTTCCTGGGATGGTGCCGCTCTTCTCTCTAGTAATTTGGCACATAGTCTTAGAGCTAAACCTTGACTAACTGGGGCCCAGGTCAGGAAGCAGACAGACTGGCTTACCCGACCGCCTGCTAGCTGTCTCACGTCACAGAAGTCAGATAAATCCCAGCACATAGAGACTCTTTCACCTAGATATTATCACATAGAGACTGTGTCTGTTCCACGAATTAGTAAATACAAAAAACCATCAAAACCATTCAACGGTAAAAATTTAATTGATGTCCAACAAATAAACAACAGATATAATACAGATGATCAAATGATAAAGCTCGGGCTGCTGAATATTCGATCCCTTTCCTCAAAAGCGCTTATTGTTAATGATATGATTACAGATCATAACCTAGATGTGCTGTGTTTGACAGAAACCTGGCTAAAAAATGACGATTACATTACTTTAAATGAGTCCACCCCCCAAGATTATTGTTATAAACACGAGCCGCGTCTGAAAGGTAAAGGGGGAGGTGTTGCTGTAATTTATAATAATATCTTCGGTATTACTCATAAGTCTAGTTTCAAATATAATTCCTTTGAAGTTTTGGTGCTTTATGTAACATTCTGTAGTGTAAATGATAAATCCCGTTTGACATTTGTGCTGGCTACTGTATACAGGCCACCAAGGCACCATACAGACTTTACCAGAGAATTTGCTGATTTTCTGTTAGTACTGACTGCAGATAAAGTCCTAATTGTTGGTGATTTTAATATCCATGTAGACAATGAAAAAGATGCATTGGGATTGGCATTTAGAGACATTCTAAACTCTATTGGAGTAAGGCAACACGTGTCAGGACCCACTCATCGCCGTAATCATACGTTAGACCTAATACTGTCACATGGAATAAATGTTGATACCATTGAAATTCTGCAGCAGAGCGATGACATCTCAGATCATTACCTAGTATCATGTACACTTAATTTAGCAAAGGCTGCAAAGCCGTCCCCTCGCTTCAAATATGGCAGGACTATCACTGCTGCGACTAAAGATTTCTTTGTAAATAATCTTCCTCATCAGTTTCATCTCCTCAGCATCCCAGATAGCCTAGAGGAACTCGATGTTGCAACAGAAACTATTGACTCTCTCTTTTCCAGCACTTTAGACACAGTTGCTCCCCGGCGCTTAAAGAAGATTAAAGAAAATAGTCCAACGCCGTGGTACAACGAGCACACCCAGGCCCTTAAAACAGCAGCCAGAAAAATGGAGCACAGCTGGAAGAAAACAAAACTAGAAGTTTTTCGCGGAAAGAGAGCATGATTGCATACAGAAAGGCCCTAAAAACTGCTAGATCTGCTTATTTCTCGACTCTCTTAGAAGAAAACAAACACAACCCTAGGTATTTATTCGATACAGTGGCTAAATTAACCAAAGATAAAGCTTCACCTTCTGATGTTTGTAAACAGCACAGCAGTAATGACTTTATGAACTTCTTTACTTGTAAGATTGATAATATTAGGAAAAAAATTATAACCATGCAGCCGTCTACTACAGTATCACATCAGACAGTGCATTGTAGTGTCACTGAGGAAAAATTACATTCATTCACTGCTATAGGAGAAGAAGAATTGGCTAAACTTGTTAAATCATCAAAATCAACAACATGTATGCTCGACCCCATACCAACTAAACTACTAAAAGAGATGCTTCCAGAGGTCATAGATCCTTTTCTTAATATCATTAATTCATCCTTGACATTAGGATATGTACCGAAAACGTTTAAGTTGGCTATTATTAAACCACTTATTAAAAAACCGCAACTTGATCCTACAGAATTAGTCAATTACAGGCCAATCTCAAATCTACCCTTTCTGTCAAAAATACTAGAAAAGGCAGTGTCCTCACAATTATGCTCCTTTTTAGAAAGAAATGGTATCTGTGAGGATTTCCAGTCAGGATTTAGACCGTATCATAGTACTGAGACTGCTCTCATTAGAGTTACAAATGATTTACTCTTATCATCCGATCGTGGTTGTATCTCTCTGTTAGTGTTACTCGATCTTAGCGCTGCATTCGATACTATCGACCACAACATTCTTTTGAATAGACTCGAAAATTATGTTGGCATTAGTGGAACTTCATTGGCATGGTTTAAATCATACTTATCTGACCGTTATCAGTTTGTAGCAGTAAATGAAGAGATGTCACACCGAACACAAGTTCAGTATGGAGTACCGGAGGGCTCAGTGCTAGGACCGTTGCTTTTCACCCTGTACATGCTACCACTGGGAGATATTATTAGGAAGAATTGCGTTAATTTTCATTGTTATGCTGACGATACTCAGCTCTATATTTCTTCACGCCCTGACGAAACATACCAATTCTCAAGATTAACAGAATGCATAGCTGATATAAAAAATTGGATGACTAGTAATTTCCTGCAACTTAATTCAGAAAAACCTTAATTTTTAATCATTGGACAAAAAAACTCCACAAGTAGTAACCTAGAATACTGTCTAACACTCGATGGCTGCTCTGTCAAGTCCTCGTCGTCAGTTAGGAACCTGGGTGTGCTCTTTGATACCAATCTCTCATTTGAAAGCCACGTTTCTAGCATCTGTAAAACTGCATTCTACCATCTTAAAAATATATCTAAATTACGGCACATGCTTTCAATGCAAAATGCTGAACAGTTAGTTCATGCGTTCATGACCTCAAGGCTAGATTATTGTAATGCTCTACTGGGTGGTTGCCCTGCTCGCTTAATAAATAAACTGCAGCTTGTCCAAAACGCAGCAGCTAGAGTTCTTACTAGAACCAGGAAGTATGACCATATTAGCCCGGTTCTGGCAACACTGCATTGGCTCCCTATTAAACATCGTATACATTTTAAAATCTTGCTGATTACTTACAAAGCACTAAATGGTTTAGCTCCCCAGTACTTGAGCGAGCTCTTAACTCATTATACTCCATCACGTCTATTGCGGTCTCAAAATTCTGGCCAGTTGATAATACCTAGAATATCAAAATCAACTGCAGGCGGTCGATCCTTTTCCTATTTAGCACCTAAACTCTGGAACAGTCTTCCTAGCATTGTTCGGGAAGCAGACACACTCTGTCAGTTTAAATCTAGACTAAAAACACATCTCTTTACTATGGCATACACATAAAACATTTTTAATTTCTATTATTCAAATCAGTTAAATGATTGTTTTAGGCTGCATTAACTAGGTCAGCCGGAACCGGGAACACTTCCAATAACACCTGATGTACTCGTTACATCATAAGAAGAATGGCATCTACGCTAATGTTAGTCTCTCTGTTTATCCCGAGGTTTACTGCAGTTGGCCGGATCCGGGCCATATCCAGACCAGATGGTGGCCCTTAGCCTGGACATGATGACCATATCCCTGAAGTGTCTGTAGAGACCGTGTCAATTAAACTCCCCCCTGTAAATGCCGCATCGACACGACATCCTCATTAAACCCGTCCCCGGCGTGACGACTCGAATAATTCTACGAATATCTATTGATCTAATATGGCTTCTGACCTGTAATGTTGCCAGAATCATAATCATACACTATTTGTTCGTCGGCCAGAGGAGAACTGGCACCCCGACTGAGCCTGGTTTCTCCCAAGGTTTTTTTCTCCATTCTGGCCCTGAAGGAGTTTTGGTTCCTTCCCACCGTCGCCTTTGGCTTTGGCTTGCTCAGTTGGGGACACTTAAATTTCAACTATATTACTGATCTGCCCGCATTGACACTATATGATAATTGAAATGAGCTGGATGACATCACCGTTTTCACCAGAGCGGCTGTACAGCCGAATCAAATTCCGTTGCATTATTTTCCTGTTAACACTGTGAAGCTGCTTTGAAACAATTGCCATTGTAAAAAGCGCTATATAAATAAAGGTGATTTGATTTGATTTGATTTGATTTAAATTCCACTCGCCGTGTTTGGAGGAAGAAGGATGAGTACAACCCCAAGAACACCATCCCAACCGTGAAGCATGGAGGTGGAAACATCATTCTTTGGGGATGCTTTTCTGCAAAGGGGACAGGACGACTGCACCGTATTGAGGGGAGGATGGATGGGGCCATGTATCGCCAGATCTTGGCCAACAACCTCCTTCCTTCAGTAAGAGCATTGAAGATGTGTCGTGGCTGGGTCTTCCAGCATGACAATGACCCGAAACACACAGCCAGGGCAACTAAGGAGTGGCTCCGTAAGAAGCATCTCAAGGTCCTGGGAGTGGCCTAGCCAGTCTCCAGACCTGAACCCAATAGAAAATCTTTGGAGGGAGCTGAAAGTCCGTATTGCCCAGCGACAGCCCCGAAACCTGAAGGATCTGGAGAAGGTCTGTATGGAGGAGTGGGCCAAAATCCCTTCTGCAGTGTGTGCAAACCTGGTCAAGAACTACAGGAAACGTATGATCTCTGTAATTGCAAACAAAGGTTTCTGTACCAAATATTAAGTTCTGCTTTTCTGATGTATCAAATACTTATGTCATGCAATAAAATGCAAATTAATTACTTAAAAATCATACAATGTGATTTTCTGGATTTTTGATTCCGTCACTCACAGTTGAAGAGTACCTATGATAAAAATTACAGACTTCTACATGCTTTTTAAGTGGGCAAACCTGCAAAATCGGCAGTGTATCAAATAGTTGTTCTCCCCACTGTAAATGGCGTTGGCTGTGGTCTGTGTGTCCATCCGTCCAGCGGTCTGGATGAGGCTAAAGCTTGTGCAGCAGTAGAAATTTATGGCCTGAGTATTCTGCTCACCGATACCAACTTGAAGCTACATCATAGGGTGGGGGTGAAGGAAACGGAATTTGATTTTGATTGGTTTTCATTTCTTTCTATTATTAACATTGATTGTTTTGCATTATTTTGTTTTGTTTGTTATTATATTTACATTGTCTAGTTAGATTGTAAATAATTTGTTGATTATAAAATGTTGCTTGTATGCCTTCCCCTGTCTTGTTTAAGTGAGCTCACCGTTTGTCTTAAATACCTGTCTGTTGTCTCAGTTAGCAGTTTAGTTTTGTTCGGCTCAGTTCTCACTAGCTTTTAGCTTTTGTTTATATTGAGTTAAAGTTTGTTTTGTTGACCTCAGTTATTTAAAGCTGGGGCCACACTAAAAGATTTTTAAAATCGTATAAGATTTTTAAAATGTGAGAGACCACAAAAATTTTTCCGCCGCGATGTGACCGGGGGGTATTCCAGAAAGCAAGGTTAACTTACCGTTACATATACCTTGAACTCTCGGTTGATTAACCCAAACCTTGCTTACTCAAGGTATGCTGGTTCCAAAAACCCAGAGTATGTTCCCGGATAACACACAAGACATTCTCAACAGAGCTAAGAAAAAGCGTGCCATTCTACTTCCTTCTTCTTCTGTTTAATGGCGATTTACATAACCTACTTAGTGCACATCGCCACCTATTTGGTGGTTGTGCAATCATTTTTTCAATCTTTTCGTTTAATAAGTAATCTTTATTCACTGAGAATAAGGATTATATTGTTTGTTTGATGCTAATGAATTGAATGCAGATCCATGTGTGAGATAACAATAAAATAAATAATAAATATATTTGAAATGAATTTTGAAATATTACCTTTGAAATATTACCTTGTTATAATAGTGCTTTAAAATGAATATACACTACCAGTCAAAAGTTTGGACACACTTTCCCATTGTCTTTGATGGGAAAGTGTGTCCAAACTTTTGACTGGTAGTGTATAATATTGTATATTATATAACTGTAACTATATAACAAATTTAGTTATATTAATATAACTACATTGAACAAAATTATAAACGCAACACGTTTGTTTTTGCCCCCATTTTTCATAAGCTGAACTCAAAGATCTAAGACTTTTTCTATGTACACAAAAGGCCTATTTCGCTCAAATATTGTTCACAAATCTGTCTAAATCTGTGTTAGTGAGCACTTCTCCTTTGCCGAGATAACCCATCCACTTCACAGGTGTGGCATATCAAGATGCTGATTAGACAGCATGATTATTGCACAGGTGTGCCTTAGGCTGGCCACAATAAAAGGCCACTCTAAAATGTGTAGTTTTACTGTATTGGGGGGATCAAAAAAAAGTCAATATCTGGTGCGACCACCATTTGCCTCACGCAGTGCAACACATCTCCTTCGCATAGAGTTGATCAGGTTGTTGATTGTGGTCTGTGGAATGTTGGTCCACTCCTCTTCAATGGCTGTGCGAAGTTGCTGGATATTGGCAGGAACTGGAACGCTGTCGTATACGCTGATCTAGAGCATCCCAAACATGCTCAATGGGTGACATGTCCGGTGAGTATCCTGGCCATGCAAGAACTGGGATGTTTTCAACTTCCAGGAATTGTGTACAGATCCTTGCAACATGGGGCCGTGCATTATCATGCTGCAACTATTGGTTTGCATAACAAAAGAATTTCTGCACAAACTGTCAGAAACCGTCTCAGGGAAGCTCATCTGCATGCTCGTCATCCTCATCGGGGTTTCGACCTGACTGCAGTTCGTCAACTTAACCGACTTGAGTGGGCAAATGCTCACGTTCGATGGCGTCTGGCACTTTGGAGAGGTGTTCTCTTCATGGATGAATCCCAGTTTTCACTGTACAGGACAGATGGCAGACAGCGTGTATGGCGTCGTGTGGATGAGCGGTTTGCTGATGTCAGCGTTTTGGATCGAGTGGTCCATGGTGGCGGTGGGGTTATGGTATGGGCAGGCGTATGTTATGGACAACGAACACAGGTGCATTTTATTGATGGCATTTTGAATGCACAGAGATACCGTGACGAGATACTGAGGCCCATTGTTGTGCCATTCATCCACGACCATCACCTCATGTTGCAGCATGATAATGCACAGCCCCATGTTGTAAGAATCTGTACACAATTCCTGGAATCTGGAAACATCCGAGTTCTTGCATGGCCAGCATACTCACCAGACATGTCACCCATTGAGCATGTTTGGGATGCTCTGGATCGGCGTATACGGCAGCGTGTTCCAGTTCCTGCCAATATCCAGCAACTTTGCACAGCCATTGAAGAGGAGTGGACCAACATTCCACAGGCCACAATCAACAACCTGATCAACTCTATGCGAAGGAGATGTGTTGCACTGCGTGAGGCAAATAGTGGTCACACCAGATATTGACTTTTTTTTTGGACCCCCCCCCCCCTGATTTAGACAGATTTGTGAACAATATTTGAGAGAAATAGGCCTTTTGTATACATAGAAAAATTCTTAGATCTTTGAGTTCAGCTCATGAAAAATGGGGGAAAAATAAAAGTGTTGGGTTAGCAAACTAACCCTGGATCATGAGCTGCTCTGGAGCAGGTTATGTTCAGAGAATGAGTTGCTATGGCTACTTACATACCCTGAAAGTTACCTCCGTTTTTGGAACTGAAAGTTGAGGTTATCCACTTACTTACCCTTAAACATACCCAGGTATGTCACATAACCTGCTTTCTGGAATACCCCCCAGACATGTTACAGTGACTTTAAAGTAAACAAACATGGTGGACAACTGGCAAAAAGAAATGGCGATTATAGTGTATGGACTGCTTTTTACAGAAAAGTCAGCCCAAAATCGCTCCAAATATCTTGTAGTGTGTACCCAGCATAAGTCTAGCTAGATTATTTGTCAGATCAAGTCGATTTATTTTGTATTCTTTGTGACTTTCTCCTATTTTTTGGGTAAAATAAAGCCACATATTTGGGTAAAATATTTCCTATATCACAATCACAAAGTATTGCTCATCGTACAAGTTTACATGGTTATAACAAAATCATAAAACCTAAAAATAACCTGCAGGGAACGTTCTGGGAAGGTTCTATTTAGGTTGTTACAAAAAAAACAATCTGCAACATTCTGGGAAGGATAGTTTTTGGTTCCAAAAAATAACCAAAACGAACGTTAGGGGAATGCTCTGTTTACTGGGGAAGAGCAGCAGTGTGATCAGAGCGGCTCGATCGGTTCAGTAAATGCTGCTCCATCTCTGCAAGCGCTGTGAGTTTGAGTCATTTATGATGTGCATTTGAAAAGCAAAACGCGGCAAACATTACATGTTTTTACTCCAAACTCACTTCATAACGTCAGTCGAGCGTTTGAAATAACTTCCATTAGGGATCTGAAGTGGCTTCTTATCACAGAATGAGGAAGACAATATATTATTTTTTATAATTAATGCTATGTCGATTAGCATTGCATTATAAATATACTATATTTTTATGAAAATACCTGAGAAGGCTTGAAGAACACAGATAAACCATCTATTGTCGCAGTCATGTGTTTATTGTTATTATCAGTCAAAGCGTTTCTATCTTCTTTTTATTCAGCTACAGCGATAGCTCATAACTGGATGCCTTTGTCCATATTAGGGATTTCCTGGAACATCATAAGTTATATTACTTCTGAGAGGCATATTTTGAGTTGCGCCCTCCGGCTTTCAGTATGAATGAAACAGACATAATGTGTTTATGGCACTCAATGCTCCCACCACCCTATTTTGGGTAAAAACATGGACATTTTTTGAAAATTTGAATGTGTAGTGTACTGAAGTGTTCCTTTCTAATAATTTATAGTTATAAGCCACCTGCATTTTTCCCATACAATTTTCTGTAAAGTTAAATTATTATTATTTTAATTACTATATTATTATATTTATTCTACTATATTATTATTATTATTATTTTACAGAATTACAGATATTTGATGTAATGTAAAGTTCCACTATTAAATATACAGGTAATTGCTTATATTTTGGTATTACACAAATTTTCTGTTTTTTAAAAAGAATGTGTAATGTGTAATTTTACACAAAATATTAATATTTTACGGAATTTTTTTCTGTAAAAATAGAAAACAAAGATTGTATAACTACAGAAATCAGCAGTCATTCAACGTGTTTTCCTAAACATTGAAGATCATTAAGCATGTGGGGTTTAAAGTTTAATAATAATAAAATGCTCTATAAATCAGGTGAATGATATATGAACAAACCTTCAGAATAAAGATATGAATTAAATTTTGGTGTGTGTAAAGCTGCTGAAGTGGAGATTTGCCTGTAGTGTCTGGTCTTAAGAATGCATAGAATATTTGAATCTCTTGTAAGGATGGGAAAAGTGTTCTTACATACAGTATTTCCTCAGGGCAGCGGCAAGTTTGAGCTAGACGTGCTCAGAGATAAACTGAACAAACAAGCACAATCAGTTTTATTATGAACAGTGAATGTCGTTAAGGGAAGGTCCAACAGATTTGGCTTTATAAAAACAGATTTATTTACTGCTGTTAAGAGTGTTTTATGAAGGATGAAAGCCACTGTAATGCATGGCCTACTCCTTTATCACACTTTAAAATCAGCATCATATGCATATTTGATCATTTGTGAATCTTTAATTTCATGGGTTTCACCAATCGTGGTGAAAGTGAAAAAGACTGGTGGCATAAGAATGTGCGTGGATCTTAGAGAGCTGAATAAAGTGGTGATAATGGACAAAACAGGATGCAATTTCAAATATGTCCTGGGTGTATTCCAGAAAGCAGGTTATGTGACATACCCAGGCATAGGCGCTGTGGTTCGTTATAGAGACAGAGGATTTTTATATGCTGGAGAACAACATGTTTTTATTAGCCAGCATGGAGAGCGATCATCACTTGTATATAAACTTGCCTTTCCACCAGGGGGCACACCGACACAGGAAAAGACCAAATATGAACACAGCTTCCTTAAACACATCTCAAGTATGTCTCAGCTAACTGGATGGCACATCATCATTTATCTACATCCCCTTTCCTTAGTTCTGTACTTCCCTTTAATCAAAAGTACTATAATTTCACAAACATCTCTGTAACATTTACGCAATGCAAAACTGAAATTGCAACTGAAAGTAATAATCAAAATATCACAATTATTCCTTACAATAACACATTCTTTACATCATTTTTTTAACAACATGCATAGTTAAAGGGCACCTATTATGCCCCTTTTTACAAGATGTAATATAAGTCTCAGGTGTCCCCAGAGTGTGTCTGTGAAGTTTCAGATCAAAATTCCTAACAGATCATTTAATATACCATTATGAAAATGTCAATTTTTAGGTTTGAGAAAAATGAGCTGTTTTGTATGTGTCTCCTTTAAATGCAAATGAGCTGCTGCTCCCCGCCCCAGAGGGCGGAGCCTTCGCAGCTCGTGAACACGCGAATGAAAACTGAAACATGATACATCTGTTTGGTTATGATCATCTCTGCTATCATCCATCTACTAGTTCTCTTTCATGTGTTATTGCGATTAAACTGTCAAATGCACACAAGGTTATGTCAGAAACGTCACATGAAAGTTCACATGAAAACAGTTGGTTATGTCTGTGCACGTATGCAGCAAGTACAGAAATCCTGTGTGTATATTAGATCTGTCCTGATATTCGGTCAGGAGTTGGAGTCGTCTTTTCACAGGTGCTGGTCATCTGAAGTCCTCGCAGGAGATGGAGTCGTCTCTTCACAGGTGTTGGTCATCTGAAGTCCTCGCAGGAGTTGGGTCGTCTCTTTACAGGTGTTGGTCATCTGAAGTCCTCGCAGGAGTTGGGTCGTCTCTTTACAGGTGTTGGTCATCTGAAGTCCTCGCAGGAGTTAGGTCATCTCTTCACAGGTGTTGGTCATCTGAAGTCCTCGCAGGAGTTGGATTGTCTCTTCACAGGTGTTGGTAATCGGAGGCCCTCACAGGAGTTGGGTCGTCTCTTCACAGGTGTTTGTCATCTGAAGTCCTCACAGGAGTTGGGTCGTCTCTTCACAGGTGTTGGTCATCTGAAGTCCTCGCAGGAGTTGGAGTCGTCTCTCCACAGGTGTTGGTCATCTGAAGTCCTCGCAGGAGTTGGAGTCGTCTCTTCACAAGTGTTGGTCATCTGAAGTCCTCGCAGGAGTTGGGTCGTCTCTTCACAGGTGTTGGTCATCTGAAGTCCTCGCAGGAGTTGGAGTCGTCTCTTCACAGGTGTTGGTCATCTGAAGTCCTCGCAGGAGTTGGGTCGTCTCTTCACAGGTGTTGGTCATCTGAAGTCCTCGCAGGAGTTGGAGTCGGCTCTTTACAGGTGTTGGTCATCTGAAGTCCTCGCAGGAGTTGGAGTCGTCTCTTCACAGGTGTTGATCATCTGAAGTCTTCATAAGAGGCTGGATCCAGACTGGAGCTGACGGACTCTCTAGAAATGCCATAAATGTACTACCCGGAACCGGCGCGGACCCGTCTATTATTTGAAAGCTGGACCCGGGAAGACACAGACCCGACTGGACCCGATCATATTCCACAGCAAATTGTTATTAACAAGTCAATAAACAAGTCATGAAAATTTTTCTTACCTACCCAACTATTTGTCTTACCTCCAGTTAGCAGCCTTCTCCCTTGTGCCTGACTGTGATGCATACAATCCTCCTTGAAAAGAAGAACGTTCCAACCATGTTATTCCTCTCTTGCCGAGCATGCTTAGTCCACTCATTATACCAGCTTCAAAAGTCCACTTGCTGTCACGGTGACGGATGGCAAATGCGACTTTTGCAGTTTTGCATTTTTTTGTATCTCAAGTCAACTCACATAATAAGATAACTTTGACGGTTTGCCCTTTTGAATTGTAATAACGATTGCTCATTCAGAGCCATGGCCACAGACGGTAGCATTACTTATTTGCAATCATCTCTGTGCTCTCTGAGCAGAGTCTGACCAAAAATGTTATATATAACAAGACGGCTCATTCATTATATTATTATAAAGTGTGCACGCTTGAGACTGCACATGCGCGTTAGCTGGAGCAACCTGAATATAAGATTTTTAACGCAATTTGAGCATCATAGAAAACATTCATGTGACAGTTCACCTCAGATTTTGTTGCTGATTTGAAATATGTTATAATGTGAGTGTGCACTGTGCAAGGCTGCAAGCAGTTTTTGAGATTTAAAGTTTGTTTGTATTTACTGCTTCACACATAGAAACAGGAAAACTCATGATCATTGTGCACTTGCATTAACTCCGCCCGCTCTACTTCTAATGGCTGGGGACGATTGTTTTTTTCACCTTATTTCCCAGCTCACACTTTTATCATTATAATTTTACAAGTTGCACGTTACAAAACACGGACAGTGCTGACTGACTCTGATCAAGGCCGGGTGTCCGATCGACTCAGGTATTATATACAACGTTAAACAACGGACCCGGCTGACCATTTAAAATATAGACCCGAACCCGTACAGGTCCCGGCGCGGGTCTCGGGTCCTCGGGTCTTGGGTCCTCCGTGTAGACCTCTACCTTATAGGTCAGTAGCAATACTTTATAATTGATACAGAACTTAATAGGTAACCAGTGTAGAGATGATAAAATTGGTGTTATATGATCATATTTTCTTGACCTAGTAAGAACTCTAGCAGCTGCATTTTGGACTAATTGTAGCTTGTTTATCGAGGATGCATGACAACCAGCTAGTAATGCATTACAATAATCCAGTCTAGAGGTCATGAATGCATAAACTAACTTTTCTGCATCAGAAACAGATAGCATGTTCCGTAGCTTAGCGATGTTCAATAGCAATCTATTGATCTGCCTACTTATCTGGTTACCACGATTTGCTGCAAAAAATGGAGCGCAGCTGGAAGAAAACAAAACTGGAAGTTTTTCGGATTTCGTGGAAAGAGAGCATGATTGCGTACAGAAAGGCCTTAAAAATTGCTAGATCTGCTTATTTCTCGACTCTCTTAGAAGAAAACAAACACAACCCTAGGTATTTATTCGATACAGTGGCTAAATTAACCAAAGATAAAGCTTCAACTTCTGATGTTTGCAAACAGCACAGCAGTAATGACTTTATGAACTTCTTTACGTGCAAGATTGATAATATTAGGAAGAAAATTATAACTATGCAACCATCTACTACAATATCGCATCAGACAGTGCATTGTAGTGTCACTCAGGAAAAATTCCACTCATTCACTGCTATAGGAGAAGAAGAATTGGCTAAACTTGTTAAATCATCTAAATCAACATGTATGCTCAACCTTATACCGACTAAGCTACTAAAAGAGATGCTTCCAGAGGTCATAGATCCTCTTCTTAATATCATTAATTCATCCTTGACATTAGGATATGTACCAAAAACTTTTAAGTTAGCTATTATTAAACCACTTATTAAAAAACCACAACTTGATCCTACAGAATTAGTCAATTACAGGCCAAAAATCTACCCTTTCTGTCAAAAATACTAGAAAAGGCAGTGTCTTCACAACTATGCTCCTTTTTAGAAAGAAATTATATCTGTGGGATTTCCAGTCAGGATTTAGACCGTATCATAGTACTGAGACTGCTCTCATTAGAGTTACAAATGATTTACTCTTATCATCCGATCGAGGTTGTATCTCTCTGTTAATATTACTTGATCTTAGCGCTTTGAGACATAGACTCGAAAATTATGTTGGCATTAGTGGATTGCATTGGCATGGTTTAAATCATACTTATCTGACCGTTATCAGTTTGTAACAGTAAATGAAGAGATGTCACACCGATCACAAGTTCAGTATGGAGTAGCGCAGGGCTCAGTGCTAGGACCGTTGCTTTTCACCCTGTACATGCTACCACTGGGAGATATTATTAGGAAGCATGGCGTTAGTTTTCATTGTTATGCTGACAATACTCAGCTCTATATTTCTTCACGCCCTGACGAAACTTACCAATTCACAAGATTAACGGAATGCATAACTGATATAAAAAATTGGATGACTATTAATTTCCTACAACTTAATTCAGAAAAAACTGAATTTTTAATTATTGGACAAAAAAACTCCACAAGTAGTAACCTAGAATACTGTCTAACACTTGATGGCTGCTCTGTCAAGTCCTCGTCGTCAGTTAGGAACCTGGGTGTGCTCTTTGATACCAATCTCTCATTTGAAAGCCACGTTTCTAGCATCTGTAAAACTGCATTCTACCATCTTAAAAATATATCTAAATTACGGCACATGCTTTCAATGCAAAATGCTGAACAGTTAGTTCATGCGTTCATGACCTCAAGGCTAGATTATTGTAATGCTCTACTGGGTGGTTGCCCTGCACTCTTAATAAATAAACTGCAGCTGGTCCAAAACGCAGCAGCTAGAGTTCTTACTAGAACCAGGAAGTATGACCATATTAGCCCGGTTCTGGCAACACTGCATTGGCTCTCTATTAAACATCGTATACATTTTAAAATCTTGCTGATTACTTACAAAGCACTAAATGGTTTAGCTCCCCAGTACTTGAGCGAGCTCTTAACTCATTATACTCCATCACGTCTATTGCGGTCTCAAAATTCTGGCCAGTTGATAATACCTAGAATATCAAAATCAACTGCAGGCGGTCGATCCTTTTCCTATTTAGCACCTAAACTCTGGAACAGTCTTCCTAGCATTGTTCGGAAAGCAGACACACTCTGTCAGTTTAAATCTAGACTAAAAACACATCTCTTTACTATGGCATACACACTGAACATTATCAATTTATATTATTCAAATCAGTTAAATGATTGTTTTAGGCTGCATTAACTAGGTCAGCTGGAACCGGGAACACTTCCCATAACACCTGATGTACTCGTTACATCATAAGAAGAATGGCATCTACGCTGATGTTAGTCTCTCTGTTTATCCCGAGGTTTACTGCAGTCGGCCGGATCCAGGCCGTATCCAGATCAGATGGTGGACCTGCGCCTAGACATGACCAACGCATCCCTGAAATGTCTGCAGAGAGCGTGTCAATTAAACTCCCCCCTGTAAATGCTGCATCGACATGACATCCTCATTAAACCCGTCCCCGGCGTGACGACTCCAATCTTTCGAATAATCCTACGAATATCTATTGATCTAATATGACTTCTGACCTGTAATGTTGCCAGAATCATAATCATACACTATTTGTTCGTCGGCCAGAGGAGAACTGGCACCCCGACTGAGCCTGGTTTCTCCCAAGGTTTTTTTCTCCATTCTGGCCCTGAAAGAGTTTTGGTTCCTTGCCACCGTCGCCTTTGGCTTTTGGCTTGCTCAGTTGGGGACACTAAATATTCAACTATATTACTGATCTGCCCACATTGACACTATATGATAATTGAAACTAGCTGGATGACATCAACTTTTTCTCCAGAGCGGCTGTACAGCCGAATCAAATTCTGTTGCATTATTTTCCTGTTACCACTGTGAAGCTGCTTTGAAACAATTGCCATTGTAAAAAGCGCTATATAAATAAAGGTGACTTGACTTGACTCTGTTGTTGTCAATAAACCTCTTGTTGACTGCCATTCTCTGTGTCTGAGTATACTTCCGTGACAGTTACCTGATGTCCATCAGTTCTTTGCACAATACATGCTGTATGATACTGTATCTACAGAACCTCAAAGTTGAGTGAATATGGCCAGAAATAAATAAGAGTCAACTGAAAGAAGCCCTGCTGCAACTTCAAGATCAAGAGGAGATCAACATGGAGGACAACACAACTAAATTTTGTGTATCCAATCTCGCTTGTCAGGTTTCCTCAGTTGGGCTTGAACGAACTGTGCTATCATGGAATGCACACAGAATTGCAGGTATTTCTAAACCTGCATGAATGACAGGCTACTTTTTTTGGTTCTAAGAATTTAAACATCTGAAAAAAAAAAGGATAAATCCTTTGCAAATATTTTTTAGATGTTTATATATATATATATATATTAGTGCTGTCAAAATTAGTGCGTTAACGCACGCGATTAATTTTTCAGTTTAACGCGTTAAAAATATTTAACGCAGCATCTATTTTTTCTATCATCCTTTGGCTAGCGTTACATTGTATGATCACGCTCTTATTTAATTTATTATTTATGCAGTGCAGACAGTTTGATAACTTTATTCAATTTCTGTATATTTCTTACCTGTTGGACAGGTAAATATGACATTTATTATGATGGGTCTATGTGAAGATTGTTTTAAGTTCACTTGAAATTGATATAGCTTTTAATTATACTGTAATGTAGAATGTCTATCATTAATGTTTAAAAAAAAAAATTTTTTCAGAGACATCAGTAGCAGTTCACTAGCCTTCATAAAAAGATGCCATTACAACAAATATTTAAAATATACTGTCTTTAATTTAGAGAGTAACTGTGAAATTATTACAATATAAAAATCTTAAAAATGCAAATGTTTTTAATCGCAATTAATTACAGAAAAAATGTGCGAATAATTAGTTAATTTTTTTAATCGATTGACAGCACTATATATATATATATATATATATTAATTATGGTACTGCTGCAAACATTATAACAGGAAAACATTTATCATAAAACTAACATTTATTACAAATGTTTGTGAACAACAATGATTTTACAAAGTACAAAAAAATAAGTAAATAAATAAATCTTTTGCACACAGGCATCATCCATTGTATTAAAAGAACGCTGCAATTTGAGGTATAAAATGTCATATTAAGGCATGTTTGATAAAATAAAGTGCTATCCAGTGCTCCATCCAAATCAAAAGTTGAACTTGACATTGAAACAGTGTTACATGGTTTATAACTTACATTTCAAAGAGTATAGTTACTCTTCGATTAAAGCATGATAAAGAAAACATGCTGCCAGTAGTGCGTGTCAAAATCTGAACTTGACACTTGAACAGTAATAACTTTTTTATGTGTATTCAAAAAGAGTTTAATTACTTTTAACTTGTAACAAAGCTTGTAACAAACACCAGCCACTCTAAAAGAGTTGCTGTATCAGTGTCATATACTGAAACAGTTAAACATATAACAGTGGTTTACGGTATCTCTCTCTCTCTCTCTCTTTTTTTTACTGTTAATCTTTGATAAGATCACCAAAGGCAGACAACACACCATCAGTTCCTGTGACTCTGTAGGTGTTGTCCCTGCATTTGGCGTTAGTTTTCATTATTATGCTGACGATACTCAGCTCTATATTTCTTCACGCCCTGACGAAACTTGCCAATTCACAAGATTAACGAAATGCATAGCTGATATAAAAAATTGGACGACTAGTAATTTCCTGCAACTTAATTCAGAAAAAAATGAATTTTTAATCACTGGACAAAAAAACTCCACAAGTAGTAACCTAGAATATTGTCTAACACTCGATGGCTGCTCTGTCAAGTCCTCGTCGTCAGTTAGGAACCTGGGTGTGCTCTTTGATACCAATCTTTCATTTGAAAGCCACGTTTCTAGCATCTGTAAAACTGCATTCTACCATCTTAAAAATATATCTAAATTACGGCACATGCTTTCAATGCAAAATGCTGAACAGTTAGTTCATGCGTTCATGACCTCAAGGCTAGATTATTGTAATGCTCTACTGGGTGGTTGCCCTGCTCGCTTAATAAATAAACTGCAGCTGGTCCAAAACGCAGCAGCTCGAGTTCTTACTAGAACCAGGAAGTATGACCATATTAGCCCGGTTCTGGCAACACTGCATTGGCTCCCTATTAAACATCGTATACATTTTAAAATCTTGCTGATTACTTACAAAGCAGTAAATGGTTTAGCTCCCCAGTACTTGAGCGAGCTCTTAACACATTATACTCCATCACGTCTATTGCGGTCTCAAAATTCTGGCCAGTTGATAATACCTAGAATATCAAAATCAACTGCAGGCGGTCGATCCTTTTCCTATTTAGCACCTAAACTCTGGAACAGTCTTCCTAGCATTGTTCGGGAAGCAGACACACTCTGTCAGTTTAAATCTGGACTAAAAACACATCTCTTTACTATGGCATACACATAGAACATTTTTAATCTTTAATTAAGCTGAGACAAAATTCAAATAATTTTATAATAGAAAAACAATACTGTTACAATGGAGACACCAAAACAAGCTGCTTCCAAAGTGCTTTTTGCCCTCTATCCAGGATATTTATCACATCAAGGCTACATCATAATCCGAAGCTGATGAATGTTTTTCTGTAACTTATTGAGGGTCAGAAAAAGTCGAGTTTATGTGAATTAGAGCCATAATTTCACAAAGTCTTAAAATCATCTTTATACTGTTCAGGTGTACAGAACTACTACCTTAATTTGAATCGACCAGTACTGTATTTATCTGACCGTACCAGCGTTTTTTTGTTGTTTTTTTGCATTAAGCTCTTTGAAATAGCTTGTATTCAGTCAATCTCATCGTATGCAAGTACCTTTTGTTCCCTCTGTGTCAAGGATTTCATTCCCCTGGCCATCAGTCAGTATCATCCCATCTTCTGATCCAACAGCATCTTGGACTTTTGCCAAAATGCCAGGAACTGATGCCTCATGTACGTGAAAACGGATTGCCACAGTCTTCTGGGGTGTCCATTTTCCACTAACCAGATCAGCAAGAGAAACATTCCTAAACATAAAAAGATGTTTCCATAAACTTATTTCCAAACAAACACAACCCCATCTCCTATAGCTGTGGAAAAACACAATATGAAATTACAGCCTAAAAATGATACAGTAAGGAGAACAAGTATTTGATACACTGTCGATTTTGCAGGTTTTCCTATTTACAAAGCATGTAGAGGTCTGTAATTTTTATCATAGGTACACTTCAACTGTGAGAGATGGAATCTAAAACAAAAATCCAGAAAATCACATTGTATGATTTTTAAGTAATTAATTTGCATTTTATTGCATGACATAAGTATTTGATACATCAGAAAAGCAGAACTTAATATTTGGTACAGAAACCTTTGTTTGCAATTACAGAGATCATACGTTTCCTGTAGTTCTTGACCAGGTTTGCACACACTGCAGCAGGGATTTTGGCCCACTCCTCCATACAGATCTTCTTTCATACAGGGGAGGAGCCTGAGCGAACTGAATCGCATAGCCGAGCCTGATGGTCTTCGCGACCCAGCGGGACAGTCCAGGAAGCTGAAGCCAGGCTCCCAAAAACTGCACCAGCGGGGTCATGCGAACCACAGACGTACCCCGGGTGGGGCAGCGAGGCGGCGTGACCGGCCCAGACGTGGGAGGCGTAGCGTCCCGGTGTGGGGGCACGGTCATCAGCCGCGTCCTGACAGAGGAGACCAGGGAAGGACACGCGTTCCACTGGGGTCTGCTCTGAAAGGAGACTGGCGTCAGAGAGGGACGAGAGTGGCGTGGCCCGGGGGCGGCGCACACTGTCAACGGTCTCTGGTTGCTCAGGGATGGGCATATCAGTTATTTCTTTGACCATAATAGGGTGCTGCTGACCCAGGGGCCAGCAGCGGAACAAAGGATTCTCCCCCGGCCCTCCACCGGGGGAAGGAGTGGCCCTGCTACCATCTCCTGGAAAGAACTGCCCATCCCTGAGCTGTCCGCGTCAGGAGAGCCGCTTAGCCTGGCGCTTAGCCGAAACACACAGCCTGAACAGAAATCATACGTTTCCTGTAGTTCTTGAACAGGTTTGCACACACTGCAGCAGGGATTTTGGCCCACTCCTCCATACAGACTCCATCCAGATCCTTCAGGTTTCAGGGCTGTCGCTGGGCAATACAGACTTTCAGCTCCCTCCAAAGATTTTCTATTGGGTTCAGGTCTGGAGACTGGCTAGGCCACTCCAGGACCTTGAGATGCTTCTTACGGTGCCACTCCTTAGTTGCCCTGGCTGTGTGTTTCGGCTCGTTGTCATGCTGGAAGACCCAGCCACGACCCATCTTCAATGCTCTTACTGAGGGAAGGAGGTTGTTGGCCAAGATCTCGCGATGCATGGCCCCCATCCATCCTCCCCTCAATACGGTGCAGTCGTCCTGTCCCCTTTGCAGAAAAGCATCCCCAAAGAATGATGTTTCCACCTCCATGCTTCACGGTTGGGATGGTGTTCTTGGGGTCGTACTCATCCTTCTTCTTCCTCCAAACACGGCGAGTGGAGTTTAGATCAAAAAGCTCTATTTTTGTCTCATCAGACCACATGACCTTCTCCCATTCCTCCTCTGGATCATCCAGATGGTCATTGGCAAACTTCAGACGGGCCTGGACATGCGCTGGCTTGAGCAGGGGGACCTTGCGTGCGCTGCAGGATTTTAATCCATGACGGCATAATGTGTTACTAATGGTTTTCTTTGAGACTGTGGTCCCAGCTCTCTTCAGGTCATTGACCAGGTCCTGCCGTGTAGTTCTGGGCTGATCCCTCACCTTCCTCGTGATCATTGATGCCCCACGAGGTGAGATCTTGCATGATGCCCCAGACCGAGGGAGATTGACCGTCATCTTGAACTTCTTCCATTTTCTAATAATTGCGCCAACAGTTGTTGCCTTCTCACCAAGCTGCTTGCCTATTGTCCTGTAGCCCATCCCAGCCTTGTGCAGGTCTACAATTTTATCCCTGATGTCCTTACACAGCTCTCTGGTCTTGGCAATTGTGGAGAGGTTGGAGTCTGTTTGATTGAGTGTGTGGACAGGTGTCTTTTATACAGGTAACGAGTTCAAACAGGTGCAGTTAATACAGGTAATGAGTGGAAAACAGGAGGGCTTCTTAAAGAAAAACTAACAGGTCTGTGAGAGCCGGAATTCTTACTGGTTGGTAGGTGATCAAATACTTATGTTATGCAATAAAATGCAAATTAATTATTTAAAAATCATACAATGTGATTTTCTGGATTTTTGTTTTAGATTCCGTTACTCACAGTTGAAGTGTACCTATGATAAAAATTACAGATCTCTACATGCTTTGTAAGTAGGAAAACCTGCAAAATCAGCAGTGTATCAAATACTTGTTCTCCCCACCGTACTTCACGAAAGCTGTACTGTAGTTTTGTCAAAGCAAAGCGCAACACAAAGGTAAATGCATTGTTGTTGTTTTTTGTTGGTGGATTACTGTACAGTATCAATGAATGACACATTTTGGCAGTGGTGTGTGCATTAATGAGTGTCAAATGCCTGTTAATTACGTTGCTTTTTCCAATCTCTAATATTGGGCACTTTTTTGCATTCAAATTAGCTTATTTTTACTGCTGACATTGAAAATGATGCACATGTTTTTCTTAGGGATTAGTCCCCAGTTAATTTCTTGATTGCCGCTTTGACAGTTTCCACCAGGGGCGTTTCCTCCGAGGAGGCAAGGGAGGCACTGTCTCCTCAAAATAAACTGGATGAGAAAATAATCTATATAACAAAAGTAAAACATTGCAAATATTACAAAAATATGACATTAATCAGTGTAAAAGTCACTGTTTTTTATAAAGTAACAGTGTCCAACAGCAACAGGTGAAGTTACAGAGGGACGCGCACCTCCTAAGTCCCCATTGACTTATAACTGACCCGCTAAAGCGTGCAGTGTATTTTGTAGGACTCAATTGAAATGAATGGGGAAAAGTCACATGAGAGGAGGCAATGGCTCTATCGCGCTATGATTGGATATGATCGGTTATGATTGGATATGATTGGTTAGCGCGATAAATCCTGCCTCTTCTTTTCGTCCGTGTTCTGGAATCGGCCTGAATGAAGACAAGGATGCTGTTAATGGGAAGACTAATTAATAAGTAAACAACGCAGCCAGTTAATTATCTCCACTTTATGTCACGCGAAAATCAAACTTGAAATGGCCTGAAAACATGACTGTGGTGTTTTTTAAGTGAGCGATCAGCTTGGGGAAATTAAACGTGACTAGTGACCAGTGTTTGATGACTGCTGAAAATAAGTTGACTATTAAAAAGAAAAGCTTAACATTACTTCTGTAGTATTTTCTCCAAGTAATCCAGTACACACATCTCCCAAACCAGCACAAATCATAAGATCTGCCCTTACCTTTGAGTTCAGGAGCGCTGCCCACTGGTTAGAAATATCTGAGATATCCCGTACCAATCTCAATCAAGATCCGGTCCTCTATGAAGCACGATGGAATTTAATATCCAGGTTCAGATAATAGTTATGTTTAAGAAATAATCACACTGAGACTTTAACTGAGGTAAAAAATAATTGCCCCATTCAAGGCTTTGATTTACTTAGCAAAGTTTCAGCATAAAAATTACAACATAAACACGTGTAGTCTTCACCACGGAGTTCGGCGTCGAACACGGATATGCAACACACTTTTATTGAAAACACAGGATAAAAGATCCTCCCATAATGGACCTTAAAAGGTCAAAATATAAGCTTGCCTAACTCTTACTTGCACTAGCATATAACACCTACGTCATCTCTATGCACTTAAAAAGCTTACTGCAAAAGCTGCAAAACACCTACTCAAAATTGAATGCATAAGCTGTATAACACCTTCTCAAAACTAGTTGCATATACTGTGAAAACACCCATTCGCTATATGATCTTATTGTAGGGTGTCAAAACCCCACGCTCCAACAGGATGCATCTTCAGACACATCTCCTCTCCGCATCACAAAGCACAAACCGCAGAGAAGGGTGTATCCGGGTCACATCTGTTACATACACAAATTGTTTAATTCCAAACAAATAGAAAATTCATTTATACATCAGTTTTGTCCCCAGATGTGTATAGCTGATCCGCTGTTGTACACAGCCCATCAACTCTACACATCAACTGTTTCATTTCCCCATCAAACTTTTCTTGAACCATCATCATTTTAATAATTTTTGATAACACCTTGTGAGATCTCTCAATCTTTCTTAGCAATCTCATCATTCGTTATCCCCTCTGTAGGAAGGTCTCCTGACTCTGGTTCACGCTTGATCTTCTTCTTTTTCCGATTCCTCTTCTTTTCTTTGCGGCTCTCTTTCTTGGACTTTTTGTCGTGCCGCTTCTGGAGGTCTTGAACATACAAGTCACTCATATCAACCACAAGTTCTGACATGGAATTATCATGAAAAGTCACTATATCATTTGGGTCATTTGACTGGTCATTTGACTCCACGCTTCACAAATAAAATGTATTGTTTAAATTGTTACCAACTTTTATTTATTATTTTTGAATAAATGTAAAATTGCGTAAAAACTAACTTGATTAAATTTATACTTGCTTTAATGAATAGAACATTACAGTGTAAAATACAAAATAGAACGTATTTGGTCTGTCTTTTTATTTATTGTTTATTTAACCACAAAACAATTAAGTATAACAGGGACATAAATTTACATTTGATATATTACAAACATATGAGGATTTTGCCTCTTCATTACTTTTTACTAATAATTTACTAATTATCTTTAATGTATTTGCCCTGTTTTGATCTGTTACCTGGGAAATAGATTTTTTTTCATCAACATTATGTTTTAAGGAGATAAAAATGGTACTTATCAACCTTGATTGGTATGCCAATAAAATTCTATCACATTATTTAGTTTTGGGCGTTTTTTTCTTGGAGTGGGTGGGTTTTGGTGAGCTTTTGGGCTGGAAATTGTCGACCTAATCTGGCAACACTGCCGTTGAGTGTACAACGGCTGTACACTCTGCGGTGTAATGAGGGTATGGGGACGAGTTCGGACACAGCCAGTGTCTAACTTTAAGTTACACGACATGGCACAATAAACTCGTTTACGTTGCTATTTAAATACAATAATAAATCAAATTCAGAACAAAATAGATGTAAATTACTTCGAGTTAGCAGATTCATCTGTAATGTAACAAATAAATTACCTCAGAGATTGCCTCAGAAAACTGAATTTTCTTTCACTGTAAGTTAACGTACGTTACTAGTAGGCCGTTATGACCATCTGTCGTTTACAGCAAAGTAATACACTCATAATCACATTAACAACTAAAACTGGTGTATTTTACCACTTTCATTAACAGTTTAACGAATTTTAAGGAAAAGGCATAACTTTTAAGAGAAATCAAGCACAGTGTTAGTTCAGTCACACCATGTAGCCATAGTGCTGCTGTCAGCTGACACGGTCAGCTGTCAAATCGTTCCAATCACTACCATTCTACTATTAGACCGGGGATATATAGGCTTTACGTGGCATTACTGCTTGGGAAGTATGCTTAAACTGCTCGCAAGCATTGCGATACAGCCAACCACAGCATGAACATTACGTATACGTTATTTCTATCGCATCTTATCTGATGATGGACACTTCGGACATCATAGGACAAATCCTATCTGAGGATTCTCCGGATGAGATTCAGGATCATTACACTGAAGACCTCGATCCAACCCAGCTCGTAAGACGCAGCTCTAGGATAGCAGTGAGGAATCCGTTCTCCATTACCGAATGGCCCAAAAAAAGGATCTTGTCTGTCTTGTACTCACTCAATGTACAAGCTCCACCGAATCTGAACCATGATCAACTCTTGACTTTTTTACAAGAAGTCAATCAAGACCTGCAGCCCCTATCTACCAACGCAGCACCTTCTCTTCCCAGAGCTACAGGCCGTAAAGCCATGGAGAAAAGAAAAAATACTTCCACATGTCTTCATGTGTCTTCAACTCCAAAAAAGGCAAACTCATCTCATCCCTCCCAAGAGCCAGCACAACAGGAAACGACAGGATTTTCTCAGCGCCGCTGTCAATCTAAGGAACCCTCTCTGGAATGGACAACAGGATCCAAGCGCTGGAATCACAACGCTCATCTTCTGCACGGGTGATGTTTGACGGGCAGACTGCCAGCTCGACATCGGACTGCGCCCTTACTACCGACATGGCTGCTAATCTTCCTAGAAGATCTCTTGGATTTGCATTACCTGCCGCTTCCACTGGGATGCCTTTCTTCCCCCCAGCAGCTGCCATCTCTCCTCAGCTGCGCACTCGAATCCTGTCAGGTAACGACATTAACTTAGTAAAAATATTGTTATGCGCAGAAACTAATGAAAGAAGGATCGTGGATTGTGGTGATATATCAATAATTCTCAAAGATAATGACCCAAGACTTACTAAAAGTTTAACAATGGCCGAATTTAACGTCGCTTTTGGAGTGTTCAGTGACATTATCTGCGAATTGTATGCAAACAGAAGAAAGGAACTAGATACCTATCTAGCCATAATTTCAGATCTCGCAATGTCTTACGGAGGCACACTATTTTATGAATACCACAAATTGTTTTCATCTAAAGCAGCAATATATATACCACACTTTAATTAGCGACTGGACCGGTCCGTGGTCGATCTTGCCACCAAGCACTGTCATGCTCACTCTGCGGGTCACTTTCCCACACCGCATCTTTCTGCCGCTTCAACTCACGACACTAGCGTTTCGGCGCCAGAACAAGTGAAGCCTGAAAGACAAACTCCTCTTTGCTATAATTTCAATGAAAATGTCTGTACTTGTAATAATTGTACATTTTTCCATGCTTGCAGCTATTGTGTGAACAGCCACCCAAAGTTTTCATGTCCACGCTGCGCAAAATCCGCGCTGTCCGAAAACCAGTCAGTATCTGGTGTGACCACCATTTGCCTCACACAGTGCTGTCTGCCATCTGCCCTGTACAGTGAAAACCGGGATTCATCCATGAAGAGAACACCTCTCCAAAGTGCCAGACGCCATCGAATGTGAGCATTTGCCCACTCAAGTCGGTTACGATGATGAACTGCAGTCAGGTCAAGACCCCGATGAGGACGACGAGTTTCCCTGAGATGGTTTCTGACAGTTTGTGCAGAAATTCTTTGGTTATGCAAACTGATTGTTGCAGCAGCTGTCCAGGTGGCTGGTCTCAGACGATCTTGGAGGTGAAGATGCTGGATGTGGAGGTCTGGGCTGATGTGGTTACACGTGGTCTGCGGTTGTGAGGCCGGTTGGATGTACTGCCAAATTCTTTGAAACACCTTTGGAGACGGCTTATGGTAGAGAAATGAACATTCAATTCACGGACAACAGCTCTGGTGGACATTCCTGCAGTCAGCAGGCCAATTGTACACTCCCTCAAAACTTCTGACATCTGTGGCAAACTTCTGTTGGGTTCGGAGGGATATTTCACAAACAATGGTTCGCAGAAAGATGGCCAAAAGAATTTAAGGAACTGGCTCCCTCAATCCAACACTTATGGAACTATATCCTATAGTGATTGCTTACTTATTATGGGGAGATACATGGATTAGAAGGAATATTCTCATTTTCTGCGACAACGAAGCTACCGTGAACATTATTAACAAAGGTCGCTTCTCAGTGCCTTTCATTAACCGTTTTATTCGGCGATTAACCTGGATCTCAGTTATGAACAATTTTACAGTCAAGGCTACTCGCATACCTGGGCTGGATAATAAAATAGCTGACTCTCTGTCCCGGTTTAATTTTCAGGAATTCAGACGCCTGTGTCCGGGAGCGACTTCATCACCACTGGGCTGCCCGGACTTCAGTCAAACAGACCTAGACTGAATGCAACATTGCAAAAAAATTCTAAATTCAGCTGCACACTATATGAGATCAGGGCTAGCAAATACGACACTAAAAACTTACGACTCAGCGTGGTCGTCTTTTTCAGATTTCTACAATGCTTTCTCTGTGCCTAAACTCCCAGCTAATAATATACCTATCGTATGCACTTTCATTGCGCACTGCTTCGAATACAGGAAGCTTCAGCCTTCCACCATCAAGATCATGATTTCAGGCATTCAATTCCACATTAGATGATTAGATCCAACATCTTAAAACCTGTTACAAAATCCCTCCATACGTCTTCTTCTCAACGGGTTAAAAAAGGAAAGCCCCGCAGTTCCGGATAAACGGAACTCTCTCACAGGTGCACATAATGGTGAAAAAATTAAGATCAGGCCTTTTCACTCCGCACACAAACTCACTCCTAGAAGCAGCATTTCTCACCGCCTATTATGGATTCCTCAGAGGAGGAGAATTCACTATTAACAACAAAAAATTCGACCCTTCTCACGACCTCACAATCAAAGACATATCAATTCACACTGATTACTTTTCCATCCATCTGAAACATTCTAAAACTGACAGAGATAATAACGGAACTACAATTCACATTTCTAGAACTAACGATGGATATTGTCCCCTTACAGCCATGAACCAGGTTTTAAGTTCACGCAGCAAAGGAGAAGCCATGTCCAAGCATTGGTTTGCTTCTCGTCTCCGAGCTGTATGCCTCCATTGTGGCATGGACCCCGCGCTTTATACCAGCCATTCATTTCGCATAGGCGCGCCAACTACCGCAGCTTCAATAGTCTCAATACCCATGCTCAAAGCAATGGGTCGGTGGTCATCATCAGCGTATCAACGATACATTAGGCCTAGAACTCAGGATATAATCTGAGTAAAGCTTTGTTCAATGGGGTAGGATCGATGCAGATGCACAGCTTGTCGTTCTTTTTTATAACCACCATGTTGCTTATCCACAGAGTCGGTTCCGTAACTTTAGCGATGACCCCCTTTTGTTCCATTTCATGAATGGCTTCGATGATTTTTGATTTGATGGGAATAGGGACCCGTCTTGGTAACTGCTGCACAGGCTGGACTGTGGGGTCAATCTCAAGGTGTAGCTCCCCTGGGAGGCATCTGTAGGAACCTTTTTCCTCGTCGAAGCAGAGACCAGGAGATGTTGGGATATCTTTCAAGCAGAAGTTACTCTTTACTGAGACACGCGATGTGCGTCGCTGTAGTCATCCATGTCTGACTAAAGCAGCAATACTTTGTAGTTTATATACATTCAAGGGGGAGGGATTAAATACAGTAGAGGTGGAGACAATCTAAACAAAGAATGCAAATGCAGTGCAGGAATCAGCCCGTTCCCGGCATTTCCCCAGCCCTGACCTAATCAGCATAACAGTGTCATTCAAATACATAGGTGCTTATCCAATCAGTCTGACAGTATCGCCCATACCTTCACATTATCATAGAGACAAAAGCACAACTGTGCCCTGAGCTTGTCATGCCAAATGGTCAGGAAGTGCATAAAGACAAAAGATTAATGTATCAGACACCTGGGCTGCTTAACTTCATCATCTTTACCTCAAAATGTAAAACACAATGTACATAACGTTTTCAGTTTATATACTATTACATTGGAACCTACATATAACAATTTATAAATTTGTAATCCCACACATCCTAATCCATCAAACACATCATCATATATGGAGATGATTTCATCCGTTGTGTTGGGTGCATCGGATGCCTCTTTCGTGTTTATATTGTGTATTACATAGTTGGTGTTTATTTGAAGTAGATTGAGTTTCTGGCAGGTTTCAGCTGAAAGCAGTCGTATATGTGATGTCTCCATTACTTGAAATCTGAGGATGTATTTGTGCCCTTCATGGTCTGTTTTGAGGTCACATTCACCCTTAGGCTTAATTAGACCAGGGTGCTGTATGCCATGGTTGCTAGCTGCTAATCTGACTTGACTGCACAAGTAACTTAATTAACAAATACATTGTCCTTCAGTATAATTGCTATTTACTTGCTTGGTCAGCTTGAGCGGTCTTTGTTAGTTCTGACTTCTGACACCATGTTTTATGTTCATCACGAAAGGAGACTTGTGATGTGTCAAACACTTGCTTTTAATTCAGCTTCCTTTACATTGCTATCTTCAAGCAGCTCACTCTCTTTTGGCCCAAACCCAATTCTATTTTATACCCCTTCGCCTAGCCCTACCCCTATGCCTATGCCCTTGAAACAGAATGGCAAGGCGTAGGGGTGAAAATATTCCACTAAGAAATGGGACACCACTACTACACCATTACACGTCATCACACGTCATCATACCCCGTTTCTTTTATTAGTGTTCTGTAACATTTAACCAGTATGAAGAGCAGTGAAGTGTGTAGGCTATATCTAACAGAAATCAAGCGCGAGAACGTATAACAAATTACTCACTCCCAACGTTGTTTTGCGCTGTATTTGGACTTAAGAAAACGGCGCCCGTTTTCAGTTCAAAAACGTATGAGCTATCGAGTTTCCTAAGATGATACAGAATGAACAGAACATACAAGACTGGTGAAGCCGCTTGTCCATCGGGCCAAACTGTTTTCCTTGTTTGTTAACCGTTCCATTCCGTGCCGGTCCAAGCCGGCCAGTACGGATATGGTTTCGTTTTTCTACTGTGGTGCTGCGATAACGGAGCTCTTTGCAATGTAACACAAACAGTTGAGTCAGTTGTTGCCTTGGAGACGCAAGAGTTTACAGACGATATGTGATGTAAATATCGACTGCGTTATGAAGGATGACCAAATATTTTTTTTTTTAACTGTATTATTAATTTATTAATTATTAGTTCACATCACTCAAATAGTTGTCTACGGAGAAACTGGCATCCAGGCAACACATAAGTGATCGATCCCGAGTGGCAACATCACTACATGGTAGTCGGTGTATGCAGGGAAATTCATCATACCCCTTCGTTTGTAGTGTGGTCCCGAAAAATCTTCGTTTGAAGGGCTATCTGGCCCTTCCCCTTACCCCTACTACTTCAGCCAAAAGAGAATCGAGACACCCCTACCCCTTCACGTGAACGCGCAAACCGAAGGGGTAGGGAAAAGGGGTAGAAATGGGATTGGGCCTTAGTGCACTCACATCAGTTGTGTAGCCCCCATCCTATGATAGCTCAATGGTGCCATCTATTGGCTCACCTATATCGTAACAGAAGAGAGGAGAATAGTCTTAAGCCCTATTCTGATGGTAATTGTTTCTCACGTGGACGTCCGTAAAAATAAATTTGCATGCCACCTCAGTGATAAAACTCATGCATTCGGATGGTGATTTATTCACAGTGGAGAAGCGAGTTTTGTGATCCTGTGCACCTGGGAACACACTGCTCACGTGGTCAATAACATGATTGTATGCTGTAAATAAAATGTCATATGCTTGGCATAATAAGAATAAATGCATATTTTATTTAATAATAGGAAAATAATATCCTAATTATCATTTCATTATTTAAATCTGTTTAAAAATAGGAATCTATATAGACGGGCATTATAGTTAAAATAGTTTTGTGTCTTGTATTTTCTCAAAATAAAAGATGTCATTTTATTCCACATGGAAATGAGCCGAAATAAGTTAATACAGCCTCTTATTCACATGAGGTAAACATAATGCTGCGGTTATTTTAACATAACCTTGGGGAGAGCAGGGCAGTTGTAACACACATGGTTTTAAACTTTCCACACATGCCAGGATGATGAAACTTAGTGTATTTACTAGTTGCCATATCAACATTATTTAGAGAAAAAATTGCGCCAAAATTAAAAAATCTTTGGAAGATATCACTGAATATTTATTTAACCATAGCAAAAGTAAATTTCTTAAGTTAATTTTTTTTTTTAATTTTTTTTAATTTTTTTGTGTTTATTTAAAATAAGACGAATCTGATATTATTTTAATCTTATATCTGTTATTTAACAGTTTAACACTTTAATGCTGATCTAACCAGCAGAAGACACCAGCCAGGTTTAAATCCTAGTTGCACACGTGGGGCATGTTGTCACACTGCGTTACAATGAGCCCCTATTAGAACTATGCTATTATATTCTATACTTTTATGAATTCTATTGAGAAACTATGAGAAAAAGGTGAATAATGACTGAGAGTCAATGTTCAGAAATGCTTAATTATTATTAATTTTTGAACTATGCTGTATAACTGTGTTTTAAGGTGTGTTTGTTATCAAACTCAAAAAATAGTTTATTTTTAATGATTAAAAAAAAAAAATTTATTTAAAAAAGTTAATAATAGTATTTTATTGACAAAATATTTTAGTTTGTCTTGGATATTTTTTTGATTATATCAGGTAACATTTTAAGCTGTCATTTGGTCATGTTACAATGTGCCCCACCTATGGAGCATGTTGTCCATTCTTTCGGGGTAAATCAAGAAAAAAGTATACACTGTATTAATGAAACACAACCACAAAATTGTACTAGACATGTGTGCAATTAATGTGGGAAAAAAATAAATACTCTGAACCACAAGTGGATTTACACAAACTGAGAAAGTCAAAAAGCATTAGGTTGTGCCCCGCTCTCCCCTACTATATAAGTAGCCTAATAATGGCCCATTTCAAATGTTTACGTGCTTTTCTTCTTTTTATTTTTTGAGCGGTGATGAAATATATTGCTCTTGTAAATACTTGCCAGCATTTCAGTAATAAAAGTCTAGATCTTTAAAATGCATCCAAATTACAGCGAAGGGCAACCGTACGGTGCTCCACAGTGGTCAAAAAGGATATAAACAGTGAATTTTGAAGTGATCTTCTTGAAAACTCAGAGATATGGATTCAGATGGCAATTAAATCACCACAGGACCTTGGTGTTGGTCTAATTCGGCCGGGGATTTTTACACGTGTGGTGGGAGAAAAACACTGACATTCTGGATTCGGACAGCAATAAAATCACAGACTATCCCCTGTAAATGATGACAATACCTTACGACCCCACAAGAAACAATTACCATCCGAATAGGGCTTTAGTCTGGTATTTGCCGTCTAGTTGGTTGTAGTAGTAGTTTTAAATATCCCGTTGTATCATTAACAACATCATACTATTACCTTATTGTGTTCCTACCTGGCTTAAACTCAAGTTTCACATTAAATGTGAGTACTACTTTTAATATAATATCTAGTTTTAATATGCCATTTGAAGTTTTGTTATATTTTTATATAGCCTAGTGGTGTGCCGTGGGATTTTTTACTTATTCTTTACCTAGAATACTGTCTAACACTCGATGGCTGCTCTGTCAAGTCCTCGTCATCAGTTAGGAACCTGGGTGTGCTCTTTGACTCACGAGCAGTTTGTGCAGTTTGTGCGGTTAAATCTGCCATCAAACCTTCTCAGTGATGAACTGTAATAAATACAAGCATGGATTCCTCGAGTGATTGTATTGTCTAAATAACTGCACTTACGCAGCCTCTGCGTGACAATACAAAGTCTTTTTTACTGTTGTTTTAATAGAAAAACATTAATGTGGAATTTGACTGTTTTATTTTTTTAGAGAAGTTTTTCCATTAGGCCTATATGATAAATAGCCTATAATAACTAGATTAGGTCAAATAAACCATGCGTATGGGTCGACATTCTCTTGGTTTGTGCTTATCGGTGAAAGTGCAACAATTCTGATGAATGTCATTCTCAAATGACAATATCGTTGTGATTATAATTTTGAGCAAAATAATCGGGATTATCAATGCAGCATGACGAAAATTAGACTAAAATGCTCAGACATTTAGTCGATTAAAACTTGACTTAACAAAAACAGGACAAGGTTGACTAAATATGATAAAAACTAAAAAGCAGAACTAAAAAAAAAAAACTAAGACTGAGACTAAATTAAAAAACAGCTGACGAAATGAACACTACTTCCATGCACCAAGTACAATGCTTCTATGTGCAGTGAGATTCAGTGTTTTAGGATCAGATTCTCTTCATGCACAGCTTACTCATTACAACACA
The DNA here is from genome assembly GCA_039654105.1 of Coreius guichenoti. Taxonomy (NCBI): domain Eukaryota; kingdom Metazoa; phylum Chordata; class Actinopteri; order Cypriniformes; family Gobionidae; genus Coreius; species Coreius guichenoti. The sequence goes on from CM077178.1 coordinate 40,290,801, forward strand.
CATTACAATTCCTACAATATCTATGCTTTTTTTTGTTCTTTGTCTGTATGGTCTGATTACAACATTTGTATTTTAGAAACTATGGAGCAGTGTGCTTCACTATGTCACAAATGAGCACGAATGGTACCTTGGTCACTGCCTGCACGGTAGCCTGCCAGAAATCCAAGACAAGCAATGGCTGGAGAGTGGTTCAAAACCTCACAAGGCACTGGAAGCGATAGTTCGCAAAAAGAGGTGGCTCAGAAATGCCACCAATATCTACCTTTCAGGTAACATCCGGAAGTACCTTCATGTCTGTTTCAAAATGGAATTCATTGCATCGGATTGCCAGTAGCCATCATTGTGATCAATGTTTGGAATACTACTCGAAATATGAACATAGGCTAATTTGTTTCTCCAGATCAACTTGTCAGCTGGAATCATTCCACAACCACTTGCTGATGTACGCCAGCAAGCGGTTCAGCTTCTCACCACTGGTCTATGAGGCAAGAACTCTCCTGGCAGCCCTGGATTATAACCATTATAAAGATCGACCACCAGTGCTCAACAAAAGAAAAATTTATTTTCAGTCACTCAGAATTTGCTGTGGAACTTGCTGTATTGTCCTTCAAGTTTGTCTTAACCATATATTGTTGTAGAAGCTTTTGTGTAAAGCCAATTTTTTTCCTTACAGCTTTCGCAGACAGTTCCAGAAGAAAACTGGTAGATGGACTGTATATGCCTTGAAGGTGGCAAACGACTACAGTTCCTGATCTGCAAGCAGTAATTGTGCGTGCAAGACTCCAGGCTGATGTGGGGATGCCAAGGCGTAGGGTTCCGAGGCCTGAGGACCCCCGGACACTAGGCCTCCTTCCAAGTGTCCCACCTCCTTCGATTGACAGCATTCTGGAGTCACATGTCAGTAGAGGCATAGGTATGTACAGCAAAAAATGTCACAAACGTAGTAGTACACATTCTCAGCTAAGACGTCTGTCATGGGATAATTTATGCAAATTTATATATAAATTTGAATTATAATAATAAATTATGATAATTTATGAAAGTTGTTATGATAACTCTCAATTTGATTTACTAGTGTTACTGATCAGTACAATATTATTCTTCATTTATACATTGCACTTATTCATCTTCATCTGATTGCAATTCTTTGTTTTGTTTCTTTTCCACAAAGAGCAAGCTCTACACTACCAGTCAAGAGACGAGCACTGAGCTACAACCTCAGCAATCTGAACCCCCGACTTCAGAAGCCAGCCAAACTGTTTTTGTTGCTTAAAATTTTAACCTGAAACTTGATGCATATACCTCCAAATTTATGTAAATGTGCCACCTCAGAAAAGTGCTCAAATATGTACATAAATTGTAAGTCATGTCAAATTTGTTATAAAGACTCATTTTTTATTTTTCTTTATAATATAAATAAATCTTTCAAAAATACAAAAACACAGTTTTTTTTATATTTACGCTACCACTGATAAACAGGTTCTTGTGAAGAAGGCAGCATAGAACAATATAGTCTTTATATTTGTAATACAAAAATTATCAACTGGAGAGTGGCAAACAAAACTTTGACAGAAGTAACAGCTAATGGAACAGCTAATTTGAACATAAATACCCGTCTATAGGAGAACATGAGGGCAGCAGCATGCCTCTACAACACAGCAGCAATGAATTTATCACGTATTCTGCGCACACAGCAGCTAGGGATGACCACGCGGTTTCCCGCCCCAAGTGAACCACACTGCCACAAGACGGAATTTCTGTAAGCAGCATAACGGTATTCCCAGTTGTCATCCCCAGGTTCCTGTGTGTCATGGAGGGCATATATGTCGTTTCTTAAACGGCGTGACAAGCTCAATACGTGCTCATCCAATATGTATAAGACATGTGGGGCAACATGCTTACACATGTGCCCTCTGTCATGCCACAACATTTATTTTCAATATCAGACAGCATCTTGTACAAGAACACCATCGAGGTACATCCTGTAATTGTTGTTCCTCTCGATGAACAGGTGGTTGGAGGACATCAAAGATGAGGCCTGGTTCTCTATTCATAACTCTAAGTAAGAGTCCTCGAGCTTCAGCCACGTTCATGTTCCCTATAACATCCTGAAAAAGCACATCATAAATGTTAATGCCAAACACAGAAACTATTTTGGAAACTTGAAGTATGTCCATACTCACTTGTGTCATCAACCTCCTGTCCTCTTGCAGCTTAGACACCCTCAATCTGTCCTCTTCACACAGTCCAGATGATGCAGTGTTTCCTCTCCCTCTAGCTGCCTGTCTTCCCCTTGCAGACCTTCTCCGTGTACTTGCTGGTCTTCCTCTTGCTGCACTGCTTCAACAGCTCCAGTTGTTTCTTCCACTCTGTAAGCTCTTCCCATCCCTTTTGCTCTGCCTGTCCCTTTTCTTTTTCCTCTGTCTGCACCTTTTGCTCTTCCCTGTGATGCTTCATGCCAGCTGCTCTGGGGAGGACTCCAGGTCTCATCAGTATTTGACATGGATACTTCCAGTGAGGATCTATTTAAGTAAAACTATTACTTTACCTAAACCATGAACATGATTTCTGATTCCTGTCTGATTGATTTCCATCAGCGGTGGAGTTGAAGACGACAGTTCCCATCATTCCACGCTGCTTCACATCGTCATCAAGCTACGCCGTTGTTGTTGTTGCAGTGAAAAAGTTACATACTGCAGCTTTAATATAACAGATACATACTTCACATACTATTCAAACCCCTCGGTAATATACAAATACACATTATAAACAGTATACACAAGTTTCACACAGCTTAGATTAAGCCAGGATTAGGCCTTAGTTCAATTAGGACATTTAAATTGCTCTTCTACAGAACATTCATTTTCATTCAGGCACATCACTTGGCATGTCCTGATTTGCAGAGTTAGATGCATTCCTGTGTCAACATTCCAACATTGTTCCAGGATCAACAAAGATGTTGATCATAATGTACTCGGAAAAATCAGGTTCTGCCATCACTTGGCTGTCCAAATAGGGACTTACTCTAGATTTCTGTTTTTTTTTTTTTTATAAAGTTATTTATAATGCAGACTAACTGAACTTTTTCCGAGTACAGTAGTGGCCAAAAGTGATGTCTGAGGGAAATATTTGTTTTTAATGGCCCTACAAGTTCAATTAAACCATCAAAATATTTTAAAAATGAGAAAAGAACAAAACACTAAACTTGGTTAAACTTGGTATCTGCATGTGTTTGTAATTCCTTTGTATGACAGCCTGGCGAAAAATTATGTCTGCACAGTTTGGCATGTTTCATTGCATTATCACAAATAAAACAATTGACTCCAAGCACAACTACATGATGTGCTTGCAAAATCTTTAAGAAATTTTTAATAATATTTAAATAAAGATTGAAGATGTCAATTTTCCTAGGCCGGACATCACTTTTGGCCAGCCACTACTGTACATCCCTAGATGGGAGGATTTCTCATATTTAAATAACTTCCTAACAAATTTGTCCTCAAAAAATTAAGTAAACCTATAAACACAAAAACAGCTGTCAAATGAATATTCCAGATTAAATACAAAATAAGCTTGGTTGACTGTATTTTTGACACACTGTTGATTAATGGATAAAATTGGTCCTCAGTTTGCAAAAATGAAGAACATGTTGACAATAATGCACTTATTTAACCCAAATTTTATTTTTGTCACCCAATCCCAAAAACACATCTGGCATTCCTTTTCACTGAGATTTTGATTTGTTAAGTTTAAGCCAATGGAGCATTTTGATGAATTGTACTGTAAAATATCACAGTATTGAAGAGTGGTTCTTAACAAAGTGAATGCACACAGTAGGAAGAAACTATTTTCCTTTATTCTTGTTTATTCTAGAAACAAACTTCAAAACAAATATTATATACATATAAAATCTGGCATAAAGCTGAGAAAATCTTTTTTTTTTTTTTTTTTTTTATAAGACTACAATGTGCATAAGCAATGCTTTTATCCTGGGCTTAAAAACTGAAGAAAAAAATGTAATCGGTTCACTCAGTATTTTATCGTTTCTTTTCATGCTTTCCTTCTGTAACATTCCGAAGACGGTTTAATGAGATTTTTTTTTTTTGCCTATACTTTATACCAGAGCTTGAATTGGACTTTATACTAACAGCTTTTGACTAAACCTTGTAATTCAAGTGGATCCTCAAACTGTCGGCAAAACCATATACGAAGCTCCAACCACCTCAATAGTGAATGAAGTCCTGTACGCATTTTGGAGACTGTCTCTGCTTGTTTGCAGTGCAAGGGTAAATAAAGAACTGGTTCTTTGAATAAGTACAGCCTGTGCGTAACACTTCGTCTTTTATAACTCAAACTTTTTGCCAAATATATTAAACGACAGTAAAAACTGTAACCCACAATTTTCGCTGGTTTCAAAACACATCATGCTGGATATAACCTACTATGGCGACATATCCTCGGATAAACTCATGCGATCCAATGCCGGCACATTGCTTGCGACTTGCATAGAAGGACTTGACAACTGAGCACATTTTACCCACGTTGGATGCGTCAACGTCACATTTGCATAAGCCGTACTATTTGAATTCATGATTGGTTGACTGTCAAATTAAAATCTTAAACAGAACAATAAAATAACGTTAATATCCGGTTAAAGGGGTCATATGACGGTTCTAGTGGAGTGGCCCTGCTACCATCTCCTGGAAAGAACTGGAACCCATCTCTGAGTTGTCTACGTCAGGAGCGCCGCTTCGCCTGGCGTTTGGCAGGCTGCGGGGCTGGAGCGTACTGGGGCGCCTTCCTGCGACTACCTCCACGGTGCGGCCCGGGTGAAGGCTGCTGCTGGGGCCGGGTGAGAGGGGCGGCGAGCAGGCTGAGGTGACTGAGCCTCAGCAGACTGAGACTTTTATGGCCTCAGCAGACTGAGGCCATAAAACACATACTGCTCCAGCGGCCATCTGCTGCCTCCACCCAGCCGCAGGGGCAGTATGTGTTTTATGGCCTCAGTCTGCTTCTGGGCGGCTGAGAACTGTTGGGCGAGAGTCCTCGACCGCGCCGCCGAAGAGGCCAGCCTGGGAAATGGGAGCGTTAAGGAACCGGGTTCGCTCAGACTCTCTCATATCGGCCAGGTTGAGTGTCTCTCCTGGACCACAGCTCTGGACATCACCTGCCCGAGGGAGCGTGCGGTCACCTTCGTCGCCCGGAGGGCGAGGTCAGTGGCGGCACGCAGCTCATCCATGAGCCCTGGGTCAGCTCTACTCTCGTGCATGTCCCTGAGCATCCTGGCCTGGTAGACCTGAAGGATGGCCATGGCATGCAGCGAGGCGGCGGCCTGCCCCGCAGCTCTATAGGACTTCGCCACCAAGGTAGACGAAAACCTACAGGCTTTGGAGGGGTGCTTAGGATCACCGCGCCATGTTGAAGCACTCTGCGGACACAGTTGCATCGCAACAGAGCGTTCAACGGGGGGACCCCAGTGTACCCTTTAGCCGCGGCCCCGTCGAGGGTAGAGAAGACGGACATGGCTGTCAACTCCGGATCGGACTCGGGCAATGCTGGCACGCCTGACGGTGGCAGCATAGCCAAATCTTCATCCCCAGAGGACTCCAGGCCACCTTGCGATGCGGCGATCGACATCGTCACGCGGGGCGTCCGCAGACGGTCCCGCTGCTTCAGTACGAACACTCGCGGGTAGCGGTGTGCAAGAGGGGGGTGTGGCCCGAGGAGGAATCGTCTGGGCTTTGTTTCACACCGTAACCCTCAGGTCACCCTGGCCACCAGCCAAAGTATCGCCTCTGGTGGAGGGGATAGATTGGGGTGTGGCAGAGGGGACTCTACCTCCATTACAAGGTCATTGAGTCTTGACCGCAACATCGCAATGGTCATGTTCTCGCAGTGAGAACATGACTCATCCACAAACGCTGCCTAAGCGTGCTGTAAGCCCAAACACGCCAAGCAGCGATTGTGCCCATCAGACGGTGACAGAGATCGACCGCACCCAGAAGTGCACGGGCGAGACATCTTTAAAAAAAAGTGCCACGTCCTGTTTTGTGAGAGGAAGCTCAGCAGAGTGTTGAAGCGCCCAGGGAAACACACACAGCTGTTGCAAATCACTGCACAGACCAGCAGGCAGGCAATGTGGAATCGCTGGAACGCGCCGTCACACCAACACACTGGAGAACCACTCGTCTCGAAGAACTGAAGAGAACTCAGATTTTCAGGCTTGCAGGAGTGAAGAATACTCTTGGCTCCGAAGCAGAAACATAATGCGAGATTGCCAGCGTCCTTCCTTTATACCTACGCGGTGGGACGGCGTTACGCTATACAAATTCCGCAGACCCATGGCATTTCCTTGCCATTGGCTCATTTTGTAAGAACTCGAAGGTAATAGGCTTCTAAGCGAAACCCCCATTTCGTGTGACTGAACAAAAGGGAACAAGAAATTGCATCATATGCCCCCTTTAATGGTATTGTCAAATAAGCGTTTCTGTTTGGAACATTTAAACTTGATTTCGTTTTTTGTTTTGTTTTTGTTTTAAAATTTAGTTTGAACCGGTTCAGAGCCCTGCTTTTATCTCTGTGTTTTGATCCAGAGACTCTGTACTCTTTCAGAAGTTGCGTAATAGCGCTCCCTATAGTATAACAGTAAAAAAACACTGAAAGCTGGAAAATTGTGTCAATGGCGGGGAAAGAGTTAATACTCAACCCTTGCATTACTGTGTGTATTATAGGGCTGCACGATATTGGAAAAAACGACCTATGACGATATTTTGTTTTTCTGTGATATATATTGCGATATGAAAACAATTTCACCAGATGATTTTAATAGCTCTATTTGTAAAGAATTGACCATTCTAGGATAATTGGGTTGATTTTTTTAGGGGAGTGCATCTGCATAGAAAATAATAAACAAATTACAAGCATAGATAGATTCAGGTACAGAAAATGAATAATCAAATGTAAAATAACACTGCATAGTCTTCACTGTATAAATTAAATATAATTAATATAATCAATTCATTAATATAATTTACCTTTGTTAAAGCTACAAAAGTGATTTTCTCTTTGTCTTTTGTTGTTTGATTAACATGGTGACACAAACAGCTGCGGGTATATTAGGCTGCAGTTACTTTAAAATGAATGCACGGATCCAATATAATGATACGCATCTGTTTTCTTTCTCAATTGTTTAGAACTCATAACCGACTGTGTTTACGAGGATACTCACAGAGACAGGCACTTTTTGACTTAATTTTGCATGCATGTGTCTGTTCAAGCTCAAAAAGAAGAGAAAGAGAATTTGGTGTTCACGTGTGTCTGCATGGCTCTGTGTCAGAAAACAGCGTGCAAGCTTGATGTTTAAACTGACAGGACGTAAAAACACATGCAAATGATAAACTTTCACTCTATGATGGTTAAACTTTGCAACTAATCCGCGAATCACATGCGCGCCAAACTGGGGGGCAGTTAGCCCATACGGATCACAGATCAACTATGATTCCTATACTGACTATCGCGGATGCGCACATCGCAATATCGATGCTAAAGCGATATGTCGTGCAGCCCTAGTGTATTGACAATTTATTGTATTCTTACGTTCTAAGGTGAGTCGGTATGGGCAGCACACAGGCAGCTATGTATGCGTTTGGGCCTGGTGTCATGCTCATGTGTTCCCAACGTTCTGTTGCAGGATCATAGCGGTGCACTGATTTGGTATCACTGTAGTTATCATGGCAGTAGCCTCCGATTATGTAGATCTTGCCCTCTAAGACTGCTGATGCTGACCCAACATGAGGCACTGGGAATGGCATAATGGCACTCCAGGAGTTGGCCACAGGGTCATAGACCTCACAGGCTAATTGATCTACCAGATGGCCATCAGCATCGCATGAAACCCCACCAGCCACGTACAGACGGTCACCCAGGGTCTCCATGCAGTGCAGCGCTCTGTCATTTCTCATCTCAGCCAGGTAAGTGGATCCTTGTTCTGGGTGGTAAAGGATCATAGACGACAGGCATTGGTACTGGCTGTTTAAGCCTCCGGATAGGTAGATTGTGCCATTCCGTACACTGGCTGCATGACAGCATAGAGCTTGGTCTAATGGGCAGGCAAAACTGGAGAAGTAGAGAATTAAAAATAAAGGCTTTGAAGAGAGGGACCAGGTTTACCAACATCACTCATTCTTATAACCAAGCTATTAGGAAGAGTTTAACTTTTTCAATACATTTGCAATATATTCTATGATATTTAAATCTATCTTACTATTACTCTGAACAAAGCCATTTAGTGAAGTAGGACATGATTCAGAAATTCGAACAACGTTATTAGTACTGAAACAACATTTATAATTAATCATGTTAAGCAATTACTGTGGATATGAGGGATAGACATACAAGACATATAAGTAATGTTATTACCCTGGTTGTCGGTCAATTCCTGGTGACACAAACTGCTGGAAAACATTTTGTGAAGATTAGACCTTTAGACAGTACAGTACAAACAGTACATCTATCACTCACAAACTTGTTAAACTTGTTAACTTGTAAAGTTAAATATGGCGCCTACCCTTATCCGTAAACAAATCAAATATTAGGGTAAGGTTTTGATCTGGGGTTCAACATTCAGACATAGGTTAGAGTTTGCAGCTGTGTTTGGCCTGTGATTACTTGCTAGACATGTTGTTTCAAGAACAACAGCTGATGTTGTGCGTGTTATTTATTTACTCTACTAACCTCCAAGAATTTGTGTTGGGGCAGTAGACCTCTACAGTCTCCATGTTGACCTCTGAGTCTCTCTCTCCTCCAATAGCATATAGTTTACCATTCAGGATGACTAAAGTGAAGCTGCTTCTTCTCTCATGCATATCAGCCAACCTTTGCCAAGAGTTTTGGATGGGATCGTACCTAGATCAAAGATTGAACAAGTAGTCCATATTATAAAGGGGTAAACTTGGGACAAGGTTAGACAGAAGAAGCCTCATATTTCATCTTACATGTAGGTGCATTTCATGGTATCAGCTTTGCCATAATAATGCCGTCCACCAACTACGTAAAGCTTCCCCCTCATCGCCCCAACTCCATGACTGAATCTTGGTTTCTCAGGTAAAGTTCCCAGCATTCTCCACTCTACTTTTTTCACCAATCCAACGTGGTTCTGCAAAGAATTGCTAAACCACATTTCACTGCAGGGTCTACGTTTCTCAAAATTATCAGTGATCCTCTCACCCCCAACAAGGACTAGAGTGTCTTTAGGCATGTAGACCCTGATTTTTGACAGGACATCTGAAGAACTGGAGAACTCTTTAAGGAGAGACTCATAGAGATTTTTGGCACCAATTCTCGGCCAAGACATTACAGACTTGACTTCTTTGAACTCCATAAAGGTCATGAGGGAAAACCGAATAGTTCCCATCAGCTCCCTGGCGAGTTTCACCCGTTTTCTGGGAAAGGCTTCGATCCAAGTCATGACTGCTTTGAACACGGGCAACTCCGAGGGAACGCAGAGCGAATCACTTTGAAGGTACTTCTTCAATTTTTCTACAGGAAGATCACAGAACTTAGGAGTGATGGACACATCTTGAAAGTGCCTCAAGACAAAGTCATTGGCAAGTGCAAGTAGGTCAGCCATCCCATAGGCCTCTGCGAAAGATACAACGTCCAGGCAGCTGTAAGCATCTATTTCTTGTTCGAGGAAGTTAAGGCATAGTGAGAAGGCAGTCTGAAACTGTAATTGAAGAGATAAACAGGTGAGTTCAAACACGCTGCCCCATCCAAGAGCAAGAGCCCCACTGTAGCTGTAGTGAAGGAGGGCCTCAAACTTGGCAGCCCTGACTAACAGCAGAGACACCAATTCCTGCCTGCTCTCCTTCATTCCGCTGGTAAACATGCCTCTGAAGTAGTCACTGCTGGCAACCAGGAGCACCCGGTGAGCTTCATGAGGGTGGGAAATAAAGAAAAGTTTACGAGCAGTTTCGCAAATGCAGAGGGCATCAAATTAATACTGTGATATCTACATATCTACGATATGAAGGCATCATCTAGATTTATGCATAGGAAACTCAAACCTCCATCTTACCATGAAACACTCTTCCCTCTGCTTCAAGCTCCACGTCACATCCCACTCTCTGTGTCCACAGCTGTCTGATATGCTGTAGAATATCATTCATATGTTCCTCAGCAGAAATCCTTTTTCTGTCTTCTTTCTTCCCTCTTGCCTTGTCCTGTTCTCTTTGTTCCTTCTCTGTGCAGAGTTCCAGAACTCTCTGAGCTTCCAGACTGACAGCTGCAGTCCAAACCAACTCCATATTGTCTTTGTTCAGAATGCTGATGTTCCCCGTATAGGCAAACTCCACCACTGCTGCCAACCCTGAACCATGAACCTCGGGCCCCAAAAACAATGCCATAATCCGTTCTTGTCTGGGCTTCTGTCTGAGCCTCGTCTGAATAAGGCAACTGACTGCAGCCAGGACAATAGAATGAACCTGGAATTGATGTCCATCCTCTGTGTAGATGGTCAAGTCAGTGAGGACCGAATACAACATCATGTTTTCCAGAGCCTTGAAGACCGCACCTAGGTATGCAGGATCAGAGTATAGCTTATTGGGATACATATCACAATCATCAGAATCGTCAGAACTGCAATGTCCTTCATATTCATCCTCATCCTCATCTTCTTCCTCTCCCTCTTCCTCCTCCTCTAACTCTTTTTTTTTTTACTTCATTTATTGGATTTTTGTTAGACACATCAGAACCATACAACACATATAAATCAACTCTATTCACTCACGCATATAACCCACAAGATAATTTCACCACATCTAACAATAACACGTATGTACATACATACATAAATAAAAAAAAAAAATAATAATAATAAAACATTTAAAAAAAAAAAAATTTGATCCTCCTTGCTCAAAGTATTTTCAGTGTCTCTTCTTCAATAACTCTTTTAACAGAAACGATTGATATTTTTTCTTTCTGTGTGGCCTGCATATTCCAAAATTTAACAGAAAGCATTTAACATTGCAGATTCAATAATTTTGAACATTCACCATCACTTGTTAGTAATATTTGAGACCAAACACTACAGTACACACAATATACAATATATGCTGTGTATCTGAAGGAGAAAAAAAAAATGAAAATAAAAAAATAATAATAATAATAAATAAATAAAAAAATATAAATAAATTGGGGGATACATTGGACTAAAAGATACCTCCAGCATTAATTTATGCCTCTTCTTAGATTAATTGTTTACTTGCATTAAGGGATCAATTTAACTATCGCCAGGATAATTAATGTCATTAAAGTAATCTATGAAAGGTTGCCAGACTTTATACAATTTTTCCTCCTCCTTTAACTCTTGATTTAGCAATCCCTGTTCTGAGCTGAGTCTGTCATCTGCTGCTCTTCATCTCTAAATGTTAAATCTCTAAAAGCTAAGTCTTTTTCAGAACCACCAATGTCATTGGACCTGATAGAGGCAGCAGCAAAACAGTCATCTTCATCATCATATTTATCGTAATCTTTATCACTGCCTTTATCTTTATGTTTACATGCAGCAACTAAACCGTCACCATTTGTAGACATAACATGTAAATTTTTACTATATCCTTCATCATTATTTTTGTCGTTATATTTATCAGCATTCTCTACATTACTGTCAAATTTATTGGCATCCTCTTCATCACTGGCATTATCATTATTTGTACACAAAGACACTGTTTGGCTTTGGAAGAGGTCCAGAGTCACTGTTTTCAGGCATAAAAGGAAAACAATCACTACATCCTTCACCGTCATCAACAGTGTTCTCACTTTCATGTGCTTGTACTTGTAGCTCCTCTTCTTCCGACTGCTCATCTTCCTCCAGTGGATTCTCCTCGTCATCCTCGCCTTTGCTCACATCCATCCATCCATTTTCACCATTCATGTTGTTATCCTCTCTGGCTGTTCTCCATGAACTTCCCCACTCTCTCTGAAGACACTGCTGATCCATTGCCATTGTGTCTTCAGGTTTCTGTAAAGAGCAAATGTGTCAAAATGCCAAATATATCCTTATTTCTGTTCAAAAACCAGGACAAGTTGCATCAAATCTGTTGCTTAACTTCTGTTGAATCTCTCTGTTGATGTGGGATCTTGTGCTGTAGTCAGGTATGCAGAAAAGATCAGTGCCTCACAAGCTCACACCGTTATCATCATAATGCTATTTTTACCTCTAGCATTCAATAAGATCACATCGCAAGCCATCTAATGTAATCACTTGCTCCATCATTCCTTTTCAGATAATGTCACCAATTTCTCTTAGTTTTCAGCCTGTATCACTCAATTTCATTAAAAGGAAAACAGGTGAACACCATGAACACCATTTTGTGTCGACTTTGAAGAACATCATGGCAGAGAATATAAGTTTAATAAATGTTACTCTTGCTTTATTGTGATGAAATCACACCTGAAACATCTAAAAAGAAATGACCTTTTGCACTGATCCTGGACCAGTGGCCTTTGCAAAAGTCAACACTGCGCTGGGATGACCCTGCCTGCATAAGAACACTGTGTGACTGCAGTTCTGGCTCAGTTCTATTAAGTGACTAGATTTGAAGGCCAAACATATATAATGGTAAATAAAAAAATAAAAAAACTTTTTTGTGGTCCTTCAACCTCTTTTTTACCATTTTAAATCGCAAGCTTTGGGTTACCAGTCTGACTGTCTGGGCCATAAGAAACTTTGAAGTAGGTGCTTGAGCATGTGAAGGCTTAAGGCATTAGATTCTGATCGAGTCAGTAGAATCATGTTTCTCCTCCACAGCCTAGGAATGCTATCTGGGTCAAAGGAGCCCAGGGCAGATATAAACAAGCAATTTATAGACTTGAAGGTTGATATTTTTCTTAAATGCTTCAACTGAAGCTCCACATGATAGATTTTAGAGATTTAAAGGTTGTTTTTATTTTAATGCTTTAATTAAAATTCCATATGGCAGTTCTGTTATTAATAATAATAACAATGCATACTGCTATAATATAGCATGGCTACATTCTTCTAATATACAAACACACACATAGCCCAGATCATTATGGCTTCTCCATGTCTTCTGTCTGTTCATGTATGTGGCATGATGAGCTTTAAGCCCATTTGTCCGCATTGTAGTAAATTCTGTGACGTCATTAGGAGGGAGGGAGGGAGAGAGAGAGTGAGGGAGACCACTGTATGTGCAACTTTGTGTTGGTTGGGATGTACACTGTGTACATTGTTTTTGTGGGAAAAATAAAATATATTTGTTACTGTGTATTTTTGAGTTCTTAGTATAAAAACAATATTCTCAGATATTTTACAACACACTTATGTATGTACTGTCTGTAGTAAGTGTAACACTGAACCAAAAATTATCATGAAATGATGAATGGAGAAGAAATGTTTTCCATTGAGCACATCAGTGTTCAATTGGTTCTTATAAATGTCTATTCATATGATGGTTTGTGTGTGTCATTTGAAAACAAAATACCATTTTGAGAAGAAATAACATTGTTTTGAATGTAAAGTTTCATTTTGCAGGAGAATTGAGGGGTTTTGCCCATTGTGTGTGTTTTTTGATTTGTGTGTAGAGTTCTGAGAGTATGAGGCATGCTTTCAGAAAATGTGTGTTAACAATCGAGAAAAACTAATATTCAGCACAAAAACATTCATTTAGCTGCTGGACGCTAAATTTAGGTTTAAAAGTCAACGTGTAAATCAAGTATTTTATGAGAGTAGTGACTGTAAAGGGAGAACAGCGTGTAATTGAATATAAATGCAAGACATTTCTACAGGATAAACAAATGACAGTAACAAATTACTTTCTCCATGGTGAATGTGTGTGTGTGTGTGTGTTCCTGCAGAACATTCCTCTAATCTGGTAACACGGAGCATTCAACATACATGCTGGGTACAATAAATTGTTTTTATACAGTTTTATATATCTAATTTGTAACAAATTCAAGTCTAACCATAGCCAAATACTGTTAATAAACCTTCTCAGTCATAACCTGTGCTAACTAGTTATGATTCAGTATTAACATTAATGTGCAACGCTCTCCCACATATTTTGATATTATAACTGCACTTATTTTCGGTGTTGGTATTAGTAGCAGTGGGTGGACAAGATATGTACAGTTTTACTTCATCTTGCTGATGATGTTTCTTTAGTCATTCGCACCCTTACTGCTCCAAATGAGCCTCTTTGAAACGTCACACGCATAACGACTCTACTATTGGCCCAGAGAGCTGTCAGTCAAGCAGCCCTGAGGACACGCCCCTTCCAGTGGCACTTGAGTGATTCATTCTCTCTTATTATTTTAAGAAAATAATAAAATAAAAGAAATTGATTCAGTTACTGATGACTTGAGTGGTGAAATGAATCACACAGACAGATATGAATTAATGATTTTTAGTGCCAAAATCATTGTTTTTACAGTGGAATAGTGAAACAAGAAATAAATATTTACAGAATATATACAAATAATAAAACAACAAAACACAGATTTTTGCTATAGGAACGTTCACCAAATATTCAGTGTTGGTTCAGGGAATGTAAAAAATGACCAGTTTTCTTGACGTTAGAGGACTAACTTAATTTTGATTAACAATTCAACATTCTAGGAACGTTGATTTTTAATATTCCAAGAACATAAAAATGTCCTTAAGGTTAATAGAATGTTATTTAAATGTTAGTTTGATGTTCATGAATCATTCAAACACCTGCTGTGAACAAGCACTGAAAGAAAGAGAAATAAGAACACAATACAACTTTCTTCAGCCACAGCCTTCATCAACTGAAGATAAAAGACATTAAGTAGCTTTATAAACGTTTTGTAATACGTTTTAAGATGTAAGTTGCTTTCAGTTAAAACAGCTCAAACATGCATTTAAGTCTGGGACTAGGCTTAAACCTCATCTGTGAAACCAGGGGTTTATATTTAGTGAATTATTTATTTATTTACATTTAGTGAGCTACTTAAAAATGAATGGATGAGAAAATTGTGTGATAGATTTTCAGTCTGAAAGCTTGTGTTTCTCATTTATCTGTTGGTGTGTTGATGTTGCTGAATAACTGAAGTGGTGGATTCACAGCATCATCTCACTGCACAGCTCTGATTTAATGCACTAATTACAGCGTTTCTTTCAGGGTCCAAGTCAAAATACTCAGGCGGTCACTGTTTAGCGGGCATGAGAAAACAAAAAGACAGTGAGAGAGAAAAAAAAAGAAAGAAAACATTTATTTAAATTATGTAATATGCTATGTTTCTTTTATTTTTATTCTTTTTTATTTTTTTAGCATATTTTTAGAACTTTTATCGTGTTATTGACTTAAAATCTTTTATCCTTCCAATTTCTCAACATTTACTACAGAGATACCAGCTGTTATTCTACATCTGTCTGTCAAATTAAAGTTTATTGCCCAATTTCTCAGAGAATAATTTATTATGATAATCTCTGCTCTGGGCGTTGTCTGTTCTAGCTAAGTGAAATGTTTGTTCCAGCTAACTGAAGAGGAAACTAGCACAGCAGTTTTATCAGAAACCAATCCCATCTCTTATTCTGCAGAATCATAACCACCCTCAGATCCTATATAAGACTCAGATCAGCAGGCAGATTTCACTCAGTTAGGAGCAACGAAGAGCAATCGCAGAACAACATATATTGAACAACATAAACAAGTAAGAATATGCAGAACATGTATTGTGCAATGAAAAGGGCCATCAGCATCATTTTACAAATAAAAAAAATCACACCACAAAAAGTGCCAAGAATTAGAAAGGCATCTATCAGGAATACAAATGTCCATAATGACTGCATTCACAGTCAGAGTTTGGGGTCGACAGCAACAGCGTGTGAGTCTTGAAAAGTCCCCCCCCCCCCATTGTAGCAAATTAGCTCAGAAGGGGAAATATTAATAATTAATCATAACTTGTTATAGTTAATTATGAATATTTTGATCAGTTAATCTGATTAACTTGATGTAGCTAAATTAATATCACCATAATTTACACAGTTCATCCAGCGAACACTCAGTATTGAATATTCATTCTAAGAAAAGGGTATTTTTCATGGCCACAGAAAAATAATTCTCTCCTAGCAGGTACAGCGCTTAGAGCGTGCAACATGACCAGAAATCGTTAAATTGACATTGCAGCAAGCAGAGAATCAGAACCAAATATGTATTGTGACAAGTTTTATTAACTAAATCACAAACACAACTAATCTAAACAAAACACATGCACACAATCGATGGAAAGTGACAGAATGAAACCGGAAAACGGAAACAGGAAATGAAGCTATGGAAAAGAGTCATTTAACCATATGAAAAGAACCATCAGTCTCTGATTTCAAAACACCTTGTTAAGAGGATTCTACTGCTTATCCTAAACCTCTGATTAGTTCAAATATATGATACTTGCATTGCCTTTGCAGTTGAAACAGTCTGTTGTGTTGAAGAGGGTCTCGATGATTCTGTGAGTCGATGGTGTTGAAGTTGCCATCGATTTCTTCTGCGTTGAATGAAGAAGATATGATGAACTTGCATGGTTAGCTTGACTGTTGTGGTTGAGAGGGAGTTCTTTCTGTCCCTGCATAAGCACATGGCTGAAGTGCAGATTGAGGCCTGCTGGCCCTGGGCCGGAGAGGCCCCGCAGAGCAACCAGGAGAAGGTGAAGTCGGAAGAGAGTGGGCAGAACTGTGCGTGGCTCTGGTCTGGTAAAAGTCCCACCTCTCAGAGTTGACCTGACCAATGAGAAAAGTGGAATTTCCAAGCGGGAAGATTCCTCTGTTGGAGATTTTATGGCTTTTTGTTTCAAGCGTGCTCATTTGCATATGTAACTGGGCTGGTTGCTGATGAAGAAACTATTAAAGATTCTTGTGATACTAATATGTTGCACAGGTATCGACATATCATATACACCCGGGGTCGCCAACTAGCGGACTCCGGTCCGAATATGGACCGCAAGATGCGTCCATCCGGACTGCGAAGCCTTTTGACGTAATGAAATAAATAAATGGCAAATGCCATTTAAAAAAAATAAATAATCACATTTATATCAGGCAGCTCAGTAGAACCGCTTGGGTCCTATGTCGCCACGGGTCGACAGTTAACGTTACTATGCTCACTGTTGCTACATTCAGATGTGCAGTCACGCATGCAGTGAAGAGACTGAGAACAGAAAGCGGCGCGCAAAAACAATGGCATTTTCAAAAATTAGGAAAGTTGACGCTGAAAACCGAGTTTTCCGAGATGAATGGGTAGAAAAATTCGCATTTATTCTTCCTGCATCCTGTACAAGGCCTGTGTGTCTCATTTGCTCTGAGTCTGTTGCTGTTGTCAAAAGTGGAAACATTAAACGCCATTACGAAGCTAAACATAGACACTTTGAAGACACTTATTCTCAGCAGTCCAAGGTAAGGGCGCAGAAAATAAATGATCTCAAAGCCCAGTATGAGTGATCTACACAGGTCCTCTCTCACTCATTCACCGCCCAGCAGAGAGCATATGAGTGTCCACTGAGAATACAGTGGATTTTAGGCAAACATAACAAGCCGTTTACAGATGGTGAAATAGTAAAGGTGTGCATGGAGGCTGCGTGTGAAACAATTTTAGATGTTTCTCTCCACCCTCAGACGGTTCAGCTAATCTGGAGCATCTTCGGGAGTGCAGAGATAGACCTCTTCGCCTCTTCGATAGACAACTCTCATTGCCCAACATTCTTCTCAAAGAACAGGGATGCGCTGCCCCATGAATGGCCCAGCCTCCCCCTTTACGCATTCCCTCCAGTCTCAATGCTTCCGCAGGCCATCAAACGGATCAGGGAGAGCAAGCGTGCAGTCCTCCTAATAGCCCCTCTCTGGCGGACCCAAATATGGTTCCCCGAGTTGATGCAGCTGCTCGGAGCAGCCCCTTGGCCGATATCCCTGAGGAAGGACCTCCTCACTCAGGCAAACAGGACAATCTGGCACCCCCGTCCTGACTTGTGGGCCCTCCATGTATGGCCCCTGAACGGGTACCAAAGGACCTTCCAGAAGTCCTTAACACTATCGCTGAGACTAGAGCTCCGTCCACGTGATGCCTCTACGCCGTTAAATGGTCAGTGTTCACCAGCTAGTGCTCAGCTTGGAGCCAAGACCCCTATTCATGCAAAGTACCACTGGTACTTTTAGTTTTTACAAGAGCTACTGGACGTACCCCCTCCATGCTCAAAGTATACGTGGAGGCCATAGCAGCTTTCCATGCTCCTGTGGCCGGCCAGTCTCTAGGAAAAAACGACTTAGTCGTACATTTCCTCAAAGGGGCTAGGAGGCTGAACCCACTTCATCCCCCCTCTATACCCTCATGGGACCTATCCACGGTCCTCAGGGCCCTCAGGGGTCCCCCATTCGAGCTGCTTCAGTCGACTGAATTAAGGCCTGGTCCAGTGGCGTACCAACTGATGACATGTGTGCGGCGGCTGGGTGGTCCTCGCCGTCCACGTTTGTGAGATTTTACAACTTGGAAGTCCCTGCACTGCAGGCACGAGTCCTTTTGGTATAGGTGAGTTTGGCCTCTAAGAGCCCAAACCACTAGGTACTCCTTCTGTGGGCTCCGACCCTTGTCCGGGCCCCGTTGGATTTCTGACCAAAGTTTTACTCTAAGCCTCAGGCTTTGCTCCTCAGGCGAGAGTTCAGAGCGAGGTCATCAGCTTAAATAGCACGGCGTGATTGAACTGTGTTCCCATAGCGCCTAGCAAGATGCAATACAAGTGAACCGTTTTCGAAAGGGAAGGTACTCGGTTACTCATGTAACCTCGGTTCCCTGAGAATAATGGGAACGAGTATTGCGTAGACAGCCGTGCTATTAAGCTTCACGTCCAGGTCTTGTCACTTCAGTCAAATTAACCTGATTTCTATGGTGAAATGGGCTGCTTTTATAGCCAGTAGCCCCATCCATTTTGGCAGGCTCAGCTCGCTGGTGGCGGGACACGCCTCTATTGGTTTGCGCAGTTACGCAGCCTCGCCATAGGTTCATGCAGTTCCCGCGGCCCAACCAATCAGTGCGCTTATAGCTCTGCACTATGTTGGCTGTGCAGCTGCAATGCGTTTTAAAATAAAGGCTTCAATATTTCGGGAAAAGGCGTCTATAGCGTCTAGCAAGACGCAATACTCATTCCCGTTATTCTCAGGGAACCGAGGTTATGTGAGTAACCGAGTATGTTCGTCTATAAATTAATGCAGTCTGTTGAAAAAGTCTGTTTTAAGGGCTTGAAAGTGAGTTTGAGCTCTGCATTCTTTTAAGTTGTAAAACCATGGCAACCAGAGGCCTGGTTCTATTACTTTAGGGGTTGGGCAGACACCTTGGCACCTTGTTTTGTGATTGGTGAGGGGTTTTTAAAGGGTTTTAAAGGTATAACAAATACTTGTGTCTGATTTGTCTTACAAATGAATAGAAAAACACCCCCCAAAACAGCAGATCTATCACCAAGACATATGTACTGCTTTTTTTTCATAGGACAGCATGTTTTGAATCTATGGGTGCTTCTCAATTCTTATTTATGCATCCTCGTTTCCTTTACTCGTTTCCTTTCCTCGCGTCTTAGCTCCACCCCATCAGGGTACGAGGGAAGGACGCAAGGAAAAGATGTGAGGGCGGAGGAATTGAATCAAGTGAAATGATATAGCCTTGCTCACTTAAAAGCATCGTCAATTGATGATGACTCTACACTGCTGGATTTATCTTGCATGTCGGGATTCTTGAACATTTCAGATAATTATTTATATTGTAATAGTTTAAACCTCCACATTTGTCCATATTTTTTTTTAAAATTACCAGTTATGAATTGCACTTACGAATAAAAAAATTCTTAGACTTGAAAGGCGATTTACACCTTTACAAAGCTTCTCTTGCGCATACAAATTTAATTTATGCTTGCAATCTTATGTACACTTTCACAAATCTTACCCTGCACATTAGTGATGCGCGGATCGCGGTTATATCTGCGGCGCTGCGGATAATCCGCGGGTCGTGCGGGTCAACTAATAAAAAATAACATTCCAAAAATTGCGAATGGATGAGAGACAAATCATTAATGTGTTTATTTTAATAAAGACACAGAACTCTCTTTTCACGGTAAAACACAGTGAACATACGTCACTCTTTTACTTTCATTTTCAGCTAATTTCAAGATCAAAGACCGCAATGGGAGAGAGAGCGGCATTAGCACTGGTAAAGTTACTCTCGCTGTTTTTTAGTGAAGATAACTGTGTGCTGAGCTTCAGGATGCGACGCTGAACATTTTTCAAATGACCAAGTTTCATTTGCGCCAGTTTGCAGCTAACGTTACTCATGAAGCAACCAGCATGAACGGAGTTTGCACATGCATCGCCGTCATTGTGATGCGTAGAATGTTTGATGGAACTTTATATACTTGACATCTCCGAAATGTATAGCTACCATTAACTTTTTTTTTCTCTCAAAGCTAAGCGTAACAAATAGTGTAACAAACTGTAAGCTGTCAGCGAGTAGTTAAGCACACACACGTGTGCATGAATTTGAAAGCTCATGCTTTCAGAGCTGCGCGCTTTCATAGACTTTTTTTCATTGATGTGCTTTCATTGTATCGCACACAATCATATTTATAGCCCCTCAAGATGTGTTGCTATGATAAATGATTAGACCTACCTCAAAATGTAGATCTGTATGTGCGATGTACTTTATCTGAATTAAATACAAACACACCTCTCGCTTTTGCTCATGTCCCAGCAATTACCTTATTATAAAAATTAATTATAATTTTTTTTTTTTTTTTTTTTTACTGTCAGTTACCTACTCCTCCGTGGGCCATATAGATTGCTGACACCTGCTTTAAATGAATTTCGCCAAAGAATATTTTTTTTTAAAAGCAGCCTACTTCACGTTACGATATCATTGTGCTTAAGAGAATTTGAATAATTGTAATGTGAAGATATGTAAATCAGAGAAAATCATAGATGCGGGTGGGTGGGTGGATGGATGATTTTTTTTTAAACAGCGGATTCGGGTGACGTTAGAGCTAATCCACGCATCTCTACTGCGCATGAAAATCTTTTAGGCATCATTTTACCTTCATAGCCATGAACACACAAATCGGATCTGAACAGTTGCAATACACAATGTGGACAGTCAATCATTTTAGATCAGATTCCAATCGTATACACAAATAATCGGATTTTAATGCGGAAACTTTTAATGCGTTCTGCCCGTTCATTTACATGACAACAGCGTTTTGATGGCCTGAGAACGCACACTTTAAATTAGGTTTCAAAGTGCACGTTTTTTTAAAAAGGAAAAACAGGGAACAGGGTTAAAGGCTTATAAAGACATCTTCTTTATAAATCAATATTTTCAAACATAAGTTTATAAGACAGTGTGTAAAACTATGTGAAATAAGTATTTAATAGGCTACTCAATCAAAAGAGTAAACACAACTATACGCCAGGGGTATAGACTATATTTACAGGGTAGATATGTAGTAAACGCTGCTCCGTCTGAAAGCACTGCAAGTTTTTTATATAGTCGATTATAACGTGCGTTTGAAAAAGCAACACGCATCAAACATCTTCACAAACTAATGCAAAGCGTTCATAAACCTGTTGTCCAACAAAATACAACGTTTAATAACACGTCATATCTTTGTGAGCTGATGTGGCTTCTTATCACAGAATGAGGCAGACAATGCATTATTTTATAGTATTCTATACAGTGATGAAGTCTGTCAATCAGCACTGCATACTTTATTATTATGAAAATACCCGAGAAGGCTTGAAGAACTCAAACACACCATATATTGTCGCAGTCGTGTGTTTATTGTCTTCATATTTAATCAGTCAAAGTGTTTCTATCTTCTTTTTATTCAGCCTACAGCGCTAGCTTCACATTAGGGATTTCCTGAAAACTATTACTTCTCTGAGGCAAATGTGGAGTTTCTGCTCGAGGGCGCCCTCTGGCTTCCGGTATGAATGAAACTTTTGGGTAAAAACTAAGAAAAATAATACTTCTCTCTAAATAAATTTATATGACAATCCATATGTTTTTCTTCAATGTACAGGAGTTTTTTTTCCCCACAGTCGATGCATAAGAGGCTCATATTTCATATTAAAGACATAGACTTTAAGAAATTGATATCACAGATAAAAAGCACAGACTTTTATAATAATATATATATATTTTTTTTTTTACAATAAATCCTGACCTTTCTAATGATTTTTAGTCATAGGCTGTCTGCATATTAACAGGTAACCCAGCAGTTTTTTTTGTAAAATAAGTTTTCTGTAAAATATAAATGATAATATTATTATTATTATTATTATTATTATATTGTTATATTTATTCTTAAACACTATTTTTAATAATGAAAATGTTATTGTAATAGTAATATTTCTTATTTTTTTTAAATATTTTTATTTAGCAATAATAATAATTAAAAAAAAAAGCATTTTCAATCGCAATTTTAACCAGAATAATCGCAATTAGATATTTTCCCCAAATCGTGCAGCCCAACTAGGTACATGCCAAGACATGCCATGGTTTGCTTGCTAGCAGTAGGCTATGATTCAACGTTGCAAACTCGTTTGGTGGGCTCTGTGTGAGATTTGAAATTCGACTTTAGTCAAATGTTATCTGAGCTTATATTACTACTATATGCAATATTTGTAAGTTAATTGTGCAAAGCTATAGTCTACAGCTGGTTGATAAAGCATGTACTAAGGATAGGCATGATCCTGTCTGTGTATGAGAGTGCGCGCGCCTGTGTGGGGCAGGCCCTATGGCTCCTTGTAAAGAGGTAATAGGCCCAACTATCAGCCAAATGCTGAATTTAGTCAGACTATCTCATCAATAATGCTACTTTTCAGTCATGCCTGCTCCCTAACTTGTAATCTGACCTTCATTCATGAACTTCAAGCATGACATTTAATACAGTGGAGGTCCTAGATAGTCTGAGCTTGTGGTTTGAGAGAAATAATATGAATCTCAATCTGTGCCTGTGCATTCATTTTCTCCACAGAAGAAACACCTCATTCGTCTAGAGAGGTACACGCAACTTACTTCAGCAGCCCTCAAAAGGAAGTCATCCACTGATGGTTCTTTGGCCCCACCCTTCAAACAAACCAAGCTGTGGGAGACTCAAAGAGTGTCCCAGGCAAGTGTAGATAAAGTAGTCCTCAAATTCGTTGTCCAAGGCTTGCACCACACATTGTTCAGCAACAGGGCTTCATTGATCTTGTGCAACATCTTCAGCCAAATACAAATGTCATGACACGCAATACTGTTGTAAACAATGTCACAAAGGCCTCTGTTGAAATGAAAAGAAAACTGAAAGCTGCCCTTAGTGAAATTGAGTTCATAGCAACAAAAACAGACTGCTGGACGGCACACCGTCGCGGTTTCATTGGTGTCACTGCACACTGGTTTAACCCCCAGACCATGCAGAGATCCTGTGCATGCAAGCAACTTAAAGGGTCCCATACCTTTTCTGCCCTGGCTGGTGCCCTAAATGATATTCACACAGAATTCAATATCAGAGAGAAGATAGTTTGCACTACAACTGGCAACGGATCAAACTTCCTGAAAGCCTTCAGAGTTTTTGGGCAGACTGACGAGAACAACAATCCTGAACCTGTAGGAGAGGGTGATGGAAAAGAGGGTGATGGAAAAGAGGATGATGGTGGCCAAAATGATGATTACAATGAAGAAATGTTGATGTCAGAGCCCTGTTGGACGAAGATGACTACTTGGAATACCAGCTACCCAAGCACCATCGCTGCGCCTGCCACCTCCTCAATTTAGTGTCCACAGTTGATGCTACAAAAGCAGAGGTCAACCCGTTGTACAAACGCGTGTCAAGGTCCACATTTGCCAAATGCTCTAGCCTGTGGAACAAAAGTTCAAGATCAACCACCGCATCTGAAGTAATTGAAGACCACTGCAAACTCCAACTCATAAGGCCTTTTGCTACAAGGTGGAATTCACTCTTCTCAGCCGTAGAAAGAATAGTGAGAATAACAAGAGATCAAGGCGAAGGAGCCCTTGCAGCTGTCTGCAGTGAACTAGATACACCTAAGGAAGTGCTTGTTTTTCTGCCTTTCAGTTAATGAAGTGATTAACAATAGATTAAGTCATAGTTTTATACTTTGAATAATGTAGAACACATGTATGCACTATGCCAATATGCAGTCCCCATATTTACTATGGATGTGATTTGTAGCAACACAACTACATTTCTAAAAGTCTCAGATGACAATATTTTTCCTTTTTAATTATCAGTTCCTCCCAGTTGAATGTGCTACATCAAGTAGGCTAAATGTTCCATGTTGTGTTTTTCTTTTCTTTGTACAGGTTTACTCCAGTGGAACTTGCATTTCTTGCAGAATATGGATGTACATATATATACCAATAAAGGTTATTGATAACGTGCCTCTAAAGTTTGACTTTTTGCACCATTACAATACTTACAGGCAACTAGTCATCTTCCGCTCCATGAAACACATGTTAATGCTCAGTAGTACACATATATGGTTCTTTAATGTATTTGCATTGTACTAAAATGCGCTCATTTTCAATGGGCATATATGCGACTGAAACAGGTAGCCTAGTGCATCCCAAATTTTTCAACATTAACATTATAATATAACATTATAGTCATTATGGCCTTTAGAAAAATGTTTTTTTGAGGAGGTGGGGTAGTGCACTATAAGCCCCTGTGGCGTGGCCTAAGCTTTTGTCCTTAATGGCATTTTTTCCCTTACATTACTTTTACTGTTTTGAAACTAGTACTTTTACACTTTTACTTAAGTAAAAAGCATGAGTTGATACTTCAACTTCTACAGAAGTCTTTTTAAACCCTAGTATCTATACTTCTACCTGAGCAATGAATGTGAATACTTTTGACACCTCTGCAGAACACCTGCAACTCTCTGCATTCCCACATGCAGTGAAAGCATACCCAGTTCCTCATTACATTTTATGCAGTTATTTGGGATACTTAGAATACTTAATTATATGTTTAAGTATATATCAATCAAAAAAATTGAGTACAAGTACTTTTCTGTCAGTATGTCAAGTATACTTAAGTGCAATTTTAAGTATATTTCTGAGAAGTACATAAAAGGTAAACAAAGTATACTTTCTTATTTTTTGTTTAAAAGAAGTATACTAATATAAATACCTGAATAAACTACTTTTTCGTAAGGTTAATACTGAGAAGTTCAAACAAGATTTGGAAAAAGAAGACTAGAGAACCTCAAGTAAATCAAACCAACCCAGGTGAAAAGGAAATATATTTAAAATGTACTTTTTTGGACATACTTAGTATAGTATAATTTAAATATATTGTGGTCATGATAACATGCATTCTCTTCACCTCTGTTGCAAACATTTAAGGAAATTAGAAGTTGTGCAAAATATTGTTGCAGCGATTAACATCAGTCAGTATTCCAAAAAAGTTCCCATCGCCAAAGTAATCCATATGAATCGAGTCCTCTGAAAAGACACAATCGCTCTATATACACTCACCTAAAGGATTATTAGGAACACCTGTTCAATTTCTCATTAATGCAATTATCTAATCAACCAATCACATGGCAGTTGCTTCAATGCGTTTAGGGGTGTGGTCCTGGTCAAGACAATCTCCTGAACTCCAAACTGAATGTCAGAATGGGAAAGAAAGGTGATTTAAGCAATTTTGAGCGTGGCATGGTTGTTGGTGCCAGACTGTACTAAAATGGCCCCCACAGTCACCAGATCTCAACCCAATAGAGCATCTTTGGGATGTGGTGGAACGGGAGCTTCGTGCCCTGGATGTGCATCCCACAAATCTCCATCAACTGCAAGATGCTATCCTATCAATATGGGCCAACATTTCTAAAGAATGCTTTCAGCACCTTGTTGAATCAATGCCACGTAGAATTAAGGCAGTTCTGAAGGCGAAAGGGGGTCAAACACAGTATTAGTATGGTGTTCCTAATAATCCTTTAGGTGAGTGTAATTGAACAAATTTAGACTTCTAATCGCATTCAAGCAACATATGCACGCTCAGCTTATCTGATAAACAGAAGCTCTGAGGTGCGAGCTCATTATCATAAGAACCAATTAGAGCCGCTCAATGGCCCTGGAACCAATCAGGTTTAGTCACGTGTGTTATGCGTGTTGTTTGAATTTAAACACAAGTAAAAATAGGGATTTTTAAGCATCTTTGGAAAATTGATTTATGATGCATTTCAAATAATATGACGTTGAAATCCTTGAGGGAATTTCAGTAGTAGCCTATAACAAACGCATCATGTAATGGACAACAGCCTTTTAAGAAGCCTTTTACAAGTACAAACAAGTATAAGTGAACAACATATTCATTTAAGTATGCTTATATTGCAATGCTTAATAATAGTTGACAAATGTTTATAATACATTATAAGCTGGTACATTGTAAATGTTAAAAATGTTTTAAAAAAATATCTTACTTTTGAAATATTAAAATGACAAACACAGTAGGCCTACACATGTTTATAAAGTACATATATTTTAATCCCACTAAAAGCTGAATCATTTTGCTATGTTCTTACACAAAGTGCACATAAAATATACTTTAAGTAAGAGTAACATAAGTATGTTTTCTTTAAATACACTAAAACTTCACTAAAAGTATGCTTGTGTTTAGCATTTTTCTTAAACGTGTAACTAAGCATGAACTAAACTAAACTGAGCTGACGCTCAGCTGATTTGTTACTCCGCCTACGCTAATCAACTATAATATTTCACATCATCAAATATCAAACACATGCTCCTCAGTCTGTTGCAAAGACATTTACACCCTAGAGATCACAGTCAGTCCTACAGCATATATGCGACTAATTAAAGTCTTATTCCTCACCTTTCTTCGCGGCCTGCTCCGATATGGAAGAACATGCCATCCTCTCCGTGGACATGTCCGAGGAAACTCAATCCAACCACTTTGACATTGATGAAATATGCATAGAAGCCCAACCACCTCCAAGATGAAGCTCCAGATTAGCTGCAAAATCTGCATCTATCAATGATCTATAAATTCTTCCTGCACTATATAAACAGAAATATTCAGATTCCTCCACATGCCAGTCACGAGGATCTATTCCATCTCTTCTCAGAAACTGCACAGGAACAAGAGCATATTCCACCATCAGAAGTCTCCACTCCACGACCTTCTGGATGGAAAGCGCCACAAAAAAGGAAACATCCGTCAATCGCTGCATTTGATACTATCGACCACAACATTCTTTTGAATAGACTTGAAAATTATGTTGGCATTAGTGGAACTTCATTGGCATGGTTTAAATCATACTTATCTGACTGTTATCAGTTTGTAGCAGTAAATGAAGAGATGTCACACCGAACACAAGTTCAGTATGGAATACCGCAGGGCTCAGTGCTAGGACCGTTGCTTTTCACCCTGTACATGCTACCACTGGGAGATATTATTAGGAAGCATGGCGTTAGTTTTCATTGTTATGCTGACGATACTCAGCTCTATATTTCTTCACGCCCTGACAAAACTTACCAATTCACAAGATTAACAGAATGCATAGCTGATATAAAAAATTGGATGACTAATAATTTCCTGCAATTTTTAATCATTGGACTAAAAAACTCGACAAGTAGTAACCTAGAATACTGTCTAACACTCGATGGCTGCTCTGTCAAGTCCTCGCCGTCAGTTAGGAACCTGGGTGTGCTCTTTGATACCATATCTTTCATTTGAAAGCCATGTTTCTAGCATCTGTAAAACTGCATTCTACCATCTTAAAAATATATCTAAATTACGGCACATGCTTTCAATGCAAAATGCTGAACAGTTAGTTCATGCGTTCATGACCTCAAGGCTAGATTATTGTAATGCTACTGGGTGGTTGCCCTGCTTGCTTAATAAATAAACTGCAGCTTGTCCAAAACGCAGCAGCTCGAGTTCTTACTAGAACCAGGAAGTATGACCATATTAGCCCGGTTCTGTCAACACTGCACTGGCTCCCTATTAAACATCGTATACATTTTAAAATCTTGCTAATTACTTACAAAGCACTAAATGGTTTAGCTCCCCAGTACTTGAGCGAGCTCTTAACGCATTGTACTCCATCACGTCTATTGCGGTCTCAAAATTCTGGCCAGTTGATAATACCTAGAATATCAAAATCAACTGAAGCATTGCTCGGGAAGCAGACACACTCTGTCAGTTTAAATCTAGACTAAAAACACATCTCTTTACTATGGCATACACATAAAACATTTTTAATTTATATTATTCAAATCAGTTAAATGATTGTTTTAGGCTGCATTAACTAGGTCAGCTGGAACCGGGAACACTTCCCATAACACTTGATGTACTCGTTACATCATAAGAAGAATGGCATCTACGCTAATGTTAGTTTCTCTGTTTATCCCGAGGTTTACTGCAGTCGGCTGGATCCGGGCCGTATCCGGACCAGATGGTGGACCTTAGCCTGGACATGACGAACGCATCTCTGAAGTGTCTGCAGAGAGCGTGTCAATTAAACTCCCCCCTGTAAATGCCGCATCGACACGACATCCTCATTAAATCCGTCCCCGGCGTGACGACTCCAATCTTTTGAGTAATCCTACGAATATCTATTGATCTAATATGACTTCTGACCTGTAATGTTGCCAGAATCATAATCATACACTATTTGTTCGTCGGCCAGAGGAGAACTGGCACCCCGACTGAGCCTGGTTTCTCCCAAGGTTTTTTTCTCCATTCTGGCCCTGAAGGAGTTTTGGTTCCTTGCCACCGTCGCCTTTGGCTTTTGGCTTGCTCAGTTGGGGACACTTAAATTTCAACTATATTACTGATCTGCCCGCATTGACACTATATGATAATTGAAATGAGCTGATGACATCACCGTTTTCTCCAGAGCGGCTGTACAGCCGAATCAAATTCCGTTGCATTATTTTCCTGTTACCACTGTGAAGCTGCTTTGAAACAATTGGCATTGTAAAAAGCGCTATATAAATAAAGGTGATTTGATTTGATTTGATTTGATAAATTTCATTCTCAAAGTGGTCCTGACTGAAATATATTTATTACCAAAGTACTTCTAGTATACTTTTTAGAAATGTATTAAAAGTATGCTTGTGTTTAGCATATGTTGTGGCAAATTTCAACTATCACTTTAAATAAGAGACAAATCTTTATATTTATAATAAATGGTTTATTTCCTTTGCAAAAGGAGCCAACAGTCGGCAGCCATCTCAATGTCTGCAGAGTGTTCACTGACACACAAAACAATCCTTTCCATTCTTATACCTCCCCTGACCTCCAAGGTCAGTACTAGCTTCTTCTGTAGTTTTCCACACACATGGTAAAAGTCGGAGCACATACACAAATAACCCCATGTTTCATCCATCTTAACACCAAGGCTCTCAGATTTAGACAGTGACCCCTAGGGTCATGGACGGGCCATTATGCTTCTCTGTATGCATAATATTCTTTCATATATGGAAATATGGGTACAATAAATTCTCATGCATAATGATTAAAATGAATTTTCTTCTATGATTAAATTTTTCCACCACAATTTCCCCCTTTTTATCATTCCTTGATAAACCATAAAATTAAAAATATATAGATAATAGTAGTAAAAGAACAAATTCAAGTTATCACATCTTATGCTCTTCATTTCTGATTTTCGTATAAATTATCATTCTCTTGAATTTGTGAAAGAAGAAAGAAAACGCTTAGGCTGTTTTTGTGGGTAAAGTCCCTTAAACTTAGCAAGCAAAACAGTTTTTCAATCCCTTGGGGCCTTTCTAAAGGCTTCTCATTCCCAAATTTAAAAGTAGGAAAGTCACTTAATGCATTTCACTATAACTTCCGCTGGTTGTATCATCATCAAATGCATCTGGAGATTCATTACCATCATTGTAAATAGACATTTTAACCATCTGGTGTGACATACTGGATTTCACCAGTCTCTGTACTGAGCTGGAAATACACTGGAAAATACATTGCAGACACATCAGTATCAGTACTACTATTTAAAGGATTGGCAACACAGTAAAACATAACCAGTATTCCATCCTTTCGGATTTGCTAACCACCCAAACCATTATTCGTCAGCTTTCTCAGGTTATGGCCATTCTCATAAAGTTCGTTGTCATCCCGCTGATTGTCACTGTACAGTTCTCTGCGGTTTCATTCTCGTCTTTTCACAGAGACTGCTGCCTGTGATCTCACCACTCTGAAGGGTTGGTGACCTTGTGTGAACTGATGACGGCAGCTAGTGTTTATACAGGATCTCTGCATACATGTGCCTCTGGCTCCTTTCCTCTCTGTTCCTCCTCCTCGATCGCTGGTGGGACTCTCCTGCAGTGGCTCGCGTGAACCCACGTCGCCCTCTCAGCTTCCTTCACGGCCATATGAGTCGTCTGCAACAGAAAAAATCCTAGCCACCTTTTCGCCTTCCAGCTCTTCCTTCTGTAGTCCCGTATCACCACAAAATCGCTTGGCTTGATGTCGTATAAAGGAGTCTCAGCTGGTTTCCCCTGAGCAACCTTTACCTGCACACAGACCTTAGACAACAGAGAAGACATTTCTTTGCAGTGATTTACAATTCTATTGATGGAAGCTGTTGGTTACCCCCTTCCATTCCCATGAATGGTGGTCTTCCAAAAAACAATCTCAAACGGGCTCAGATTTGCTCTAGGCCTTTTCTCGTTCTCATGTACATCAATACGCATCAAGATGCGAAAATTTTTAGCGAATGCTGTAAACCACGAATTTAGCATAATGAGCGAAAAAAAATGGTCAGGGTAAACAAGGCTTGCCATCACCACTTGTCCAGATGCCATTTTGCACAGTGCAGCCACACTGTTCCCATCGCTGCTTTTCTGGCCTTGAGTCGAAAGACTGCATAGTCTGTAAAGAAGACAAAGCATTCGTGTTTATTTCAGATACTAAAAGACATTCTGGTTCTTTTGTCTGCTGTGCTGCCGTGGCCTTCGCAGCAGCGTCTGCTCTCACGTTTCCTGTTGAAATAAAATCTTTGTTGTTAGTATGCGCTGCACATTTACAGATAGCAGCCTGGCCAGGCAAGAGAATTGCCTGGCAGATTAGACACAAGAGAAGCATTCAGAATTGGGTGCCCATCAGATTTTAATAAATTTTCTGTTTCCACAGCGCCCCAAAATCATGCACAACTCCGAACGCATAACACGAATCTGTGTAGATTGTAACACTTTTACCCTCCATCAGCTTGCATGCTTCTGTCAGGGCTACGAGCTCCAGTTCTAACCAGAAAGTTTCCCAAAACATACTGAAAATATCCTATAAAATGAAAGACAAATCCATATTTCATATCTGGAAGCCGGGCTAAGTGAGCAAGCACTGTTACTGCACTCCTGTCATATTAGGGGTGTGTGATACCCCCAAAATCCAAAACACCCGACAACTTGTCGCTATCAAGTGTTTAGCGACACATCACACATCCCTAGGCCAGACCTTCAGTCACTCCTCAGAGACCAAATACCCACTTTAGAAAACATACATGAAGAAACAGCAAAAATAAGTAAGATAGATAATAATCCATCTAAGCACTTTAAGTCTCTACATAAAACATCCTTCAGTTTACAGTCTACATACCATCTTAATTACATCACATCTCATTCATACGGTGGCCGAGAGAGCTCAACGCGCTGCAACTGAAGAAAACACATGTAAATACAAAAAACACCAGCAAATAAAGAAAACATCTTCATCAGTTTGACAACACATGCAAATACAGAAACGCGCTGCAAAAGTCCACAACACACGCAAATACAGAAACACGCTGCAAATAGGCCTGCTCATAATTATACGATCAGAATGTTAAGATAAACAAAAAAAACTTTCAGGTGCACACCACTAAAGAGTAAACATTGAACGATCCCAGCCAGCGATCCCAACCAGGTACGTCACTTGTTGGTGTTCCCTTATAACACTTTCGTTGTGGTCTGTGTCAGTCCCGGCGCCAGGACAAACAATTTGGGGGGGGTATTATTTTGCGTTAAAAAATATTATTAATAAATTATTAATAATAAATAATATATTTTTTAATAATTTACTTGATTTTATGTCTCAAATCCCAGTCAATTATTCACTGCAGAAAGTGAAACTAAAAACTCAACATGAGAGCTCAACTTCAACATGTTCTGATAACACTATTTAACCTTAATTTATTTCTTAATATTTCCCTTGTGGTCCGTAGTTAAAAAAAATGAGAAGAGATGTAGGTGTTAAACAAGTTGTTTTTTTGTTTTTTTGTTTTAAATGAGGAGTTAGCTAATCTTATTACAGCGCGTCGGTTATGCATGATGCGCTATAAATTATTGCAGGGCAAATTAAAATATTAATTTAATTGTAAAAGTAGCCTCAACATCATCATCATCATTCAGATCATCGCAGAAGGGGCTTGAGATCGCCGGCCTAGTATGTGCTATTTGCAGCGCATATTTGTATGTGTTGTGGACTTTTGCAACGCGTTTCTGTATTTGCATGTGTTGTGGACTTTTGCAGTGCGTTTCTGTATTTGCATGTATTGTGAGTATTTGCATGTGTTGTGAGTATTTGCAGTGCGTTTCTGTATTTGCATGTGTTGTGAGTATTTGCAGCGCGTTTCTGTATTTGCATGTGTTGTGAGTATTTGCATGTGTTGTGAGTATTTGCAGTGCGTTTCTGTATTTGCATGTGCTGTGAGTATTTGCAGCGCGTTTCTCTATTTGCATGTGTTGTGAGTATTTGCAGCGCGTTTCTGTATTTGCATGTGTTGTGGACTTTTGCAGTGCGTTTCTGTATTTGCATGTGTTGTGAGTATTTGTAGTGTGTTTCTGTATTTGCATGTGTTGTGAGTATTTGCAGTGCGTTTCTGTATTTGCATGTGTTGTGAGTATTTGCAGCGCGTTTCTCTATTTGCATGTGTTGTGAGTATTTGCATGTGTTGTGGGTATTTGCAGCGCGTTTCTGTATTTGCATGTGTTGTGAGTATTTGCAGCGCGTTTCTCTATTTGCATGTGTTGTGAGTATTTGCAGCGCATTTCTGTATTTGCATGTGTTGTGGACTTTTGCAGTGCGTTTCTGTATTTGCATGTTTTGTGAGTATTTGCAGTGCGTTTCTGTATTTGCATGTGTTGTGAGTATTTGCAGTGTGTTTCTGTATTTGCATGTGTTGTGAGTATTTGCAGCGCGTTTCTGTATTTGCATGTGTTGTGGACTTTTGCAGTGCGTTTCTGTATTTGCATGTGTTGTGAGTATTTGTAGTGCGTTTCTCTATTTCCATGTGTTGTGAGTATTTGCATGTGTTGTGAGTATTTGCAGTGCGTTTCTGTATTTGCATGTGTTGTGAGTATTTGCAATGTGTTTCTCTATTTGCATGTGTTGTGGACTTTTGCAGTGCGTTTCTGTATTTGCATGTGTTGTGAGTATTTGCAGCTCGTTTCTCTATTTGCGTGTGTTGTGAGTATTTGCAGTGCGTTTCTGTATTTGCATGTTTTGTGAGTATTTGCAGCGCGTTTCTGTATTTGCATGTGTTGTGAGTATTTGCAGCGCGTTTCTCTATTTCCATGTGTTGTGAGTATTTGCATGTGTTGTGAGTATTTGCAGCGCGTTTCTGTATTTGCATGTGTTGTGAGTATTTGCAGCGCGTTTCTCTATTTGCATGTGTTGTGAGTATTTGCAGCGCGTTTCTCTATTTGCATGTGTTGTGAGTATTTGCAGCGCGTTTCTCTATTTGCGTGTGTTGTGAGTATTTGCAGCGCGTTTCTCTATTCGCGTGTGTTTTCAGTATTTGCAGCGCGTTTCTGTATTTGCATATGTTGTGAGTATTAGCAGCGCGTTTCTCTATTTGCATGTGTTGTGAGTATTTGTAGTGCGTTTCTGTATTTGCATGTGTTGTGAGTATTTGCAGTGTGTTTCTGTATTTGCATGTGTTGTGTGTATTTGCAGCGCGTTTCTGTATTTGCATGTGTTGTGGACTTTTGCAGTGCGTTTCTGTATTTGCATGTGTTGTGAGTATTTGCAGCGCGTTTCTCTATTTGCGTGTTGTGAGTATTTACAGCGTGTTTTTGTATTTGCATGTGTTGTGAGTATTTGCAGCTCATTTCTGTATTTGCATGTGTTGTGGACTTTTGCAGTGCGTTTCTGTATTTGCATGTTTTGTGAGTATTTGCAGTGCGTTTCTGTATTTGCATGTGTTGTGAGTATTTGCAGTGTGTTTCTGTATTTGCATGTGTTGTGAGTATTTGCAGCGCGTTTCTGTATTTGCATGTGTTGTGGACTTTTGCAGTGCGTTTCTGTATTTGCATGTGTTGTGAGTATTTGTAGTGCGTTTCTCTATTTCCATGTGTTGTGAGTATTTGCATGTGTTGTGAGTATTTGCAGTGCGTTTCTGTATTTGCATGTGTTGTGAGTATTTGCAATGTGTTTCTCTATTTGCATGTGTTGTGGACTTTTGCAGTGCGTTTCTGTATTTGCATGTGTTGTGAGTATTTGCAGCTCGTTTCTCTATTTGCGTGTGTTGTGAGTATTTGCAGTGCGTTTCTGTATTTGCATGTTTTGTGAGTATTTGCAGCGCGTTTCTGTATTTGCATGTGTTGTGAGTATTTGCAGCGCGTTTCTCTATTTCCATGTGTTGTGAGTATTTGCATGTGTTGTGAGTATTTGCAGCGCGTTTCTGTATTTGCATGTGTTGTGAGTATTTGCAGCGCGTTTCTCTATTTGCATGTGTTGTGAGTATTTGCAGCGCGTTTCTCTATTTGCATGTGTTGTGAGTATTTGCAGCGCGTTTCTCTATTTGCGTGTGTTGTGAGTATTTGCAGCGCGTTTCTCTATTCGCGTGTGTTTTCAGTATTTGCAGCGCGTTTCTGTATTTGCATATGTTGTGAGTATTAGCAGCGCGTTTCTCTATTTGCATGTGTTGTGAGTATTTGTAGTGCGTTTCTGTATTTGCATGTGTTGTGAGTATTTGCAGTGTGTTTCTGTATTTGCATGTGTTGTGTGTATTTGCAGCGCGTTTCTGTATTTGCATGTGTTGTGGACTTTTGCAGTGCGTTTCTGTATTTGCATGTGTTGTGAGTATTTGCAGCGCGTTTCTCTATTTGCGTGTTGTGAGTATTTACAGCGTGTTTTTGTATTTGCATGTGTTGTGAGTATTTGCAGCTCATTTCTGTATTTGCATGTGTTGTGGACTTTTGCAGCGCGTTTCTCTGTTTGCGTTTTGTGAGTATTTGCAGCGCGTTTCTCTATTTGCATGTGTTGTGAGTATTTGCAGCGCGTTTCTCTATTTGCAGTGTTGTGAGTATTTGCAGCGCGTTTCTCTATTTGCATGTGTTGTGAGTATTTGCATGTGTTGTGAGTATTTGCAGCGCGTTTCTCTATTTGCATGTGTTGTGAGTATTTTTATGTGTTGTGAGAATTTGCAGCGCGTTTCTGTATTTGCATGTGTTGTGGACTTTTGCAGTGCGTTTCTGTTTTTGCATGTGTTGTGAGTATTTGTAGTGCGTTTCTGTATTTGCATGTGTTGTGAGTATTTGCAGTGCGTTTCTGTATTTGCATGTGTTGTGAGTATTTGCAGCGTGTTTTTGTATTTGCATGTGTTGTGAGTATTTGCAGCGCGTTTCTGTATTTGCGTATGTTATGGACTTTTGCAGCGCGTTTCTCTATTTGCGTGTTGTGAGAATTTGCAGCGCGTTTCTGTATTTGCATGTGTTGTGGACTTTTGCAGTGCGTTTCTGTATTTGCATGTTTTGTGAGTATTTGCAGCGCGTTTCTCTATTTGCATGTGTTGTGAGTATTTGCAGCACGTTTCTCTATTTGCATGTGTTGTGAGTATTTTCATGTGTTGTGAGTATTTGCAGCGCGTTTCTGTATTTGCATGTGTTGTGGACTTTTGCAGTGCGTTTCTGTATTTGCATGTGTTGTTAGTATTTGCAGTACGTTTCTGTATTTGCATGTGTTGTATTTGTAGTGCGTTTCTGTATTTGCATGTGTTGTGAGTATTTGCAGCGTGTTTCTGTATTTGCATGTGTTGTGGACTTTTGCAGTGCGTTTCTGTATTTGCATGTGTTGTATTTGTAGTGCGTTTCTGTATTTGCACGTGTTGTGAGTATTTGCAGCGTGTTTCTGTATTTGCATGTGTTGTGGACTTTTGCAGTGCGTTTCTGTATTTGCATGTGTTGTGGAATTTTGCAGTGCGTTTCTGTATTTGCATGTGTTGTATTTGTAGTGCGTTTCTGTATTTGCACGTGTTGTGAGTATTTGCAGCGTGTTTCTGTATTTGCATGTGTTGTGGACTTTTGCAGTGCGTTTCTGTATTTGCATGTGTTGTGAGTATTTGCAGCGCGTTTCTGTATTTGCAGGTGTTGTGAGTATTTGCAGCGCGTTTTTGTATTTGCATGTGTTGTGAGTATTTGCAGTGCGTTTCTGTATTTGCATATGTTGTGGACTTTTGCAGCACGTTTCTCTTTGCGTGTTGTGAGTATTTGCAGCGTGTTTCTGTATTTGCATGTATTGTTGACTTTTGCAGCGCGTTTCTCTATTTGCGTGTGTTGTGGACTTTTGCAGCACGTTTATCTATTTGCATGTGTTGTGAGTATTTGCAGCGTGTTTTTGTATTTGCATGTGTTGTGAGTATTTGCAGCGCGTTTCTGTATTTGCATGTTTTGTGAGTTTGCAGAGCGTTTCTGTATTTGCACGTGTTGTGAGTATTTGCAGCGCGTTTCTCTATTTGCATGTGTTGTGAGTATTTGCAGCGAGTTTCTCTATTTGCAGTGTTGTGAGTATTTGCAGTGTTGTGAGTATTTGTAGCGCATTTCTGTATTTGCATGTGTTGTGAGTATTTGCAGTGCGTTTCTGTATTTGCATGTGTTGTGAGTATTTTCATGTGTTGTGAGTATTTGCAGCACGTTTCTGTATTTGCATTTGTTGTGGACTTTTGCAGTGCGTTTCTGTATTTCCATGTATTGTGAGTATTTGCAGTGCGTTTCTGTATTTGCATGTGTTGTGAGTATTTGCAGCGCGTTTCTGTATTTGCATGTGTTGTAAGTATTTGCAATGTGTTTCTGTATTTGCATGTGTTGTGGACTTTTGCAGTGCGTTTCTGTATTTGCATGTGTTGTGAGTATTTGCAGCGCGTTTCTGTATTTGCATGTGTTGTGGACTTTTGCAGTGCGTTTCTGTATTTGCATGTGTTGTGAGTATTTGCAGCGCGTTTTTGTATTTGCATGTGTTGTGAGTATTTGCAGCGCATTTCTCTATTTGCAGTGTTGTGAGTATTTGCAGCGCGTTTCTCTATTTGCATGTGTTGTGAGTATTTGCAGCGCGTTTCTCTATTTCCATGTGTTGTGAGTATTTGCAGCGCGTTTCTCTATTTGCATGTGTTGTGAGTATTTGCAGTGTGTTTCTGTATTTGCATATGTTGTGAGTATTAGCAGCGCGTTTCTCTATTTGCATGTGTTGTGAGTATTTGCAGCGCGTTTCTGTATTTGCATGTGTTGTGAGTATTTGCAGTGCGTTTCTGTATTTGCATGTGTTGTGAGTATTTGCAGTGTGTTTCTGTATTTGCATGCGTTGTGAGTATTTGCAGTGCGTTTCTGTATTTGCATGTGTTGTGGACTTTTGCAGTGCGTTTCTGTATTTGCATGCGTTGTGAGTATTTGCAGTGCGTTTCTGTATTTGCATGTGTTGTGGACTTTTGCAGTGCGTTTCTGTATTTGCATGTGTTGTGATTATTTGTAGTGCCTTTCTGTATTTGCATGTGTTGTGAGTTTTTGCAGTGCGTTTCTGTATTTGCATGTGTTGTGAGTATTTGCAGTGCGTTTCTCTATTTGCATGTGTTGTGAGTATTTGCATGTGTTGTGAGTATTTGCAGCGCGTTTCTGTATTTGCATGTGTTGTGGAATTTTGCAGTGCGTTTCTATATTTGCATGTGTTGTGAGTATTTGTAGTGCGTTTCTGTATTTGCATGTGTTGTGAGTATTTGCAGTGCGTTTCTGTATTTGCATGTGTTGTGAGTATTTGCAGTGTGTTTCTGTATTTGCATGTGTTGTGGACTTTTGCAGTGCGTTTCTGTATTTGCATGTGTTGTGAGTATTTGCAGCACGTTTCTCTATTTGCATGTGTTGTGAGTATTTGCATGTGTTGTGAGTATTTGCAGTGTGTTTCTGTATTTGCATGTGTTGTGAGTATTTGTAGTGCGTTTCTGTATTTGCATGTGTTGTGAGTATTTGCAGCGCGTTTCTCTATTTGCAGTGTTGTGAGTATTTGCAGCGCGTTTCTCTATTTGAATGTGTTGTGAGTATTTGCATCGCGTTTCTCTATTTCCATGTGTTGTGAGTATTTGCATGTGTTGTGAGTATTTGCAGCGCGTTTCTCTATTTGCATGTGTTGTGAGTATTTGCAGCGCGTTTCTGTATTTGCATGTGTTGTGAGTATTTGCAGTGCGTTTCTGTATTTGCATGTGTTGTGAGTATTTGCAGTGTGTTTCTGTATTTGCATGTGTTGTGAGTATTTGCAGCGCGTTTCTGTATTTGCATGTGTTGGGGACTTTTGCAGTGCGTTTCTGTATTTGCATGTGTTGTGAGTATTTGCAGCGTGTTTCTGTATTTGCATGTGTTGTGGACTTTTGAAGTGCGTTTCTGTATTTGCATGTGTTGTGAGTATTTGCAGTGTGTTTCTGTATTTGCATGTGTTGTGAGTATTTGCAGTGCGTTTTTGTATTTGCATGTGTTGGGGACTTTTGCAGCGCGTTTCTGTATTTGCATGTGTTGTGAGTATTTGCAGCGCGTTTCTCTATTTGCGTGTGTTGTGGACTTTTGCAATGCGTTTCTGTATTTGCATGTTTTGTGAGTATTTGCAGTGCGTTTCTGTATTTGCATGTTTTGTGAGTATTTGCAGTGCGTTTCTGTATTTGCATGTTTTGTGAGTATTTGCAGCGCGTTTCTCTATTTGCATGTGTTGTGAGTATTTGCAGTGTGTTTCTGTATTTGCATGTGTTGTGAGTATTTGCAGCGTGTTTTTGTATTTGCATGTGTTGTATTTGCAGCGCGTTTCTGTATTTGCATGTGTTGTGGACTTTTGCAGCGCGTTTCTGTATTTTCATGTGTTGTGGACTTTTGCAGTGCGTTTCTGTATTTGCATTTGTTGTGAGTATTTGCAGCGCGTTTCTCTATTTGAATGTGTTGTGAGTATTTGCATCGCGTTTCTCTGTTTCCATGTGTTGTGAGTATTTGCATGTGTTGTGAGTATTTGCAGCGTGTTTCTGTATTTGCATGTGTTGTGGACTTTTGCAGTGCGTTTCTGTATTTGCATGTGTTGTGAGTATTTGCAGTGTGTTTCTGTATTTGCATGTGTTGTGAGTATTTGCAGTGCGTTTCTGGATTTGCATATTTTGTGAGTATTTGCAGTGCGTTTCTGTTTTTGCATGTGTTGTGAGTATTTGCAGTGCGTTTCTGTATTTGCATGTGTTGTGAGTATTTGCAGTGTGTTTCTGTACTTGCATGTGTTGTGAGTATTTGCAGCGCGTTTCTCTATTTGCGTGTGTTGTGGACTTTTGCAATGCGTTTCTGTATTTGCATGTTTTGTGAGTATTTGCAGTGCGTTTCTGTATTTGCATGTTTTGTGAGTATTTGCAGCGCGTTTCTCTATTTGCATGTGTTGTGGACTTTTGCAATGCGTTTCTGTATTTGCATGTTTTGTGAGTATTTGCAGTGCGTTTCTGTATTTGCATGTTTTGTGAGTATTTGCAGCGCGTTTCTCTATTTGCATGTGTTGTGAGTATTTGCAGTGTGTTTCTGTATTTGCATGTGTTGTGAGTATTTGCAGCGTGTTTTTGTATTTGCATGTGTTGTATTTGCAGCGCGTTTCTGTATTTGCATGTGTTGTGGACTTTTGCAGCGCGTTTCTGTATTTTCATGTGTTGTGGACTTTTGCAGTGCGTTTCTGTATTTGCATGTGTTGTGAGTATTTGCAGCGCGTTTCTCTATTTGAATGTGTTGTGAGTGTTTGCATCGCGTTTCTCTGTTTCCATGTGTTGTGAGTATTTGCATGTGTTGTGAGTATTTGCAGCGCGTTTCTCTATTTGCATGTGTTGTGAGTATTTGCATGTGTTGTGAGTATTTGCAGCGCGTTTCTGTATTTGCATGTGTTGTGGACTTTTGCAGTGCGTTTCTGTATTTGCATGTGTTGTGAGAATTTGCAGCGCATTTCTCTATTTGCATGTGTTGTGAGTATTTGCAGCGCGTTTCTCTATTTGCAGTGTTGTGAGTATTTGTAGTGCGTTTCTGTATTTGCATGTGTTGTGTGTATTTGCAGTGCATTTCTGTATTTGCATGTGTTGTGGACTTTTGCAGTGCGTTTCTTTTTTTGCATGTGTTGTGAGTATTTGCAGTGCGTTTCTGTATTTGCATGTGTTGTGAGTATTTGCAGCGCGTTTCTGTATTTGCATGTGTTGTGAGTATTTGCAGTGCGTTTTTATATTTGCATGTGTTGTGGACTTTTGCAGCGCGTTTCTGTATTTGCATGTGTTGTGAGTATTTGCAGTGCGTTTCTCTATTTGCATGTGTTGTGAGTATTTGCAGCGCGTTTCTCTATTTGCAGTGTTGTGAGTATTTGCAGCGCGTTTCTGTATTTGCATGTGTTGTGAGTATTTGCAGTGGGTTTCTGTATTTGCATGTGTTGTGGAATTTTGCACTGCGTTTCTGTATTTGCATGTGTCGTGAGTATTTGTAGTGCGTTTCTGTATTTGCATGTGTTGTGTGTATTTGCAGTGCATTTCTGTATTTGCATGTGTTGTGGACTTTTGCAGTGCGTTTCTTTTTTTGCATGTGTTGTGAGTATTTGCAGTGCGTTTCTGTATTTGCATGTGTTGTGAGTATTTGCAGCACGTTTCTGTATTTGCATGTGTTGTGAGTATTTGCAGTGCGTTTTTATATTTGCATGTGTTGTGGACTTTTGCAGCGCGTTTCTGTATTTGCATGTGTTGTGAGTATTTGCAGCGCGTTTCTCTATTTGCGTGTGTTGTAGACTTTTGCAGTGCGTTTCTGTATTTGCATGTTTTGTGAGTATTTGCAGTGCGTTTCTGTATTTGCATGTTTTGTGAGTATTTGCAGCGTGTTTCTGTATTTGCATGTGTTGTGAGTATTTGCAGCGCGTTTCTGTATTTGCATGTGTTGTGAGTATTTGCAGTGCGTTTTTGTATTTGCATGTGTTGTGGACTTTTGCAGCGCGTTTCTGTATTTGCATGTGTTGTGGACTTTTGCAGTGCGTTTCTTTTTTTGCATGTGTTGTGAGTATTTGCAGTGCGTTTCTGTATTTGCATGTGTTGTGAGTATTTGCAGCGCGTTTCTGTATTTGCATGTGTTGTGAGTATTTGCAGCGCGTTTCTCTATTTGCGTGTGTTGTAGACTTTTGCAGTGCGTTTCTGTATTTGCATGTTTTGTGAGTATTTGCAGTGCGTTTCTGTATTTGCATGTTTTGTGAGTATTTGCAGTGTGTTTCTGTATTTGCATGTGTTGTGAGTATTTGCAGCGTGTTTTTGTATTTGCATGTGTTGTGAGTATTTGCAGCGCGTTTCTGCAAATACTCACAACACGCAAATAGAGAAACGCGCAGTGTGTTTCTGTATTTGCATGTGTTGTGAGTATTTGCAGTGCGTTTCTGTATTTGCATGTGTTGTGAGTATTTGCAGTGTTTCTGTATTTGCATGTGTTGTGAGTATTTGCATGTGTTGTGATTATTTGCAGCGCGTTTCTCTATTTGCGTGTTGTGAGTATTTGCAGCGTTTTTGTATTTGCATGTGTTGTGAGTATTTGCAGCGCGTTTCTCTATTTGCAGTGTTGTGAGTATTTGCAGCGCGTTTCTGTATTTGCATGTGTTGTGAGTATTTGCAGTGCGTTTCTGTATTTGCATGTGTTGTGGAATTTTGCACTGCGTTTCTGTATTTGCATTTGTCGTGAGTATTTGTAGTGCGTTTCTGTATTTGCATGTGTTGTGAATATTTGCAGTGCATTTCTGTATTTGCATGTGTTGTGAGTATTTGCAGTGCGTTTCTGTATTTGCATGTGTTGTGAGTATTTGCAGTGTGTTTCTGTATTTGCATGTGTTGTGAGTATTTGCAGTGTGTTTCTGTATTTGCATGTGTTGTGAGTATTTGCAGCGTGTTTTTGTATTTGCATGTGTTGTGAGTATTTGCAGCGCGTTTCTGTATTTGCATGTGTTGTGGACTTTTGCAGCGCGTTTCTCTGTTTGCGTGTTGTGAGTATTTGCAGCATGTTTCTGTATTTGCATGTGTTGTGGACTTTTGCAGTGCGTTTCTATTTTTGCATGTGTTGTGAGTATTTGTAGCGCGTTTCTGTATTTGCATGTGTTGTGAGTATTTGCATGTGTTGTGAGTTTTTGCAGTGCGTTTCTGTATTTGCATGTGTTGTGAGTATTTGCAGTGTGTTTCTGTATTTGCATGTGTTGTGAGTATTTGCAGCGCGTTTCTGTATTTGCATGTGTTGTGGACTTTTGAAGTGCGTTTCTGTATTTGCATGTGTTGTGAGTATTTGCAGCGCGTTTCTCTATTTGCATGTGTTGTGAGTATTTGCATGTGTTGTGAGTATTTGCAGCGCGTTTCTGTATTTGCATGTGTTGTGGAATTTTGCAGTGCGTTTCTGTATTTGCATGTGTTGTGAGTATTTGTAGTGCGTTTCTGTATTTGCATGTGTTGTGAGTGTTTGCAGTGCATTTCTGTATTTGCATGTGTTGTGAGTATTTGCAGCACGTTTCTGTATTTGCATGTGTTGTGGACTTTTGCAGTGCGTTTCTGTATTTGCATGTGTTGTGATTATTTGTAGTGCCTTTCTGTATTTGCATGTGTTGTGAGTTTTTGCAGTGCGTTTCTGTTTTTGCATGTGTTGTGAGTATTTGCAGTGCGTTTCTGTATTTGCATGTGTTGTGAGTATTTGCAGTGTGTTTCTGTATTTGCATGTGTTGTGAGTATTTGCAGCGCATTTCTGTATTTGCATGTGTTGTGAGTATTTGCAGTGCGTTTTTGTATTTGCATGTGTTGTGGACTTTTGCAGCGCGTTTCTGTATTTGCATGTGTTGTGAGTATTTGCAGCGCGTTTCTGTATTTGCATGTGTTGTGAGAATTTGCAGCGCATTTCTCTATTTGCATGTGTTGTGAGTATTTGCATGTGTTGTGAGTATTTGCAGCGCGTTTCTCTATTTCCATGTGTTGTGGACTTTTGCAGTGCGTTTCTGTTTTTGCATGTGTTGTGAGTATTTGCAGTGCGTTTCTGTATTTGCATGTGTTGTGAGTATTTGCAGTGTGTTTCTGTATTTGCATGTGTTGTGAGTATTTGCAGCGCGTTTCTGTATTTGCATGTGTTGTGAGTATTTGCAGTGCGTTTCTGTATTTGCATGTGTTGTGAGTATTTGCAGTGTGTTTCTGT
The DNA here is from genome assembly GCA_039654105.1 of Coreius guichenoti. Taxonomy (NCBI): domain Eukaryota; kingdom Metazoa; phylum Chordata; class Actinopteri; order Cypriniformes; family Gobionidae; genus Coreius; species Coreius guichenoti. The sequence goes on from CM077178.1 coordinate 40,334,282, forward strand.
ATTTGCATGTGTTGTGAGTATTTGCAGCGCGTTTCTGTATTTGCATGTGTTGTGGACTTTTGCAGTGCGTTTCTGTATTTGCATGTGTTGTGAGTATTTGCAGCGCGTTTCTCTGTTTCCATGTGTTGTGAGTATTTGCATGTGTTGTGAGTATTTGCAGCGCGTTTCTCTATTTGCATGTGTTGTGAGTATTTGCAGCGCGTTTCTGTATTTGCATGTGTTGTGGACTTTTGCAGTGCGTTTCTGTATTTGCATGTGTTGTGAGTATTTGTAGCGCGTTTCTCTATTTGCGTGTGTTGTGGACTTTTGCAGTGCGATTCTGTATTTGCATGTTTTTTGAGTATTTGCAGTGCGTTTCTGTATTTGCATTTTTTGTGAGTATTTGCAGCGCGTTTCTCTATTTGCATGTGTTGTGAGTATTTACAGTGCGTTTCTGTATTTGCATGTGTTGTGAGTATTTGCAGTGCGTTTCTGTATTTGCATGTGTTGTGGACTTTTGCAGCGCGTTTCTCTATTTGCGTGTTGTGAGTATTTGCAGTGTGTTTCTGTATTTGCATGTGTTGTGAGTATTTGCAGTGCGTTTCTGTATTTGCATGTGTTGTGGACTTTTGCAGTGCGTTTCTGTATTTGCATGTGTTGTGAGTATTTGCAGCGCGTTTCTCTATTTGCATGTGTTGTGAGTATTTGCATGTGTTGTGAGTATTTGCAGCGAGTTTCTGTATTTGCATGTGTTGTGGAATTTTGCAGTGCGTTTCTGTATTTGCATGTGTTGTGAGTATTTGTAGTGCGTTTCTGTATTTGCATGTGTTGTGAGTATTTGCAGTGCATTTCTGTATTTGCATGTGTTGTGAGTATTTGCAGCGCTTTTCTGTATTTGCATGTGTTGTGGACTTTTGCAGTGCGTTTCTGTATTTGCATGTGTTGTGAGTATTTGCAGCGCGTTTCTCTATTTGAATGTGTTGTGAGTATTTGCATCGCGTTTCTCTTTTTCCATGTGTTGTGAGTATTTGCATGTGTTGTGAGTATTTGCAGCGCGTTTCTCTATGTGCATGTGTTGTGAGTATTTGCATGTGTTGTGAGTATCTGCAGCGCGTTTCTCTATTTGCATGTGTTGTGAGTATTTGCAGCGCGTTTCTGTATTTGCATGTGTTGTGGACTTTTGCAGTGCGTTTCTGTATTTGCATGTGTTGTGAGAATTTGCAGCGCATTTCTCTATTTGCATGTGTTGTGAGTATTTGCATGTGTTGTGAGTATTTGCAGCGCGTTTCTCTATTTGCATGTATTGTGGACTTTTGCAGTGCGTTTCTGTTTTTGCATGTGTTGTGAGTATTTGCAGTGCGTTTCTGTATTTGCATGTGTTGTGAGTATTTGCAGTGTGTTTCTGTATTTGCATGTGTTGTGGACTTTTGCAGTGCGTTTCTGTATTTGCATGTTTTGTGAGTATTTGCATGTGTTGTGAGTATCTGCAGCGCGTTTCTCTATTTGCATGTGTTGTGAGTATTTGCAGCGCGTTTCTGTATTTGCATGTGTTGTGGACTTTTGCAGTGCGTTTCTGTATTTGCATGTGTTGTGAGAATTTGCAGCGCATTTCTCTATTTGCATGTGTTGTGAGTATTTGCATGTGTTGTGAGTATTTGCAGCGCGTTTCTCTATTTGCATGTATTGTGGACTTTTGCAGTGCGTTTCTGTTTTTGCATGTGTTGTGAGTATTTGCAGTGCGTTTCTGTATTTGCATGTGTTGTGAGTATTTGCAGTGTGTTTCTGTATTTGCATGTGTTGTGGACTTTTGCAGTGCGTTTCTGTATTTGCATGTTTTGTGAGTATTTGCAGCGCGTTTCTCTATTTGCATGTGTTGTGAGTATTTGCAGCACGTTTCTCTATTTGCATGTGTTGTGAGTATTTTCATGTGTTGTGAGTATTTGCAGCGCGTTTCTGTATTTGCATGTGTTGTGGACTTTTGCAGTGCGTTTCTGTATTTGCATGTGTTGTGAGTATTTGCAGCGTGTTTCTGTATTTGCATGTGTTGTGGACTTTTGCAGTGCGTTTCTGTATTTGCATGTGTTGTATTTGTAGTGCGTTTCTGTATTTGCACGTGTTGTGAGTATTTGCAGCGTGTTTCTGTATTTGCATGTGTTGTGGACTTTTGCAGTGCGTTTCTGTATTTGCATGTGTTGTGAGTATTTGCAGCGCGTTTCTATATTTGCAGGTGTTGTGAGTATTTGCAGCGCGTTTTTGTATTTGCATGTGTTGTGAGTATTTGCAGTGCGTTTCTGTATTTGCATGTGTTGTGGACTTTTGCAGCACGTTTCTCTTTGCGTGTTGTGAGTATTTGCAGCGTGTTTCTGTATTTGCATGTATTGTGGACTTTTGCAGCGCGTTTCTCTATTTGCGTGTGTTGTGGACTTTTGCAGCACGTTTATCTATTTGCATGTGTTGTGAGTATTTGCATCGTGTTTTTGTATTTGCATGTGTTGTGAGTATTTGCAGCGCGTTTCTGTATTTGCATGTTTTGTGAGTTTGCAGAGCGTTTCTGTATTTGCACGTGTTGTGAGTATTTGCAGCGCGTTTCTCTATTTGCAGTGTTGTGAGTATTTGCAGTGTTGTGAGTATTTGTAGCGCATTTCTGTATTTGCATGTGTTGTGAGTATTTGCAGTGCGTTTCTGTATTTGCATGTGTTGTGAGTATTTTCATGTGTTTTGAGTATTTGCATGTGTTGTGAGTATTTGCAGCGCGTTTCTGTATTTGCATGTGTTGTGAGTATTTGCAATGTGTTTCTGTATTTGCATGTGTTGTGAGTATTTTCATGTGTTTTGAGTATTTGCATGTGTTGTGAGTATTTGCAGTGCTTTTCTGTATTTGCATGTGTTGTGAGTATTTGCAGCGCGTTTCTGTATTTGCATGTGTTGTGAGTATTTGCAATGTGTTTCTGTATTTGCATGTGTTGTGGACTTTTGCAGTGGGTTTCTGTATTTGCATGTGTTGTGAGTATTTGCAGCGCGTTTCTGTATTTGCATGTGTTGTGGACTTTTGCAGTGCGTTTCTGTATTTGCATGTGTTGTGAGTATTTGCAGCGCGTTTTTGTATTTGCATGTGTTGTGAGTATTTGCAGCGCATTTCTCTATTTCCATGTGTTGTGAGTATTTGCAGCGCGTTTCTCTATTTGCATGTGTTGTGAGTATTTGCAGCGCGTTTCTCTATTCGCATGTGTTGTGAGTATTTGCAGTGTGTTTCTATATTTGCATATGTTGTGAGTATTAGCAGCGCGTTTCTCTATTTGCATGTGTTGTGAGTATTTGCAGCGCGTTTCTGTATTTGCATGTGTTGTGAGTATTTGCAGTGCGTTTCTGTATTTGCATGTGTTGTGAGTATTTGCAGCGTGTTTTTGTATTTGCATGTGTTGTGAGTATTTGCAGCGTGTTTCTGCAAATACTCACAACACGCAAATAGAGAAACGCGCAGTGTGTTTCTGTATTTGCATGTGTTGTGAGTATTTGCAGTGCGTTTCTGTATTTGCATGTGTTGTGAGTATTTGCAGTGCGTTTCTGTATTTGCATGTGTTGTGAGTATTTGCAGCGTGTTTTTGTATTTGCATGTGTTGTGAGTATTTGCAGCGCGTTTCTGCAAATACTCACAACACGCAAATAGAGAAACGCGCAGTGTGTTTCTGTATTTGCATGTGTTGTGAGTATTTGCAGTGCGTTTTTGTATTTGCATGTGTTGTGGACTTTTGCAGCGCGTTTCTGTATTTGCATGTGTTGTGGACTTTTGCAGTGCGTTTCTTTTTTTGCATGTGTTGTGAGTGTTTGCAGTGCGTTTCTGTATTTGCATGTGTTGTGAGTATTTGCAGTGTGTTTCTGTATTTGCATGTGTTGTGAGTATTTGCAGCGCGTTTTTGTATTTGCATGTGTTGTGAGTATTTGCAGCGCGTTTCTGCAAATACTCACAACACGCAAATAGAGAAACGCGCAGTGTGTTTCTGTATTTGCATGTGTTGTGAGTATTTGCAGTGCGTTTCTGTATTTGCATGTGTTGTGAGTATTTGCAGTGTTTCTGTATTTGCATGTGTTGTGAGTATTTGCATGTGTTGTGATTATTTGCAGCGCGTTTCTCTATTTGCGTGTTGTGAGTATTTGCAGCGTTTTTGTATTTGCATGTGTTGTGAGTATTTGCAGCGCGTTTCTCTATTTGCAGTGTTGTGAGTATTTGCAGCGCGTTTCTGTATTTGCATGTGTTGTGAGTATTTGCAGTGCGTTTCTGTATTTGCATGAGTTGTGGAATTTTGCACTGCGTTTCTGTATTTGCATTTGTCGTGAGTATTTGTAGTGCGTTTCTGTATTTGCATGTGTTGTGAATATTTGCAGTGCATTTCTGTATTTGCATGTGTTGTGAGTATTTGCAGTGCGTTTCTGTATTTGCATGTGTTGTGAGTATTTGCAGTGTGTTTCTGTATTTGCATGTGTTGTGAGTATTTGCAGTGTGTTTCTGTATTTGCATGTGTTGTGAGTATTTGCAGCGTGTTTTTGTATTTGCATGTGTTGTGAGTATTTGCAGCGCGTTTCTGTATTTGCATGTGTTGTGGACGTTTACAGCGCGTTTCTCTGTTTGCGTGTTGTGAGTATTTGCAGCATGTTTCTGTATTTGCATGTGTTGTGGACTTTTGCAGCGCGTTTCTGTATTTGCATGTGTTGTGATTATTTGTAGTGACTTTCTGTATTTGCATGTGTTGTGAGTTTTTGCAGTGCGTTTCTGTATTTGCATGTGTTGTGGACTTTTGCAGTGCGTTTCTATTTTTGCATGTGTTGTGAGTATTTGTAGTGCGTTTCTGTATTTGCATGTGTTGTGAGTATTTGCATGTGTTGTGAGTTTTTGCAGTGCGTTTCTGTATTTGCATGTGTTGTGAGTATTTGCAGTGTGTTTCTGTATTTGCATGTGTTGTGAGTATTTGCAGTGTGTTTCTGTATTTGCATGTGTTGTGAGTATTTGCAGCGCGTTTCTGTATTTGCATGTGTTGTGAGTTTTTGCAGTGCGTTTCTGTATTTGCATGTGTTGTGAGTATTTGCAGTGTGTTTCTGTATTTGCATGTGTTGTGAGTATTTGCAGCGCGTTTCTGTATTTGCATGTGTTGTGGACTTTTGCAGTGCGTTTCTGTATTTGCATGTGTTGTGAGTATTTGCAGCGCGTTTCTCTATTTGCAGTGTTGTGAGTATTTGCAGCGCGTTTCTCTATTTGAATGTGTTGTGAGTATTTGCATCGCGTTTCTCTGTTTCCATGTGATGTGAGTATTTGCAGCGCGTTTCTCTATTTCCATGTGTTGTGGACTTTTGCAGTGCGTTTCTGTTTTTGCATGTGTTGTGAGTATTTGCAGTGCGTTTCTGTATTTGCATGTGTTGTGAGTATTTGCAGTGTGTTTCTGTATTTGCATGTGTTGTGAGTATTTGCAGCGCTTTTCTGTATTTGCATGTGTTGGGGACTTTTGCAGCGCGTTTCTGTATTTGCATGTGTTGTGAGTATTTGCAGCGTGTTTCTGTATTTGCATGTGTTGTGGACTTTTGCAGTGCGTTTCTGTATTTGCATGTGTTGTGAGTATTTGCAGTGCGTTTCTGTATTTGCATGTTTTGTGAGTATTTGCAGCGTGTTTCTGTATTTGCATGTGTTGTGAGTATTTGCAGCGCGTTTCTGTATTTGCATGTGTTGTGAGTATTTGCAGTGCGTTTTTGTATTTGCATGTGTTGTGGACTTTTGCAGCGCGTTTCTGTATTTGCATGTGTTGTGAGTATTTGCAGTGTGTTTCTGTATTTGCATGTGTTGTGAGTATTTGCAGTGTGTTTCTGTATTTGCATGTGTTGTGAGTATTTGCAGCGCGTTTCTGTATTTGCATGTGTTGTGAGTATTTGCAGTGCGTTTCTGTATTTGCATGTGTTGTGAGTATTTGCAGTGTGTTTCTGTATTTGCATGTGTTGTGAGTATTTGCAGCGCGTTTCTCTATTTGCGTGTGTTGTAGACTTTTGCAGTGCGTTTCTGTATTTGCATGTTTTGTGAGTATTTGCAGTGCGTTTCTGTATTTGCATGTTTTGTGAGTATTTGCAGTGTGTTTCTGTATTTGCATGTGTTGTGAGTATTTGCAGCGCGTTTCTGTATTTGCATGTGTTGTGAGTATTTGCAGTGCGTTTTTGTATTTGCATGTGTTGTGGACTTTTGCAGCGCGTTTCTGTATTTGCATGTGTTGTGGACTTTTGCAGTGCGTTTCTTTTTTTGCATGTGTTGTGAGTATTTGCAGTGCGTTTCTGTATTTGCATGTCTTGTGAGTATTTGCAGCGCGTTTCTGTATTTGCATGTGTTGTGAGTATTTGCAGCGCGTTTCTCTATTTGCGTGTGTTGTAGACTTTTGCAGTGCGTTTCTGTATTTGCATGTTTTGTGAGTATTTGCAGTGCGTTTCTGTATTTGCATGTTTTGTGAGTATTTGCAGTGTGTTTCTGTATTTGCATGTGTTGTGAGTATTTGCAGCGTGTTTTTGTATTTGCATGTGTTGTGAGTATTTGCAGCGCGTTTCTGCAAATACTCACAACACGCAAATAGAGAAACGCGCAGTGTGTTTCTGTATTTGCATGTGTTGTGAGTATTTGCAGTGTTTCTGTATTTGCATGTGTTGTGAGTATTTGCATGTGTTGTGATTATTTGCAGCGCGTTTCTCTATTTGCGTGTTGTGAGTATTTGCAGCGTTTTTGTATTTGCATGTGTTGTGAGTATTTGCAGCGCGTTTCTCTATTTGCAGTGTTGTGAGTATTTGCAGCGCGTTTCTGTATTTGCATGTGTTGTGAGTATTTGCAGTGCGTTTCTGTATTTGCATGTGTTGTGGAATTTTGCACTGCGTTTCTGTATTTGCATTTGTCGTGAGTATTTGTAGTGCGTTTCTGTATTTGCATGTGTTGTGAATATTTGCAGTGCATTTCTGTATTTGCATGTGTTGTGAGTATTTGCAGCGCGTTTCTGTATTTGCATGTGTTGTAAGTATTTGCAATGTGTTTCTGTATTTGCATGTGTTGTGGACTTTTGCAGTGCGTTTCTGTATTTGCATGTGTTGTGAGTATTTGCAGCGCGTTTCTGTATTTGCATGTGTTGTGGACTTTTGCAGTGCGTTTCTGTATTTGCATGTGTTGTGAGTATTTGCAGCGCGTTTTTGTATTTGCATGTGTTGTGAGTATTTGCAGCGCATTTCTCTATTTGCAGTGTTGTGAGTATTTGCAGCGCGTTTCTCTATTTGCATGTGTTGTGAGTATTTGCAGCGCGTTTCTCTATTTCCATGTGTTGTGAGTATTTGCAGCGCGTTTCTCTATTTGCATGTGTTGTGAGTATTTGCAGTGTGTTTCTGTATTTGCATATGTTGTGAGTATTAGCAGCGCGTTTCTCTATTTGCATGTGTTGTGAGTATTTGCAGCGCGTTTCTGTATTTGCATGTGTTGTGAGTATTTGCAGTGTGTTTCTGTATTTGCATTTGTCGTGAGTATTTGTAGTGCGTTTCTGTATTTGCATGTGTTGTGAATATTTGCAGTGCATTTCTGTATTTGCATGTGTTGTGAGTATTTGCAGTGCGTTTCTGTATTTGCATGTGTTGTGAGTATTTGCAGTGTGTTTCTGTATTTGCATGTGTTGTGAGTATTTGCAGTGTGTTTCTGTATTTGCATGTGTTGTGAGTATTTGCAGCGTGTTTTTGTATTTGCATGTGTTGTGAGTATTTGCAGCGCGTTTCTGTATTTGCATGTGTTGTGGACGTTTACAGCGCGTTTCTCTGTTTGCGTGTTGTGAGTATTTGCAGCATGTTTCTGTATTTGCATGTGTTGTGGACTTTTGCAGCGCGTTTCTGTATTTGCATGTGTTGTGATTATTTGTAGTGCCTTTCTGTATTTGCATGTGTTGTGAGTTTTTGCAGTGCGTTTCTGTATTTGCATGTGTTGTGGACTTTTGCAGTGCGTTTCTATTTTTGCATGTGTTGTGAGTATTTGTAGTGCGTTTCTGTATTTGCATGTGTTGTGAGTATTTGCATGTGTTGTGAGTTTTTGCAGTGCGTTTCTGTATTTGCATGTGTTGTGAGTATTTGCAGCGCGTTTCTGTATTTGCATGTGTTGTGAGTTTTTGCAGTGCGTTTCTGTATTTGCATGTGTTGTGAGTATTTGCAGTGTGTTTCTGTATTTGCATGTGTTGTGAGTATTTGCAGCGCGTTTCTGTATTTGCATGTGTTGTGGACTTTTGCAGTGCGTTTCTGTATTTGCATGTGTTGTGAGTATTTGCAGCGCGTTTCTCTATTTGCAGTGTTGTGAGTATTTGCAGCGCGTTTCTCTATTTGAATGTGTTGTGAGTATTTGCATCGCGTTTCTCTGTTTCCATGTGATGTGAGTATTTGCAGCGCGTTTCTCTATTTCCATGTGTTGTGGACTTTTGCAGTGCGTTTCTGTTTTTGCATGTGTTGTGAGTATTTGCAGTGCGTTTCTGTATTTGCATGTGTTGTGAGTATTTGCAGTGCGTTTCTGTATTTGCATGTGTTGTGAGTATTTGCAGTGCGTTTCTGTATTTGCATGTGTTGTGAGTATTTGCAGCGCGTTTCTGTATTTGCATGTTTTGTGAGTATTTGCAGTGTGTTTCTGTATTTGCATGTGTTGTGAGTATTTGCAGCGCGTTTCTGTATTTGCATGTGTTGTGAGTATTTGCAGTGCGTTTTTGTATTTGCATGTGTTGTGGACTTTTGCAGCGCGTTTCTGTATTTGCATGTGTTGTGGACTTTTGCAGCGCGTTTCTTTTTTTGCATGTGTTGTGAGTATTTGCAGTGCGTTTCTGTATTTGCATGTCTTGTGAGTATTTGCAGCGCGTTTCTGTATTTGCATGTCTTGTGAGTATTTGCAGCGCGTTTCTGTATTTGCATGTGTTGTGAGTATTTGCAGCGCGTTTCTCTATTTGCGTGTGTTGTAGACTTTTGCAGTGCGTTTCTGTATTTGCATGTTTTGTGAGTATTTGCAGTGCGTTTCTGTATTTGCATGTTTTGTGAGTATTTGCAGTGTGTTTCTGTATTTGCATGTGTTGTGAGTATTTGCAGCGTGTTTTTGTATTTGCATGTGTTGTGAGTATTTGCAGCGCGTTTCTGCAAATACTCACAACACGCAAATAGAGAAACGCGCAGTGTGTTTCTGTATTTGCATGTGTTGTGAGTATTTGCAGTGCGTTTCTGTATTTGCATGTGTTGTGAGTATTTGCAGTGTTTCTGTATTTGCATGTGTTGTGAGTATTTGCATGTGTTGTGATTATTTGCAGCGCGTTTCTCTATTTGCGTGTTGTGAGTATTTGCAGCGTTTTTGTATTTGCATGTGTTGTGAGTATTTGCAGCGCGTTTCTCTATTTGCAGTGTTGTGAGTATTTGCAGCGCGTTTCTGTATTTGCATGTGTTGTGAGTATTTGCAGTGCGTTTCTGTATTTGCATGTGTTGTGGAATTTTGCACTGCGTTTCTGTATTTGCATTTGTCGTGAGTATTTGTAGTGCGTTTCTGTATTTGCATGTGTTGTGAATATTTGCAGTGCATTTCTGTATTTGCATGTGTTGTGAGTATTTGCAGTGCGTTTCTGTATTTGCATGTGTTGTGAGTATTTGCAGTGTGTTTCTGTATTTGCATGTGTTGTGAGTATTTGCAGTGCGTTTCTGTATTTGCATATGTTGTGGACTTTTGCAGCACGTTTCTCTTTGCGTGTTGTGAGTATTTGCAGCGTGTTTCTGTATTTGCATGTATTGTTGACTTTTGCAGCGCGTTTCTCTATTTGCGTGTGTTGTGGACTTTTGCAGCACGTTTATTTATTTGCATGTGTTGTGAGTATTTGCAGCGTGTTTTTGTATTTGCATGTGTTGTGAGTATTTGCAGCGCGTTTCTGTATTTGCATGTTTTGTGAGTTTGCAGAGCGTTTCTGTATTTGCACGTGTTGTGAGTATTTGCAGCGCGTTTCTCTATTTGCATGTGTTGTGAGTATTTGCAGCGAGTTTCTCTATTTGCAGTGTTGTGAGTATTTGCAGTGTTGTGAGTATTTGTAGCGCATTTCTGTATTTGCATGTGTTGTGAGTATTTGCAGTGCGTTTCTGTATTTGCATGTGTTGTGAGTATTTTCATGTGTTGTGAGTATTTGCAGCACGTTTCTGTATTTGCATTTGCTGTGGACTTTTGCAGTGCGTTTCTGTATTTCCATGTATTGTGAGTATTTGCAGTGCGTTTCTGTATTTGCATGTGTTGTGAGTATTTGCAGCGCGTTTCTGTATTTGCATGTGTTGTAAGTATTTGCAATGTGTTTCTGTATTTGCATGTGTTGTGGACTTTTGCAGTGCGTTTCTGTATTTGCATGTGTTGTGAGTATTTGCAGCGCGTTTCTGTATTTGCATGTGTTGTGGACTTTTGCAGTGCGTTTCTGTATTTGCATGTGTTGTGAGTATTTGCAGCGCGTTTTTGTATTTGCATGTGTTGTGAGTATTTGCAGCGCATTTCTCTATTTGCAGTGTTGTGAGTATTTGCAGCGCGTTTCTCTATTTGCATGTGTTGTGAGTATTTGCAGCGCGTTTCTCTATTTCCATGTGTTGTGAGTATTTGCAGCGCGTTTCTCTATTTGCATGTGTTGTGAGTATTTGCAGTGTGTTTCTGTATTTGCATATGTTGTGAGTATTAGCAGCGCGTTTCTCTATTTGCATGTGTTGTGAGTATTTGCAGCGCGTTTCTGTATTTGCATGTGTTGTGAGTATTTGCAGTGCGTTTCTGTATTTGCATGTGTTGTGAGTATTTGCAGTGTGTTTCTGTATTTGCATGCGTTGTGAGTATTTGCAGTGCGTTTCTGTATTTGCATGTGTTGTGGACTTTTGCAGTGCGTTTCTGTATTTGCATGCGTTGTGAGTATTTGCAGTGCGTTTCTGTATTTGCATGTGTTGTGGACTTTTGCAGTGCGTTTCTGTATTTGCATGTGTTGTGATTATTTGTAGTGCCTTTCTGTATTTGCATGTGTTGTGAGTTTTTGCAGTGCGTTTCTCTATTTGCATGTGTTGTGAGTATTTGCAGTGCGTTTCTCTATTTGCATGTGTTGTGAGTATTTGCATGTGTTGTGAGTATTTGCAGCGCGTTTCTGTATTTGCATGTGTTGTGGAATTTTGCAGTGCGTTTCTATATTTGCATGTGTTGTGAGTATTTGTAGTGCGTTTCTGTATTTGCATGTGTTGTGAGTATTTGCAGTGCGTTTCTGTATTTGCATGTGTTGTGAGTATTTGCAGTGTGTTTCTGTATTTGCATGTGTTGTGGACTTTTGCAGTGCGTTTCTGTATTTGCATGTGTTGTGAGTATTTGCAGCACGTTTCTCTATTTGCATGTGTTGTGAGTATTTGCATGTGTTGTGAGTATTTGCAGTGTGTTTCTGTATTTGCATGTGTTGTGAGTATTTGTAGTGCGTTTCTGTATTTGCATGTGTTGTGAGTATTTGCAGCGCGTTTCTCTATTTGCAGTGTTGTGAGTATTTGCAGCGCGTTTCTCTATTTGAATGTGTTGTGAGTATTTGCATCGCGTTTCTCTATTTCCATGTGTTGTGAGAATTTGCATGTGTTGTGAGTATTTGCAGCGCGTTTCTCTATTTGCATGTGTTGTGAGTATTTGCAGCGCGTTTCTGTATTTGCATGTGTTGTGAGTATTTGCAGTGCGTTTCTGTATTTGCATGTGTTGTGAGTATATGCAGTGTGTTTCTGTATTTGCATGTGTTGTGAGTATTTGCAGCGCGTTTCTGTATTTGCATGTGTTGGGGACTTTTGCAGTGCGTTTCTGTATTTGCATGTGTTGTGAGTATTTGCAGCGTGTTTCTGTATTTGCATGTGTTGTGGACTTTTGAAGTGCGTTTCTGTATTTGCATGTGTTGTGAGTATTTGCAGTGTGTTTCTGTATTTGCATGTGTTGTGAGTATTTGCAGTGCGTTTTTGTATTTGCATGTGTTGGGGACTTTTGCAGCGCGTTTCTGTATTTGCATGTGTTGTGAGTATTTGCAGCGCGTTTCTCTATTTGCGTGTGTTGTGGACTTTTGCAATGCGTTTCTGTATTTGCATGTTTTGTGAGTATTTGCAGTGCGTTTCTGTATTTGCATGTTTTGTGAGTATTTACAGTGCGTTTCTGTATTTGCATGTTTTGTGAGTATTTGCAGCGCGTTTCTCTATTTGCATGTGTTGTGAGTATTTGCAGTGTGTTTCTGTATTTGCATGTGTTGTGAGTATTTGCAGCGTGTTTTTGTATTTGCATGTGTTGTATTTGCAGCGCGTTTCTGTATTTGCATGTGTTGTGGACTTTTGCAGCGCGTTTCTGTATTTTCATGTGTTGTGGACTTTTGCAGTGCGTTTCTGTATTTGCATTTGTTGTGAGTATTTGCAGCGCGTTTCTCTATTTGAATGTGTTGTGAGTATTTGCATCGCGTTTCTCTGTTTCCATGTGTTGTGAGTATTTGCATGTGTTGTGAGTATTTGCAGCGTGTTTCTGTATTTGCATGTGTTGTGGACTTTTGCAGTGCGTTTCTGTATTTGCATGTGTTGTGAGTATTTGCAGTGTGTTTCTGTATTTGCATGTGTTGTGAGTATTTGCAGTGCGTTTCTGTATTTGCATATTTTGTGAGTATTTGCAGTGCGTTTCTGTTTTTGCATGTGTTGTGTGTATTTGCAGTGCGTTTCTGTATTTGCATGTGTTGTGAGTATTTGCAGTGTGTTTCTGTACTTGCATGTGTTGTGAGTATTTGCAGTGTGTTTCTGTATTTGCATGTGTTGTGAGTATTTGCAGTGCGTTTTTGTATTTGCATGTGTTGGGGACTTTTGCAGCACGTTTCTGTATTTGCATGTGTTGTGAGTATTTGCAGCGCGTTTCTCTATTTGCGTGTGTTGTGGACTTTTGCAATGCGTTTCTGTATTTGCATGTTTTGTGAGTATTTGCAGTGCGTTTCTGTATTTGCATGTTTTGTGAGTATTTGCAGCGCGTTTCTCTATTTGCATGTGTTGTGGACTTTTGCAATGCGTTTCTGTATTTGCATGTTTTGTGAGTATTTGCAGTGCGTTTCTGTATTTGCATGTTTTGTGAGTATTTGCAGCGCGTTTCTCTATTTGCATGTGTTGTGAGTATTTGCAGTGTGTTTCTGTATTTGCATGTGTTGTGAGTATTTGCAGCGTGTTTTTGTATTTGCATGTGTTGTATTTGCAGCGCGTTTCTGTATTTGCATGTGTTGTGGACTTTTGCAGCGCGTTTCTGTATTTTCATGTGTTGTGGACTTTTGCAGTGCGTTTCTGTATTTGCATTTGTTGTGAGTATTTGCAGCGCGTTTCTCTATTTGAATGTGTTGTGAGTATTTGCATCGCGTTTCTCTGTTTCCATGTGTTGTGAGTATTTGCATGTGTTGTGAGTATTTGCAGCGTGTTTCTGTATTTGCATGTGTTGTGGACTTTTGCAGTGCGTTTCTGTATTTGCATGTGTTGTGAGTATTTGCAGTGTGTTTCTGTATTTGCATGTGTTGTGAGTATTTGCAGTGCGTTTCTGTATTTGCATATTTTGTGAGTATTTGCAGTGCGTTTCTGTTTTTGCATGTGTTGTGAGTATTTGCAATGCGTTTCTGTATTTGCATGTGTTGTATTTGCAGTGTGTTTCTGTACTTGCATGTGTTGTGAGTATTTGCAGTGTGTTTCTGTATTTGCATGTGTTGTGAGTATTTGCAGTGCGTTTCTGTATTTGCATGTTTTGTGAGTATGTGCAGCGCGTTTCTCTATTTGCATGTGTTGTGGACTTTTGCAATGCGTTTCTGTATTTGCATGTTTTGTGAGTATTTGCAGTGCGTTTCTGTATTTGCATGTTTTGTGAGTATTTGCAGCGCGTTTCTCTATTTGCATGTGTTGTGAGTATTTGCAGTGCGTTTCTGTATTTGCATGTTTTGTGAGTATTTGCAGCGCGTTTCTCTATTTGAATGTGTTGTGAGTATTTGCATCGCGTTTCTCTGTTTCCATGTGTTGTGAGTATTTGCATGTGTTGTGAGTATTTGCAGCGCGTTTCTCTATTTGCATGTGTTGTGAGTATTTGCATGTGTTGTGAGTATTTGCAGCGCGTTTCTGTATTTGCATGTGTTGTGGACTTTTGCAGTGCGTTTCTGTATTTGCATGTGTTGTGAGAATTTGCAGCGCATTTCTCTATTTGCATGTGTTGTGAGTATTTGCAGCGCGTTTCTCTATTTGCAGTGTTGTGAGTATTTGTAGTGCGTTTCTGTATTTGCATGTGTTGTGTGTATTTGCAGTGCATTTCTGTATTTGCATGTGTTGTGGACTTTTGCAGTGCGTTTCTTTTTTTGCATGTGTTGTGAGTATTTGCAGTGCGTTTCTGTATTTGCATGTGTTGTGAGTATTTGCAGCGCGTTTCTGTATTTGCATGTGTTGTGAGTATTTGCAGTGCGTTTTTATATTTGCATGTGTTGTGGACTTTTGCAGCGCGTTTCTGTATTTGCATGTGTTGTGAGTATTTGTAGTGCGTTTCTCTATTTGCATGTGTTGTGAGTATTTGCAGCGCGTTTCTGTATTTGCATGTGTTGTAAGTATTTGCAATGTGTTTCTGTATTTGCATGTGTTGTGGACTTTTGCAGTGCGTTTCTGTATTTGCATGTGTTGTGAGTATTTGCAGCGCGTTTCTGTATTTGCATGTGTTGTGGACTTTTGCAGTGCGTTTCTGTATTTGCATGTGTTGTGAGTATTTGCAGCGCGTTTTTGTATTTGCATGTGTTGTGAGTATTTGCAGCGCATTTCTCTATTTGCAGTGTTGTGAGTATTTGCAGCGCGTTTCTCTATTTGCATGTGTTGTGAGTATTTGCAGCGCGTTTCTCTATTTCCATGTGTTGTGAGTATTTGCAGCGCGTTTCTCTATTTGCATGTGTTGTGAGTATTTGCAGTGTGTTTCTGTATTTGCATATGTTGTGAGTATTAGCAGCGCGTTTCTCTATTTGCATGTGTTGTGAGTATTTGCAGCGCGTTTCTGTATTTGCATGTGTTGTGAGTATTTGCAGTGCGTTTCTGTATTTGCATGTGTTGTGAGTATTTGCAGTGTGTTTCTGTATTTGCATGCGTTGTGAGTATTTGCAGTGCGTTTCTGTATTTGCATGTGTTGTGGACTTTTGCAGTGCGTTTCTGTATTTGCATGCGTTGTGAGTATTTGCAGTGCGTTTCTGTATTTGCATGTGTTGTGGACTTTTGCAGTGCGTTTCTGTATTTGCATGTGTTGTGATTATTTGTAGTGCCTTTCTGTATTTGCATGTGTTGTGAGTTTTTGCAGTGCGTTTCTCTATTTGCATGTGTTGTGAGTATTTGCAGTGCGTTTCTCTATTTGCATGTGTTGTGAGTATTTGCATGTGTTGTGAGTATTTGCAGCGCGTTTCTGTATTTGCATGTGTTGTGGAATTTTGCAGTGCGTTTCTATATTTGCATGTGTTGTGAGTATTTGTAGTGCGTTTCTGTATTTGCATGTGTTGTGAGTATTTGCAGTGCGTTTCTGTATTTGCATGTGTTGTGAGTATTTGCAGTGTGTTTCTGTATTTGCATGTGTTGTGGACTTTTGCAGTGCGTTTCTGTATTTGCATGTGTTGTGAGTATTTGCAGCACGTTTCTCTATTTGCATGTGT
Source organism: Coreius guichenoti (assembly GCA_039654105.1). Classification (NCBI taxonomy): domain Eukaryota; kingdom Metazoa; phylum Chordata; class Actinopteri; order Cypriniformes; family Gobionidae; genus Coreius; species Coreius guichenoti. Next base: position 40,349,962 of record CM077178.1, read on the forward strand.
TGTGAGTATTTGCATGTGTTGTGAGTATTTGCAGTGTGTTTCTGTATTTGCATGTGTTGTGAGTATTTGTAGTGCGTTTCTGTATTTGCATGTGTTGTGAGTATTTGCAGCGCGTTTCTCTATTTGCAGTGTTGTGAGTATTTGCAGCGCGTTTCTCTATTTGAATGTGTTGTGAGTATTTGCATCGCGTTTCTCTATTTCCATGTGTTGTGAGAATTTGCATGTGTTGTGAGTATTTGCAGCGCGTTTCTCTATTTGCATGTGTTGTGAGTATTTGCAGCGCGTTTCTGTATTTGCATGTGTTGTGAGTATTTGCAGTGCGTTTCTGTATTTGCATGTGTTGTGAGTATATGCAGTGTGTTTCTGTATTTGCATGTGTTGTGAGTATTTGCAGCGCGTTTCTGTATTTGCATGTGTTGGGGACTTTTGCAGTGCGTTTCTGTATTTGCATGTGTTGTGAGTATTTGCAGCGTGTTTCTGTATTTGCATGTGTTGTGGACTTTTGAAGTGCGTTTCTGTATTTGCATGTGTTGTGAGTATTTGCAGTGTGTTTCTGTATTTGCATGTGTTGTGAGTATTTGCAGTGCGTTTTTGTATTTGCATGTGTTGGGGACTTTTGCAGCGCGTTTCTGTATTTGCATGTGTTGTGAGTATTTGCAGCGCGTTTCTCTATTTGCGTGTGTTGTGGACTTTTGCAATGCGTTTCTGTATTTGCATGTTTTGTGAGTATTTGCAGTGCGTTTCTGTATTTGCATGTTTTGTGAGTATTTACAGTGCGTTTCTGTATTTGCATGTTTTGTGAGTATTTGCAGCGCGTTTCTCTATTTGCATGTGTTGTGAGTATTTGCAGTGTGTTTCTGTATTTGCATGTGTTGTGAGTATTTGCAGCGTGTTTTTGTATTTGCATGTGTTGTATTTGCAGCGCGTTTCTGTATTTGCATGTGTTGTGGACTTTTGCAGCGCGTTTCTGTATTTTCATGTGTTGTGGACTTTTGCAGTGCGTTTCTGTATTTGCATTTGTTGTGAGTATTTGCAGCGCGTTTCTCTATTTGAATGTGTTGTGAGTATTTGCATCGCGTTTCTCTGTTTCCATGTGTTGTGAGTATTTGCATGTGTTGTGAGTATTTGCAGCGTGTTTCTGTATTTGCATGTGTTGTGGACTTTTGCAGTGCGTTTCTGTATTTGCATGTGTTGTGAGTATTTGCAGTGTGTTTCTGTATTTGCATGTGTTGTGAGTATTTGCAGTGCGTTTCTGTATTTGCATATTTTGTGAGTATTTGCAGTGCGTTTCTGTTTTTGCATGTGTTGTGTGTATTTGCAGTGCGTTTCTGTATTTGCATGTGTTGTGAGTATTTGCAGTGTGTTTCTGTACTTGCATGTGTTGTGAGTATTTGCAGTGTGTTTCTGTATTTGCATGTGTTGTGAGTATTTGCAGTGCGTTTTTGTATTTGCATGTGTTGGGGACTTTTGCAGCACGTTTCTGTATTTGCATGTGTTGTGAGTATTTGCAGCGCGTTTCTCTATTTGCGTGTGTTGTGGACTTTTGCAATGCGTTTCTGTATTTGCATGTTTTGTGAGTATTTGCAGTGCGTTTCTGTATTTGCATGTTTTGTGAGTATTTGCAGCGCGTTTCTCTATTTGCATGTGTTGTGGACTTTTGCAATGCGTTTCTGTATTTGCATGTTTTGTGAGTATTTGCAGTGCGTTTCTGTATTTGCATGTTTTGTGAGTATTTGCAGCGCGTTTCTCTATTTGCATGTGTTGTGAGTATTTGCAGTGTGTTTCTGTATTTGCATGTGTTGTGAGTATTTGCAGCGTGTTTTTGTATTTGCATGTGTTGTATTTGCAGCGCGTTTCTGTATTTGCATGTGTTGTGGACTTTTGCAGCGCGTTTCTGTATTTTCATGTGTTGTGGACTTTTGCAGTGCGTTTCTGTATTTGCATTTGTTGTGAGTATTTGCAGCGCGTTTCTCTATTTGAATGTGTTGTGAGTATTTGCATCGCGTTTCTCTGTTTCCATGTGTTGTGAGTATTTGCATGTGTTGTGAGTATTTGCAGCGTGTTTCTGTATTTGCATGTGTTGTGGACTTTTGCAGTGCGTTTCTGTATTTGCATGTGTTGTGAGTATTTGCAGTGTGTTTCTGTATTTGCATGTGTTGTGAGTATTTGCAGTGCGTTTCTGTATTTGCATATTTTGTGAGTATTTGCAGTGCGTTTCTGTTTTTGCATGTGTTGTGAGTATTTGCAGTGCGTTTCTGTATTTGCATGTGTTGTATTTGCAGTGTGTTTCTGTACTTGCATGTGTTGTGAGTATTTGCAGTGTGTTTCTGTATTTGCATGTGTTGTGAGTATTTGCAGTGCGTTTCTGTATTTGCATGTTTTGTGAGTATGTGCAGCGCGTTTCTCTATTTGCATGTGTTGTGGACTTTTGCAATGCGTTTCTGTATTTGCATGTTTTGTGAGTATTTGCAGTGCGTTTCTGTATTTGCATGTTTTGTGAGTATTTGCAGCGCGTTTCTCTATTTGCATGTTTTGTGAGTATTTGCAGTGCGTTTCTGTATTTGCATGTTTTGTGAGTATTTGCAGCGCGTTTCTCTATTTGAATGTGTTGTGAGTATTTGCATCGCGTTTCTCTGTTTCCATGTGTTGTGAGTATTTGCATGTGTTGTGAGTATTTGCAGCGCGTTTCTCTATTTGCATGTGTTGTGAGTATTTGCATGTGTTGTGAGTATTTGCAGCGCGTTTCTGTATTTGCATGTGTTGTGGACTTTTGCAGTGCGTTTCTGTATTTGCATGTGTTGTGAGAATTTGCAGCGCATTTCTCTATTTGCATGTGTTGTGAGTATTTGCAGCGCGTTTCTCTATTTGCAGTGTTGTGAGTATTTGTAGTGCGTTTCTGTATTTGCATGTGTTGTGTGTATTTGCAGTGCATTTCTGTATTTGCATGTGTTGTGGACTTTTGCAGTGCGTTTCTTTTTTTGCATGTGTTGTGAGTATTTGCAGTGCGTTTCTGTATTTGCATGTGTTGTGAGTATTTGCAGCGCGTTTCTGTATTTGCATGTGTTGTGAGTATTTGCAGTGCGTTTTTATATTTGCATGTGTTGTGGACTTTTGCAGCGCGTTTCTGTATTTGCATGTGTTGTGAGTATTTGTAGTGCGTTTCTCTATTTGCATGTGTTGTGAGTGTTTGCAGCGCGTTTCTCTATTTGCAGTGTTGTGAGTATTTGCAGCGCGTTTCTGTATTTGCATGTGTTGTCAGTATTTGCAGTGGGTTTCTGTATTTGCATGTGTTGTGGAATTTTGCACTGCGTTTCTGTATTTGCATGTGTCGTGAGTATTTGTAGTGCGTTTCTGTATTTGCATGTGTTGTGTGTATTTGCAGTGCATTTCTGTATTTGCATGTGTTGTGGACTTTTGCAGTGCGTTTCTTTTTTTGCATGTGTTGTGAGTATTTGCAGTGCGTTTCTGTATTTGCATGTGTTGTGAGTATTTGCAGCGCGTTTCTGTATTTGCATGTGTTATGAGTATTTGCAGTGCGTTTTTATATTTGCATGTGTTGTGGACTTTTGCAGCGCGTTTCTGTATTTGCATGTGTTGTGAGTATTTGCAGCGCGTTTCTCTATTTGCGTGTGTTGTAGACTTTTGCAGTGCGTTTCTGTATTTGCATGTTTTGTGAGTATTTGCAGTGCGTTTCTGTATTTGCATGTTTTGTGAGTATTTGCAGTGTGTTTCTGTATTTGCATGTGTTGTGAGTATTTGCAGCGCGTTTCTGTATTTGCATGTGTTGTGAGTATTTGCAGTGCGTTTTTGTATTTGCATGTGTTGTGGACTTTTGCAGCGCGTTTCTGTATTTGCATGTGTTGTGGACTTTTGCAGTGCGTTTCTTTTTTTGCATGTGTTGTGAGTATTTGCAGTGCGTTTCTGTATTTGCATGTGTTGTGAGTATTTGCAGCGCGTTTCTGTATTTGCATGTGTTGTGAGTATTTGCAGCGCGTTTCTCTATTTGCGTGTGTTGTAGACTTTTGCAGTGCGTTTCTGTATTTGCATGTTTTGTGAGTATTTGCAGTGCGTTTCTGTATTTGCATGTTTTGTGAGTATTTGCAGTGTGTTTCTGTATTTGCATGTGTTGTGAGTATTTGCAGCGTGTTTTTGTATTTGCATGTGTTGTGAGTATTTGCAGCGCGTTTCTGCAAATACTCACAACACGCAAATAGAGAAACGCGCAGTGTGTTTCTGTATTTGCATGTGTTGTGAGTATTTGCAGTGCGTTTCTGTATTTGCATGTGTTGTGAGTATTTGCATTGTTTCTGTATTTGCATGTGTTGTGAGTATTTGCATGTGTTGTGATTATTTGCATCGCGTTTCTCTATTTGCGTGTTGTGAGTATTTGCAGCGTTTTTGTATTTGCATGTGTTGTGAGTATTTGCAGCGCGTTTCTCTATTTGCAGTGTTGTGAGTATTTGCAGCGCGTTTCTGTATTTGCATGTGTTGTGAGTATTTGCAGTGCGTTTCTGTATTTGCATGTGTTGTGGAATTTTGCACTGCGTTTCTGTATTTGCATTTGTCGTGAGTATTTGTAGTGCGTTTCTGTATTTGCATGTGTTGTGAATATTTGCAGTGCATTTCTGTATTTGCATGTGTTGTGAGTATTTGCAGTGCGTTTCTGTATTTGCATGTGTTGTGAGTATTTGCAGTGTGTTTCTGTATTTGCATGTGTTGTGAGTATTTGCAGTGTGTTTCTGTATTTGCATGTGTTGTGAGTATTTGCAGCGTGTTTTTGTATTTGCATGTGTTGTGAGTATTTGCAGCGCGTTTCTGTATTTGCATGTGTTGTGGACTTTTGCAGCGCGTTTCTCTGTTTGCGTGTTGTGAGTATTTGCAGCATGTTTCTGTATTTGCATGTGTTGTGGACTTTTGCAGCGCGTTTCTGTATTTGCATGTGTTGTGATTATTTGTAGTGCCTTTCTGTATTTGCATGTGTTGTGAGTTTTTGCAGTGCGTTTCTGTATTTGCATGTGTTGTGGACTTTTGCAGTGCGTTTCTATTTTTGCATGTGTTGTGAGTATTTGTAGTGCGTTTCTGTATTTGCATGTGTTGTGAGTATTTGCATGTGTTGTGAGTTTTTGCAGTGCGTTTCTGTATTTGCATGTGTTGTGAGTATTTGCAGTGTGTTTCTGTATTTGCATGTGTTGTGAGTATTTGCAGTGTGTTTCTGTATTTGCATGTGTTGTGAGTATTTGCAGCGCGTTTCTGTATTTGCATGTGTTGTGAGTTTTTGCAGTGCGTTTCTGTATTTGCATGTGTTGTGAGTATTTGCAGTGTGTTTCTGTATTTGCATGTGTTGTGAGTATTTGCAGCGCGTTTCTGTATTTGCATGTGTTGTGGACTTTTGCAGTGCGTTTCTGTATTTGCATGTGTTGTGAGTATTTGCAGCGCGTTTCTCTATTTGCAGTGTTGTGAGTATTTGCAGCGCGTTTCTCTATTTGAATGTGTTGTGAGTATTTGCAACGCGTTTCTCTGTTTCCATGTGATGTGAGTATTTGCAGCGCGTTTCTCTATTTCCATGTGTTGTGGACTTTTGCAGTGCGTTTCTGTTTTTGCATGTGTTGTGAGTATTTGCAGTGCGTTTCTGTATTTGCATGTTTTGTGAGTATTTGCAGCGCGTTTCTCTATTTGCATGTGTTGTGGACTTTTGCAATGCGTTTCTGTATTTGCATGTTTTGTGAGTATTTGCAGTGCGTTTCTGTATTTGCATGTTTTGTGAGTATTTGCAGCGCGTTTCTCTATTTGCATGTGTTGTGAGTATTTGCAGTGTGTTTCTGTATTTGCATGTGTTGTGAGTATTTGCAGCGTGTTTTTGTATTTGCATGTGTTGTGGACTTTTGCAGCGCGTTTCTGTATTTTCATGTGTTGTGGACTTTTGCAGTGCGTTTCTGTATTTGCATTTGTTGTGAGTATTTGCAGCGCGTTTCTCTATTTGAATGTGTTGTGAGTATTTGCATCGCGTTTCTCTGTTTCCATGTGTTGTGAGTATTTGCATGTGTTGTGAGTATTTGCAGCGTGTTTCTGTATTTGCATGTGTTGTGGACTTTTGCAGTGCGTTTCTGTATTTGCATGTGTTGTGAGTATTTGCAGTGTGTTTCTTTATTTGCATGTGTTGTGAGTATTTGCAGTGCGTTTCTGTATTTGCATATTTTGTGAGTATTTGCAGTGCGTTTCTGTTTTTGCATGTGTTGTGAGTATTTGCAGTGCGTTTCTGTATTTGCATGTGTTGTGAGTATTTGCAGTGTGTTTCTGTACTTGCATGTGTTGTGAGTATTTGCAGTGTGTTTCTGTATTTGCATGTGTTGTGAGTATTTGCAGTGCGTTTCTGTATTTGCATGTTTTGTGAGTATTTGCAGCGCGTTTCTCTATTTGCATGTGTTGTGGACTTTTGCAATGCGTTTCTGTATTTGCATGTTTTGTGAGTATTTGCAGTGCGTTTCTGTATTTGCATGTTTTGTGAGTATTTGCAGCGCGTTTCTCTATTTGCATGTGTTGTGAGTATTTGCAGTGCGTTTCTGTATTTGCATGTTTTGTGAGTATTTGCAGCGCGTTTCTCTATTTGAATGTGTTGTGAGTATTTGCATCGCGTTTCTCTGTTTCCATGTGTTGTGAGTATTTGCATGTGTTGTGAGTATTTGCAGCGCGTTTCTCTATTTGCATGTGTTGTGAGTATTTGCATGTGTTGTGAGTATTTGCAGCGCGTTTCTGTATTTGCATGTGTTGTGGACTTTTGCAGTGCGTTTCTGTATTTGCATGTGTTGTGAGAATTTGCAGCGCATTTCTCTATTTGCATGTGTTGTGAGTATTTGCAGCGCGTTTCTCTATTTGCAGTGTTGTGAGTATTTGTAGTGCGTTTCTGTATTTGCATGTGTTGTGTGTATTTGCAGTGCATTTCTGTATTTGCATGTGTTGTGGACTTTTGCAGTGCGTTTCTTTTTTTGCATGTGTTGTGAGTATTTGCAGTGCATTTCTGTATTTGCATGTGTTGTGAGTATTTGCAGCGCGTTTCTGTATTTGCATGTGTTGTGAGTATTTGCAGTGCGTTTTTATATTTGCATGTGTTGTGGACTTTTGCAGCGCGTTTCTGTATTTGCATGTGTTGTGAGTATTTGTAGTGCGTTTCTCTATTTGCATGTGTTGTGAGTGTTTGCAGCGCGTTTCTCTATTTGCAGTGTTGTGAGTATTTGCAGCGCGTTTCTGTATTTGCATGTGTTGTGAGTATTTGCAGTGGGTTTCTGTATTTGCATGTGTTGTGGAATTTTGCACTGCGTTTCTGTATTTGCATGTGTCGTGAGTATTTGTAGTGCGTTTCTGTATTTGCATGTGTTGTGTGTATTTGCAGTGCATTTCTGTATTTGCATGTGTTGTGGACTTTTGCAGTGCGTTTCTTTTTTTGCATGTGTTGTGAGTATTTGCAGTGCGTTTCTGTATTTGCATGTGTTGTGAGTATTTGCAGCGCGTTTCTGTATTTGCATGTGTTATGAGTATTTGCAGTGCGTTTTTATATTTGCATGTGTTGTGGACTTTTGCAGCGCGTTTCTGTATTTGCATGTGTTGTGAGTATTTGCAGCGCGTTTCTCTATTTGCGTGTGTTGTAGACTTTTGCAGTGCGTTTCTGTATTTGCATGTTTTGTGAGTATTTGCAGTGCGTTTCTGTATTTGCATGTTTTGTGAGTATTTGCAGTGTGTTTCTGTATTTGCATGTGTTGTGAGTATTTGCAGCGCGTTTCTGTATTTGCATGTGTTGTGAGTATTTGCAGTGCGTTTTTGTATTTGCATGTGTTGTGGACTTTTGCAGCGCGTTTCTGTATTTGCATGTGTTGTGGACTTTTGCAGTGCGTTTCTTTTTTTGCATGTGTTGTGAGTATTTGCAGTGCGTTTCTGTATTTGCATGTGTTGTGAGTATTTGCAGCGCGTTTCTGTATTTGCATGTGTTGTGAGTATTTGCAGCGCGTTTCTCTATTTGCGTGTGTTGTAGACTTTTGCAGTGCGTTTCTGTATTTGCATGTTTTGTGAGTATTTGCAGTGCGTTTCTGTATTTGCATGTTTTGTGAGTATTTGCAGTGTGTTTCTGTATTTGCATGTGTTGTGAGTATTTGCAGCGTGTTTTTGTATTTGCATGTGTTGTGAGTATTTGCAGCGTGTTTTTGTATTTGCATGTGTTGTGAGTATTTGCAGCGCGTTTCTGCAAATACTCACAACACGCAAATAGAGAAACGCGCAGTGTGTTTCTGTATTTGCATGTGTTGTGAGTATTTGCAGTGCGTTTCTGTATTTGCATGTGTTGTGAGTATTTGCATTGTTTCTGTATTTGCATGTGTTGTGAGTATTTGCATGTGTTGTGATTATTTGCATCGCGTTTCTCTATTTGCGTGTTGTGAGTATTTGCAGCGTTTTTGTATTTGCATGTGTTGTGAGTATTTGCAGCGCGTTTCTCTATTTGCAGTGTTGTGAGTATTTGCAGCGCGTTTCTGTATTTGCATGTGTTGTGAGTATTTGCAGTGCGTTTCTGTATTTGCATGTGTTGTGGAATTTTGCACTGCGTTTCTGTATTTGCATTTGTCGTGAGTATTTGTAGTGCGTTTCTGTATTTGCATGTGTTGTGAATATTTGCAGTGCATTTCTGTATTTGCATGTGTTGTGAGTATTTGCAGTGCGTTTCTGTATTTGCATGTGTTGTGAGTATTTGCAGTGTGTTTCTGTATTTGCATGTGTTGTGAGTATTTGCAGCGTGTTTTTGTATTTGCATGTGTTGTGAGTATTTGCAGCTCGTTTCTGTATTTGCATGTGTTGTGGACTTTTGCAGCGCGTTTCTCTGTTTGCGTGTTGTGAGTATTTGCAGCATGTTTCTGTATTTGCATGTGTTGTGGACTTTTGCAGCGCGTTTCTGTATTTGCATGTGTTGTGATTATTTGTAGTGCCTTTCTGTATTTGCATGTGTTGTGAGTTTTTGCAGTGCGTTTCTGTATTTGCATGTGTTGTGGACTTTTGCAGTGCGTTTCTATTTTTGCATGTGTTGTGAGTATTTGTAGTGCGTTTCTGTATTTGCATGTGTTGTGAGTATTTGCATGTGTTGTGAGTTTTTGCAGTGCGTTTCTGTATTTGCATGTGTTGTGAGTATTTGCAGTGTGTTTCTGTATTTGCATGTGTTGTGAGTATTTGCAGTGTGTTTCTGTATTTGCATGTGTTGTGAGTATTTGCAGCGCGTTTCTGTATTTGCATGTGTTGTGAGTTTTTGCAGTGCGTTTCTGTATTTGCATGTGTTGTGAGTATTTGCAGTGTGTTTCTGTATTTGCATGTGTTGTGAGTATTTGCAGCGCGTTTCTGTATTTGCATGTGTTGTGGACTTTTGCAGTGCGTTTCTGTATTTGCATGTGTTGTGAGTATTTGCAGCGCGTTTCTCTATTTGCAGTGTTGTGAGTATTTGCAGCGCGTTTCTCTATTTGAATGTGTTGTGAGTATTTGCAACGCGTTTCTCTGTTTCCATGTGATGTGAGTATTTGCAGCGCGTTTCTCTATTTCCATGTGTTGTGGACTTTTGCAGTGCGTTTCTGTTTTTGCATGTGTTGTGAGTATTTGCAGTGCGTTTCTGTATTTGCATGTGTTGTGAGTATTTGCAGTGTGTTTCTGTATTTGCATGTGTTGTGAGTATTTGCAGCGCTTTTCTGTATTTGCATGTGTTGGGGACTTTTGCAGCGCGTTTCTGTATTTGCATGTGTTGTGAGTATTTGCAGCGTGTTTCTGTATTTGCATGTGTTGTGGACTTTTGCAGTGCGTTTCTGTATTTGCATGTGTTGTGAGTATTTGCAGTGTGTTTCTGTATTTGCATGTGTTGTGAGTATTTGCAGCGTGTTTTTGTATTTGCATGTGTTGTATTTGCAGCGCGTTTCTGTATTTGCATGTGTTGTGGACTTTTGCAGCGCGTTTCTGTATTTTCATGTGTTGTGGACTTTTGCAGTGCGTTTCTGTATTTGCATGTGTTGTGAGTATTTGCAGTGCGTTTCTGTATTTGCATATTTTGTGAGTATTTGCAGTGCGTTTCTGTTTTTGCATGTGTTGTGAGTATTTGCAGTGCGTTTCTGTATTTGCATGTGTTGTGAGTATTTGCAGTCTGTTTCTGTACTTGCATGTGTTGTGAGTATTTGCAGTGTGTTTCTGTATTTGCATGTGTTGTGAGTATTTGCAGTGCGTTTCTGTATTTGCATGTTTTGTGAGTATTTGCAGCGCGTTTCTCTATTTGCATGTGTTGTGGACTTTTGCAATGCGTTTCTGTATTTGCATGTTTTGTGAGTATTTGCAGTGCGTTTCTGTATTTGCATGTTTTGTGAGTATTTGCAGCGCGTTTCTCTATTTGCATGTGTTGTGAGTATTTGCAGTGCGTTTCTGTATTTGCATGTTTTGTGAGTATTTGCAGCGCGTTTCTCTATTTGAATGTGTTGTGAGTATTTGCATCGCGTTTCTCTGTTTCCATGTGTTGTGAGTATTTGCATGTGTTGTGAGTATTTGCAGCGCGTTTCTCTATTTGCATGTGTTGTGAGTATTTGCATGTGTTGTGAGTATTTGCAGCGCGTTTCTGTATTTGCATGTGTTGTGGACTTTTGCAGTGCGTTTCTGTATTTGCATGTGTTGTGAGAATTTGCAGCGCATTTCTCTATTTGCATGTGTTGTGAGTATTTGCAGCGCGTTTCTCTATTTGCAGTGTTGTGAGTATTTGTAGTGCGTTTCTGTATTTGCATGTGTTGTGAGTATTTGCAGTGCGTTTTTATATTTGCATGTGTTGTGGACTTTTGCAGCGCGTTTCTGTATTTGCATGTGTTGTGAGTATTTGTAGTGCGTTTCTCTATTTGCATGTGTTGTGAGTGTTTGCAGCGCGTTTCTCTATTTGCAGTGTTGTGAGTATTTGCAGCGCGTTTCTGTATTTGCATGTGTTGTGAGTATTTGCAGTGGGTTTCTGTATTTGCATGTGTTGTGGAATTTTGCACTGCGTTTCTGTATTTGCATGTGTCGTGAGTATTTGTAGTGCGTTTCTGTATTTGCATGTGTTGTGTGTATTTGCAGTGCATTTCTGTATTTGCATGTGTTGTGGACTTTTGCAGTGCGTTTCTTTTTTTGCATGTGTTGTGAGTATTTGCAGTGCGTTTCTGTATTTGCATGTGTTATGAGTATTTGCAGTGCGTTTTTATATTTGCATGTGTTGTGGACTTTTGCAGCGCGTTTCTGTATTTGCATGTGTTGTGAGTATTTGCAGCGCGTTTCTCTATTTGCGTGTGTTGTAGACTTTTGCAGTGCGTTTCTGTATTTGCATGTTTTGTGAGTATTTGCAGTGCGTTTCTGTATTTGCATGTGTTGTGAGTATTTGCAGCGCGTTTCTGTATTTGCATGTGTTGTGAGTATTTGCAGCGCGTTTCTCTATTTGCGTGTGTTGTAGACTTTTGCAGTGCGTTTCTGTATTTGCATGTTTTGTGAGTATTTGCAGTGCGTTTCTGTATTTGCATGTTTTGTGAGTATTTGCAGTGTGTTTCTGTATTTGCATGTGTTGTGAGTATTTGCAGCGTGTTTTTGTATTTGCATGTGTTGTGAGTATTTGCAGCGCGTTTCTGCAAATACTCACAACACGCAAATAGAGAAACGCGCAGTGTGTTTCTGTATTTGCATGTGTTGTGAGTATTTGCAGTGCGTTTCTGTATTTGCATGTGTTGTGAGTATTTGCATTGTTTCTGTATTTGCATGTGTTGTGAGTATTTGCATGTGTTGTGATTATTTGCATCGCGTTTCTCTATTTGCGTGTTGTGAGTATTTGCAGCGTTTTTGTATTTGCATGTGTTGTGAGTATTTGCAGCGCGTTTCTCTATTTGCAGTGTTGTGAGTATTTGCAGCGCGTTTCTGTATTTGCATGTGTTGTGAGTATTTGCAGTGCGTTTCTGTATTTGCATGTGTTGTGGAATTTTGCACTGCGTTTCTGTATTTGCATTTGTCGTGAGTATTTGTAGTGCGTTTCTGTATTTGCATGTGTTGTGAGTATTTGCAGCGCGTTTCTCTATTTGCAGTGTTGTGAGTATTTGCAGCGCGTTTCTCTATTTGAATGTGTTGTGAGTATTTGCAACGCGTTTCTCTGTTTCCATGTGATGTGAGTATTTGCAGCGCGTTTCTCTATTTCCATGTGTTGTGGACTTTTGCAGTGCGTTTCTGTTTTTGCATGTGTTGTGAGTATTTGCAGTGCGTTTCTGTATTTGCATGTGTTGTGAGTATTTGCAGTGTGTTTCTGTATTTGCATGTGTTGTGAGTATTTGCAGCGCTTTTCTGTATTTGCATGTGTTGGGGACTTTTGCAGCGCGTTTCTGTATTTGCATGTGTTGTGAGTATTTGCAGCGTGTTTCTGTATTTGCATGTGTTGTGGACTTTTGCAGTGCGTTTCTGTATTTGCATGTGTTGTGAGTATTTGCAGTGTGTTTCTGTATTTGCATGTGTTGTGAGTATTTGCAGTGCGTTTCTGTATTTGCATATTTTGTGAGTATTTGCAGTGCGTTTCTGTTTTTGCATGTGTTGTGAGTATTTGCAGTGCGTTTCTGTATTTGCATGTGTTGTGAGTATTTGCAGTGTGTTTCTGTACTTGCATGTGTTGTGAGTATTTGCAGTGTGTTTCTGTATTTGCATGTGTTGTGAGTATTTGCAGTGCGTTTCTGTATTTGCATGTTTTGTGAGTATTTGCAGCGCGTTTCTCTATTTGCATGTGTTGTGGACTTTTGCAATGCGTTTCTGTATTTGCATATTTTGTGAGTATTTGCAGTGCGTTTCTGTATTTGCATGTGTTGTGAGTATTTGCAGTGCGTTTCTGTATTTGCATGTGTTGTGAGTATTTGCAGCGCGTTTCTCTATTTGCATGTGTTGTGTGTATTTGCAGCGCGTTTCTCTATTTGCAGTGTTGTGAGTATTTGTAGTGCGTTTCTGTATTTGCATGTGTTGTGTGTATTTGCAGTGCATTTCTGTATTTGCATGTGTTGTGGACTTTTGCAGTGCGTTTCTTTTTTTGCATGTGTTGTGAGTATTTGCAGTGCGTTTCTGTATTTGCATGTGTTGTGAGTATTTGCAGCGCGTTTCTGTATTTGCATGTGTTATGAGTATTTGCAGTGCGTTTTTATATTTGCATGTGTTGTGTGTATTTGCAGTGCATTTCTGTATTTGCATGTGTTGTGGACTTTTGCAGTGCGTTTCTTTTTTTGCATGTGTTGTGAGTATTTGCAGTGCGTTTCTGTATTTGCATGTGTTGTGAGTATTTGCAGCGCGTTTCTGTATTTGCATGTGTTATGAGTATTTGCAGTGCGTTTTTATATTTGCATGTGTTGTGGACTTTTGCAGCGCGTTTCTGTATTTGCATGTGTTGTGAGTATTTGCAGCGCGTTTCTCTATTTGCGTGTGTTGTAGACTTTTGCAGTGCATTTCTGTATTTGCATGTTTTGTGAGTATTTGCAGTGCGTTTCTGTATTTGCATGTTTTGTGAGTATTTGCAGTGTGTTTCTGTATTTGCATGTGTTGTGAGTATTTGCAGCGCGTTTCTGTATTTGCATGTGTTGTGAGTATTTGCAGTGCGTTTTTGTATTTGCATGTGTTGTGGACTTTTGCAGCGCGTTTCTGTATTTGCATGTGTTGTGGACTTTTGCAGTGCGTTTCTTTTTTTGCATGTGTTGTGAGTATTTGCAGTGCGTTTCTGTATTTGCATGTGTTGTGAGTATTTGCAGCGCGTTTCTGTATTTGCATGTGTTGTGAGTATTTGCAGCGCGTTTCTCTATTTGCGTGTGTTGTAGACTTTTGCAGTGCGTTTCTGTATTTGCATGTTTTGTGAGTATTTGCAGTGCGTTTCTGTATTTGCATGTTTTGTGAGTATTTGCAGTGTGTTTCTGTATTTGCATGTGTTGTGAGTATTTGCAGCGTGTTTTTGTATTTGCATGTGTTGTGAGTATTTGCAGCGCGTTTCTGCAAATACTCACAACACGCAAATAGAGAAACGCGCAGTGTGTTTCTGTATTTGCATGTGTTGTGAGTATTTGCAGTGCGTTTCTGTATTTGCATGTGTTGTGAGTATTTGCAGCGTTTTTGTATTTGCATGTGTTGTGAGTATTTGCAGCGCGTTTCTCTATTTGCAGTGTTGTGAGTATTTGCAGCGCGTTTCTGTATTTGCATGTGTTGTGAGTATTTGCAGTGCGTTTCTGTATTTGCATGTGTTGTGGAATTTTGCACTGCGTTTCTGTATTTGCATTTGTCGTGAGTATTTGTAGTGCGTTTCTGTATTTGCATGTGTTGTGAATATTTGCAGTGCATTTCTGTATTTGCATGTGTTGTGAGTATTTGCAGTGCGTTTCTGTATTTGCATGTGTTGTGAGTATTTGCAGTGTGTTTCTGTATTTGCATGTGTTGTGAGTATTTGCAGTGTGTTTCTGTATTTGCATGTGTTGTGAGTATTTGCAGCGTGTTTTTGTATTTGCATGTGTTGTGAGTATTTGCAGCGCGTTTCTGTATTTGCATGTGTTGTGGACTTTTGCAGCGCGTTTCTCTGTTTGCGTGTTGTGAGTATTTGCAGCATGTTTCTGTATTTGCATGTGTTGTGGACTTTTGCAGCGCGTTTCTGTATTTGCATGTGTTGTGATTATTTGTAGTGCCTTTCTGTATTTGCATGTGTTGTGAGTTTTTGCAGTGCGTTTCTGTATTTGCATGTGTTGTGGACTTTTGCAGTGCGTTTCTATTTTTGCATGTGTTGTGAGTATTTGTAGTGCGTTTCTGTATTTGCATGTGTTGTGAGTATTTGCATGTGTTGTGAGTTTTTGCAGTGCGTTTCTGTATTTGCATGTGTTGTGAGTATTTGCAGTGTGTTTCTGTATTTGCATGTGTTGTGAGTATTTGCAGTGTGTTTCTGTATTTGCATGTGTTGTGAGTATTTGCAGCGCGTTTCTGTATTTGCATGTGTTGTGAGTTTTTGCAGTGCGTTTCTGTATTTGCATGTGTTGTGAGTATTTGCAGTGTGTTTCTGTATTTGCATGTGTTGTGAGTATTTGCAGCGCGTTTCTGTATTTGCATGTGTTGTGGACTTTTGCAGTGCGTTTCTGTATTTGCATGTGTTGTGAGGATTTGCAGCGCGTTTCTCTATTTGCAGTGTTGTGAGTATTTGCAGCGCGTTTCTCTATTTGAATGTGTTGTGAGTATTTGCAACGCGTTTCTCTGTTTCCATGTGATGTGAGTATTTGCAGCGCGTTTCTCTATTTCCATGTGTTGTGGACTTTTGCAGTGCGTTTCTGTTTTTGCATGTGTTGTGAGTATTTGCAGTGCGTTTCTGTATTTGCATGTGTTGTGAGTATTTGCAGTGTGTTTCTGTATTTGCATGTGTTGTGAGTATTTGCAGCGCTTTTCTGTATTTGCATGTGTTGGGGACTTTTGCAGCGCGTTTCTGTATTTGCATGTGTTGTGAGTATTTACAGCGTGTTTCTGTATTTGCATGTGTTGTGGACTTTTGCAGTGCGTTTCTGTATTTGCATGTGTTGTGAGTATTTGCAGTGTGTTTCTGTATTTGCATGTGTTGTGAGTATTTGCAGTGCGTTTTTGTATTTGCATGTGTTGGAGACTTTTGCAGCGCGTTTCTGTATTTGCATGTGTTGTGAGTATTTGCAGCGCGTTTCTCTATTTGCGTGTGTTGTGGACTTTTGCAATGCATTTCTGTATTTGCATGTTTTGTGAGTATTTGCAGTGCGTTTCTGTATTTGCATGTTTTGTGAGTATTTGCAGCGCGTTTCTCTATTTGCATGTGTTGTGAGTATTTGCAGTGTGTTTCTGTATTTGCATGTGTTGTGAGTATTTGCAGCGTGTTTTTGTATTTGCATGTGTTGTATTTGCAGCGCGTTTCTGTATTTGCATATGTTGCGGACTTTTGCAGCGCTTTTTTTGGTTTTTCATGTGTTGTGGACTTTTGCAGCGCGTTTCTGTATTTGCATGTGTTGTGAGTATTTGTAGTGCGTTTCTGTATTTGCATGTGTTGTGAGTATTTACAGTGCGTTTCTGTATTTGCATGTGTTGTGAGTATTTGCAGTGCGTTTCTGTATTTGCATGTGTTGTGGACTTTTGCAGCGCGTTTCTCTATTTGCATGTTGTGAGTATTTGCAGCGCGTTTCTGTATTTGCTTGTTTTGTGAGTTTGCAGAGCGTTTCTGTATTTGCATGTGTTGTGGACTTTTGCAGTGCGTTTCTGTATTTGCATGTGTTGTGAGTATTTGCAGCGCGTTTCTCTATTTGCATGTGTTGTGAGTATTTGCATGTGTTGTGAGTATTTGCAGCGCGTTTCTGTATTTGCATGTGTTGTGGACTTTTGCAGTGCGTTTCTGTATTTGCATGTGTTGTGATTATTTGTAGTGCCTTTCTGTATTTGCATGTGTTGTGAGTTTTTGCAGTGCGTTTCTGTTTTTGCATGTGTTGTGAGTATTTGCAGTGCGTTTCTGTATTTGCATGTGTTGTGAGTATTTGCAGTGTGTTTCTGTATTTGCATGTGTTGTGAGTATTTGCAGCGCATTTCTGTATTTGCATGTGTTGTGAGTATTTGCAGTGCGTTTTTGTATTTGCATGTGTTGTGGACTTTTGCAGCGCGTTTCTGTATTTGCATGTGTTGTGAGTATTTGCAGCGCGTTTCTGTATTTGCATGTGTTGTGAGAATTTGCAGCGCATTTCTCTATTTGCATGTGTTGTGAGTATTTGCATGTGTTGTGAGTATTTGCAGCGCGTTTCTCTATTTCCATGTGTTGTGGACTTTTGCAGTGCGTTTCTGTTTTTGCATGTGTTGTTAGTATTTGCAGTGCGTTTCTGTATTTGCATGTGTTGTGAGTATTTGCAGTGTGTTTCTGTATTTGCATGTGTTGTGAGTATTTGCAGCGCGTTTCTGTATTTGCATGTGTTGTGAGTATTTGCAGTGCGTTTCTGTATTTGCATGTGTTGTGAGTATTTGCAGTGTGTTTCTGTATTTGCATGTGTTGTGAGTATTTGCAGCGCGTTTCTGTATTTGCATGTGTTGTGGACTTTTGCAGTGCGTTTCTGTATTTGCATGTGTTGTGAGTATTTGCAGCGCGTTTCTCTGTTTCCATGTGTTGTGAGTATTTGCATGTGTTGTGAGTATTTGCAGCGCGTTTCTCTATTTGCATGTGTTGTGAGTATTTGCAGCGCGTTTCTGTATTTGCATGTGTTGTGGACTTTTGCAGTGCGTTTCTGTATTTGCATGTGTTGTGAGTATTTGTAGCGCGTTTTTCTATTTGCGTGTGTTGTGGACTTTTGCAGTGCGATTCTGTATTTGCATGTTTTTTGAGTATTTGCAGTGCGTTTCTCTATTTGCATGTTTTGTGAGTATTTGCAGCGCGTTTCTCTATTTGCATGTGTTGTGAGTATTTACAGTGCGTTTCTGTATTTGCATGTGTTGTGAGTATTTGCAGTGCGTTTCTGTATTTGCATGTGTTGTGGACTTTTGCAGCGCGTTTCTCTATTTGCGTGTTGTGAGTATTTGCAGTGTGTTTCTGTATTTGCATGTGTTGTGAGTATTTGCAGTGCGTTTCTGTATTTGCATGTGTTGTGGACTTTTGCAGTGCGTTTCTGTATTTGCATGTGTTGTGAGTATTTGCAGCGCGTTTCTCTATTTGCATGTGTTGTGAGTATTTGCATGTGTTGTGAGTATTTGCAGCGAGTTTCTGTATTTGCATGTGTTGTGAGTATTTGCAGTGCATTTCTGTATTTGCATGTGTTGTGAGTATTTGCAGCGCTTTTCTGTATTTGCATGTGTTGTGGACTTTTGCAGTGCGTTTCTGTATTTGCATGTGTTGTGAGTATTTGCAGCGCGTTTCTCTATTTGAATGTGTTGTGAGTATTTGCATCGCGTTTCTCTGTTTCCATGTGTTGTGAGTATTTGCATGTGTTGTGAGTATTTGCAGCGCGTTTCTCTATGTGCATGTGTTGTGAGTATTTGCATGTGTTGTGAGTATCTGCAGCGCGTTTCTCTATTTGCATGTGTTGTGAGTATTTGCATGTGTTGTGAGTATTTGCAGCGCGTTTCTCTATTTGCATGTATTGTGGACTTTTGCAGTGCGTTTCTGTTTTTGCATGTGTTGTGAGTATTTGCAGTGCGTTTCTGTATTTGCATGTGTTGTGAGTATTTGCAGTGTGTTTCTGTATTTGCATGTGTTGTGGACTTTTGCAGTGCGTTTCTGTATTTGCATGTTTTGTGAGTATTTGCAGCGCGTTTCTCTATTTGCATGTGTTGTGAGTATTTGCAGCACGTTTCTCTATTTGCATGTGTTGTGAGTATTTTCATGTGTTGTGAGTATTTGCAGCGCGTTTCTGTATTTGCATGTGTTGTGGACTTTTGCAGTGCGTTTCTGTATTTGCATGTGTTGTGAGTATTTGCAGCGTGTTTCTGTATTTGCATGTGTTGTGGACTTTTGCAGTGCGTTTCTGTATTTGCATGTGTTGTATTTGTAGTGCGTTTCTGTATTTGCACGTGTTGTGAGTATTTGCAGCGTGTTTCTGTATTTGCATGTGTTGTGGACTTTTGCAGTGCGTTTCTGTATTTGCATGTGTTGTGAGTATTTGCAGCGCGTTTCTATATTTGCAGGTGTTGTGAGTATTTGCAGCGCGTTTTTGTATTTGCATGTGTTGTGAGTATTTGCAGTGCGTTTCTGTATTTGCATGTGTTGTGGACTTTTGCAGCACGTTTCTCTTTGCGTGTTGTGAGTATTTGCAGCGTGTTTCTGTATTTGCATGTATTGTGGACTTTTGCAGCGCGTTTCTCTATTTGCGTGTGTTGTGGACTTTTGCAGCACGTTTATCTATTTGCATGTGTTGTGAGTATTTGCATCGTGTTTTTGTATTTGCATGTGTTGTGAGTATTTGCAGCGCGTTTCTGTATTTGCATGTTTTGTGAGTTTGCAGAGCGTTTCTGTATTTGCACGTGTTGTGAGTATTTGCAGCGCGTTTCTCTATTTGCAGTGTTGTGAGTATTTGCAGTGTTGTGAGTATTTGTAGCGCATTTCTGTATTTGCATGTGTTGTGAGTATTTTCATGTGTTTTGAGTATTTGCATGTGTTGTGAGTATTTGCAGCGCGTTTCTGTATTTGCATGTGTTGTGAGTATTTGCAATGTGTTTCTGTATTTGCATGTGTTGTGGACTTTTGCAGTGCGTTTCTGTATTTGCATGTGTTGTGAGTATTTGCAGTGCGTTTCTGTATTTGCATGTGTTGTGAGTATTTGCAGCGCGTTTCTGTATTTGCATGTGTTGTGAGTATTTGCAATGTGTTTCTGTATTTGCATGTGTTGTGGACTTTTGCAGTGCGTTTCTGTATTTGCATGTGTTGTGAGTATTTGCAGCGCGTTTCTGTATTTGCATGTGTTGTGGACTTTTGCAGTGCGTTTCTGTATTTGCATGTGTTGTGAGTATTTGCAGCGCGTTTTTGTATTTGCATGTGTTGTGAGTATTTGCAGCGCATTTCTCTATTTCCATGTGTTGTGAGTATTTGCAGCGCGTTTCTCTATTTGCATGTGTTGTGAGTATTTGCAGCGCGTTTCTCTATTCGCATGTGTTGTGAGTATTTGCAGTGTGTTTCTATATTTGCATATGTTGTGAGTATTAGCAGCGCGTTTCTCTATTTGCATGTGTTGTGAGTATTTGCAGCGCGTTTCTGTATTTGCATGTGTTGTGAGTATTTGCAGTGCGTTTCTGTATTTGCATGTGTTGTGAGTATTTGCAGCGTGTTTTTGTATTTGCATGTGTTGTGAGTATTTGCAGCGCGTTTCTGCAAATACTCACAACACGCAAATAGAGAAACGCGCAGTGTGTTTCTGTATTTGCATGTGTTGTGAGTATTTGCAGTGCGTTTCTGTATTTGCATGTGTTGTGAGTATTTGCAGTGCGTTTCTGTATTTGCATGTGTTGTGAGTATTTGCAGCGTGTTTTTGTATTTGCATGTGTTGTGAGTATTTGCAGCGCGTTTCTGCAAATACTCACAACACGCAAATAGAGAAACGCGCAGTGTGTTTCTGTATTTGCATGTGTTGTGAGTATTTGCAGTGCGTTTTTGTATTTGCATGTGTTGTGGACTTTTGCAGCGCGTTTCTGTATTTGCATGTGTTGTGGACTTTTGCAGTGCGTTTCTTTTTTTGCATGTGTTGTGAGTATTTGCAGTGCGTTTCTGTATTTGCATGTGTTGTGAGTATTTGCAGTGTGTTTCTGTATTTGCATGTGTTGTGAGTATTTGCAGCGCGTTTTTGTATTTGCATGTGTTGTGAGTATTTGCAGCGCGTTTCTGCAAATACTCACAACACGCAAATAGAGAAACGCGCAGTGTGTTTCTGTATTTGCATGTGTTGTGAGTATTTGCAGTGCGTTTCTGTATTTGCATGTGTTGTGAGTATTTGCAGTGTTTCTGTTTTTGCATGTGTTGTGAGTATTTGCATGTGTTGTGATTATTTGCAGCGCGTTTCTCTATTTGCGTGTTGTGAGTATTTGCAGCGTTTTTGTATTTGCATGTGTTGTGAGTATTTGCAGCGCGTTTCTCTATTTGCAGTGTTGTGAGTATTTGCAGCGCGTTTCTGTATTTGCATGTGTTGTGAGTATTTGCAGTGCGTTTCTGTATTTGCATGAGTTGTGGAATTTTGCACTGCGTTTCTGTATTTGCATTTGTCGTGAGTATTTGTAGTGCGTTTCTGTATTTGCATGTGTTGTGAATATTTGCAGTGCATTTCTGTATTTGCATGTGTTGTGAGTATTTGCATTGCGTTTCTGTATTTGCATGTGTTGTGAGTATTTGCAGTGTGTTTCTGTATTTGCATGTGTTGTGAGTATTTGCAGTGTGTTTCTGTATTTGCATGTGTTGTGAGTATTTGCAGCGTGTTTTTGTATTTGCATGTGTTGTGAGTATTTGCAGCGCGTTTCTGTATTTGCATGTGTTGTGGACTTTTACAGCGCGTTTCTCTGTTTGCGTGTTGTGAGTATTTGCAGCATGTTTCTGTATTTGCATGTGTTGTGGACTTTTGCAGCGCGTTTCTGTATTTGCATGTGTTGTGATTATTTGTAGTGCCTTTCTGTATTTGCATGTGTTGTGAGTTTTTGCAGTGCGTTTCTGTATTTGCATGTGTTGTGGACTTTTGCAGTGCGTTTCTATTTTTGCATGTGTTGTGAGTATTTGTAGTGCGTTTCTGTATTTGCATGTGTTGTGAGTATTTGCATGTGTTGTGAGTTTTTGCAGTGCGTTTCTGTATTTGCATGTGTTGTGAGTATTTGCAGTGTGTTTCTGTATTTGCATGTGTTGTGAGTTTTTGCAGTGCGTTTCTGTATTTGCATGTGTTGTGAGTATTTGCATCGCGTTTCTCTGTTTCCATGTGATGTGAGTATTTGCAGCGCGTTTCTCTATTTCCATGTGTTGTGGACTTTTGCAGTGCGTTTCTGTTTTTGCATGTGTTGTGAGTATTTGCAGTGCGTTTCTGTATTTGCATGTGTTGTGAGTATTTGCAGTGTGTTTCTGTATTTGCATGTGTTGTGAGTATTTGCAGCGCTTTTCTGTATTTGCATGTGTTGGGGACTTTTGCAGCGCGTTTCTGTATTTGCATGTGTTGTGAGTATTTGCAGCGTGTTTCTGTATTTGCATGTGTTGTGGACTTTTGCAGTGCATTTCTGTATTTGCATGTGTTGTGAGTATTTTCATGTGTTTTGAGTATTTGCATGTGTTGTGAGTATTTGCAGCGCGTTTCTGTATTTGCATGTGTTGTGAGTATTTGCAATGTGTTTCTGTATTTGCATGTGTTGTGGACTTTTGCAGTGCGTTTCTGTATTTGCATGTGTTGTGAGTATTTGCAGTGCGTTTCTGTATTTGCATGTGTTGTGAGTATTTGCAGCGCGTTTCTGTATTTGCATGTGTTGTGAGTATTTGCAATGTGTTTCTGTATTTGCATGTGTTGTGGACTTTTGCAGTGCGTTTCTGTATTTGCATGTGTTGTGAGTATTTGCAGCGCGTTTCTGTATTTGCATGTGTTGTGGACTTTTGCAGTGCGTTTCTGTATTTGCATGTGTTGTGAGTATTTGCAGCGCGTTTTTGTATTTGCATGTGTTGTGAGTATTTGCAGCGCATTTCTCTATTTCCATGTGTTGTGAGTATTTGCAGCGCGTTTCTCTATTTGCATGTGTTGTGAGTATTTGCAGCGCGTTTCTCTATTCGCATGTGTTGTGAGTATTTGCAGTGTGTTTCTATATTTGCATATGTTGTGAGTATTAGCAGCGCGTTTCTCTATTTGCATGTGTTGTGAGTATTTGCAGCGCGTTTCTGTATTTGCATGTGTTGTGAGTATTTGCAGTGCGTTTCTGTATTTGCATGTGTTGTGAGTATTTGCAGCGTGTTTTTGTATTTGCATGTGTTGTGAGTATTTGCAGCGCGTTTCTGCAAATACTCACAACACGCAAATAGAGAAACGCGCAGTGTGTTTCTGTATTTGCATGTGTTGTGAGTATTTGCAGTGCGTTTCTGTATTTGCATGTGTTGTGAGTATTTGCAGTGCGTTTCTGTATTTGCATGTGTTGTGAGTATTTGCAGCGTGTTTTTGTATTTGCATGTGTTGTGAGTATTTGCAGCGCGTTTCTGCAAATACTCACAACACGCAAATAGAGAAACGCGCAGTGTGTTTCTGTATTTGCATGTGTTGTGAGTATTTGCAGTGCGTTTTTGTATTTGCATGTGTTGTGGACTTTTGCAGCGCGTTTCTGTATTTGCATGTGTTGTGGACTTTTGCAGTGCGTTTCTTTTTTTGCATGTGTTGTGAGTATTTGCAGTGCGTTTCTGTATTTGCATGTGTTGTGAGTATTTGCAGTGTGTTTCTGTATTTGCATGTGTTGTGAGTATTTGCAGCGCGTTTTTGTATTTGCATGTGTTGTGAGTATTTGCAGCGCGTTTCTGCAAATACTCACAACACGCAAATAGAGAAACGCGCAGTGTGTTTCTGTATTTGCATGTGTTGTGAGTATTTGCAGTGCGTTTCTGTATTTGCATGTGTTGTGAGTATTTGCAGTGTTTCTGTTTTTGCATGTGTTGTGAGTATTTGCATGTGTTGTGATTATTTGCAGCGCGTTTCTCTATTTGCGTGTTGTGAGTATTTGCAGCGTTTTTGTATTTGCATGTGTTGTGAGTATTTGCAGCGCGTTTCTCTATTTGCAGTGTTGTGAGTATTTGCAGCGCGTTTCTGTATTTGCATGTGTTGTGAGTATTTGCAGTGCGTTTCTGTATTTGCATGAGTTGTGGAATTTTGCACTGCGTTTCTGTATTTGCATTTGTCGTGAGTATTTGTAGTGCGTTTCTGTATTTGCATGTGTTGTGAATATTTGCAGTGCATTTCTGTATTTGCATGTGTTGTGAGTATTTGCATTGCGTTTCTGTATTTGCATGTGTTGTGAGTATTTGCAGTGTGTTTCTGTATTTGCATGTGTTGTGAGTATTTGCAGTGTGTTTCTGTATTTGCATGTGTTGTGAGTATTTGCAGCGTGTTTTTGTATTTGCATGTGTTGTGAGTATTTGCAGCGCGTTTCTGTATTTGCATGTGTTGTGGACTTTTACAGCGCGTTTCTCTGTTTGCGTGTTGTGAGTATTTGCAGCATGTTTCTGTATTTGCATGTGTTGTGGACTTTTGCAGCGCGTTTCTGTATTTGCATGTGTTGTGATTATTTGTAGTGCCTTTCTGTATTTGCATGTGTTGTGAGTTTTTGCAGTGCGTTTCTGTATTTGCATGTGTTGTGGACTTTTGCAGTGCGTTTCTATTTTTGCATGTGTTGTGAGTATTTGTAGTGCGTTTCTGTATTTGCATGTGTTGTGAGTATTTGCATGTGTTGTGAGTTTTTGCAGTGCGTTTCTGTATTTGCATGTGTTGTGAGTATTTGCAGTGTGTTTCTGTATTTGCATGTGTTGTGAGTTTTTGCAGTGCGTTTCTGTATTTGCATGTGTTGTGAGTATTTGCAGTGTGTTTCTGTATTTGCATGTGTTGTGAGTATTTGCAGCGCGTTTCTGTATTTGCATGTGTTGTGGACTTTTGCAGTGCGTTTCTGTATTTGCATGTGTTGTGAGTATTTGCAGCGCGTTTATCTATTTGCAGTGTTGTGAGTATTTGCAGCGCGTTTCTCTATTTGAATGTGTTGTGAGTATTTGCATCGCGTTTCTCTGTTTCCATGTGATGTGAGTATTTGCAGCGCGTTTCTCTATTTCCATGTGTTGTGGACTTTTGCAGTGCGTTTCTGTTTTTGCATGTGTTGTGAGTATTTGCAGTGCGTTTCTGTATTTGCATGTGTTGTGAGTATTTGCAGTGTGTTTCTGTATTTGCATGTGTTGTGAGTATTTGCAGCGCTTTTCTGTATTTGCATGTGTTGGGGACTTTTGCAGCGCGTTTCTGTATTTGCATGTGTTGTGAGTATTTGCAGCGTGTTTCTGTATTTGCATGTGTTGTGGACTTTTGCAGTGCATTTCTGTATTTGCATGTGTTGTGAGTATTTGCAGTGTGTTTCTGTATTTGCATGTGTTGTGAGTATTTGCAGTGCGTTTTTGTATTTGCATGTGTTGGAGACTTTTGCAGCGCGTTTCTGTATTTGCATGTGTTGTGAGTATTTGCAGCGCGTTTCTCTATTTGCGTGTGTTGTGGACTTTTGCAATGCGTTTCTGTATTTGCATGTTTTGTGAGTATTTGCAGTGTGTTTCTGTATTTGCATGTGTTGTGAGTATTTGCAGCGTGTTTTTGTATTTGCATGTGTTGTATTTGCAGCGCGTTTCTGTATTTGCATATGTTGTGGACTTTTGCAGCGCGTTTTTGTATTTTCATGTGTTGTGGACTTTTGCAGCGCGTTTCTGTATTTGCATGTGTTGTGAGTATTTGCAACGTGTTCTTGCATTTGCATGTGTTGTGAGTATTTGCACCGCATTTCTGTATTTGCATGTGTTGTGAGTTTGCAGAGCGTTTCTGTATTTGCATGTGTTGTGGACTTTTGCAGTGCCTTTCTGTTTTTGCATGTGTTGTGAGTATTTGTAGTGCGTTTCTGTATTTGCATGTGTTGTGAGTATTTACAGTGCGTTTCTGTATTTGCATGTGTTGTGAGTATTTGCAGTGTGTTTCTGTATTTGCATGTTTTGTGAGTATTTGCAGTGCGTTTCTGTATTTGCATGTTTTGTGAGTATTTGCAGTGTGTTTCTGTATTTGCATGTGTTGTGAGTATTTGCAGCGCGTTTCTGTATTTGCATGTGTTGTGAGTATTTGCAGTGCGTTTTTGTATTTGCATGTGTTGTGGACTTTTGCAGCGCGTTTCTGTATTTGCATGTGTTGTGAGAATTTGCAGCGCATTTCTCTATTTGCATGTGTTGTGAGTATTTGGATGTGTTGTGAGTATTTGCAGCGCGTTTCTCTATTTGCATGTGTTGTGGACTTTTGCAGTGCGTTTCTGTATTTGCATGTGTTGTATTTGTAGTGCGTTTCTGTATTTGCACGTGTTGTGAGTATTTGCAGCGTGTTTCTGTATTTGCATGTGTTGTGGACTTTTGCAGTGCGTTTCTGTATTTGCATGTGTTGTGAGTATTTGCAGCGCGTTTTTGTATTTGCATGTGTTGTGAGTATTTGCAGTGCGTTTCTGTATTTGCATGTGTTGTGGACTTTTGCAGCACGTTTCTCTTTGCATGTTGTGAGTATTTGCAGCGTGTTTCTGTATTTGCATGTATTGTGGACTTTTGCAGCACGTTTCTCTTTGCGTGTTGTGAGTATTTGCAGCGTGTTTCTGTATTTGCATGTATTGTGGACTTTTGCAGCGCGTTTCTCTATTTGCGTGTGTTGTGGACTTTTGCAGCACGTTTATCTATTTGCAGTGTTGTGAGTATTTGTAGCGCATTTCTGTATTTGCATGTGTTGTGAGTATTTGCAGTGCGTTTCTGTATTTGCATGTGTTGTGAGTATTTTCATGTGTTTTGAGTATTTGCAGCACGTTTCTGTATTTGCATTAGTTGTGGACTTTTGCAGTGCGTTTCTGTATTTCCATGTGTTGTGAGTATTTGCAGTGCGTTTCTGTATTTGCATGTGTTGTGAGTATTTGCAGCGCGTTTCTGTATTTGCATGTGTTGTGAGTATTTGCAATGTGTTTCTGTATTTGCATGTGTTGTGGACTTTTGCAGTGCGTTTCTGTATTTGCATGTGTTGTGAGTATTTGCAGCGCGTTTCTGTATTTGCATGTGTTGTGGACTTTTGCAGTGCGTTTCTGTATTTGCATGTGTTGTGAGTATTTGCAGCGCATTTCTCTATTTCCATGTGTTGTGAGTATTTGCAGCGTGTTTCTCTATTTGCATGTGTTGTGAGTATTTGCAGCGCGTTTCTCTATTCGCATGTGTTGTGAGTATTTGCAGTGTGTTTCTATATTTGCATATGTTGTGAGTATTAGCAGCGCGTTTCTCTATTTGCATGTGTTGTGAGTATTTGCAGCGCGTTTCTGTATTTGCATGTGTTGTGAGTATTTGCAGTGC
This sequence comes from Coreius guichenoti, assembly GCA_039654105.1. Classification (NCBI taxonomy): domain Eukaryota; kingdom Metazoa; phylum Chordata; class Actinopteri; order Cypriniformes; family Gobionidae; genus Coreius; species Coreius guichenoti. Next base: position 40,376,543 of record CM077178.1, read on the forward strand.
GTTTCTGTATTTGCATGTGTTGTGAGTATTTGCAGCGTGTTTTTGTGTTTGCATGTGTTGTGAGTATTTGCAGCGCGTTTCTGCAAATACTCACAACACGCAAATAGAGAAACGCGCAGTGTGTTTCTGTATTTGCATGTGTTGTGAGTATTTGCAGTGCGTTTCTGTATTTGCATGTGTTGTGAGTATTTGCAGTGTGTTTCTATATTTGCATGTGTTGTGAGTATTTGCATGTGTTGTGATTATTTGCAGCGCGTTTCTCTATTTGCGTGTTGTGAGTATTTGCAGCGTGTTTTTGTATTTGCATGTGTTGTGAGTATTTGCAGCGCATTTCTCTATTTGCATGTGTTGTGAGTATTTGCAGCGCGTTTCTCTATTTGCAGTTTTGTGAGTATTTGCAGCGTGTTTCTCTATTTGCATGTGTTGTGAGTATTTGCAGCGCGTTTCTCTATTTGCAGTGTTGTGAGTATTTGCAGCGCGTTTCTGTATTTGCATGTGTTGTGAGTATTTGCAGTGCGTTTCTGTATTTGCATGTGTTGTGGAATTTTGCACTGCGTTTCTGTATTTGCATGTGTCGTGATTATTTGTAGTGCGTTTCTGTATTTGCATGTGTTGTGAGTATTTGCAGTGCATTTCTGTATTTGCATGTGTTGTGAGTATTTGCAGCGCGTTTCTGTATTTGCATGTGTTGTGGACTTTTGCAGTGCGTTTCTGTATTTGCATGTGTTGTGATTATTTGTAATGCCTTTCTGTATTTGCATGTGTTGTGAGTTTTTGCAGTGCGTTTCTGTATTTGCATGTGTTGTGAGTATTTGCAGTGTGTTTCTGTATTTGCATGTGTTGTGAGTATTTGCAGTGTGTTTCTGTATTTGTATGTGTTGTGAGTATTTGCAGCGCGTTTCTGTATTTGCATGTGTTGTGAGTTTTTGCAGCGCGTTTCTGTATTTGCATGTGTTGTGAGTATTTGCAGTGCGTTTCTGTATTTGCATGTGTTGTGAGTATTTGCAGCGCGTTTCAGTATTTGCATGTGTTGGGGACTTTTGCAGCGCGTTTCTGTATTTGCATGTGTTGTGAGTATTTGCAGCGTGTTTCTGTATTTGCATGTGTTGTGAGTATTTGCAGTGTGTTTCTGTATTTGCATGTGTTGTGAGTATTTGCAGTGCGTTTTTGTATTTGCATGTGTTGGGGACTTTTGCAGTGCGTTTCTGTATTTGCATGTGTTGTGAGTATTTGCAGCGAGTTTCTCTATTTGCGTGTGTTGTGGACTTTTGCAATGCGTTTCTGTATTTGCATGTTTTGTGAGTATTTGCAGTGCGTTTCTCTATTTGCATGTGTTGTGAGTATTTGCAGTGCGTTTTTGTATTTGCATGTGTTGTGAGTATTTGCAGCGCGTTTCTGTATTTGCATGTGTTGTGAGTATTTGCAGCGCATTTCTCTATTTGCATGTGTTGTGAGTATTTGGATGTGTTGTGGACTTTTGCAGCGCGTTTCTGTATTTGCATGTGTTGTGAGAATTTGCAGCGCATTTCTCTATTTGCATGTGTTGTGAGTATTTGGATGTGTTGTGAGTATTTGCAGCGCGTTTCTCTATTTGCATGTGTTGTGGACTTTTGCAGTGCGTTTCTTTTTTTGCATGTGTTGTGAGTATTTGCAGTGCGTTTCTGTATTTGCATGTGTTGTGAGTATTTGCAGCGCGTTTCTGTATTTGCATGTGTTGTGAGTATTTGCAGCGCGTTTCTGTATTTGCATGTGTTGTGGACTTTTGCAGTGCGTTTCTGTATTTGCATGTGTTGTGAGTATTTGCAGCGCATTTCTCTATTTCCATGTGTTCTGAGTATTTGCAGTGTGTTTCTATATTTGCATATGTTGTGAGTATTAGCAGCGCGTTTCTCTATTTGCATGTGTTGTGAGTATTTGCAGCGCGTTTCTGTATTTGCATGTGTTGTGAGTATTTGCAGTGCGTTTCTGTATTTGCATGTGTTGTGAGTATTTGCAGCGTGTTTTTGTATTTGCATGTGTTGTGAGTATTTGCAGCGCGTTTCTGCAAATACTCACAACACGCAAATAGAGAAACGCGCAGTGTGTTTCTGTATTTGCATGTGTTGTGAGTATTTGCAGTGCGTTTCTGTATTTGCATGTGTTGTGAGTATTTGCAGTGTGTTTCTGTATTTGCATGTGTTGTGAGTATTTGCATGTGTTGTGATTATTTGCAGCGCGTTTCTCTATTTGCGTGTTGTGAGTATTTGCAGCGTGTTTCTCTATTTGCATGTGTTGTGAGTATTTGCAGCGCGTTTCTCTATTTGCAGTGTTGTGAGTATTTGCAGCGCGTTTCTGTATTTGCATGTGTTGTGAGTATTTGCAGTGCGTTTCTGTATTTGCATGTGTTGTGGAATTTTGCACTGCGTTTCTGTATTTGCATGTGTCGTGATTATTTGTAGTGCGTTTCTGTATTTGCATGTGTTGTGAGTATTTGCAGCGCGTTTCTGTATTTGCATGTGTTGTGGACTTTTGCAGTGCGTTTCTGTATTTGCATGTGTTGTGATTATTTGTAGTGCCTTTCTGTATTTGCATGTGTTGTGAGTTTTTGCAGTGCGTTTCTGTATTTGCATGTGTTGTGAGTATTTGCAGTGTGTTTCTGTATTTGCATGTGTTGTGAGTATTTGCAGTGTGTTTCTGTATTTGTATGTGTTGTGAGTATTTGCAGCGCGTTTCTGTATTTGCATGTGTTGTGAGTTTTTGCAGTGCGTTTCTGTATTTGCATGTGTTGTGAGTATTTGCAGTGTGTTTCTGTATTTGCATGTGTTGTGAGTATTTACAGCGCGTTTCAGTATTTGCATGTGTTGGGGACTTTTGCAGCGCGTTTCTGTATTTGCATGTGTTGTGAGTATTTGCAGCGTGTTTCTGTATTTGCATGTGTTGTGAGTATTTGCAGTGTGTTTCTGTATTAGCATGTGTTGTGAGTATTTGCAGTGCGTTTTTGTATTTGCATGTGTTGGGGACTTTTGCAGTGCGTTTCTGTATTTGCATGTGTTGTGAGTATTTGCAGCGAGTTTCTCTATTTGCGTGTGTTGTGGACTTTTGCAATGCGTTTCTGTATTTGCATGTTTTGTGAGTATTTGCAGTGCGTTTCTGTATTTGCATGTTTTGTGAGTATTTGCAGCGCGTTTCTCTATTTGCATGTGTTGTGAGTATTTGCAGTGTGTTTCTGTATTTGCATGTGTTGTGAGTATTTGCAGCGCGTTTCTGTATTTGCATGTGTTGTGAGTATTTGCAGTGCGTTTTTGTATTTGCATGTGTTGTGGACTTTTGCAGCGCGTTTCTGTATTTGCATGTGTTGTGAGAATTTGCAGCGCATTTCTCTATTTGCATGTGTTGTGAGTATTTGGATGTGTTGTGAGTATTTGCAGCGCGTTTCTCTATTTGCATGTGTTGTGGACTTTTGCAGTGCGTTTCTTTTTTTGCATGTGTTGTGAGTATTTGCAGTGCGTTTCTGTATTTGCATGTGTTGTGAGTATTTGCAGCGCGTTTCTGTATTTGCATGTGTTGTGAGTATTTGCAGTGCGTTTTTGTATTTGCATGTGTTGTGGACTTTTGCAGCGCGTTTCTGTATTTGCATGTGTTGTGAGTATTTGCAGCGCGTTTCTCTATTTGCGTGTGTTGTAGACTTTTGCAGTGCGTTTCTGTATTTGCATGTTTTGTGAGTATTTGCAGTGCGTTTCTGTATTTGCATGTGTTGTGAGTATTTGCAGCGCGTTTCTCTATTTGCGTGTGTTGTAGACTTTTGCAGTGCGTTTCTGTATTTGCATGTTTTGTGAGTATTTGCAGTGCGTTTCTGTATTTGCATGTGTTGTGAGTATTTGCAGCGCGTTTCTGTATTTGCATGTGTTGTGAGTATTTGCAGTGCGTTTTTGTATTTGCATGTGTTGTGGACTTTTGCAGCGCGTTTCTGTATTTGCATGTGTTGTGAGAATTTGCAGCGCATTTCTCTATTTGCATGTGTTGTGAGTATTTGGATGTGTTGTGAGTATTTGCAGCGCGTTTCTCTATTTGCATGTGTTGTGGACTTTTGCAGTGCGTTTCTTTTTTTGCATGTGTTGTGAGTATTTGCAGTGCGTTTCTGTATTTGCATGTGTTGTGAGTATTTGCAGTGTGTTTCTGTATTTGCATGTGTTGTGAGTATTTGCAGTGCGTTTTTGTATTTGCATGTGTTGGGGACTTTTGCAGCACGTTTCTGTATTTGCATGTGTTGTGAGTATTTGCAGCGCGTTTCTCTATTTGCGTGTGTTGTGGACTTTTGCAATGCGTTTCTGTATTTGCATATTTTGTGAGTATTTGCAGTGCGTTTCTGTATTTGCATGTTTTGTGAGTATTTGCAGCGCGTTTCTCTATTTGCATGTGTTGTGGACTTTTGCAATGCGTTTCTGTATTTGCATGTTTTGTGAGTATTTGCAGTGCGTTTCTGTATTTGCATGTTTTGTGAGTATTTGCAGCGCGTTTCTCTATTTGCATGTGTTGTGAGTATTTGCAGTGTGTTTCTGTATTTGCATGTGTTGTGAGTATTTGCAGCGTGTTTTTGTATTTGCATGTGTTGTGAGTATTTGCAGTGTGTTTCTGTATTTGCATGTGTTGTGAGTATTTGCAGCGTGTTTTTGTATTTGCATGTGTTGTGAGTATTTGCAGCGCGTTTCTGTATTTGCATGTGTTGTGGACTTTTACAGCGCGTTTCTCTGTTTGCGTGTTGTGAGTATTTGCAGCATGTTTCTGTATTTGCATGTGTTGTGGACTTTTGCAGCGCGTTTCTGTATTTGCATGTGTTGTGATTATTTGTAGTGCCTTTCTGTATTTGCATGTGTTGTGAGTTTTTGCAGTGCGTTTCTGTATTTGCATGTGTTGTGGACTTTTGCAGTGCGTTTCTATTTTTGCATGTGTTGTGAGTATTTGTAGTGCGTTTCTGTATTTGCATGTGTTGTGAGTATTTGCATGTGTTGTGAGTTTTTGCAGTGCGTTTCTGTATTTGCATGTGTTGTGAGTATTTGCAGTGTGTTTCTGTATTTGCATGTGTTGTGAGTATTTGCAGTGTGTTTCTGTATTTGCATGTGTTGTGAGTATTTGCAGCGCGTTTCTGTATTTGCATGTGTTGTGAGTTTTTGCAGTGCGTTTCTGTATTTGCATGTGTTGTGAGTATTTGCAGTGTGTTTCTGTATTTGCATGTGTTGTGAGTATTTGCAGCGCGTTTCTGTATTTGCATGTGTTGTGGACTTTTGCAGTGCGTTTCTGTATTTGCATGTGTTGTGAGTATTTGCAGCGCGTTTATCTATTTGCAGTGTTGTGAGTATTTGCAGCGCGTTTCTCTATTTGAATGTGTTGTGAGTATTTGCATCGCGTTTCTCTGTTTCCATGTGATGTGAGTATTTGCAGCGCGTTTCTCTATTTCCATGTGTTGTGGACTTTTGCAGTGCGTTTCTGTTTTTGCATGTGTTGTGAGTATTTGCAGTGCGTTTCTGTATTTGCATGTGTTGTGAGTATTTGCAGTGTGTTTCTGTATTTGCATGTGTTGTGAGTATTTGCAGCGCTTTTCTGTATTTGCATGTGTTGGGGACTTTTGCAGCGCGTTTCTGTATTTGCATGTGTTGTGAGTATTTGCAGCGTGTTTCTGTATTTGCATGTGTTGTGGACTTTTGCAGTGCATTTCTGTATTTGCATGTGTTGTGAGTATTTGCAGTGTGTTTCTGTATTTGCATGTGTTGTGAGTATTTGCAGTGCGTTTTTGTATTTGCATGTGTTGGAGACTTTTGCAGCGCGTTTCTGTATTTGCATGTGTTGTGAGTATTTGCAGCGCGTTTCTCTATTTGCGTGTGTTGTGGACTTTTGCAATGCGTTTCTGTATTTGCATGTTTTGTGAGTATTTGCAGTGCGTTTCTGTATTTGCATGTTTTGTGAGTATTTGCAGCGCGTTTCTCTATTTGCATGTGTTGTGAGTATTTGCAGCGTGTTTTTGTATTTGCATGTGTTGTGAGTATTTGCACCGCATTTCTGTATTTGCATGTGTTGTGAGTTTGCAGAGCGTTTCTGTATTTGCATGTGTTGTGGACTTTTGCAGTGCCTTTCTGTTTTTGCATGTGTTGTGAGTATTTGTAGTGCGTTTCTGTATTTGCATGTGTTGTGAGTATTTACAGTGCGTTTCTGTATTTGCATGTGTTGTGAGTATTTGCAGTGTGTTTCTGTATTTGCATGTTTTGTGAGTATTTGCAGTGCGTTTCTGTATTTGCATGTTTTGTGAGTATTTGCAGTGTGTTTCTGTATTTGCATGTGTTGTGAGTATTTGCAGCGCGTTTCTGTATTTGCATGTGTTGTGAGTATTTGCAGTGCGTTTTTGTATTTGCATGTGTTGTGGACTTTTGCAGCGCGTTTCTGTATTTGCATGTGTTGTGAGAATTTGCAGCGCATTTCTCTATTTGCATGTGTTGTGAGTATTTGGATGTGTTGTGAGTATTTGCAGCGCGTTTCTCTATTTGCATGTGTTGTGGACTTTTGCAGTGCGTTTCTGTATTTGCATGTGTTGTATTTGTAGTGCGTTTCTGTATTTGCACGTGTTGTGAGTATTTGCAGCGTGTTTCTGTATTTGCATGTGTTGTGGACTTTTGCAGTGCGTTTCTGTATTTGCATGTGTTGTGAGTATTTGCAGCGCGTTTCTGTATTTTCAGGTGTTGTGAGTATTTGCAGCGCGTTTTTGTATTTGCATGTGTTGTGAGTATTTGCAGTGCGTTTCTGTATTTGCATGTGTTGTGGACTTTTGCAGCACGTTTCTCTTTGCGTGTTGTGAGTATTTGCAGCGTGTTTCTGTATTTGCATGTATTGTGGACTTTTGCAGCGCGTTTCTCTATTTGCGTGTGTTGTGGACTTTTGCAGCACGTTTATCTATTTGCATGTGTTGTGAGTATTTGCATCGTGTTTTTGTATTTGCATGTGTTGTGAGTATTTGCAGCGCGTTTCTGTATTTGCATGTTTTGTGAGTTTGCAGAGCGTTTCTGTATTTGCACGTGTTGTGAGTATTTGCAGCGCGTTTCTCTATTTGCAGTGTTGTGAGTATTTGTAGCGCATTTCTGTATTTGCATGTGTTGTGAGTATTTGCAGTGCGTTTCTGTATTTGCATGTGTTGTGAGTATTTTTATGTGTTTTGAGTATTTGCAGCACGTTTCTGTATTTGCATTAGTTGTGGACTTTTGCAGTGCGTTTCTGTATTTCCATGTGTTGTGAGTATTTGCAGTGCGTTTCTGTATTTGCATGTGTTGTGAGTATTTGCAGCGCGTTTCTGTATTTGCATGTGTTGTGAGTATTTGCAATGTGTTTCTGTATTTGCATGTGTTGTGGACTTTTGCAGTGCGTTTCTGTATTTGCATGTGTTGTGAGTATTTGCAGCGCGTTTCTGTATTTGCATGTGTTGTGGACTTTTGCAGTGCGTTTCTGTATTTGCATGTGTTGTGAGTATTTGCAGCGCATTTCTCTATTTCCATGTGTTGTGAGTATTTGCAGCGTGTTTCTCTATTTGCATGTGTTGTGAGTATTTGCAGCGCGTTTCTCTATTCGCATGTGTTGTGAGTATTTGCAGTGTGTTTCTATATTTGCATATGTTGTGAGTATTAGCAGCGCGTTTCTCTATTTGCATGTGTTGTGAGTATTTGCAGCGCGTTTCTGTATTTGCATGTGTTGTGAGTATTTGCAGTGCGTTTCTGTATTTGCATGTGTTGTGAGTATTTGCAGCGTGTTTTTGTGTTTGCATGTGTTGTGAGTATTTGCAGCGCGTTTCTGCAAATACTCACAACACGCAAATAGAGAAACGCGCAGTGTGTTTCTGTATTTGCATGTGTTGTGAGTATTTGCAGTGCGTTTCTGTATTTGCATGTGTTGTGAGTATTTGCAGTGTGTTTCTATATTTGCATGTGTTGTGAGTATTTGCATGTGTTGTGATTATTTGCAGCGCGTTTCTCTATTTGCGTGTGTTGTAGACTTTTGCAGTGCGTTTCTGTATTTGCATGTTTTGTGAGTATTTGCAGTGCGTTTCTGTATTTGCATGTGTTGTGAGTATTTGCAGCGCGTTTCTGTATTTGCATGTGTTGTGAGTATTTGCAGTGCGTTTTTGTATTTGCATGTGTTGTGGACTTTTGCAGCGCGTTTCTGTATTTGCATGTGTTGTGAGAATTTGCAGCGCATTTCTCTATTTGCATGTGTTGTGAGTATTTGGATGTGTTGTGAGTATTTGCAGCGCGTTTCTCTATTTGCATGTGTTGTGGACTTTTGCAGTGCATTTCTTTTTTTGCATGTGTTGTGAGTATTTGCAGTGCGTTTCTGTATTTGCATGTGTTGTGAGTATTTGCAGTGCGTTTTTGTATTTGCATGTGTTGTGGACTTTTGCAGCGCGTTTCTGTATTTGCATGTGTTGTGAGTATTTGCAGCGCGTTTCTCTATTTGCGTGTGTTGTAGACTTTTGCAGTGCGTTTCTGTATTTGCATGTTTTGTGAGTATTTGCAGTGCGTTTCTGTATTTGCATGTGTTGTGAGTATTTGCAGCGCGTTTCTCTATTTGCGTGTGTTGTAGACTTTTGCAGTGCGTTTCTGTATTTGCATGTTTTGTGAGTATTTGCAGTGCGTTTCTGTATTTGCATGTGTTGTGAGTATTTGCAGCGCGTTTCTGTATTTGCATGTGTTGTGAGTATTTGCAGTGCGTTTTTGTATTTGCATGTGTTGTGGACTTTTGCAGCGCGTTTCTGTATTTGCATGTGTTGTGAGAATTTGCAGCGCATTTCTCTATTTGCATGTGTTGTGAGTATTTGGATGTGTTGTGAGTATTTGCAGCGCGTTTCTCTATTTGCATGTGTTGTGGACTTTTGCAGTGCGTTTCTTTTTTTGCATGTGTTGTGAGTATTTGCAGTGCGTTTCTGTATTTGCATGTGTTGTGAGTATTTGCAGTGCGTTTCTGTATTTGCATATTTTGTGAGTATTTGCAGTGCGTTTCTGTTTTTGCATGTGTTGTGAGTATTTGCAGTGCGTTTCTGTATTTGCATGTGTTGTGAGTATTTGCAGTGTGTTTCTGTACTTGCATGTGTTGTGAGTATTTGCAGTGTGTTTCTGTATTTGCATGTGTTGTGAGTATTTGCAGTGCGTTTTTGTATTTGCATGTGTTGGGGACTTTTGCAGCACGTTTCTGTATTTGCATGTGTTGTGAGTATTTGCAGCGCGTTTCTCTATTTGCGTGTGTTGTGGACTTTTGCAATGCGTTTCTGTATTTGCATGTTTTGTGAGTATTTGCAGTGCGTTTCTGTATTTGCATGTTTTGTGAGTATTTGCAGCGCGTTTCTCTATTTGCATGTGTTGTGGACTTTTGCAATGCGTTTCTGTATTTGCATGTTTTGTGAGTATTTGCAGTGCGTTTCTGTATTTGCATGTGTTGTGAGTATTTGCAGTGTGTTTCTGTATTTGCATGTGTTGTGAGTATTTGCAGCGTGTTTTTGTATTTGCATGTGTTGTATTTGCAGCGCGTTTCTGTATTTGCATGTGTTGTGGACTTTTGCAGCGCGTTTCTGTATTTTCATGTGTTGTGGACTTTTGCAGTGCGTTTCTGTATTTGCATGTGTTGTGAGTATTTGCAGCGCGTTTCTCTATTTGAATGTGTTGTGAGTGTTTGCATCGCGTTTCTCTGTTTCCATGTGTTGTGAGTATTTGCATGTGTTGTGAGTATTTGCAGCGCGTTTCTCTATTTGCATGTGTTGTGAGTATTTGCATGTGTTGTGAGTATTTGCAGCGCGTTTCTGTATTTGCATGTGTTGTGGACTTTTGCAGTGCGTTTCTGTATTTGCATGTGTTGTGAGAATTTGCAGCGCATTTCTCTATTTGCATGTGTTGTGAGTATTTGCATGTGTTGTGAGTATTTGCAGCGCGTTTCTCTATTTGCATGTGTTGTGAGTATTTGCAGCGCGTTTCTCTATTTGCAGTGTTGTGAGTATTTGCAGCGCGTTTCTGTATTTGCATGTGTTGTGAGTATTTGCAGTGCGTTTCTGTATTTGCATGTGTTGTGGAATTTTGCCCTGCGTTTCTGTATTTGCATGTGTCGTGAGTATTTGTAGTGCGTTTCTGTATTTGCATGTGTTGTGGACTTTTGCAGCGCGTTTCTGTATTTGCATGTGTTGTGAGTATTTGCAGCGCGTTTCTCTATTTGCGTGTGTTGTAGACTTTTGCAGTGCGTTTCTGTATTTGCATGTTTTGTGAGTATTTGCAGTGCGTTTCTGTATTTGCATGTGTTGTGAGTATTTGCAGCGCGTTTCTCTATTTGCGTGTGTTGTAGACTTTTGCAGTGCGTTTCTGTATTTGCATGTTTTGTGAGTATTTGCAGTGCGTTTCTGTATTTGCATGTGTTGTGAGTATTTGCAGCGCGTTTCTGTATTTGCATGTGTTGTGAGTATTTGCAGTGCGTTTTTGTATTTGCATGTGTTGTGGACTTTTGCAGCGCGTTTCTGTATTTGCATGTGTTGTGAGAATTTGCAGCGCATTTCTCTATTTGCATGTGTTGTGAGTATTTGGATGTGTTGTGAGTATTTGCAGCGCGTTTCTCTATTTGCATGTGTTGTGGACTTTTGCAGTGCGTTTCTTTTTTTGCATGTGTTGTGAGTATTTGCAGTGCGTTTCTGTATTTGCATGTGTTGTGAGTATTTGCAGTGCGTTTCTGTATTTGCATATTTTGTGAGTATTTGCAGTGCGTTTCTGTTTTTGCATGTGTTGTGAGTATTTGCAGTGCGTTTCTGTATTTGCATGTGTTGTGAGTATTTGCAGTGTGTTTCTGTACTTGCATGTGTTGTGAGTATTTGCAGTGTGTTTCTGTATTTGCATGTGTTGTGAGTATTTGCAGTGCGTTTTTGTATTTGCATGTGTTGGGGACTTTTGCAGCACGTTTCTGTATTTGCATGTGTTGTGAGTATTTGCAGCGCGTTTCTCTATTTGCGTGTGTTGTGGACTTTTGCAATGCGTTTCTGTATTTGCATGTTTTGTGAGTATTTGCAGTGCGTTTCTGTATTTGCATGTTTTGTGAGTATTTGCAGCGCGTTTCTCTATTTGCATGTGTTGTGGACTTTTGCAATGCGTTTCTGTATTTGCATGTTTTGTGAGTATTTGCAGTGCGTTTCTGTATTTGCATGTGTTGTGAGTATTTGCAGTGTGTTTCTGTATTTGCATGTGTTGTGAGTATTTGCAGCGTGTTTTTGTATTTGCATGTGTTGTATTTGCAGCGCGTTTCTGTATTTGCATGTGTTGTGGACTTTTGCAGCGCGTTTCTGTATTTTCATGTGTTGTGGACTTTTGCAGTGCGTTTCTGTATTTGCATGTGTTGTGAGTATTTGCAGCGCGTTTCTCTATTTGAATGTGTTGTGAGTGTTTGCATCGCGTTTCTCTGTTTCCATGTGTTGTGAGTATTTGCATGTGTTGTGAGTATTTGCAGCGCGTTTCTCTATTTGCATGTGTTGTGAGTATTTGCATGTGTTGTGAGTATTTGCAGCGCGTTTCTGTATTTGCATGTGTTGTGGACTTTTGCAGTGCGTTTCTGTATTTGCATGTGTTGTGAGAATTTGCAGCGCATTTCTCTATTTGCATGTGTTGTGAGTATTTGCATGTGTTGTGAGTATTTGCAGCGCGTTTCTCTATTTGCATATGTTGTGAGTATTTGCAGCGCGTTTCTCTATTTGCAGTGTTGTGAGTATTTGCAGCGCGTTTCTGTATTTGCATGTGTTGTGAGTATTTGCAGTGCGTTTCTGTATTTGCATGTGTTGTGGAATTTTGCCCTGCGTTTCTGTATTTGCATGTGTCGTGAGTATTTGTAGTGCGTTTCTGTATTTGCATGTGTTGTGTGTATTTGCAGTGCATTTCTGTATTTGCATGTGTTGTGGACTTTTGCAGTGCGTTTCTTTTTTTGCATGTGTTGTGAGTATTTGCAGTGCGTTTCTGTATTTGCATGTGTTGTGAGTATTTGCAGCGCGTTTCTGTATTTGCATGTGTTGTGAGTATTTGCAGTGCGTTTTTATATTTGCATGTGTTGTGGACTTTTGCAGCGCGTTTCTGTATTTGCATGTGTTGTGAGTATTTGCAGTGCGTTTCTCTATTTGCATGTGTTGTGAGTATTTGCAGCGCGTTTCTCTATTTGCAGTGTTGTGAGTATTTGCAGCGCGTTTCTGTATTTGCATGTGTTGTGAGTATTTGCAGTGCGTTTCTGTATTTGCATGTGTTGTGGAATTTTGCACTGCGTTTCTGTATTTGCATGTGTCGTGAGTATTTGTAGTGCGTTTCTGTATTTGCATGTGTTGTGTGTATTTGCAGTGCATTTCTGTATTTGCATGTGTTGTGGACTTTTGCAGCGCGTTTCTCTATTTGCATGTTGTGAGTATTTGCAGCGCGTTTCTGTATTTGCATGTTTTGTGAGTTTGCAGAGCGTTTCTGTATTTGCATGTGTTGTGAGTATTTGCATGTGTTGTGAGTATTTGCAGCGCGTTTCTCTATTTGCATGTGTTGTGAGTATTTGCATGTGTTGTGAGTATTTGCAGCGCGTTTCTGTATTTGCATGTGTTGTGGAATTTTGCAGTGCGTTTCTGTATTTGCATGTGTTGTGAGTATTTGTAGTGCGTTTCTGTATTTGCATGTGTTGTGAGTGTTTGCAGTGCATTTCTGTATTTGCATGTGTTGTGAGTATTTGCAGCGCGTTTCTGTATTTGCATGTGTTGTGGACTTTTGCAGTGCGTTTCTGTATTTGCATGTGTTGTGATTATTTGTAGTGCCTTTCTGTATTTGCATGTGTTGTGAGTTTTTGCAGTGCGTTTCTGTTTTTGCATGTGTTGTGAGTATTTGCAGTGCGTTTCTGTATTTGCATGTGTTGTGAGTATTTGCAGTGTGTTTCTGTATTTGCATGTGTTGTGAGTATTTGCAGCGCATTTCTGTATTTGCATGTGTTGTGAGTATTTGCAGTGCGTTTTTGTATTTGCATGTGTTGTGGACTTTTGCAGCGCGTTTCTGTATTTGCATGTGTTGTGAGTATTTGCAGCGCGTTTCTGTATTTGCATGTGTTGTGAGAATTTGCAGCGCATTTCTCTATTTGCATGTGTTGTGAGTATTTGCATGTGTTGTGAGTATTTGCAGCGCATTTCTCTATTTGCATGTGTTGTGAGTATTTGCAGCGTGTTTCTCTATTTGCATGTGTTGTGAGTATTTGCAGCGCGTTTCTCTATTTGCAGTGTTGTGAGTATTTGCAGCGCGTTTCTGTATTTGCATGTGTTGTGAGTATTTGCAGTGCGTTTCTGTATTTGCATGTGTTGTGGAATTTTGCACTGCGTTTCTGTATTTGCATGTGTCGTGATTATTTGTAGTGCGTTTCTGTATTTGCATGTGTTGTGAGTATTTGCAGTGCATTTCTGTATTTGCATGTGTTGTGAGTATTTGCAGCGCGTTTCTGTATTTGCATGTGTTGTGGACTTTTGCAGTGCGTTTCTGTATTTGCATGTGTTGTGATTATTTGTAGTGCCTTTCTGTATTTGCATGTGTTGTGAGTTTTTGCAGTGCGTTTCTGTATTTGCATGTGTTGTGAGTATTTGCAGTGTGTTTCTGTATTTGCATGTGTTGTGAGTATTTGCAGTGTGTTTCTGTATTTGTATGTGTTGTGAGTATTTGCAGCGCGTTTCTGTATTTGCATGTGTTGTGAGTTTTTGCAGTGTGTTTCTGTATTTGCATGTGTTGTGAGTATTTGCAGCGCGTTTCAGTATTTGCATGTGTTGGGGACTTTTGCAGCGCGTTTCTGTATTTGCATGTGTTGTGAGTATTTGCAGCGTGTTTCTGTATTTGCATGTGTTGTGAGTATTTGCAGTGTGTTTCTGTATTTGCATGTGTTGTGAGTATTTGCAGTGCGTTTTTGTATTTGCATGTGTTGGGGACTTTTGCAGTGCGTTTCTGTATTTGCATGTGTTGTGAGTATTTGCAGCGAGTTTCTCTATTTGCGTGTGTTGTGGACTTTTGCAATGCGTTTCTGTATTTGCATGTTTTGTGAGTATTTGCAGTGCGTTTCTGTATTTGCATGTTTTGTGAGTATTTGCAGCGCGTTTCTCTATTTGCATGTGTTGTGAGTATTTGCAGTGTGTTTCTGTATTTGCATGTGTTGTGAGTATTTGCAGCGCGTTTCTGTATTTGCATGTGTTGTGAGTATTTGCAGTGCGTTTTTGTATTTGCATGTGTTGTGGACTTTTGCAGCGCGTTTCTGTATTTGCATGTGTTGTGAGAATTTGCAGCGCATTTCTCTATTTGCATGTGTTGTGAGTATTTGGATGTGTTGTGAGTATTTGCAGCGCGTTTCTCTATTTGCATGTGTTGTGGACTTTTGCAGTGCGTTTCTTTTTTTGCATGTGTTGTGAGTATTTGCAGTGCGTTTCTGTATTTGCATGTGTTGTGAGTATTTGCAGCGCGTTTCTGTATTTGCATGTGTTGTGAGTATTTGCAGTGCGTTTTTGTATTTGCATGTGTTGTGGACTTTTGCAGCGCGTTTCTGTATTTGCATGTGTTGTGAGTATTTGCAGCGCGTTTCTCTATTTGCGTGTGTTGTAGACTTTTGCAGTGCGTTTCTGTATTTGCATGTTTTGTGAGTATTTGCAGTGCGTTTCTGTATTTGCATGTGTTGTGAGTATTTGCAGCGCGTTTCTCTATTTGCGTGTGTTGTAGACTTTTGCAGTGCGTTTCTGTATTTGCATGTTTTGTGAGTATTTGCAGTGCGTTTCTGTATTTGCATGTGTTGTGAGTATTTGCAGCGCGTTTCTGTATTTGCATGTGTTGTGAGTATTTGCAGTGCGTTTTTGTATTTGCATGTGTTGTGGACTTTTGCAGCGCGTTTCTGTATTTGCATGTGTTGTGAGAATTTGCAGCGCATTTCTCTATTTGCATGTGTTGTGAGTATTTGCAGCGCGTTTCTCTATTTGCAGTGTTGTGAGTATTTGCAGCGCGTTTCTGTATTTGCATGTGTTGTGAGTATTTGCAGCGCGTTTCTCTATTTGCATGTGTTGTGGACTTTTGCAGTGCGTTTCTTTTTTTGCATGTGTTGTGAGTATTTGCAGTGCGTTTCTGTATTTGCATGTGTTGTGAGTATTTGCAGTGCGTTTCTGTATTTGCATATTTTGTGAGTATTTGCAGCGCGTTTCTCTATTTGCATGTGTTGTGAGTATTTGCATGTGTTGTGAGTATTTGCAGCGCGTTTCTGTATTTGCATGTGTTGTGGACTTTTGCAGTGCGTTTCTGTATTTGCATGTGTTGTGAGAATTTGCAGCGCATTTCTCTATTTGCATGTGTTGTGAGTATTTGCATGTGTTGTGAGTATTTGCAGCGCGTTTCTCTATTTGCATGTGTTGTGAGTATTTGCAGCGCGTTTCTCTATTTGCAGTGTTGTGAGTATTTGCAGCGCGTTTCTGTATTTGCATGTGTTGTGAGTATTTGCAGTGCGTTTCTGTATTTGCATGTGTTGTGGAATTTTGCACTGCGTTTCTGTATTTGCATGTGTCGTGAGTATTTGTAGTGCGTTTCTGTATTTGCATGTGTTGTGTGTATTTGCAGTGCATTTCTGTATTTGCATGTGTTGTGGACTTTTGCAGTGCGTTTCTTTTTTTGCATGTGTTGTGAGTATTTGCAGTGCGTTTCTGTATTTGCATGTGTTGTGAGTATTTGCAGCGCGTTTCTGTATTTGCATGTGTTGTGAGTATTTGCAGTGCGTTTTTATATTTGCATGTGTTGTGGACTTTTGCAGCGCGTTTCTGTATTTGCATGTGTTGTGAGTATTTGCAGTGCGTTTCTCTATTTGCATGTGTTGTGAGTATTTGCAGCGCGTTTCTCTATTTGCAGTGTTGTGAGTATTTGCAGCGCGTTTCTGTATTTGCATGTGTTGTGAGTATTTGCAGTGCGTTTCTGTATTTGCATGTGTTGTGGAATTTTGCACTGCGTTTCTGTATTTGCATGTGTCGTGAGTATTTGTAGTGCGTTTCTGTATTTGCATGTGTTGTGTGTATTTGCAGTGCATTTCTGTATTTGCATGTGTTGTGGACTTTTGCAGTGCGTTTCTTTTTTTGCATGTGTTGTGAGTATTTGCAGTGCGTTTCTGTATTTGCATGTGTTGTGAGTATTTGCAGCGCGTTTCTGTATTTGCATGTGTTGTGAGTATTTGCAGTGCGTTTTTATATTTGCATGTGTTGTGGACTTTTGCAGCGCGTTTCTGTATTTGCATGTGTTGTGAGTATTTGCAGTGCGTTTCTCTATTTGCATGTGTTGTGAGTATTTGCAGCGCGTTTCTCTATTTGCAGTGTTGTGAGTATTTGCAGCGCGTTTCTGTATTTGCATGTGTTGTGAGTATTTGCAGCGCGTTTCTCTATTTGCATGTGTTGTGGACTTTTGCAGTGCGTTTCTTTTTTTGCATGTGTTGTGAGTATTTGCAGTGCGTTTCTGTATTTGCATGTGTTGTGAGTATTTGCAGTGCGTTTCTGTATTTGCATATTTTGTGAGTATTTGCAGTGCGTTTCTGTTTTTGCATGTGTTGTGAGTATTTGCAGTGCGTTTCTGTATTTGCATGTGTTGTGAGTATTTGCAGTGTGTTTCTGTACTTGCATGTGTTGTGAGTATTTGCAGTGTGTTTCTGTATTTGCATGTGTTGTGAGTATTTGCAGTGCGTTTTTGTATTTGCATGTGTTGGGGACTTTTGCAGCACGTTTCTGTATTTGCATGTGTTGTGAGTATTTGCAGCGCGTTTCTCTATTTGCGTGTGTTGTGGACTTTTGCAATGCGTTTCTGTATTTGCATGTTTTGTGAGTATTTGCAGTGCGTTTCTGTATTTGCATGTTTTGTGAGTATTTGCAGCGCGTTTCTCTATTTGCATGTGTTGTGGACTTTTGCAATGCGTTTCTGTATTTGCATGTGTTGTGAGTATTTGCAGTGTGTTTCTGTATTTGCATGTGTTGTGAGTATTTACAGCGTGTTTTTGTATTTGCATGTGTTGTATTTGCAGCGCGTTTCTGTATTTGCATGTGTTGTGGACTTTTGCAGCGCGTTTCTGTATTTTCATGTGTTGTGGACTTTTGCAGTGCGTTTCTGTATTTGCATGTGTTGTGAGTATTTGCAGCGCGTTTCTCTATTTGAATGTGTTGTGAGTGTTTGCATCGCGTTTCTCTGTTTCCATGTGTTGTGAGTATTTGCATGTGTTGTGAGTATTTGCAGCGCGTTTCTCTATTTGCATGTGTTGTGAGTATTTGCATGTGTTGTGAGTATTTGCAGCGCGTTTCTGTATTTGCATGTGTTGTGGACTTTTGCAGTGCGTTTCTGTATTTGCATGTGTTGTGAGAATTTGCAGCGCATTTCTCTATTTGCATGTGTTGTGAGTATTTGCATGTGTTGTGAGTATTTGCAGCGCGTTTCTCTATTTGCATGTGTTGTGAGTATTTGCAGCGCGTTTCTCTATTTGCAGTGTTGTGAGTATTTGCAGCGCGTTTCTGTATTTGCATGTGTTGTGAGTATTTGCAGTGCGTTTCTGTATTTGCATGTGTTGTGGAATTTTGCACTGCGTTTCTGTATTTGCATGTGTCGTGAGTATTTGTAGTGCGTTTCTGTATTTGCATGTGTTGTGTGTATTTGCAGTGCATTTCTGTATTTGCATGTGTTGTGGACTTTTGCAGTGCGTTTCTTTTTTTGCATGTGTTGTGAGTATTTGCAGTGCGTTTCTGTATTTGCATGTGTTGTGAGTATTTGCAGCGCGTTTCTGTATTTGCATGTGTTGTGAGTATTTGCAGTGCGTTTTTATATTTGCATGTGTTGTGGACTTTTGCAGCGCGTTTCTGTATTTGCATGTGTTGTGAGTATTTGCAGTGCGTTTCTCTATTTGCATGTGTTGTGAGTATTTGCAGCGCGTTTCTCTATTTGCAGTGTTGTGAGTATTTGCAGCGCGTTTCTGTATTTGCATGTGTTGTGAGTATTTGCAGTGCGTTTCTGTATTTGCATGTGTTGTGGAATTTTGCACTGCGTTTCTGTATTTGCATGTGTCGTGAGTATTTGTAGTGCGTTTCTGTATTTGCATGTGTTGTGTGTATTTGCAGTGCATTTCTGTATTTGCATGTGTTGTGGACTTTTGCAGTACGTTTCTTTTTTTGCATGTGTTGTGAGTATTTGCAGTGCGTTTCTGTATTTGCATGTGTTGTGAGTATTTGCAGCGCGTTTCTGTATTTGCATGTGTTGTGAGTATTTGCAGTGCGTTTTTATATGTGCATGTGTTGTGGACTTTTGCAGCGCGTTTCTGTATTTGCATGTGTTGTGAGTATTTGCAGCGCGTTTCTCTATTTGCGTGTGTTGTAGACTTTTGCAGTGCGTTTCTGTATTTGCATGTTTTGTGAGTATTTGCAGTGCGTTTCTGTATTTGCATGTTTTGTGAGCATTTGCAGTGTGTTTCTGTATTTGCATGTGTTGTGAGTATTTGCAGCGCGTTTCTGTATTTGCATGTGTTGTGAGTATTTGCAGTGCGTTTTTGTATTTGCATGTGTTGTGGACTTTTGCAGCGCGTTTCTGTATTTGCATGTGTTGTGGACTTTTGCAGTGCGTTTCTTTTTTTGCATGTGTTGTGAGTATTTGCAGTGCGTTTCTGTATTTGCATGTGTTGTGAGTATTTGCAGCGCGTTTCTGTATTTGCATGTGTTGTGAGTATTTGCAGCGCGTTTCTCTATTTGCGTGTGTTGTAGACTTTTGCAGTGCGTTTCTGTATTTGCATGTTTTGTGAGTATTTGCAGTGCGTTTCTGTATTTGCATGTTTTGTGAGTATTTGCAGTGTGTTTCTGTATTTGCATGTGTTGTGAGTATTTGCAGCGTGTTTTTGTATTTGCATGTGTTGTGAGTATTTGCAGCGCGTTTCTGCAAATACTCACAACACGCAAATAGAGAAACGCGCAGTGTGTTTCTGTATTTGCATGTGTTGTGAGTATTTGCAGTGCGTTTCTGTATTTGCATGTGTTGTGAGTATTTGCAGTGTTTCTGTATTTGCATGTGTTGTGAGTATTTGCATGTGTTGTGATTATTTGCAGCGCGTTTCTCTATTTGCGTGTTGTGAGTATTTGCAGCGTTTTTGTATTTGCATGTGTTGTGAGTATTTGCAGCGCGTTTCTCTATTTGCAGTGTTGTGAGTATTTGCAGCACGTTTCTGTATTTGCATGTGTTGTGAGTATTTGCAGTGCGTTTCTGTATTTGCATGTGTTGTGGAATTTTGCACTGCGTTTCTGTATTTGCATGTGTTGTGAGTATTTGCAGTGTGTTTCTGTATTTGCATGTGTTGTGAGTATTTGCAGCGTGTTTTTGTATTTGCATGTGTTGTATTTGCAGCGCGTTTCTGTATTTGCATGTGTTGTGGACTTTTGCAGCGCGTTTCTGTATTTTCATGTGTTGTGGACTTTTGCAGTGCGTTTCTGTATTTGCATGTGTTGTGAGTATTTGCAGCGCGTTTCTCTATTTGAATGTGTTGTGAGTGTTTGCATCGCGTTTCTCTGTTTCCATGTGTTGTGAGTATTTGCATGTGTTGTGAGTATTTGCAGCGCGTTTCAGTATTTGCATGTGTTGGGGACTTTTGCAGCGCGTTTCTGTATTTGCATGTGTTGTGAGTATTTGCAGCGTGTTTCTGTATTTGCATGTGTTGTGAGTATTTGCAGTGTGTTTCTGTATTTGCATGTGTTGTGAGTATTTGCAGTGCGTTTTTGTATTTGCATGTGTTGGGGACTTTTGCAGTGCGTTTCTGTATTTGCATGTGTTGTGAGTATTTGCAGCGAGTTTCTCTATTTGCGTGTGTTGTGGACTTTTGCAATGCGTTTCTGTATTTGCATGTTTTGTGAGTATTTGCAGTGCGTTTCTGTATTTGCATGTTTTGTGAGTATTTGCAGCGCGTTTCTCTATTTGCATGTGTTGTGAGTATTTGCAGTGTGTTTCTGTATTTGCATGTGTTGTGAGTATTTGCAGCGCGTTTCTGTATTTGCATGTGTTGTGAGTATTTGCAGTGCGTTTTTGTATTTGCATGTGTTGTGGACTTTTGCAGCGCGTTTCTGTATTTGCATGTGTTGTGAGAATTTGCAGCGCATTTCTCTATTTGCATGTGTTGTGAGTATTTGGATGTGTTGTGAGTATTTGCAGCGCGTTTCTCTATTTGCATGTGTTGTGGACTTTTGCAGTGCGTTTCTTTTTTTGCATGTGTTGTGAGTATTTGCAGTGCGTTTCTGTATTTGCATGTGTTGTGAGTATTTGCAGCGCGTTTCTGTATTTGCATGTGTTGTGAGTATTTGCAGTGCGTTTTTGTATTTGCATGTGTTGTGGACTTTTGCAGCGCGTTTCTGTATTTGCATGTGTTGTGAGTATTTGCAGCGCGTTTCTCTATTTGCGTGTGTTGTAGACTTTTGCAGTGCGTTTCTGTATTTGCATGTTTTGTGAGTATTTGCAGTGCGTTTCTGTATTTGCATGTGTTGTGAGTATTTGCAGCGCGTTTCTCTATTTGCGTGTGTTGTAGACTTTTGCAGTGCGTTTCTGTATTTGCATGTTTTGTGAGTATTTGCAGTGCGTTTCTGTATTTGCATGTGTTGTGAGTATTTGCAGCGCGTTTCTGTATTTGCATGTGTTGTGAGTATTTGCAGTGCGTTTTTGTATTTGCATGTGTTGTGGACTTTTGCAGCGCGTTTCTGTATTTGCATGTGTTGTGAGAATTTGCAGCGCATTTCTCTATTTGCATGTGTTGTGAGTATTTGGATGTGTTGTGAGTATTTGCAGCGCGTTTCTCTATTTGCATGTGTTGTGGACTTTTGCAGTGCGTTTCTTTTTTTGCATGTGTTGTGAGTATTTGCAGTGCGTTTCTGTATTTGCATGTGTTGTGAGTATTTGCAGTGCGTTTCTGTATTTGCATATTTTGTGAGTATTTGCAGTGCGTTTCTGTTTTTGCATGTGTTGTGAGTATTTGCAGTGCGTTTCTGTATTTGCATGTGTTGTGAGTATTTGCAGTGTGTTTCTGTACTTGCATGTGTTGTGAGTATTTGCAGTGTGTTTCTGTATTTGCATGTGTTGTGAGTATTTGCAGTGCGTTTTTGTATTTGCATGTGTTGGGGACTTTTGCAGCACGTTTCTGTATTTGCATGTGTTGTGAGTATTTGCAGCGCGTTTCTCTATTTGCGTGTGTTGTGGACTTTTGCAATGCGTTTCTGTATTTGCATGTTTTGTGAGTATTTGCAGTGCGTTTCTGTATTTGCATGTTTTGTGAGTATTTGCAGCGCGTTTCTCTATTTGCATGTGTTGTGGACTTTTGCAATGCGTTTCTGTATTTGCATGTTTTGTGAGTATTTGCAGTGCGTTTCTGTATTTGCATGTGTTGTGAGTATTTGCAGTGTGTTTCTGTATTTGCATGTGTTGTGAGTATTTACAGCGTGTTTTTGTATTTGCATGTGTTGTATTTGCAGCGCGTTTCTGTATTTGCATGTGTTGTGGACTTTTGCAGCGCGTTTCTGTATTTTCATGTGTTGTGGACTTTTGCAGTGCGTTTCTGTATTTGCATGTGTTGTGAGTATTTGCAGCGCGTTTCTCTATTTGAATGTGTTGTGAGTGTTTGCATCGCGTTTCTCTGTTTCCATGTGTTGTGAGTATTTGCATGTGTTGTGAGTATTTGCAGCGCGTTTCTCTATTTGCATGTGTTGTGAGTATTTGCATGTGTTGTGAGTATTTGCAGCGCGTTTCTGTATTTGCATGTGTTGTGGACTTTTGCAGTGCGTTTCTGTATTTGCATGTGTTGTGAGAATTTGCAGCGCATTTCTCTATTTGCATGTGTTGTGAGTATTTGCATGTGTTGTGAGTATTTGCAGCGCGTTTCTCTATTTGCATGTGTTGTGAGTATTTGCAGCGCGTTTCTCTATTTGCAGTGTTGTGAGTATTTGCAGCGCGTTTCTGTATTTGCATGTGTTGTGAGTATTTGCAGTGCGTTTCTGTATTTGCATGTGTTGTGGAATTTTGCACTGCGTTTCTGTATTTGCATGTGTCGTGAGTATTTGTAGTGCGTTTCTGTATTTGCATGTGTTGTGTGTATTTGCAGTGCATTTCTGTATTTGCATGTGTTGTGGACTTTTGCAGTGCGTTTCTTTTTTTGCATGTGTTGTGAGTATTTGCAGTGCGTTTCTGTATTTGCATGTGTTGTGAGTATTTGCAGCGCGTTTCTGTATTTGCATGTGTTGTGAGTATTTGCAGTGCGTTTTTATATTTGCATGTGTTGTGGACTTTTGCAGCGCGTTTCTGTATTTGCATGTGTTGTGAGTATTTGCAGTGCGTTTCTCTATTTGCATGTGTTGTGAGTATTTGCAGCGCGTTTCTCTATTTGCAGTGTTGTGAGTATTTGCAGCGCGTTTCTGTATTTGCATGTGTTGTGAGTATTTGCAGTGCGTTTCTGTATTTGCATGTGTTGTGGAATTTTGCACTGCGTTTCTGTATTTGCATGTGTCGTGAGTATTTGTAGTGCGTTTCTGTATTTGCATGTGTTGTGTGTATTTGCAGTGCATTTCTGTATTTGCATGTGTTGTGAGTATTTGCAGTGCGTTTTTATATGTGCATGTGTTGTGGACTTTTGCAGCGCGTTTCTGTATTTGCATGTGTTGTGAGTATTTGCAGCGCGTTTCTCTATTTGCGTGTGTTGTAGACTTTTGCAGTGCGTTTCTGTATTTGCATGTTTTGTGAGTATTTGCAGTGCGTTTCTGTATTTGCATGTTTTGTGAGCATTTGCAGTGTGTTTCTGTATTTGCATGTGTTGTGAGTATTTGCAGCGCGTTTCTGTATTTGCATGTGTTGTGAGTATTTGCAGTGCGTTTTTGTATTTGCATGTGTTGTGGACTTTTGCAGCGCGTTTCTGTATTTGCATGTGTTGTGGACTTTTGCAGTGCGTTTCTTTTTTTGCATGTGTTGTGAGTATTTGCAGTGCGTTTCTGTATTTGCATGTGTTGTGAGTATTTGCAGCGCGTTTCTGTATTTGCATGTGTTGTGAGTATTTGCAGCGCGTTTCTCTATTTGCGTGTGTTGTAGACTTTTGCAGTGCGTTTCTGTATTTGCATGTTTTGTGAGTATTTGCAGTGCGTTTCTGTATTTGCATGTTTTGTGAGTATTTGCAGTGTGTTTCTGTATTTGCATGTGTTGTGAGTATTTGCAGCGTGTTTTTGTATTTGCATGTGTTGTGAGTATTTGCAGCGCGTTTCTGCAAATACTCACAACACGCAAATAGAGAAACGCGCAGTGTGTTTCTGTATTTGCATGTGTTGTGAGTATTTGCAGTGCGTTTCTGTATTTGCATGTGTTGTGAGTATTTGCAGTGTTTCTGTATTTGCATGTGTTGTGAGTATTTGCATGTGTTGTGATTATTTGCAGCGCGTTTCTCTATTTGCGTGTTGTGAGTATTTGCAGCGTTTTTGTATTTGCATGTGTTGTGAGTATTTGCAGCGCGTTTCTCTATTTGCAGTGTTGTGAGTATTTGCAGCACGTTTCTGTATTTGCATGTGTTGTGAGTATTTGCAGTGCGTTTCTGTATTTGCATGTGTTGTGGAATTTTGCACTGCGTTTCTGTATTTGCATGTGTTGTGAGTATTTGCAGTGTGTTTCTGTATTTGCATGTGTTGTGAGTATTTGCAGCGTGTTTTTGTATTTGCATGTGTTGTATTTGCAGCGCGTTTCTGTATTTGCATGTGTTGTGGACTTTTGCAGCGCGTTTCTGTATTTTCATGTGTTGTGGACTTTTGCAGTGCGTTTCTGTATTTGCATGTGTTGTGAGTATTTGCAGCGCGTTTCTCTATTTGAATGTGTTGTGAGTGTTTGCATCGCGTTTCTCTGTTTCCATGTGTTGTGAGTATTTGCATGTGTTGTGAGTATTTGCAGCGCGTTTCTCTATTTGCATGTGTTGTGAGTATTTGCATGTGTTGTGAGTATTTGCAGCGCGTTTCTGTATTTGCATGTGTTGTGGACTTTTGCAGTGCGTTTCTGTATTTGCATGTGTTGTGAGAATTTGCAGCGCATTTCTCTATTTGCATGTGTTGTGAGTATTTGCATGTGTTGTGAGTATTTGCAGCGCGTTTCTCTATTTGCATGTGTTGTGAGTATTTGCAGCGCGTTTCTCTATTTGCAGTGTTGTGAGTATTTGCAGCGCGTTTCTGTATTTGCATGTGTTGTGAGTATTTGCAGTGCGTTTCTGTATTTGCATGTGTTGTGGAATTTTGCACTGCGTTTCTGTATTTGCATGTGTCGTGAGTATTTGTAGTGCGTTTCTGTATTTGCATGTGTTGTGTGTATTTGCAGTGCATTTCTGTATTTGCATGTGTTGTGGACTTTTGCAGTGCGTTTCTTTTTTTGCATGTGTTGTGAGTATTTGCAGTGCGTTTCTGTATTTGCATGTGTTGTGAGTATTTGCAGCGCGTTTCTGTATTTGCATGTGTTGTGAGTATTTGCAGTGCGTTTTTATATTTGCATGTGTTGTGGACTTTTGCAGCGCGTTTCTGTATTTGCATGTGTTGTGAGTATTTGCAGTGCGTTTCTCTATTTGCATGTGTTGTGAGTATTTGCAGCGCGTTTCTCTATTTGCAGTGTTGTGAGTATTTGCAGCGCGTTTCTGTATTTGCATGTGTTGTGAGTATTTGCAGTGCGTTTCTGTATTTGCATGTGTTGTGGAATTTTGCACTGCGTTTCTGTATTTGCATGTGTCGTGAGTATTTGTAGTGCGTTTCTGTATTTGCATGTGTTGTGTGTATTTGCAGTGCATTTCTGTATTTGCATGTGTTGTGGACTTTTGCAGTGCGTTTCTTTTTTTGCATGTGTTGTGAGTATTTGCAGTGCGTTTCTGTATTTGCATGTGTTGTGAGTATTTGCAGCGCGTTTCTGTATTTGCATGTGTTGTGAGTATTTGCAGTGCGTTTTTATATGTGCATGTGTTGTGGACTTTTGCAGCGCGTTTCTGTATTTGCATGTGTTGTGAGTATTTGCAGCGCGTTTCTCTATTTGCGTGTGTTGTAGACTTTTGCAGTGCGTTTCTGTATTTGCATGTTTTGTGAGTATTTGCAGTGCGTTTCTGTATTTGCATGTTTTGTGAGTATTTGCAGTGTGTTTCTGTATTTGCATGTGTTGTGAGTATTTGCAGCGCGTTTCTGTATTTGCATGTGTTGTGAGTATTTGCAGTGCGTTTTTGTATTTGCATGTGTTGTGGACTTTTGCAGCGCGTTTCTGTATTTGCATGTGTTGTGGACTTTTGCAGTGCGTTTCTTTTTTTGCATGTGTTGTGAGTATTTGCAGTGCGTTTCTGTATTTGCATGTGTTGTGAGTATTTGCAGCGCGTTTCTGTATTTGCATGTGTTGTGAGTATTTGCAGCGCGTTTCTCTATTTGCGTGTGTTGTAGACTTTTGCAGTGCGTTTCTGTATTTGCATGTTTTGTGAGTATTTGCAGTGCGTTTCTGTATTTGCATGTTTTGTGAGTATTTGCAGTGTGTTTCTGTATTTGCATGTGTTGTGAGTATTTGCAGCGTGTTTTTGTATTTGCATGTGTTGTGAGTATTTGCAGTGCGTTTCTGTATTTGCATGTGTTGTGAGTATTTGCAGTGTTTCTGTATTTGCATGTGTTGTGAGTATTTGCATGTGTTGTGATTATTTGCAGCGCGTTTCTCTATTTGCGTGTTGTGAGTATTTGCAGCGTTTTTGTATTTGCATGTGTTGTGAGTATTTGCAGCGCGTTTCTCTATTTGCAGTGTTGTGAGTATTTGCAGCGCGTTTCTGTATTTGCATGTGTTGTGAGTATTTGCAGTGCGTTTCTGTATTTGCATGTGTTGTGGAATTTTGCACTGCGTTTCTGTATTTGCATTTGTCGTGAGTATTTGTAGTGCGTTTCTGTATTTGCATGTGTTGTGAATATTTGCAGTGCATTTCTGTATTTGCATGTGTTGTGAGTATTTGCAGTGCGTTTCTGTGTTTGCATGTGTTGTGAGTATTTGCAGTGTGTTTCTGTATTTGCATGTTTTGTGAGTATTTGCAGTGTGTTTCTGTATTTGCATGTGTTGTGAGTATTTGCAGTGCGTTTCTGTATTTGCATGTTTTGTGAGTATTTGCAGTGTGTTTCTGTATTTGCATGTGTTGTGAGTATTTGCAGCGCGTTTCTGTATTTGCATGTGTTGTGAGTATTTGCAGTGCGTTTTTGTATTTGCATGTGTTGTGGACTTTTGCAGCGCGTTTCTGTATTTGCATGTGTTGTGGACTTTTGCAGTGCGTTTCTTTTTTTGCATGTGTTGTGAGTATTTGCAATGCGTTTCTGTATTTGCATGTGTTGTGAGTATTTGCAGCGCGTTTCTGTATTTGCATGTGTTGTGAGTATTTGCAGCGCGTTTCTCTATTTGCGTGTGTTGTAGACTTTTGCAGTGCGTTTCTGTATTTGCATGTTTTGTGAGTATTTGCAGTGCGTTTCTGTATTTGCATGTTTTGTGAGTATTTGCAGTGTGTTTCTGTATTTGCATGTGTTGTGAGTATTTGCAGCGTGTTTTTGTATTTGCATGTGTTGTGAGTATTTGCAGCGCGTTTCTGCAAATACTCACAACACGCAAATAGAGAAACGCGCAGTGTGTTTCTGTATTTGCATGTGTTGTGAGTATTTGCAGTGCGTTTCTGTATTTGCATGTGTTGTGAGTATTTGCAGTGTTTCTGTATTTGCATGTGTTGTGAGTATTTGCATGTGTTGTGATTATTTGCAGCGCGTTTCTCTATTTGCGTGTTGTGAGTATTTGCAGCGTTTTTGTATTTGCATGTGTTGTGAGTATTTGCAGCGCGTTTCTCTATTTGCAGTGTTGTGAGTATTTGCAGCGCGTTTCTGTATTTGCATGTGTTGTGAGTATTTGCAGTGCGTTTCTGTATTTGCATGTGTTGTGGAATTTTGCACTGCGTTTCTGTATTTGCATTTGTCGTGAGTATTTTTATTGCGTTTCTGTATTTGCATGTGTTGTGAATATTTGCAGTGCATTTCTGTATTTGCATGTGTTGTGAGTATTTGCAGTGCGTTTCTGTGTTTGCATGTGTTGTGAGTATTTGCAGTGTGTTTCTGTATTTGCATGTGTTGTGAGTATTTGCAGTGTGTTTCTGTATTTGCATGTGTTGTGAGTATTTGCAGCGTGTTTTTGTATTTGCATGTGTTGTGAGTATTTGCAGCGCGTTTCTGTATTTGCATGTGTTGTGGACTTTTGCAGCGCGTTTCTCTGTTTGCGTGTTGTGAGTATTTGCAGCATGTTTCTGTATTTGCATGTGTTGTGGACTTTTGCAGCGCGTTTCTGTATTTGCATGTGTTGTGATTATTTGTAGTGCCTTTCTGTATTTGCATGTGTTGTGAGTTTTTGCAGTGCGTTTCTGTATTTGCATGTGTTGTGGACTTTTGCAGTGCGTTTCTATTTTTGCATGTGTTGTGAGTATTTGTAGTGCGTTTCTGTATTTGCATGTGTTGTGAGTATTTGCATGTGTTGTGAGTTTTTGCAGTGCGTTTCTGTATTTGCATGTGTTGTGAGTATTTGCAGTGTGTTTCTGTATTTGCATGTGTTGTGAGTATTTGCAGTGTGTTTCTGTATTTGCATGTGTTGTGAGTATTTGCAGCGCGTTTCTGTATTTGCATGTGTTGTGAGTTTTTGCAGTGCGTTTCTGTATTTGCATGTGTTGTGAGTATTTGCAGTGTGTTTCTGTATTTGCATGTGTTGTGAGTATTTGCAGCGCGTTTCTGTATTTGCATGTGTTGTGGACTTTTGCAGTGCGTTTCTGTATTTGCATGTGTTGTGAGTATTTGCAGCGCGTTTCTCTATTTGCAGTGTTGTGAGTATTTGCAGCGCGTTTCTCTATTTGAATGTGTTGTGAGTATTTGCATCGCGTTTCTCTGTTTCCATGTGATGTGAGTATTTGCAGCGCGTTTCTCTATTTCCATGTGTTGTGGACTTTTGCAGTGCGTTTCTGTTTTTGCATGTGTTGTGAGTATTTGCAGTGCGTTTCTGTATTTGCATGTGTTGTGAGTATTTGCAGTGTGTTTCTGTATTTGCATGTGTTGTGAGTATTTGCAGCGCTTTTCTGTATTTGCATGTGTTGGGGACTTTTGCAGCGCGTTTCTGTATTTGCATGTGTTGTGAGTATTTGCAGCGTGTTTCTGTATTTGCATGTGTTGTGGACTTTTGCAGTGCGTTTCTGTATTTGCATGTGTTGTGAGTATTTGCAGTGTGTTTCTGTATTTGCATGTGTTGTGAGTATTTGCAGTGCGTTTTTGTATTTGCATGTGTTGGAGACTTTTGCAGCGCGTTTCTGTATTTGCATGTGTTGTGAGTATTTGCAGCGCGTTTCTCTATTTGCGTGTGTTGTGGACTTTTGCAATGCGTTTCTGTATTTGCATGTTTTGTGAGTATTTGCAGTGCGTTTCTGTATTTGCATGTTTTGTGAGTATTTGCAGCGCGTTTCTCTATTTGCATGTGTTGTGAGTATTTGCAGTGTGTTTCTGTATTTGCATGTGTTGTGAGTATTTGCAGCGTGTTTTTGTATTTGCATGTGTTGTGGACTTTTGCAGCGCGTTTCTGTATTTGCATATGTTGTGGACTTTTGCAGCGCGTTTTTGTATTTTCATGTGTTGTGGACTTTTGCAGCGCGTTTCTGTATTTGCATGTGTTGTGAGTATTTGCAACGTGTTCTTGCATTTGCATGTGTTGTGAGTATTTGCACCGCATTTCTGTATTTGCATGTGTTGTGAGTTTGCAGAGCGTTTCTGTATTTGCATGTGTTGTGGACTTTTGCAGTGCCTTTCTGTTTTTGCATGTGTTGTGAGTATTTGTAGTGCGTTTCTGTATTTGCATGTGTTGTGAGTATTTACAGTGCGTTTCTGTATTTGCATGTGTTGTGAGTATTTGCAGTGCGTTTCTGTATTTGCATGTGTTGTGGACTTTTGCAGCGCGTTTCTCTATTTGCATGTTGTGAGTATTTGCAGCGCGTTTCTGTATTTGCATGTTTTGTGAGTTTGCAGAGCGTTTCTGTATTTGCATGTGTTGTGGACTTTTGCAGTGCGTTTCTGTTTTTGCATGTGTTGTGAGTATTTGTAGTGCGTTTCTGTATTTGCATGTGTTGTGAGTATTTGCAGCGCGTTTCTCTATTTGCATGTGTTGTGAGTATTTGCATGTGTTGTGAGTATTTGCAGCGCGTTTCTGTATTTGCATGTGTTGTGGAATTTTGCAGTGCGTTTCTGTATTTGCATGTGTTGTGAGTATTTGTAGTGCGTTTCTGTATTTGCATGTGTTGTGAGTGTTTGCAGTGCATTTCTGTATTTGCATGTGTTGTGAGTATTTGCAGCGCGTTTCTGTATTTGCATGTGTTGTGGACTTTTACAGTGCGTTTCTGTATTTGCATGTGTTGTGATTATTTGTAGTGCCTTTCTGTATTTGCATGTGTTGTGAGTTTTTGCAGTGCCTTTCTGTTTTTGCATGTGTTGTGAGTATTTGCAGTGCGTTTCTGTATTTGCATGTGTTGTGAGTATTTGCAGTGTGTTTCTGTATTTGCATGTGTTGTGAGTATTTGCAGCGCATTTCTGTATTTGCATGTGTTGTGAGAATTTGCAGCGCATTTCTCTATTTGCATGTGTTGTGAGTATTTGCATGTGTTGTGAGAATTTGCAGCGCATTTCTCTATTTGCATGTGTTGTGAGTATTTGCATGTGTTGTGAGTATTTGCAGCGCGTTTCTCTATTTCCATGTGTTGTGGACTTTTGCAGTGCGTTTCTGTTTTTGCATGTGTTGTGAGTATTTGCAGTGCGTTTCTGTATTTGCATGTGTTGTGAGTATTTGCAGTGTGTTTCTGTATTTGCATGTGTTGTGAGTATTTGCAGCGCGTTTCTGTATTTGCATGTGTTGTGAGTATTTGCAGTGCGTTTCTGTATTTGCATGTGTTGTGAGTATTTGCAGTGTGTTTCTGTATTTGCATGTGTTGTGAGTATTTGCAGCGCGTTTCTGTATTTGCATGTGTTGTGGACTTTTGCAGTGCGTTTCTGTATTTGCATGTGTTGTGAGTATTTGCAGCGCGTTTCTCTGTTTCCATGTGTTGTGAGTATTTGCATGTGTTGTGAGTATTTGCAGCGCGTTTCTCTATTTGCTTGTGTTGTGAGTATTTGCAGCGCGTTTCTGTATTTGCATGTGTTGTGAGTATTTGCAGCGCGTTTCTCTATTTGCGTGTGTTGTAGACTTTTGCAGTGCGTTTCTGTATTTGCATGTTTTGTGAGTATTTGCAGTGCGTTTCTGTATTTGCATGTTTTGTGAGTATTTGCAGTGTGTTTCTGTATTTGCATGTGTTGTGAGTATTTGCAGCGCGTTTCTGTATTTGCATGTGTTGTGAGTATTTGCAGTGCGTTTCTGTATTTGCATGTGTTGTGAGTATTTGTAGTGCGTTTCTGTATTTGCATGTGTTGTGAGTGTTTGCAGTGCATTTCTGTATTTGCATGTGTTGTGAGTATTTGCAGCGCGTTTCTGTATTTGCATGTGTTGTGAGTTTTTGCAGTGCGTTTCTGTTTTTGCATGTGTTGTGAGTATTTGCAGTGCGTTTCTGTATTTGCATGTGTTGTGAGTATTTGCAGTGTGTTTCTGTATTTGCATGTGTTGTGAGTATTTGCAGCGCATTTCTGTATTTGCATGTGTTGTGAGTATTTGCAGTGCGTTTTTGTATTTGCATGTGTTGTGGACTTTTGCAGCGCGTTTCTGTATTTGCATGTGTTGTGAGTGTTTGCAGCGCGTTTCTGTATTTGCATGTGTTGTGAGAATTTGCAGCGCATTTCTCTATTTGCATGTGTTGTGAGTATTTGCATGTGTTGTGAGTATTTGCAGCGCATTTCTCTATTTGCATGTGTTGTGAGTATTTGCAGCGTGTTTCTCTATTTGTATGTGTTGTGAGTATTTGCAGCGCGTTTCTCTATTTGCAGTGTTGTGAGTATTTGCAGCGCGTTTCTGTATTTGCATGTGTTGTGAGTATTTGCAGTGCGTTTCTGTATTTGCATGTGTTGTGGAATTTTGCACTGCGTTTCTGTATTTGCATGTGTCGTGATTATTTGTAGTGCGTTTCTGTATTTGCATGTGTTGTGAGTATTTGCAGTGCATTTCTGTATTTGCATGTGTTGTGAGTATTTGCAGCGCGTTTCTGTATTTGCATGTGTTGTGGACTTTTGCAGTGCGTTTCTGTATTTGCATGTGTTGTGATTATTTGTAGTGCCTTTCTGTATTTGCATGTGTTGTGAGTTTTTGCAGTGCGTTTCTGTATTTGCATGTGTTGTGAGTATTTGCAGTGTGTTTCTGTATTTGCATGTGTTGTGAGTATTTGCAGTGTGTTTCTGTATTTGTATGTGTTGTGAGTATTTGCAGCGCGTTTCTGTATTTGCATGTGTTGTGAGTTTTTGCAGTGTGTTTCTGTATTTGCATGTGTTGTGAGTATTTGCAGCGCGTTTCAGTATTTGCATGTGTTGGGGACTTTTGCAGCGCGTTTCTGTATTTGCATGTGTTGTGAGTATTTGCAGCGTGTTTCTGTATTTGCATGTGTTGTGAGTATTTGCAGTGTGTTTCTGTATTTGCATGTGTTGTGAGTATTTGCAGCGAGTTTCTCTATTTGCGTGTGTTGTGGACTTTTGCAATGCGTTTCTGTATTTGCATGTTTTGTGAGTATTTGCAGTGCGTTTCTGTATTTGCATGTTTTGTGAGTATTTGCAGCGCGTTTCTCTATTTGCATGTGTTGTGAGTATTTGCAGTGTGTTTCTGTATTTGCATGTGTTGTGAGTATTTGCAGCGCGTTTCTGTATTTGCATGTGTTGTGAGTATTTGCAGTGCGTTTTTGTATTTGCATGTGTTGTGGACTTTTGCAGCGCGTTTCTGTATTTGCATGTGTTGTGAGAATTTGCAGCGCATTTCTCTATTTGCATGTGTTGTGAGTATTTGGATGTGTTGTGAGTATTTGCAGCGCGTTTCTCTATTTGCATGTGTTGTGGACTTTTGCAGTGCGTTTCTTTTTTTGCATGTGTTGTGAGTATTTGCAGTGCGTTTCTGTATTTGCATGTGTTGTGAGTATTTGCAGCGCGTTTCTGTATTTGCATGTGTTGTGAGTATTTGCAGTGCGTTTTTGTATTTGCATGTGTTGTGGACTTTTGCAGCGCGTTTCTGTATTTGCATGTGTTGTGAGTATTTGCAGCGCGTTTCTCTATTTGCGTGTGTTGTAGACTTTTGCAGTGCGTTTCTGTATTTGCATGTTTTGTGAGTATTTGCAGTGCGTTTCTGTATTTGCATGTGTTGTGAGTATTTGCAGCGCGTTTCTCTATTTGCATGTGTTGTGAGTATTTGCAGTGCGTTTTTGTATTTGCATGTGTTGTGGACTTTTGCAGCGCGTTTCTGTATTTGCATGTGTTGTGAGAATTTGCAGCGCATTTCTCTATTTGCATGTGTTGTGAGTATTTGGATGTGTTGTGAGTATTTGCAGCGCGTTTCTCTATTTGCATGTGTTGTGGACTTTTGCAGTGCGTTTCTTTTTTTGCATGTGTTGTGAGTATTTGCAGTGCGTTTCTGTATTTGCATATTTTGTGAGTATTTGCAGTGCGTTTCTGTTTTTGCATGTGTTGTGAGTATTTGCAGTGCGTTTCTGTATTTGCATGTGTTGTGAGTATTTGCAGTGTGTTTCTGTACTTGCATGTGTTGTGAGTATTTGCAGTGTGTTTCTGTATTTGCATGTGTTGTGAGTATTTGCAGTGCGTTTTTGTATTTGCATGTGTTGGGGACTTTTGCAGCACGTTTCTGTATTTGCATGTGTTGTGAGTATTTGCAGCGCGTTTCTCTATTTGCGTGTGTTGTGGACTTTTGCAATGCGTTTCTGTATTTGCATGTTTTGTGAGTATTTGCAGTGCGTTTCTGTATTTGCATGTTTTGTGAGTATTTGCAGCGCGTTTCTCTATTTGCATGTGTTGTGGACTTTTGCAATGCGTTTCTGTATTTGCATGTTTTGTGAGTATTTGCAGTGCGTTTCTGTATTTGCATGTGTTGTGAGTATTTGCAGTGTGTTTCTGTATTTGCATGTGTTGTGAGTATTTGCAGCGCGTTTCTGTATTTGCATGTGTTGTGGACTTTTGCAGCGCGTTTCTGTATTTTCATGTGTTGTGGACTTTTGCAGTGCGTTTCTGTATTTGCATGTGTTGTGAGTATTTGCAGCGCGTTTCTCTATTTGAATGTGTTGTGAGTGTTTGCATCGCGTTTCTCTGTTTCCATGTGTTGTGAGTATTTGCATGTGTTGTGAGTATTTGCAGCGCGTTTCTCTATTTGCATGTGTTGTGAGTATTTGCATGTGTTGTGAGTATTTGCAGCGCGTTTCTGTATTTGCATGTGTTGTGGACTTTTGCAGTGCGTTTCTGTATTTGCATGTGTTGTGAGAATTTGCAGCGCATTTCTCTATTTGCATGTGTTGTGAGTATTTGCATGTGTTGTGAGTATTTGCAGCGCGTTTCTCTATTTGCATGTGTTGTGAGTATTTGCAGCGCGTTTCTCTATTTGCAGTGTTGTGAGTATTTGCAGCGCGTTTCTGTATTTGCATGTGTTGTGAGTATTTGCAGTGCGTTTCTGTATTTGCATGTGTTGTGGAATTTTGCACTGCGTTTCTGTATTTGCATGTGTCGTGAGTATTTGTAGTGCGTTTCTGTATTTGCATGTGTTGTGTGTATTTGCAGTGCATTTCTGTATTTGCATGTGTTGTGGACTTTTGCAGTGCGTTTCTTTTTTTGCATGTGTTGTGAGTATTTGCAGTGCGTTTCTGTATTTGCATGTGTTGTGAGTATTTGCAGCGCGTTTCTGTATTTGCATGTGTTGTGAGTATTTGCAGTGCGTTTTTATATTTGCATGTGTTGTGGACTTTTGCAGCGCGTTTCTGTATTTGCATGTGTTGTGAGTATTTGCAGTGCGTTTCTCTATTTGCATGTGTTGTGAGTATTTGCAGCGCGTTTCTCTATTTGCAGTGTTGTGAGTATTTGCAGTGCGTTTCTGTATTTGCATGTGTTGTGGAATTTTGCACTGCGTTTCTGTATTTGCATGTGTCGTGAGTATTTGTAGTGCGTTTCTGTATTTGCATGTGTTGTGTGTATTTGCAGTGCATTTCTGTATTTGCATGTGTTGTGGACTTTTGCAGTGCGTTTCTTTTTTTGCATGTGTTGTGAGTATTTGCAGTGCGTTTCTGTATTTGCATGTGTTGTGAGTATTTGCAGCGCGTTTCTGTATTTGCATGTGTTGTGAGTATTTGCAGTGTGTTTTTATATTTGCATGTGTTGTGGACTTTTGCAGCGCGTTTCTGTATTTGCATGTGTTGTGAGTATTTGCAGCGCGTTTCTCTATTTGCGTGTGTTGTAGACTTTTGCAGTGCGTTTCTGTATTTGCATGTTTTGTGAGTATTTGCAGTGCGTTTCTGTATTTGCATGTTTTGCGAGTATTTGCAGTGTGTTTCTGTATTTGCATGTGTTGTGAGTATTTGCAGCGCGTTTCTGTATTTGCATGTGTTGTGAGTATTTGCAGTGCGTTTTTGTATTTGCATGTGTTGTGGACTTTTGCAGCGCGTTTCTGTATTTGCATGTGTTGTGGACTTTTGCAGTGCGTTTCTTTTTTTGCATGTGTTGTGAGTATTTGCAGTGCGTTTCTGTATTTGCATGTGTTGTGAGTATTTGCAGCGCGTTTCTGTATTTGCATGTGTTGTGAGTATTTGCAGCGCGTTTCTCTATTTGCGTGTGTTGTAGACTTTTGCAGTGCGTTTCTGTATTTGCATGTTTTGTGAGTATTTGCAGTGCGTTTCTGTATTTGCATGTTTTGTGAGTATTTGCAGTGTGTTTCTGTATTTGCATGTGTTGTGAGTATTTGCAGTGTTTCTGTATTTGCATGTGTTGTGACTATTTGCATGTGTTGTGATTATTTGCAGCGCGTTTCTGCAAATACTCACAACACGCAAATAGAGAAACGCGCAGTGTGTTTCTGTATTTGCATGTGTTGTGAGTATTTGCAGTGCGTTTCTGTATTTGCATGTGTTGTGAGTATTTGCAGTGTTTCTGTATTTGCATGTGTTGTGAGTATTTGCATGTGTTGTGATTATTTGCAGCGCGTTTCTCTATTTGCGTGTTGTGAGTATTTGCAGCGTTTTTGTATTTGCATGTGTTGTGAGTATTTGCAGCGCGTTTCTCTATTTGCAGTGTTGTGAGTATTTGCAGCGCGTTTCTGTATTTGCATGTGTTGTGAGTATTTGCAGTGCGTTTCTGTATTTGCATGTGTTGTGGAATTTTGCACTGCGTTTCTGTATTTGCATTTGTCGTGAGTATTTGTAGTGCGTTTCTGTATTTGCATGTGTTGTGAATATTTGCAGTGCATTTCTGTATTTGCATGTGTTGTGAGTATTTGCAGTGCGTTTCTGTATTTGCATGTGTTGTGAGTATTTGCAGTGTGTTTCTGTATTTGCATGTGTTGTGAGTATTTGCAGTGTGTTTCTGTATTTGCATGTGTTGTGAGTATTTGCAGCGTGTTTTTGTATTTGCATGTGTTGTGAGTATTTGCAGCGCGTTTCTGTATTTGCATGTGTTGTGGACTTTTGCAGCGCGTTTCTCTGTTTGCGTGTTGTGAGTATTTGCAGCATGTTTCTGTATTTGCATGTGTTGTGGACTTTTGCAGCGCGTTTCTGTATTTGCATGTGTTGTGATTATTTGTAGTGCCTTTCTGTATTTGCATGTGTTGTGAGTTTTTGCAGTGCGTTTCTGTATTTGCATGTGTTGTGGACTTTTGCAGTGCGTTTCTATTTTTGCATGTGTTGTGAGTATTTGTAGTGCGTTTCTGTATTTGCATGTGTTGTGAGTATTTGCATGTGTTGTGAGTTTTTGCAGTGCGTTTCTGTATTTGCATGTGTTGTGAGTATTTGCAGTGTGTTTCTGTATTTGCATGTGTTGTGAGTATTTGCAGTGTGTTTCTGTATTTGCATGTGTTGTGAGTATTTGCAGTGCGTTTTTGTATTTGCATGTGTTGGGGACTTTTGCAGCACGTTTCTGTATTTGCATGTGTTGTGAGTATTTGCAGCGCGTTTCTCTATTTGCGTGTGTTGTGGACTTTTGCAATGCGTTTCTGTATTTGCATGTGTTGTGAGTATTTGCAGCGCGTTTCTCTATTTGAATGTGTTGTGAGTGTTTGCATCGCGTTTCTCTGTTTCCATGTGTTGTGAGTATTTGCATGTGTTGTGAGTATTTGCAGCGCGTTTCTCTATTTGCATGTGTTGTGAGTATTTGCATGTGTTGTGAGTATTTGCAGCGCGTTTCTGTATTTGCATGTGTTGTGGACTTTTGCAGTGCGTTTCTGTATTTGCATGTGTTGTGAGAATTTGCAGCGCATTTCTCTATTTGCATGTGTTGTGAGTATTTGCATGTGTTGTGAGTATTTGCAGCGCGTTTCTCTATTTGCATGTGTTGTGAGTATTTGCAGCGCGTTTCTCTATTTGCAGTGTTGTGAGTATTTGCAGCGCGTTTCTGTATTTGCATGTGTTGTGAGTATTTGCAGTGCGTTTCTGTATTTGCATGTGTTGTGGAATTTTGCACTGCGTTTCTGTATTTGCATGTGTCGTGAGTATTTGTAGTGCGTTTCTGTATTTGCATGTGTTGTGTGTATTTGCAGTGCATTTCTGTATTTGCATGTGTTGTGGACTTTTGCATTGCGTTTCTTTTTTTGCATGTGTTGTGAGTATTTGCAGTGCGTTTCTGTATTTGCATGTGTTGTGAGTATTTGCAGCGCGTTACTGTATTTGCATGTGTTGTGAGTATTTGCAGTGCGTTTTTATATTTGCATGTGTTGTGGACTTTTGCAGCGCGTTTCTGTATTTGCATGTGTTGTGAGTATTTGCAGTGCGTTTCTCTATTTGCATGTGTTGTGAGTATTTGCAGCGCGTTTCTCTATTTGCAGTGTTGTGAGTATTTGCAGCGCGTTTCTGTATTTGCATGTGTTGTGAGTATTTGCAGTGCGTTTCTGTATTTGCATGTTTTGTGAGTATTTGCAGTGCGTTTCTGTATTTGCATGTGTTGTGAGTATTTGCAGCGCGTTTCTCTATTTGCGTGTGTTGTAGACTTTTGCAGTGCGTTTCTGTATTTGCATGTTTTGTGAGTATTTGCAGTGCGTTTCTGTATTTGCATGTGTTGTGAGTATTTGCAGCGCGTTTCTGTATTTGCATGTGTTGTGAGTATTTGCAGTGCGTTTTTGTATTTGCATGTGTTGTGGACTTTTGCAGCGCGTTTCTGTATTTGCATGTGTTGTGAGAATTTGCAGCGCATTTCTCTATTTGCATGTGTTGTGAGTATTTGGATGTGTTGTGAGTATTTGCAGCGCGTTTCTCTATTTGCATGTGTTGTGGACTTTTGCAGTGCGTTTCTTTTTTTGCATGTGTTGTGAGTATTTGCAGTGCGTTTCTGTATTTGCATGTGTTGTGAGTATTTGCAGTGCGTTTCTGTATTTGCATATTTTGTGAGTATTTGCAGTGCGTTTCTGTTTTTGCATGTGTTGTGAGTATTTGCAGTGCGTTTCTGTATTTGCATGTGTTGTGAGTATTTGCAGTGTGTTTCTGTACTTGCATGTGTTGTGAGTATTTGCAGTGTGTTTCTGTATTTGCATGTGTTGTGAGTATTTGCAGTGCGTTTTTGTATTTGCATGTGTTGGGGACTTTTGCAGCACGTTTCTGTATTTGCATGTGTTGTGAGTATTTGCAGCGCGTTTCTCTATTTGCATGTGTTGTGGACTTTTGCAATGCGTTTCTGTATTTGCATGTTTTGTGAGTATTTGCAGTGCGTTTCTGTATTTGCATGTTTTGTGAGTATTTGCAGCGCGTTTCTCTATTTGCATGTGTTGTGCGTATTTGCAGTGTGTTTCTGTATTTGCATGTGTTGTGAGTATTTGCAGCGTGTTTTTGTATTTGCATGTGTTGTATTTGCAGCGCGTTTCTGTATTTGCATGTGTTGTGGACTTTTGCAGCGCGTTTCTGTATTTTCATGTGTTGTGGACTTTTGCAGTGCGTTTCTGTATTTGCATGTGTTGTGAGTGTTTGCATCGCGTTTCTCTGTTTCCATGTGTTGTGAGTATTTGCATGTGTTGTGAGTATTTGCAGCGCGTTTCTCTATTTGCATGTGTTGTGAGTATTTGCATGTGTTGTGAGTATTTGCAGCGCGTTTCTGTATTTGCATGTGTTGTGGACTTTTGCAGTGCGTTTCTGTATTTGCATGTGTTGTGAGAATTTGCAGCGCATTTCTCTATTTGCATGTGTTGTGAGTATTTGCATGTGTTGTGAGTATTTGCAGCGCGTTTCTCTATTTGCATGTGTTGTGAGTATTTGCAGCGCGTTTCTCTATTTGCAGTGTTGTGAGTATTTGCAGCGCGTTTCTGTATTTGCATGTGTTGTGAGTATTTGCAGTGCGTTTCTGTATTTGCATGTGTTGTGGAATTTTGCACTGCGTTTCTGTATTTGCATGTGTCGTGAGTATTTGTAGTGCGTTTCTGTATTTGCATGTGTTGTGTGTATTTGCAGTGCATTTCTGTATTTGCATGTGTTGTGGACTTTTGCAGTGCGTTTCTTTTTTTGCATGTGTTGTGAGTATTTGCAGTGCGTTTCTGTATTTGCATGTGTTGTGAGTATTTGCAGCGCGTTTCTGTATTTGCATGTGTTGTGAGTATTTGCAGTGCGTTTTTATATTTGCATGTGTTGTGGACTTTTGCAGCGCGTTTCTGTATTTGCATGTGTTGTGAGTATTTGCAGTGCGTTTCTCTATTTGCATGTGTTGTGAGTATTTGCAGCGCGTTTCTCTATTTGCAGTGTTGTGAGTACTTGCAGCGCGTTTCTGTATTTGCATGTGTTGTGAGTATTTGCAGTGCGTTTCTGTATTTGCATGTGTTGTGGAATTTTGCACTGCGTTTCTGTATTTGCATGTGTCGTGAGTATTTGTAGTGCGTTTCTGTATTTGCATGTGTTGTGTGTATTTGCAGTGCATTTCTGTATTTGCATGTGTTGTGGACTTTTGCAGTGCGTTTCTTTTTTTGCATGTGTTGTGAGTATTTGCAGTGCGTTTCTGTATTTGCATGTGTTGTGAGTATTTGCAGCGCGTTTCTGTATTTGCATGTGTTGTGAGTATTTGCAGTGTGTTTTTATATTTGCATGTGTTGTGGACTTTTGCAGCGCGTTTCTGTATTTGCATGTGTTGTGAGTATTTGCAGCGCGTTTCTCTATTTGCGTGTGTTGTAGACTTTTGCAGTGCGTTTCTGTATTTGCATGTTTTGTGAGTATTTGCAGTGCGTTTCTGTATTTGCATGTTTTGTGAGTATTTGCAGTGTGTTTCTGTATTTGCATGTGTTGTGAGTATTTGCAGCGCGTTTCTGTATTTGCATGTGTTGTGAGTATTTGCAGTGCGTTTTTGTATTTGCATGTGTTGTGGACTTTTGCAGCGCGTTTCTGTATTTGCATGTGTTGTGGACTTTTGCAGTGCGTTTCTTTTTTTGCATGTGTTGTGAGTATTTGCAGTGCGTTTCTGTATTTGCATGTGTTGTGAGTATTTGCAGCGCGTTTCTGTATTTGCATGTGTTGTGAGTATTTGCAGCGCGTTTCTCTATTTGCGTGTGTTGTAGACTTTTGCAGTGCGTTTCTGTATTTGCATGTTTTGTGAGTATTTGCAGTGCGTTTCTGTATTTGCATGTTTTGTGAGTATTTGCAGTGTGTTTCTGTATTTGCATGTGTTGTGAGTATTTGCAGTGTTTCTGTATTTGCATGTGTTGTGACTATTTGCATGTGTTGTGATTATTTGCAGCGCGTTTCTGCAAATACTCACAACACGCAAATAGAGAAACGCGCAGTGTGTTTCTGTATTTGCATGTGTTGTGAGTATTTGCAGTGCGTTTCTGTATTTGCATGTGTTGTGAGTATTTGCATGTGTTGTGATTATTTGCAGCGCGTTTCTCTATTTGCGTGTTGTGAGTATTTGCAGCGTTTTTGTATTTGCATGTGTTGTGAGTATTTGCAGCGCGTTTCTCTATTTGCAGTGTTGTGAGTATTTGCAGCGCGTTTCCGTATTTGCATGTGTTGTGAGTATTTGCAGTGCGTTTCTGTATTTGCATGTGTTGTGGAATTTTGCACTGCGTTTCTGTATTTGCATTTGTCGTGAGTATTTGTAGTGCGTTTCTGTATTTGCATGTGTTGTGAATATTTGCAGTGCATTTCTGTGTTTGCATGTGTTGTGAGTATTTGCAGTGCGTTTCTGTATTTGCATGTGTTGTGAGTATTTGCAGTGTGTTTCTGTATTTGCATGTGTTGTGAGTATTTGCAGTGTGTTTCTGTATTTGCATGTGTTGTGAGTATTTGCAGCGTGTTTTTGTATTTGCATGTGTTGTGAGTATTTGCAGCGCGTTTCTGTATTTGCATGTGTTGTGGACTTTTGCAGCGCGTTTCTCTGTTTGCGTGTTGTGAGTATTTGCAGCATGTTTCTGTATTTGCATGTGTTGTGGACTTTTGCAGCGCGTTTCTGTATTTGCATGTGTTGTGATTATTTGTAGTGCCTTTCTGTATTTGCATGTGTTGTGAGTTTTTGCAGTGCGTTTCTGTATTTGCATGTGTTGTGGACTTTTGCAGTGCGTTTCTATTTTTGCATGTGTTGTGAGTATTTGTAGTGCGTTTCTGTATTTGCATGTGTTGTGAGTATTTGCATGTGTTGTGAGTTTTTGCAGTGCGTTTCTGTATTTGCATGTGTTGTGAGTATTTGCAGTGTGTTTCTGTATTTGCATGTGTTGTGAGTATTTGCAGTGTGTTTCTGTATTTGCATGTGTTGTGAGTATTTGCAGTGCGTTTTTGTATTTGCATGTGTTGGGGACTTTTGCAGCACGTTTCTGTATTTGCATGTGTTGTGAGTATTTGCAGCGCGTTTCTCTATTTGCGTGTGTTGTGGACTTTTGCAATGCGTTTCTGTATTTGCATGTTTTGTGAGTATTTGCAGTGCGTTTCTGTATTTGCATGTTTTGTGAGTATTTGCAGCGCGTTTCTCTATTTGCATGTGTTGTGGACTTTTGCAATGCGTTTCTGTATTTGCATGTTTTGTGAGTATTTGCAGTGCGTTTCTGTATTTGCATGTGTTGTGAGTATTTGCAGTGTGTTTCTGTATTTGCATGTGTTGTGAGTATTTGCAGCGTGTTTTTGTATTTGCATGTGTTGTATTTGCAGCGCGTTTTTGTATTTGCATGTGTTGTGGACTTTTGCAGCGCGTTTCTGTATTTTCATGTGTTGTGGACTTTTGCAGTGCGTTTCTGTATTTGCATGTGTTGTGAGTATTTGCAGCGCGTTTCTCTATTTGAATGTGTTGTGAGTGTTTGCATCGCGTTTCTCTGTTTCCATGTGTTGTGAGTATTTGCATGTGTTGTGAGTATTTGCAGCGCGTTTCTCTATTTGCATGTGTTGTGAGTATTTGCATGTGTTGTGAGTATTTGCAGCGCGTTTCTGTATTTGCATGTGTTGTGGACTTTTGCAGTGCGTTTCTGTATTTGCATGTGTTGTGAGAATTTGCAGCGCATTTCTCTATTTGCATGTGTTGTGAGTATTTGCATGTGTTGTGAGTATTTGCAGCGCGTTTCTCTATTTGCATGTGTTGTGAGTATTTGCAGCGCGTTTCTCTATTTGCAGTGTTGTGAGTATTTGCAGCGCGTTTCTGTATTTGCATGTGTTGTGAGTATTTGCAGTGCGTTTCTGTATTTGCATGTGTTGTGGAATTTTGCACTGCGTTTCTGTATTTGCATGTGTCGTGAGTATTTGTAGTGCGTTTCTGTATTTGCATGTGTTGTGTGTATTTGCAGTGCATTTCTGTATTTGCATGTGTTGTGGACGTTTGCAGTGCGTTTCTTTTTTTGCATGTGTTGTGAGTATTTGCAGTGCGTTTCTGTATTTGCATGTGTTGTGAGTATTTGCAGCGCGTTTCTGTATTTGCATGTGTTGTGAGTATTTGCAGTGCGTTTTTATATTTGCATGTGTTGTGGACTTTTGCAGCGCGTTTCTGTATTTGCATGTGTTGTGAGTATTTGCAGTGCGTTTCTCTATTTGCATGTGTTGTGAGTATTTGCAGCGCGTTTCTCTATTTGCAGTGTTGTGAGTATTTGCAGCGCGTTTCTGTATTTGCATGTGTTGTGAGTATTTGCAGTGCGTTTCTGTATTTGCATGTGTTGTGGAATTTTGCACTGCGTTTCTGTATTTGCATGTGTCGTGAGTATTTGTAGTGCGTTTCTGTATTTGCATGTGTTGTGTGTATTTGCAGTGCATTTCTGTATTTGCATGTGTTGTGGACTTTTGCAGTGCGTTTCTTTTTTTGCATGTGTTGTGAGTATTTGCAGTGCGTTTCTGTATTTGCATGTGTTGTGAGTATTTGCAGTGTGTTTTTATATTTGCATGTGTTGTGGACTTTTGCAGCGCGTTTCTGTATTTGCATGTGTTGTGAGTATTTGCAGCGCGTTTCTCTATTTGCGTGTGTTGTAGACTTTTGCAGTGCGTTTCTGTATTTGCATGTTTTGTGAGTATTTGCAGTGCGTTTCTGTATTTGCATGTTTTGTGAGTATTTGCAGTGTGTTTCTGTATTTGCATGTGTTGTGAGTATTTGCAGCGCGTTTCTGTATTTGCATGTGTTGTGAGTATTTGCAGTGCGTTTTTGTATTTGCATGTGTTGTGGACTTTTGCAGCGCGTTTCTGTATTTGCATGTGTTGTGGACTTTTGCAGTGCGTTTCTTTTTTTGCATGTGTTGTGAGTATTTGCAGTGCGTTTCTGTATTTGCATGTGTTGTGAATATTTGCAGTGCATTTCTGTATTTGCATGTGTTGTGAGTATTTGCAGTGCGTTTCTGTATTTGCATGTGTTGTGAGTATTTGCAGTGTGTTTCTGTATTTGCATGTGTTGTGAGTATTTGCAGTGTGTTTCTGTATTTGCATGTGTTGTGAGTATTTGCAGCGTGTTTTTGTATTTGCATGTGTTGTGAGTATTTGCAGCGCGTTTCTGTATTTGCATGTGTTGTGGACTTTTGCAGCGCGTTTCTCTGTTTGCGTGTTGTGAGTATTTGCAGAATGTTTCTGTATTTGCATGTGTTGTGGACTTTTGCAGCGCGTTTCTGTATTTGCATGTGTTGTGATTATTTGTAGTGCCTTTCTGTATTTGCATGTGTTGTGAGTTTTTGCAGTGCGTTTCTGTATTTGCATGTGTTGTGGACTTTTGCAGTGCGTTTCTATTTTTGCATGTGTTGTGAGTATTTGTAGTGCGTTTCTGTATTTGCATGTGTTGTGAGTATTTGCATGTGTTGTGAGTTTTTGCAGTGCGTTTCTGTATTTGCATGTGTTGTGAGTATTTGCAGTGTGTTTCTGTATTTGCATGTGTTGTGAGTATTTGCAGTGTGTTTCTGTATTTGCATGTGTTGTGAGTATTTGCAGCGCGTTTCTGTATTTGCATGTGTTGTGAGTTTTTGCAGTGCGTTTCTGTATTTGCATGTGTTGTGAGTATTTGCAGTGTGTTTCTGTATTTGCATGTGTTGTGAGTATTTGCAGCGCGTTTCTGTATTTGCATGTGTTGTGGACTTTTGCAGTGCGTTTCTGTATTTGCATGTGTTGTGAGTATTTGCAGCGCGTTTCTCTATTTGCAGTGTTGTGAGTATTTGCAGCGCATTTCTCTATTTGAATGTGTTGTGAGTATTTGCATCGCGTTTCTCTGTTTCCATGTGATGTGAGTATTTGCAGCGCGTTTCTCTATTTCCATGTGTTGTGGACTTTTGCAGTGCGTTTCTGTTTTTGCATGTGTTGTGAGTATTTGCAGTGCGTTTCTGTATTTGCATGTGTTGTGAGTATTTGCAGTGTGTTTCTGTATTTGCATGTGTTGTGAGTATTTGCAGCGCTTTTCTGTATTTGCATGTGTTGGGGACTTTTGCAGCGCGTTTCTGTATTTGCATGTGTTGTGAGTATTTGCAGTGTGTTTCTGTATTTGCATGTGTTGTGAGTATTTGCAGTGCGTTTTTGTATTTGCATGTGTTGGAGACTTTTGCAGCGCGTTTCTGTATTTGCATGTGTTGTGAGTATTTGCAGCGCGTTTCTCTATTTGCGTGTGTTGTGGACTTTTGCAATGCGTTTCTGTATTTGCATGTTTTGTGAGTATTTGCAGTGCGTTTCTGTATTTGCATGTTTTGTGAGTATTTGCAGCGCGTTTCTCTATTTGCATGTGTTGTGAGTATTTGCAGTGTGTTTCTGTATTTGCATGTGTTGTGAGTATTTGCAGCGTGTTTTTGTATTTGCATGTGTTGTATTTGCAGCGCGTTTCTGTATTTGCATATGTTGTGGACTTTT
Source organism: Coreius guichenoti (assembly GCA_039654105.1). Classification (NCBI taxonomy): domain Eukaryota; kingdom Metazoa; phylum Chordata; class Actinopteri; order Cypriniformes; family Gobionidae; genus Coreius; species Coreius guichenoti. The sequence continues at coordinate 40,421,009 of CM077178.1, forward strand.
GCAGCGCGTTTTTGTATTTTCATGTGTTGTGGACTTTTGCAGCGCGTTTCTGTATTTGCATGTGTTGTGAGTATTTGCAACGTGTTCTTGCATTTGCATGTGTTGTGAGTATTTGCACCGCATTTCTGTATTTGCATGTGTTGTGAGTTTGCAGAGCGTTTCTGTATTTGCATGTGTTGTGGACTTTTGCAGTGCCTTTCTGTTTTTGCATGTGTTGTGAGTATTTGTAGTGCGTTTCTGTATTTGCATGTGTTGTGAGTATTTACAGTGCGTTTCTGTATTTGCATGTGTTGTGAGTATTTGCAGTGCGTTTCTGTATTTGCATGGGTTGTGAGTATTTGCAGTGTGTTTCTGTATTTGCATGTGTTGTGAGTATTTGCAGTGCGTTTCTGTATTTGCATGTGTTGTGGACTTTTGCAGTGCGTTTCTGTATTTGCATGTGTTGTGAGTATTTGCAGCGCGTTTCTGTATTTGCATGTGTTGTGGACTTTTGCAGCGCGTTTCTCTGTTTGCGTGTTGTGAGTATTTGCAGCATGTTTCTGTATTTGCATGTGTTGTGGACTTTTGCAGCGCGTTTCTGTATTTGCATGTGTTGTGATTATTTGTAGTGCCTTTCTGTATTTGCATGTGTTGTGAGTTTTTGCAGTGCGTTTCTGTATTTGCATGTGTTGTGGACTTTTGCAGTGCGTTTCTATTTTTGCATGTGTTGTGAGTATTTGTAGTGCGTTTCTGTATTTGCATGTGTTGTGAGTATTTGCATGTGTTTGTGAGTTTTTGCAGTGCGTTTCTGTATTTGCATGTGTTGTGAGTATTTGCAGTGTGTTTCTGTATTTGCATGTGTTGTGAGTATTTGCAGTGTGTTTCTGTATTTGCATGTGTTGTGAGTATTTGCAGTGCGTTTTTGTATTTGCATGTGTTGGGGACTTTTGCAGCACGTTTCTGTATTTGCATGTGTTGTGAGTATTTGCAGCGCGTTTCTCTATTTGCGTGTGTTGTGGACTTTTGCAATGCGTTTCTGTATTTGCATGTTTTGTGAGTATTGCAGTGCGTTTCTGTAATTTGCATGTTTTGTGAGTATTTGCAGCGCGTTTCTCTATTTGCATGTGTTGTGGACTTTTGCAATGCGTTTCTGTATTTGCATGTTTTGTGAGTATTTGCAGTGCGTTTCTGTATTTGCATGTGTTGTGAGTATTTGCAGTGTGTTTCTGTATTTGCATGTGTTGTGGAGTATTTGCAGCGTGTTTTTGTATTTGCATGTGTTGTATTTGCAGCGCGTTTTTGTATTTGCATGTGTTGTGGACTTTTGCAGCGCGTTTCTGTATTTTCATGTGTTGTGGACTTTTGCAGTGCGTTTCTGTATTTGCATGTGTTGTGAGTATTTGCAGCGCGTTTCTCTATTTGAATGTGTTGTGAGTGTTTGCATCGCGTTTCTCTGTTTCCATGTGTTGTGAGTATTTGCATGTGTTGTGAGTATTTGCAGCGCGTTTCTCTATTTGCATGTGTTGTGAGTATTTGCATGTGTTGTGAGTATTTGCAGCGCGTTTCTGTATTTGCATGTGTTGTGGACTTTTGCAGTGCGTTTCTGTATTTGCATGTGTTGTGAGAATTTGCAGCGCATTTCTCTATTTGCATGTGTTGTGAGTATTTGCATGTGTTGTGAGTATTTGCAGCGCGTTTCTCTATTTGCATGTGTTGTGAGTATTTGCAGCGCGTTTCTCTATTTGCAGTGTTGTGAGTATTTGCAGCGCGTTTCTGTATTTGCATGTGTTGTGAGTATTTGCAGTGCGTTTCTGTATTTGCATGTGTTGTGGAATTTTGCACTGCGTTTCTGTATTTGCATGTGTCGTGAGTATTTGTAGTGCGTTTCTGTATTTGCATGTGTTGTGTGTATTTGCAGTGCATTTCTGTATTTGCATGTGTTGTGGACGTTTGCAGTGCGTTTCTTTTTTTGCATGTGTTGTGAGTATTTGCAGTGCGTTTCTGTATTTGCATGTGTTGTGAGTATTTGCAGCGCGTTTCTGTATTTGCATGTGTTGTGAGTATTTGCAGTGCGTTTTTATATTTGCATGTGTTGTGGACTTTTGCAGCGCGTTTCTGTATTTGCATGTGTTGTGAGTATTTGCAGTGCGTTTCTCTATTTGCATGTGTTGTGAGTATTTGCAGCGCGTTTCTCTATTTGCGTGTTGTGAGTATTTGCAGCGTTTTTGTATTTGCATGTGTTGTGAGTATTTGCAGCGCGTTTCTCTATTTGCAGTGTTGTGAGTATTTGCAGCGCGTTTCTGTATTTGCATGTGTTGTGAGTATTTGCAGTGCGTTTCTGTATTTGCATGTGTTGTGGAATTTTGCACTGCGTTTCTGTATTTGCATTTGTCGTGAGTATTTGTAGTGCGTTTCTGTATTTGCATGTGTTGTGAATATTTGCAGTGTGTTTCTGTATTTGCATGTGTTGTGAGTATTTGCAGTGCGTTTCTGTATTTGCATGTTTTGTGAGTATTTGCAGTGTGTTTCTGTATTTGCATGTGTTGTGAGTATTTGCAGCGCGTTTCTGTATTTGCATGTGTTGTGAGTATTTGCAGTGCGTTTTTGTATTTGCATGTGTTGTGGACTTTTGCAGCGCGTTTCTGTATTTGCATGTGTTGTGGACTTTTGCAGTGCGTTTCTTTTTTTGCATGTGTTGTGAGTATTTGCAATGCGTTTCTGTATTTGCATGTGTTGTGAGTATTTGCAGCGCGTTTCTGTATTTGCATGTGTTGTGAGTATTTGCAGCGCGTTTCTCTATTTGCGTGTGTTGTAGACTTTTGCAGTGCGTTTCTGTATTTGCATGTTTTGTGAGTATTTGCAGTGCGTTTCTGTATTTGCATGTTTTGTGAGTATTTGCAGTGTGTTTCTGTATTTGCATGTGTTGTGAGTATTTGCAGCGTGTTTTTGTATTTGCATGTGTTGTGAGTATTTGCAGCGCGTTTCTGCAAATACTCACAACACGCAAATAGAGAAACGCGCAGTGTGTTTCTGTATTTGCATGTGTTGTGAGTATTTGCAGTGCGTTTCTGTATTTGCATGTGTTGTGAGTATTTGCAGTGTTTCTGTATTTGCATGTGTTGTGAGTATTTGCATGTGTTGTGATTATTTGCAGCGCGTTTCTCTATTTGCGTGTTGTGAGTATTTGCAGCGTTTTTGTATTTGCATGTGTTGTGAGTATTTGCAGCGCGTTTCTCTATTTGCAGTGTTGTGAGTATTTGCAGCGCGTTTCTGTATTTGCATGTGTTGTGAGTATTTGCAGTGCGTTTCTGTATTTGCATGTGTTGTGGAATTTTGCACTGCGTTTCTGTATTTGCATTTGTCGTGAGTATTTTTATTGCGTTTCTGTATTTGCATGTGTTGTGAATATTTGCAGTGCATTTCTGTATTTGCATGTGTTGTGAGTATTTGCAGTGCGTTTCTGTGTTTGCATGTGTTGTGAGTATTTGCAGTGTGTTTCTGTATTTGCATGTGTTGTGAGTATTTGCAGTGTGTTTCTGTATTTGCATGTGTTGTGAGTATTTGCAGCGTGTTTTTGTATTTGCATGTGTTGTGAGTATTTGCAGCGCGTTTCTGTATTTGCATGTGTTGTGGACTTTTGCAGCGCGTTTCTCTGTTTGCGTGTTGTGAGTATTTGCAGCATGTTTCTGTATTTGCATGTGTTGTGGACTTTTGCAGCGCGTTTCTGTATTTGCATGTGTTGTGATTATTTGTAGTGCCTTTCTGTATTTGCATGTGTTGTGAGTTTTTGCAGTGCGTTTCTGTATTTGCATGTGTTGTGGACTTTTGCAGTGTTTTTTTTTATTTTTGCATGTGTTGTGAGTATTTGTAGTGCGTTTCTGTATTTGCATGTGTTGTGAGTATTTGCATGTGTTGTGAGTTTTTGCAGTGCGTTTCTGTATTTGCATGTGTTGTGAGTATTTGCAGTGTGTTTCTGTATTTGCATGTGTTGTGAGTATTTGCAGTGTGTTTCTGTATTTGCATGTGTTGTGAGTATTTGCAGCGCGTTTCTGTATTTGCATGTGTTGTGAGTTTTTGCAGTGCGTTTCTGTATTTGCATGTGTTGTGAGTATTTGCAGTGTGTTTCTGTATTTGCATGTGTTGTGAGTATTTGCAGCGCGTTTCTGTATTTGCATGTGTTGTGGACTTTTGCAGTGCGTTTCTGTATTTGCATGTGTTGTGAGTATTTGCAGCGCGTTTCTCTATTTGCAGTGTTGTGAGTATTTGCAGCGCGTTTCTCTATTTGAATGTGTTGTGAGTATTTGCATCGCGTTTCTCTGTTTCCATGTGATGTGAGTATTTGCAGCGCGTTTCTCTATTTCCATGTGTTGTGGACTTTTGCAGTGCGTTTCTGTTTTTGCATGTGTTGTGAGTATTTGCAGTGCGTTTCTGTATTTGCATGTGTTGTGAGTATTTGCAGTGTGTTTCTGTATTTGCATGTGTTGTGAGTATTTGCAGCGCTTTTCTGTATTTGCATGTGTTGGGGACTTTTGCAGCGCGTTTCTGTATTTGCATGTGTTGTGAGTATTTGCAGCGTGTTTCTGTATTTGCATGTGTTGTGGACTTTTGCAGTGCGTTTCTGTATTTGCATGTGTTGTGAGTATTTGCAGTGCGTTTTTGTATTTGCATGTGTTGGAGACTTTTGCAGCGCGTTTCTGTATTTGCATGTGTTGTGAGTATTTGCAGCGCGTTTCTCTATTTGCGTGTGTTGTGGACTTTTGCAATGCGTTTCTGTATTTGCATGTTTTGTGAGTATTTGCAGTGCATTTCTGTATTTGCATGTTTTGTGAGTATTTGCAGCGCGTTTCTCTATTTGCATGTGTTGTGAGTATTTGCAGTGTGTTTCTGTATTTGCATGTGTTGTGAGTATTTGCAGCGTGTTTTTGTATTTGCATGTGTTGTGGACTTTTGCAGCGCGTTTCTGTATTTGCATATGTTGTGGACTTTTGCAGCGCGTTTTTGTATTTTCATGTGTTGTGGACTTTTGCAGCGCGTTTCTGTATTTGCATGTGTTGTGAGTATTTGCAACGTGTTCTTGCATTTGCATGTGTTGTGAGTATTTGCACCGCATTTCTGTATTTGCATGTGTTGTGAGTTTGCAGAGCGTTTCTGTATTTGCATGTGTTGTGGACTTTTGCAGTGCCTTTCTGTTTTTGCATGTGTTGTGAGTATTTGTAGTGCGTTTCTGTATTTGCATGTGTTGTGAGTATTTACAGTGCGTTTCTGTATTTGCATGTGTTGTGAGTATTTGCAGTGCGTTTCTGTATTTGCATGTGTTGTGGACTTTTGCAGCGCGTTTCTCTATTTGCATGTTGTGAGTATTTGCAGCGCGTTTCTGTATTTGCATGTTTTGTGAGTTTGCAGAGCGTTTCTGTATTTGCATGTGTTGTGGACTTTTGCAGTGCGTTTCTGTTTTTGCATGTGTTGTGAGTATTTGTAGTGCGTTTCTGTATTTGCATGTGTTGTGAGTATTTGCAGCGCGTTTCTCTATTTGCATGTGTTGTGAGTATTTGCATGTGTTGTGAGTATTTGCAGCGCGTTTCTGTATTTGCATGTGTTGTGGAATTTTGCAGTGCGTTTCTGTATTTGCATGTGTTGTGAGTATTTGTAGTGCGTTTCTGTATTTGCATGTGTTGTGAGTGTTTGCAGTGCATTTCTGTATTTGCATGTGTTGTGAGTATTTGCAGCGCGTTTCTGTATTTGCATGTGTTGTGGACTTTTGCAGTGCGTTTCTGTATTTGCATGTGTTGTGATTATTTGTAGTGCCTTTCTGTATTTGCATGTGTTGTGAGTTTTTGCAGTGCGTTTCTGTTTTTGCATGTGTTGTGAGTATTTGCAGTGCGTTTCTGTATTTGCATGTGTTGTGAGTATTTGCAGTGTGTTTCTGTATTTGCATGTGTTGTGAGTATTTGCAGCGCATTTCTGTATTTGCATGTGTTGTGAGAATTTGCAGCGCATTTCTCTATTTGCATGTGTTGTGAGTATTTGCATGTGTTGTGAGAATTTGCAGCGCATTTCTCTATTTGCATGTGTTGTGAGTATTTGCATGTGTTGTGAGTATTTGCAGCGCGTTTCTGTATTTGCATGTGTTGTGGACTTTTGCAGTGCGTTTCTGTATTTGCATGTGTTGTGAGTATTTGCAGCGCGTTTCTCTGTTTCCATGTTTTGTGAGTATTTGCAGTGCGTTTCTGTATTTGCATGTTTTGTGAGTATTTGCAGTGTGTTTCTGTATTTGCATGTGTTGTGAGTATTTGCAGCGCGTTTCTGTATTTGCATGTGTTGTGAGTATTTGCAGTGCGTTTCTGTATTTGCATGTGTTGTGAGTATTTGTAGTGCGTTTCTGTATTTGCATGTGTTGTGAGTGTTTGCAGTGCATTTCTGTATTTGCATGTGTTGTGAGTATTTGCAGCGCGTTTCTGTATTTGCATGTGTTGTGGACTTTTGCAGTCCGTTTCTGTATTTGCATGTGTTGTGATTATTTGTAGTGCCTTTCTGTATTTGCATGTGTTGTGAGTTTTTGCAGTGCGTTTCTGTTTTTGCATGTATTGTGAGTATTTGCAGTGCGTTTCTGTATTTGCATGTGTTGTGAGTATTTGCAGTGTGTTTCTGTATTTGCATGTGTTGTGAGTATTTGCAGCGCATTTCTGTATTTGCATGTGTTGTGAGTATTTGCAGTGCGTTTTTGTATTTGCATGTGTTGTGGACTTTTGCAGCGCGTTTCTGTATTTGCATGTGTTGTGAGTATTTGCAGCGCGTTTCTGTATTTGCATGTGTTGTGAGAATTTGCAGCGCATTTCTCTATTTGCATGTGTTGTGAGTATTTGCATGTGTTGTGAGTATTTGCAGCGCATTTCTCTATTTGCATGTGTTGTGAGTATTTGCAGCGTGTTTCTCTATTTGCATGTGTTGTGAGTATTTGCAGCGCGTTTCTCTATTTGCAGTGTTGTGAGTATTTGCAGCGCGTTTCTGTATTTGCATGTGTTGTGAGTATTTGCAGTGCGTTTCTGTATTTGCATGTGTTGTGGAATTTTGCACTGCGTTTCTGTATTTGCATGTGTCGTGATTATTTGTAGTGCGTTTCTGTATTTGCATGTGTTGTGAGTATTTGCAGTGCATTTCTGTATTTGCATGTGTTGTGAGTATTTGCAGCGCGTTTCTGTATTTGCATGTGTTGTGGACTTTTGCAGTGCGTTTCTGTATTTGCATGTGTTGTGATTATTTGTAGTGCCTTTCTGTATTTGCATGTGTTGTGAGTTTTTGCAGTGCGTTTCTGTATTTGCATGTGTTGTGAGTATTTGCAGTGTGTTTCTGTATTTGCATGTGTTGTGAGTATTTGCAGTGTGTTTCTGTATTTGTATGTGTTGTGAGTATTTGCAGCGCGTTTCTGTATTTGCATGTGTTGTGAGTTTTTGCAGTGTGTTTCTGTATTTGCATGTGTTGTGAGTATTTGCAGCGCGTTTCAGTATTTGCATGTGTTGGGGACTTTTGCAGCGCGTTTCTGTATTTGCATGTGTTGTGAGTATTTGCAGCGTGTTTCTGTATTTGCATGTGTTGTGAGTATTTGCAGTGTGTTTCTGTATTTGCATGTGTTGTGAGTATTTGCAGCGAGTTTCTCTATTTGCGTGTGTTGTGGACTTTTGCAATGCGTTTCTGTATTTGCATGTTTTGTGAGTATTTGCAGTGCGTTTCTGTATTTGCATGTTTTGTGAGTATTTGCAGCGCGTTTCTCTATTTGCATGTGTTGTGAGTATTTGCAGTGTGTTTCTGTATTTGCATGTGTTGTGAGTATTTGCAGCGCGTTTCTGTATTTGCATGTGTTGTGAGTATTTGCAGTGCGTTTTTGTATTTGCATGTGTTGTGGACTTTTGCAGCGCGTTTCTGTATTTGCATGTGTTGTGAGAATTTGCAGCGCATTTCTCTATTTGCATGTGTTGTGAGTATTTGGATGTGTTGTGAGTATTTGCAGCGCGTTTCTCTATTTGCATGTGTTGTGAGTATTTGCAGTGCGTTTCTGTATTTGCATGTGTTGTGAGTATTTGCAGCGCGTTTCTGTATTTGCATGTGTTGTGAGTATTTGCAGTGCGTTTTTGTATTTGCATGTGTTGTGGACTTTTGCAGCGCGTTTCTGTATTTGCATGTGTTGTGAGTATTTGCAGCGCGTTTCTCTATTTGCGTGTGTTGTAGACTTTTGCAGTGCGTTTCTGTATTTGCATGTTTTGTGAGTATTTGCAGTGCGTTTCTGTATTTGCATGTGTTGTGAGTATTTGCAGCGCGTTTCTCTATTTGCGTGTGTTGTAGACTTTTGCAGTGCGTTTCTGTATTTGCATGTTTTGTGAGTATTTGCAGTGCGTTTCTGTATTTGCATGTGTTGTGAGTATTTGCAGCGCGTTTCTGTATTTGCATGTGTTGTGAGTATTTGCAGTGCGTTTTTGTATTTGCATGTGTTGTGGACTTTTGCAGCGCGTTTCTGTATTTGCATGTGTTGTGAGAATTTGCAGCGCATTTCTCTATTTGCATGTGTTGTGAGTATTTGGATGTGTTGTGAGTATTTGCAGCGCGTTTCTCTATTTGCATGTGTTGTGGACTTTTGCAGTGCGTTTCTTTTTTTGCATGTGTTGTGAGTATTTGCAGTGCGTTTCTGTATTTGCATATTTTGTGAGTATTTGCAGTGCGTTTCTGTTTTTGCATGTGTTGTGAGTATTTGCAGTGCGTTTCTGTATTTGCATGTGTTGTGAGTATTTGCAGTGTGTTTCTGTACTTGCATGTGTTGTGAGTATTTGCAGTGTGTTTCTGTATTTGCATGTGTTGTGAGTATTTGCAGTGCGTTTTTGTATTTGCATGTGTTGGGGACTTTTGCAGCACGTTTCTGTATTTGCATGTGTTGTGAGTATTTGCAGCGCGTTTCTCTATTTGCGTGTGTTGTGGACTTTTGCAATGCGTTTCTGTATTTGCATGTTTTGTGAGTATTTGCAGTGCGTTTCTGTATTTGCATGTTTTGTGAGTATTTGCAGCGCGTTTCTCTATTTGCATGTGTTGTGGACTTTTGCAATGCGTTTCTGTATTTGCATGTTTTGTGAGTATTTGCAGTGCGTTTCTGTATTTGCATGTGTTGTGAGTATTTGCAGTGTGTTTCTGTATTTGCATGTGTTGTGAGTATTTGCAGCGTGTTTTTGTATTTGCATGTGTTGTATTTGCAGCGCGTTTCTGTATTTGCATGTGTTGTGGACTTTTGCAGCGCGTTTCTGTATTTTCATGTGTTGTGGACTTTTGCAGTGCGTTTCTGTATTTGCATGTGTTGTGAGTATTTGCAGCGCGTTTCTCTATTTGAATGTGTTGTGAGTGTTTGCATCGCGTTTCTCTGTTTCCATGTGTTGTGAGTATTTGCATGTGTTGTGAGTATTTGCAGCGCGTTTCTCTATTTGCATGTGTTGTGAGTATTTGCATGTGTTGTGAGTATTTGCAGCGCGTTTCTGTATTTGCATGTGTTGTGGACTTTTGCAGTGCGTTTCTGTATTTGCATGTGTTGTGAGAATTTGCAGCGCATTTCTCTATTTGCATGTGTTGTGAGTATTTGCATGTGTTGTGAGTATTTGCAGCGCGTTTCTCTATTTGCATGTGTTGTGAGTATTTGCAGCGCGTTTCTCTATTTGCAGTGTTGTGAGTATTTGCAGCGCGTTTCTGTATTTGCATGTGTTGTGAGTATTTGCAGTGCGTTTCTGTATTTGCATGTGTTGTGGAATTTTGCACTGCGTTTCTGTATTTGCATGTGTCGTGAGTATTTGTAGTGCGTTTCTGTATTTGCATGTGTTGTGTGTATTTGCAGTGCATTTCTGTATTTGCATGTGTTGTGGACTTTTGCAGTGCGTTTCTTTTTTTGCATGTGTTGTGAGTATTTGCAGTGCGTTTCTGTATTTGCATGTGTTGTGAGTATTTGCAGCGCGTTACTGTATTTGCATGTGTTGTGAGTATTTGCAGTGCGTTTTTATATTTGCATGTGTTGTGGACTTTTGCAGCGCGTTTCTGTATTTGCATGTGTTGTGAGTATTTGCAGTGCGTTTCTCTATTTGCATGTGTTGTGAGTATTTGCAGCGCGTTTCTCTATTTGCAGTGTTGTGAGTATTTGCAGCGCGTTTCTGTATTTGCATGTGTTGTGAGTATTTGCAGTGCGTTTCTGTATTTGCATGTGTTGTGGAATTTTGCACTGCGTTTCTGTATTTGCATGTGTCGTGAGTATTTGTAGTGCGTTTCTGTATTTGCATGTGTTGTGTGTATTTGCAGTGCATTTCTGTATTTGCATGTGTTGTGGACTTTTGCAGTGCGTTTCTTTTTTTGCATGTGTTGTGAGTATTTGCAGTGCGTTTCTGTATTTGCATGTGTTGTGAGTATTTGCAGCGCGTTTCTGTATTTGCATGTGTTGTGAGTATTTGCAGTGCGTTTTTATATGTGCATGTGTTGTGGACTTTTGCAGCGCGTTTCTGTATTTGCATGTGTTGTGAGTATTTGCAGCGCGTTTCTCTATTTGCGTGTGTTGTAGACTTTTGCAGTGCGTTTCTGTATTTGCATGTTTTGTGAGTATTTGCAGTGCGTTTCTGTATTTGCATGTTTTGTGAGTATTTGCAGTGTGTTTCTGTATTTGCATGTGTTGTGAGTATTTGCAGCGTGTTTTTGTATTTGCATGTGTTGTGAGTATTTGCAGCGCGTTTCTGTATTTGCATGTGTTGTGAGTATTTGCAGTGCGTTTCTGTATTTGCATGTGTTGTGGAATTTTGCACTGCGTTTCTGTATTTGCATTTGTCGTGAGTATTTGTAGTGCGTTTCTGTATTTGCATGTGTTGTGAATATTTGCAGTGCATTTCTGTATTTGCATGTGTTGTGAGTATTTGCAGTGCGTTTCTGTATTTGCATGTGTTGTGAGTATTTGCATGTGTTGTGAGTATTTGCAGTGTGTTTCTGTATTTGCATGTGTTGTGAGTATTTGCAGCGTGTTTTTGTATTTGCATGTGTTGTGAGTATTTGCAGCGCGTTTCTGTATTTGCATGTGTTGTGGACTTTTGCAGCGCGTTTCTCTGTTTGCGTGTTGTGAGTATTTGCAGCATGTTTCTGTATTTGCATGTGTTGTGGACTTTTGCAGCGCGTTTCTGTATTTGCATGTGTTGTGATTATTTGTAGTGCCTTTCTGTATTTGCATGTGTTGTGAGTTTTTGCAGTGCGTTTCTGTATTTGCATGTGTTGTGGACTTTTGCAGTGCGTTTCTATTTTTGCATGTGTTGTGAGTATTTGTAGTGCGTTTCTGTATTTGCATGTGTTGTGAGTATTTGCATGTGTTGTGAGTTTTTGCAGTGCGTTTCTGTATTTGCATGTGTTGTGAGTATTTGCAGTGTGTTTCTGTATTTGCATGTGTTGTGAGTATTTGCAGTGTGTTTCTGTATTTGCATGTGTTGTGAGTATTTGCAGCGCGTTTCTGTATTTGCATGTGTTGTGAGTTTTTGCAGTGCGTTTCTGTATTTGCATGTGTTGTGAGTATTTGCAGTGTGTTTCTGTATTTGCATGTGTTGTGAGTATTTGCAGCGCGTTTCTGTATTTGCATGTGTTGTGGACTTTTGCAGTGCGTTTCTGTATTTGCATGTGTTGTGAGTATTTGCAGCGCGTTTCTCTATTTGCAGTGTTGTGAGTATTTGCAGCGCGTTTCTCTATTTGCATGTGTTGTGAGTTTTTGCAGTGCGTTTCTGTATTTGCATGTGTTGTGAGTATTTGCAGTGTGTTTCTGTATTTGCATGTGTTGTGAGTATTTGCAGTGTGTTTCTGTATTTGCATGTGTTGTGAGTATTTGCAGCGCGTTTCTGTATTTGCATGTGTTGTGAGTTTTTGCAGTGCGTTTCTGTATTTGCATGTGTTGTGAGTATTTGCAGTGTGTTTCTGTATTTGCATGTGTTGTGAGTATTTGCAGCGCGTTTCTGTATTTGCATGTGTTGTGGACTTTTGCAGTGCGTTTCTGTATTTGCATGTGTTGTGGACTTTTGCAGTGCGTTTCTGTATTTGCATGTGTTGTGAGTATTTGCAGCGCGTTTCTCTATTTGCAGTGTTGTGAGTATTTGCAGCGCGTTTCTCTATTTCCATGTGTTGGGGACTTTTGCAGCGCGTTTCTGTATTTGCATGTGTTGTGAGTATTTGCAGCGTGTTTCTGTATTTGCATGTGTTGTGGACTTTTGCAGTGCGTTTCTGTATTTGCATGTGTTGTGAGTATTTGCAGTGTGTTTCTGTATTTGCATGTGTTGTGAGTATTTGCAGTGCGTTTTTGTATTTGCATGTGTTGGAGACTTTTGCAGCGCGTTTCTGTATTTGCATGTGTTGTGAGTATTTGCAGCGCGTTTCTCTATTTGCGTGTGTTGTGGACTTTTGCAATGCGTTTCTGTATTTGCATGTTTTGTGAGTATTTGCAGTGCGTTTCTGTATTTGCATGTTTTGTGAGTATTTGCAGCGCGTTTCTCTATTTGCATGTGTTGTGAGTATTTGCAGTGTGTTTCTGTATTTGCATGTGTTGTGAGTATTTGCAGCGTGTTTTTGTATTTGCATGTGTTGTATTTGCAGCGCGTTTCTGTATTTGCATATGTTGTGGACGTTTGCAGCGCGTTTTTGTATTTTCATGTGTTGTGGACTTTTGCAGCGCGTTTCTGTATTTGCATGTGTTGTGAGTATTTGCAACGTGTTCTTGCATTTGCATGTGTTGTGAGTATTTGCACCGCATTTCTGTATTTGCATGTGTTGTGAGTTTGCAGAGCGTTTCTGTATTTGCATGTGTTGTGGACTTTTGCAGTGCCTTTCTGTTTTTGCATGTGTTGTGAGTATTTGTAGTGCGTTTCTGTATTTGCATGTGTTGTGAGTATTTACAGTGCGTTTCTGTATTTGCATGTGTTGTGAGTATTTGCAGTGCGTTTCTGTATTTGCATGTGTTGTGGACTTTTGCAGCGCGTTTCTCTATTTGCATGTTGTGAGTATTTGCAGCGCGTTTCTGTATTTGCATGTTTTGTGAGTTTGCAGAGCGTTTCTGTATTTGCATGTGTTGTGGACTTTTGCAGTGCGTTTCTGTTTTTGCATGTGTTGTGAGTATTTGTAGTGCGTTTCTGTATTTGCATGTGTTGTGAGTATTTGCAGCGCGTTTCTCTATTTGCATGTGTTGTGAGTATTTGCATGTGTTGTGAGTATTTGCAGCGCGTTTCTGTATTTGCATGTGTTGTCTAATTTGTAGTGCGTTTCTGTATTTGCATGTGTTGTGAGTATTTGCAGTGCATTTCTGTATTTGCATGTGTTGTGAGTATTTGCAGCGCGTTTCTGTATTTGCATGTGTTGTGGACTTTTGCAGTGCGTTTCTGTATTTGCATGTGTTGTGATTATTTGTAGTGCCTTTCTGTATTTGCATGTGTTGTGAGTTTTTGCAGTGCGTTTCTGTATTTGCATGTGTTGTGAGTATTTACAGTGTGTTTCTGTATTTGCATGTGTTGTGAGTATTTGCAGTGTGTTTCTGTATTTGTATGTGTTGTGAGTATTTGCAGCGCGTTTCTGTATTTGCATGTGTTGTGAGTTTTTGCAGTGTGTTTCTGTATTTGCATGTGTTGTGAGTATTTGCAGCGCGTTTCAGTATTTGCATGTGTTGGGGACTTTTGCAGCGCGTTTCTGTATTTGCATGTGTTGTGAGTATTTGCAGCGTGTTTCTGTATTTGCATGTGTTGTGAGTATTTGCAGTGTGTTTCTGTATTTGCATGTGTTGTGAGTATTTGCAGTGCGTTTTTGTATTTGCATGTGTTGGGGACTTTTGCAGTGCGTTTCTGTATTTGCATGTGTTGTGAGTATTTGCAGCGAGTTTCTCTATTTGCGTGTGTTGTGGACTTTTGCAATGCGTTTCTGTATTTGCATGTTTTGTGAGTATTTGCAGTGCGTTTCTGTATTTGCATGTTTTGTGAGTATTTGCAGCGCGTTTCTCTATTTGCATGTGTTGTGAGTATTTGCAGTGTGTTTCTGTATTTGCATGTGTTGTGAGTATTTGCAGCGCGTTTCTGTATTTGCATGTGTTGTGAGTATTTGCAGTGCGTTTTTGTATTTGCATGTGTTGTGGACTTTTGCAGCGCGTTTCTGTATTTGCATGTGTTGTGAGAATTTGCAGCGCATTTCTCTATTTGCATGTGTTGTGAGTATTTGGATGTGTTGTGAGTATTTGCAGCGCGTTTCTCTATTTGCATGTGTTGTGGACTTTTGCAGTGCGTTTCTTTTTTTGCATGTGTTGTGAGTATTTGCAGCGCGTTTCTGTATTTGCATGTGTTGTGAGTATTTGCAGTGCGTTTTTGTATTTGCATGTGTTGTGGACTTTTGCAGCGCGTTTCTGTATTTGCATGTGTTGTGAGTATTTGCAGCGCGTTTCTCTATTTGCGTGTGTTGTAGACTTTTGCAGTGCGTTTCTGTATTTGCATGTTTTGTGAGTATTTGCAGTGCGTTTCTGTATTTGCATGTGTTGTGAGTATTTGCAGCGCGTTTCTCTATTTGCGTGTGTTGTAGACTTTTGCAGTGCGTTTCTGTATTTGCATGTTTTGTGAGTATTTGCAGTGCGTTTCTGTATTTGCATGTGTTGTGAGTATTTGCAGCGCGTTTCTGTATTTGCATGTGTTGTGAGTATTTGCAGTGCGTTTCTGTATTTGCATGTGTTGTGAGTATTTGCAGTGCGTTTCTGTATTTGCATATTTTGTGAGTATTTGCAGTGCGTTTCTGTTTTTGCATGTGTTGTGAGTATTTGCAGTGCGTTTCTGTATTTGCATGTGTTGTGAGTATTTGCAGTGTGTTTCTGTACTTGCATGTGTTGTGAGTATTTGCAGTGTGTTTCTGTATTTGCATGTGTTGTGAGTTTTTGCAGTGCGTTTTTGTATTTGCATGTGTTGGGGACTTTTGCAGCACGTTTCTGTATTTGCATGTGTTGTGAGTATTTGCAGCGCGTTTCTCTATTTGCGTGTGTTGTGGACTTTTGCAATGCGTTTCTGTATTTGCATGTTTTGTGAGTATTTGCAGTGCGTTTCTGTATTTGCATGTTTTGTGAGTATTTGCAGCGCGTTTCTCTATTTGCATGTGTTGTGGACTTTTGCAATGCGTTTCTGTATTTGCATGTTTTGTGAGTATTTGCAGTGCGTTTCTGTATTTGCATGTGTTGTGGACTTTTGCAGCGCGTTTCTGTATTTTCATGTGTTGTGGACTTTTGCAGTGCGTTTCTGTATTTGCATGTGTTGTGAGTATTTGCAGCGCGTTTCTCTATTTGAATGTGTTGTGAGTGTTTGCATCGCGTTTCTCTGTTTCCATGTGTTGTGAGTATTTGCATGTGTTGTGAGTATTTGCAGCGCGTTTCTCTATTTGCATGTGTTGTGAGTATTTGCATGTGTTGTGAGTATTTGCAGCGCGTTTCTGTATTTGCATGTGTTGTGGACTTTTGCAGTGCGTTTCTGTATTTGCATGTGTTGTGAGAATTTGCAGCGCATTTCTCTATTTGCATGTGTTGTGAGTATTTGCATGTGTTGTGAGTATTTGCAGCACGTTTCTCTATTTGCATGTGTTGTGAGTATTTGCAGCGCGTTTCTCTATTTGCAGTGTTGTGAGTATTTGCAGCGCGTTTCTGTATTTGCATGTGTTGTGAGTATTTGCAGTGCGTTTCTGTATTTGCATGTGTTGTGGAATTTTGCACTGCGTTTCTGTATTTGCATGTGTCGTGAGTATTTGTAGTGCGTTTCTGTATTTGCATGTGTTGTGTGTATTTGCAGTGCATTTCTGTATTTGCATGTGTTGTGGACTTTTGCATTGCGTTTCTTTTTTTGCATGTGTTGTGAGTATTTGCAGTGCGTTTCTGTATTTGCATGTGTTGTGAGTATTTGCAGCGCGTTACTGTATTTGCATGTGTTGTGAGTATTTGCAGTGCGTTTTTATATTTGCATGTGTTGTGGACTTTTGCAGCGCGTTTCTGTATTTGCATGTGTTGTGAGTATTTGCAGTGCGTTTCTCTATTTGCATGTGTTGTGAGTATTTGCAGCGCGTTTCTCTATTTGCAGTGTTGTGAGTATTTGCAGCGCGTTTCTGTATTTGCATGTGTTGTGAGTATTTGCAGTGCGTTTCTGTATTTGCATGTGTTGTGAGTATTTGCAGCGCGTTACTGTATTTGCATGTGTTGTGAGTATTTGCAGTGCGTTTTTATATTTGCATGTGTTGTGGACTTTTGCAGCGCGTTTCTGTATTTGCATGTGTTGTGAGAATTTGCAGCGCATTTCTCTATTTGCATGTGTTGTGAGTATTTGGATGTGTTGTGAGTATTTGCAGCGCGTTTCTCTATTTGCATGTGTTGTGGACTTTTGCAGTGCGTTTCTTTTTTTGCATGTGTTGTGAGTATTTGCAGTGCGTTTCTGTATTTGCATGTGTTGTGAGTATTTGCAGTGCGTTTCTGTATTTGCATATTTTGTGAGTATTTGCAGTGCGTTTCTGTTTTTGCATGTGTTGTGAGTATTTGCAGTGCGTTTCTGTATTTGCATGTGTTGTGAGTATTTGCAGTGTGTTTCTGTACTTGCATGTGTTGTGAGTATTTGCAGTGTGTTTCTGTATTTGCATGTGTTGTGAGTATTTGCAGTGCGTTTTTGTATTTGCATGTGTTGGGGACTTTTGCAGCACGTTTCTGTATTTGCATGTGTTGTGAGTATATGCAGCGCGTTTCTCTATTTGCATGTGTTGTGGACTTTTGCAATGCGTTTCTGTATTTGCATGTTTTGTGAGTATTTGCAGTGCGTTTCTGTATTTGCATGTTTTGTGAGTATTTGCAGCGCGTTTCTCTATTTGCATGTGTTGTGAGTATTTGCAGTGTGTTTCTGTATTTGCATGTGTTGTGAGTATTTGCAGCGTGTTTTTGTATTTGCATGTGTTGTATTTGCAGCGCGTTTCTGTATTTGCATGTGTTGTGGACTTTTGCAGCGCGTTTCTGTATTTTCATGTGTTGTGGACTTTTGCAGTGCGTTTCTGTATTTGCATGTGTTGTGAGTATTTGCAGCGCGTTTCTCTATTTGAATGTGTTGTGAGTGTTTGCATCGCGTTTCTCTGTTTCCATGTGTTGTGAGTATTTGCATGTGTTGTGAGTATTTGCAGCGCGTTTCTCTATTTGCATGTGTTGTGAGTATTTGCATGTGTTGTGAGTATTTGCAGCGCGTTTCTGTATTTGCATGTGTTGTGGACTTTTGCAGTGCGTTTCTGTATTTGCATGTGTTGTGAGAATTTGCAGCGCATTTCTCTATTTGCATGTGTTGTGAGTATTTGCATGTGTTGTGAGTATTTGCAGCGCGTTTCTCTATTTGCATGTGTTGTGAGTATTTGCAGCGCGTTTCTCTATTTGCAGTGTTGTGAGTATTTGCAGCGCGTTTCTGTATTTGCATGTGTTGTGAGTATTTGCAGTGCGTTTCTGTATTTGCATGTGTTGTGGAATTTTGCACTGCGTTTCTGTATTTGCATGTGTCGTGAGTATTTGTAGTGCGTTTCTGTATTTGCATGTGTTGTGTGTATTTGCAGTGCATTTCTGTATTTGCATGTGTTGTGGACTTTTGCAGTGCGTTTCTTTTTTTGCATGTGTTGTGAGTATTTGCAGTGCGTTTCTGTATTTGCATGTGTTGTGAGTATTTGCAGCGCGTTTCTGTATTTGCATGTGTTGTGAGTATTTGCAGTGCGTTTTTATATTTGCATGTGTTGTGGACTTTTGCAGCGCGTTTCTGTATTTGCATGTGTTGTGAGTATTTGCAGTGCGTTTCTCTATTTGCATGTGTTGTGAGTATTTGCAGCGCGTTTCTCTATTTGCAGTGTTGTGAGTACTTGCAGCGCGTTTCTGTATTTGCATGTGTTGTGAGTATTTGCAGTGCGTTTCTGTATTTGCATGTGTTGTGGAATTTTGCACTGCGTTTCTGTATTTGCATGTGTCGTGAGTATTTGTAGTGCGTTTCTGTATTTGCATGTGTTGTGTGTATTTGCAGTGCATTTCTGTATTTGCATGTGTTGTGGACTTTTGCAGTGCGTTTCTTTTTTTGCATGTGTTGTGAGTATTTGCAGTGCGTTTCTGTATTTGCATGTGTTGTGAGTATTTGCAGCGCGTTTCTGTATTTGCATGTGTTGTGAGTATTTGCAGTGTGTTTTTATATTTGCATGTGTTGTGGACTTTTGCAGCGCGTTTCTGTATTTGCATGTGTTGTGAGTATTTGCAGCGCGTTTCTCTATTTGCGTGTGTTGTAGACTTTTGCAGTGCGTTTCTGTATTTGCATGTTTTGTGAGTATTTGCAGTGCGTTTCTGTATTTGCATGTTTTGTGAGTATTTGCAGTGTGTTTCTGTATTTGCATGTGTTGTGAGTATTTGCAGCGCGTTTCTGTATTTGCATGTGTTGTGAGTATTTGCAGTGCGTTTTTGTATTTGCATGTGTTGTGAGTATTTGCAGCGCGTTTCTCTATTTGCGTGTGTTGTAGACTTTTGCAGTGCGTTTCTGTATTTGCATGTTTTGTGAGTATTTGCAGTGCGTTTCTGTATTTGCATGTTTTGTGAGTATTTGCAGTGTGTTTCTGTATTTGCATGTGTTGTGAGTATTTGCAGTGTTTCTGTATTTGCATGTGTTGTGACTATTTGCATGTGTTGTGATTATTTGCAGCGCGTTTCTGCAAATACTCACAACACGCAAATAGAGAAACGCGCAGTGTGTTTCTGTATTTGCATGTGTTGTGAGTATTTGCAGTGCGTTTCTGTATTTGCATGTGTTGTGAGTATTTGCAGTGTTTCTGTATTTGCATGTGTTGTGAGTATTTGCATGTGTTGTGATTATTTGCAGCGCGTTTCTCTATTTGCGTGTTGTGAGTATTTGCAGCGTTTTTGTATTTGCATGTGTTGTGAGTATTTGCAGCGCGTTTCTCTATTTGCAGTGTTGTGAGTATTTGCAGCGCGTTTCTGTATTTGCATGTGTTGTGAGTATTTGCAGTGCGTTTCTGTATTTGCATGTGTTGTGGAATTTTGCACTGCGTTTCTGTATTTGCATTTGTCGTGAGTATTTGTAGTGCGTTTCTGTATTTGCATGTGTTGTGAATATTTGCAGTGCATTTCTGTATTTGCATGTGTTGTGAGTATTTGCAGTGCGTTTCTGTATTTGCATGTGTTGTGAGTATTTGCAGTGTGTTTCTGTATTTGCATGTGTTGTGAGTATTTGCAGTGTGTTTCTGTATTTGCATGTGTTGTGAGTATTTGCAGCGTGTTTTTGTATTTGCATGTGTTGTGAGTATTTGCAGCGCGTTTCTGTATTTGCATGTGTTGTGGACTTTTGCAGCGCGTTTCTCTGTTTGCGTGTTGTGAGTATTTGTAGTGCGTTTCTGTATTTGCATGTGTTGTGAGTATTTGCATGTGTTGTGAGTTTTTGCAGTGCGTTTCTGTATTTGCATGTGTTGTGAGTATTTGCAGTGTGTTTCTGTATTTGCATGTGTTGTGAGTATTTGCAGTGTGTTTCTGTATTTGCATGTGTTGTGAGTATTTGCAGTGCGTTTTTGTATTTGCATGTGTTGGGGACTTTTGCAGCACGTTTCTGTATTTGCATGTGTTGTGAGTATTTGCAGCGCGTTTCTCTATTTGCGTGTGTTGTGGACTTTTGCAATGCGTTTCTGTATTTGCATGTTTTGTGAGTATTTGCAGTGCGTTTCTGTATTTGCATGTTTTGTGAGTATTTGCAGCGCGTTTCTCTATTTGCATGTGTTGTGGACTTTTGCAATGCGTTTCTGTATTTGCATGTTTTGTGAGTATTTGCAGTGCGTTTCTGTATTTGCATGTGTTGTGAGTATTTGCAGTGTGTTTCTGTATTTGCATGTGTTGTGAGTATTTGCAGCGTGTTTTTGTATTTGCATGTGTTGTATTTGCAGCGCGTTTTTGTATTTGCATGTGTTGTGGACTTTTGCAGCGCGTTTCTGTATTTTCATGTGTTGTGGACTTTTGCAGTGCGTTTCTGTATTTGCATGAGTTGTGAGTATTTGCAGCGCGTTTCTCTATTTGAATGTGTTGTGAGTGTTTGCATCGCGTTTCTCTGTTTCCATGTGTTGTGAGTATTTGCATGTGTTGTGAGTATTTGCAGCGCGTTTCTCTATTTGCATGTGTTGTGAGTATTTGCATGTGTTGTGAGTATTTGCAGCGCGTTTCTGTATTTGCATGTGTTGTGGACTTTTGCAGTGCGTTTCTGTATTTGCATGTGTTGTGAGAATTTGCAGCGCATTTCTCTATTTGCATGTGTTGTGAGTATTTGCATGTGTTGTGAGTATTTGCAGCGCGTTTCTCTATTTGCATGTGTTGTGAGTATTTGCAGCGCGTTTCTCTATTTGCAGTGTTGTGAGTATTTGCAGCGCGTTTCTGTATTTGCATGTGTTGTGAGTATTTGCAGTGCGTTTCTGTATTTGCATGTGTTGTGGAATTTTGCACTGCGTTTCTGTATTTGCATGTGTCGTGAGTATTTGTAGTGCGTTTCTGTATTTGCATGTGTTGTGTGTATTTGCAGTGCATTTCTGTATTTGCATGTGTTGTGGACGTTTGCAGTGCGTTTCTTTTTTTGCATGTGTTGTGAGTATTTGCAGTGCGTTTCTGTATTTGCATGTGTTGTGAGTATTTGCAGCGCGTTTCTGTATTTGCATGTGTTGTGAGTATTTGCAGTGCGTTTTTATATTTGCATGTGTTGTGGACTTTTGCAGCGCGTTTCTGTATTTGCATGTGTTGTGAGTATTTGCAGTGCGTTTCTCTATTTGCATGTGTTGTGAGTATTTGCAGCGCGTTTCTCTATTTGCAGTGTTGTGAGTATTTGCAGCGCGTTTCTGTATTTGCATGTGTTGTGAGTATTTGCAGTGCGTTTCTGTATTTGCATGTGTTGTGGAATTTTGCACTGCGTTTCTGTATTTGCATGTGTCGTGAGTATTTGTAGTGCGTTTCTGTATTTGCATGTGTTGTGTGTATTTGCAGTGCATTTCTGTATTTGCATGTGTTGTGGACTTTTGCAGTGCGTTTCTTTTTTTGCATGTGTTGTGAGTATTTGCAGTGCGTTTCTGTATTTGCATGTGTTGTGAGTATTTGCAGCGCGTTTCTGTATTTGCATGTGTTGTGAGTATTTGCAGTGTGTTTTTATATTTGCATGTGTTGTGGACTTTTGCAGCGCGTTTCTGTATTTGCATGTGTTGTGAGTATTTGCAGCGCGTTTCTCTATTTGCGTGTGTTGTAGACTTTTGCAGTGCGTTTCTGTATTTGCATGTTTTGTGAGTATTTGCAGTGCGTTTCTGTATTTGCATGTTTTGTGAGTATTTGCAGTGTGTTTCTGTATTTGCATGTGTTGTGAGTATTTGCAGCGCGTTTCTGTATTTGCATGTGTTGTGAGTATTTGCAGTGCGTTTTTGTATTTGCATGTGTTGTGGACTTTTGCAGCGCGTTTCTGTATTTGCATGTGTTGTGGACTTTTGCAGTGCGTTTCTTTTTTTGCATGTGTTGTGAGTATTTGCAGTGCGTTTCTGTATTTGCATGTGTTGTGAATATTTGCAGTGCATTTCTGTATTTGCATGTGTTGTGAGTATTTGCAGTGCGTTTCTGTATTTGCATGTGTTGTGAGTATTTGCAGTGTGTTTCTGTATTTGCATGTGTTGTGAGTATTTGCAGTGTGTTTCTGTATTTGCATGTGTTGTGAGTATTTGCAGCGTGTTTTTGTATTTGCATGTGTTGTGAGTATTTGCAGCGCGTTTCTGTATTTGCATGTGTTGTGGACTTTTGCAGCGCGTTTCTCTGTTTGCGTGTTGTGAGTATTTGCAGCATGTTTCTGTATTTGCATGTGTTGTGGACTTTTGCAGCGCGTTTCTGTATTTGCATGTGTTGTGATTATTTGTAGTGCCTTTCTGTATTTGCATGTGTTGTGAGTTTTTGCAGTGCGTTTCTGTATTTGCATGTGTTGTGGACTTTTGCAGTGCGTTTCTATTTTTGCATGTGTTGTGAGTATTTGTAGTGCGTTTCTGTATTTGCATGTGTTGTGAGTATTTGCATGTGTTGTGAGTTTTTGCAGTGCGTTTCTGTATTTGCATGTGTTGTGAGTATTTGCAGTGTGTTTCTGTATTTGCATGTGTTGTGAGTATTTGCAGTGTGTTTCTGTATTTGCATGTGTTGTGAGTATTTGCAGCGCGTTTCTGTATTTGCATGTGTTGTGAGTTTTTGCAGTGCGTTTCTGTATTTGCATGTGTTGTGAGTATTTGCAGTGTGTTTCTGTATTTGCATGTGTTGTGAGTATTTGCAGCGCGTTTCTGTATTTGCATGTGTTGTGGACTTTTGCAGTGCGTTTCTGTATTTGCATGTGTTGTGAGTATTTGCAGCGCGTTTCTCTATTTGCAGTGTTGTGAGTATTTGCAGCGCATTTCTCTATTTGAATGTGTTGTGAGTATTTGCATCGCGTTTCTCTGTTTCCATGTGATGTGAGTATTTGCAGCGCGTTTCTCTATTTCCATGTGTTGTGGACTTTTGCAGTGCGTTTCTGTTTTTGCATGTGTTGTGAGTATTTGCAGTGCGTTTCTGTATTTGCATGTGTTGTGAGTATTTGCAGTGTGTTTCTGTATTTGCATGTGTTGTGAGTATTTGCAGCGCTTTTCTGTATTTGCATGTGTTGGGGACTTTTGCAGCGCGTTTCTGTATTTGCATGTGTTGTGAGTATTTGCAGTGTGTTTCTGTATTTGCATGTGTTGTGAGTATTTGCAGTGCGTTTTTGTATTTGCATGTGTTGGAGACTTTTGCAGCGCGTTTCTGTATTTGCATGTGTTGTGAGTATTTGCAGCGCGTTTCTCTATTTGCGTGTGTTGTGGACTTTTGCAATGCGTTTCTGTATTTGCATGTTTTGTGAGTATTTGCAGTGTGTTTCTGTATTTGCATGTTTTGTGAGTATTTGCAGCGCGTTTCTCTATTTGCATGTGTTGTGAGTATTTGCAGTGTGTTTCTGTATTTGCATGTGTTGTGAGTATTTGCAGCGTGTTTTTGTATTTGCATGTGTTGTATTTGCAGCGCGTTTCTGCATTTGCATATGTTGTGGACTTTTGCAGCGCGTTTTTGTATTTTCATGTGTTGTGGACTTTTGCAGCGCGTTTCTGTATTTGCATGTGTTGTGAGTATTTGCAACGTGTTCTTGCATTTGCATGTGTTGTGAGTATTTGCACCGCATTTCTGTATTTGCATGTGTTGTGAGTTTGCAGAGCGTTTCTGTATTTGCATGTGTTGTGGACTTTTGCAGTGCCTTTCTGTTTTTGCATGTGTTGTGAGTATTTGTAGTGCGTTTCTGTATTTGCATGTGTTGTGAGTATTTACAGTGCGTTTCTGTATTTGCATGTGTTGTGAGTATTTGCAGTGCGTTTCTGTATTTGCATGGGTTGTGAGTATTTGCAGTGTGTTTCTGTATTTGCATGTGTTGTGAGTATTTGCAGTGCGTTTCTGTATTTGCATGTGTTGTGGACTTTTGCAGTGCGTTTCTGTATTTGCATGTGTTGTGAGTATTTGCAGCGCGTTTCTGTATTTGCATGTGTTGTGGACTTTTGCAGCGCGTTTCTCTGTTTGCGTGTTGTGAGTATTTGCAGCATGTTTCTGTATTTGCATGTGTTGTGGACTTTTGCAGCGCGTTTCTGTATTTGCATGTGTTGTGATTATTTGTAGTGCCTTTCTGTATTTGCATGTGTTGTGAGTTTTTGCAGTGCGTTTCTGTATTTGCATGTGTTGTGGACTTTTGCAGTGCGTTTCTATTTTTGCATGTGTTGTGAGTATTTGTAGTGCGTTTCTGTATTTGCATGTGTTGTGAGTATTTGCATGTGTTGTGAGTTTTTGCAGTGCGTTTCTGTATTTGCATGTGTTGTGAGTATTTGCAGTGTGTTTCTGTATTTGCATGTGTTGTGAGTATTTGCAGTGTGTTTCTGTATTTGCATGTGTTGTGAGTATTTGCAGTGCGTTTTTGTATTTGCATGTGTTGGGGACTTTTGCAGCACGTTTCTGTATTTGCATGTGTTGTGAGTATTTGCAGCGCGTTTCTCTATTTGCGTGTGTTGTGGACTTTTGCAATGCGTTTCTGTATTTGCATGTTTTGTGAGTATTTGCAGTGCGTTTCTGTATTTGCATGTTTTGTGAGTATTTGCAGCGCGTTTCTCTATTTGCATGTGTTGTGGACTTTTGCAATGCGTTTCTGTATTTGCATGTTTTGTGAGTATTTGCAGTGCGTTTCTGTATTTGCATGTGTTGTGAGTATTTGCAGTGTGTTTCTGTATTTGCATGTGTTGTGAGTATTTGCAGCGTGTTTTTGTATTTGCATGTGTTGTATTTGCAGCGCGTTTTTGTATTTGCATGTGTTGTGGACTTTTGCAGCGCGTTTCTGTATTTTCATGTGTTGTGGACTTTTGCAGTGCGTTTCTGTATTTGCATGTGTTGTGAGTATTTGCAGCGCGTTTCTCTATTTGAATGTGTTGTGAGTGTTTGCATCGCGTTTCTCTGTTTCCATGTGTTGTGAGTATTTGCATGTGTTGTGAGTATTTGCAGCGCGTTTCTCTATTTGCATGTGTTGTGAGTATTTGCATGTGTTGTGAGTATTTGCAGCGCGTTTCTGTATTTGCATGTGTTGTGGACTTTTGCAGTGCGTTTCTGTATTTGCATGTGTTGTGAGAATTTGCAGCGCATTTCTCTATTTGCATGTGTTGTGAGTATTTGCATGTGTTGTGAGTATTTGCAGCGCGTTTCTCTATTTGCATGTGTTGTGAGTATTTGCAGCGCGTTTCTCTATTTGCAGTGTTGTGAGTATTTGCAGCGCGTTTCTGTATTTGCATGTGTTGTGAGTATTTGCAGTGCGTTTCTGTATTTGCATGTGTTGTGGAATTTTGCACTGCGTTTCTGTATTTGCATGTGTCGTGAGTATTTGTAGTGCGTTTCTGTATTTGCATGTGTTGTGTGTATTTGCAGTGCATTTCTGTATTTGCATGTGTTGTGGACGTTTGCAGTGCGTTTCTTTTTTTGCATGTGTTGTGAGTATTTGCAGTGCGTTTCTGTATTTGCATGTGTTGTGAGTATTTGCAGCGCGTTTCTGTATTTGCATGTGTTGTGAGTATTTGCAGTGCGTTTTTATATTTGCATGTGTTGTGGACTTTTGCAGCGCGTTTCTGTATTTGCATGTGTTGTGATTATTTGTAGTGCCTTTCTGTATTTGCATGTGTTGTGAGTTTTTGCAGTGCGTTTCTGTATTTGCATGTGTTGTGGACTTTTGCAGTGCGTTTCTATTTTTGCATGTGTTGTGAGTATTTGTAGTGCGTTTCTGTATTTGCATGTGTTGTGAGTATTTGCATGTGTTGTGAGTTTTTGCAGTGCGTTTCTGTATTTGCATGTGTTGTGAGTATTTGCAGTGTGTTTCTGTATTTGCATGTGTTGTGAGTATTTGCAGTGTGTTTCTGTATTTGCATGTGTTGTGAGTATTTGCAGCGCGTTTCTGTATTTGCATGTGTTGTGAGTTTTTGCAGTGCGTTTCTGTATTTGCATGTGTTGTGAGTATTTGCAGTGTGTTTCTGTATTTGCATGTGTTGTGAGTATTTGCAGCGCGTTTCTGTATTTGCATGTGTTGTGGACTTTTGCAGTGCGTTTCTGTATTTGCATGTGTTGTGAGTATTTGCAGCGCGTTTCTCTATTTGCAGTGTTGTGAGTATTTGCAGCGCATTTCTCTATTTGAATGTGTTGTGAGTATTTGCATCGCGTTTCTCTGTTTCCATGTGATGTGAGTATTTGCAGCGCGTTTCTCTATTTCCATGTGTTGTGGACTTTTGCAGTGCGTTTCTGTTTTTGCATGTGTTGTGAGTATTTGCAGTGCGTTTCTGTATTTGCATGTGTTGTGAGTATTTGCAGTGTGTTTCTGTATTTGCATGTGTTGTGAGTATTTGCAGTGCGTTTTTATATTTGCATGTGTTGTGGACTTTTGCAGCGCGTTTCTGTATTTGCATGTGTTGTGAGTATTTGCAGTGCGTTTCTGTATTTGCATGTGTTGTGAGTATTTGCAGCGCGTTTCTGTATTTGCATGTGTTGTGAGTATTTGCAGTGCGTTTTTATATTTGCATGTGTTGTGGACTTTTGCAGCGCGTTTCTGTATTTGCATGTGTTGTGAGTATTTGCAGTGCGTTTCTCTATTTGCATGTGTTGTGAGTATTTGCAGCGCGTTTCTCTATTTGCAGTGTTGTGAGTATTTGCAGCGCGTTTCTGTATTTGCATGTGTTGTGAGTATTTGCAGTGCGTTTCTGTATTTGCATGTGTTGTGAGTATTTGCAGCGTGTTTTTGTATTTGCATGTGTTGTATTTGCAGCGCGTTTCTGTATTTGCATATGTTGTGGACTTTTGCAGCGCGTTTTTGTATTTTCATGTGTTGTGGACTTTTGCAGCGCGTTTCTGTATTTGCATGTGTTGTGAGTATTTGCAACGTGTTCTTGCATTTGCATGTGTTGTGAGTATTTGCACCGCATTTCTGTATTTGCATGTGTTGTGAGTTTACAGAGCGTTTCTGTATTTGCATGTGTTGTGGACTTTTGCAGTGCCTTTCTGTTTTTGCATGTGTTGTGAGTATTTGTAGTGCGTTTCTGTATTTGCATGTGTTGTGAGTATTTACAGTGCGTTTCTGTATTTGCATGTGTTGTGAGTATTTGCAGTGCGTTTCTGTATTTGCATGTGTTGTGAGTATTTGCAGTGTGTTTCTGTATTTGCATGTGTTGTGAGTATTTGCAGCGCGTTTCTCTATTTGCATGTGTTGTGAGTATTTGCATGTGTTGTGAGTATTTGCAGCGCGTTTCTGTATTTGCATGTGTTGTGGAATTTTGCAGTGCGTTTCTGTATTTGCATGTGTTGTGAGTATTTGTAGTGCGTTTCTGTATTTGCATGTGTTGTGAGTGTTTGCAGTGCATTTCTGTATTTGCATGTGTTGTGAGTATTTGCAGCGCGTTTCTGTATTTGCATGTGTTGTGGACTTTTGCAGTGCGTTTCTGTATTTGCATGTGTTGTGATTATTTGTAGTGCCTTTCTGTATTTGCATGTGTTGTGAGTTTTTGCAGTGCGTTTCTGTTTTTGCATGTGTTGTGAGTATTTGCAGTGCGTTTCTGTATTTGCATGTGTTGTGAGTATTTGCAGTGTGTTTCTGTATTTGCATGTGTTGTGAGTATTTGCAGCGCGTTTCTGTATTTGCATGTGTTGTGAGAATTTGCAGCGCATTTCTCTATTTGCATGTGTTGTGAGTATTTGCATGTGTTGTGAGTATTTGCAGCGCGTTTCTGTATTTGCATGTGTTGTGGACTTTTGCAGTGCGTTTCTGTATTTGCATGTGTTGTATTTGTAGTGCGTTTCTGTATTTGCACGTGTTGTGAGTATTTGCAGCGTGTTTCTGTATTTGCATGTGTTGTGGACTTTTGCAGTGCGTTTCTGTATTTGCATGTGTTGTGAGTATTTGCAGCGCGTTTCTGTATTTGCAGGTGTTGTGAGTATTTGCAGCGCGTTTTTGTATTTGCATGTGTTGTGAGTATTTGCAGTGCGTTTCTGTATTTGCATGTGTTGTGGACTTTTGCAGCACGTTTCTCTTTGCGTGTTGTGAGTATTTGCAGCGTGTTTCTGTATTTGCATGTATTGTGGACTTTTGCAGCGCGTTTCTCTATTTGCGTGTGTTGTGGACTTTTGCAGCACGTTTATCTATTTGCATGTGTTGTGAGTATTTGCATCGTGTTTTTGTATTTGCATGTGTTGTGAGTATTTGCAGCGCGTTTCTGTATTTGCATGTTTTGTGAGTTTGCAGAGCGTTTCTGTATTTGCACGTGTTGTGAGTATTTGCAGCGCGTTTCTCTATTTGCAGTGTTGTGAGTATTTGCAGTGTTGTGAGTATTTGTAGCGCATTTCTGTATTTGCATGTGTTGTGAGTATTTGCAGTGCGTTTCTGTATTTGCATGTGTTGTGAGTATTTTCATGTGTTTTGAGTATTTGCATGTGTTGTGAGTATTTGCAGCGCGTTTCTGTATTTGCATGTGTTGTGAGTATTTGCAATGTGTTTCTGTATTTGCATGTGTTGTGGACTTTTGCAGTGCGTTTCTGTATTTGCATGTGTTGTGAGTATTTGCAGTGCGTTTCTGTATTTGCATGTGTTGTGAGTATTTGCAGCGCGTTTCTGTATTTGCATGTGTTGTGAGTATTTGCAATGTGTTTCTGTATTTGCATGTGTTGTGGACTTTTGCAGTGCGTTTCTGTATTTGCATGTGTTGTGAGTATTTGCAGCGCGTTTCTGTATTTGCATGTGTTGTGGACTTTTGCAGTGCGTTTCTCTATTTGCGTGTTGTGAGTATTTGCAGCGTGTTTTTGTATTTGCATGTGTTGTGAGTATTTGCAGCGCATTTCTCTATTTGCATGTGTTGTGAGTATTTGCAGCGCGTTTCTCTATTTGCATGTGTTGTGAGTATTTGCAGCGCGTTTCTGTATTTGCATGTGTTGTGAGTATTTACAGTGCGTTTCTGTATTTGCATGTGTTGTGAGTATTTGCAGCGTGTTTTTGTATTTGCATGTGTTGTGAGTATTTGCAGCGCGTTTCTGCAAATACTCACAACACGCAAATAGAGAAACGCGCAGTGTGTTTCTGTATTTGCATGTGTTGTGAGTATTTGCAGTGCGTTTCTGTATTTGCATGTGTTGTGAGTATTTGCAGTGCGTTTCTGTATTTGCATGTGTTGTGAGTATTTGCAGCGTGTTTTTGTATTTGCATGTGTTGTGAGTATTTGCAGCGTGTTTCTGTATTTGCATGTGTTGTGAGTATTTGCAGTGCGTTTTTGTATTTGCATGTGTTGTGGACTTTTGCAGCGCGTTTCTGTATTTGCATGTGTTGTGGACTTTTGCAGTGCGTTTCTTTTTTTGCATGTGTTGTGAGTATTTGCAGTGCGTTTCTGTATTTGCATGTGTTGTGAGTATTTGCAGTGTGTTTCTGTATTTGCATGTGTTGTGAGTATTTGCAGCGCGTTTTTGTATTTGCATGTGTTGTGAGTATTTGCAGCGCGTTTCTGCAAATACTCACAACACGCAAATAGAGAAACGCGCAGTGTGTTTCTGTATTTGCATGTGTTGTGAGTATTTGCAGTGCGTTTCTGTATTTGCATGTGTTGTGAGTATTTGCAGTATTTCTGTATTTGCATGTGTTGTGAGTATTTGCATGTGTTGTGATTATTTGCAGCGCGTTTCTTTATTTGCGTGTTGTGAGTATTTGCAGCGTTTTTGTATTTGCAGTGTTGTGAGTATTTGCAGCGCGTTTCTGTATTTGCATGTGTTGTGAGTATTTGCAGTGCGTTTCTGTATTTGCATGAGTTGTGGAATTTTGCACTGCGTTTCTGTATTTGCATTTGTCGTGAGTATTTGTAGTGCGTTTCTGTATTTGCATGTGTTGTGAATATTTGCAGTGCTTTTCTGTATTTGCATGTGTTGTGAGTATTTGCAGTGCGTTTCTGTATTTGCATGTGTTGTGAGTATTTGCAGTGTGTTTCTGTATTTGCATGTGTTGTGAGTATTTGCAGTGTGTTTCTGTATTTGCATGTGTTGTAAGTATTTGCAGCGTGTTTTTGTATTTGCATGTGTTGTGAGTATTTGCAGCGCGTTTCTGTATTTGCATGTGTTGTGAGAATTTGCAGCGCATTTCTCTATTTGCATGTGTTGTGAGTATTTGCATGTGTTGTGAGTATTTGCAGCGCGTTTCTGTATTTGCATGTGTTGTGGACTTTTGCAGTGCGTTTCTGTTTTTGCATGTGTTGTGAGTATTTGCAGTACGTTTCTGTATTTGCATGTGTTGTGAGTATTTGCAGCGTGTTTCTGTATTTGCATGTGTTGTGGACTTTTGCAGTGCGTTTCTGTATTTGCATGTGTTGTATTTGTAGTGCGTTTCTGTATTTGCACGTGTTGTGAGTATTTGCAGCGTGTTTCTGTATTTGCATGTGTTGTGGACTTTTGCAGTGCGTTTCTGTATTTGCATGTGTTGTGAGTATTTGCAGCGCGTTTCTGTATTTGCAGGTGTTGTGAGTATTTGCAGCGCGTTTTTGTATTTGCATGTGTTGTGAGTATTTGCAGTGCGTTTCTGTATTTGCATGTGTTGTGGACTTTTGCAGCACGTTTCTCTTTGCGTGTTGTGAGTATTTGCAGCGTGTTTCTGTATTTGCATGTATTGTGGACTTTTGCAGCGCGTTTCTCTATTTGCGTGTGTTGTGGACTTTTGCAGCACGTTTATCTATTTGCATGTGTTGTGAGTATTTGCATCGTGTTTTTGTATTTGCATGTGTTGTGAGTATTTGCAGCGCGTTTCTGTATTTGCATGTTTTGTGAGTTTGCAGAGCGTTTCTGTATTTGCACGTGTTGTGAGTATTTGCAGCGCGTTTCTCTATTTGCAGTGTTGTGAGTATTTGCAGTGTTGTGAGTATTTGTAGCGCATTTCTGTATTTGCATGTGTTGTGAGTATTTGCAGTGCGTTTCTGTATTTGCATGTGTTGTGAGTATTTTCATGTGTTTTGAGTATTTGCATGTGTTGTGAGTATTTGCAGCGCGTTTCTGTATTTGCATGTGTTGTGAGTATTTGCAATGTGTTTCTGTATTTGCATGTGTTGTGGACTTTTGCAGTGCGTTTCTGTATTTGCATGTGTTGTGAGTATTTGCAGTGCGTTTCTGTATTTGCATGTGTTGTGAGTATTTGCAGCGCGTTTCTGTATTTGCATGTGTTGTGAGTATTTGCAATGTGTTTCTGTATTTGCATGTGTTGTGGACTTTTGCAGTGCGTTTCTGTATTTGCATGTGTTGTGAGTATTTGCAGCGCGTTTCTGTATTTGCATGTGTTGTGGACTTTTGCAGTGCGTTTCTCTATTTGCGTGTTGTGAGTATTTGCAGCGTGTTTTTGTATTTGCATGTGTTGTGAGTATTTGCAGCGCATTTCTCTATTTGCATGTGTTGTGAGTATTTGCAGCGCGTTTCTCTATTTGCATGTGTTGTGAGTATTTGCAGCGCGTTTCTGTATTTGCATGTGTTGTGAGTATTTACAGTGCGTTTCTGTATTTGCATGTGTTGTGAGTATTTGCAGCGTGTTTTTGTATTTGCATGTGTTGTGAGTATTTGCAGCGCGTTTCTGCAAATACTCACAACACGCAAATAGAGAAACGCGCAGTGTGTTTCTGTATTTGCATGTGTTGTGAGTATTTGCAGTGCGTTTCTGTATTTGCATGTGTTGTGAGTATTTGCAGTGCGTTTCTGTATTTGCATGTGTTGTGAGTATTTGCAGCGTGTTTTTGTATTTGCATGTGTTGTGAGTATTTGCAGCGCGTTTCTGCAAATACTCACAACACGCAAATAGAGAAACGCGCAGTGTGTTTCTGTATTTGCATGTGTTGTGAGTATTTGCAGTGCGTTTTTGTATTTGCATGTGTTGTGGACTTTTGCAGCGCGTTTCTGTATTTGCATGTGTTGTGGACTTTTGCAGTGCGTTTCTTTTTTTGCATGTGTTGTGAGTATTTGCAGTGCGTTTCTGTATTTGCATGTGTTGTGAGTATTTGCAGTGTGTTTCTGTATTTGCATGTGTTGTGAGTATTTGCAGCGCGTTTTTGTATTTGCATGTGTTGTGAGTATTTGCAGCGCGTTTCTGCAAATACTCACAACACGCAAATAGAGAAACGCGCAGTGTGTTTCTGTATTTGCATGTGTTGTGAGTATTTGCAGTGCGTTTCTGTATTTGCATGTGTTGTGAGTATTTGCAGTATTTCTGTATTTGCATGTGTTGTGAGTATTTGCATGTGTTGTGATTATTTGCAGCGCGTTTCTTTATTTGCGTGTTGTGAGTATTTGCAGCGTTTTTGTATTTGCAGTGTTGTGAGTATTTGCAGCGCGTTTCTGTATTTGCATGTGTTGTGAGTATTTGCAGTGCGTTTCTGTATTTGCATGAGTTGTGGAATTTTGCACTGCGTTTCTGTATTTGCATTTGTCGTGAGTATTTGTAGTGCGTTTCTGTATTTGCATGTGTTGTGAATATTTGCAGTGCATTTCTGTATTTGCATGTGTTGTGAGTATTTGCAGTGCGTTTCTGTATTTGCATGTGTTGTGAGTATTTGCAGTGTGTTTCTGTATTTGCATGTGTTGTGAGTATTTGCAGTGTGTTTCTGTATTTGCATGTGTTGTAAGTATTTGCAGCGTGTTTTTGTATTTGCATGTGTTGTGAGTATTTGCAGCGCGTTTCTGTATTTGCATGTGTTGTGGACTTTTGCAGCGCGTTTCTCTGTTTGCGTGTTGTGAGTATTTGCAGCATGTTTCTGTATTTGCATGTGTTGTGGACTTTTGCAGCGCTTTTCTGTATTTGCATGTGTTGTGATTATTTGTAGTGCCTTTCTGTATTTGCATGTGTTGTGAGTTTTTGCAGTGCGTTTCTGTATTTGCATGTGTTGTGGACTTTTGCAGTGCGTTTCTATTTTTGCATGTGTTGTGAGTATTTGTAGTGCGTTTCTGTATTTGCATGTGTTGTGAGTATTTGCATGTGTTGTGAGTATTTGCAGTGTGTTTCTGTATTTGCATGTGTTGTGAGTATTTGCAGTGTGTTTCTGTATTTGCATGTGTTGTGAGTATTTGCAGTGCGTTTCTGTATTTGCATGTGTTGTGAGTTTTTGCAGTGCGTTTCTGTATTTGCATGTGTTGTGAGTATTTGCAGTGTGTTTCTGTATTTGCATGTGTTGTGAGTATTTGCAGCGCGTTTCTGTATTTGCATGTGTTGTGGACTTTTGCAGTGCGTTTCTGTATTTGCATGTGTTGTGAGTATTTGCAGCGCGTTTCTCTATTTGCAGTGTTGTGAGTATTTGCAGCGCGTTTCTCTATTTGAATGTGTTGTGAGTATTTGCATCGCGTTTCTCTGTTTCCATGTGATGTGAGTATTTGCAGCGCGTTTCTCTATTTCCATGTGTTGTGGACTTTTGCAGTGCGTTTCTGTTTTTGCATGTGTTGTGAGTATTTGCAGTGCGTTTCTGTATTTGCATGTGTTGTGAGTATTTGCAGTGTGTTTCTGTATTTGCATGTGTTGTGGACTTTTGCAGCGCGTTTTTGTATTTTCATGTGTTGTGGACTTTTGCAGCGCGTTTCTGTATTTGCATGTGTTGTGAGTATTTGCAACGTGTTCTTGTATTTGCATGTGTTGTGAGTTTGCAGAGCGTTTCTGTATTTGCATGTGTTGTGGACTTTTGCAGTGCCTTTCTGTTTTTGCATGTGTTGTGAGTATTTGTAGTGCGTTTCTGTATTTGCATGTGTTGTGAGTATTTACAGTGCGTTTCTGTATTTGCATGTGTTGTGAGTATTTGCAGTGCGTTTCTGTATTTGCATGTGTTGTGGACTTTTGCAGCGCGTTTCTCTATTTGCATGTTGTGAGTATTTGCAGCGCGTTTCTGTATTTGCATGTTTTGTGAGTTTGCAGAGCGTTTCTGTATTTGCATGTGTTGTGGACTTTTGCAGTGCGTTTCTGTTTTTGCATGTGTTGTGAGTATTTGTAGTGCGTTTCTGTATTTGCATGTGTTGTGAGTATTTACAGTGCGTTTCTGTATTTGCATGGGTTGTGAGTATTTGCAGTGTGTTTCTGTATTTGCATGTGTTGTGAGTATTTGCAGTGCGTTTCTGTATTTGCATGTGTTGTGGACTTTTGCAGTGCGTTTCTGTATTTGCATGTGTTGTGAGTATTTGCAGCGCGTTTCTCTATTTGCATGTGTTGTGAGTATTTGCATGTGTTGTGAGTATTTGCAGCGCGTTTCTGTATTTGCATGTGTTGTGGAATTTTGCAGTGCGTTTCTGTATTTGCATGTGTTGTGAGTATTTGTAGTGCGTTTCTGTATTTGCATGTGTTGTGAGTGTTTGCAGTGCATTTCTGTATTTGCATGTGTTGTGAGTATTTGCAGCGCGTTTCTGTATTTGCATGTGTTGTGGACTTTTGCAGTGCGTTTCTGTATTTGCATGTGTTGTGATTATTTGTAGTGCCTTTCTGTATTTGCATGTGTTGTGAGTTTTTGCAGTGCGTTTCTGTTTTTGCATGTGTTGTGAGTATTTGCAGTGTGTTTCTGTATTTGCATGTGTTGTGAGTATTTGCAGCGCATTTCTGTATTTGCATGTGTTGTGAGTATTTGCAGTGCGTTTTTGTATTTGCATGTGTTGTGGACTTTTGCAGCGCGTTTCTGTATTTGCATGTGTTGTGAGTATTTGCAGCGCGTTTCTGTATTTGCATGTGTTGTGAGAATTTGCAGCGCATTTCTCTATTTGCATGTGTTGTGAGTATTTGCATGTGTTGTGAGTATTTGCAGCGCGTTTCTCTATTTCCATGTGTTGTGGACTTTTGCAGTGCGTTTCTGTTTTTGCATGTGTTGTGAGTATTTGCAGTGCGTTTCTGTATTTGCATGTGTTGTGAGTATTTGCAGTGTGTTTCTGTATTTGCATGTGTTGTGAGTATTTGCAGCGCGTTTCTGTATTTGCATGTGTTGTGAGTATTTGCAGTGCGTTTCTGTATTTGCATGTGTTGTGAGTATTTGCAGTGTGTTTCTGTATTTGCATGTGTTGTGAGTATTTGCAGCGCGTTTCTGTATTTGCATGTGTTGTGGACTTTTGCAGTGCGTTTCTGTATTTGCATGTGTTGTGAGTATTTGCAGCGCGTTTCTCTGTTTCCATGTGTTGTGAGTATTTGCATGTGTTGTGAGTATTTGCAGCGCGTTTCTCTATTTGCATGTGTTGTGAGTATTTGCAGCGCGTTTCTGTATTTGCATGTGTTGTGGACTTTTGCAGTGCGTTTCTGTATTTGCATGTGTTGTGAGTATTTGTAGCGCGTTTCTCTATTTGCGTGTGTTGTGGACGTTTGCAGTGCGATTCTGTATTTGCATGTTTTTTGAGTATCTGCAGTGCGTTTCTGTATTTGCATGTTTTGTGAGTATTTGCAGCGCGTTTCTCTATTTGCATGTGTTGTGAGTATTTACAGTGCGTTTCTGTATTTGCATGTGTTGTGAGTATTTGCAGTGCGTTTCTGTATTTGCATGTGTTGTGGACTTTTGCAGCGCGTTTCTCTATTTGCGTGTTGTGAGTATTTGCAGTGTGTTTCTGTATTTGCATGTGTTGTGAGTATTTGCAGTGCGTTTCTGTATTTGCATGTGTTGTGGACTTTTGCAGTGCGTTTCTGTATTTGCATGTGTTGTGAGTATTTGCAGCGCGTTTCTCTATTTGCATGTGTTGTGAGTATTTGCATGTGTTGTGAGTATTTGCAGCGCGTTTCTGTATTTGCATGTGTTGTGGACTTTTGCAGTGCGTTTCTGTATTTGCATGTGTTGTTAGTATTTGCAGTACGTTTCTGTA
Source organism: Coreius guichenoti (assembly GCA_039654105.1). Classification (NCBI taxonomy): domain Eukaryota; kingdom Metazoa; phylum Chordata; class Actinopteri; order Cypriniformes; family Gobionidae; genus Coreius; species Coreius guichenoti. The sequence continues at coordinate 40,456,461 of CM077178.1, forward strand.
TTTGCATGTGTTGTATTTGTAGTGCGTTTCTGTATTTGCATGTGTTGTGAGTATTTGCAGCGTGTTTCTGTATTTGCATGTGTTGTGGACTTTTGCAGTGCGTTTCTGTATTTGCATGTGTTGTATTTGTAGTGCGTTTCTGTATTTGCACGTGTTGTGAGTATTTGCAGCGTGTTTCTGTATTTGCATGTGTTGTGGACTTTTGCAGTGCGTTTCTGTATTTGCATGTGTTGTGAGTATTTGCAGCGCGTTTTTGTATTTGCATGTGTTGTGAGTATTTGCAGTGCGTTTCTGTATTTGCATGTGTTGTGGACTTTTGCAGCACGTTTCTCTTTGCGTGTTGTGAGTATTTGCAGCGTGTTTCTGTATTTGCATGTATTGTGGACTTTTGCAGCGCGTTTCTCTATTTGCGTGTGTTGTGGACTTTTGCAGCACGTTTATCTATTTGCATGTGTTGTGAGTATTTGCATCGTGTTTTTGTATTTGCATGTGTTGTGAGTATTTGCAGCGCGTTTCTGTATTTGCATGTTTTGTGAGTTTGCAGAGCGTTTCTGTATTTGCACGTGTTGTGAGTATTTGCAGTGTTGTGAGTATTTGTAGCGCATTTCTGTATTTGCATGTGTTGTGAGTATTTGAAGTGCATTTCTGTATTTGCATGTGTTGTGAGTATTTTCATGTGTTTTGAGTATTTGCATGTGTTGTGAGTATTTGCAGCGCGTTTCTGTATTTGCATGTGTTGTGAGTATTTGCAATGTGTTTCTGTATTTGCATGTGTTGTGGACTTTTGCAGTGGGTTTCTGTATTTGCATGTGTTGTGAGTATTTGCAGTGCGTTTCTGTATTTGCATGTGTTGTGAGTATTTGCAGCGCGTTTCTGTATTTGCATGTGTTGTGAGTATTTGCAATGTGTTTCTGTATTTGCATGTGTTGTGGACTTTTGCAGTGCGTTTCTGTATTTGCATGTGTTGTGAGTATTTGCAGCGCGTTTCTGTATTTGCATGTGTTGTGGACTTTTGCAGTGCGTTTCTGTATTTGCATGTGTTGTGAGTATTTGCAGCGCGTTTTTGTATTTGCATGTGTTGTGAGTATTTGCAGCGCATTTCTCTATTTCCATGTGTTGTGAGTATTTGCAGCGCGTTTCTCTATTTGCATGTGTTGTGAGTATTTGCAGCGCGTTTCTCTATTCGCATGTGTTGTGAGTATTTGCAGTGTGTTTCTGTATTTGCATATGTTGTGAGTATTAGCAGCGCGTTTCTCTATTTGCATGTGTTGTGAGTATTTGCAGCGTGTTTCTGTATTTGCATGTGTTGTGAGTATTTGCAGCGTGTTTCTCTATTTGCATGTGTTGTGAGTATTTGCAGCGTGTTTTTGTATTTGCATGTGTTGTGAGTATTTGCAGCGCGTTTCTGCAAATACTCACAACACGCAAATAGAGAAACGCGCAGTGTGTTTCTGTATTTGCATGTGTTGTGAGTATTTGCAGTGCGTTTCTGTATTTGCATGTGTTGTGAGTATTTGCAGTGTGTTTCTGTATTTGCATGTGTTGTGAGTATTTGCAGCGCGTTTCTCTATTTGCGTGTTGTGAGTATTTGCAGCGTGTTTTTGTATTTGCATGTGTTGTGAGTATTTGCAGCGCATTTCTCTATTTGCATGTGTTGTGAGTATTTGCAGCGCGTTTCTGTATTTGCATGTGTTGTGAGTATTTGCAGTGCGTTTCTGTATTTGCATGTGTTGTGGAATTTTGCACTGCGTTTCTGTATTTGCATGTGTCGTGAGTATTTGTAGTGCGTTTCTGTATTTGCATGTGTTGTGAGTATTTGCAGTGCATTTCTGTATTTGCATGTGTTGTGAGTATTTGCAGCGCGTTTCTGTATTTGCATGTGTTGTGGACTTTTGCAGTGCGTTTCTGTATTTGCATGTGTTGTGATTATTTGTAGTGCCTTTCTGTATTTGCATGTGTTGTGAGTTTTTGCAGTGCGTTTCTGTATTTGCATGTGTTGTGAGTATTTGCAGTGTGTTTCTGTATTTGCATGTGTTGTGAGTATTTGCAGTGCGTTTCTGTATTTGCATGTGTTGTGAGTATTTGCAGTGTGTTTCTGTATTTGCATGTGTTGTGGACTTTTGCAGCGCGTTTCTCTATTTGCATGTTGTGAGTATTTGCAGCGCGTTTCTGTATTTGCATGTTTTGTGAGTTTGCAGAGCGTTTCTGTATTTGCATGTGTTGTGGACTTTTGCAGTGCGTTTCTGTTTTTGCATGTGTTGTGAGTATTTGTAGTGCGTTTCTGTATTTGCATGTGTTGTGAGTATTTACAGTGCGTTTCTGTATTTGCATGGGTTGTGAGTATTTGCAGTGTGTTTCTGTATTTGCATGTGTTGTGAGTATTTGCAGTGCGTTTCTGTATTTGCATGTGTTGTGGACTTTTGCAGTGCGTTTCTGTATTTGCATGTGTTGTGAGTATTTGCAGCGCGTTTCTCTATTTGCATGTGTTGTGAGTATTTGCATGTGTTGTGAGTATTTGCAGCGCGTTTCTGTATTTGCATGTGTTGTGGAATTTTGCAGTGCGTTTCTGTATTTGCATGTGTTGTGAGTATTTGTAGTGCGTTTCTGTATTTGCATGTTTTGTGAGTTTGCAGAGCGTTTCTGTATTTGCATGTGTTGTGGACTTTTGCAGTGCGTTTCTGTTTTTGCATGTGTTGTGAGTATTTGTAGTGCGTTTCTGTATTTGCATGTGTTGTGAGTATTTACAGTGCGTTTCTGTATTTGCATGGGTTGTGAGTATTTGCAGTGTGTTTCTGTATTTGCATGTGTTGTGAGTATTTGCAGTGCGTTTCTGTATTTGCATGTGTTGTGGACTTTTGCAGTGCGTTTCTGTATTTGCATGTGTTGTGAGTATTTGCAGCGCGTTTCTCTATTTGCATGTGTTGTGAGTATTTGCATGTGTTGTGAGTATTTGCAGCGCGTTTCTGTATTTGCATGTGTTGTGGAATTTTGCAGTGCGTTTCTGTATTTGCATATGTTGTGAGTATTTGTAGTGCGTTTCTGTATTTGCATGTGTTGTGAGTGTTTGCAGTGCATTTCTGTATTTGCATGTGTTGTGAGTATTTGCAGCGCGTTTCTGTATTTGCATGTGTTGTGGACTTTTGCAGTGCGTTTCTGTATTTGCATGTGTTGTGATTATCTGTAGTGCCTTTCTGTATTTGCATGTGTTGTGAGTTTTTGCAGTGCGTTTCTGTTTTTGCATGTGTTGTGAGTATTTGCAGTGTGTTTCTGTATTTGCATGTGTTGTGAGTATTTGCAGCGCATTTCTGTATTTGCATGTGTTGTGAGTATTTGCAGTGCGTTTTTGTATTTGCATGTGTTGTGGACTTTTGCAGCGCGTTTCTGTATTTGCATGTGTTGTGAGTATTTGCAGCGCGTTTCTGTATTTGCATGTGTTGTGAGAATTTGCAGCGCATTTCTCTATTTGCATGTGTTGTGAGTATTTGCATGTGTTGTGAGTATTTGCAGCGCGTTTCTCTATTTCCATGTGTTGTGGACTTTTGCAGTGCGTTTCTGTTTTTGCATGTGTTGTGAGTATTTGCAGTGCGTTTCTGTATTTGCATGTGTTGTGAGTATTTGCAGTGTGTTTCTGTATTTGCATGTGTTGTGAGTATTTGCAGCGCGTTTCTGTATTTGCATGTGTTGTGAGTATTTGCAGTGCGTTTCTGTATTTGCATGTGTTGTGAGTATTTGCAGTGTGTTTCTGTATTTGCATGTGTTGTGAGTATTTGCAGCGCGTTTCTGTATTTGCATGTGTTGTGGACTTTTGCAGTGCGTTTCTGTATTTGCATGTGTTGTGAGTATTTGCAGCGCGTTTCTCTGTTTCCATGTGTTGTGAGTATTTGCATGTGTTGTGAGTATTTGCAGCGCGTTTCTCTATTTGCATGTGTTGTGAGTATTTGCAGCGCGTTTCTGTATTTGCATGTGTTGTGGACTTTTGCAGTGCGTTTCTGTATTTGCATGTGTTGTGAGTATTTGTAGCGCGTTTCTCTATTTGCGTGTGTTGTGGACGTTTGCAGTGCGATTCTGTATTTGCATGTTTTTTGAGTATCTGCAGTGCGTTTCTGTATTTGCATGTTTTGTGAGTATTTGCAGCGCGTTTCTCTATTTGCATGTGTTGTGAGTATTTACAGTGCGTTTCTGTATTTGCATGTGTTGTGAGTATTTGCAGTGCGTTTCTGTATTTGCATGTGTTGTGGACTTTTGCAGCGCGTTTCTCTATTTGCGTGTTGTGAGTATTTGCAGTGTGTTTCTGTATTTGCATGTGTTGTGAGTATTTGCAGTGCGTTTCTGTATTTGCATGTGTTGTGGACTTTTGCAGTGCGTTTCTGTATTTGCATGTGTTGTGAGTATTTGCAGCGCGTTTCTCTATTTGCATGTGTTGTGAGTATTTGCATGTGTTGTGAGTATTTGCAGCGCGTTTCTGTATTTGCATGTGTTGTGGACTTTTGCAGTGCGTTTCTGTATTTGCATGTGTTGTTAGTATTTGCAGTACGTTTCTGTATTTGCATGTGTTGTATTTGTAGTGCGTTTCTGTATTTGCATGTGTTGTGAGTATTTGCAGCGTGTTTCTGTATTTGCATGTGTTGTGGACTTTTGCAGTGCGTTTCTGTATTTGCATGTGTTGTATTTGTAGTGCGTTTCTGTATTTGCACGTGTTGTGAGTATTTGCAGCGTGTTGTGAGTATTTGCAGCGCGTTTCTGTATTTGCATGTTTTGTGAGTTTGCAGAGCGTTTCTGTATTTGCACGTGTTGTGAGTATTTGCAGTGTTGTGAGTATTTGTAGCGCATTTCTGTATTTGCATGTGTTGTGAGTATTTGCAGTGCATTTCTGTATTTGCATGTGTTGTGAGTATTTTCATGTGTTTTGAGTATTTGCATGTGTTGTGAGTATTTGCAGCGCGTTTCTGTATTTGCATGTGTTGTGAGTATTTGCAATGTGTTTCTGTATTTGCATGTGTTGTGGACTTTTGCAGTGGGTTTCTGTATTTGCATGTGTTGTGAGTATTTGCAGTGCGTTTCTGTATTTGCATGTGTTGTGAGTATTTGCAGCGCGTTTCTGTATTTGCATGTGTTGTGAGTATTTGCAATGTGTTTCTGTATTTGCATGTGTTGTGGACTTTTGCAGTGCGTTTCTGTATTTGCATGTGTTGTGAGTATTTGCAGCGCGTTTCTGTATTTGCATGTGTTGTGGACTTTTGCAGTGCGTTTCTGTATTTGCATGTGTTGTGAGTATTTGCAGCGCGTTTTTGTATTTGCATGTGTTGTGAGTATTTGCAGCGCATTTCTCTATTTCCATGTGTTGTGAGTATTTGCAGCGCGTTTCTCTATTTGCATGTGTTGTGAGTATTTGCAGCGCGTTTCTCTATTCGCATGTGTTGTGAGTATTTGCAGTGTGTTTCTGTATTTGCATATGTTGTGAGTATTAGCAGCGCGTTTCTCTATTTGCATGTGTTGTGAGTATTTGCAGCGTGTTTCTGTATTTGCATGTGTTGTGAGTATTTGCAGCGTGTTTCTCTATTTGCATGTGTTGTGAGTATTTGCAGCGTGTTTTTGTATTTGCATGTGTTGTGAGTATTTGCAGCGCGTTTCTGCAAATACTCACAACACGCAAATAGAGAAACGCGCAGTGTGTTTCTGTATTTGCATGTGTTGTGAGTATTTGCAGTGCGTTTCTGTATTTGCATGTGTTGTGAGTATTTGCAGTGTGTTTCTGTATTTGCATGTGTTGTGAGTATTTGCAGCGCGTTTCTCTATTTGCGTGTTGTGAGTATTTGCAGCGTGTTTTTGTATTTGCATGTGTTGTGAGTATTTGCAGCGCATTTCTCTATTTGCATGTGTTGTGAGTATTTGCAGCGCGTTTCTGTATTTGCATGTGTTGTGAGTATTTGCAGTGCGTTTCTGTATTTGCATGTGTTGTGGAATTTTGCACTGCGTTTCTGTATTTGCATGTGTCGTGAGTATTTGTAGTGCGTTTCTGTATTTGCATGTGTTGTGAGTATTTGCAGTGCATTTCTGTATTTGCATGTGTTGTGAGTATTTGCAGCGCGTTTCTGTATTTGCATGTGTTGTGGACTTTTGCAGTGCGTTTCTGTATTTGCATGTGTTGTGATTATTTGTAGTGCCTTTCTGTATTTGCATGTGTTGTGAGTTTTTGCAGTGCGTTTCTGTATTTGCATGTGTTGTGAGTATTTGCAGTGTGTTTCTGTATTTGCATGTGTTGTGAGTATTTGCAGTGCGTTTCTGTATTTGCATGTGTTGTGAGTATTTGCAGTGTGTTTCTGTATTTGCATGTGTTGTGAGTATTTGCATGTGTTGTGATTATTTGCAGCGCGTTTCTCTATTTGCGTGTTGTGAGTATTTGCAGCGTGTTTTTGTATTTGCATGTGTTGTGAGTATTTGCAGCGCATTTCTCTATTTGCATGTGTTGTGAGTATTTGCAGCGCGTTTCTCTATTTGCAGTTCTTGAGTATTTGCAGCGTGTTTCTCTATTTGCATGTGTTGTGAGTATTTGCAGCGCGTTTCTCTATTTGCAGTGTTGTGAGTATTTGCAGCGCGTTTCTGTATTTGCATGTGTTGTGAGTATTTGCAGTGCGTTTCTGTATTTGCATGTGTTGTGGAATTTTGCACTGCGTTTCTGTATTTGCATGTGTCGTGAGTATTTGTAGGGCGTTTCTGTATTTGCATGTGTTGTGAGTATTTGCAGTGCATTTCTGTATTTGCATGTGTTGTGAGTATTTGCAGCGCGTTTCTGTATTTGCATGTGTTGTGGACTTTTGCAGTGCGTTTCTGTATTTGCATGTGTTGTATTTGTAGTGCGTTTCTGTATTTGCATGTGTTGTGAGTATTTGCAGCGTGTTTCTGTATTTGCATGTGTTGTGGACTTTTGCAGTGCGTTTCTGTATTTGCATGTGTTGTATTTGTAGTGCGTTTCTGTATTTGCACGTGTTGTGAGTATTTGCAGCGTGTTTCTGTATTTGCATGTGTTGTGGACTTTTGCAGTGCGTTTCTGTATTTGCATGTGTTGTGAGTATTTGCAGCGCGTTTTTGTATTTGCATGTGTTGTGAGTATTTGCAGTGCGTTTCTGTATTTGCATGTGTTGTGGACTTTTGCAGCACGTTTCTCTTTGCGTGTTGTGAGTATTTGCAGCGTGTTTCTGTATTTGCATGTATTGTGGACTTTTGCAGCGCGTTTCTCTATTTGCGTGTGTTGTGGACTTTTGCAGCACGTTTATCTATTTGCATGTGTTGTGAGTATTTGCATCGTGTTTTTGTATTTGCATGTGTTGTGAGTATTTGCAGCGCGTTTCTGTATTTGCATGTTTTGTGAGTTTGCAGAGCGTTTCTGTATTTGCACGTGTTGTGAGTATTTGCAGTGTTGTGAGTATTTGTAGCGCATTTCTGTATTTGCATGTGTTGTGAGTATTTGCAGTGCATTTCTGTATTTGCATGTGTTGTGAGTATTTTCATGTGTTTTGAGTATTTGCATGTGTTGTGAGTATTTGCAGCGCGTTTCTGTATTTGCATGTGTTGTGAGTATTTGCAATGTGTTTCTGTATTTGCATGTGTTGTGGACTTTTGCAGTGGGTTTCTGTATTTGCATGTGTTGTGAGTATTTGCAGTGCGTTTCTGTATTTGCATGTGTTGTGAGTATTTGCAGCGCGTTTCTGTATTTGCATGTGTTGTGAGTATTTGCAATGTGTTTCTGTATTTGCATGTGTTGTGGACTTTTGCAGTGCGTTTCTGTATTTGCATGTGTTGTGAGTATTTGCAGCGCGTTTCTGTATTTGCATGTGTTGTGGACTTTTGCAGTGCGTTTCTGTATTTGCATGTGTTGTGAGTATTTGCAGCGCGTTTTTGTATTTGCATGTGTTGTGAGTATTTGCAGCGCATTTCTCTATTTCCATGTGTTGTGAGTATTTGCAGCGCGTTTCTCTATTTGCATGTGTTGTGAGTATTTGCAGCGCGTTTCTCTATTCGCATGTGTTGTGAGTATTTGCAGTGTGTTTCTGTATTTGCATATGTTGTGAGTATTAGCAGCGCGTTTCTCTATTTGCATGTGTTGTGAGTATTTGCAGCGTGTTTCTGTATTTGCATGTGTTGTGAGTATTTGCAGCGTGTTTCTCTATTTGCATGTGTTGTGAGTATTTGCAGCGTGTTTTTGTATTTGCATGTGTTGTGAGTATTTGCAGCGCGTTTCTGCAAATACTCACAACACGCAAATAGAGAAACGCGCAGTGTGTTTCTGTATTTGCATGTGTTGTGAGTATTTGCAGTGCGTTTCTGTATTTGCATGTGTTGTGAGTATTTGCAGTGTGTTTCTGTATTTGCATGTGTTGTGAGTATTTGCAGCGCGTTTCTCTATTTGCGTGTTGTGAGTATTTGCAGCGTGTTTTTGTATTTGCATGTGTTGTGAGTATTTGCAGCGCATTTCTCTATTTGCATGTGTTGTGAGTATTTGCAGCGCGTTTCTGTATTTGCATGTGTTGTGAGTATTTGCAGTGCGTTTCTGTATTTGCATGTGTTGTGGAATTTTGCACTGCGTTTCTGTATTTGCATGTGTCGTGAGTATTTGTAGTGCGTTTCTGTATTTGCATGTGTTGTGAGTATTTGCAGTGCATTTCTGTATTTGCATGTGTTGTGAGTATTTGCAGCGCGTTTCTGTATTTGCATGTGTTGTGGACTTTTGCAGTGCGTTTCTGTATTTGCATGTGTTGTGATTATTTGTAGTGCCTTTCTGTATTTGCATGTGTTGTGAGTTTTTGCAGTGCGTTTCTGTATTTGCATGTGTTGTGAGTATTTGCAGTGTGTTTCTGTATTTGCATGTGTTGTGAGTATTTGCAGTGCGTTTCTGTATTTGCATGTGTTGTGAGTATTTGCAGTGTGTTTCTGTATTTGCATGTGTTGTGAGTATTTGCATGTGTTGTGATTATTTGCAGCGCGTTTCTCTATTTGCGTGTTGTGAGTATTTGCAGCGTGTTTTTGTATTTGCATGTGTTGTGAGTATTTGCAGCGCATTTCTCTATTTGCATGTGTTGTGAGTATTTGCAGCGCGTTTCTCTATTTGCAGTTCTTGAGTATTTGCAGCGTGTTTCTCTATTTGCATGTGTTGTGAGTATTTGCAGCGCGTTTCTCTATTTGCAGTGTTGTGAGTATTTGCAGCGCGTTTCTGTATTTGCATGTGTTGTGAGTATTTGCAGTGCGTTTCTGTATTTGCATGTGTTGTGGAATTTTGCACTGCGTTTCTGTATTTGCATGTGTCGTGAGTATTTGTAGGGCGTTTCTGTATTTGCATGTGTTGTGAGTATTTGCAGTGCATTTCTGTATTTGCATGTGTTGTGAGTATTTGCAGCGCGTTTCTGTATTTGCATGTGTTGTGGACTTTTGCAGTGCGTTTCTGTATTTGCATGTGTTGTGATTATTTGTAGTGCCTTTCTGTATTTGCATGTGTTGTGAGTTTTTGCAGTGCGTTTCTGTATTTGCATGTGTTGTGAGTATTTGCAGTGTGTTTCTGTATTTGCATGTGTTGTGAGTATTTGCAGTGTGTTTCTGTATTTGTATGTGTTGTGAGTATTTGCAGCGCTTTTCTGTATTTGCATGTGTTGTGAGTATTTTCATGTGTTTTGAGTATTTGCATGTGTTGTGAGTATTTGCAGCGCGTTTCTGTATTTGCATGTGTTGTGAGTATTTGCAATGTGTTTCTGTATTTGCATGTGTTGTGGACTTTTGCAGTGCGTTTCTGTATTTGCATGTGTTGTGAGTATTTGCAGTGCGTTTCTGTATTTGCATGTGTTGTGAGCATTTGCAGCGCGTTTCTGTATTTGCATGTGTTGTGAGTATTTGCAATGTGTTTCTGTATTTGCATGTGTTGTGGACTTTTGCAGTGCGTTTCTGTATTTGCATGTGTTGTGAGTATTTGCAGCGCGTTTCTGTATTTGCATGTGTTGTGGACTTTTGCAGTGCGTTTCTGTATTTGCATGTGTTGTGAGTATTTGCAGCGCGTTTTTGTATTTGCATGTGTTGTGAGTATTTGCAGCGCATTTCTCTATTTCCATGTGTTGTGAGTATTTGCAGCGCGTTTCTCTATTTGCATGTGTTGTGAGTATTTGCAGCGCGTTTCTCTATTCGCATGTGTTGTGAGTATTTGCAGTGTGTTTCTATATTTGCATATGTTGTGAGTATTAGCAGCGCGTTTCTCTATTTGCATGTGTTGTGAGTATTTGCAGCGTGTTTCTGTATTTGCATGTGTTGTGAGTATTTGCAGTGCGTTTCTGTATTTGCATGTGTTGTGAGTATTTGCAGCGTGTTTTTGTATTTGCATGTGTTGTGAGTATTTGCAGCGCGTTTCTGCAAATACTCACAACACGCAAATAGAGAAACGCGCAGTGTGTTTCTGTATTTGCATGTGTTGTGAGTATTTGCAGTGCGTTTCTGTATTTGCATGTGTTGTGAGTATTTGCAGTGTGTTTCTGTATTTGCATGTGTTGTGAGTATTTGCAGCGCGTTTCTCTATTTGCGTGTTGTGAGTATTTGCAGCGTGTTTTTGTATTTGCATGTGTTGTGAGTATTTGCAGCGCATTTCTCTATTTGCATGTGTTGTGAGTATTTGCAGCTCGTTTCTGTATTTGCATGTGTTGTGAGTATTTGCAGTGCGTTTCTGTATTTGCATGTGTTGTGGAATTTTGCACTGCGTTTCTGTATTTGCATGTGTCGTGAGTATTTGTAGTGCGTTTCTGTATTTGCATGTGTTGTGAGTATTTGCAGTGCATTTCTGTATTTGCATGTGTTGTGAGTATTTGCAGCGCGTTTCTGTATTTGCATGTGTTGTGGACTTTTGCAGTGCGTTTCTGTATTTGCATGTGTTGTGATTATTTGTAGTGCCTTTCTGTATTTGCATGTGTTGTGAGTTTTTGCAGTGCGTTTCTGTATTTGCATGTGTTGTGAGTATTTGCAGTGTGTTTCTGTATTTGCATGTGTTGTGAGTATTTGCAGTGTGTTTCTGTATTTGTATGTGTTGTGAGTATTTGCAGCGCTTTTCTGTATTTGCATGTGTTGTGAGTTTTTGCAGTGCGTTTCTGTATTTGCATGTGTTGTGAGTATTTGCAGTGTGTTTCTGTATTTGCATGTGTTGTGAGTATTTGCAGTGCGTTTCTGTATTTGCATGTGTTGTGAGTATTTGCAGTGTGTTTCTGTATTTGCATGTGTTGTGAGTATTTGCATGTGTTGTGATTATTTGCAGCGCGTTTCTCTATTTGCGTGTTGTGAGTATTTGCAGCGTGTTTTTGTATTTGCATGTGTTGTGAGTATTTGCAGCGCATTTCTCTATTTGCATGTGTTGTGAGTATTTGCAGCGCGTTTCTCTATTTGCAGTTTTTGAGTATTTGCAGCGTGTTTCTCTATTTGCATGTGTTGTGAGTATTTGCAGCGCGTTTCTCTATTTGCAGTGTTGTGAGTATTTGCAGCGCGTTTCTGTATTTGCATGTGTTGTGAGTATTTGCAGTGCGTTTCTGTATTTGCATGTGTTGTGGAATTTTGCACTGCGTTTCTGTATTTGCATGTGTCGTGAGTATTTGTAGTGCGTTTCTGTATTTGCATGTTTTGTGAGTATTTGCAGTGCATTTCTGTATTTGCATGTGTTGTGAGTATTTGCAGCGCGTTTCTGTATTTGCATGTGTTGTGGACTTTTGCAGTGCGTTTCTGTATTTGCATGTGTTGTGATTATTTGTAGTGCCTTTCTGTATTTGCATGTGTTGTGAGTTTTTGCAGTGCGTTTCTGTATTTGCATGTGTTGTGAGTATTTGCAGTGTGTTTCTGTATTTGCATGTGTTGTGAGTATTTGCAGTGTGTTTCTGTATTTGTATGTGTTGTGAGTATTTGCAGCGCTTTTCTGTATTTGCATGTGTTGTGAGTTTTTGCAGTGCGTTTCTGTATTTGCATGTGTTGTGAGTATTTGCAGTGTGTTTCTGTATTTGCATGTGTTGTGAGTATTTGCAGCGCGTTTCAGTATTTGCATGTGTTGGGGACTTTTGCAGCGCGTTTCTGTATTTGCATGTGTTGTGAGTATTTGCAGCGTGTTTCTGTATTTGCATGTGTTGTGAGTATTTGCAGTGTGTTTCTGTATTTGCATGTGTTGTGAGTTTTTGCAGTGCGTTTTTGTATTTGCATGTGTTGGGGACTTTTGCAGCGTGTTTCTGTATTTGCATGTGTTGTGAGTATTTGCAGCGAGTTTCTCTATTTGCGTGTGTTGTGGACTTTTGCAATGCGTTTCTGTATTTGCATGTTTTGTGAGTGTTTGCAGTGCGTTTCTGTATTTGCATGTTTTGTGAGTATTTGCAGCGCGTTTCTCTATTTGCATGTGTTGTGAGTATTTGCAGCGCATTTCTCTATTTGCATGTGTTGTGAGTATTTGGATGTGTTCTGAGTATTTGCAGCGCGTTTCTCTATTTGCATGTGTTGTGGACTTTTGCAGTGCGTTTCTTTTTTTGCATGTGTTGTGAGTATTTGCAGTGCGTTTCTGTATTTGCATGTGTTGTGAGTATTTGCAGCGCGTTTCTGTATTTGCATGTGTTGTGAGTATTTGCAGTGCGTTTTTGTATTTGCATGTGTTGTGGACTTTTGCAGCGCGTTTCTGTATTTGCATGTGTTGTGAGTATTTGCAGCGCGTTTCTCTATTTGCGTGTGTTGTAGACTTTTGCAGTGCGTTTCTGTATTTGCATGTTTTGTGAGTATTTGCAGTGCGTTTCTGTATTTGCATGTTTTGTGAGTATTTGCAGTGTGTTTCTGTATTTGCATGTGTTGTGAGTATTTGCAGCGCGTTTCTGTATTTGCATGTGTTGTGAGTATTTGCAGTGCGTTTTTGTATTTGCATGTGTTGTGGACTTTTGCAGCGCGTTTCTGTATTTGCATGTGTTGTGAGAATTTGCAGCGCATTTCTCTATTTGCATGTGTTGTGAGTATTTGCAGCGCGTTTCTCTATTTGCATGTGTTGTGGACTTTTGCAGTGCGTTTCTGTATTTGCATGTGTTGTGAGTATTTGCAGCGCGTTTCTGTATTTGCATGTGTTGTGGAATTTTGCAGTGCGTTTCTGTATTTGCATGTGTTGTATTTGTAGTGCGTTTCTGTATTTGCACGTGTTGTGAGTATTTGCAGCGTGTTTCTGTATTTACATGTGTTGTGGACTTTTGCAGTGCGTTTCTGTATTTGCATGTGTTGTGAGTATTTGCAGCGCGTTTCTGTATTTGCAGGTGTTGTGAGTATTTGCAGCGCGTTTTTGTATTTGCATGTGTTGTGAGTATTTGCAGTGCGTTTCTGTATTTGCATGTATTGTGGACTTTTGCAGCGCGTTTCTCTATTTGCGTGTGTTGTGGACTTTTGCAGCACGTTTATCTATTTGCATGTGTTGTGAGTATTTGCATCGTGTTTTTGTATTTGCATGTGTTGTGAGTATTTGCAGCGCGTTTCTGTATTTGCATGTTTTGTGAGTTTGCAGAGCGTTTCTGTATTTGCACGTGTTGTGAGTATTTGCAGCGCGTTTCTCTATTTGCAGTGTTGTGAGTATTTGCAGTGTTGTGAGTATTTGTAGCGCATTTCTGTATTTGCATGTGTTGTGAGTATTTGCAGTGCGTTTCTGTATTTGCATGTGTTGTGAGTATTTTCATGTGTTTTGAGTATTTGCAGCACGTTTCTGTATTTGCATTAGTTGTGGACTTTTGCAGTGCGTTTCTGTATTTCCATGTGTTGTGAGTATTTGCAGTGCGTTTCTGTATTTGCATGTGTTGTGAGTATTTGCAGCGCGTTTCTGTATTTGCATGTGTTGTGAGTATTTGCAATGTGTTTCTGTATTTGCATGTGTTGTGGACTTTTGCAGTGCGTTTCTGTATTTGCATGTGTTGTGAGTATTTGCAGCGCGTTTCTGTATTTGCATGTGTTGTGGACTTTTGCAGAGCGTTTCTGTATTTGCATGTGTTGTGAGTATTTGCAGCGCATTTCTCTATTTCCATGTGTTGTGAGTATTTGCAGCGTGTTTCTCTATTTGCATGTGTTGTGAGTATTTGCAGCGCGTTTCTCTATTCGCATGTGTTGTGAGTATTTGCAGTGTGTTTCTATATTTGCTTATGTTGTGAGTATTAGCAGCGCGTTTCTCTATTTGCATGTGTTGTGAGTATTTGCAGCGCGTTTCTGTAGTTGCATGTGTTGTGAGTATTTGCAGTGCGTTTCTGTATTTGCATGTGTTGTGAGTATTTGCAGCGTGTTTTTGTATTTGCATGTGTTGTGAGTATTTGCAGCGCGTTTCTGCAAATACTCACAACACGCAAATAGAGAAACGCGCAGTGTGTTTCTGTATTTGCATGTGTTGTGAGTATTTGCAGTGCGTTTCTGTATTTGCATGTGTTGTGAGTATTTGCAGTGTGTTTCTGTATTTGCATGTGTTGTGAGTATTTGCATGTGTTGTGATTATTTGCAGCGCGTTTCTCTATTTGCGTGTTGTGAGTATTTGCAGCGTGTTTTTGTATTTGCATGTGTTGTGAGTATTTGCAGCGCATTTCTCTATTTGCATGTGTTGTGAGTATTTGCAGCGCGTTTCTCTATTTGCAGTTTTGTGAGTATTTGCAGCGTGTTTCTCTATTTGCATGTGTTGTGAGTATTTGCAGCGCGTTTCTCTATTTGCAGTGTTGTGAGTATTTGCAGCGTGTTTCTGTATTTGCATGTGTTGTGAGTATTTGCAGTGCGTTTCTGTATTTGCATGTGTTGTGGAATTTTGCACTGCGTTTCTGTATTTGCATGTGTCGTGATTATTTGTAGTGCGTTTCTGTATTTGCATGTGTTGTGAGTATTTGCAGTGCATTTCTGTATTTGCATGTGTTGTGAGTATTTGCAGCGCGTTTCTGTATTTGCATGTGTTGTGGACTTTTGCAGTGCGTTTCTGTATTTGCATGTGTTGTGATTATTTGTAGTGCCTTTCTGTATTTGCATGTGTTGTGAGTATTTGCAGTGCGTTTTTGTATTTGCATGTGTTGTGGACTTTTGCAGCGCGTTTCTGTATTTGCATGTGTTGTGAGAATTTGCAGCGCATTTCTCTATTTGCATGTGTTGTGAGTATTTGGATGTGTTGTGAGTATTTGCAGCGCGTTTCTCTATTTGCATGTGTTGTGGACTTTTGCAGTGCGTTTCTTTTTTTGCATGTGTTGTGAGTATTTGCAGTGCGTTTCTGTATTTGCATGTGTTGTGAGTATTTGCAGCGCGTTTCTGTATTTGCATGTGTTGTGAGTATTTGCAGTGCGTTTTTGTATTTGCATGTGTTGTGGACTTTTGCAGCGCGTTTCTGTATTTGCATGTGTTGTGAGTATTTGCAGCGCGTTTCTCTATTTGCGTGTGTTGTAGACTTTTGCAGTGCGTTTCTGTATTTGCATGTTTTGTGAGTATTTGCAGTGCGTTTCTGTATTTGCATGTTTTGTGAGTATTTGCAGTGTGTTTCTGTATTTGCATGTGTTGTGAGTATTTGCACCGTGTTTTTGTATTTGCATGTGTTGTGAGTATTTGCAGCGCGTTTCTGCAAATACTCACAACACGCAAATAGAGAAACGCGCAGTGTTTTTCTGTATTTGCATGTGTTGTGAGTATTTGCAGTGCGTTTCTGTATTTGCATGTGTTGTGAATATTTGCAGTGCATTTCTGTATTTGCATGTGTTGTGAGTATTTGCAGCGTGTTTCTCTGTTTCCATGTGTTGTGAGTATTTGCATGTGTTGTGAGTATTTGCAGCGCGTTTCTCTATTTGCATGTGTTGTAGACTTTTGCAGTGCGTTTCTGTATTTGCATGTGTTGTGAGTATTTGTAGCGCGTTTCTCTATTTGCGTGTGTTGTGGACTTTTGCAGTGCGTTTCTGTATTTGCATGTTTTTTGAGTATTTGCAGTGCGTTTCTGTATTTGCATGTTTTGTGAGTATTTGCAGAGCGTTTCTCTATTTGCATGTGTTGTGAGTATTTACAGTGCGTTTCTGTATTTGCATGTGTTGTGGACTTTTGCAGCGCGTTTCTCTATTTGCGTGTTGTGAGTATTTGCAGTGTGTTTCTGTATTTGCATGTGTTGTGAGTATTTGCAGTGCATTTCTGTATTTGCATGTGTTGTGGACTTTTGCAGCGCGTTTCTGTATTTGCATGTGTTGTGAGTATTTGCAGCGCGTTTCTCTATTTGCGTGTGTTGTAGACTTTTGCAGTGCGTTTCTGTATTTGCATGTTTTGTGAGTATTTGCAGTGCGTTTCTGTATTTGCATGTTTTGTGAGTATTTGCAGTGTGTTTCTGTATTTGCATGTGTTGTGAGTATTTGCAGCGCGTTTCTGTATTTGCATGTGTTGTGAGTATTTGCAGTGCGTTTTTGTATTTGCGTGTGTTGTGGACTTTTGCAGTGCGTTTCTGTATTTGCATGTGTTGTGAGTATTTGCAGCGCGTTTCTCTATTTGCATGTGTTGTGAGTATTTGCATGTGTTGTGAGTATTTGCAGCGCGTTTCTGTATCTGCATGTGTTGTGGAATTTTGCAGTGCGTTTCTGTATTTGCATGTGTTGTGAGTATTTGTAGTGCGTTTCTGTATTTGCATGTGTTGTGGACTTTTGCAGCGTGTTTCTGTATTCGCATGTGTTTTGGACTTTTGCAGCACGTTTCTCTATTTGCGTGTTGTGAGTATTTGCAGCGTGTTTTTGTATTTGCATGTGTTGTGAGTATTTGCAGCGCGTTTCTGTATTTGCATGTTTTGTGAGTTTGCAGAGCGTTTCTGTATTTGCACGTGTTGTGAGTATTTGCAGCGTGTTTCTCTATTTGCATGTGTTGTGGACTTTTGCAGTGCGTTTCTCTATTTGCGTTTTGTGAGTATTTGCAGCGTATTTCTGTATTTGCATGTGTTGTGGAATTTTGCAGCGCGTTTCTGTATTTGCATGTTTTGTGAGTATTTGCATGTGTTGTGAGTATTTGCAGCGCGTTTCTGTATTTGCATGTGTTGTGAGTATTTTCATGTGTTCTGAGTATTTGCAGCGCGTTTCTGTATTTGCATTTGTTTTGGACTTTTGCAGTGCGTTTCTGTTTTTGCATGTGTTGTGAGTATTTGTAGTGCGTTTCTGTATTTGCATGTGTTGTGAGTATTTGCAGTGCGTTTCTGTATTTGCATGTGTTGTTGACTTTTGCAGTGCGTTTCTGTATTTGCATGTGTTGTGAGTATTTGCAGCGCGTTTCTCTATTTGCATGTGTTGTGAGTATTTGCAGCGTGTTTTTGTATTTGCATGTGTTGTGAGTATTTGCAGCGCGTTTCTGTATTTACATGTGTTGTGGACTTTTGCAGTGCGTTTCTGTATTTGCATGTGTTGTGAGTATTTGCAGCGCGTTTCTGTATTTGCATGTGTTGTGAGTATTTGCAGCGCGTTTCTGTATTTACATGTGTTGTGGACTTTTGCAGTGCGTTTCTGTATTTGCATGTGTTGTGAGAATTTGCAGCGCGTTTCTGTATTTGCATGTGTTGTGGACTTTTGCAGTGCATTTCTCTATTTGCGTGTGTTGTGTACTTTTGCAGTGCATTTCTGTATTTGCATGTTTTATGAGTATTTGCAGTGCGTTTCTGTATTTGCATGTGTTGTGGACTTTTGCAGTGCGTTTCTGTATTTGCATGTGTTGTGAGTATTTGTAGTGCGTTTCTGTATTTGCATGTGTTCTGAGTTTTTGCAATGCGTTTCTGTATTTGCATGTTTTGTGAGTATTTGCAGCGCGTTTCTGTATTTGCATGTGTTGTGAGTATTTGCAGCGCGTTTCTGTATTTGCATGTGTTGTGAGTATTTGCAGTGCGTTTCTGTATTTGCATGTGTTGTGAGTATTTGCAGCGGGTTTTTGTACTTGCATGTGTTGTGAGTATTTGCAGCGATTTTCTGTATTTGCATGTGTTGTGGACTTTTGCAGTGCGTTTCTGTATTTGCATGTGTTGTGAGTATTTGTAGCGCATTTCTGTATTTGCATGTGTTGTGAGTATTTGCAGCGCGTTTCTCTATTTGTGTGTGTTGTGAGTATTTGCAGTGCGTTTCTCTATTTGCATGTTTTGTGAGTATTTGCAGCGCGTTTCTCTATTTGCATGTGTTGTGAGTATTTGCAGCGCGTTTCTGTATTTGCATGTGTTGTGGACTTTTGCAGTGCGTTTCTCTATTTGCGTGTTGTGAGTATTTGCAGCGTGTTTTTGTATTTGCATGTGTTGTGAGTATTTGCAGCGCGTTTCTGTATTTGCATGTGTTGTGAGTATTTGCAGTGTGTTTCTCTATTTGCATGTGTTGTGAGTATTTGCAGCGCGTTTCTGTATTTGCATGTGTTGTGAGTTTGCAGAGCGTTTCTGTATTTTCATGTGTTGTGAGTATTTGCAGCGCGTTTCTGTATTTGCATGTTTTGTGAGTTTGCAGAGCGTTTCTGTATTTGCATGTGTTGTGGACTTTTGCAGTGCTTTTCTGTTTTTGCATGTGTTGTGAGTATTTGTAGTGCGTTTCTGTATTTGCATGTGTTGTGAGTATTTACAGTGCGTTTCTGTATTTGCATGTGTTGTGAGTATTTGCAGTGCGTTTCTGTATTTGCATGTGTTGTGGACTTTTGCTGTGCGTTTCTGTATTTGCATGTGTCGTGAGTATTTGCAGCGCGTTTCTCTATTTGCACGTGTTGTAAGTATTTGCATGTGTTCTGAGTATTTGCAGCGT
Organism: Coreius guichenoti; assembly: GCA_039654105.1. Taxonomy (NCBI): domain Eukaryota; kingdom Metazoa; phylum Chordata; class Actinopteri; order Cypriniformes; family Gobionidae; genus Coreius; species Coreius guichenoti. The sequence continues at coordinate 40,475,213 of CM077178.1, forward strand.
GTTTCTGTATTTGCATGTGTTGTGAGTATTTGCAGTGTGTTTCTCTATTTGCATGTGTTGTGAGTATTTGCATGTGTTATGAGTATTTGCAGCGCGTTTCTGTATTTGCATATGTTGTGGAATTTTGCAGTGCGTTTTTGTTTTTGCATGTGTTGTGAGTATTTGTAGTGCGTTTCTGTATTTGCATGTGTTGTGAGTATTTGCAGTGTGTTTCTGTATTTGCATGTGTTGTGAGTATTTAGCAGCGCGTTTCTGTATTTGCATGTGTTGTTGACTTTTGCAGTGCGTTTCTGTATTTGCATGTTTTGTGAGTATTTGCAGCCGTTTCTCTATTTGCATGTGTTGTGAGTATTTGCAGCGTGTTTTTGTATTTGCATGTGTTGTGAGTATTTGCAGCGCGTTTCTGTATTTGCGTGTTGTGAGTATTTCCACCGTGTTTCTGTATTTGCATGTGTTGTGGACTTTTGCAGTGCGTTTCTGTATTTGCATGTGTTGTGAGTATTTGCAGCGCGTTTCTGTATTTGCATTTGTTGTGGACTTATGCAGCGCGTTTCTCTATTTGCGTGTTTTGAGTATTTGCAGCGCGTTTCTCTATTTGCATGTGTTGTGAGTATTTGCAGCGCGTTTCTGTATTTGCATGTGTTGTGAGTATTTGTAGTGCGTTTCTGTATTTGCATGTGTTGTGGAATTTTGCAGTGCGTTTCTGTATTTGCATGTGTTGTGAGTATTTGCAGCACGTTTCTCTATTTGCGTGTTGTGAGTATTTGCAGCGTGTTTTTGTATTTGCATGTGTTGTGAGTATTTGCAGCGCGTTTCTGTATTTGCATGTTTTGTGAGTTTGCAGAGCATTTCTGTATTTGCACGTGTTGTGAGTATTTGCAGCGCGTTTCTCTATTTGCATGTGTTGTGGACTTTTGCAGTGCGTTTCTGTTGTTGCATGTGTTGTGAGTATTTGTAGTGCGTTTCTGTATTTGCATGTGTTGTGAGTATTTGCAGTGCGTTTCTGTATTTGCATGTGTTGTGAGTATTTGCATGTGTTGTGAGTATTTGCAGCGCGTTTCTGTATTTGCATGTGTTGTGGACTTTTGCAGTGCGCTTCTGTATTTGCATGTGTTGTGAGTATTTGCAGCGCGTTTCTCTATTTGCATGTGTTGTGAGTATTTGCAGTGCGTTTCTGTATTTGCATGTGTTGTGGACTTTTGCAGTGCGTTTCTGTATTTGCATGTGTTGTGAGTATTTGCAGCGCGTTTCTGTATTTGCATGAGTTGTGAGTATTTGAATGTGTTGTGAGTATTTGCAGTGCGTTTCTGTATTTGCATGTGTTGTGAGTATTTGCAGCGCGTTTCTGTATTTGCATGTGTTGTGGACTTTTGCAGTGCGTTTCTGTGTTTGCATGTGTTGTGAGTATTTGCATGTGTTGTGAGTATTTGCAGCGCGTTTCTGTATTTGCATGTGTTTTGGACTTTTGCAGTGCGCTTCTGTATTTGCATGTGTTGTGAGTATTTGCAGCGCGTTTCTCTATTTGCATGTGTTGTGAGTATTTGCAGTGCGTTTCTGTATTTGCATGTGTTGTGGACTTTTGCAGTGCGTTTCTGTATTTGCATGTGTTGTGAGTATTTGCAGCGCGTTTCTGTATTTGCATGTGTTGTGAGTATTTGAATGTGTTGTGAGTATTTGGAGTGCGTTTCTGTATTTGCATGTGTTGTGAGTATTTGCAGCGCGTTTCTGTATTTGCATGTGTTGTGGACTTTTGCAGTGCGCTTCTGTATTTGCATGTGTTGTGAGTATTTGCAGCGCGTTTCTGTATTTGCATGTGTTGTGAGTATTTGCAGTGCGTTTCTGTATTTGCATGTGTTGTGGACTTTTGCAGTGCGTTTCTGTATTTGCATGTGTTGTGAGTATTTGCAGCGCGTTTCTGTATTTGCATGTGTTGTGAGTATTTGAATGTGTTGTGAGTATTTGCAGTGCGTTTCTGTATTTGCATGTGTTGTGAGTATTTGCAGCGCGTTTCTCTATTTGCGTGTTGTGAGTATTTGCAGCGCGTTTCTGTATTTGCATGTTTTGTGAATTTGCAGAGCGTTTCTGTATTTGCATGTGTTGTGGACTTTTACAGTGCGTTTCTGTTGTTACATGTGTTGTGAGTATTTGCAGTGCTTTTCTGTATTTGCATGTGTTGTGAGTATTTGCAGCACGTTTCTGTATTTGCATGTGTTGTGAGTATTTGTAGCGCGTTTCTCTATTTGCATGTGTTGTGAGTATTTACAGTGCGTTTCTGTATTTGCATGTGTTGTGAGTATTTGCATGTGTTGTGAGTATTTGCAGAGCGTTTCTGTATTTGCATGTGTTGTGAGTATTTGTAGTGCGTTTCTGTATTTGCATGTGTTGTGGAATTTTGCAGTGCGTTTCTGTATTTGCATGTGTTGTGAGTATTTGTAGTGCGTTTCTGTATTTGCATGTGTTATGAGTATTTGCAGCGTGTTTTTGTATTTGCATGTGTTGTGAGTATTTGCAGCGTGTTTCTCTATTTGCATGTGTTGTGGACTTTTGCAGTGCGTTTCTCTATTTGCGTTTTGTGAGTATTTGCAGCGTATTTCTGTATTTGCATGTGTTGTGGACTTTTGCAGCGCGTTTCTGTATTTGCATGTGTTGTGAGTATTTGCATGTGTTGTGAGTATTTGCAGCGCGTTTCTGTATTTGCATGTGTTGAGAGTATTTGTAGTGCGTTTCTGTATTTGCATGTGTTGTGGAATTTTGCAGTGCGTATCTGTATTTGCATGTGTTGTGAGTATTTGCAGCACGTTTCTCTATTTGCGTGTTGTGAGTATTTGCAGCGTGTTTTTGTATTTGCATGTGTTGTGAGTATTTGCAGCGCGTTTCTGTATTTGCATATTTTGTGAGTTTGCAGAGCATTTCTGTATTTGCACGTGTTGTGAGTATTTGCAGCGCGTTTCTCTATTTGCATGTGTTGTGGACTTTTGCAGTGCGTTTCTCTATTTGCGTGTTGTGAGTATTTGCAGCGTGTTTCTGTATTTGCATGTGTTGTGAGTATTTGCAGTGTGTTTCTCTATTTGCATGTGTTGTGAGTATTTGCATGTGTTGTGAGTATTTGCAGCGCGTTTCTGTATTTGCATGTGTTGTGGAATTTTGCAGTGCGTTTCTATATTTGCATGTTTTGTGAGTATTTGTAGTGCGTTTCTATATTTGCATGTGTTGTGAGTATTTGCAGCGTGTTTTTGTATTTGCATGTGTTGTATTTGCAGCGCGTTTCTGTATTTGCATATGTTGTGGACTTTTGCAGCGCGTTTTTGTATTTTCATGTGTTGTGGACTTTTGCAGCGCGTTTCTGTATTTGCATGTGTTGTGAGTATTTGCAACGTGTTCTTGCATTTGCATGTGTTGTGAGTATTTGCACCGCATTTCTGTATTTGCATGTGTTGTGAGTTTACAGAGCGTTTCTGTATTTGCATGTGTTGTGGACTTTTGCAGTGCCTTTCTGTTTTTGCATGTGTTGTGAGTATTTGTAGTGCGTTTCTGTATTTGCATGTGTTGTGAGTATTTACAGTGCGTTTCTGTATTTGCATGTGTTGTGAGTATTTGCAGTGCGTTTCTGTATTTGCATGTGTTGTGAGTATTTGCAGTGTGTTTCTGTATTTGCATGTGTTGTGAGTATTTGCAGCGCGTTTCTCTATTTGCATGTGTTGTGAGTATTTGCATGTGTTGTGAGTATTTGCAGCGCGTTTCTGTATTTGCATGTGTTGTGGAATTTTGCAGTGCGTTTCTGTATTTGCATGTGTTGTGAGTATTTGTAGTGCGTTTCTGTATTTGCATGTGTTGTGAGTGTTTGCAGTGCATTTCTGTATTTGCATGTGTTGTGAGTATTTGCAGCGCGTTTCTGTATTTGCATGTGTTGTGGACTTTTGCAGTGCGTTTCTGTATTTGCATGTGTTGTGATTATTTGTAGTGCCTTTCTGTATTTGCATGTGTTGTGAGTTTTTGCAGTGCGTTTCTGTTTTTGCATGTGTTGTGAGTATTTGCAGTGCGTTTCTGTATTTGCATGTGTTGTGAGTATTTGCAGTGTGTTTCTGTATTTGCATGTGTTGTGAGTATTTGCAGCGCGTTTCTGTATTTGCATGTGTTGTGAGAATTTGCAGCGCATTTCTCTATTTGCATGTGTTGTGAGTATTTGCATGTGTTGTGAGTATTTGCAGCGCGTTTCTGTATTTGCATGTGTTGTGGACTTTTGCAGTGCGTTTCTGTATTTGCATGTGTTGTATTTGTAGTGCGTTTCTGTATTTGCACGTGTTGTGAGTATTTGCAGCGTGTTTCTGTATTTGCATGTGTTGTGGACTTTTGCAGTGCGTTTCTGTATTTGCATGTGTTGTGAGTATTTGCAGCGCGTTTCTGTATTTGCAGGTGTTGTGAGTATTTGCAGCGCGTTTTTGTATTTGCATGTGTTGTGAGTATTTGCAGTGCGTTTCTGTATTTGCATGTGTTGTGGACTTTTGCAGCACGTTTCTCTTTGCGTGTTGTGAGTATTTGCAGCGTGTTTCTGTATTTGCATGTATTGTGGACTTTTGCAGCGCGTTTCTCTATTTGCGTGTGTTGTGGACTTTTGCAGCACGTTTATCTATTTGCATGTGTTGTGAGTATTTGCATCGTGTTTTTGTATTTGCATGTGTTGTGAGTATTTGCAGCGCGTTTCTGTATTTGCATGTTTTGTGAGTTTGCAGAGCGTTTCTGTATTTGCACGTGTTGTGAGTATTTGCAGCGCGTTTCTCTATTTGCAGTGTTGTGAGTATTTGCAGTGTTGTGAGTATTTGTAGCGCATTTCTGTATTTGCATGTGTTGTGAGTATTTGCAGTGCGTTTCTGTATTTGCATGTGTTGTGAGTATTTTCATGTGTTTTGAGTATTTGCATGTGTTGTGAGTATTTGCAGCGCGTTTCTGTATTTGCATGTGTTGTGAGTATTTGCAATGTGTTTCTGTATTTGCATGTGTTGTGGACTTTTGCAGTGCGTTTCTGTATTTGCATGTGTTGTGAGTATTTGCAGTGCGTTTCTGTATTTGCATGTGTTGTGAGTATTTGCAGCGCGTTTCTGTATTTGCATGTGTTGTGAGTATTTGCAATGTGTTTCTGTATTTGCATGTGTTGTGGACTTTTGCAGTGCGTTTCTGTATTTGCATGTGTTGTGAGTATTTGCAGCGCGTTTCTGTATTTGCATGTGTTGTGGACTTTTGCAGTGCGTTTCTCTATTTGCGTGTTGTGAGTATTTGCAGCGTGTTTTTGTATTTGCATGTGTTGTGAGTATTTGCAGCGCATTTCTCTATTTGCATGTGTTGTGAGTATTTGCAGCGCGTTTCTCTATTTGCATGTGTTGTGAGTATTTGCAGCGCGTTTCTGTATTTGCATGTGTTGTGAGTATTTACAGTGCGTTTCTGTATTTGCATGTGTTGTGAGTATTTGCAGCGTGTTTTTGTATTTGCATGTGTTGTGAGTATTTGCAGCGCGTTTCTGCAAATACTCACAACACGCAAATAGAGAAACGCGCAGTGTGTTTCTGTATTTGCATGTGTTGTGAGTATTTGCAGTGCGTTTCTGTATTTGCATGTGTTGTGAGTATTTGCAGTGCGTTTCTGTATTTGCATGTGTTGTGAGTATTTGCAGCGTGTTTTTGTATTTGCATGTGTTGTGAGTATTTGCAGCGTGTTTCTGTATTTGCATGTGTTGTGAGTATTTGCAGTGCGTTTTTGTATTTGCATGTGTTGTGGACTTTTGCAGCGCGTTTCTGTATTTGCATGTGTTGTGGACTTTTGCAGTGCGTTTCTTTTTTTGCATGTGTTGTGAGTATTTGCAGTGCGTTTCTGTATTTGCATGTGTTGTGAGTATTTGCAGTGTGTTTCTGTATTTGCATGTGTTGTGAGTATTTGCAGCGCGTTTTTGTATTTGCATGTGTTGTGAGTATTTGCAGCGCGTTTCTGCAAATACTCACAACACGCAAATAGAGAAACGCGCAGTGTGTTTCTGTATTTGCATGTGTTGTGAGTATTTGCAGTGCGTTTCTGTATTTGCATGTGTTGTGAGTATTTGCAGTATTTCTGTATTTGCATGTGTTGTGAGTATTTGCATGTGTTGTGATTATTTGCAGCGCGTTTCTTTATTTGCGTGTTGTGAGTATTTGCAGCGTTTTTGTATTTGCAGTGTTGTGAGTATTTGCAGCGCGTTTCTGTATTTGCATGTGTTGTGAGTATTTGCAGTGCGTTTCTGTATTTGCATGAGTTGTGGAATTTTGCACTGCGTTTCTGTATTTGCATTTGTCGTGAGTATTTGTAGTGCGTTTCTGTATTTGCATGTGTTGTGAATATTTGCAGTGCTTTTCTGTATTTGCATGTGTTGTGAGTATTTGCAGTGCGTTTCTGTATTTGCATGTGTTGTGAGTATTTGCAGTGTGTTTCTGTATTTGCATGTGTTGTGAGTATTTGCAGTGTGTTTCTGTATTTGCATGTGTTGTAAGTATTTGCAGCGTGTTTTTGTATTTGCATGTGTTGTGAGTATTTGCAGCGCGTTTCTGTATTTGCATGTGTTGTGAGAATTTGCAGCGCATTTCTCTATTTGCATGTGTTGTGAGTATTTGCATGTGTTGTGAGTATTTGCAGCGCGTTTCTGTATTTGCATGTGTTGTGGACTTTTGCAGTGCGTTTCTGTTTTTGCATGTGTTGTGAGTATTTGCAGTACGTTTCTGTATTTGCATGTGTTGTGAGTATTTGCAGCGTGTTTCTGTATTTGCATGTGTTGTGGACTTTTGCAGTGCGTTTCTGTATTTGCATGTGTTGTATTTGTAGTGCGTTTCTGTATTTGCACGTGTTGTGAGTATTTGCAGCGTGTTTCTGTATTTGCATGTGTTGTGGACTTTTGCAGTGCGTTTCTGTATTTGCATGTGTTGTGAGTATTTGCAGCGCGTTTCTGTATTTGCAGGTGTTGTGAGTATTTGCAGCGCGTTTTTGTATTTGCATGTGTTGTGAGTATTTGCAGTGCGTTTCTGTATTTGCATGTGTTGTGGACTTTTGCAGCACGTTTCTCTTTGCGTGTTGTGAGTATTTGCAGCGTGTTTCTGTATTTGCATGTATTGTGGACTTTTGCAGCGCGTTTCTCTATTTGCGTGTGTTGTGGACTTTTGCAGCACGTTTATCTATTTGCATGTGTTGTGAGTATTTGCATCGTGTTTTTGTATTTGCATGTGTTGTGAGTATTTGCAGCGCGTTTCTGTATTTGCATGTTTTGTGAGTTTGCAGAGCGTTTCTGTATTTGCACGTGTTGTGAGTATTTGCAGCGCGTTTCTCTATTTGCAGTGTTGTGAGTATTTGCAGTGTTGTGAGTATTTGTAGCGCATTTCTGTATTTGCATGTGTTGTGAGTATTTGCAGTGCGTTTCTGTATTTGCATGTGTTGTGAGTATTTTCATGTGTTTTGAGTATTTGCATGTGTTGTGAGTATTTGCAGCGCGTTTCTGTATTTGCATGTGTTGTGAGTATTTGCAATGTGTTTCTGTATTTGCATGTGTTGTGGACTTTTGCAGTGCGTTTCTGTATTTGCATGTGTTGTGAGTATTTGCAGTGCGTTTCTGTATTTGCATGTGTTGTGAGTATTTGCAGCGCGTTTCTGTATTTGCATGTGTTGTGAGTATTTGCAATGTGTTTCTGTATTTGCATGTGTTGTGGACTTTTGCAGTGCGTTTCTGTATTTGCATGTGTTGTGAGTATTTGCAGCGCGTTTCTGTATTTGCATGTGTTGTGGACTTTTGCAGTGCGTTTCTCTATTTGCGTGTTGTGAGTATTTGCAGCGTGTTTTTGTATTTGCATGTGTTGTGAGTATTTGCAGCGCATTTCTCTATTTGCATGTGTTGTGAGTATTTGCAGCGCGTTTCTCTATTTGCATGTGTTGTGAGTATTTGCAGCGCGTTTCTGTATTTGCATGTGTTGTGAGTATTTACAGTGCGTTTCTGTATTTGCATGTGTTGTGAGTATTTGCAGCGTGTTTTTGTATTTGCATGTGTTGTGAGTATTTGCAGCGCGTTTCTGCAAATACTCACAACACGCAAATAGAGAAACGCGCAGTGTGTTTCTGTATTTGCATGTGTTGTGAGTATTTGCAGTGCGTTTCTGTATTTGCATGTGTTGTGAGTATTTGCAGTGCGTTTCTGTATTTGCATGTGTTGTGAGTATTTGCAGCGTGTTTTTGTATTTGCATGTGTTGTGAGTATTTGCAGCGCGTTTCTGCAAATACTCACAACACGCAAATAGAGAAACGCGCAGTGTGTTTCTGTATTTGCATGTGTTGTGAGTATTTGCAGTGCGTTTTTGTATTTGCATGTGTTGTGGACTTTTGCAGCGCGTTTCTGTATTTGCATGTGTTGTGGACTTTTGCAGTGCGTTTCTTTTTTTGCATGTGTTGTGAGTATTTGCAGTGCGTTTCTGTATTTGCATGTGTTGTGAGTATTTGCAGTGTGTTTCTGTATTTGCATGTGTTGTGAGTATTTGCAGCGCGTTTTTGTATTTGCATGTGTTGTGAGTATTTGCAGCGCGTTTCTGCAAATACTCACAACACGCAAATAGAGAAACGCGCAGTGTGTTTCTGTATTTGCATGTGTTGTGAGTATTTGCAGTGCGTTTCTGTATTTGCATGTGTTGTGAGTATTTGCAGTATTTCTGTATTTGCATGTGTTGTGAGTATTTGCATGTGTTGTGATTATTTGCAGCGCGTTTCTTTATTTGCGTGTTGTGAGTATTTGCAGCGTTTTTGTATTTGCAGTGTTGTGAGTATTTGCAGCGCGTTTCTGTATTTGCATGTGTTGTGAGTATTTGCAGTGCGTTTCTGTATTTGCATGAGTTGTGGAATTTTGCACTGCGTTTCTGTATTTGCATTTGTCGTGAGTATTTGTAGTGCGTTTCTGTATTTGCATGTGTTGTGAATATTTGCAGTGCATTTCTGTATTTGCATGTGTTGTGAGTATTTGCAGTGCGTTTCTGTATTTGCATGTGTTGTGAGTATTTGCAGTGTGTTTCTGTATTTGCATGTGTTGTGAGTATTTGCAGTGTGTTTCTGTATTTGCATGTGTTGTAAGTATTTGCAGCGTGTTTTTGTATTTGCATGTGTTGTGAGTATTTGCAGCGCGTTTCTGTATTTGCATGTGTTGTGGACTTTTGCAGCGCGTTTCTCTGTTTGCGTGTTGTGAGTATTTGCAGCATGTTTCTGTATTTGCATGTGTTGTGGACTTTTGCAGCGCTTTTCTGTATTTGCATGTGTTGTGATTATTTGTAGTGCCTTTCTGTATTTGCATGTGTTGTGAGTTTTTGCAGTGCGTTTCTGTATTTGCATGTGTTGTGGACTTTTGCAGTGCGTTTCTATTTTTGCATGTGTTGTGAGTATTTGTAGTGCGTTTCTGTATTTGCATGTGTTGTGAGTATTTGCATGTGTTGTGAGTATTTGCAGTGTGTTTCTGTATTTGCATGTGTTGTGAGTATTTGCAGTGTGTTTCTGTATTTGCATGTGTTGTGAGTATTTGCAGTGCGTTTCTGTATTTGCATGTGTTGTGAGTTTTTGCAGTGCGTTTCTGTATTTGCATGTGTTGTGAGTATTTGCAGTGTGTTTCTGTATTTGCATGTGTTGTGAGTATTTGCAGCGCGTTTCTGTATTTGCATGTGTTGTGGACTTTTGCAGTGCGTTTCTGTATTTGCATGTGTTGTGAGTATTTGCAGCGCGTTTCTCTATTTGCAGTGTTGTGAGTATTTGCAGCGCGTTTCTCTATTTGAATGTGTTGTGAGTATTTGCATCGCGTTTCTCTGTTTCCATGTGATGTGAGTATTTGCAGCGCGTTTCTCTATTTCCATGTGTTGTGGACTTTTGCAGTGCGTTTCTGTTTTTGCATGTGTTGTGAGTATTTGCAGTGCGTTTCTGTATTTGCATGTGTTGTGAGTATTTGCAGTGTGTTTCTGTATTTGCATGTGTTGTGGACTTTTGCAGCGCGTTTTTGTATTTTCATGTGTTGTGGACTTTTGCAGCGCGTTTCTGTATTTGCATGTGTTGTGAGTATTTGCAACGTGTTCTTGTATTTGCATGTGTTGTGAGTTTGCAGAGCGTTTCTGTATTTGCATGTGTTGTGGACTTTTGCAGTGCCTTTCTGTTTTTGCATGTGTTGTGAGTATTTGTAGTGCGTTTCTGTATTTGCATGTGTTGTGAGTATTTACAGTGCGTTTCTGTATTTGCATGTGTTGTGAGTATTTGCAGTGCGTTTCTGTATTTGCATGTGTTGTGGACTTTTGCAGCGCGTTTCTCTATTTGCATGTTGTGAGTATTTGCAGCGCGTTTCTGTATTTGCATGTTTTGTGAGTTTGCAGAGCGTTTCTGTATTTGCATGTGTTGTGGACTTTTGCAGTGCGTTTCTGTTTTTGCATGTGTTGTGAGTATTTGTAGTGCGTTTCTGTATTTGCATGTGTTGTGAGTATTTACAGTGCGTTTCTGTATTTGCATGGGTTGTGAGTATTTGCAGTGTGTTTCTGTATTTGCATGTGTTGTGAGTATTTGCAGTGCGTTTCTGTATTTGCATGTGTTGTGGACTTTTGCAGTGCGTTTCTGTATTTGCATGTGTTGTGAGTATTTGCAGCGCGTTTCTCTATTTGCATGTGTTGTGAGTATTTGCATGTGTTGTGAGTATTTGCAGCGCGTTTCTGTATTTGCATGTGTTGTGGAATTTTGCAGTGCGTTTCTGTATTTGCATGTGTTGTGAGTATTTGTAGTGCGTTTCTGTATTTGCATGTGTTGTGAGTGTTTGCAGTGCATTTCTGTATTTGCATGTGTTGTGAGTATTTGCAGCGCGTTTCTGTATTTGCATGTGTTGTGGACTTTTGCAGTGCGTTTCTGTATTTGCATGTGTTGTGATTATTTGTAGTGCCTTTCTGTATTTGCATGTGTTGTGAGTTTTTGCAGTGCGTTTCTGTTTTTGCATGTGTTGTGAGTATTTGCAGTGTGTTTCTGTATTTGCATGTGTTGTGAGTATTTGCAGCGCATTTCTGTATTTGCATGTGTTGTGAGTATTTGCAGTGCGTTTTTGTATTTGCATGTGTTGTGGACTTTTGCAGCGCGTTTCTGTATTTGCATGTGTTGTGAGTATTTGCAGCGCGTTTCTGTATTTGCATGTGTTGTGAGAATTTGCAGCGCATTTCTCTATTTGCATGTGTTGTGAGTATTTGCATGTGTTGTGAGTATTTGCAGCGCGTTTCTCTATTTCCATGTGTTGTGGACTTTTGCAGTGCGTTTCTGTTTTTGCATGTGTTGTGAGTATTTGCAGTGCGTTTCTGTATTTGCATGTGTTGTGAGTATTTGCAGTGTGTTTCTGTATTTGCATGTGTTGTGAGTATTTGCAGCGCGTTTCTGTATTTGCATGTGTTGTGAGTATTTGCAGTGCGTTTCTGTATTTGCATGTGTTGTGAGTATTTGCAGTGTGTTTCTGTATTTGCATGTGTTGTGAGTATTTGCAGCGCGTTTCTGTATTTGCATGTGTTGTGGACTTTTGCAGTGCGTTTCTGTATTTGCATGTGTTGTGAGTATTTGCAGCGCGTTTCTCTGTTTCCATGTGTTGTGAGTATTTGCATGTGTTGTGAGTATTTGCAGCGCGTTTCTCTATTTGCATGTGTTGTGAGTATTTGCAGCGCGTTTCTGTATTTGCATGTGTTGTGGACTTTTGCAGTGCGTTTCTGTATTTGCATGTGTTGTGAGTATTTGTAGCGCGTTTCTCTATTTGCGTGTGTTGTGGACGTTTGCAGTGCGATTCTGTATTTGCATGTTTTTTGAGTATCTGCAGTGCGTTTCTGTATTTGCATGTTTTGTGAGTATTTGCAGCGCGTTTCTCTATTTGCATGTGTTGTGAGTATTTACAGTGCGTTTCTGTATTTGCATGTGTTGTGAGTATTTGCAGTGCGTTTCTGTATTTGCATGTGTTGTGGACTTTTGCAGCGCGTTTCTCTATTTGCGTGTTGTGAGTATTTGCAGTGTGTTTCTGTATTTGCATGTGTTGTGAGTATTTGCAGTGCGTTTCTGTATTTGCATGTGTTGTGGACTTTTGCAGTGCGTTTCTGTATTTGCATGTGTTGTGAGTATTTGCAGCGCGTTTCTCTATTTGCATGTGTTGTGAGTATTTGCATGTGTTGTGAGTATTTGCAGCGCGTTTCTGTATTTGCATGTGTTGTGGACTTTTGCAGTGCGTTTCTGTATTTGCATGTGTTGTTAGTATTTGCAGTACGTTTCTGTATTTGCATGTGTTGTATTTGTAGTGCGTTTCTGTATTTGCATGTGTTGTGAGTATTTGCAGCGTGTTTCTGTATTTGCATGTGTTGTGGACTTTTGCAGTGCGTTTCTGTATTTGCATGTGTTGTATTTGTAGTGCGTTTCTGTATTTGCACGTGTTGTGAGTATTTGCAGCGTGTTTCTGTATTTGCATGTGTTGTGGACTTTTGCAGTGCGTTTCTGTATTTGCATGTGTTGTGAGTATTTGCAGCGCGTTTTTGTATTTGCATGTGTTGTGAGTATTTGCAGTGCGTTTCTGTATTTGCATGTGTTGTGGACTTTTGCAGCACGTTTCTCTTTGCGTGTTGTGAGTATTTGCAGCGTGTTTCTGTATTTGCATGTATTGTGGACTTTTGCAGCGCGTTTCTCTATTTGCGTGTGTTGTGGACTTTTGCAGCACGTTTATCTATTTGCATGTGTTGTGAGTATTTGCATCGTGTTTTTGTATTTGCATGTGTTGTGAGTATTTGCAGCGCGTTTCTGTATTTGCATGTTTTGTGAGTTTGCAGAGCGTTTCTGTATTTGCACGTGTTGTGAGTATTTGCAGTGTTGTGAGTATTTGTAGCGCATTTCTGTATTTGCATGTGTTGTGAGTATTTGAAGTGCATTTCTGTATTTGCATGTGTTGTGAGTATTTTCATGTGTTTTGAGTATTTGCATGTGTTGTGAGTATTTGCAGCGCGTTTCTGTATTTGCATGTGTTGTGAGTATTTGCAATGTGTTTCTGTATTTGCATGTGTTGTGGACTTTTGCAGTGGGTTTCTGTATTTGCATGTGTTGTGAGTATTTGCAGTGCGTTTCTGTATTTGCATGTGTTGTGAGTATTTGCAGCGCGTTTCTGTATTTGCATGTGTTGTGAGTATTTGCAATGTGTTTCTGTATTTGCATGTGTTGTGGACTTTTGCAGTGCGTTTCTGTATTTGCATGTGTTGTGAGTATTTGCAGCGCGTTTCTGTATTTGCATGTGTTGTGGACTTTTGCAGTGCGTTTCTGTATTTGCATGTGTTGTGAGTATTTGCAGCGCGTTTTTGTATTTGCATGTGTTGTGAGTATTTGCAGCGCATTTCTCTATTTCCATGTGTTGTGAGTATTTGCAGCGCGTTTCTCTATTTGCATGTGTTGTGAGTATTTGCAGCGCGTTTCTCTATTCGCATGTGTTGTGAGTATTTGCAGTGTGTTTCTGTATTTGCATATGTTGTGAGTATTAGCAGCGCGTTTCTCTATTTGCATGTGTTGTGAGTATTTGCAGCGTGTTTCTGTATTTGCATGTGTTGTGAGTATTTGCAGCGTGTTTCTCTATTTGCATGTGTTGTGAGTATTTGCAGCGTGTTTTTGTATTTGCATGTGTTGTGAGTATTTGCAGCGCGTTTCTGCAAATACTCACAACACGCAAATAGAGAAACGCGCAGTGTGTTTCTGTATTTGCATGTGTTGTGAGTATTTGCAGTGCGTTTCTGTATTTGCATGTGTTGTGAGTATTTGCAGTGTGTTTCTGTATTTGCATGTGTTGTGAGTATTTGCAGCGCGTTTCTCTATTTGCGTGTTGTGAGTATTTGCAGCGTGTTTTTGTATTTGCATGTGTTGTGAGTATTTGCAGCGCATTTCTCTATTTGCATGTGTTGTGAGTATTTGCAGCGCGTTTCTGTATTTGCATGTGTTGTGAGTATTTGCAGTGCGTTTCTGTATTTGCATGTGTTGTGGAATTTTGCACTGCGTTTCTGTATTTGCATGTGTCGTGAGTATTTGTAGTGCGTTTCTGTATTTGCATGTGTTGTGAGTATTTGCAGTGCATTTCTGTATTTGCATGTGTTGTGAGTATTTGCAGCGCGTTTCTGTATTTGCATGTGTTGTGGACTTTTGCAGTGCGTTTCTGTATTTGCATGTGTTGTGATTATTTGTAGTGCCTTTCTGTATTTGCATGTGTTGTGAGTTTTTGCAGTGCGTTTCTGTATTTGCATGTGTTGTGAGTATTTGCAGTGTGTTTCTGTATTTGCATGTGTTGTGAGTATTTGCAGTGCGTTTCTGTATTTGCATGTGTTGTGAGTATTTGCAGTGTGTTTCTGTATTTGCATGTGTTGTGGACTTTTGCAGCGCGTTTCTCTATTTGCATGTTGTGAGTATTTGCAGCGCGTTTCTGTATTTGCATGTTTTGTGAGTTTGCAGAGCGTTTCTGTATTTGCATGTGTTGTGGACTTTTGCAGTGCGTTTCTGTTTTTGCATGTGTTGTGAGTATTTGTAGTGCGTTTCTGTATTTGCATGTGTTGTGAGTATTTACAGTGCGTTTCTGTATTTGCATGGGTTGTGAGTATTTGCAGTGTGTTTCTGTATTTGCATGTGTTGTGAGTATTTGCAGTGCGTTTCTGTATTTGCATGTGTTGTGGACTTTTGCAGTGCGTTTCTGTATTTGCATGTGTTGTGAGTATTTGCAGCGCGTTTCTCTATTTGCATGTGTTGTGAGTATTTGCATGTGTTGTGAGTATTTGCAGCGCGTTTCTGTATTTGCATGTGTTGTGGAATTTTGCAGTGCGTTTCTGTATTTGCATGTGTTGTGAGTATTTGTAGTGCGTTTCTGTATTTGCATGTTTTGTGAGTTTGCAGAGCGTTTCTGTATTTGCATGTGTTGTGGACTTTTGCAGTGCGTTTCTGTTTTTGCATGTGTTGTGAGTATTTGTAGTGCGTTTCTGTATTTGCATGTGTTGTGAGTATTTACAGTGCGTTTCTGTATTTGCATGGGTTGTGAGTATTTGCAGTGTGTTTCTGTATTTGCATGTGTTGTGAGTATTTGCAGTGCGTTTCTGTATTTGCATGTGTTGTGGACTTTTGCAGTGCGTTTCTGTATTTGCATGTGTTGTGAGTATTTGCAGCGCGTTTCTCTATTTGCATGTGTTGTGAGTATTTGCATGTGTTGTGAGTATTTGCAGCGCGTTTCTGTATTTGCATGTGTTGTGGAATTTTGCAGTGCGTTTCTGTATTTGCATATGTTGTGAGTATTTGTAGTGCGTTTCTGTATTTGCATGTGTTGTGAGTGTTTGCAGTGCATTTCTGTATTTGCATGTGTTGTGAGTA
The DNA here is from genome assembly GCA_039654105.1 of Coreius guichenoti. Classification (NCBI taxonomy): domain Eukaryota; kingdom Metazoa; phylum Chordata; class Actinopteri; order Cypriniformes; family Gobionidae; genus Coreius; species Coreius guichenoti. The sequence continues at coordinate 40,490,615 of CM077178.1, forward strand.
TTTGCAGCGCGTTTCTGTATTTGCATGTGTTGTGGACTTTTGCAGTGCGTTTCTGTATTTGCATGTGTTGTGATTATCTGTAGTGCCTTTCTGTATTTGCATGTGTTGTGAGTTTTTGCAGTGCGTTTCTGTTTTTGCATGTGTTGTGAGTATTTGCAGTGTGTTTCTGTATTTGCATGTGTTGTGAGTATTTGCAGCGCATTTCTGTATTTGCATGTGTTGTGAGTATTTGCAGTGCGTTTTTGTATTTGCATGTGTTGTGGACTTTTGCAGCGCGTTTCTGTATTTGCATGTGTTGTGAGTATTTGCAGCGCGTTTCTGTATTTGCATGTGTTGTGAGAATTTGCAGCGCATTTCTCTATTTGCATGTGTTGTGAGTATTTGCATGTGTTGTGAGTATTTGCAGCGCGTTTCTCTATTTCCATGTGTTGTGGACTTTTGCAGTGCGTTTCTGTTTTTGCATGTGTTGTGAGTATTTGCAGTGCGTTTCTGTATTTGCATGTGTTGTGAGTATTTGCAGTGTGTTTCTGTATTTGCATGTGTTGTGAGTATTTGCAGCGCGTTTCTGTATTTGCATGTGTTGTGAGTATTTGCAGTGCGTTTCTGTATTTGCATGTGTTGTGAGTATTTGCAGTGTGTTTCTGTATTTGCATGTGTTGTGAGTATTTGCAGCGCGTTTCTGTATTTGCATGTGTTGTGGACTTTTGCAGTGCGTTTCTGTATTTGCATGTGTTGTGAGTATTTGCAGCGCGTTTCTCTGTTTCCATGTGTTGTGAGTATTTGCATGTGTTGTGAGTATTTGCAGCGCGTTTCTCTATTTGCATGTGTTGTGAGTATTTGCAGCGCGTTTCTGTATTTGCATGTGTTGTGGACTTTTGCAGTGCGTTTCTGTATTTGCATGTGTTGTGAGTATTTGTAGCGCGTTTCTCTATTTGCGTGTGTTGTGGACGTTTGCAGTGCGATTCTGTATTTGCATGTTTTTTGAGTATCTGCAGTGCGTTTCTGTATTTGCATGTTTTGTGAGTATTTGCAGCGCGTTTCTCTATTTGCATGTGTTGTGAGTATTTACAGTGCGTTTCTGTATTTGCATGTGTTGTGAGTATTTGCAGTGCGTTTCTGTATTTGCATGTGTTGTGGACTTTTGCAGCGCGTTTCTCTATTTGCGTGTTGTGAGTATTTGCAGTGTGTTTCTGTATTTGCATGTGTTGTGAGTATTTGCAGTGCGTTTCTGTATTTGCATGTGTTGTGGACTTTTGCAGTGCGTTTCTGTATTTGCATGTGTTGTGAGTATTTGCAGCGCGTTTCTCTATTTGCATGTGTTGTGAGTATTTGCATGTGTTGTGAGTATTTGCAGCGCGTTTCTGTATTTGCATGTGTTGTGGACTTTTGCAGTGCGTTTCTGTATTTGCATGTGTTGTTAGTATTTGCAGTACGTTTCTGTATTTGCATGTGTTGTATTTGTAGTGCGTTTCTGTATTTGCATGTGTTGTGAGTATTTGCAGCGTGTTTCTGTATTTGCATGTGTTGTGGACTTTTGCAGTGCGTTTCTGTATTTGCATGTGTTGTATTTGTAGTGCGTTTCTGTATTTGCACGTGTTGTGAGTATTTGCAGCGTGTTGTGAGTATTTGCAGCGCGTTTCTGTATTTGCATGTTTTGTGAGTTTGCAGAGCGTTTCTGTATTTGCACGTGTTGTGAGTATTTGCAGTGTTGTGAGTATTTGTAGCGCATTTCTGTATTTGCATGTGTTGTGAGTATTTGCAGTGCATTTCTGTATTTGCATGTGTTGTGAGTATTTTCATGTGTTTTGAGTATTTGCATGTGTTGTGAGTATTTGCAGCGCGTTTCTGTATTTGCATGTGTTGTGAGTATTTGCAATGTGTTTCTGTATTTGCATGTGTTGTGGACTTTTGCAGTGGGTTTCTGTATTTGCATGTGTTGTGAGTATTTGCAGTGCGTTTCTGTATTTGCATGTGTTGTGAGTATTTGCAGCGCGTTTCTGTATTTGCATGTGTTGTGAGTATTTGCAATGTGTTTCTGTATTTGCATGTGTTGTGGACTTTTGCAGTGCGTTTCTGTATTTGCATGTGTTGTGAGTATTTGCAGCGCGTTTCTGTATTTGCATGTGTTGTGGACTTTTGCAGTGCGTTTCTGTATTTGCATGTGTTGTGAGTATTTGCAGCGCGTTTTTGTATTTGCATGTGTTGTGAGTATTTGCAGCGCATTTCTCTATTTCCATGTGTTGTGAGTATTTGCAGCGCGTTTCTCTATTTGCATGTGTTGTGAGTATTTGCAGCGCGTTTCTCTATTCGCATGTGTTGTGAGTATTTGCAGTGTGTTTCTGTATTTGCATATGTTGTGAGTATTAGCAGCGCGTTTCTCTATTTGCATGTGTTGTGAGTATTTGCAGCGTGTTTCTGTATTTGCATGTGTTGTGAGTATTTGCAGCGTGTTTCTCTATTTGCATGTGTTGTGAGTATTTGCAGCGTGTTTTTGTATTTGCATGTGTTGTGAGTATTTGCAGCGCGTTTCTGCAAATACTCACAACACGCAAATAGAGAAACGCGCAGTGTGTTTCTGTATTTGCATGTGTTGTGAGTATTTGCAGTGCGTTTCTGTATTTGCATGTGTTGTGAGTATTTGCAGTGTGTTTCTGTATTTGCATGTGTTGTGAGTATTTGCAGCGCGTTTCTCTATTTGCGTGTTGTGAGTATTTGCAGCGTGTTTTTGTATTTGCATGTGTTGTGAGTATTTGCAGCGCATTTCTCTATTTGCATGTGTTGTGAGTATTTGCAGCGCGTTTCTGTATTTGCATGTGTTGTGAGTATTTGCAGTGCGTTTCTGTATTTGCATGTGTTGTGGAATTTTGCACTGCGTTTCTGTATTTGCATGTGTCGTGAGTATTTGTAGTGCGTTTCTGTATTTGCATGTGTTGTGAGTATTTGCAGTGCATTTCTGTATTTGCATGTGTTGTGAGTATTTGCAGCGCGTTTCTGTATTTGCATGTGTTGTGGACTTTTGCAGTGCGTTTCTGTATTTGCATGTGTTGTGATTATTTGTAGTGCCTTTCTGTATTTGCATGTGTTGTGAGTTTTTGCAGTGCGTTTCTGTATTTGCATGTGTTGTGAGTATTTGCAGTGTGTTTCTGTATTTGCATGTGTTGTGAGTATTTGCAGTGCGTTTCTGTATTTGCATGTGTTGTGAGTATTTGCAGTGTGTTTCTGTATTTGCATGTGTTGTGAGTATTTGCATGTGTTGTGATTATTTGCAGCGCGTTTCTCTATTTGCGTGTTGTGAGTATTTGCAGCGTGTTTTTGTATTTGCATGTGTTGTGAGTATTTGCAGCGCATTTCTCTATTTGCATGTGTTGTGAGTATTTGCAGCGCGTTTCTCTATTTGCAGTTCTTGAGTATTTGCAGCGTGTTTCTCTATTTGCATGTGTTGTGAGTATTTGCAGCGCGTTTCTCTATTTGCAGTGTTGTGAGTATTTGCAGCGCGTTTCTGTATTTGCATGTGTTGTGAGTATTTGCAGTGCGTTTCTGTATTTGCATGTGTTGTGGAATTTTGCACTGCGTTTCTGTATTTGCATGTGTCGTGAGTATTTGTAGGGCGTTTCTGTATTTGCATGTGTTGTGAGTATTTGCAGTGCATTTCTGTATTTGCATGTGTTGTGAGTATTTGCAGCGCGTTTCTGTATTTGCATGTGTTGTGGACTTTTGCAGTGCGTTTCTGTATTTGCATGTGTTGTATTTGTAGTGCGTTTCTGTATTTGCATGTGTTGTGAGTATTTGCAGCGTGTTTCTGTATTTGCATGTGTTGTGGACTTTTGCAGTGCGTTTCTGTATTTGCATGTGTTGTATTTGTAGTGCGTTTCTGTATTTGCACGTGTTGTGAGTATTTGCAGCGTGTTTCTGTATTTGCATGTGTTGTGGACTTTTGCAGTGCGTTTCTGTATTTGCATGTGTTGTGAGTATTTGCAGCGCGTTTTTGTATTTGCATGTGTTGTGAGTATTTGCAGTGCGTTTCTGTATTTGCATGTGTTGTGGACTTTTGCAGCACGTTTCTCTTTGCGTGTTGTGAGTATTTGCAGCGTGTTTCTGTATTTGCATGTATTGTGGACTTTTGCAGCGCGTTTCTCTATTTGCGTGTGTTGTGGACTTTTGCAGCACGTTTATCTATTTGCATGTGTTGTGAGTATTTGCATCGTGTTTTTGTATTTGCATGTGTTGTGAGTATTTGCAGCGCGTTTCTGTATTTGCATGTTTTGTGAGTTTGCAGAGCGTTTCTGTATTTGCACGTGTTGTGAGTATTTGCAGTGTTGTGAGTATTTGTAGCGCATTTCTGTATTTGCATGTGTTGTGAGTATTTGCAGTGCATTTCTGTATTTGCATGTGTTGTGAGTATTTTCATGTGTTTTGAGTATTTGCATGTGTTGTGAGTATTTGCAGCGCGTTTCTGTATTTGCATGTGTTGTGAGTATTTGCAATGTGTTTCTGTATTTGCATGTGTTGTGGACTTTTGCAGTGGGTTTCTGTATTTGCATGTGTTGTGAGTATTTGCAGTGCGTTTCTGTATTTGCATGTGTTGTGAGTATTTGCAGCGCGTTTCTGTATTTGCATGTGTTGTGAGTATTTGCAATGTGTTTCTGTATTTGCATGTGTTGTGGACTTTTGCAGTGCGTTTCTGTATTTGCATGTGTTGTGAGTATTTGCAGCGCGTTTCTGTATTTGCATGTGTTGTGGACTTTTGCAGTGCGTTTCTGTATTTGCATGTGTTGTGAGTATTTGCAGCGCGTTTTTGTATTTGCATGTGTTGTGAGTATTTGCAGCGCATTTCTCTATTTCCATGTGTTGTGAGTATTTGCAGCGCGTTTCTCTATTTGCATGTGTTGTGAGTATTTGCAGCGCGTTTCTCTATTCGCATGTGTTGTGAGTATTTGCAGTGTGTTTCTGTATTTGCATATGTTGTGAGTATTAGCAGCGCGTTTCTCTATTTGCATGTGTTGTGAGTATTTGCAGCGTGTTTCTGTATTTGCATGTGTTGTGAGTATTTGCAGCGTGTTTCTCTATTTGCATGTGTTGTGAGTATTTGCAGCGTGTTTTTGTATTTGCATGTGTTGTGAGTATTTGCAGCGCGTTTCTGCAAATACTCACAACACGCAAATAGAGAAACGCGCAGTGTGTTTCTGTATTTGCATGTGTTGTGAGTATTTGCAGTGCGTTTCTGTATTTGCATGTGTTGTGAGTATTTGCAGTGTGTTTCTGTATTTGCATGTGTTGTGAGTATTTGCAGCGCGTTTCTCTATTTGCGTGTTGTGAGTATTTGCAGCGTGTTTTTGTATTTGCATGTGTTGTGAGTATTTGCAGCGCATTTCTCTATTTGCATGTGTTGTGAGTATTTGCAGCGCGTTTCTGTATTTGCATGTGTTGTGAGTATTTGCAGTGCGTTTCTGTATTTGCATGTGTTGTGGAATTTTGCACTGCGTTTCTGTATTTGCATGTGTCGTGAGTATTTGTAGTGCGTTTCTGTATTTGCATGTGTTGTGAGTATTTGCAGTGCATTTCTGTATTTGCATGTGTTGTGAGTATTTGCAGCGCGTTTCTGTATTTGCATGTGTTGTGGACTTTTGCAGTGCGTTTCTGTATTTGCATGTGTTGTGATTATTTGTAGTGCCTTTCTGTATTTGCATGTGTTGTGAGTTTTTGCAGTGCGTTTCTGTATTTGCATGTGTTGTGAGTATTTGCAGTGTGTTTCTGTATTTGCATGTGTTGTGAGTATTTGCAGTGCGTTTCTGTATTTGCATGTGTTGTGAGTATTTGCAGTGTGTTTCTGTATTTGCATGTGTTGTGAGTATTTGCATGTGTTGTGATTATTTGCAGCGCGTTTCTCTATTTGCGTGTTGTGAGTATTTGCAGCGTGTTTTTGTATTTGCATGTGTTGTGAGTATTTGCAGCGCATTTCTCTATTTGCATGTGTTGTGAGTATTTGCAGCGCGTTTCTCTATTTGCAGTTCTTGAGTATTTGCAGCGTGTTTCTCTATTTGCATGTGTTGTGAGTATTTGCAGCGCGTTTCTCTATTTGCAGTGTTGTGAGTATTTGCAGCGCGTTTCTGTATTTGCATGTGTTGTGAGTATTTGCAGTGCGTTTCTGTATTTGCATGTGTTGTGGAATTTTGCACTGCGTTTCTGTATTTGCATGTGTCGTGAGTATTTGTAGGGCGTTTCTGTATTTGCATGTGTTGTGAGTATTTGCAGTGCATTTCTGTATTTGCATGTGTTGTGAGTATTTGCAGCGCGTTTCTGTATTTGCATGTGTTGTGGACTTTTGCAGTGCGTTTCTGTATTTGCATGTGTTGTGATTATTTGTAGTGCCTTTCTGTATTTGCATGTGTTGTGAGTTTTTGCAGTGCGTTTCTGTATTTGCATGTGTTGTGAGTATTTGCAGTGTGTTTCTGTATTTGCATGTGTTGTGAGTATTTGCAGTGTGTTTCTGTATTTGTATGTGTTGTGAGTATTTGCAGCGCTTTTCTGTATTTGCATGTGTTGTGAGTATTTTCATGTGTTTTGAGTATTTGCATGTGTTGTGAGTATTTGCAGCGCGTTTCTGTATTTGCATGTGTTGTGAGTATTTGCAATGTGTTTCTGTATTTGCATGTGTTGTGGACTTTTGCAGTGCGTTTCTGTATTTGCATGTGTTGTGAGTATTTGCAGTGCGTTTCTGTATTTGCATGTGTTGTGAGCATTTGCAGCGCGTTTCTGTATTTGCATGTGTTGTGAGTATTTGCAATGTGTTTCTGTATTTGCATGTGTTGTGGACTTTTGCAGTGCGTTTCTGTATTTGCATGTGTTGTGAGTATTTGCAGCGCGTTTCTGTATTTGCATGTGTTGTGGACTTTTGCAGTGCGTTTCTGTATTTGCATGTGTTGTGAGTATTTGCAGCGCGTTTTTGTATTTGCATGTGTTGTGAGTATTTGCAGCGCATTTCTCTATTTCCATATGTTGTGAGTATTAGCAGCGCGTTTCTCTATTTGCATGTGTTGTGAGTATTTGCAGCGTGTTTCTGTATTTGCATGTGTTGTGAGTATTTGCAGTGCGTTTCTGTATTTGCATGTGTTGTGAGTATTTGCAGCGTGTTTTTGTATTTGCATGTGTTGTGAGTATTTGCAGCGCGTTTCTGCAAATACTCACAACACGCAAATAGAGAAACGCGCAGTGTGTTTCTGTATTTGCATGTGTTGTGAGTATTTGCAGTGCGTTTCTGTATTTGCATGTGTTGTGAGTATTTGCAGTGTGTTTCTGTATTTGCATGTGTTGTGAGTATTTGCAGCGCGTTTCTCTATTTGCGTGTTGTGAGTATTTGCAGCGTGTTTTTGTATTTGCATGTGTTGTGAGTATTTGCAGCGCATTTCTCTATTTGCATGTGTTGTGAGTATTTGCAGCTCGTTTCTGTATTTGCATGTGTTGTGAGTATTTGCAGTGCGTTTCTGTATTTGCATGTGTTGTGGAATTTTGCACTGCGTTTCTGTATTTGCATGTGTCGTGAGTATTTGTAGTGCGTTTCTGTATTTGCATGTGTTGTGAGTATTTGCAGTGCATTTCTGTATTTGCATGTGTTGTGAGTATTTGCAGCGCGTTTCTGTATTTGCATGTGTTGTGGACTTTTGCAGTGCGTTTCTGTATTTGCATGTGTTGTGATTATTTGTAGTGCCTTTCTGTATTTGCATGTGTTGTGAGTTTTTGCAGTGCGTTTCTGTATTTGCATGTGTTGTGAGTATTTGCAGTGTGTTTCTGTATTTGCATGTGTTGTGAGTATTTGCAGTGTGTTTCTGTATTTGTATGTGTTGTGAGTATTTGCAGCGCTTTTCTGTATTTGCATGTGTTGTGAGTTTTTGCAGTGCGTTTCTGTATTTGCATGTGTTGTGAGTATTTGCAGTGTGTTTCTGTATTTGCATGTGTTGTGAGTATTTGCAGTGCGTTTCTGTATTTGCATGTGTTGTGAGTATTTGCAGTGTGTTTCTGTATTTGCATGTGTTGTGAGTATTTGCATGTGTTGTGATTATTTGCAGCGCGTTTCTCTATTTGCGTGTTGTGAGTATTTGCAGCGTGTTTTTGTATTTGCATGTGTTGTGAGTATTTGCAGCGCATTTCTCTATTTGCATGTGTTGTGAGTATTTGCAGCGCGTTTCTCTATTTGCAGTTTTTGAGTATTTGCAGCGTGTTTCTCTATTTGCATGTGTTGTGAGTATTTGCAGCGCGTTTCTCTATTTGCAGTGTTGTGAGTATTTGCAGCGCGTTTCTGTATTTGCATGTGTTGTGAGTATTTGCAGTGCGTTTCTGTATTTGCATGTGTTGTGGAATTTTGCACTGCGTTTCTGTATTTGCATGTGTCGTGAGTATTTGTAGTGCGTTTCTGTATTTGCATGTTTTGTGAGTATTTGCAGTGCATTTCTGTATTTGCATGTGTTGTGAGTATTTGCAGCGCGTTTCTGTATTTGCATGTGTTGTGGACTTTTGCAGTGCGTTTCTGTATTTGCATGTGTTGTGATTATTTGTAGTGCCTTTCTGTATTTGCATGTGTTGTGAGTTTTTGCAGTGCGTTTCTGTATTTGCATGTGTTGTGAGTATTTGCAGTGTGTTTCTGTATTTGCATGTGTTGTGAGTATTTGCAGTGTGTTTCTGTATTTGTATGTGTTGTGAGTATTTGCAGCGCTTTTCTGTATTTGCATGTGTTGTGAGTTTTTGCAGTGCGTTTCTGTATTTGCATGTGTTGTGAGTATTTGCAGTGTGTTTCTGTATTTGCATGTGTTGTGAGTATTTGCAGCGCGTTTCAGTATTTGCATGTGTTGGGGACTTTTGCAGCGCGTTTCTGTATTTGCATGTGTTGTGAGTATTTGCAGCGTGTTTCTGTATTTGCATGTGTTGTGAGTATTTGCAGTGTGTTTCTGTATTTGCATGTGTTGTGAGTTTTTGCAGTGCGTTTTTGTATTTGCATGTGTTGGGGACTTTTGCAGCGTGTTTCTGTATTTGCATGTGTTGTGAGTATTTGCAGCGAGTTTCTCTATTTGCGTGTGTTGTGGACTTTTGCAATGCGTTTCTGTATTTGCATGTTTTGTGAGTGTTTGCAGTGCGTTTCTGTATTTGCATGTTTTGTGAGTATTTGCAGCGCGTTTCTCTATTTGCATGTGTTGTGAGTATTTGCAGCGCATTTCTCTATTTGCATGTGTTGTGAGTATTTGGATGTGTTCTGAGTATTTGCAGCGCGTTTCTCTATTTGCATGTGTTGTGGACTTTTGCAGTGCGTTTCTTTTTTTGCATGTGTTGTGAGTATTTGCAGTGCGTTTCTGTATTTGCATGTGTTGTGAGTATTTGCAGCGCGTTTCTGTATTTGCATGTGTTGTGAGTATTTGCAGTGCGTTTTTGTATTTGCATGTGTTGTGGACTTTTGCAGCGCGTTTCTGTATTTGCATGTGTTGTGAGTATTTGCAGCGCGTTTCTCTATTTGCGTGTGTTGTAGACTTTTGCAGTGCGTTTCTGTATTTGCATGTTTTGTGAGTATTTGCAGTGCGTTTCTGTATTTGCATGTTTTGTGAGTATTTGCAGTGTGTTTCTGTATTTGCATGTGTTGTGAGTATTTGCAGCGCGTTTCTGTATTTGCATGTGTTGTGAGTATTTGCAGTGCGTTTTTGTATTTGCATGTGTTGTGGACTTTTGCAGCGCGTTTCTGTATTTGCATGTGTTGTGAGAATTTGCAGCGCATTTCTCTATTTGCATGTGTTGTGAGTATTTGCAGCGCGTTTCTCTATTTGCATGTGTTGTGGACTTTTGCAGTGCGTTTCTGTATTTGCATGTGTTGTGAGTATTTGCAGCGCGTTTCTGTATTTGCATGTGTTGTGGAATTTTGCAGTGCGTTTCTGTATTTGCATGTGTTGTATTTGTAGTGCGTTTCTGTATTTGCACGTGTTGTGAGTATTTGCAGCGTGTTTCTGTATTTACATGTGTTGTGGACTTTTGCAGTGCGTTTCTGTATTTGCATGTGTTGTGAGTATTTGCAGCGCGTTTCTGTATTTGCAGGTGTTGTGAGTATTTGCAGCGCGTTTTTGTATTTGCATGTGTTGTGAGTATTTGCAGTGCGTTTCTGTATTTGCATGTATTGTGGACTTTTGCAGCGCGTTTCTCTATTTGCGTGTGTTGTGGACTTTTGCAGCACGTTTATCTATTTGCATGTGTTGTGAGTATTTGCATCGTGTTTTTGTATTTGCATGTGTTGTGAGTATTTGCAGCGCGTTTCTGTATTTGCATGTTTTGTGAGTTTGCAGAGCGTTTCTGTATTTGCACGTGTTGTGAGTATTTGCAGCGCGTTTCTCTATTTGCAGTGTTGTGAGTATTTGCAGTGTTGTGAGTATTTGTAGCGCATTTCTGTATTTGCATGTGTTGTGAGTATTTGCAGTGCGTTTCTGTATTTGCATGTGTTGTGAGTATTTTCATGTGTTTTGAGTATTTGCAGCACGTTTCTGTATTTGCATTAGTTGTGGACTTTTGCAGTGCGTTTCTGTATTTCCATGTGTTGTGAGTATTTGCAGTGCGTTTCTGTATTTGCATGTGTTGTGAGTATTTGCAGCGCGTTTCTGTATTTGCATGTGTTGTGAGTATTTGCAATGTGTTTCTGTATTTGCATGTGTTGTGGACTTTTGCAGTGCGTTTCTGTATTTGCATGTGTTGTGAGTATTTGCAGCGCGTTTCTGTATTTGCATGTGTTGTGGACTTTTGCAGAGCGTTTCTGTATTTGCATGTGTTGTGAGTATTTGCAGCGCATTTCTCTATTTCCATGTGTTGTGAGTATTTGCAGCGTGTTTCTCTATTTGCATGTGTTGTGAGTATTTGCAGCGCGTTTCTCTATTCGCATGTGTTGTGAGTATTTGCAGTGTGTTTCTATATTTGCTTATGTTGTGAGTATTAGCAGCGCGTTTCTCTATTTGCATGTGTTGTGAGTATTTGCAGCGCGTTTCTGTAGTTGCATGTGTTGTGAGTATTTGCAGTGCGTTTCTGTATTTGCATGTGTTGTGAGTATTTGCAGCGTGTTTTTGTATTTGCATGTGTTGTGAGTATTTGCAGCGCGTTTCTGCAAATACTCACAACACGCAAATAGAGAAACGCGCAGTGTGTTTCTGTATTTGCATGTGTTGTGAGTATTTGCAGTGCGTTTCTGTATTTGCATGTGTTGTGAGTATTTGCAGTGTGTTTCTGTATTTGCATGTGTTGTGAGTATTTGCATGTGTTGTGATTATTTGCAGCGCGTTTCTCTATTTGCGTGTTGTGAGTATTTGCAGCGTGTTTTTGTATTTGCATGTGTTGTGAGTATTTGCAGCGCATTTCTCTATTTGCATGTGTTGTGAGTATTTGCAGCGCGTTTCTCTATTTGCAGTTTTGTGAGTATTTGCAGCGTGTTTCTCTATTTGCATGTGTTGTGAGTATTTGCAGCGCGTTTCTCTATTTGCAGTGTTGTGAGTATTTGCAGCGTGTTTCTGTATTTGCATGTGTTGTGAGTATTTGCAGTGCGTTTCTGTATTTGCATGTGTTGTGGAATTTTGCACTGCGTTTCTGTATTTGCATGTGTCGTGATTATTTGTAGTGCGTTTCTGTATTTGCATGTGTTGTGAGTATTTGCAGTGCATTTCTGTATTTGCATGTGTTGTGAGTATTTGCAGCGCGTTTCTGTATTTGCATGTGTTGTGGACTTTTGCAGTGCGTTTCTGTATTTGCATGTGTTGTGATTATTTGTAGTGCCTTTCTGTATTTGCATGTGTTGTGAGTATTTGCAGTGCGTTTTTGTATTTGCATGTGTTGTGGACTTTTGCAGCGCGTTTCTGTATTTGCATGTGTTGTGAGAATTTGCAGCGCATTTCTCTATTTGCATGTGTTGTGAGTATTTGGATGTGTTGTGAGTATTTGCAGCGCGTTTCTCTATTTGCATGTGTTGTGGACTTTTGCAGTGCGTTTCTTTTTTTGCATGTGTTGTGAGTATTTGCAGTGCGTTTCTGTATTTGCATGTGTTGTGAGTATTTGCAGCGCGTTTCTGTATTTGCATGTGTTGTGAGTATTTGCAGTGCGTTTTTGTATTTGCATGTGTTGTGGACTTTTGCAGCGCGTTTCTGTATTTGCATGTGTTGTGAGTATTTGCAGCGCGTTTCTCTATTTGCGTGTGTTGTAGACTTTTGCAGTGCGTTTCTGTATTTGCATGTTTTGTGAGTATTTGCAGTGCGTTTCTGTATTTGCATGTTTTGTGAGTATTTGCAGTGTGTTTCTGTATTTGCATGTGTTGTGAGTATTTGCACCGTGTTTTTGTATTTGCATGTGTTGTGAGTATTTGCAGCGCGTTTCTGCAAATACTCACAACACGCAAATAGAGAAACGCGCAGTGTTTTTCTGTATTTGCATGTGTTGTGAGTATTTGCAGTGCGTTTCTGTATTTGCATGTGTTGTGAATATTTGCAGTGCATTTCTGTATTTGCATGTGTTGTGAGTATTTGCAGCGTGTTTCTCTGTTTCCATGTGTTGTGAGTATTTGCATGTGTTGTGAGTATTTGCAGCGCGTTTCTCTATTTGCATGTGTTGTAGACTTTTGCAGTGCGTTTCTGTATTTGCATGTGTTGTGAGTATTTGTAGCGCGTTTCTCTATTTGCGTGTGTTGTGGACTTTTGCAGTGCGTTTCTGTATTTGCATGTTTTTTGAGTATTTGCAGTGCGTTTCTGTATTTGCATGTTTTGTGAGTATTTGCAGAGCGTTTCTCTATTTGCATGTGTTGTGAGTATTTACAGTGCGTTTCTGTATTTGCATGTGTTGTGGACTTTTGCAGCGCGTTTCTCTATTTGCGTGTTGTGAGTATTTGCAGTGTGTTTCTGTATTTGCATGTGTTGTGAGTATTTGCAGTGCATTTCTGTATTTGCATGTGTTGTGGACTTTTGCAGCGCGTTTCTGTATTTGCATGTGTTGTGAGTATTTGCAGCGCGTTTCTCTATTTGCGTGTGTTGTAGACTTTTGCAGTGCGTTTCTGTATTTGCATGTTTTGTGAGTATTTGCAGTGCGTTTCTGTATTTGCATGTTTTGTGAGTATTTGCAGTGTGTTTCTGTATTTGCATGTGTTGTGAGTATTTGCAGCGCGTTTCTGTATTTGCATGTGTTGTGAGTATTTGCAGTGCGTTTTTGTATTTGCGTGTGTTGTGGACTTTTGCAGTGCGTTTCTGTATTTGCATGTGTTGTGAGTATTTGCAGCGCGTTTCTCTATTTGCATGTGTTGTGAGTATTTGCATGTGTTGTGAGTATTTGCAGCGCGTTTCTGTATCTGCATGTGTTGTGGAATTTTGCAGTGCGTTTCTGTATTTGCATGTGTTGTGAGTATTTGTAGTGCGTTTCTGTATTTGCATGTGTTGTGGACTTTTGCAGCGTGTTTCTGTATTCGCATGTGTTTTGGACTTTTGCAGCACGTTTCTCTATTTGCGTGTTGTGAGTATTTGCAGCGTGTTTTTGTATTTGCATGTGTTGTGAGTATTTGCAGCGCGTTTCTGTATTTGCATGTTTTGTGAGTTTGCAGAGCGTTTCTGTATTTGCACGTGTTGTGAGTATTTGCAGCGTGTTTCTCTATTTGCATGTGTTGTGGACTTTTGCAGTGCGTTTCTCTATTTGCGTTTTGTGAGTATTTGCAGCGTATTTCTGTATTTGCATGTGTTGTGGAATTTTGCAGCGCGTTTCTGTATTTGCATGTTTTGTGAGTATTTGCATGTGTTGTGAGTATTTGCAGCGCGTTTCTGTATTTGCATGTGTTGTGAGTATTTTCATGTGTTCTGAGTATTTGCAGCGCGTTTCTGTATTTGCATTTGTTTTGGACTTTTGCAGTGCGTTTCTGTTTTTGCATGTGTTGTGAGTATTTGTAGTGCGTTTCTGTATTTGCATGTGTTGTGAGTATTTGCAGTGCGTTTCTGTATTTGCATGTGTTGTTGACTTTTGCAGTGCGTTTCTGTATTTGCATGTGTTGTGAGTATTTGCAGCGCGTTTCTCTATTTGCATGTGTTGTGAGTATTTGCAGCGTGTTTTTGTATTTGCATGTGTTGTGAGTATTTGCAGCGCGTTTCTGTATTTACATGTGTTGTGGACTTTTGCAGTGCGTTTCTGTATTTGCATGTGTTGTGAGTATTTGCAGCGCGTTTCTGTATTTGCATGTGTTGTGAGTATTTGCAGCGCGTTTCTGTATTTACATGTGTTGTGGACTTTTGCAGTGCGTTTCTGTATTTGCATGTGTTGTGAGAATTTGCAGCGCGTTTCTGTATTTGCATGTGTTGTGGACTTTTGCAGTGCATTTCTCTATTTGCGTGTGTTGTGTACTTTTGCAGTGCATTTCTGTATTTGCATGTTTTATGAGTATTTGCAGTGCGTTTCTGTATTTGCATGTGTTGTGGACTTTTGCAGTGCGTTTCTGTATTTGCATGTGTTGTGAGTATTTGTAGTGCGTTTCTGTATTTGCATGTGTTCTGAGTTTTTGCAATGCGTTTCTGTATTTGCATGTTTTGTGAGTATTTGCAGCGCGTTTCTGTATTTGCATGTGTTGTGAGTATTTGCAGCGCGTTTCTGTATTTGCATGTGTTGTGAGTATTTGCAGTGCGTTTCTGTATTTGCATGTGTTGTGAGTATTTGCAGCGGGTTTTTGTACTTGCATGTGTTGTGAGTATTTGCAGCGATTTTCTGTATTTGCATGTGTTGTGGACTTTTGCAGTGCGTTTCTGTATTTGCATGTGTTGTGAGTATTTGTAGCGCATTTCTGTATTTGCATGTGTTGTGAGTATTTGCAGCGCGTTTCTCTATTTGTGTGTGTTGTGAGTATTTGCAGTGCGTTTCTCTATTTGCATGTTTTGTGAGTATTTGCAGCGCGTTTCTCTATTTGCATGTGTTGTGAGTATTTGCAGCGCGTTTCTGTATTTGCATGTGTTGTGGACTTTTGCAGTGCGTTTCTCTATTTGCGTGTTGTGAGTATTTGCAGCGCGTTTCTGTATTTGCATGAGTTGTGAGTATTTGAATGTGTTGTGAGTATTTGCAGTGCGTTTCTGTATTTGCATGTGTTGTGAGTATTTGCAGCGCGTTTCTGTATTTGCATGTGTTGTGGACTTTTGCAGTGCGCTTCTGTATTTGCATGTGTTGTGAGTATTTGCAGCGCGTTTCTGTATTTGCATGTGTTGTGAGTATTTGCAGTGCGTTTCTGTATTTGCATGTGTTGTGGACTTTTGCAGTGCGTTTCTGTATTTGCATGTGTTGTGAGTATTTGCAGCGCGTTTCTGTATTTGCATGTGTTGTGAGTATTTGAATGTGTTGTGAGTATTTGCAGTGCGTTTCTGTATTTGCATGTGTTGTGAGTATTTGCAGCGCGTTTCTCTATTTGCGTGTTGTGAGTATTTGCAGCGCGTTTCTGTATTTGCATGTTTTGTGAATTTGCAGAGCGTTTCTGTATTTGCATGTGTTGTGGACTTTTACAGTGCGTTTCTGTTGTTACATGTGTTGTGAGTATTTGCAGTGCTTTTCTGTATTTGCATGTGTTGTGAGTATTTGCAGCACGTTTCTGTATTTGCATGTGTTGTGAGTATTTGTAGCGCGTTTCTCTATTTGCATGTGTTGTG
Source organism: Coreius guichenoti (assembly GCA_039654105.1). NCBI lineage: Eukaryota > Metazoa > Chordata > Actinopteri > Cypriniformes > Gobionidae > Coreius > Coreius guichenoti. The sequence goes on from CM077178.1 coordinate 40,506,271, forward strand.
AGTATTTACAGTGCGTTTCTGTATTTGCATGTGTTGTGAGTATTTGCATGTGTTGTGAGTATTTGCAGAGCGTTTCTGTATTTGCATGTGTTGTGAGTATTTGTAGTGCGTTTCTGTATTTGCATGTGTTGTGGAATTTTGCAGTGCGTTTCTGTATTTGCATGTGTTGTGAGTATTTGTAGTGCGTTTCTGTATTTGCATGTGTTATGAGTATTTGCAGCGTGTTTCTGTATTTGCATGTGTTGTGGACTTTTGCAGCGTGTTTCTGTATTCACATGTGTTTTGGACTTTTGCAGCACGTTTCTCTATTTGCGTGTTGTGAGTATTTGCAGCGTGTTTTTGTATTTGCATGTGTTGTGAGTATTTGCAGCGTGTTTCTCTATTTGCATGTGTTGTGGACTTTTGCAGTGCGTTTCTCTATTTGCGTTTTGTGAGTATTTGCAGCGTATTTCTGTATTTGCATGTGTTGTGGACTTTTGCAGCGCGTTTCTGTATTTGCATGTGTTGTGAGTATTTGCATGTGTTGTGAGTATTTGCAGCGCGTTTCTGTATTTGCATGTGTTGAGAGTATTTGTAGTGCGTTTCTGTATTTGCATGTGTTGTGGAATTTTGCAGTGCGTATCTGTATTTGCATGTGTTGTGAGTATTTGCAGCACGTTTCTCTATTTGCGTGTTGTGAGTATTTGCAGCGTGTTTTTGTATTTGCATGTGTTGTGAGTATTTGCAGCGCGTTTCTGTATTTGCATATTTTGTGAGTTTGCAGAGCATTTCTGTATTTGCACGTGTTGTGAGTATTTGCAGCGCGTTTCTCTATTTGCATGTGTTGTGGACTTTTGCAGTGCGTTTCTCTATTTGCGTGTTGTGAGTATTTGCAGCGTGTTTCTGTATTTGCATGTGTTGTGAGTATTTGCAGTGTGTTTCTCTATTTGCATGTGTTGTGAGTATTTGCATGTGTTGTGAGTATTTGCAGCGCGTTTCTGTATTTGCATGTGTTGTGGAATTTTGCAGTGCGTTTCTATATTTGCATGTTTTGTGAGTATTTGTAGTGCGTTTCTATATTTGCATGTGTTATGAGTATTTGCAGCGTGTTTCTGTATTTGCATGTGTTGTGGACTTTTGCAGCGCGTTTCTCTATTTGCGTGTTGTGAGTATTTGCAGCGCGTTTCTGTATTTGCATGTTTTGTGAGTTTGCAGCGCGTTTCTGTATTTGCATGTTTTGTGAGTTTGCAGAGCGTTTCTGTATTTGCATGTGTTGTGGAATTTTGCAGTGCGTTTCTGTATTTGCGTGTTGTGAGTATTTGCAGCGTGTTTCTCTATTTGCATGTGTTGTGGACTTTTGCAGTGCGTTTCTCTATTTGCGTGTTGTGAGTATTTGCAGCGTATTTCTGTATTTGCATGTGTTGTGGACTTTTGCAGCGCGTTTCTCTATTTGCTTGTGTTGTGAGTATTTGCATGTGTTGTGAGTATTTGCAGCGCGTTTCTGTATTTGCATGTGTTGTGAGTATTTTCATGTGTTCTGAGTATTTGCAGCGCGTTTCTGTATTTGCATTTGTTTTGGACTTTTGCAGTGCGTTTCTGTTTTTGCATGTGTTGTGAGTATTTGTAGTGCGTTTCTGTATTTGCATGTGTTGTGAGTATTTGCAGTGCGTTTCTGTATTTGCATGTGTTGTTGACTTTTGCAGTGCGTTTCTGTATTTGCATGTGTTGTGAGTATTTGCAGCGCGTTTCTCTATTTGCATGTGTTGTTGTCTTTTGCAGTGCGTTTCTGTATTTGCGTGTGTTGTGGACTTTTGCAGTGCATTTCTGTATTTGCATGTTTTGTGAGTATTTGCAGCGCGTTTCTCTATTTGCATGTGTTGTTGTCTTTTGCAGTGCGTTTCTGTATTTGCGTGTGTTGTGGACTTTTGCAGTGCATTTCTGTATTTGCATGTTTTATGAGTATTTGCAGTGCGTTTCTATATTTGCATGTGTTGTGAGTATTTGCAGTGCGTTTCTCTATTTGCGTGTGTTGTGGACTTTTGCAGTGCGTTTCTGTATTTGCATGTTTTATGAGTATTTGCAGTGCGTTTCTCTATTTGCGTGTTGTGAGTATTTGCAGCGTGTATTTGTATTTGCATGTGTTGTGAGTATTTGCAGCGTATGTTTGTGTTTGCATGTGTTGTGAGTGTTTGCAGCGCGTTTCTGTATTTGCATGTGTTGTGAGTATTTGTAGTGCGTTTCTGTATTTGCATGTGTTGTGGACTTTTGCAGTGCGTTTCTCTATTTGCGTGTTGTGAGTATTTGCAGCGTATTTCTGTATTTGCATGTGTTGTGGACTTTTGCAGCACGTTTCTCTATTTGCATGTGTTGTGAGTATTTGCATGTGTTGTGAGTATTTGCAGCGCGTTTCTGTATTTGCATGTGTTGTGAGTATTTGCAGTGCGTTTCTGTATTTGCATGTGTTGTTGACTTTTGCAGTGCGTTTCTGTATTTGCATGTGTTGTGAGTATTTGCAGCGCGTTTCTCTATTTGCGTGTGTTGTGGACTTTTGCAGTGCGTTTCTGTATTTGCATGTTTTGTGAGTATTTGCAGCGCGTTTCTCTATTTGCATGTGTTGTTGACTTTTGCAGTGCGTTTCTGTATTTGCATGTGTTGTGAGAATTTGCAGCGCGTTTCTGTATTTGCATGTGTTGTGGACTTTTGCAGTGCATTTCTCTATTTGCGTGTGTTGTGGACTTTTGCAGTGCATTTCTGTATTTGCATGTTTTATGAGTATTTGCAGTGCGTTTCTGTATTTGCATGTGTTGTGAGTATTTGCAGTGCGTTTCTCTATTTGCGTGTGTTGTGGACTTTTGCAGTGCGTTTCTGTATTTGCATGTTTTATGAGTATTTGCAGTGCGTTTCTGTATTTGCATGTGTTGTGAGTATTTGCAGTGCGTTTCTCTATTTGCGTGTGTTGTGGACTTTTTCAGTGCGTTTCTGTATTTGCATGTTTTATGAGTATTTGCAGTGTGTTTCTCTATTTGCATGTGTTGTGAGTATTTGCAGCGCGTTTCTGTATTTGCATGTTTTGTGAGTTTGCAGAGCGTTTCTGTATTTTCATGTGTTGTGAGTATTTGCAGCGCGTTTCTGTATTTGCATGTTTTGTGAGTTTGCAGAGCGTTTCTGTATTTGCATGTGTTATGGACTTTTGCAGTGCGTTTCTATTTTTGCATGTGTTGTGAGTATTTGTAGTGCGTTTCTGTATTTGCATGAGTTGTGAGTATTTACAGTGCGTTTCTGTATTTGCATGTGTTGTGAGTATTTGCAGTGTGTTTCTGTATTTGCATGTGTTGTGAGTGTTTGCAGCGCGTTTCTCTATTTGCACGTGTTGTAAGTATTTGCATGTGTTGTGAGTATTTGCAGCGCGTTTCTGTATTTGCATGTGTTGTGAGTATTTGTAGTGCGTTTCTGTATTTGCATGTGTTGTGGAATTTTGCAGAGCGTTTCTGTATTTGCACGTGTTGTGAGTATTTGCAGCGCGTTTCTCTATTTGCATGTGTTGTGGACTTTTGCAGTGCGTTTCTCTATTTGCATGTTTTATGAGTATTTGCAGTGCGTTTCTCTATTTGCGTGTTGTGAGTATTTGCAGCGTGTTTTTGTATTTGCATTTGTTGTGAGTATTTGCAGCGCGTTTCTCTATTTGCATGTGTTGTGGACTTTTGCAGTGCGTTTCTCTATTTGCGTGTTGTGAGTATTTGCAGCGTGTTTCTGTATTTGCATGTGTTGTGAGTATTTGCAGTGTGTATCTCTATTTGCATGTGTTGTGAGTATTTGCATGTGTTGTGAGTATTTGCAGCGCGTTTCTGTATTTGCATGTGTTGTGGAATTTTGCAGTGCGTTTCTGTATTTGCATGTTTTGTGAGTATTTGTAGTGCGTTTCTATATTTGCATGTGTTATGAGTATTTGCAGCGTGTTTCTGTATTTGCATGTGTTGTGGACTTTTGCAGCGCGTTTCTCTATTTGCGTGTTGTGAGTATTTGCAGCGCGTTTCTGTATTTGCATGTTTTGTGAGTTTGCAGCGCGTTTCTGTATTTGCATGTTTTGTGAGTATTTGTAGTGCGTTTCTGTATTTGCATGTGTTGTGAGTATTTACAGTGCGTTTCTGTATTTGCATGTGTTGTGAGTATTTGTAGTGCGTTTCTGTATTTGCATGTGTTGTGAGTATTTGTAGAGCGTTTCTGTATTTGCATGTGTTGTGAGTATTTGTAGTGCGTTTCTGTATTTGCATGTGTTGTGGACTTTTGCAGCGTGTTTCTGTATTCGCATGTGTTTTGGACTTTTGCAGCACGTTTCTCTATTTGCGTGTTGTGAGTATTTGCAGCGTGTTTTTGTATTTGCATGTGTTGTGAGTATTTGCAGCGCGTTTCTGTATTTGCATGTTTTGTGAGTTTGCAGAGCGTTTCTGTATTTGCACGTGTTGTGAGTATTTGCAGCGTGTTTCTCTATTTGCATGTGTTGTGGACTTTTGCAGTGCGTTTCTCTATTTGCGTTTTGTGAGTATTTGCAGCGTATTTCTGTATTTGCATGTGTTGTGGAATTTTGCAGCGCGTTTCTGTATTTGCATGTTTTGTGAGTATTTGCATGTGTTGTGAGTATTTGCAGCGCGTTTCTGTATTTGCATGTGTTGTGAGTATTTTCATGTGTTCTGAGTATTTGCAGCGCGTTTCTGTATTTGCATTTGTTTTGGACTTTTGCAGTGCGTTTCTGTTTTTGCATGTGTTGTGAGTATTTGTAGTGCGTTTCTGTATTTGCATGTGTTGTGAGTATTTGCAGTGCGTTTCTGTATTTGCATGTGTTGTTGACTTTTGCAGTGCGTTTCTGTATTTGCATGTGTTGTGAGTATTTGCAGCGCGTTTCTCTATTTGCATGTGTTGTGAGTATTTGCAGCGTGTTTTTGTATTTGCATGTGTTGTGAGTATTTGCAGCGCGTTTCTCTATTTGCGTGTTGTGAGTATTTGCAGCGTGTTTTTGTATTTGCATTTGTTGTGAGTATTTGCAGCGCGTTTCTCTATTTGCGTGTTGTGAGTATTTGCAGCGTGTTTCTGTATTTGCATGTGTTGTGAGTATTTGCAGTGCATTTCTGTATTTGCATGTGTTGTGAGTATTTGCAGCGCGTTTCTGTATTTGCATGTGTTGTGGAATTTTGCAGTGCGCTTCTGTATTTGCATGTTTTGTGAGTTTGCAGAGCGTTTCTGTATTTGCATGTGTTGTGGACTTTTGCAGTGCGTTTCTGTTTTTGCATGTGTTGTGAGTATTTGTAGTGCGTTTCTGTATTTGCATGTGTTGTGAGTATTTACAGTGCGTTTCTGTATTTGCATGTGTTGTGAGTATTTGCATGTGTTGTGAGTATTTGCAGAGCGTTTCTGTATTTGCATGTGTTGTGAGTATTTGTAGTGAGTTTCTGTATTTGCATGTGTTGTGGAATTTTGCAGTGCGTTTCTGTATTTGCATGTGTTGTGAGTATTTGTAGTGCGTTTCTGTATTTGCATGTGTTATGAGTATTTGCAGCGTGTTTCTGTATTTGCATGTGTTGTGGACTTTTGCAGCGTGTTTCTGTATTCGCATGTGTTTTGGACTTTTGCAGCACGTTTCTCTATTTGCGTGTTGTGAGTATTTGCAGCGTGTTTTTGTATTTGCATGTGTTGTGAGTATTTGCAGCGTGTTTCTCTATTTGCATGTGTTGTGGACTTTTGCAGTGCGTTTCTCTATTTGCGTTTTGTGAGTATTTGCAGCGTATTTCTGTACTTGCATGTGTTGTGGACTTTTGCAGCGCGTTTCTGTATTTGCATGTGTTTTGGACTTTTGCAGTGCGTTTCTGTTTTTGCATGTGTTGTGAGTATTTGCAGTGCGTTTCTGTATTTGCATGTGTTGTGAGTATTTGCAGCGCGTTTCTCTATTTGCATGTGTTGTGAGTATTTGCAGCGTGTTTTTGTATTTGAATGTGTTGTGAGTATTTGCAGCGCGTTTCTGTATTTGCATGTGTTGTTGACTTTTGCAGTGCGTTTCTGTATTTGCATGTTTTGTGAGTGTTTGCAGCCGTTTCTCTATTTGCATGTGTTGTGAGTATTTGCAGCGTGTTTTTGTATTTGCATGTGTTGTGAGTATTTGCAGCGCATTTCTGTATTTGCATGTGTTGTGAGTATTTGAATGTGTTGTGAGTATTTGCAGTGCGTTTCTGTATTTGCATGTGTTGTGAGTATTTGCAGCGTATTTCTGTATTTGCATGTGTTGTGGCCTTTTGCAGCGCGTTTCTGTATTTGCGTGTTGTGAGTATTTGCAGCGTGTTTTTGTATTTGCATGTGTTGTGAGTATTTGCAGCGCGTTTCTCTATTTGCATGTTGTGAGTATTTGCAGCGCGTTTCTGTATTTGCATGTTTTGTGAGTTTGCAGAGCGTTTCTGTATTTGCACGTGTTGTGAGTATTTGCAGCGCGTTTCTCTATTTGCATGTGTTGTGGACTTTTGCAGTGCGTTTCTCTATTTGCATGTTTTATGAGTATTTGCAGTGCGTTTCTCTATTTGCGTGTTGTGAGTATTTGCAGCGTGTTTTTGTATTTGCATTTGTTGTGAGTATTTGCAGCGTATTTCTGTATTTGCATGTGTTGTGGCCTTTTGCAGCGCGTTTCTGTATTTGCGTGTTGTGAGTATTTGCAGCGTGTTTTTGTATTTGCATGTGTTGTGAGTATTTGCAGCGCGTTTCTCTATTTGCATGTTGTGAGTATTTGCAGCGCGTTTCTGTATTTGCATGTTTTGTGAGTTTGCAGAGCGTTTCTGTATTTGCACGTGTTGTGAGTATTTGCAGCGCGTTTCTCTATTTGCATGTGTTGTGGACTTTTGCAGTGCGTTTCTCTATTTGCATGTTTTATGAGTATTTGCAGTGCGTTTCTCTATTTGCGTGTTGTGAGTATTTGCAGCGTGTTTTTGTATTTGCATTTGTTGTGAGTATTTGCAGCGCGTTTCTCTATTTGCATGTGTTGTGGACTTTTGCAGTGCGTTTCTCTATTTGCGTGTTGTGAGTATTTGCAGCGTGTTTCTGTATTTGCATGTGTTGTGAGTATTTGCAGTGTGTATCTCTATTTGCATGTGTTGTGAGTATTTGCATGTGTTGTGAGTATTTGCAGCGCGTTTCTGTATTTGCATGTGTTGTGGAATTTTGCAGTGCGTTTCTGTATTTGCATGTTTTGTGAGTATTTGTAGTGCGTTTCTATATTTGCATGTGTTATGAGTATTTGCAGCGTGTTTCTGTATTTGCATGTGTTGTGGACTTTTGCAGCGCGTTTCTCTATTTGCGTGTTGTGAGTATTTGCAGCGCGTTTCTGTATTTGCATGTTTTGTGAGTTTGCAGCGCGTTTCTGTATTTGCATGTTTTGTGAGTATTTGTAGTGCGTTTCTGTATTTGCATGTGTTGTGAGTATTTACAGTGCGTTTCTGTATTTGCATGTGTTGTGAGTATTTGTAGTGCGTTTCTGTATTTGCATGTGTTGTGAGTATTTGTAGAGCGTTTCTGTATTTGCATGTGTTGTGAGTATTTGTAGTGCGTTTCTGTATTTGCATGTGTTGTGGACTTTTGCAGCGTGTTTCTGTATTCGCATGTGTTTTGGACTTTTGCAGCACGTTTCTCTATTTGCGTGTTGTGAGTATTTGCAGCGTGTTTTTGTATTTGCATGTGTTGTGAGTATTTGCAGCGCGTTTCTGTATTTGCATGTTTTGTGAGTTTGCAGAGCGTTTCTGTATTTGCACGTGTTGTGAGTATTTGCAGCGTGTTTCTCTATTTGCATGTGTTGTGGACTTTTGCAGTGCGTTTCTCTATTTGCGTTTTGTGAGTATTTGCAGCGTATTTCTGTATTTGCATGTGTTGTGGAATTTTGCAGCGCGTTTCTGTATTTGCATGTTTTGTGAGTATTTGCATGTGTTGTGAGTATTTGCAGCGCGTTTCTGTATTTGCATGTGTTGTGAGTATTTTCATGTGTTCTGAGTATTTGCAGCGCGTTTCTGTATTTGCATTTGTTTTGGACTTTTGCAGTGCGTTTCTGTTTTTGCATGTGTTGTGAGTATTTGTAGTGCGTTTCTGTATTTGCATGTGTTGTGAGTATTTGCAGTGCGTTTCTGTATTTGCATGTGTTGTTGACTTTTGCAGTGCGTTTCTGTATTTGCATGTGTTGTGAGTATTTGCAGCGCGTTTCTCTATTTGCATGTGTTGTGAGTATTTGCAGCGTGTTTTTGTATTTGCATGTGTTGTGAGTATTTGCAGCGCGTTTCTCTATTTGCGTGTTGTGAGTATTTGCAGCGTGTTTTTGTATTTGCATTTGTTGTGAGTATTTGCAGCGCGTTTCTCTATTTGCGTGTTGTGAGTATTTGCAGCGTGTTTCTGTATTTGCATGTGTTGTGAGTATTTGCAGTGCATTTCTGTATTTGCATGTGTTGTGAGTATTTGCAGCGCGTTTCTGTATTTGCATGTGTTGTGGAATTTTGCAGTGCGCTTCTGTATTTGCATGTTTTGTGAGTTTGCAGAGCGTTTCTGTATTTGCATGTGTTGTGGACTTTTGCAGTGCGTTTCTGTTTTTGCATGTGTTGTGAGTATTTGTAGTGCGTTTCTGTATTTGCATGTGTTGTGAGTATTTACAGTGCGTTTCTGTATTTGCATGTGTTGTGAGTATTTGCATGTGTTGTGAGTATTTGCAGAGCGTTTCTGTATTTGCATGTGTTGTGAGTATTTGTAGTGAGTTTCTGTATTTGCATGTGTTGTGGAATTTTGCAGTGCGTTTCTGTATTTGCATGTGTTGTGAGTATTTGTAGTGCGTTTCTGTATTTGCATGTGTTATGAGTATTTGCAGCGTGTTTCTGTATTTGCATGTGTTGTGGACTTTTGCAGCGTGTTTCTGTATTCGCATGTGTTTTGGACTTTTGCAGCACGTTTCTCTATTTGCGTGTTGTGAGTATTTGCAGCGTGTTTTTGTATTTGCATGTGTTGTGAGTATTTGCAGCGTGTTTCTCTATTTGCATGTGTTGTGGACTTTTGCAGTGCGTTTCTCTATTTGCGTTTTGTGAGTATTTGCAGCGTATTTCTGTACTTGCATGTGTTGTGGACTTTTGCAGCGCGTTTCTGTATTTGCATGTGTTTTGGACTTTTGCAGTGCGTTTCTGTTTTTGCATGTGTTGTGAGTATTTGCAGTGCGTTTCTGTATTTGCATGTGTTGTGAGTATTTGCAGCGCGTTTCTCTATTTGCATGTGTTGTGAGTATTTGCAGCGTGTTTTTGTATTTGAATGTGTTGTGAGTATTTGCAGCGCGTTTCTGTATTTGCATGTGTTGTTGACTTTTGCAGTGCGTTTCTGTATTTGCATGTTTTGTGAGTGTTTGCAGCCGTTTCTCTATTTGCATGTGTTGTGAGTATTTGCAGCGTGTTTTTGTATTTGCATGTGTTGTGAGTATTTGCAGCGCATTTCTGTATTTGCATGTGTTGTGAGTATTTGAATGTGTTGTGAGTATTTGCAGTGCGTTTCTGTATTTGCATGTGTTGTGAGTATTTGCAGCGCGTTTCTCTATTTGCGTGTTGTGAGTATTTGCAGCGCGTTTCTGTATTTGCATGTTTTGTGAGTTTGCAGAGCGTTTCTGTATTTGCATGTGTTGTGGACTTTTGCAGTGCGTTTCTGTTGTTACATGTGTTGTGAGTATTTGTAGTGCGTTTCTGTATTTGCATGTGTTGTGAGTATTTACAGTGCTTTTCTGTATTTGCATGTGTTGTGAGTATTTGCAGTGCGTTTCTGTATTTGCATGTGTTGTGGACTTTTGCAGTGCGTTTCTGTGTTTGCATGTGTTGTGAGTATTTGCATGTGTTGTGAGTATTTGCAGCGCGTTTCTGTATTTGCATGTGTTGTGGAATTTTGCAGTGCGTTTCTGTATTTGCATGTTTTGTGAGTTTGCAGAGCGTTTCTGTATTTGCATGTGTTGTGGACTTTTGCAGTGCGTTTCTGTTTTTGCATGTGTTGTGAGTATTTGTAGTGCGTTTCTGTATTTGCATGTGTTGTGAGTATTTACAGTGCGTTTCTGTATTTGCATGTGTTGTGAGTATTTGCATGTGTTGTGAGTATTTGCAGAGCGTTTCTGTATTTGCATGTGTTGTGAGTATTTGTAGTGAGTTTCTGTATTTGCATGTGTTGTGGAATTTTGCAGTGCGTTTCTGTATTTGCATGTGTTGTGAGTATTTGTAGTGCGTTTCTGTATTTGCATGTGTTATGAGTATTTGCAGCGTGTTTCTGTATTTGCATGTGTTGTGGACTTTTGCAGCGTGTTTCTGTATTCGCATGTGTTTTGGACTTTTGCAGCACGTTTCTCTATTTGCGTGTTGTGAGTATTTGCAGCGTGTTTTTGTATTTGCATGTGTTGTGAGTATTTGCAGCGTGTTTCTCTATTTGCATGTGTTGTGGACTTTTGCAGTGCGTTTCTCTATTTGCGTTTTGTGAGTATTTGCAGCGTATTTCTGTACTTGCATGTGTTGTGGACTTTTGCAGCGCGTTTCTGTATTTGCATGTGTTTTGGACTTTTGCAGTGCGTTTCTGTTTTTGCATGTGTTGTGAGTATTTGCAGTGCGTTTCTGTATTTGCATGTGTTGTGAGTATTTGCAGCGCGTTTCTCTATTTGCATGTGTTGTGAGTATTTGCAGCGTGTTTTTGTATTTGAATGTGTTGTGAGTATTTGCAGCGCGTTTCTGTATTTGCATGTGTTGTTGACTTTTGCAGTGCGTTTCTGTATTTGCATGTTTTGTGAGTGTTTGCAGCCGTTTCTCTATTTGCATGTGTTGTGAGTATTTGCAGCGTGTTTTTGTATTTGCATGTGTTGTGAGTATTTGCAGCGCATTTCTGTATTTGCATGTGTTGTGAGTATTTGAATGTGTTGTGAGTATTTGCAGTGCGTTTCTGTATTTGCATGTGTTGTGAGTATTTGCAGCGCGTTTCTCTATTTGCGTGTTGTGAGTATTTGCAGCGCGTTTCTGTATTTGCATGTTTTGTGAGTTTGCAGAGCGTTTCTGTATTTGCATGTGTTGTGGACTTTTGCAGTGCGTTTCTGTTGTTACATGTGTTGTGAGTATTTGTAGTGCGTTTCTGTATTTGCATGTGTTGTGAGTATTTACAGTGCTTTTCTGTATTTGCATGTGTTGTGAGTATTTGCAGTGCGTTTCTGTATTTGCATGTGTTGTGGACTTTTGCAGTGCGTTTCTGTGTTTGCATGTGTTGTGAGTATTTGCATGTGTTGTGAGTATTTGCAGCGCGTTTCTGTATTTGCATGTGTTGTGGAATTTTGCAGTGCGTTTCTGTATTTGCATGTTTTGTGAGTTTGCAGAGCGTTTCTGTATTTGCATGTGTTGTGGACTTTTGCAGTGCGTTTCTGTTTTTGCATGTGTTGTGAGTATTTGTAGTGCGTTTCTGTATTTGCATGTGTTGTGAGTATTTACAGTGCGTTTCTGTATTTGCATGTGTTGTGAGTATTTGCATGTGTTGTGAGTATTTGCAGAGCGTTTCTGTATTTGCATGTGTTGTGAGTATTTGTAGTGAGTTTCTGTATTTGCATGTGTTGTGGAATTTTGCAGTGCGTTTCTGTATTTGCATGTGTTGTGAGTATTTGTAGTGCGTTTCTGTATTTGCATGTGTTATGAGTATTTGCAGCGTGTTTCTGTATTTGCATGTGTTGTGGACTTTTGCAGCGTGTTTCTGTATTCGCATGTGTTTTGGACTTTTGCAGCACGTTTCTCTATTTGCGTGTTGTGAGTATTTGCAGCGTGTTTTTGTATTTGCATGTGTTGTGAGTATTTGCAGCGTGTTTCTCTATTTGCATGTGTTGTGGACTTTTGCAGTGCGTTTCTCTATTTGCGTTTTGTGAGTATTTGCAGCGTATTTCTGTACTTGCATGTGTTGTGGACTTTTGCAGCGCGTTTCTGTATTTGCATGTGTTTTGGACTTTTGCAGTGCGTTTCTGTTTTTGCATGTGTTGTGAGTATTTGCAGTGCGTTTCTGTATTTGCATGTGTTGTGAGTATTTGCAGCGCGTTTCTCTATTTGCATGTGTTGTGAGTATTTGCAGCGTGTTTTTGTATTTGAATGTGTTGTGAGTATTTGCAGCGCGTTTCTGTATTTACATGTGTTGTGGACTTTTGCAGTGCGTTTCTGTATTTGCATGTTTTGTAAGTATTTGCAGCGCGTTTCTCTATTTGCATGTGTTGTTGACTTTTGCAGTGCGTTTCTGTATTTGCATGTGTTGTGAGAATTTGCAGCGCGTTTCTGTATTTGCATGTGTTGTGGACTTTTGCAGTGCATTTCTCTATTTGCGTGTGTTGTGGACTTTTGCAGTGCATTTCTGTATTTTCATGTTTTATGAGTATTTGCAATGCGTTTCTGTATTTGCATGTGTTGTGAGTATTTGCAGTGCGTTTCTCTATTTGCGTGTGTTGTGGACTTTTGCAGTGCATTTCTGTATTTGCATGTTTTATGAGTATTTGCAGTGCGTTTCTCTATTTGCGTGTTGTGAGTATTTGCAGCTTGTTTCTGTATTTGCATGTGTTGTGGACTTTTGCAGTTCGTTTCTCTATTTGCGTGTTGGGAGTATTTGCAGCGTGTTTCTGTATTTGCATGTGTTGTGGACTTTTGCAGTGCGTTTCTGTATTTGCATGTGTTGTGAGTATTTGCAGCGCGTTTCTGTATTTGCATGTGTTGTGAGTATTTGCAGCGTATTTTTGTATTTGCATGTGTTGTGAGTGTTTGCAGCGTGTTTCTGTATTTGCATGTGTTGTGAGTATTTGCAGCGCGTTTCTCTATTTGCATGTGTTGTGAGTATTTTCATGTGTTATGAGTATTTGCAGCGCGTTTCTGTATTTGCATGTGTTTTGGACTTTTGCAGTGCGTTTCTGTTTTTGCATGTGTTGTGAGTATTTGTAGTGCGTTTCTGTATTTGCATGTTTTGTGAATATTTGCAGTGCGTTTCTGTATTTGCATGTGTTGTTGACTTTTGCAGTGCGTTTCTGTATTTGCATGTTTTGTGAGTATTTGCAGCCGTTTCTCTATTTGCATGTGTTGTGAGTATTTGCAGCGTGTTTTTGTATTTGCATGTGTTGTGAGTATTTGCAGCGCGTTTCTGTATTTGCATGTGCTATGAGTATTTGCAGTGTGTTTCTGTATTTGCATGTGTTGTGAGTATTTGTAGTGCGTTTCTGTATTTGCATGTGTTGTGAGTATTTGCAGTGCATTTCTGTATTTGCATGTGTTGTGAGTATTTGCAGTGCGTTTCTGTATTTGCATGTGTTGTGAGTATTTGCAGTGCGTTTCTGTATTTGCATGTGTTGTGGACTTTTGCAGTGCGTTTCTGTGTTTACATGTGTTGTGAGTATTTGCATGTGTTGTGAGTATTTGCAGCGCGTTTCTGTATTTGCATGTGTTGTGGACTTTTGCAGTGCGTTTCTGTTGTTACATGTGTTGTGAGTATTTGTAGTGCGTTTCTGTATTTGCATGTGTTGTGAGTATTTACAGTGCTTTTCTGTATTTGCATGTGTTGTGAGTATTTGCAGTGCGTTTCTGTATTTGCATGTGTTGTGGACTTTTGCAGTGCGTTTCTGTGTTTCCATGTGTTGTGAGTATTTGCATGTGTTGTGAGTATTTGCAGCGCGTTTCTGTATTTGCATGTGTTGTGGAATTTTGCAGTGCGTTTCTGTATTTGCATGTGTTGTGAGTATTTGTAGTGCGTTTCTGTATTTGCGTGTGTTGTGAGTATTTGCAGTGCATTTCTGTATTTGCATGTGTTGTGAGTATTTGCAGCGCGTTTCTGTATTTGCATGTGTTGTGGACTTTTGCAGTGCGTTTCTGTATTTGCATGTGTTGTGATTATTTGTAGTGCCTTTCTGTATTTGCATGTGTTGTGAGTTTTTGCAGTGCGTTTCTGTATTTGCATGTGTTGTGAGTATTTGCAGTGTGTTTCTCTATTTGCATGTGTTGTGAGTATTTGCAGTGTGTTTCTGTGTTTGCATGTGTTGTAAGTATTTGCAGCGCGTTTCTGTATTTGCATGTGTTGTGGACTTTTGCAGTGCGTTTCTGTATTTGCATGTGTTGTGAGTATTTGCAGCGCGTTTCTCTGTTTGCAGTGTTGTGAGTATTTGCAGCGCGTTTCTCTATTTGAATGTGTTGTGAGTATTTGCAGCGCGTTTCTGTATTTGCATGTGTTGTGAGTATTTGCAGCGCGTTTCTCTGTTTCCATATGTTGTGAGTATTTGCAGCGCGTTTCTCTATTTGCATGTGTTGTGAGTATTTACAGCGCGTTTCTGTATTTGCATGTGTTGTGGACTTTTGCAGTGCGTTTCTGTATTTGCATGTGTTGTGATTATTTGTAGTGTGTTTCTGTATTTGCATGTGTTGTGAGTATTTGCAGTGTGTTTCTGCATTTGCATGTGTTGTGAGTATTTGCAGCGCGTTTCTGTATTTGCATGTGTTGTGGACTTTTGCAGTGCGTTTCTGTATTTGCATGTGTTGTGGACTTTTGCAGCGCGTTTCTCTATTTGCGTGTTGTGAGTATTTGCAGCTCGTTTCTGTATTTACATGTGTTGTGGACTTTTGCAGCGCGTATCTGTATTTGCATGTGTTGTGAGTATTTGCAGCGTGTTTTTGTATTTGCATGTGTTGTGGAATTTTGCAGCGCGTTTCTGTATTTGCATGTGTTGTGAGTATTTGCAGCGCGTTTCTGTATTTGCATGTGTTGTGAGTATTTGCAGCGTGTTTCTGTATTTGCATGTGTTGTGAGTATTTGCAGCGTGTTTTTGTATTTGCATGTGTTGTGAGTTTGCAGAGCGTTTCTGTATTTGCATGTGTTGTGAGTATTTGCAGCGCGTTTCTGTATTTGCATGTGTTGTGGACTTTTGCAGCGCGTTTCTGTATTTGCATGTGTTGTGGACTTTTGCAGTGCGTTTCTGTATTTGCATGTGTTGTGAGTATTTGCAGCGTGTTTTTGTATTTGCATGTGTTCTGAGTATTTGCAGCGCGTTTCTGTATTTGCATGTGTTGTGGACTTTTGCAGCGTGTTTCTGTATTCGCATGTGTTTTGGACTTTTGCAGCACGTTTCTCTATTTGCGTGTTGTGAGTATTTGCAGCGTGTTTTTGTATTTGCATGTGTTGTGAGTATTTGCAGCGTGTTTCTCTATTTGCATGTGTTGTGGACTTTTGCAGTGCGTTTCTCTATTTGCGTTTTGTGAGTATTTGCAGCGTATTTCTGTACTTGCATGTGTTGTGGACTTTTGCAGCGCGTTTCTGTATTTGCATGTGTTTTGGACTTTTGCAGTGCGTTTCTGTTTTTGCATGTGTTGTGAGTATTTGCAGTGCGTTTCTGTATTTGCATGTGTTGTGAGTATTTGCAGCGCGTTTCTCTATTTGCATGTGTTGTGAGTATTTGCAGCGTGTTTTTGTATTTGAATGTGTTGTGAGTATTTGCAGCGCGTTTCTGTATTTGCATGTGTTGTTGACTTTTGCAGTGCGTTTCTGTATTTGCATGTTTTGTGAGTGTTTGCAGCCGTTTCTCTATTTGCATGTGTTGTGAGTATTTGCAGCGTGTTTTTGTATTTGCATGTGTTGTGAGTATTTGCAGCGCATTTCTGTATTTGCATGTGTTGTGAGTATTTGAATGTGTTGTGAGTATTTGCAGTGCGTTTCTGTATTTGCATGTGTTGTGAGTATTTGCAGCGCGTTTCTCTATTTGCGTGTTGTGAGTATTTGCAGCGCGTTTCTGTATTTGCATGTTTTGTGAGTTTGCAGAGCGTTTCTGTATTTGCATGTGTTGTGGACTTTTGCAGTGCGTTTCTGTTGTTACATGTGTTGTGAGTATTTGTAGTGCGTTTCTGTATTTGCATGTGTTGTGAGTATTTACAGTGCTTTTCTGTATTTGCATGTGTTGTGAGTATTTGCAGTGCGTTTCTGTATTTGCATGTGTTGTGGACTTTTGCAGTGCGTTTCTGTGTTTGCATGTGTTGTGAGTATTTGCATGTGTTGTGAGTATTTGCAGCGCGTTTCTGTATTTGCATGTGTTGTGGAATTTTGCAGTGCGTTTCTGTATTTGCATGTTTTGTGAGTTTGCAGAGCGTTTCTGTATTTGCATGTGTTGTGGACTTTTGCAGTGCGTTTCTGTTTTTGCATGTGTTGTGAGTATTTGTAGTGCGTTTCTGTATTTGCATGTGTTGTGAGTATTTACAGTGCGTTTCTGTATTTGCATGTGTTGTGAGTATTTGCATGTGTTGTGAGTATTTGCAGAGCGTTTCTGTATTTGCATGTGTTGTGAGTATTTGTAGTGAGTTTCTGTATTTGCATGTGTTGTGGAATTTTGCAGTGCGTTTCTGTATTTGCATGTGTTGTGAGTATTTGTAGTGCGTTTCTGTATTTGCATGTGTTATGAGTATTTGCAGCGTGTTTCTGTATTTGCATGTGTTGTGGACTTTTGCAGCGTGTTTCTGTATTCGCATGTGTTTTGGACTTTTGCAGCACGTTTCTCTATTTGCGTGTTGTGAGTATTTGCAGCGTGTTTTTGTATTTGCATGTGTTGTGAGTATTTGCAGCGTGTTTCTCTATTTGCATGTGTTGTGGACTTTTGCAGTGCGTTTCTCTATTTGCGTTTTGTGAGTATTTGCAGCGTATTTCTGTACTTGCATGTGTTGTGGACTTTTGCAGCGCGTTTCTGTATTTGCATGTGTTTTGGACTTTTGCAGTGCGTTTCTGTTTTTGCATGTGTTGTGAGTATTTGCAGTGCGTTTCTGTATTTGCATGTGTTGTGAGTATTTGCAGCGCGTTTCTCTATTTGCATGTGTTGTGAGTATTTGCAGCGTGTTTTTGTATTTGAATGTGTTGTGAGTATTTGCAGCGCGTTTCTGTATTTACATGTGTTGTGGACTTTTGCAGTGCGTTTCTGTATTTGCATGTTTTGTGAGTATTTGCAGCGCGTTTCTCTATTTGCATGTGTTGTTGACTTTTGCAGTGCGTTTCTGTATTTGCATGTGTTGTGAGAATTTGCAGCGCGTTTCTGTATTTGCATGTGTTGTGGACTTTTGCAGTGCATTTCTCTATTTGCGTGTGTTGTGGACTTTTGCAGTGCATTTCTGTATTTTCATGTTTTATGAGTATTTGCAATGCGTTTCTGTATTTGCATGTGTTGTGAGTATTTGCAGTGCGTTTCTCTATTTGCGTGTGTTGTGGACTTTTGCAGTGCATTTCTGTATTTGCATGTTTTATGAGTATTTGCAGTGCGTTTCTCTATTTGCGTGTTGTGAGTATTTGCAGCTTGTTTCTGTATTTGCATGTGTTGTGGACTTTTGCAGTTCGTTTCTCTATTTGCGTGTTGGGAGTATTTGCAGCGTGTTTCTGTATTTGCATGTGTTGTGGACTTTTGCAGTGCGTTTCTGTATTTGCATGTGTTGTGAGTATTTGCAGCGCGTTTCTGTATTTGCATGTGTTGTGAGTATTTGCAGCGTATTTTTGTATTTGCATGTGTTGTGAGTGTTTGCAGCGTGTTTCTGTATTTGCATGTGTTGTGAGTATTTGCAGCGCGTTTCTCTATTTGCATGTGTTGTGAGTATTTTCATGTGTTATGAGTATTTGCAGCGCGTTTCTGTATTTGCATGTGTTTTGGACTTTTGCAGTGCGTTTCTGTTTTTGCATGTGTTGTGAGTATTTGTAGTGCGTTTCTGTATTTGCATGTTTTGTGAATATTTGCAGTGCGTTTCTGTATTTGCATGTGTTGTTGACTTTTGCAGTGCGTTTCTGTATTTGCATGTTTTGTGAGTATTTGCAGCCGTTTCTCTATTTGCATGTGTTGTGAGTATTTGCAGCGTGTTTTTGTATTTGCATGTGTTGTGAGTATTTGCAGCGCGTTTCTGTATTTGCATGTGCTATGAGTATTTGCAGTGTGTTTCTGTATTTGCATGTGTTGTGAGTATTTGTAGTGCGTTTCTGTATTTGCATGTGTTGTGAGTATTTGCAGTGCATTTCTGTATTTGCATGTGTTGTGAGTATTTGCAGTGCGTTTCTGTATTTGCATGTGTTGTGAGTATTTGCAGTGCGTTTCTGTATTTGCATGTGTTGTGGACTTTTGCAGTGCGTTTCTGTGTTTACATGTGTTGTGAGTATTTGCATGTGTTGTGAGTATTTGCAGCGCGTTTCTGTATTTGCATGTGTTGTGGACTTTTGCAGTGCGTTTCTGTTGTTACATGTGTTGTGAGTATTTGTAGTGCGTTTCTGTATTTGCATGTGTTGTGAGTATTTACAGTGCTTTTCTGTATTTGCATGTGTTGTGAGTATTTGCAGTGCGTTTCTGTATTTGCATGTGTTGTGGACTTTTGCAGTGCGTTTCTGTGTTTCCATGTGTTGTGAGTATTTGCATGTGTTGTGAGTATTTGCAGCGCGTTTCTGTATTTGCATGTGTTGTGGAATTTTGCAGTGCGTTTCTGTATTTGCATGTGTTGTGAGTATTTGTAGTGCGTTTCTGTATTTGCGTGTGTTGTGAGTATTTGCAGTGCATTTCTGTATTTGCATGTGTTGTGAGTATTTGCAGCGCGTTTCTGTATTTGCATGTGTTGTGGACTTTTGCAGTGCGTTTCTGTATTTGCATGTGTTGTGATTATTTGTAGTGCCTTTCTGTATTTGCATGTGTTGTGAGTTTTTGCAGTGCGTTTCTGTATTTGCATGTGTTGTGAGTATTTGCAGTGTGTTTCTCTATTTGCATGTGTTGTGAGTATTTGCAGTGTGTTTCTGTGTTTGCATGTGTTGTAAGTATTTGCAGCGCGTTTCTGTATTTGCATGTGTTGTGGACTTTTGCAGTGCGTTTCTGTATTTGCATGTGTTGTGAGTATTTGCAGCGCGTTTCTCTGTTTGCAGTGTTGTGAGTATTTGCAGCGCGTTTCTCTATTTGAATGTGTTGTGAGTATTTGCAGCGCGTTTCTGTATTTGCATGTGTTGTGAGTATTTGCAGCGCGTTTCTCTGTTTCCATATGTTGTGAGTATTTGCAGCGCGTTTCTCTATTTGCATGTGTTGTGAGTATTTACAGCGCGTTTCTGTATTTGCATGTGTTGTGGACTTTTGCAGTGCGTTTCTGTATTTGCATGTGTTGTGATTATTTGTAGTGTGTTTCTGTATTTGCATGTGTTGTGAGTATTTGCAGTGTGTTTCTGCATTTGCATGTGTTGTGAGTATTTGCAGCGCGTTTCTGTATTTGCATGTGTTGTGGACTTTTGCAGTGCGTTTCTGTATTTGCATGTGTTGTGGACTTTTGCAGCGCGTTTCTCTATTTGCGTGTTGTGAGTATTTGCAGCTCGTTTCTGTATTTACATGTGTTGTGGACTTTTGCAGCGCGTATCTGTATTTGCATGTGTTGTGAGTATTTGCAGCGTGTTTTTGTATTTGCATGTGTTGTGGAATTTTGCAGCGCGTTTCTGTATTTGCATGTGTTGTGAGTATTTGCAGCGCGTTTCTGTATTTGCATGTGTTGTGAGTATTTGCAGCGTGTTTCTGTATTTGCATGTGTTGTGAGTATTTGCAGCGTGTTTTTGTATTTGCATGTGTTGTGAGTTTGCAGAGCGTTTCTGTATTTGCATGTGTTGTGAGTATTTGCAGCGCGTTTCTGTATTTGCATGTGTTGTGGACTTTTGCAGCGCGTTTCTGTATTTGCATGTGTTGTGGACTTTTGCAGTGCGTTTCTGTATTTGCATGTGTTGTGAGTATTTGCAGCGTGTTTTTGTATTTGCATGTGTTCTGAGTATTTGCAGCGCGTTTCTGTATTTGCATGTGTTGTGGACTTTTGCAGCGCGTTTCTCTATTTGCGTGTTGTGAGTATTTGCAGCGTGTTTTTGTATTTGCATGTGTTGTGGACTTTTGCAGCGCGTTTCTGTATTTGCATGTGTTGTGAGTATTTGCAGCGTGTTTTTGTATTTGCATGTGTTGTGAGCATTTGCAGCGCGTTTCTGTATTTGCATGTGTTGTGAGTATTTGCAGCGTGTTTCTGTATTTGCATGTGTTGTGAGTATTTGCAGCGTGTTTTTGTATTTGCATGTGTTGTGAGTTTGCAGAGCGTTTCTGTATTTGCATGTGTTGTGAGTATTTGCAGCGCGTTTCTGTATTTGCATGTGTTGTGGACTTTTGCAGCGCGTTTCTGTATTTGCATGTGTTGTGGACTTTTGCAGTGCGTTTCTGTATTTGCATGTGTTGTGAGTATTTGCAGCGTGTTTTTGTATTTGCATGTGTTCTGAGTATTTGCAGCGCGTTTCTGTATTTGCATGTGTTGTGGACTTTTGCAGCGCGTTTCTCTATTTGCGTGTTGTGAGTATTTGCAGCGCGTTTCTGTATTTGCATGTGTTGTGAGTATTTGCAGCGTGTTTCTGTATTTGCATGTGTTGTGAGTATTTGTAGCGCGTTTCTGTATTTGCATGTGTTGTGAGTATTTGCAGCGCGTTTCTCTATTTGCAGTGTTGTGAGTATTTGCAGTGTGTTTCTGTATTTGCATGTGTTGTGAGTATTTGCAGCGCGTTTCTGTATTTGCATGTGTTGTGAGTTTGCAGAGCGTTTCTGTATTTGCATGTGTTGTGAGTATTTGCAGTGCGTTTCTGTATTTGCATGTGTTGAGTATTTGCAGCGCGTTTCTGTATTTGCATGTGTTGTGGACTTTTGCAGCGCGTTTCTCTATTTGCATGTGTTGAGTATTTGCAGCGCGTTTCTGTATTTGCATGTGTTGTGGACTTTTGCAGCGCGTTTCTCTATTTGCGTGTTGTGAGTATTTGCAGCGTGTTTTTGTATTTGCATGTGTTGTGGACTTTTGCAGCGCGTTTCTGTATTTGCATGTGTTGTGAGTATTTGCAGCGTGTTTTTGTATTTGCATGTTTTCTGAGTATTTGCAGCACATTTCTGTATTTGCATGTGTTCTGAGTATTTGCAGCGTGTTTCTGTATTTGCATGTGTTGTGATTATTTGTAGTGCGTTTCTGTATTTGCATGTGTTGTGAGTACACTCACCTAAAGGGTTATTAGGAACACCTGTTCAATTTCTCATTAATGCAATTATCTAATCAACCAATCACATTGCAGTTGCTTCAATGCATTTAGGGGTGTGGTCCTGGTCAAGACAATCTCCTGAACTCCAAACTGAATGTCAGAATGGGAAAGAAAGGTGATTTAAGCAATCTTGAGCGTGGCATGGTTGTTGGTGCCAGACGGGCCGGTCTGAGTATTTCACAATCTGCTCAGTTACTGGGATTTTCACGCACAACCATTTCTAGAGTTTACAAAGAATGGTGTGAAAAGGGAAAAACATCCAGTATGCGGCAGTCCTGTGGGCGAAAATGCCTTGTTGATGCTAGAGGTCAGAGGAGAATGGGCCGACTGATTCAAGCTGATAGAAGAGCAACTTTGACTGAAATAACCACTCGTTACAACCGAGGTATGCAGCAAAGCATTTGTGAAGCCACAACACGCACAACCTTGAGGCGGATGGGCTACAACAGCAGAAGACCCCACCGGGTACCACTCATCTCCACTACAAATAGGAAAAAGAGACTACAATTTGCACGAGCTCACCAAAATTGGACAGTTGAAGACTGGAAAAATGTTGCCTGGTCTGATGAGTCTCGATTTCTGTTGAGACATTCAGATGGTAGAGTCAGAATTTGGCGTAAACAGAATGAGAACATGGATCCATCATGCCTTGTTACCACTGTGCAGGCTGGTGGTGGTGGTGTAATGGTGTGGGGGATGTTTTCTTGGCACACTTTAGGCCCCTTAGTGCCAATTGGGCATCGTTTAAATGCCACGGCCTACCTGAGCATTGTTTCTGACCATGTCCATCCCTTTATGACCACCATGTACCCATCCTCTGATGGCTACTTCCAGCAGGATAATGCACCATGTCACAAAGCTCGAATCATTTCAAATTGGTTTCTTGAACATGACAATGAGTTCACTGTACTAAAATGGCCCCCACAGTCACCAGATCTCAACCCAATAGAGCATCTTTGGGATGTGGTGGAACGGGAGCTTCGTGCCCTGGATGTGCATCCCACAAATCTCCATCAACTGCAAGATGCTATCCTATCAATATGGGCCAACATTTCTAAAGAATGCTTTCAGCACCTTGTTGAGTCAATGCCACGTAGAATTAAGGCAGTTCTGAAGGCGAAAGGGGGTCAAACACAGTATTGGTATGATGTTCCTAATAATCCTTTAGGTGAGTGTATTTGCAGCGCGTTTCTGTATTTGAATGTGTTGTGAGTATTTTCAGCGCGTTTCTCTATTTGCATGTGTTTTGAGTATTTGCAGTGTGTTTCTGTATTTGCATGTGTTGTGATTATTTGTAGTGCGTTTCTGTATTTGCATGTGTTGTGAGTATTTGCAGCACGTTTCTCTATTTGCATGTGTTTTGAGTATTTGCAGTGTGTTTCTGTATTTGCATGTGTTGTGATTATTTGTAGTGCGTTTTTGTATTTGCATGTGTTGTGAGTATTTGCAGCGCGTTTCTGTATTTGCATGTTTTGTGAGTTTGCAGAGCGTTTCTGTATTTGCACGTGTTGTGAGTATTTGCAGCGTGTTTCTGTATTTGCATGTGTTGTGAGTATTTGCAGCGTGTTTCTGTATTTGCATGTGTTGTGAGTATTTGCAGCATGTTTCTGTATTTGCATGTGTTGTGGACATTTGCAGCGCGTTTCTGTATTTGCATGTGTTGTGAGTATTTGCAGCGCGCTTCTCTATTTGCGTGTGTTGTGGACTTTTGCAGCGCGTTTCTCTATTTGCGTTTTGTGAGTATTTGCAGCGTTTTTATGTATTTGCATGTGTTGTGAGTATTTGCAGCGCATTTTCTGTATTTGCATGTTTTGTGAGTTTGCAGCGCGTTTGTCTATTTGCATGTGTTGTGGACTTTTGCAGT
Organism: Coreius guichenoti; assembly: GCA_039654105.1. Lineage (NCBI taxonomy): Eukaryota > Metazoa > Chordata > Actinopteri > Cypriniformes > Gobionidae > Coreius > Coreius guichenoti. The sequence goes on from CM077178.1 coordinate 40,529,207, forward strand.
GCGTTTCTCTATTTGCGTTTTGTGAGTATTTGCAGCGTTTTTATGTATTTGCATGTGTTGTGAGTATTTGCAGCACATTTTCTGTATTTGCATGTTTTGTGAGTTTGCAGCGCGTTTGTCTATTTGCATGTGTTGTGGACTTTTGCAGTGCGTTTCTGTATTTGCATGTGTTGTGAGTATTTGCAGCGTGTTTTTGTATTTGCATGTGTTGTGGACTTTTGCAGTGCGTTTCTGTATTTGCATGTGTTGTGGACTTTTGCAGCGCGTTTCTCTATTTGCGTGTTGTGAGTATTTGCAGCGTGTTTTTGTTTTTGCATGTGTTGTGGACTTTTGCAGTGCGTTTCTATATTTGCGTGTTGTGAGTATTTGCAGCGTGTTTCTGTATTTGCATGTGTTGTGGACTTTTGCAGTGCGTTTCTGTATTTGCATGTGTTGTGAGTATTTGCAGCGTGTTTTTGTATTTGCATGTGTTCTGAGTATTTGCAGCACGTTTCTGTATTTGCATGTGTTGTGGACTTTTGCAGCGCGTTTCTCTATTTGCATGTTGTGAGCATTTGCAGCGCATTTCTGTATTTGCATGTGTTGTGAGTACTTGCAGCGTGTTTTTGTATTTGCATGTTTTCTGAGTATTTGCAGCGCATTTCTGTATTTGCATGTGTTCTGAGTATTTGCAGCGTGTTTCTGTATTTGCATGTGTTGTGGTTATTTGTAGTGCGTTTCTGTATTTGCATGTGTTGTGAGTATTTGCAGCGTGTTTCTGTATTTGAATGTGTTGTGAGTATTTTCAGCGCGTTTCTCTATTTGCATGTGTTTTGAGTACTTGCAGTGTGTTTCTGTATTTACATGTGTTGTGAGTATTTGCAGCGCGTTTCTGTATTTGCATGTGTTGTGAGTATTTGCAGCGCGTTTCTCTATTTGCATGTGTTGTGATTATTTGTAGTGCGTTTCTGTATTTGCATGTGTTGTGAGTATTTGCAGTGCGTTTCTGTATTTGCAGTGTTGTGAGTATTTGCAGTGCGTTTCTGTATTTGCATGTGTTGTGAGTTTGCGGAGCGTTTCTGTATTTGCATGTGTTGTGAGTATTTGCAGTGCGTTTCTGCATTTGCATGTGTTGTGGACTTTTGCAGCGCGTTTCTCTATTTGCAGTGTTGTGAGTATTTGCAGTGCGTTTCTGTATTTGCATGTGTTGTGAGTTTGCGGAGCGTTTCTGTATTTGCATGTGTTGTGAGTATTTGCAGTGCGTTTCTGCATTTGCATGTGTTGAGTATTTGCAGCGCGTTTCTTTATTTGCATGTGTTGTGGACTTTTGCAGCGCGTTTCTCTATTTGCGTGTTGTGAGTATTTGCAGCTCGTTTCTGTATTTACATGTGTTGTGGACTTTTGCAGCGCGTATCTGTATTTGCATGTGTTGTGAGTATTTGCAGCGTGTTTTTGTATTTGCATGTGTTGTGGACTTTTGCAGCGCGTTTCTGTATTTGCATGTGTTGTGAGTATTTGCAGCGTGTTTTTGTATTTGCATGTGTTGTGAGCATTTGCAGCGCGTTTCTGTATTTGCATGTGTTGTGAGTATTTGCAGCGTGTTTCTGTATTTGCATGTGTTGTGAGTATTTGCAGCGTGTTTTTGTATTTGCATGTGTTGTGAGTTTGCAGAGCGTTTCTGTATTTGCATGTGTTGTGAGTATTTGCAGCGCGTTTCTGTATTTGCATGTGTTGTGGACTTTTGCAGCGCGTTTCTGTATTTGCATGTGTTGTGAGTATTTGCAGCGTGTTTTTGTATTTGCATGTGTTGTGGACTTTTGCAGCGCGTTTCTCTATTTGCGTGTTGTGAGTATTTGCAGCGTGTTTTTGTATTTGCATGTGTTGTGGACTTTTGCAGCGCGTTTCTGTATTTGCATGTGTTGTGAGTATTTGCAGCGTGTTTTTGTATTTGCATGTTTTCTGAGTATTTGCAGCACATTTCTGTATTTGCATGTGTTCTGAGTATTTGCAGTGTGTTTCTGTATTTGCATGTGTTGTGATTATTTGTAGTGCGTTTCTGTATTTGCATGTGTTGTGAGTATTTGCAGCACGTTTCTGTATTTGCATGTGTTGTGAGTATTTGTAGCGCGTTTCTCTATTTGCATGTGTTCTGAGTATTTGCAGTGTGTTTCTGTATTTGCATGTGTTGTGATTATTTGTAGTGCGTTTTTGTATTTGCATGTGTTGTGAGTATTTGCAGCGCGTTTCTGTATTTGCATGTTTTGTGAGTTTGCAGAGCGTTTCTGTATTTGCACGTGTTGTGAGTATTTGCAGCGTGTTTCTGTATTTGCATGTGTTGTGAGTATTTGCAGCATGTTTCTGTATTTGCATGTGTTGTGGACATTTGCAGCGCGTTTCTGTATTTGCATGTGTTGTGAGTATTTGCAGCGCGCTTCTCTATTTGCGTGTGTTGTGGACTTTTGCAGCGCGTTTCTCTATTTGCGTTTTGTGAGTATTTGCAGCGTTTTTATGTATTTGCATGTGTTGTGAGTATTTGCAGCGCATTTTCTGTATTTGCATGTTTTGTGAGTTTGCAGCGCGTTTGTCTATTTGCATGTGTTGTGGACTTTTGCAGTGCTTTTCTCTATTTGCGTTTTGTGAGTATTTGCAGCGTTTTTATGTATTTGCATGTGTTGTGAGTATTTACAGCGCATTTTCTGTATTTGCATGTTTTGTGAGTTTGCAGCGCGTTTGTCTATTTGCATGTGTTGTGGACTTTTGCAGTGCGTTTCTGTATTTGCATGTGTTGTGAGTATTTGCAGCGTGTTTTTGTATTTGCATGTGTTGTGAGTGTTTGGAGCGCGTTTCTGTATTTGCATGTGTTGTGGACTTTTGCAGTGCGTTTCTGTATTTGCATGTGTTGTGAGTATTTGCAGCGTGTTTTTGTATTTGCATGTGTTCTGAGTATTTGCAGCGCGTTTCTGTATTTGCATGTGTTGTGGACTTTTGCAGCGCGTTTCTCTATTTGCGTGTTGTGAGTATTTGCAGCGCGTTTCTGTATTTGCATGTGTTGTGAGTATTTGCAGCGTGTTTCTGTATTTGCATGTGTTGTGAGTATTTGTAGCGCGTTTCTGTATTTGCATGTGTTGTGAGTATTTGCAGCGCGTTTCTCTATTTGCAGTGTTGTGAGTATTTGCAGTGTGTTTCTGTATTTGCATGTGTTGTGAGTATTTGCAGCGCGTTTCTGTATTTGCATGTGTTGTGAGTTTGCAGAGCGTTTCTGTATTTGCATGTGTTGTGAGTATTTGCAGTGCGTCTCTGTATTTGCATGTGTTGAGTATTTGCAGCGCGTTTCTGTATTTGCATGTGTTGTGGACTTTTGCAGCGTGTTTCTCTATTTGCGTGTTGTGAGTATTTGCAGCGTGTTTTTGTATTTGCATGTGTTGTGGACTTTTGCAGCGCGTTTCTGTATTTGCATGTGTTGTGAGTATTTGCAGCGTGTTTTTGTATTTGCATGTTTTCTGAGTATTTGCAGCACATTTCTGTATTTGCATGTGTTCTGAGTATTTGCAGCGTGTTTCTGTATTTGCATGTGTTGTGATTATTTGTAGTGCGTTTCTGTATTTGCATGTGTTGTGAGTACACTCACCTAAAGGGTTATTAGGAACACCTGTTCAATTTCTCATTAATGCAATTATCTAATCAACCAATCACATTGCAGTTGCTTCAATGCATTTAGGGGTGTGGTCCTGGTCAAGACAATCTCCTGAACTCCAAACTGAATGTCAGAATGGGAAAGAAAGGTGATTTAAGCAATCTTGAGCGTGGCATGGTTGTTGGTGCCAGACGGGCCGGTCTGAGTATTTCACAATCTGCTCAGTTACTGGGATTTTCACGCACAACCATTTCTAGAGTTTACAAAGAATGGTGTGAAAAGGGAAAAACATCCAGTATGCGGCAGTCCTGTGGGCGAAAATGCCTTGTTGATGCTAGAGGTCAGAGGAGAATGGGCCGACTGATTCAAGCTGATAGAAGAGCAACTTTGACTGAAATAACCACTCGTTACAACCGAGGTATGCAGCAAAGCATTTGTGAAGCCACAACACGCACAACCTTGAGGCGGATGGGCTACAACAGCAGAAGACCCCACCGGGTACCACTCATCTCCACTACAAATAGGAAAAAGAGACTACAATTTGCACGAGCTCACCAAAATTGGACAGTTGAAGACTGGAAAAATGTTGCCTGGTCTGATGAGTCTCGATTTCTGTTGAGACATTCAGATGGTAGAGTCAGAATTTGGCGTAAACAGAATGAGAACATGGATCCATCATGCCTTGTTACCACTGTGCAGGCTGGTGGTGGTGGTGTAATGGTGTGGGGGATGTTTTCTTGGCACACTTTAGGCCCCTTAGTGCCAATTGGGCATCGTTTAAATGCCACGGCCTACCTGAGCATTGTTTCTGACCATGTCCATCCCTTTATGACCACCATGTACCCATCCTCTGATGGCTACTTCCAGCAGGATAATGCACCATGTCACAAAGCTCGAATCATTTCAAATTGGTTTCTTGAACATGACAATGAGTTCACTGTACTAAAATGGCCCCCACAGTCACCAGATCTCAACCCAATAGAGCATCTTTGGGATGTGGTGGAACGGGAGCTTCGTGCCCTGGATGTGCATCCCACAAATCTCCATCAACTGCAAGATGCTATCCTATCAATATGGGCCAACATTTCTAAAGAATGCTTTCAGCACCTTGTTGAGTCAATGCCACGTAGAATTAAGGCAGTTCTGAAGGCGAAAGGGGGTCAAACACAGTATTGGTATGGTGTTCCTAATAATCCTTTAGGTGAGTGTATTTGCAGCGCGTTTCTGTATTTGAATGTGTTGTGAGTATTTTCAGCGCGTTTCTCTATTTGCATGTGTTTTGAGTATTTGCAGTGTGTTTCTGTATTTGCATGTGTTGTGATTATTTGTAGTGCGTTTCTGTATTTGCATGTGTTGTGAGTATTTGCAGCACGTTTCTCTATTTGCATGTGTTTTGAGTATTTGCAGTGTGTTTCTGTATTTGCATGTGTTGTGATTATTTGTAGTGCGTTTTTGTATTTGCATGTGTTGTGAGTATTTGCAGCGCGTTTCTGTATTTGCATGTTTTGTGAGTTTGCAGAGCGTTTCTGTATTTGCACGTGTTGTGAGTATTTGCAGCGTGTTTCTGTATTTGCATGTGTTGTGAGTATTTGCAGCGTGTTTCTGTATTTGCATGTGTTGTGAGTATTTGCAGCATGTTTCTGTATTTGCATGTGTTGTGGACATTTGCAGCGCGTTTCTGTATTTGCATGTGTTGTGAGTATTTGCAGCGCGCTTCTCTATTTGCGTGTGTTGTGGACTTTTGCAGCGCGTTTCTCTATTTGCGTTTTGTGAGTATTTGCAGCGTTTTTATGTATTTGCATGTGTTGTGAGTATTTGCAGCGCATTTTCTGTATTTGCATGTTTTGTGAGTTTGCAGCGCGTTTGTCTATTTGCATGTGTTGTGGACTTTTGCAGTGCGTTTCTCTATTTGCGTTTTGTGAGTATTTGCAGCGTTTTTATGTATTTGCATGTGTTGTGAGTATTTGCAGCACATTTTCTGTATTTGCATGTTTTGTGAGTTTGCAGCGCGTTTGTCTATTTGCATGTGTTGTGGACTTTTGCAGTGCGTTTCTGTATTTGCATGTGTTGTGAGTATTTGCAGCGTGTTTTTGTATTTGCATGTGTTGTGGACTTTTGCAGTGCGTTTCTGTATTTGCATGTGTTGTGGACTTTTGCAGCGCGTTTCTCTATTTGCGTGTTGTGAGTATTTGCAGCGTGTTTTTGTTTTTGCATGTGTTGTGGACTTTTGCAGTGCGTTTCTATATTTGCGTGTTGTGAGTATTTGCAGCGTGTTTCTGTATTTGCATGTGTTGTGGACTTTTGCAGTGCGTTTCTGTATTTGCATGTGTTGTGAGTATTTGCAGCGTGTTTTTGTATTTGCATGTGTTCTGAGTATTTGCAGCACGTTTCTGTATTTGCATGTGTTGTGGACTTTTGCAGCGCGTTTCTCTATTTGCATGTTGTGAGCATTTGCAGCGCATTTCTGTATTTGCATGTGTTGTGAGTACTTGCAGCGTGTTTTTGTATTTGCATGTTTTCTGAGTATTTGCAGCGCATTTCTGTATTTGCATGTGTTCTGAGTATTTGCAGCGTGTTTCTGTATTTGCATGTGTTGTGGTTATTTGTAGTGCGTTTCTGTATTTGCATGTGTTGTGAGTATTTGCAGCGTGTTTCTGTATTTGAATGTGTTGTGAGTATTTTCAGCGCGTTTCTCTATTTGCATGTGTTTTGAGTACTTGCAGTGTGTTTCTGTATTTACATGTGTTGTGAGTATTTGCAGCGCGTTTCTGTATTTGCATGTGTTGTGAGTATTTGCAGCGCGTTTCTCTATTTGCATGTGTTGTGATTATTTGTAGTGCGTTTCTGTATTTGCATGTGTTGTGAGTATTTGCAGTGCGTTTCTGTATTTGCAGTGTTGTGAGTATTTGCAGTGCGTTTCTGTATTTGCATGTGTTGTGAGTTTGCGGAGCGTTTCTGTATTTGCATGTGTTGTGAGTATTTGCAGTGCGTTTCTGCATTTGCATGTGTTGTGGACTTTTGCAGCGCGTTTCTCTATTTGCAGTGTTGTGAGTATTTGCAGTGCGTTTCTGTATTTGCATGTGTTGTGAGTTTGCGGAGCGTTTCTGTATTTGCATGTGTTGTGAGTATTTGCAGTGCGTTTCTGCATTTGCATGTGTTGAGTATTTGCAGCGCGTTTCTTTATTTGCATGTGTTGTGGACTTTTGCAGCGCGTTTCTCTATTTGCGTGTTGTGAGTATTTGCAGCTCGTTTCTGTATTTACATGTGTTGTGGACTTTTGCAGCGCGTATCTGTATTTGCATGTGTTGTGAGTATTTGCAGCGTGTTTTTGTATTTGCATGTGTTGTGGACTTTTGCAGCGCGTTTCTGTATTTGCATGTGTTGTGGACTTTTGCAGCGCGTTTCTCTATTTGCGTGTTGTGAGTATTTGCAGCGTGTTTTTGTTTTTGCATGTGTTGTGGACTTTTGCAGTGCGTTTCTATATTTGCGTGTTGTGAGTATTTGCAGCGTGTTTCTGTATTTGCATGTGTTGTGGACTTTTGCAGTGCGTTTCTGTATTTGCATGTGTTGTGAGTATTTGCAGCGTGTTTTTGTATTTGCATGTGTTCTGAGTATTTGCAGCACGTTTCTGTATTTGCATGTGTTGTGGACTTTTGCAGCGCGTTTCTCTATTTGCATGTTGTGAGCATTTGCAGCGCATTTCTGTATTTGCATGTGTTGTGAGTACTTGCAGCGTGTTTTTGTATTTGCATGTTTTCTGAGTATTTGCAGCGCATTTCTGTATTTGCATGTGTTCTGAGTATTTGCAGCGTGTTTCTGTATTTGCATGTGTTGTGGTTATTTGTAGTGCGTTTCTGTATTTGCATGTGTTGTGAGTATTTGCAGCGTGTTTCTGTATTTGAATGTGTTGTGAGTATTTTCAGCGCGTTTCTCTATTTGCATGTGTTTTGAGTACTTGCAGTGTGTTTCTGTATTTACATGTGTTGTGAGTATTTGCAGCGCGTTTCTGTATTTGCATGTGTTGTGAGTATTTGCAGCGCGTTTCTCTATTTGCATGTGTTGTGATTATTTGTAGTGCGTTTCTGTATTTGCATGTGTTGTGAGTATTTGCAGTGCGTTTCTGTATTTGCAGTGTTGTGAGTATTTGCAGTGCGTTTCTGTATTTGCATGTGTTGTGAGTTTGCGGAGCGTTTCTGTATTTGCATGTGTTGTGAGTATTTGCAGTGCGTTTCTGCATTTGCATGTGTTGTGGACTTTTGCAGCGCGTTTCTCTATTTGCAGTGTTGTGAGTATTTGCAGTGCGTTTCTGTATTTGCATGTGTTGTGAGTTTGCGGAGCGTTTCTGTATTTGCATGTGTTGTGAGTATTTGCAGTGCGTTTCTGCATTTGCATGTGTTGAGTATTTGCAGCGCGTTTCTTTATTTGCATGTGTTGTGGACTTTTGCAGCGCGTTTCTCTATTTGCGTGTTGTGAGTATTTGCAGCTCGTTTCTGTATTTACATGTGTTGTGGACTTTTGCAGCGCGTATCTGTATTTGCATGTGTTGTGAGTATTTGCAGCGTGTTTTTGTATTTGCATGTGTTGTGGACTTTTGCAGCGCGTTTCTGTATTTGCATGTGTTGTGAGTATTTGCAGCGTGTTTTTGTATTTGCATGTGTTGTGAGCATTTGCAGCGCGTTTCTGTATTTGCATGTGTTGTGAGTATTTGCAGCGTGTTTCTGTATTTGCATGTGTTGTGAGTATTTGCAGCGTGTTTTTGTATTTGCATGTGTTGTGAGTTTGCAGAGCGTTTCTGTATTTGCATGTGTTGTGAGTATTTGCAGCGCGTTTCTGTATTTGCATGTGTTGTGGACTTTTGCAGCGCGTTTCTGTATTTGCATGTGTTGTGAGTATTTGCAGCGTGTTTTTGTATTTGCATGTGTTGTGGACTTTTGCAGCGCGTTTCTCTATTTGCGTGTTGTGAGTATTTGCAGCGTGTTTTTGTATTTGCATGTGTTGTGGACTTTTGCAGCGCGTTTCTGTATTTGCATGTGTTGTGAGTATTTGCAGCGTGTTTTTGTATTTGCATGTTTTCTGAGTATTTGCAGCACATTTCTGTATTTGCATGTGTTCTGAGTATTTGCAGTGTGTTTCTGTATTTGCATGTGTTGTGATTATTTGTAGTGCGTTTCTGTATTTGCATGTGTTGTGAGTATTTGCAGCACGTTTCTGTATTTGCATGTGTTGTGAGTATTTGTAGCGCGTTTCTCTATTTGCATGTGTTCTGAGTATTTGCAGTGTGTTTCTGTATTTGCATGTGTTGTGATTATTTGTAGTGCGTTTTTGTATTTGCATGTGTTGTGAGTATTTGCAGCGCGTTTCTGTATTTGCATGTTTTGTGAGTTTGCAGAGCGTTTCTGTATTTGCACGTGTTGTGAGTATTTGCAGCGTGTTTCTGTATTTGCATGTGTTGTGAGTATTTGCAGCATGTTTCTGTATTTGCATGTGTTGTGGACATTTGCAGCGCGTTTCTGTATTTGCATGTGTTGTGAGTATTTGCAGCGCGCTTCTCTATTTGCGTGTGTTGTGGACTTTTGCAGCGCGTTTCTCTATTTGCGTTTTGTGAGTATTTGCAGCGTTTTTATGTATTTGCATGTGTTGTGAGTATTTGCAGCGCATTTTCTGTATTTGCATGTTTTGTGAGTTTGCAGCGCGTTTGTCTATTTGCATGTGTTGTGGACTTTTGCAGTGCTTTTCTCTATTTGCGTTTTGTGAGTATTTGCAGCGTTTTTATGTATTTGCATGTGTTGTGAGTATTTACAGCGCATTTTCTGTATTTGCATGTTTTGTGAGTTTGCAGCGCGTTTGTCTATTTGCATGTGTTGTGGACTTTTGCAGTGCGTTTCTGTATTTGCATGTGTTGTGAGTATTTGCAGCGTGTTTTTGTATTTGCATGTGTTGTGAGTGTTTGGAGCGCGTTTCTGTATTTGCATGTGTTGTGGACTTTTGCAGTGCGTTTCTGTATTTGCATGTGTTGTGAGTATTTGCAGCGTGTTTTTGTATTTGCATGTGTTCTGAGTATTTGCAGCGCGTTTCTGTATTTGCATGTGTTGTGGACTTTTGCAGCGCGTTTCTCTATTTGCGTGTTGTGAGTATTTGCAGCGCGTTTCTGTATTTGCATGTGTTGTGAGTATTTGCAGCGTGTTTCTGTATTTGCATGTGTTGTGAGTATTTGTAGCGCGTTTCTGTATTTGCATGTGTTGTGAGTATTTGCAGCGCGTTTCTCTATTTGCAGTGTTGTGAGTATTTGCAGTGTGTTTCTGTATTTGCATGTGTTGTGAGTATTTGCAGCGCGTTTCTGTATTTGCATGTGTTGTGAGTTTGCAGAGCGTTTCTGTATTTGCATGTGTTGTGAGTATTTGCAGTGCGTCTCTGTATTTGCATGTGTTGAGTATTTGCAGCGCGTTTCTGTATTTGCATGTGTTGTGGACTTTTGCAGCGTGTTTCTCTATTTGCGTGTTGTGAGTATTTGCAGCGTGTTTTTGTATTTGCATGTGTTGTGGACTTTTGCAGCGCGTTTCTGTATTTGCATGTGTTGTGAGTATTTGCAGCGTGTTTTTGTATTTGCATGTTTTCTGAGTATTTGCAGCACATTTCTGTATTTGCATGTGTTCTGAGTATTTGCAGCGTGTTTCTGTATTTGCATGTGTTGTGATTATTTGTAGTGCGTTTCTGTATTTGCATGTGTTGTGAGTACACTCACCTAAAGGGTTATTAGGAACACCTGTTCAATTTCTCATTAATGCAATTATCTAATCAACCAATCACATTGCAGTTGCTTCAATGCATTTAGGGGTGTGGTCCTGGTCAAGACAATCTCCTGAACTCCAAACTGAATGTCAGAATGGGAAAGAAAGGTGATTTAAGCAATCTTGAGCGTGGCATGGTTGTTGGTGCCAGACGGGCCGGTCTGAGTATTTCACAATCTGCTCAGTTACTGGGATTTTCACGCACAACCATTTCTAGAGTTTACAAAGAATGGTGTGAAAAGGGAAAAACATCCAGTATGCGGCAGTCCTGTGGGCGAAAATGCCTTGTTGATGCTAGAGGTCAGAGGAGAATGGGCCGACTGATTCAAGCTGATAGAAGAGCAACTTTGACTGAAATAACCACTCGTTACAACCGAGGTATGCAGCAAAGCATTTGTGAAGCCACAACACGCACAACCTTGAGGCGGATGGGCTACAACAGCAGAAGACCCCACCGGGTACCACTCATCTCCACTACAAATAGGAAAAAGAGACTACAATTTGCACGAGCTCACCAAAATTGGACAGTTGAAGACTGGAAAAATGTTGCCTGGTCTGATGAGTCTCGATTTCTGTTGAGACATTCAGATGGTAGAGTCAGAATTTGGCGTAAACAGAATGAGAACATGGATCCATCATGCCTTGTTACCACTGTGCAGGCTGGTGGTGGTGGTGTAATGGTGTGGGGGATGTTTTCTTGGCACACTTTAGGCCCCTTAGTGCCAATTGGGCATCGTTTAAATGCCACGGCCTACCTGAGCATTGTTTCTGACCATGTCCATCCCTTTATGACCACCATGTACCCATCCTCTGATGGCTACTTCCAGCAGGATAATGCACCATGTCACAAAGCTCGAATCATTTCAAATTGGTTTCTTGAACATGACAATGAGTTCACTGTACTAAAATGGCCCCCACAGTCACCAGATCTCAACCCAATAGAGCATCTTTGGGATGTGGTGGAACGGGAGCTTCGTGCCCTGGATGTGCATCCCACAAATCTCCATCAACTGCAAGATGCTATCCTATCAATATGGGCCAACATTTCTAAAGAATGCTTTCAGCACCTTGTTGAGTCAATGCCACGTAGAATTAAGGCAGTTCTGAAGGCGAAAGGGGGTCAAACACAGTATTGGTATGGTGTTCCTAATAATCCTTTAGGTGAGTGTATTTGCAGCGCGTTTCTGTATTTGAATGTGTTGTGAGTATTTTCAGCGCGTTTCTCTATTTGCATGTGTTTTGAGTATTTGCAGTGTGTTTCTGTATTTGCATGTGTTGTGATTATTTGTAGTGCGTTTCTGTATTTGCATGTGTTGTGAGTATTTGCAGCACGTTTCTCTATTTGCATGTGTTTTGAGTATTTGCAGTGTGTTTCTGTATTTGCATGTGTTGTGATTATTTGTAGTGCGTTTTTGTATTTGCATGTGTTGTGAGTATTTGCAGCGCGTTTCTGTATTTGCATGTTTTGTGAGTTTGCAGAGCGTTTCTGTATTTGCACGTGTTGTGAGTATTTGCAGCGTGTTTCTGTATTTGCATGTGTTGTGAGTATTTGCAGCGTGTTTCTGTATTTGCATGTGTTGTGAGTATTTGCAGCATGTTTCTGTATTTGCATGTGTTGTGGACATTTGCAGCGCGTTTCTGTATTTGCATGTGTTGTGAGTATTTGCAGCGCGCTTCTCTATTTGCGTGTGTTGTGGACTTTTGCAGCGCGTTTCTCTATTTGCGTTTTGTGAGTATTTGCAGCGTTTTTATGTATTTGCATGTGTTGTGAGTATTTGCAGCGCATTTTCTGTATTTGCATGTTTTGTGAGTTTGCAGCGCGTTTGTCTATTTGCATGTGTTGTGGACTTTTGCAGTGCGTTTCTCTATTTGCGTTTTGTGAGTATTTGCAGCGTTTTTATGTATTTGCATGTGTTGTGAGTATTTGCAGCACATTTTCTGTATTTGCATGTTTTGTGAGTTTGCAGCGCGTTTGTCTATTTGCATGTGTTGTGGACTTTTGCAGTGCGTTTCTGTATTTGCATGTGTTGTGAGTATTTGCAGCGTGTTTTTGTATTTGCATGTGTTGTGGACTTTTGCAGTGCGTTTCTGTATTTGCATGTGTTGTGGACTTTTGCAGCGCGTTTCTCTATTTGCGTGTTGTGAGTATTTGCAGCGTGTTTTTGTTTTTGCATGTGTTGTGGACTTTTGCAGTGCGTTTCTATATTTGCGTGTTGTGAGTATTTGCAGCGTGTTTCTGTATTTGCATGTGTTGTGGACTTTTGCAGTGCGTTTCTGTATTTGCATGTGTTGTGAGTATTTGCAGCGTGTTTTTGTATTTGCATGTGTTCTGAGTATTTGCAGCACGTTTCTGTATTTGCATGTGTTGTGGACTTTTGCAGCGCGTTTCTCTATTTGCATGTTGTGAGCATTTGCAGCGCATTTCTGTATTTGCATGTGTTGTGAGTACTTGCAGCGTGTTTTTGTATTTGCATGTTTTCTGAGTATTTGCAGCGCATTTCTGTATTTGCATGTGTTCTGAGTATTTGCAGCGTGTTTCTGTATTTGCATGTGTTGTGGTTATTTGTAGTGCGTTTCTGTATTTGCATGTGTTGTGAGTATTTGCAGCGTGTTTCTGTATTTGAATGTGTTGTGAGTATTTTCAGCGCGTTTCTCTATTTGCATGTGTTTTGAGTACTTGCAGTGTGTTTCTGTATTTACATGTGTTGTGAGTATTTGCAGCGCGTTTCTGTATTTGCATGTGTTGTGAGTATTTGCAGCGCGTTTCTCTATTTGCATGTGTTGTGATTATTTGTAGTGCGTTTCTGTATTTGCATGTGTTGTGAGTATTTGCAGTGCGTTTCTGTATTTGCAGTGTTGTGAGTATTTGCAGTGCGTTTCTGTATTTGCATGTGTTGTGAGTTTGCGGAGCGTTTCTGTATTTGCATGTGTTGTGAGTATTTGCAGTGCGTTTCTGCATTTGCATGTGTTGTGGACTTTTGCAGCGCGTTTCTCTATTTGCAGTGTTGTGAGTATTTGCAGTGCGTTTCTGTATTTGCATGTGTTGTGAGTTTGCGGAGCGTTTCTGTATTTGCATGTGTTGTGAGTATTTGCAGTGCGTTTCTGCATTTGCATGTGTTGAGTATTTGCAGCGCGTTTCTGTATTTGCATGTGTTGTGGACTTTTGCAGCGCGTTTCTCTATTTGCGTGTTGTGAGTATTTGCAGCTCGTTTCTGTATTTACATGTGTTGTGGACTTTTGCAGCGCGTATCTGTATTTGCATGTGTTGTGAGTATTTGCAGCGTGTTTTTGTATTTGCATGTGTTGTGGACTTTTGCAGCGCGTTTCTGTATTTGCATGTGTTGTGAGTATTTGCAGCGTGTTTTTGTATTTGCATGTGTTGTGAGCATTTGCAGCGCGTTTCTGTATTTGCATGTGTTGTGAGTATTTGCAGCGTGTTTCTGTATTTGCATGTGTTGTGAGTATTTGCAGCGTGTTTTTGTATTTGCATGTGTTGTGAGTTTGCAGAGCGTTTCTGTATTTGCATGTGTTGTGAGTATTTGCAGCGCGTTTCTGTATTTGCATGTGTTGTGGACTTTTGCAGCGCGTTTCTGTATTTGCATGTGTTGTGAGTATTTGCAGCGTGTTTTTGTATTTGCATGTGTTGTGGACTTTTGCAGCGCGTTTCTCTATTTGCGTGTTGTGAGTATTTGCAGCGTGTTTTTGTATTTGCATGTGTTGTGGACTTTTGCAGCGCGTTTCTGTATTTGCATGTGTTGTGAGTATTTGCAGCGTGTTTTTGTATTTGCATGTTTTCTGAGTATTTGCAGCACATTTCTGTATTTGCATGTGTTCTGAGTATTTGCATTGTGTTTCTGTATTTGCATGTGTTGTGATTATTTGTAGTGCGTTTCTGTATTTGCATGTGTTGTGAGTATTTGCAGCACGTTTCTGTATTTGCATGTGTTGTGAGTATTTGTAGCGCGTTTCTCTATTTGCATGTGTTCTGAGTATTTGTAGTGTGTTTCTGTATTTGCATGTGTTGTGATTATTTGTAGTGCGTTTTTGTATTTGCATGTGTTGTGAGTATTTGCAGCGCGTTTCTGTATTTGCATGTTTTGTGAGTTTGCAGAGCGTTTCTGTATTTGCACGTGTTGTGAGTATTTGCAGCGTGTTTCTGTATTTGCATGTGTTGTGAGTATTTGCAGCATGTTTCTGTATTTGCATGTGTTGTGGACATTTGCAGCGCGTTTCTGTATTTGCATGTGTTGTGAGTATTTGCAGCGCGCTTCTCTATTTGCGTGTGTTGTGGACTTTTGCAGCGCGTTTCTCTATTTGCGTTTTGTGAGTATTTGCAGCGTTTTTATGTATTTGCATGTGTTGTGAGTATTTGCAGCGCATTTTCTGTATTTGCATGTTTTGTGAGTTTGCAGCGCGTTTGTCTATTTGCATGTGTTGTGGACTTTTGCAGTGCTTTTCTCTATTTGCGTTTTGTGAGTATTTGCAGCGTTTTTATGTATTTGCATGTGTTGTGAGTATTTACAGCGCATTTTCTGTATTTGCATGTTTTGTGAGTTTGCAGCGCGTTTGTCTATTTGCATGTGTTGTGGACTTTTGCAGTGCGTTTCTGTATTTGCATGTGTTGTGAGTATTTGCAGCGTGTTTTTGTATTTGCATGTGTTGTGGACTTTTGCAGTGCGTTTCTGTATTTGCATGTGTTGTGGACTTTTGCAGCGCGTTTCTCTATTAGCGTGTTGTGAGTATTTGCAGCGTTTTTGTTTTTGCATGTGTTGTGGACTTTTGCAGTGCGTTTCTATATTTGCGTGTTGTGAGTATTTGCAGCGTGTTTTTGTATTTGCATGTGTTCTGAGTATTTGCAGCACGTTTCTGTATTTGCATGTGTTGTGGACTTTTGCAGCGCGTTTCTCTATTTGCATGTTGTGAGTATTTGCAGCGCGTTTCTGTATTTGCATGTGTTGTGAGTACTTGCAGCGTGTTTTTGTATTTGCATGTTTTCTGAGTATTTGCAGCGCATTTCTGTATTTGCATGTGTTCTGAGTATTTGCAGCGTGTTTCTGTATTTGAATGTGTTGTGAGTATTTTCAGCGCGTTTCTCTATTTGCATGTGTTTTGAGTACTTGCAGTGTGTTTCTGTATTTACGTGTTGTGAGTATTTGCAGCGCGTTTCTGTATTTGCATGTTTTGTGAGTATTTGCAGCGCGTTTCTCTATTTGCATGTGTTGTGATTATTTGTAGTGCGTTTCTGTATTTGCATGTGTTGTGAGTATTTGCAGTGCGTTTCTGTATTTGCAGTGTTGTGAGTATTTGCAGTGCGTTTCTGTATTTGCATGTGTTGTGAGTATTTGCAGCGTGTTTTTGTATTTGCATGTTTTCTGAGTATTTGCAGCACATTTCTGTATTTGCATGTGTTCTGAGTATTTGCAGTGTGTTTCTGTATTTGCATGTGTTGTGATTATTTGTAGTGCGTTTCTGTATTTGCATGTGTTGTGAGTATTTGCAGCACGTTTCTGTATTTGCATGTGTTGTGAGTATTTGTAGCGCGTTTCTCTATTTGCAGCGCGTTTGTCTATTTGCATGTGTTGTGGACTTTTGCAGTGCGTTTCTGTATTTGCATGTGTTGTGGACTTTTGCAGCGCGTTTCTCTATTTGCGTGTTGTGAGTATTTGTAGCTTGTTTTTGTTTTTGCATGTGTTGTGGACTTTTGCAGTGCGTTTCTATATTTGCGTGTTGTGAGTATTTGCAGCGTGTTTCTGTATTTGCATGTGTTGTGGACTTTTGCAGTGCGTTTCTGTATTTGCATGTGTTGTGAGTATTTGCAGCGTGTTTTTGTATTTGCGTGTTGTGAGTATTTGTAGCTTGTTTTTGTTTTTGCATGTGTTGTGGACTTTTGCAGTGCGTTTCTATATTTGCGTGTTGTGAGTATTTGCAGCGTGTTTCTGTATTTGCATGTGTTGTGGACTTTTGCAGTGCGTTTCTGTATTTGCATGTGTTGTGAGTATTTGCAGCGTGTTTTTGTATTTGCATGTGTTCTGAGTATTTGCAGCACGTTTCTGTATTTGCATGTGTTGTGGACTTTTGCAGCGCGTTTCTCTATTTGCATGTTGTGAGTATTTGCAGCGCGTTTCTGTATTTGCATGTGTTGTGAGTACTTGCAGCGTGTTTTTGTATTTGCATGTTTTCTGAGTATTTGCAGCGCATTTCTGTATTTGCATGTGTTCTGAGTATTTGCAGCGTGTTTCTGTATTTGCATGTGTTGTGATTATTTGTAGTGCGTTTCTGTATTTGCATGTGTTGTGAGTATTTGCAGCGTGTTTCTGTATTTGAATGTGTTGTGAGTATTTTCAGCGCGTTTCTCTATTTGCATGTGTTTTGAGTACTTGCAGTGTGTTTCTGTATTTACATGTGTTGTGAGTATTTGGAGCGCGTTTCTCTATTTGCATGTGTTGTGATTATTTGTAGTGCGTTTCTGTATTTGCATGTGTTGTGAGTATTTGCAGTGCGTTTCTGTATTTGCAGTGTTGTGAGTATTTGCAGTGCGTTTCTGTATTTGCATGTGTTGTGAGTTTGCGGAGCGTTTCTGTATTTGCATGTGTTGTGGACTTTTGCAGTGCGTTTCTGTATTTGCATGTGTTGTGGACTTTTGCAGCGCGTTTCTCTATTTGCATGTTGTGAGTATTTGCAGCTCGTTTCTGTATTTACATGTGTTGTGGACTTTTGCAGCGCGTATCTGTATTTGCATGTGTTGTGAGTATTTGCAGCGTGTTTTTGTATTTGCATGTGTTGTGGACTTTTGCAGCGCGTTTCTGTATTTGCATGTTTTGTGAGTATTTGCAGCGTGTTTTTGTATTTGCATGTGTTGTGAGCATTTGCAGCGCGTTTCTGTATTTGCATGTGTTGTGAGTATTTGCAGCGTGTTTCTGTATTTGCATGTGTTGTGAGTATTTGCAGCGTGTTTTTGTATTTGCATGTGTTGTGAGTTTGCAGAGCATTTCTGTATTTGCATGTGTTGTGAGTATTTGCAGCGCGTTTCTGTATTTGCATGTGTTGTGGACTTTTGCAGCGCGTTTCTGTATTTGCATGTGTTGTGGACTTTTGCAGTGCGTTTCTGTATTTGCATGTGTTGTGAGTATTTGCAGCGTGTTTTTGTATTTGCATGTGTTCTGAGTATTTGCAGCGCGTTTCTGTATTTGCATGTGTTGTGGACTTTTGCAGCGCGTTTCTCTATTTGCGTGTTGTGAGTATTTGCAGCGCGTTTCTGTATTTGCATGTGTTGTGAGTACTTGCAGCGTGTTTTTGTATTTGCATGTTTTCTGAGTATTTGCAGCGCATTTCTGTATTTGCATGTGTTCTGAGTATTTGCAGCGTGTTTCTGTATTTGCATGTGTTGTGAGTATTTGCAGCACGTTTCTGTATTTGAATGTGTTGAGTATTTTCAGCGCGTTTCTCTATTTGCATGTGTTTTCAGTATTTGCAGTGTGTTTCTGTATTTGCATGTGTTGTGAGTATTTGCAGCGCGTTTCTGTATTTGCATGTGTTGTGAGTATTTGCAGCGCGTTTCTGTATTTGCATGTGTTGTGAGTATTTGCAGCGCGTTTCTCTATTTGCAGTGTTGTGAGTATTTGCAGTGTGTTTCTGTATTTGCATGTGTTGTGAGTATTTGCAGCGCGTTTCTGTATTTGCATGTGTTGTGAGTTTGCAGAGCGTTTCTGTATTTGCATGTGTTGTGAGTATTTGCAGTGCGTTTCTGTATTTGCATGTGTTGAGTATTTGCAGCGCGTTTCTGTATTTGCATGTGTTGTGGACTTTTGCAGCGCGTTTCTCTATTTGCATGTGTTGTGGACTTTTGCAGCGCGTTTCTCTAGTTGCGTGTTGTGAGTATTTGCAGCTCGTTTCTGTATTTACAAGTGTTGTGGACTTTTGCAGCGCGTATCTGTATTTGCATGTGTTGTGAGTATTTGCAGCGTGTTTTTATATTTGCATGTGTTGTGGACTTTTGCAGCGCGTTTCTCTATTTGCGTGTTGTGAGTATTTGCAGCGTGTTTTTGTATTTGCATGTGTTGTGAGTATTTGCAGCGTGTTTTTGTATTTGCATGTTTTTTGAGTATTTGCAGCACATTTCTGTATTTGCATGTGTTCTGAGTATTTGCAGTGTGTTTCTGTATTTGCATGTGTTGTGATTATTTGTAGTGCGTTTCTGTATTTGCATGTGTTGTGAGTATTTGCAGCACGTTTCTGTATTTGCATGTGTTGTGAGTATTTGTAGCGCGTTTCTCTATTTGCATGTGTTCTGAGTATTTGCAGTGTTTCTGCATTTGCATGTGTTGTGATTATTTGTAGTGCGTTTCTGTATTTGCATGTGTTGTGAGTATTTGCAGCGCGTTTCTGTATTTGCATGTGTTGTGAGTTTGCAGAGCGTTTCTGTATTTGCATGTGTTGTGAGTATTTGCAGTGCATTTCTGTATTTGCATGTGTTGAGTATTTGCAGCGCGTTTCTGTATTTGCATGTGTTGTGGACTTTTGCAGCGCGTTTCTCTATTTGCATGTGTTGAGTATTTGCAGCGCGTTTCTGTATTTGCATGTGTTGTGGACTTTTGCAGCGCGTTTCTCTATTTGCGTGTTGTGAGTATTTGCAGCGTGTTTTTGTATTTGCATGTGTTGTGGACTTTTGCAGCGCGTTTCTGTATTTGCATGTGTTGTGAGCATTTGCAGCGCGTTTCTGTATTTGCATGTGTTGTGGACTTTTGCATCGTGTTTCTCTATTTGCGTGTTGTGAGTATTTGCAACTTGTTTTTGCATTTGCATGTGTTGTGAGTATTTGCAGTGCGTTTCTGTATTTGCATGTGTTGTGAGTATTTGAAGTGCGTTTCTGTATTTGCATGTGTTATGAGTATTTGCAGCGCATTTCTCTATTTGCGTGTTGTGAGTATTTGCAGCGTGTTTTTGTATTTGCATGTGTTGTGAGCATTTGCAGCGCATTTCTCTATTTGCATGTGTTGTATTTGCAGCGCGTTTCTCTATTTCCATGTGTTGTGAGTATTTGCAGGGCGTTTCTCTATTTGCATGTGTTGTGAGTATTTGCATGTGTTGTGAGTATTTGCAGCGCGTTTCTCTATTTGCATGTGTTGTGAGTATTTTTATGTGTTGTGAGTATTTGCAGCGCGTTTCTGTATTTGCATGTGTTGTGGACTTTTGCAGTGCATTTCTGTATTTGCATGTTTTGTGAGTATTTGCAGCGCGTTTCTCTATTTGCATGTGTTGTGAGTATTTGCATGTGTTGTGGACTTTTGCAGTGCATTTCTGTATTTGCATGTTTTGTGAGTATTTGCAGCGCGTTTCTGTATTTGCATGTGTTGTGAGTATTTGCAGCGTGTTTCTGTATTTGCATGTGTTGTGAGTATTTGCAGCGTGTTTCTGTATTTGCATGTGTTGTGAGTATTTGCAGCGCGTTTCTGTATTTGCATGTGTTGTGGACTTTTGCAGCGCGTTTCTGTATTTGCATGTGTTGTGGACTTTTGCAGTGCGTTTCTGTATTTGCATGTGTTGTGAGTATTTGCAGCGTGTTTTTGTATTTGCATGTGTTCTGAGTATTTGCAGCGCGTTTCTGTATTTGCATGTGTTGTGGACTTTTGCAGCGCGTTTCTCTATTTGCGTGTTGTGAGTATTTGCAGCGCATTTCTGTATTTGCATGTGTTCTGAGTATTTGCAGCGTGTTTCTGTATTTGCATGTGTTGTGATTATTTGTAGTGCGTTTCTGTATTTGCATGTGTTGTGAGTATTTGCAGCGCGTTTCTCTATTTGCATGTGTTCTGAGTATTTGCAGTGTTTCTGTATTTGCATGTGTTGTGATTATTTGTAGTGCGTTTCTGTATTTGCATGTGTTGTGAGTATTTGTAGCGCGTTTCTGTATTTGCATGTGTTGTGAGTATTTGCAGCGCGTTTCTCTATTTGCAGTGTTGTGAGTATTTGCAGTGTGTTTCTGTATTTGCATGTGTTGTGAGTATTTGCAGCGCGTTTCTGTATTTGCATGTGTTGTGAGTTTGCAGAGCGTTTCAGTATTTGCATGTGTTGTGAGTATTTGCAGTGCGTTTCTGTATTTGCATGTGTTGAGTATTTGGAGCGCGTTTCTGTATTTGCATGTGTTGTGGACTTTTGCAGCGCGTTTCTCTAGTTGCGTGTTGTGAGTATTTGCAGCTCGTTTCTGTATTTACATGTGTTGTGGACTTTTGCAGCGCGTTTCTGTATTTGCATGTGTTGTGAGTTTGCAGAGCGTTTCAGTATTTGCATGTGTTGTGAGTATTTGCAGTGCGTTTCTGTATTTGCATGTGTTGAGTATTTGGAGCGCGTTTCTGTATTTGCATGTGTTGTGGAATTTTGCAGCGCGTTTCTCTAGTTGCGTGTTGTGAGTATTTGCAGCTCGTTTCTGTATTTACATGTGTTGTGGACTTTTGCAGCGCGTTTCTGTATTTGCATGTGTTGTGAGTATTTGCAGCGTGTTTTTGTATTTGCATGTGTTGTGAGTTTGCAGAGCGTTTCTGTATTTGCATGTGTTCTTTGCAGCGCGTTTCTATTTGCAGTGTTGTGAGTATTTGCAGCGCGTTTCTGTATTTGAATGTGTTGTGAGTATTTTCAGCGCGTTTCTCTATTTGCATGTGTTTTGAGTATTTGCAGTGTGTTTCTGTATTTGCATGTGTTGTGAGTATTTGCAGCGCGTTTCTGTATTTGCATGTGTTGTGGACTTTTGCAGCGCGTTTCTCTATTTGCGTGTTGTGAGTATTTGCTGCGCGTTTCTGTATTTGCATGTGTTGTGGACTTTTGCAGCGCGTATCTGTATTTGCATGTGTTGTGAGTATTTGCAGCGTGTTTTTGTATTTGCATGTGTTCTGAGTATTTGCAGCACGTTTCTGTATTTGCATGTGTTGTGAGTATTTGCAGCATGTTTTTGTATTTGCATGTGTTGTGAATTTGCAGAGCGTTTCTGTATTTGCATGTGTTGTGGACTTTTTCAGCGCGTTTCTGTATTTGCATGTGTTGTGAGTATTTGCAGTGCGTTTCTCTATTTGCGTGTGTTGTGGACTTTTGCATCGTGTTTCTCTATTTGCGTGTCGTGAGTATTTGCAACTTGTTTTTGCATTTGCATGTGTTGTGAGTATTTGCAGTGCGTTTCTGTATTTGCATGTGTTGTGAGTATTTGAAGTGCGTTTCTGTATTTGCATGTGTTATGAGTATTTGCAGCGCATTTCTCTATTTGCGTGTTGTGAGTATTTGCAGCGTGTTTTTGTATTTGCATGTGTTGTGAGCATTTGCAGCGCATTTCTCTATTTGCATGTGTTGTATTTGCAGCGCGTTTCTCTATTTCCATGTGTTGTGAGTATTTGCAGCGCGTTTCTCTATTTGCATGTGTTGTGAGTATTTTTATGTGTTGTGAGTATTTGCAGCGCGTTTCTGTATTTGCATGTGTTGTGGACTTTTGCAGTGCGTTTCTGTTTTTGCATGTGTTGTGAGTATTTGTAGTGCTTTTCTCTATTTGCGTGTGTTGTGGACTTTTGCAGTGCATTTCTGTATTTGCATGTTTTGTGAGTATTTGCAGCGCGTTTCTCTATTTGCATGTGTTGTGAGTATTTGCAGCGCATTTCTGTATTTGCATGTGTTGTGGAATTTTGCAGTGCGTATCTGTATTTGCATGTGTTGTGAGTATTTGTAGTCTGTTTCTGTATTTGCATGTGTTGTAAGTATTTGCAGTGCATTTCTGTATTTGCATGTGTTGTGAGTATTTGCAGTGCGTTTCTATATTTGCATGTGTTGTGAGTATTTTCAGCGCATTTTCTGTATTTGCATGTTTTGTGAGTTTGCAGCGCATTTTCTGTATTTGCATGTTTTGGACTTTTGCAGCACGTTTCTCTATTTGCGTGTTGTGAGTATTTGCAGCGTGTTTTTGTATTTGCATGTGTTGTGAGTATTTGCAGCGCGTTTCTGTATTTGCATGTTTTGTGAGTTTGCAGAGCGTTTCTGTATTTGCACGTGTTGTGAGTATTTGCAGCTCGTTTCTGTATTTACATGTGTTGTGGACTTTTGCAGCGCATATCTGTATTTGCATGTGTTGTGAGTATTTGCAGCGTGTTTTTGTATTTGTATGTGTTGTGGACTTTTGCAGAGCGTTTCAGTATTTGCATGTGTTGTGAGTATTTGCAGCGTGTTTTTGTATTTGCATGTTTTCTGAGTATTTGCAGCACATTTCTGTATTTGCATGTGTTCTGAGTATTTGCAGCGTGTTTCTGTATTTGCATGTGTTGTGATTATTTGTAGTGCGTTTCTGTATTTGCATGTGTTGTGAGTATTTGCAGCACGTTTCTGTATTTGCATGTGTTGTGAGTATTTGTAGCGCGTTTCTCTATTTGCATGTGTTCTGAGTATTTGCAGTGTGTTTCTGTATTTGCATGTGTTGTGATTATTTGTAGTGCGTTTCTGTATTTGCATGTGTTGTGAGTATTTGCAGCGCGTTTCTGTATTTGCATGTGTTGTGAGTATTTGCAGAGTGTTTCTGTATTTGCATGTGTTGTGAGTTTGCAGAGCGTTTCTGTATTTGCATGTGTTGTGAGTTTGCAGAGCGTTTCTGTATTTGCATGTGTTGTGAGTATTTGCAGTCCGTTTCTGTATTTGCATGTGTTGAGTATTTGCAGCGCGTTTCTGTATTTGCATGTGTTGTGGACTTTTGCAGCGCGTTTCTCCATTTGCATGTGTTGAGTATTTGCAGCGCGTTTCTGTATTTGCATGTGTTGTGGACTTTTGCAGCGCGTATCTGTATTTGCATGTGTTGTGAGTATTTGCAGCGTGTTTTTGTATTTGCATGTGTTGTGGACTTTTGCAGTGCATTTCTGTATTTGCATGTGTTGTGAGCATTTGCAGCGCGTTTCTGTATTTGCATGTGTTGTGAGTATTTGCAGCGCGTTTCTGTATTTGAATGTGTTGTGAGTATTTTCAGCGCGTTTCTCTATTTGCATGTGTTTTCAGTATTTGCAGTGTGTTTCTGTATTTGCATGTGTTGTGAGTATTTGCAGCGCGTTTCTGTATTTGCATGTGTTGTGAGTATTTGCAGCGCGTTTCTGTATTTGCATGTGTTGTGAGTATTTGCAGCGCGTTTCTTTATTTGCAGTGTTGTGAGTATTTGCAGTGTGTTTCTGTATTTGCATGTGTTGTGAGTATTTGCAGCGCGTTTCTGTATTTGCATGTGTTGTGGACTTTTGCAGCGCGTTTCTGTATTTGCATGTGTTGTGGACTTTTGCAGTGCGTTTCTGTATTTGCATGTGTTGTGAGTATTTGCAGCGTGTTTTTGTATTTGCATGTGTTCTGAGTATTTGCAGCGCGTTTCTGTATTTGCATGTGTTGTGGACTTTTGCAGCGCGTTTCTCTATTTGCGTGTTGTGAGTATTTGCAGCGCGTTTCTGTATTTGCATGTGTTGTGAGTACTTGCAGCGTGTTTTTGTATTTGCATGTTTTCTGAGTATTTGCAGCGCATTTCTGTATTTGCATGTGTTCTGAGTATTTGCAGCGTGTTTCTGTATTTGCATGTGTTGTGAGTATTTGCAGCGCGTTTCTGTATTTGAACGTGTTGTGAGTATTTGCAGCGCGTTTCTGTATTTGCATGTGTTGTGAGTATTTGCAGCGCGTTTCTCTATTTGCATGTGTTCTGAGTATTTGCAGTGTTTCTGTATTTGCATGTGTTGTGATTATTTGTAGTGCGTTTCTGTATTTGCATGTGTTGTGAGTATTTGCAGTGCGTTTCTGTATTTGCATGTGTTGAGTATTTGCAGCGCGTTTCTGTATTTGCATGTGTTGTGGACTTTTGCAGCGCGTTTCTCTATTTGCATGTGTTGTGGACTTTTGCAGCGCGTTTCTCTAGTTGCGTGTTGTGAGTATTTGCAGCTCGTTTCTGTATTTACAAGTGTTGTGGACTTTTGCAGCGCGTATCTGTATTTGCATGTGTTGTGAGTATTTGCAGCGTGTTTTTATATTTGCATGTGTTGTGGACTTTTGCAGCGCGTTTCTCTATTTGCGTGTTGTGAGTATTTGCAGCGTGTTTTTGTATTTGCATGTGTTGTGAGTATTTGCAGCGTGTTTTTGTATTTGCATGTTTTTTGAGTATTTGCAGCACATTTCTGTATTTGCATGTGTTCTGAGTATTTGCAGTGTGTTTCTGTATTTGCATGTGTTGTGATTATTTGTAGTGCGTTTCTGTATTTGCATGTGTTGTGAGTATTTGCAGCACGTTTCTGTATTTGCATGTGTTGTGAGTATTTGTAGCGCGTTTCTCTATTTGCATGTGTTCTGAGTATTTGCAGTGTTTCTGCATTTGCATGTGTTGTGATTATTTGTAGTGCGTTTCTGTATTTGCATGTGTTGTGAGTATTTGCAGCGCGTTTCTGTATTTGCATGTGTTGTGAGTATTTGCAGCGCGTTTCTCTATTTGTAGTTTTGTGAGTATTTGCAGTGTGTTTCTGTATTTGCATGTGTTGTGAGTTTGCAGAGCGTTTCTGTATTTGCATGTGTTGTGAGTATTTGCAGTGCATTTCTGTATTTGCATGTGTTGAGTATTTGCAGCGCGTTTCTGTATTTGCATGTGTTGTGGACTTTTGCAGCGCGTTTCTCTATTTGCATGTGTTGAGTATTTGCAGCGCGTTTCTGTATTTGCATGTGTTGTGGACTTTTGCAGCGCGTTTCTCTATTTGCGTGTTGTGAGTATTTGCAGCGTGTTTTTGTATTTGCATGTGTTGTGGACTTTTGCAGCGCGTTTCTGTATTTGCATGTGTTGTGAGCATTTGCAGCGCGTTTCTGTATTTGCATGTGTTGTGGACTTTTGCATCGTGTTTCTCTATTTGCGTGTTGTGAGTATTTGCAACTTGTTTTTGCATTTGCATGTGTTGTGAGTATTTGCAGTGCGTTTCTGTATTTGCATGTGTTGTGAGTATTTGAAGTGCGTTTCTGTATTTGCATGTGTTATGAGTATTTGCAGCGCATTTCTCTATTTGCGTGTTGTGAGTATTTGCAGCGTGTTTTTGTATTTGCATGTGTTGTGAGCATTTGCAGCGCATTTCTCTATTTGCATGTGTTGTATTTGCAGCGCGTTTCTCTATTTCCATGTGTTGTGAGTATTTGCAGGGCGTTTCTCTATTTGCATGTGTTGTGAGTATTTGCATGTGTTGTGAGTATTTGCAGCGCGTTTCTCTATTTGCATGTGTTGTGAGTATTTTTATGTGTTGTGAGTATTTGCAGCGCGTTTCTGTATTTGCATGTGTTGTGGACTTTTGCAGTGCATTTCTGTATTTGCATGTTTTGTGAGTATTTGCAGCGCGTTTCTCTATTTGCATGTGTTGTGAGTATTTGCATGTGTTGTGGACTTTTGCAGTGCATTTCTGTATTTGCATGTTTTGTGAGTATTTGCAGCGCGTTTCTGTATTTGCATGTGTTGTGAGTATTTGCAGCGTGTTTCTGTATTTGCATGTGTTGTGAGTATTTGCAGCGTGTTTCTGTATTTGCATGTGTTGTGAGTATTTGCAGCGCGTTTCTGTATTTGCATGTGTTGTGGACTTTTGCAGCGCGTTTCTGTATTTGCATGTGTTGTGGACTTTTGCAGTGCGTTTCTGTATTTGCATGTGTTGTGAGTATTTGCAGCGTGTTTTTGTATTTGCATGTGTTCTGAGTATTTGCAGCGCGTTTCTGTATTTGCATGTGTTGTGGACTTTTGCAGCGCGTTTCTCTATTTGCGTGTTGTGAGTATTTGCAGCGCATTTCTGTATTTGCATGTGTTCTGAGTATTTGCAGCGTGTTTCTGTATTTGCATGTGTTGTGATTATTTGTAGTGCGTTTCTGTATTTGCATGTGTTGTGAGTATTTGCAGCGCGTTTCTCTATTTGCGTGTTGTGAGTATTTGCAGCGTGTTTTTGTATTTGCATGTGTTGTGGACTTTTGCAGCGCGTTTCTGTATTTGCATGTGTTGTGAGTATTTGCAGCGTGTTTTTGTATTTGCATGTGTTGTGAGCATTTGGAGCGCGTTTCTGTATTTGCATGTGTTGTGAGTATTTGCAGCGTGTTTCTGTATTTGCATGTGTTGTGAGTATTTGCAGCGCGTTTCTGTATTTGCATGTGTTGTGAGTATTTGCAACTTGTTTTTGCATTTGCATGTGTTGTGAGTATTTGCAGAGTGTTTCTGTATTTGCATGTGTTGTATACTTTTGCAGTGCGTTTCTGTTTTTGCATGTGTTGTGAGTATTTGTAGTGCGTTTCTGTATTTGCATGTGTTGTGAGTATTTGCAGTGCGTTTCTGTATTTGCATGTGTTATGAGTATTTGCAGCGCGGTTCTCTATTTGCGTGTTGTGAGTATTTGCAGCGTGTTTTTGTATTTGCATGTGTTGTGAGTATTTGCAGCGCATTTCTCTATTTGCATGTGTTGTGAGTATTTGCAGCGCGTTTCTCTATTTGCAGTGTTGTGAGTATTTGCAGCGCGTTTCTCTATTTGCATGTGTTGTATTTGCAGCGCGTTTCTCTATTTGCATGTGTTGTGAGTATTTGCAGGGCGTTTCTCTATTTGCATGTGTTGTGAGTATTTGCATGTGTTGTGAGTATTTGCAGCGCGTTTCTCTATTTGCATGTGTTGTGAGTATTTTTATGTGTTGTGAGTATTTGCAGCGCGTTTCTGTATTTGCATGTGTTGTGAGTTAGCAGAGCGTTTCTGTATTTGCATGTGTTGTGAGTATTTGCAGCGTGTTTTTGTATTTGCATGTGTTCTGAGTATTTGCAGCGCGTTTCTGTATTTGCGTGTGTTGCGGACTTTTGCAGTGTGTTTCTGTATTTGCATGTGTTGTGGACTTTTGCAGCGCGTTTCTGTATTTGCATGTGTTGTGAGTATTTGCAGCACATTTCTCTATTTGCGTGTGTTGTGGACTTTTGCATCGTGTTTCTCTATTTGCGTGTTGTGAGTATTTGCAACGTGTTTTTGCATTTGCATGTGTTGTGAGTATTTGCAGCGCATTTCTGTATTTGCATGTATTGTATGCTTTTGCAGTGCGTTTCTGTTTTTGCATGTGTTGTGAGTATTTGCAGCGTGTTTTTTATTTGCATGTGTTGTGGACTTTTGCAGCGCGTTTCTCTATTTGCGTGTTGTGAGTATTTGCAGCGTGTTTTTGTATTTGCATGTGTTGTGGACTTTTGCAGCGCGTTTCTGTATTTGCATGTGTTGTGAGTATTTGCAACTTGTTTTTGCATTTGCATGTGTTGTGAGTATTTGCAGAGTGTTTCTGTATTTGCATGTGTTGTATACTTTTGCAGTGCGTTTCTGTTTTTGCATGTGTTGTGAGTATTTGTAGTGCGTTTCTGTATTTGCATGTGTTGTGAGTATTTGCAGTGCGTTTCTGTATTTGCATGTGTTATGAGTATTTGCAGCGCGGTTCTCTATTTGCGTGTTGTGAGTATTTGCAGCGTGTTTTTGTATTTGCATGTGTTGTGAGTATTTGCAGCGCATTTCTCTATTTGCATGTGTTGTGAGTATTTGCAGCGCGTTTCTCTATTTGCAGTGTTGTGAGTATTTGCAGCGCGTTTCTCTATTTGCATGTGTTGTATTTGCAGCGCGTTTCTCTATTTGCATGTGTTGTGAGTATTTGCAGGGCGTTTCTCTATTTGCATGTGTTGTGAGTATTTGCATGTGTTGTGAGTATTTGCAGCGCGTTTCTCTATTTGCATGTGTTGTGAGTATTTTTATGTGTTGTGAGTATTTGCAGCGCGTTTCTGTATTTGCATGTGTTGTGGACTTTTGCAGTGCGTTTCTGTTTTTGCATGTGTTGTGGAGTTTTGCAGCGCGTTTCTCTATTTGCGTGTTGTGAGTATTTGCAGCGTGTTTCTGTATTTGCATGTGTTGTGGACTTTTGCAGTGCGTTTCTCTATTTGCGTATTGTGAGTATTTGCAGCGTGTTTATGTATTTGCATGTGTTGTGAGTATTTGCAGCGTGTTTTTGTATTTGCATGTGTTTTGAGTATTTGCAGCGCGTTTCTGTATTTGCATGTGTTGTGGACTTTTGCAGCGCGTTTCTCTATTTGCGTGTTGTGAGTATTTGCAGCGTGTTTCTGTATTTGCATGTGTTGTGAGTATTTGCAGCGCGTTTCTCTATTTGCATGTGTTCTGAGTATTTGCAGTGTGTTTCTGTATTTGCATGTGTTGTGATTATTTGTAGTGCGTTTCTGTATTTGCATGTGTTGTGAATATTTGCAGCGCGTTTCTGTATTTGCATGTGTTGTGAGTATTTTCAGCGCGTTTCTCTATTTACATGTGTTTTGAGTATTTGCAGTGTGTTTCTGTATTTGCATGTGTTGTGAGTATTTGCAGCGTGTTTTTGTATTTGCATGTGTTTTGAGCATTTGCAGCACGTTTCTGTATTTGCATGTGTTGTGAGTTTGCAGAGCATTTCTGTATTTGCATGTGTTCTTTGCAGCGCGTTTCTCTATTTGCAGTGTTGTGAGTATTTGCAGCGTGTTTCTGTATTTGCATGTGTTGAGTATTTGCAGCGCGTTTCTGTATTTGCATGTGTTGTGAGTATTTGCAGCGTGTTTTTGTATTTGCATGTGTTGTGAGCATTTGCAGCGCGTTTCTGTATTTGCATGTGTTGTGAGTTTGCAGAGCGTTTCTGTATTTGCATGTGTTCTTTGCAGCGCGTTTCTCTATTTGCAGTGTTGTGAGTATTTGCAGCGTGTTTCTGTATTTGCATGTGTTGAGTATTTGCAGCGCGTTTCTGTATTTGCCTGTGTTGTGAGTATTTGCAGTGTGTTTTTGTATTTGCATGTGTTGTGGACTTTTGCAGCGCGTTTCTGTATTTGCATGTGTTGTGGACTTTTGCAGTGCGTTTCTGTATTTGCATGTGTTGTGAGTATTTGCAGCGCGTTTCTGTATTTGCATGTGTTGTGGACTTTTGCAGTGCGTTTCTGTATTTGCATGTGTTGTGAGTATTTGCAGCGTGTTTTTGTATTTGCATGTGTTGTGAGTATTTGCAGGGCGTTTCTCTATTTGCATGTGTTGTGAGTATTTTTATGTGTTGTGAGTATTTGCAGTGCGTTTCTGTATTTGCATGTGTTGTGGACTTTTGCAGTGCGTTTCTGTATTTGCATGTGTTGTGAGTATTTGCAGCGTGTTTTTGTATTTGCATGTGTTGTGAGTATTTGCAGCGCGTTTCTCTATTTGCATGTGTTGTGAGTATTTTTATGTGTTGTGAGTATTTGCAGTGCGTTTCTGTATTTGCATGTGTTGTGGACTTTTGCAGTGCGTTTCTGTTTTTTCATGTGTTGTGAGTATTTGTAGTGCGTTTTTCTATTTGCGTGTGTTGAGAGTATTTGCAGCGCATTTCTGTATTTGCATGTGTTGTGGAATTTTGCAGTGCGTTTCTGTATTTGCATGTGTTGTGAGTATTTGTAGTCTGTTTCTGTATTTGTATGTGTTGTGAGTATTTGCAGTGCGTTTCTATATTTGCATGTGTTGTGAGTATTTGCAGCGCATTTTCTGTATTTGCATGTTTTGGACTTTTGCAGCACGTTTCTCTATTTGCGTGTTGTGAGTATTTGCAGCGTGTTTCTGTATTTGCATGTGTTGTGGACTTTTGCAGTGCGTTTCTCTATTTGCGTATTGTGAGTATTTGCAGCGTGTTTATGTATTTGCATGTGTTGTGAGTATTTGCAGCGTGTTTTTGTATTTGCATGTGTTTTGAGTATTTGCAGCGCGTTTCTGTATTTGCATGTGTTGTGGACTTTTGCAGCGCGTTTCTCTATTTGCGTGTTGTGAGTATTTGCAGCGTGTTTCTGTATTTGCAAGTGTTGTGAGTATTTGCAGCGCGTTTCTCTATTTGCATGTGTTCTGAGTATTTGCAGTGTGTTTCTGTATTTGCATGTGTTGTGATTATTTGTAGTGCGTTTCTGTATTTGCATGTGTTGTGAATATTTGCAGCGCGTTTCTGTATTTGCATGTGTTGTGAGTATTTTCAGCGCGTTTCTCTATTTACATGTGTTTTGAGTATTTGCAGTGTGTTTCTGTATTTGCATGTGTTGTGAGTATTTGCAGCGTGTTTTTGTATTTGCATGTGTTTTGAGCATTTGCAGCACGTTTCTGTATTTGCATGTGTTGTGAGTTTGCAGAGCATTTCTGTATTTGCATGTGTTCTTTGCAGCGCGTTTCTCTATTTGCAGTGTTGTGAGTATTTGCAGCGTGTTTCTGTATTTGCATGTGTTGAGTATTTGCAGCGCGTTTCTGTATTTGCATGTGTTGTGAGTATTTGCAGCGTGTTTTTGTATTTGCATGTGTTGTGAGCATTTGCAGCGCGTTTCTGTATTTGCATGTGTTGTGAGTTTGCAGAGCGTTTCTGTATTTGCATGTGTTCTTTGCAGCGCGTTTCTCTATTTGCAGTGTTGTGAGTATTTGCAGCGTGTTTCTGTATTTGCATGTGTTGAGTATTTGCAGCGCGTTTCTGTATTTGCCTGTGTTGTGAGTATTTGCAGTGTGTTTTTGTATTTGCATGTGTTGTGGACTTTTGCAGCGCGTTTCTGTATTTGCATGTGTTGTGGACTTTTGCAGTGCGTTTCTGTATTTGCATGTGTTGTGAGTATTTGCAGCGCGTTTCTGTATTTGCATGTGTTGTGGACTTTTGCAGTGCGTTTCTGTATTTGCATGTGTTGTGAGTATTTGCAGCGTGTTTTTGTATTTGCATGTGTTGTGAGTATTTGCAGGGCGTTTCTCTATTTGCATGTGTTGTGAGTATTTTTATGTGTTGTGAGTATTTGCAGTGCGTTTCTGTATTTGCATGTGTTGTGGACTTTTGCAGTGCGTTTCTGTATTTGCATGTGTTGTGAGTATTTGCAGCGTGTTTTTGTATTTGCATGTGTTGTGAGTATTTGCAGCGCGTTTCTCTATTTGCATGTGTTGTGAGTATTTTTATGTGTTGTGAGTATTTGCAGTGCGTTTCTGTATTTGCATGTGTTGTGGACTTTTGCAGTGCGTTTCTGTTTTTTCATGTGTTGTGAGTATTTGTAGTGCGTTTTTCTATTTGCGTGTGTTGAGAGTATTTGCAGCGCATTTCTGTATTTGCATGTGTTGTGGAATTTTGCAGTGCGTTTCTGTATTTGCATGTGTTGTGAGTATTTGTAGTCTGTTTCTGTATTTGTATGTGTTGTGAGTATTTGCAGTGCGTTTCTATATTTGCATGTGTTGTGAGTATTTGCAGCGCATTTTCTGTATTTGCATGTTTTGGACTTTTGCAGCACGTTTCTCTATTTGCGTGTTGTGAGTATTTGCAGCGTGTTTTTGTATTTGCATGTGTTGTGAGTATTTGCAGCGCGTTTTTGTATTTGCATGTGTTGTGAGTTTGCAGAGCGTTTCTGTATTTGCATGTTTTGTGAGTTTGCAGCGCGTTTGTCTATTTGCATGTGTTGTGGACTTTTGCAGTGTGTTTCTATATTTTCATGTGTTGTGGACTTTTGCAGTGCGTTTCTGTATTTGCATGTGTTGTGAGTATTTGCAGCGCGTTTCTCTATTTGCAGTGTTGTGAGTATTTGCAGCGCGTTTCTCTATTTGCATGTGTTGTGAGTATTTTTATGTGTTGTGAGTATTTGCAGCGCGTTTCTCTATTTGCATGTGTTGTGAGTATTTTTATGTGTTGTGAGTATTTGCAGCGCGTTTCTGTATTTGCATGTGTTGTGGACTTCTGCAGTGCGTTTCTGTTTTTGCATGTGTTGTGAGTATTTGTAGTGCGTTTCTCTATTTGTGTGTGTTGTGAGTATTTGCAGCGCATTTCTGTATTTGCATGTGTTGTGGAATTTTGCAGTGCGTTTCTGTATTTGCATGTGTTGTGAGTATTTGTAGTCTGTTTCTGTATTTGCATGTGTTGTGAGTATTTGCAGTGCGTTTCTATATTTGCATGTGTTGTGAGTATTTGCAGCGCATTTTCTGTATTTGCATGTTTTGGACTTTTGCAGCACGTTTCTCTATTTGCGTGTTGTGAGTATTTGCAGCGTGTTTTTGTATTTGCATGTGTTGTGAGTATTTGCAGCGCGTTTCTGTATTTGCATGTTTTGTGAGTTTGCAGAGCGTTTCTGTATTTGCACGTGTTGTGAGTATTTGCAGCGCGTTTCTGTATTTGCATGTGTTGTGAGTATTTGCAGCGTGTTTCTGTATTTGCATGTGTTGTGAGTATTTGCAGCGCATTTTTTGTATTTGCATGTTTTGTGAGTTTGCAGCGCGTTTGTCTATTTGCATGTGTTGTGGACTTTTGCAGTGCGTTTCTATATTTTCATGTGTTGTGGACTTTTGCAGTGCGTTTCTGTATTTGCATGTGTTGTGGACTTTTGCAGTGCGTTTCTCTATTTGCGTGTTGTGAGTATTTGCAGCGTGTTTTTGTATTTGCATGTGTTCTGAGTATTTGCAGCGCGTTTCTGTATTTGCGTGTGTTGTGGACTTTTGCAGTGTGTTTCTGTATTTGCATGTGTTGTGAGTTTGCAGAGCGTTTCTGTATTTGCATGTGTTGTGAGTATTTGCAGCGCGTTTCTTTATTTGCATGTGTTGTGGAGTTTTGCAGCGCGTTTCTCTATTTGCGTGTTGTGAGTATTTGCAGCGTGTTTCTGTATTTGCATGTGTTGTGGACTTTTGCAGTGCGTTTCTCTATTTGCGTGTTGTGAGTATTTGCAGCGTGTTTTTGTATTTGCATGTGTTGTGAGTATTTGCAGCGCGTTTCTGTATTTGCATGTTTTGTGAGTTTGCAGAGCGTTTCTGTATTTGCATGTTTTGTGAGTTTGCAGCGCGTTTGTCTATTTGCATGTGTTGTGGACTTTTGCAGTGCGTTTCTATATTTTCATGTGTTGTGGACTTTTGCAGTGCGTTTCTGTATTTGCATGTGTTGTGGACTTTTGCAGTGCGTTTCTCTATTTGCGTGTTGTGAGTATTTGCAGCGTGTTTTTGTATTTGCATGTGTTGTGAGTATTTGCAGCGCATTTCTCTATTTGCATGTGTTGTGAGTATTTGCAGCGCGTTTCTCTATTTGCAGTGTTGTGAGTATTTGCATCGCGTTTCTCTATTTGCATGTGTTGTGAGTATTTTTATGTGTTGTGAGTATTTGCAGCGCGTTTCTGTATTTGCATGTGTTGTGGACTTTTGCAGTGCGTTTCTGTTTTTGCATGTGTTGTGAGTATTTGTAGTGCGTTTCTCTATTTGTGTGTGTTGTGAGTATTTGCAGCACATTTCTGTATTTGCATGTGTTGTGGAATTTTGCAGTGCGTTTCTGTATTTGCATATGTTGTGAGCATTTGTAGTCTGTTTCTGTATTTGCATGTGTTATGAGTATTTGCAGTGCGTTTCTATATTTGCATGTGTTGTGAGTATTTGCAGCGCATTTTCTGTATTTGCATGTTTTGGACTTTTGCAGCACGTTTCTCTATTTGCGTGTTGTGAGTATTTGCAGCGTGTTTTTGTATTTGCATGTGTTGTGAGTATTTGCAGCGCGTTTCTGTATTTGCATGTTTTGTGAGTTTGCAGAGCGTTTCTGTATTTGCACGTGTTGTGAGTATTTGCAGCGCGTTTTTGTATTTGCATGTGTTGTGAGTATTTGCAGCGTGTTTCTGTATTTGCATGTGTTGTGAGTATTTGCAGCGCATTTTTTGTACTTGCATGTTTTGTGAGTTTGCAGCGCGTTTGTCTATTTGCATGTGTTGTGGACTTTTGCAGTGCGTTTCTATATTTGCATGTGTTGTGAGTATTTGCAGCGCGTTTCTGTATTTGCATGTGTTGTGAGTATTTTCAGCGCGTTTCTCTATTTGCATGTGTTTGTGAGTATTTGCAGCGTGTTTTTGTATTTGCATGTGTTGTGGACTTTTGCAGCGCGTTTCTCTATTTGCGTGTTGTGAGTATTTGCAGCGTGTTTTTGTATTTGCATGTGTTGTGAGTTTGCAGAGCGTTTCTGTATTTGCATGTGTTCTTTGCAGCGCGTTTCTATTTGCAGTGTTGTGAGTATTTGTAGCGTGTTTCTGTATTTGCATGTGTTGAGTATTTGCACCGCGTTTCTGTATTTGCATGTTTTGTGAGTATTTGCAGCGCGTTTCTCTATTTGCGTGTTGTGAGTATTTTCAGCGCGTTTCTCTATTTGCATGTGTTTTGAGTATTTGCAGTGTGTTTCTGTATTTGCATGTGTTGTGGACTTTTGCAGTGCGTTTCTGTTTTTGCATGTGTTGTGAGTATTTGTAGTGCTTTTCTCTATTTGCGTGTGTTGTGGACTTTTGCAGTGCATTTCTGTATTTGCATGTTTTGTGAGTATTTGCAGCGCGTTTCTCTATTTCCATGTGTTGTGAGTATTTGCAGGGCGTTTCTCTATTTGCATGTGTTGTGAGTATTTGCATGTGTTGAGTATTTGCAGCGCGTTTCTCTATTTGCATGTGTTGTGAGTATTTGCAGCGCGTTTCTGTATTTGCATGTGTTGTGGACTTTTGCAGTGCGTTTCTGTTTTTGCATGTGTTGTGAGTATTTGTAGTGCGTTTCTCTATTTGCGTGTGTTGTGAGTATTTGCAGCGCATTTCTGTATTTGCATGTGTTGTGGAATTTTGCAGTGCGTTTCTGTATTTGCATGTGTTGTGAGTATTTGCAGCGCGTTTCTGTATTTGCATGTGTTGTGAGTATTTGCAGCGTGTTTCTGTATTTGCATGTGTTGTGGACTTTTGCAGTGCGTTTCTATATTTTCATGTGTTGTGGACTTTTGCAGTGCGTTTCTGTATTTGCGTGTGTTGTGGACTTTTGCAGTGCGTTTCTCTATTTGCGTGTTGTGAGTATTTGCAGCGTGTTTTTGTATTTGCGTGTGTTCTGAGTATTTGCAGCGCGTTTCTGTATTTGCGTGTGTTGTGGACTTTTGCAGTGTGTTTCTGTATTTGCATGTGTTGTGAGTATTTGCAGCGTGTTTTTGTATTTGCATGTGTTGTGAGTTAGCAGAGCGTTTCTGTATTTGCATGTGTTGTGAGTATTTGCAGCGCGTTTCTGTATTTGCATGTGTTGTGGAGTTTTGCAGCGCGTTTCTCTATTTGCGTGTTGTGAGTATTTGCAGCGTGTTTCTGTATTTGCATGTGTTGTGGACTTTTGCAGTGCGTTTCTCTATTTGCGTGTTGTGAGTATTTGCAGCGTGTTTATGTATTTGCATGTGTTGTGAGTATTTGCAGCGTGTTTTTGTATTTGCATGTGTTTTGAGTATTTGCAGCGCGTTTCTGTATTTGCATGTGTTGTGGACTTTTGCAGAGCGTTTCTCTATTTGCGTGTTGTGAGTATTTGCAGCGCGTTTCTGTATTTGCATGTACTTGCAGCGTGTTTTTGTATTTGCATGTTTTCTGAGTATTTGCAGCGCGTTTCTGTATTTGCAAGTGTTGTGAGTATTTGCAGCGCGTTTCTCTATTTGCATGTGTTCTGAGTATTTGCAGTGTGTTTCTGTATTTGCATGTGTTGTGATTATTTGTAGTGCGTTTCTGTATTTGCATGTGTTGTGAATATTTGCAGCGCGTTTCTATATTTGCATGTGTTGTGAGTATTTTCAGCGCGTTTCTCTATTTTCATGTGTTTTGAGTATTTGCAGTGTGTTTCTGTATTTGCATGTGTTGTGAGTATTTGCAGCGCGTTTCTGTATTTGCATGTGTTGTGAGTATTTGCAGCGCGTTTCTCTATTTGCATGTGTTCTGAGTATTTGCAGTGTGTTTCTGTATTTGCATGTGTTGTGATTATTTGTAGTGCGTTTCTGTATTTGCATGTGTTGTGAGTATTTGCAGCGTGTTTTTGTATTTGCATGTGTTGTGGACTTTTGCAGCGCGTTTCTGTATTTGCATGTGTTCTTTGCAGCGCGTTTCTCTATTTGCAGTGTTGTGAGTATTTGCAGCGTGTTTCTGTATTTGCATGTGTTGAGTATTTGCAGCGCGTTTCTGTATTTGCATGTGTTGTGAGTATTTGCAGCGTGTTTTTGTATTTGCATGTGTTGTGAGCATTTGCAGCGCGTTTCTGTATTTGCATGTGTTGTGAGTTTGCAGAGCGTTTCTGTATTTGCATGTGTTCTTTGCAGCGCGTTTCTCTATTTGCAGTGTTGTGAGTATTTGCAGCGTGTTTCTGTATTTGCATGTGTTGAGTATTTGCAGCGCGTTTCTGTATTTGCCTGTGTTGTGAGTATTTGCAGTGTGTTTTTGTATTTGCATGTGTTGTGGACTTTTGCAGCGCGTTTCTGTATTTGCATGTGTTGTGAGTTTGCAGAGCGTTTCTGTATTTGCATGTGTTCTTTGCAGCGCGTTTCTCTATTTGCAGTGTTGTGAGTATTTGCAGTGTGTTTTTGTATTTGCATGTGTTGTGGACTTTTGCAGCGCGTTTCTGTATTTGCATGTGTTGTGAGTATGTGCAGCGTGTTTTTGTATTTGCATGTGTTGTGGACTTTTGCAGCGCGTTTCTCTATTTGCAGTGTTGTGAGTATTTGAAGCGTATTTCTGTATTTGCATGTGTTGAGTATTTGCACCGCGTTTCTGTATTTGCATGTGTTGTGAGTATTTGCAGTGTGTTTCTGTATTTGCATGTGTTGTGGACTTTTGCAGTGCGTTTCTGTATTTGCATGTGTTATGAGTATTTGTAGCGCGTTTCTCTATTTGCGCGTGTTGTGGACTTTTGCAGTGCGTTTCTGTATTTGCATGTTTTGTGAGTATTTGCAGTGCGTTTCTGTATTTGCATGTGTTGTGAGTATTTGCAGCGTGTTTTTGTATTTGCATGTGTTGTGAGTATTTGCAGCGCGTTTCTGTATTTGCATGTGTTGTGGACTTTTGCAGTGCGTTTCTGTATTTGCATGTGTTGTGAGTATTTGCAGCGTGTTTTTGTATTTGCATGTGTTTTGAGTATTTACAGCGCGTTTCTGTATTTGCAGGTGTTGTGGACTTTTGCAGCGCGTTTCTCTATTTGCGTGTTGTGAGTATTTGCAGCGCGTTTCTGTATTTGCATGTACTTGCAGCGTGTTTTTGTATTTGCATGTTTTCTGAGTATTTGCAGCGCGTTTCTGTATTTGCAAGTGTTGTGAGTATTTGTAGTGCGTTTCTGTATTTGCATGTGTTATGAGTATTTGCAGCGCGGTTCTCTATTTGCGTGTTGTGAGTATTTGCAGCGTGTTTTTGTATTTGCATGTGTTGTGAGTATTTGCAGCGCATTTCTCTATTTGCAGTGTTGTGAGTATTTGCAGCGCGTTTCTCTATTTGCATGTGTTGTATTTGCAGCGCGTTTCTCTATTTCCATGTGTTGTGAGTATTTGCAGGGCGTTTCTCTATTTGCATGTGTTGTGAGTATTTGCATGTGTTGTGAGTATTTGCAGCGCGTTTCTCTATTTGCATGTGTTGTGAGTATTTTTATGTGTTGTGAGTATTTGCAGTGCGTTTCTGTATTTGCATGTGTTGTGGACTTTTGCAGTGCGTTTCTGTTTTTGCATGTGTTGTGAGTATTTGTAGTGCTTTTCTCTATTTGCGTGTGTTGTGGACTTTTGCAGTGCATTTCTGTATTTGCATGTTTTGTGAGTATTTGCAGCGCGTTTCTCTATTTGCATGTGTTGTGAGTATTTGCAGCGCATTTCTGTATTTGCATGTGTTGTGGAATTTTGCAGTGCGTATCTGTATTTGCATGTGTTGTGAGTATTTGTAGTCTGTTTCTGTATTTGCATGTGTTGTAAGTATTTACAGTGCATTTCTGTATTTGCATGTGTTGTGAGTATTTGCAGTGCGTTTCTATATTTGCATGTGTTGTGAGTATTTGCAGCGCATTTTCTGTATTTGCATGTTTTGTGAGTTTGCAGCGCATTTTCTGTATTTGCATGTTTTGGACTTTTGCAGCACGTTTCTCTATTTGCGTGTTGTGAGTATTTGCAGCGTGTTTTTGTATTTGCATGTGTTGTGAGTATTTGCAGCGCGTTTCTGTATTTGCATGTTTTGTGAGTTTGCAGAGCGTTTCTGTATTTGCACGTGTTGTGAGTATTTGCAGCTCGTTTCTGTATTTACATGTGTTGTGGACTTTTGCAGCGCATATCTGTATTTGCATGTGTTGTGAGTATTTGCAGCGTGTTTTTGTATTTGCATGTGTTGTGGACTTTTGCAGCGCGTTTCTCTATTTGCGTGTTGTGAGTATTTGCAGCGTGTTTTTGTATTTGTATGTGTTGTGGACTTTTGCAGAGCGTTTCAGTATTTGCATGTGTTGTGAGTATTTGCAGCGTGTTTTTGTATTTGCATGTGTTCTGAGTATTTGCAGCGTGTTTCTGTATTTGCATGTGTTGTGATTATTTGTAGTGCGTTTCTGTATTTGCATGTGTTGTGAGTATTTGCAGCGCGTTTCTGTATTTGAATGTGTTGTGAGTATTTTCAGCGCGTTTCTCTATTTGCATGTGTTTTGAGTATTTGCATGTGTTGTGATTATTTGTAGTGCGTTTCTGTATTTGCATGTGTTGTGAGTATTTGCAGCACGTTTCTGTATTTGCATGTGTTGTGAGTATTTGTAGCGCGTTTCTCTATTTGCATGTGTTCTGAGTATTTGCAGTGTGTTTCTGTATTTGCATGTGTTGTGAGTATTTGCAGTCCGTTTCTGTATTTGCATGTGTTGAGTATTTGCAGCGCGTTTCTGTATTTGCATGTGTTGTGGACTTTTGCAGCGCGTTTCTCTATTTGCATGTGTTGAGTATTTGCAGCGCGTTTCTGTATTTGCATGTGTTGTGGACTTTTGCAGCGCGTTTCTCTATTTGCGTGTTGTGAGTATTTGCAGCTCGTTTCTGTATTTACATGTGTTGTGGACTTTTGCAGCGCGTATCTGTATTTGCATGTGTTGTGAGTATTTGCAGCGTGTTTTTGTATTTGCATGTGTTGTGGACTTTTGCAGCGCGTTTCTGTATTTGCATGTGTTGTGAGCATTTGCAGCGCGTTTCTGTATTTGCATGTGTTGTGAGTATTTGCAGCGTGTTTTTGTATTTGCATGTGTTGTGAGTATTTGCAGCGTGTTTTTTATTTGCATGTGTTGTGGACTTTTGCAGCGCGTTTCTCTATTTGCGTGTTGTGAGTATTTGCAGCGTGTTTCTGTATTTGCATGTGTTGTGGACTTTTGCAGCGCGTTTCTGTATTTGCATGTGTTGTGAGTATTTGCAGCGTGTTTCTCTATTTGCGTGTGTTGTGGACTTTTGCATCGTGTTTCTCTATTTGCGTGTTGTGAGTATTTGCAACGTGTTTTTGCATTTGCATGTGTTGTGAGTATTTGCAGCGCATTTCTGTATTTGCATGTGTTGTGAGTATTTGTAGTGCGTTTCTGTATTTGCATGTGTTGTGAGTATTTGCAGCGTGTTTTTGTATTTGCATGTGTTGTGGACTTTTGCAGCGCGGTTCTCTATTTGCAGTGTTGTGAGTATTTGCAGCGCGTTTCTCTATTTGCATGTGTTGTATTTGCAGCGCGTTTCTCTATTTCCATGTGTTGTGAGTATTTGCAGGGCGTTTCTCTATTTGCATGTGTTGTGAGTATTTGCATGTGTTGAGTATTTGCAGCGCGTTTCTCTATTTGCATGTGTTGTGAGTATTTGCAGCGCGTTTCTGTATTTGCATGTGTTGTGGACTTTTGCAGTGCGTTTCTGTTTTTGCATGTGTTGTGAGTATTTGTAGTGCGTTTCTCTATTTGCGTGTGTTGTGAGTATTTGCAGCGCATTTCTGTATTTGCATGTGTTGTGGAATTTTGCAGTGCGTTTCTGTATTTGCATGTGTTGTGAGTATTTGCAGCGCGTTTCTGTATTTGCATGTGTTGTGAGTATTTGCAGCGTGTTTCTGTATTTGCATGTGTTGTGGACTTTTGCAGTGCGTTTCTATATTTTCATGTGTTGTGGACTTTTGCAGTGCGTTTCTGTATTTGCGTGTGTTGTGGACTTTTGCAGTGCGTTTCTCTATTTGCGTGTTGTGAGTATTTGCAGCGTGTTTTTGTATTTGCGTGTGTTCTGAGTATTTGCAGCGCGTTTCTGTATTTGCGTGTGTTGTGGACTTTTGCAGTGTGTTTCTGTATTTGCATGTGTTGTGAGTATTTGCAGCGTGTTTTTGTATTTGCATGTGTTGTGAGTTAGCAGAGCGTTTCTGTATTTGCATGTGTTGTGAGTATTTGCAGCGCGTTTCTGTATTTGCATGTGTTGTGGAGTTTTGCAGCGCGTTTCTCTATTTGCGTGTTGTGAGTATTTGCAGCGTGTTTCTGTATTTGCATGTGTTGTGGACTTTTGCAGTGCGTTTCTCTATTTGCGTGTTGTGAGTATTTGCAGCGTGTTTATGTATTTGCATGTGTTGTGAGTATTTGCAGCGTGTTTTTGTATTTGCATGTGTTTTGAGTATTTGCAGCGCGTTTCTGTATTTGCATGTGTTGTGGACTTTTGCAGAGCGTTTCTCTATTTGCGTGTTGTGAGTATTTGCAGCGCGTTTCTGTATTTGCATGTACTTGCAGCGTCTTTTTGTATTTGCATGTTTTCTGAGTATTTGCAGCGCGTTTCTGTATTTGCAAGTGTTGTGAGTATTTGCAGCGCGTTTCTCTATTTGCATGTGTTCTGAGTATTTGCAGTGTGTTTCTGTATTTGCATGTGTTGTGATTATTTGTAGTGCGTTTCTGTATTTGCATGTGTTGTGAGTATTTGCAGCGTGTTTTTGTATTTGCATGTGTTGTGGACTTTTGCAGCGCGTTTCTGTATTTGCATGTGTTCTTTGCAGCGCGTTTCTCTATTTGCAGTGTTGTGAGTATTTGCAGCGTGTTTCTGTATTTGCATGTGTTGAGTATTTGCAGCGCGTTTCTGTATTTGCATGTGTTGTGAGTATTTGCAGCGTGTTTTTGTATTTGCATGTGTTGTGAGCATTTGCAGCGCGTTTCTGTATTTGCATGTGTTGTGAGTTTGCAGAGCGTTTCTGTATTTGCATGTGTTCTTTGCAGCGCGTTTCTCTATTTGCAGTGTTGTGAGTATTTGCAGCGTGTTTCTGTATTTGCATGTGTTGAGTATTTGCAGCGCGTTTCTGTATTTGCCTGTGTTGTGAGTATTTGCAGTGTGTTTTTGTATTTGCATGTGTTGTGGACTTTTGCAGCGCGTTTCTGTATTTGCATGTGTTGTGAGTTTGCAGAGCGTTTCTGTATTTGCATGTGTTCTTTGCAGCGCGTTTCTCTATTTGCAGTGTTGTGAGTATTTGCAGCGTGTTTCTGTATTTGCATGTGTTGAGTATTTGCAGCGCGTTTCTGTATTTGCCTGTGTTGTGAGTATTTGCAGTGTGTTTTTGTATTTGCATGTGTTGTGGACTTTTGCAGCGCGTTTCTGTATTTGCATGTGTTGTGAATATGTGCAGCGTGTTTTTGTATTTGCATGTGTTGTGGACTTTTGCAGCGCGTTTCTCTATTTGCAGTGTTGTGAGTATTTGAAGCGTGTTTCTGTATTTGCATGTGTTGAGTATTTGCACCGCGTTTCTGTATTTGCATGTGTTGTGAGTATTTGCAGTGTGTTTCTGTATTTGCATGTGTTGTGGACTTTTGCAGTGCGTTTCTGTATTTGCATGTGTTATGAGTATTTGTAGCGCGTTTCTCTATTTGCGCGTGTTGTGGACTTTTGCAGTGCGTTTCTGTATTTGCATGTTTTGTGAGTATTTGCAGTGCGTTTCTGTATTTGCATGTGTTGTGAGTATTTGCAGCGTGTTTTTGTATTTGCA
The DNA here is from genome assembly GCA_039654105.1 of Coreius guichenoti. Lineage (NCBI taxonomy): Eukaryota > Metazoa > Chordata > Actinopteri > Cypriniformes > Gobionidae > Coreius > Coreius guichenoti. Next base: position 40,571,349 of record CM077178.1, read on the forward strand.
TGTGTTGTGAGTATTTGCAGCGCGTTTCTGTATTTGCATGTGTTGTGGACTTTTGCAGTGCGTTTCTGTATTTGCATGTGTTGTGAGTATTTGCAGCGTGTTTTTGTATTTGCATGTGTTTTGAGTATTTGCAGCGCGTTTCTGTATTTGCAGGTGTTGTGGACTTTTGCAGCGCGTTTCTCTATTTGCGTGTTGTGAGTATTTGCAGCGCGTTTCTGTATTTGCATGTACTTGCAGCGTGTTTTTGTATTTGCATGTTTTCTGAGTATTTGCAGCGCGTTTCTGTATTTGCAAGTGTTGTGAGTATTTGTAGTGCGTTTCTGTATTTGCATGTGTTATGAGTATTTGCAGCGCGGTTCTCTATTTGCGTGTTGTGAGTATTTGCAGCGTGTTTTTGTATTTGCATGTGTTGTGAGTATTTGCAGCGCATTTCTCTATTTGCAGTGTTGTGAGTATTTGCAGCGCGTTTCTCTATTTGCATGTGTTGTATTTGCAGCGCGTTTCTCTATTTCCATGTGTTGTGAGTATTTGCAGGGCGTTTCTCTATTTGCATGTGTTGTGAGTATTTGCATGTGTTGTGAGTATTTGCAGCGCGTTTCTCTATTTGCATGTGTTGTGAGTATTTTTATGTGTTGTGAGTATTTGCAGTGCGTTTCTGTATTTGCATGTGTTGTGGACTTTTGCAGTGCGTTTCTGTTTTTGCATGTGTTGTGAGTATTTGTAGTGCGTTTCTCTATTTGCGTGTGTTGTGAGTATTTGCAGCGCATTTCTGTATTTGCATGTGTTGTGGAATTTTGCAGTGCGTTTCTGTATTTGCATGTGTTGTGAGTATTTGTAGTCTGTTTCTGTATTTGTATGTGTTGTGAGTATTTGCAGTGCGTTTCTATATTTGCATTTGTTGTGAGTATTTGCAGCGCATTTTCTGTATTTGCATGTTTTGGACTTTTGCAGCACGTTTCTCTATTTGCGTGTTGTGAGTATTTGCAGCGTGTTTTTGTATTTGCATGTGTTGTGAGTATTTGCAGCGCGTTTCTGTATTTGCATGTTTTGTGAGTTTGCAGCGCGTTTGTCTATTTGCATGTGTTGTGGACTTTTGCAGTGCGTTTCTATATTTTCATGTGTTGTGGACTTTTGCAGTGCGTTTCTGTATTTGCATGTGTTGTGGACTTTTGCAGTGCGTTTCTCTATTTGCGTGTTGTGAGTATTTGCAGCGTGTTTTTGTATTTGCATGTGTTCTGAGTATTTGCAGCGCGTTTCTGTATTTGCGTGTGTTGTGGACTTTTGCAGTGTGTTTCTGTATTTGCATGTGTTGTGAGTATTTGCAGCGCATTTCTCTATTTGCATGTGTTGTGAGTATTTGCAGCGCGTTTCTCTATTTGCAGTGTTGTGAGTATTTGCATCGCGTTTCTCTATTTGCATGTGTTGTGAGTATTTTTATGTGTTGTGAGTATTTGCAGCGCGTTTCTGTATTTGCATGTGTTGTGGACTTTTGCAGTGCGTTTCTGTTTTTGCATGTGTTGTGAGTATTTGTAGTGCGTTTCTCTATTTGTGTGTGTTGTGAGTATTTGCAGCGCATTTCTGTATTTGCATGTGTTGTGGAATTTTGCAGTGCGTTTCTGTATTTGCATGTGTTGTGAGTATTTGTAGTCTGTTTCTTTATTTGCATGTGTTATGAGTATTTGCAGTGCGTTTCTATATTTGCATGTGTTGTGAGTATTTGCAGCGCATTTTCTGTATTTGCATGTTTTGGACTTTTGCAGCACGTTTCTCTATTTGCGTGTTGTGAGTATTTGCAGCGTGTTTTTGTATTTGCATGTGTTGTGAGTATTTGCAGCGCGTTTCTGTATTTGCATGTTTTGTGAGTTTGCAGAGCGTTTCTGTATTTGCACGTGTTGTGAGTATTTGCAGCGCGTTTCTGTATTTGCATGTGTTGTGAGTATTTGCAGCGTGTTTCTGTATTTGCATGTGTTGTGAGTATTTGCAGCGCATTTTTTGTATTTGCATGTTTTGTGAGTTTGCAGCGCGTTTGTCTATTTGCATGTGTTGTGGACTTTTGCAGTGCGTTTCTATATTTTCATGTGTTGTGGACTTTTGCAGTGCGTTTCTGTATTTGCATGTGTTGTGGACTTTTGCAGTGCGTTTCTCTATTTGCGTGTTGTGAGTATTTGCAGCGTGTTTTTGTATTTGCATGTGTTGTGAGTTTGCAGAGCGTTTCTGTATTTGCATGTGTTGTGAGTATTTGCAGCGCGTTTCTGTATTTGCATGTGTTGTGGAGTTTTGCAGCGCGTTTCTCTATTTGCGTGTTGTGAGTATTTGCAGCGTGTTTCTGTATTTGCATGTGTTGTGGACTTTTGCAGTGCGTTTCTCTATTTGCGTGTTGTGAGTGTTTGCAGCGCGTTTCTCTATTTGCGTGTTGTGAGTATTTGCAGCGTGTTTCTGTATTTGCATGTGTTGTGGACTTTTGCAGCGCGTTTCTGTATTTGCAAGTGTTGTGAGTATTTGCAGCGCGTTTCTCTATTTGCATGTGTTCTGAGTATTTGCAGTGTGTTTCTGTATTTGCATGTGTTGTGATTATTTGTAGTGCGTTTCTGTATTTGCATGTGTTGTGAATATTTGCAGCGCGTTTCTGTATTTGCATGTGTTGTGAGTATTTTCAGCGCGTTTCTCTATTTGCATGTGTTTTGAGTATTTGCAGTGTGTTTCTGTATTTGCATGTGTTGTGAGTATTTGCAGCGCGTTTCTGTATTTGCATGTGTTGTGAGTATTTGCAGCGCGTTTCTCTATTTGCATGTGTTCTGAGTATTTGCAGTGTGTTTCTGTATTTGCATGTGTTGTGATTATTTGTAGTGCGTTTCTGTATTTGCATGTGTTGTGAGTATTTGCAGCGTGTTTTTGTATTTGCATGTGTTGTGGACTTTTGCAGCGCGTTTCTATATTTGCATGTGTTGTGAGTATTTGCAGCGTGTTTTTGTATTTGCATGTGTTGTGAGCATTTGCAGCGCGTTTCTGTATTTGCATGTGTTGTGAGTTTGCAGAGCGTTTCTGTATTTGCATGTGTTCTTTGCAGCGCGTTTCTCTATTTGCAGTGTTGTGAGTATTTGCAGCGTGTTTCTGTATTTGCATGTGTTGAGTATTTGCAGCGCGTTTCTGTATTTGCATGTGTTGTGAGTATTTGCAGCGTGTTTTTGTATTTGCATGTGTTGTGAGCATTTGCAGCGCGTTTCTGTATTTGCATGTGTTCTTTGCAGCGCGTTTCTCTATTTGCAGTGTTGTGAGTATTTGCAGCGTGTTTCTGTATTTGCATGTGTTGAGTATTTGCAGCGCGTTTCTGTATTTGCATGTGTTGTGAGTATTTGCAGTGTGTTTTTGTATTTGCATGTGTTGTGGACTTTTGCAGCGCGTTTCTCTATTTGCGTGTTGTGAGTATTTGCAGCGTGTTTTTGTATTTGCATGTGTTGTGAGTTTGCAGAGCGTTTCTGTATTTGCATGAGTTGAGTATTTGCACCGCGTTTCTGTATTTGCATGTTTTGTGAGTATTTGCAGCGCGTTTCTCTATTTGCATGTGTTGTGAGTATTTGCAGTGTGTTTCTGTATTTGCATGTGTTGTGGACTTTTGCAGTGCGTTTCTGTATTTGCATGTGTTTTGAGTATTTGCAGTGTGTTTCTGTATTTGCATATGTTGTGAGTATTTGCAGCACGTTTCTGTATTTGCATGTGTTGTGAGTATTTGCAGCGCGTTTCTCTATTTGCATGTGTTCTGAGTATTTGCAGCTTGTTTTTGTATTTGCATGTGTTGTGGACTTTTGCAGCGCGTTTCTCTATTTGCGTGTTGTGAGTATTTGCAGCGTGTTTTTGTATTTGCATGTGTTGTGAGCATTTGCAGCGCGTTTCTGTATTTGCATGTGTTGTGAGTATTTGCAGCGCGTTTCTGTATTTGCATGTGTTGTGGAGTTTTGCAGCGCGTTTCTCTATTTGCGTGTTGTGAGTATTTGCAGCGCGTTTCTGTATTTGCATGTGTTGTGGACTTTTGCAGTGCGTTTCTCTATTTGCGTGTTGTGAGTATTTGCAGCGTGTTTATGTATTTGCATGTGTTGTGAGTATTTGCAGCGTATTTTCTGTATTTGCATGTTTTGTGAGTATTTGCAGCGCGTTTCTCTATTTGCATGTGTTCTGAGTATTTACAGTGTGTTTCTGTATTTGCATGTGTTGTGATTATTTGTAGTGCGTTTCTGTATTTGCATGTGTTGTGAGTATTTGCAGCGTGTTTTTGTATTTGCATGTGTTGTGAGTATTTGCAGCGTGTTTCTGTATTTGCATGTGTTGAGTATTTGCAGCACGTTTCTGTATTTGCATGTGTTGTGAGTATTTGCAGCGTGTTTTTGTATTTGCATGTGTTGTGGACTTTTGCAGCGCGTTTCTCTATTTGCGTGTTGTGAGTATTTGCAGCGTGTTTTTGTATTTGCATGTGTTGTGAGTTTGCAGAGCGTTTCTGTATTTGCATGTGTTCTTTGCAGCGCGTTTCTATTTGCAGTGTTGTGAGTATTTGCAGCGCGTTTCTGTATTTGCAAGTGTTGTGAGTATTTGCAGCGCGTTTCTCTATTTACATGTGTTCTGAGTATTTGCAGTGTGTTTCTGTATTTGCATGTGTTGTGATTATTTGTAGTGCGTTTCTGTATTTGCATGTGTTGTGAATATTTGCAGCGCGTTTCTGTATTTGCATGTGTTGTGAGTATTTTCAGCGCATTTCTCTATTTGCATGTGTTTTGAGTATTTGCAGTGTGTTTCTGTATTTGCATGTGTTGTGAGTATTTGCAGCGCGTTTCTCTATTTGCATGTGTTCTGAGTATTTGCAGTGTGTTTCTGTATTTGCATGTGTTGTGATTATTTGTAGTGCGTTTCTGTATTTGCATGTGTTGTGAGTATTTGCAGCGTGTTTTTGTATTTGCATGTGTTGTGGACTTTTGCAGCGCGTTTCTGTATTTGCATGTGTTGTGAGTATTTGCAGCGCGTTTCTGTATTTGCATGTGTTGTGAGTTTGCAGAGCGTTTCTGTATTTGCATGTGTTCTTTGCAGCGCGTTTCTCTATTTGCAGTGTTGTGAGTATTTGCAGCGTGTTTCTGTATTTGCATGTGTTGAGTATTTGCAGCGCGTTTCTGTATTTGCATGTGTTGTGAGTATTTGCAGTGTGTTTTTGTATTTGTATGTGTTGTGGACTTTTGCAGCGCGTTTCTGTATTTGCATGTGTTGTGAGTATTTGTAGCGTGTTTTTGTATTTGCATGTGTTGTGGACTTTTGCAGCGCGTTTCTGTATTTGCATGTTTTGTGATTATTTGTAGTGCGTTTCTGTATTTGCATGTGTTGTGAATATTTGCAGCGCGTTTCTGTATTTGCATGTGTTGTGAGTATTTTCAGCGCGTTTCTCTATTTGCATGTGTTGTGAGTATTTGCAGCGTGTTTTTGTATTTGCATGTGTTGTGGACTTTTGAAGCGTGTTTCTCTATTTGCGTGTTGTGAGTATTTGCAGCGTGTTTTTGTATTTGCATGTGTTGTGAGTTTGCAGAGCGTTTCTGTATTTGCATGTGTTCTTTGCAGCGCGTTTCTATTTGCAGTGTTGTGAGTATTTGTAGCGTGTTTCTGTATTTGCATGTGTTGTGTATTTGCACCGCGTTTCTGTATTTGCATGTTTTGTGAGTATTTGCAGCGCGTTTCTCTATTTGCATGTGTTGTGAGTATTTGCAGTGTGTTTCTGTATTTGCATGTGTTGTGGACTTTTGCAGTGCGTTTCTCTATTTGCGTGTTGTGAGTATTTGCAGCGTGTTTTTGTATTTGCATGTGTTGTGGACTTTTGCAGCGCGTTTCTCTATTTGCGTGTTGTGAGTATTTGCAGCGTGTTTTTGTATTTGCATGTGTTGTGAGCATTTGCAGCGCGTTTCTGTATTTGCATGTGTTGTGGAGTTTTGCAGCGCGTTTCTCTATTTGCGTGTTGTGAGTATTTGCAGCGTGTTTCTGTATTTGCATGTGTTGTGGACTTTTGCAGTGCGTTTCTCTATTTGCGTGTTGTGAGTATTTGCAGCGTGTTTATGTATTTGCATGTGTTGTGAGTATTTGCAGCGCATTTTCTGTATTTGCATGTTTTGTGAGTTTGCAGCGCGTTTCTGTATTTGCATGTGTTGTGGACTTTTGCAGTGCGTTTCTGTATTTGCATGTGTTGTGAGTATTTGCAGCGTGTTTTTGTATTTGCATGTGTTTTGAGTATTTGCAGCGCGTTTCTGTATTTGCAGGTGTTGTGGACTTTTGCAGCGCGTTTCTCTATTTGCGTGTTGTGAGTATTTGCAGCGCGTTTCTGTATTTGCATGTACTTGCAGCGTGTTTTTGTATTTGCATGTTTTCTGAGTATTTGCAGCGCGTTTCTGTATTTGCAAGTGTTGTGAGTATTTGTAGTGCGTTTCTGTATTTGCATGTGTTATGAGTATTTGCAGCGCGGTTCTCTATTTGCGTGTTGTGAGTATTTGCAGCGTGTTTTTGTATTTGCATGTGTTGTGAGTATTTGCAGCGCATTTCTCTATTTGCAGTGTTGTGAGTATTTGCAGCGCGTTTCTCTATTTGCATGTGTTGTATTTGCAGCGCGTTTCTCTATTTCCATGTGTTGTGAGTATTTGCAGGGCGTTTCTCTATTTGCATGTGTTGTGAGTATTTGCATGTGTTGTGAGTATTTGCAGCGCGTTTCTCTATTTGCATGTGTTGTGAGTATTTTTATGTGTTGTGAGTATTTGCAGTGCGTTTCTGTATTTGCATGTGTTGTGGACTTTTGCAGTGCGTTTCTGTATTTGCATGTGTTGTGAGTATTTGTAGTCTGTTTCTGTATTTGTATGTGTTGTGAGTATTTGCAGTGCGTTTCTATATTTGCATGTGTTGTGAGTATTTGCAGCGCATTTTCTGTATTTGCATGTTTTGGACTTTTGCAGCACGTTTCTCTATTTGCGTGTTGTGAGTATTTGCAGCGTGTTTTTGTATTTGCATGTGTTGTGAGTATTTGCAGCGCGTTTCTGTATTTGCATGTTTTGTGAGTTTGCAGCGCGTTTGTCTATTTGCATGTGTTGTGGACTTTTGCAGTGCGTTTCTATATTTTCATGTGTTGTGGACTTTTGCAGTGCGTTTCTGTATTTGCATGTGTTGTGGACTTTTGCAGTGCGTTTCTGTATTTGCATGTGTTGTGAGTATTTGCAGCGCATTTCTCTATTTGCATGTGTTGTGAGTATTTGCAGCGCGTTTCTCTATTTGCAGTGTTGTGAGTATTTGCATCGCGTTTCTCTATTTGCATGTGTTGTGAGTATTTTTATGTGTTGTGAGTATTTGCAGCGCGTTTCTGTATTTGCATGTGTTGTGGACTTTTGCAGTGCGTTTCTGTTTTTGCATGTGTTGTGAGTATTTGTAGTGCGTTTCTCTATTTGTGTGTGTTGTGAGTATTTGCAGCGCATTTCTGTATTTGCATGTGTTGTGGAATTTTGCAGTGCGTTTCTGTATTTGCATGTGTTGTGAGTATTTGTAGTCTGTTTCTGTATTTGCATGTGTTATGAGTATTTGCAGTGCGTTTCTATATTTGCATGTGTTGTGAGTATTTGCAGCGCATTTTCTGTATTTGCATGTTTTGGACTTTTGCAGCACGTTTCTCTATTTGCGTGTTGTGAGTATTTGCAGCGTGTTTTTGTATTTGCATGTGTTGTGAGTATTTGCAGCGCGTTTCTGTATTTGCATGTTTTGTGAGTTTGCAGAGCGTTTCTGTATTTGCACGTGTTGTGAGTATTTGCAGCGCGTTTCTGTATTTGCATGTGTTGTGAGTATTTGCAGCGTGTTTCTGTATTTGCATGTGTTGTGAGTATTTGCAGCGCATTTTTTGTATTTGCATGTTTTGTGAGTTTGCAGCGCGTTTGTCTATTTGCATGTGTTGTGGACTTTTGCAGTGCGTTTCTATATTTTCATGTGTTGTGGACTTTTGCAGTGCGTTTCTGTATTTGCATGTGTTGTGGACTTTTGCAGTGCGTTTCTCTATTTGCGTGTTGTGAGTATTTGCAGCGTGTTTTTGTATTTGTGTGTGTTCTGAGTATTTGCAGCGCGTTTCTGTATTTGCGTGTGCTGTGGACTTTTGCAGTGTGTTTCTGTATTTGCATGTGTTGTGAGTATTTGCAGCGTGTTTTTGTATTTGCATGTGTTGTGAGTTTGCAGAGCGTTTCTGTATTTGCATGTGTTGTGAGTATTTGCAGCGCGTTTCTGTATTTGCATGTGTTGTGGAGTTTTGCAGCGCGTTTCTCTATTTGCGTGTTGTGAGTATTTGCAGCGTGTTTCTGTATTTGCATGTGTTGTGAGTATTTGCAGCGCATTTTTTGTATTTGCATGTTTTGTGAGTTTGCAGCGCGTTTGTCTATTTGCATGTGTTGTGGACTTTTGCAGTGCGTTTCTATATTTTCATGTGTTGTGGACTTTTGCAGTGCGTTTCTGTATTTGCATGTGTTGTGGACTTTTGCAGTGCGTTTCTCTATTTGCGTGTTGTGAGTATTTGCAGCGTGTTTTTGTATTTGCGTGTGTTCTGAGTATTTGCAGCGCGTTTCTGTATTTGCGTGTGCTGTGGACTTTTGCAGTGTGTTTCTGTATTTGCATGTGTTGTGAGTATTTGCAGCGTGTTTTTGTATTTGCATGTGTTGTGAGTTTGCAGAGCGTTTCTGTATTTGCATGTGTTGTGAGTATTTGCAGCGCGTTTCTGTATTTGCATGTGTTGTGGAGTTTTGCAGCGCGTTTCTCTATTTGCGTGTTGTGAGTATTTGCAGCGTGTTTCTGTATTTGCATGTGTTGTGGACTTTTGCAGTGCGTTTCTCTATTTGCGTGTTGTGAGTGTTTGCAGCGCGTTTCTCTATTTGCGTGTTGTGAGTATTTGCAGCGTGTTTCTGTATTTGCATGTGTTGTGGACTTTTGCAGCGCGTTTCTGTATTTGCAAGTGTTGTGAGTATTTGCAGCGCGTTTCTCTATTTGCATGTGTTCTGAGTATTTGCAGTGTGTTTCTGTATTTGCATGTGTTGTGATTATTTGTAGTGCGTTTCTGTATTTGCATGTGTTGTGAATATTTGCAGCGCGTTTCTGTATTTGCATGTGTTGTGAGTATTTGCAGCGCGTTTCTCTATTTGCATGTGTTCTGAGTATTTGCAGTGTGTTTCTGTATTTGCATGTGTTGTGATTATTTGTAGTGCGTTTCTGTATTTGCATGTGTTGTGAGTATTTGCAGCGTGTTTTTGTATTTGCATGTGTTGTGGACTTTTGCAGCGCGTTTCTATATTTGCATGTGTTGTGAGTATTTGCAGCGTGTTTTTGTATTTGCATGTGTTGTGAGCATTTGCAGCGCGTTTCTGTATTTGCATGTGTTGTGAGTTTGCAGAGCGTTTCTGTATTTGCATGTGTTCTTTGCAGCGCGTTTCTCTATTTGCAGTGTTGTGAGTATTTGCAGCGTGTTTCTGTATTTGCATGTGTTGAGTATTTGCAGCGCGTTTCTGTATTTGCATGTGTTGTGAGTATTTGCAGCGTGTTTTTGTATTTGCATGTGTTGTGAGCATTTGCAGCGCGTTTCTGTATTTGCATGTGTTCTTTGCAGCGCGTTTCTCTATTTGCAGTGTTGTGAGTATTTGCAGCGTGTTTCTGTATTTGCATGTGTTGAGTATTTGCAGCGCGTTTCTGTATTTGCATGTGTTGTGAGTATTTGCAGTGTGTTTTTGTATTTGCATGTGTTGTGGACTTTTGCAGCGCGTTTCTCTATTTGCGTGTTGTGAGTATTTGCAGCGTGTTTTTGTATTTGCATGTGTTGTGAGTTTGCAGAGCGTTTCTGTATTTGTATGTGTTCTTTGCAGCGCGTTTCTATTTGCAGTGTTGTGAGTATTTGCAGCGTGTTTCTGTATTTGCATGAGTTGAGTATTTGCACCGCGTTTCTGTATTTGCATGTTTTGTGAGTATTTGCAGCGCGTTTCTCTATTTGCATGTGTTGTGAGTATTTGCAGTGTGTTTCTGTATTTGCATGTGTTGTGGACTTTTGCAGTGCGTTTCTGTATTTGCATGTGTTTTGAGTATTTGCAGTGTGTTTCTGTATTTGCATATGTTGTGAGTATTTGCAGCACGTTTCTGTATTTGCATGTGTTGTGAGTATTTGCAGCGCGTTTCTCTATTTGCATGTGTTCTGAGTATTTGCAGCTTGTTTTTGTATTTGCATGTGTTGTGGACTTTTGCAGCGCGTTTCTCTATTTGCGTGTTGTGAGTATTTGCAGCGTGTTTTTGTATTTGCATGTGTTGTGAGCATTTGCAGCGCGTTTCTGTATTTGCATGTGTTGTGAGTATTTGCAGCGCGTTTCTGTATTTGCATGTGTTGTGGAGTTTTGCAGCGCGTTTCTCTATTTGCGTGTTGTGAGTATTTGCAGCGTGTTTCTGTATTTGCATGTGTTGTGGACTTTTGCAGTGCGTTTCTCTATTTGCGTGTTGTGAGTATTTGCAGCGTGTTTATGTATTTGCATGTTTTGTGAGTATTTGCAGCGCGTTTCTCTATTTGCATGTGTTCTGAGTATTTACAGTGTGTTTCTGTATTTGCATGTGTTGTGATTATTTGTAGTGCGTTTCTGTATTTGCATGTGTTGTGAGTATTTGCAGCGTGTTTTTGTATTTGCATGTGTTGTGAGTATTTGCAGCGTGTTTCTGTATTTGCATGTGTTGAGTATTTGCAGCACGTTTCTGTATTTGCATGTGTTGTGAGTATTTGCAGCGTGTTTTTGTATTTGCATGTGTTGTGAGCATTTGCAGCGCGTTTCTGTATTTGCATGTGTTGTGAGTTTGCAGAGCGTTTCTGTATTTGCATGTGTTCTTTGCAGCGCGTTTCTCTATTTGCAGTGTTGTGAGTATTTGCAGCGTGTTTCTGTATTTGAATGTGTTGAGTATTTGCAGCGCGTTTCTGTATTTGCATGTGTTGTGAGTATTTGCAGTGTGTTTTTGTATTTGCATGTGTTGTGGACTTTTGCAGCGCGTTTCTGTATTTGCATGTGTTGTGAGTATTTGCAGCGTGTTTTTGTATTTGCATGTGTTGTGGACTTTTGCAGCGCGTTTCTCTATTTGCGTGTTGTGAGTATTTGCAGCGTGTTTTTGTATTTGCATGTGTTGTGGACTTTTGCAGCGCGTTTCTCTATTTGCGTGTTGTGAGTATTTGCAGCGTGTTTTTGTATTTGCATGTGTTGTGAGTTTGCAGAGCGTTTCTGTATTTGCATGTGTTCTTTGCAGCGCGTTTCTATTTGCAGTGTTGTGAGTATTTGCAGCGCGTTTCTGTATTTGCAAGTGTTGTGAGTATTTGCAGCGCGTTTCTCTATTTACATGTGTTCTGAGTATTTGAAGTGTGTTTCTGTATTTGCATGTGTTGTGATTATTTGTAGTGCGTTTCTGTATTTGCATGTGTTGTGAATATTTGCAGCGCGTTTCTGTATTTGCATGTGTTGTGAGTATTTTCAGCGCGTTTCTCTATTTGCATGTGTTTTGAGTATTTGCAGTGTGTTTCTGTATTTGCATGTGTTGTGAGTATTTGCAGCGCGTTTCTCTATTTGCATGTGTTCTGAGTATTTGCAGTGTGTTTCTGTATTTGCATGTGTTGTGATTATTTGTAGTGCGTTTCTGTATTTGCATGTGTTGTGAGTATTTGCAGCGTGTTTTTGTATTTGCATGTGTTGTGGACTTTTGCAGCGCGTTTCTGTATTTGCATGTGTTGTGAGTATTTGCAGCGCGTTTCTGTATTTGCATGTGTTGTGAGTTTGCAGAGCGTTTCTGTATTTGCATGTGTTCTTTGCAGCGCGTTTCTCTATTTGCAGTGTTGTGAGTATTTGCAGCGTGTTTCTGTATTTGCATGTGTTGAGTATTTGCAGCGCGTTTCTGTATTTGCATGTGTTGTGAGTATTTGCAGTGTGTTTTTGTATTTGTATGTGTTGTGGACTTTTGCAGCGCGTTTCTGTATTTGCATGTGTTGTGAGTATTTGTAGCGTGTTTTTGTATTTGCATGTGTTGTGGACTTTTGCAGCGCGTTTCTGTATTTGCATGTTTTGTGAGTATTTGCAGCGCGTTTCTCTATTTGCATGTGTTGTGAGTATTTGCAGCGTGTTTTTGTATTTGCATGTGTTGTGGACTTTTGCAGCGCGTTTCTCTATTTGCGTGTTGTGAGTATTTGCAGTGCGTTTCTGTATTTGCATGTGTTGTGAGTATTTTCAGCGCGTTTCACTATTTGCATGTGTTTTGAGTATTTGCAGTGTGTTTCTGTATTTGCATGTGTTGTGAGTATTTGCAGCGCGTTTCTCTATTTGCATGTGTTCTGAGTATTTGCAGCTTGTTTTTGTATTTGCATGTGTTGTGGACTTTTGCAGCGCGTTTCTGTATTTGCATGTGTTGTGAGTTTGCAGAGCGTTTCTGTATTTGCATGTGTTCTTTGCAGCGCGTTTCTCTATTTGCAGTGTTGTGAGCATTTGCAGCGCGTTTCTGTATTTGCATGTGTTGTGAGTTTGCAGAGCGTTTCTGTATTTGCATGTGTTCTTTGCAGCGCGTTTCTCTATTTGCAGTGTTGTGAGTATTTGCAGCGTGTTTCTGTATTTGAATGTGTTGAGTATTTGCAGCGCGTTTCTGTATTTGCATGTGTTGTGAGTATTTGCAGTGTGTTTTTGTATTTGCATGTGTTGTGGACTTTTGCAGCGCGTTTCTGTATTTGCATGTGTTGTGAGTATTTGCAGCGTGTTTTTGTATTTGCATGTGTTGTGGACTTTTGCAGCGCGTTTCTCTATTTGCGTGTTGTGAGTATTTGCAGCGTGTTTTTGTATTTGCATGTGTTGTGGACTTTTGCAGCGCGTTTCTCTATTTGCGTGTTGTGAGTATTTGCAGCGTGTTTTTGTATTTGCATGTGTTGTGAGTTTGCAGAGCGTTTCTGTATTTGCATGTGTTCTTTGCAGCGCGTTTCTATTTGCAGTGTTGTGAGTATTTGCAGCGCGTTTCTGTATTTGCAAGTGTTGTGAGTATTTGCAGCGCGTTTCTCTATTTACATGTGTTCTGAGTATTTGAAGTGTGTTTCTGTATTTGCATGTGTTGTGATTATTTGTAGTGCGTTTCTGTATTTGCATGTGTTGTGAATATTTGCAGCGCGTTTCTGTATTTGCATGTGTTGTGAGTATTTTCAGCGCGTTTCTCTATTTGCATGTGTTTTGAGTATTTGCAGTGTGTTTCTGTATTTGCATGTGTTGTGAGTATTTGCAGCGCGTTTCTCTATTTGCATGTGTTCTGAGTATTTGCAGTGTGTTTCTGTATTTGCATGTGTTGTGATTATTTGTAGTGCGTTTCTGTATTTGCATGTGTTGTGAGTATTTGCAGCGTGTTTTTGTATTTGCATGTGTTGTGGACTTTTGCAGCGCGTTTCTGTATTTGCATGTGTTGTGAGTATTTGCAGCGCGTTTCTGTATTTGCATGTGTTGTGAGTTTGCAGAGCGTTTCTGTATTTGCATGTGTTCTTTGCAGCGCGTTTCTCTATTTGCAGTGTTGTGAGTATTTGCAGCGTGTTTCTGTATTTGCATGTGTTGAGTATTTGCAGCGCGTTTCTGTATTTGCATGTGTTGTGAGTATTTGCAGTGTGTTTTTGTATTTGTATGTGTTGTGGACTTTTGCAGCGCGTTTCTGTATTTGCATGTGTTGTGAGTATTTGTAGCGTGTTTTTGTATTTGCATGTGTTGTGGACTTTTGCAGCGCGTTTCTGTATTTGCATGTTTTGTGAGTATTTGCAGCGCGTTTCTCTATTTGCATGTGTTGTGAGTATTTGCAGCGTGTTTTTGTATTTGCATGTGTTGTGGACTTTTGCAGCGCGTTTCTCTATTTGCGTGTTGTGAGTATTTGCAGTGCGTTTCTGTATTTGCATGTGTTGTGAGTATTTTCAGCGCGTTTCACTATTTGCATGTGTTTTGAGTATTTGCAGTGTGTTTCTGTATTTGCATGTGTTGTGAGTATTTGCAGCGCGTTTCTCTATTTGCATGTGTTCTGAGTATTTGCAGCTTGTTTTTGTATTTGCATGTGTTGTGGACTTTTGCAGCGCGTTTCTCTATTTGCGTGTTGTGAGCATTTGCAGCGCGTTTCTGTATTTGCATGTGTTGTGAGTTTGCAGAGCGTTTCTGTATTTGCATGTGTTCTTTGCAGCGCGTTTCTCTATTTGCAGTGTTGTGAGTATTTGCAGTGTGTTTCTGTATTTGCATGTGTTGAGTATTTGCAGCGCGTTTCTGTATTTGCATGTGTTGTGAGTATTTGCAGCGTGATTTTGTATTTGCATGTGTTGTGAGCATTTGCAGCGCGTTTCTGTATTTGCATGTGTTGTGAGTTTGTAGAGCGTTTCTGTATTTGCATGTGTTCTTTGTAGCGCGTTTCTCTATTTGCAGTGTTGTGAGTATTTGCAGCGCGTTTCTGTATTTGCATGTGTTGTGAGTATTTGCAGTGTGTTTTTGTATTTGCATGTGTTGTGGACTTTTGCAGCGCGTTTCTGTATTTGCATGTGTTGTGAGTATTTGCAGCGTGTTTTTGTATTTGCATGTGTTGTGGACTTTTGCAGCGTGTTTCTCTATTTGCGTGTTGTGAGTATTTGCAGCGAGTTTTTGTATTTGCATGTGTTGTGAGTTTGCAGAGCGTTTCTGTATTTGCATGTGTTCTTTGCAGCGCGTTTCTCTATTTGCAGTGTTGTGAGTATTTGCAGCGTGTTTCTGTATTTGCAGTGTTGTGAGTATTTGCAGCGAGTTTTTGTATTTGCATGTGTTGTGAGTTTGCAGAGCGTTTCTGTATTTGCATGTGTTCTTTGCAGCGCGTTTCTCTATTTGCAGTGTTGTGAGTATTTGCAGCACGTTTCTCTATTTGCAGTGTTGTGAGTATTTGAAGCGTGTTTCTGTATTTGCATGTGTTGAGTATTTGCACCGCGTTTCTGTATTTGCATGTTTTGTGAGTATTTGCAGCGCGTTTCTCTATTTGCATGTGTTGTGAGTATTTGCAGTGTGTTTCTGTATTTGCATGTGTTGTGGACTTTTGCAGTGCGTTTCTGTATTTGCATGTGTTATGAGTATTTGTAGCGCGTTTCTCTATTTGCGCGTGTTGTGGACTTTTGCAGTGCGTTTCTGTATTTGCATGTTTTGTGAGTATTTGCAGTGCGTTTCTGTATTTGCATGTGTTGTGAGTATTTGCAGCGTGTTTTTGTATTTACATGTGTTGTGAGTATTTGCAGCGCGTTTCTGTATTTGCATGTGTTGTGGACTTTTGCAGTGCGTTTCTGTATTTGCAAGTGTTGTGAGTATTTGCAGCGCGTTTCTCTATTTGCATGTGTTCTGAGTATTTGCAGTGTGTTTCTGTATTTGCATGTGTTGTGATTATTTGTAGTGCGTTTCTGTATTTGCATGTGTTGTGAATATTTGCAGCGCGTTTCTGTATTTGCATGTGTTGTGAGTATTTTCAGCGCGTTTCTCTATTTGCATGTGTTTTGAGTATTTGCAGTGTGTTTCTGTATTTGCATGTGTTGTGAGTATTTGCAGCGCGTTTCTGTATTTGCATGTGTTGTGAGTATTTGCAGCGTGTTTTTGTATTTGCATGTGTTGTGGACTTTTGCAGCGCGTTTCTCTATTTGCGTGTTGTGAGTATTTGCAGCGTGTTTTTGTATTTGCATGTGTTGTGAGCATTTGCAGCGCGTTTCTGTATTTGCATGTGTTGTGAGTTTGCAGAGCGTTTCTGTATTTGCATGTGTTCTTTGCAGCGCGTTTCTCTATTTGCAGTGTTGTGAGTATTTGCAGCGTGTTTCTGTATTTGCATGTGTTGAGTATTTGCAGCGCGTTTCTGTATTTGCATGTGTTGTGAGTATTTGCAGCGTGTTTTTGTATTTGCATGTGTTGTGGACTTTTGCAGCGCGTTTCTGTATTTGCATGTTTTGTGAGTATTTGCAGCGCGTTTCTCTATTTGCATGTGTTGTGAGTATTTGCAGTGTGTTTCTGTATTTGCATGTGTTGTGAGTATTTGCAGTGCGTTTCTGTATTTGCATGTTTTGTGAGTATTTGCAGTGCGTTTCTGTATTTGCATGTGTTGTGAGTATTTGCAGCGTGTTTTTGTATTTGCATGTGTTGTGAGTATTTGCAGCGCGTTTCTGTATTTGCATGTGTTGTGGACTTTTGCAGTGCGTTTCTGTTTTTGCATGTGTTGTGAGTATTTGCAGCGCGTTTCTCTATTTCCATGTGTTGTGAGTATTTGCAGCGCGTCTCTCTGTTTACATGTGTTGTGAGTATTTGCATGTGTTGTGAGTATTTGCAGTGCGTTTCTCTATTTGCATGTGTTGTGAGTATTTTTATGTCTTGTGAGTATTTGCAGCGCGTTTCTGTATTTGCATGTGTTGTGGACTTTTGCAGTGCGTTTCTGTTTTTGCAAGTGTTGTGAGTATTTGTAGTGCGTTTCTCTATTTGCGTGTGTTGTGGACTTTTGCAGTGCGTTTCTGTATTTGCATGTTTTGTGAGTATTTGCAGCGCGTTTCTCTATTTGCATGTGTTGTGAGTATTTGCATGTGTTGTGAGTATTTGCAGCGCGTTTCTCTATTTGCATGTGTTGTGAGTATTTGCAGCGCGTTTCTGTATTTGCATGTTTTGTGAGTTTGCAGAGCGTTTCTGTATTTGCACGTGTTGTGAGTATTTGCAGCGCGTTTCTGTATTTGCATGTGTTGTGAGTATTTGCAGCGTATTTCTGTATTTGCATGTGTTGTGAGTATTTGCAGCGCATTTTTTGTATTTGCATGTTTTGTGAGTTTGCAGCGCGTTTGTCTATTTGCATGTGTTGTGGACTTTTGCAGTGCGTTTCTATATTTTCATGTGTTGTGGACTTTTGCAGTGCGTTTCTGTATTTGCATGTGTTGTGGACTTTTGCAGTGCGTTTCTCTATTTGCGTGTTGTGAGTATTTGCAGCGTGTTTTTGTATTTGCATGTGTTGTGAGTTTGCAGAGCGTTTCTGTATTTGCATGTGTTGTGAGTATTTGCAGCGCGTTTCTGTATTTGCATGTGTTGTGGAGTTTTGCAGCGCGTTTCTCTATTTGCGTGTTGTGAGTATTTGCAGCGTGTTTCTGTATTTGCATGTGTTGTGGACTTTTGCAGTGCGTTTCTCTATTTGCGTGTTGTGAGTGTTTGCAGCGCGTTTCTCTATTTGCGTGTTGTGAGTATTTGCAGCGTGTTTCTGTATTTGCATGTGTTGTGGACTTTTGCAGCGCGTTTCTGTATTTGCAAGTGTTGTGAGTATTTGCAGCGCGTTTCTCTATTTGCATGTGTTCTGAGTATTTGCAGTGTGTTTCTGTATTTGCATGTGTTGTGATTATTTGTAGTGCGTTTCTGTATTTGCATGTGTTGTGAATATTTGCAGCGCGTTTCTGTATTTGCATGTGTTGTGAGTATTTTCAGCGCGTTTCTCTATTTGCATGTGTTTTGAGTATTTGCAGTGTGTTTCTGTATTTGCATGTGTTGTGAGTATTTGCAGCGCGTTTCTGTATTTGCATGTGTTGTGAGTATTTGCAGCGCGTTTCTCTATTTGCATGTGTTCTGAGTATTTGCAGTGTGTTTCTGTATTTGCATGTGTTGTGATTATTTGTAGTGCGTTTCTGTATTTGCATGTGTTGTGAGTATTTGCAGCGTGTTTTTGTATTTGCATGTGTTGTGGACTTTTGCAGCGCGTTTCTATATTTGCATGTGTTGTGAGTATTTGCAGCGCGTTTCTGTATTTGCATGTGTTGTGAGTTTGCAGAGCGTTTCTGTATTTGCATGTGTTCTTTGCAGCGCGTTTCTCTATTTGCAGTGTTGTGAGTATTTGCAGCGTGTTTCTGTATTTGCATGTGTTGAGTATTTGCAGCGCGATTCTGTATTTGCATGTGTTGTGAGTATTTGCAGCGTGTTTTTGTATTTGCATGTGTTGTGAGCATTTGCAGCGCGTTTCTGTATTTGCATGTGTTCTTTGCAGCGCGTTTCTCTATTTGCAGTGTTGTGAGTATTTGCAGCGTGTTTCTGTATTTGCATGTGTTGAGTATTTGCAGCGCGTTTCTGTATTTGCATGTGTTGTGAGTATTTGCAGTGTGTTTTTGTATTTGCATGTGTTGTGGACTTTTGCAGCGCGTTTCTCTATTTGCGTGTTGTGAGTATTTGCAGCGTGTTTTTGTATTTGCATGTGTTGTGAGTTTGCAGAGCGTTTCTGTATTTGTATGTGTTCTTTGCAGCGCGTTTCTATTTGCAGTGTTGTGAGTATTTGCAGCGTGTTTCTGTATTTGCATGAGTTGAGTATTTGCACCGCGTTTCTGTATTTGCATGTTTTGTGAGTATTTGCAGCGCGTTTCTCTATTTGCATGTGTTGTGAGTATTTGCAGTGTGTTTCTGTATTTGCATGTGTTGTGGACTTTTGCAGTGCGTTTCTGTATTTGCATGTGTTTTGAGTATTTGCAGTGTGTTTCTGTATTTGCATATGTTGTGAGTATTTGCAGCACGTTTCTGTATTTGCATGTGTTGTGAGTATTTGCAGCGCGTTTCTCTATTTGCATGTGTTCTGAGTATTTGCAGCTTGTTTTTGTATTTGCATGTGTTGTGGACTTTTGCAGCGCGTTTCTCTATTTGCGTGTTGTGAGTATTTGCAGCGTGTTTTTGTATTTGCATGTGTTGTGAGCATTTGCAGCGCGTTTCTGTATTTGCATGTGTTGTGAGTATTTGCAGCGCGTTTCTGTATTTGCATGTGTTGTGAGTATTTGCAGCGTATTTTCTGTATTTGCATGTTTTGTGAGTATTTGCAGCGCGTTTCTCTATTTGCATGTGTTCTGAGTATTTACAGTGTGTTTCTGTATTTGCATGTGTTGTGATTATTTGTAGTGCGTTTCTGTATTTGCATGTGTTGTGAGTATTTGCAGCGTGTTTTTGTATTTGCATGTGTTGTGAGTATTTGCAGCGTGTTTCTGTATTTGCATGTGTTGAGTATTTGCAGCACGTTTCTGTATTTGCATGTGTTGTGAGTATTTGCAGCGTGTTTTTGTATTTGCATGTGTTGTGAGCATTTGCAGCGCGTTTCTGTATTTGCATGTGTTGTGAGTTTGCAGAGCGTTTCTGTATTTGCATGTGTTCTTTGCAGCGCGTTTCTCTATTTGCAGTGTTGTGAGTATTTGCAGCGTGTTTCTGTATTTGAATGTGTTGAGTATTTGCAGCGCGTTTCTGTATTTGCATGTGTTGTGAGTATTTGCAGTGTGTTTTTGTATTTGCATGTGTTGTGGACTTTTGCAGCGCGTTTCTGTATTTGCATGTGTTGTGAGTATTTGCAGCGTGTTTTTGTATTTGCATGTGTTGTGGACTTTTGCAGCGCGTTTCTCTATTTGCGTGTTGTGAGTATTTGCAGCGTGTTTTTGTATTTGCATGTGTTGTGGACTTTTGCAGCGCGTTTCTCTATTTGCGTGTTGTGAGTATTTGCAGCGTGTTTTTGTATTTGCATGTGTTGTGGACTTTTGCAGCGCGTTTCTCTATTTGCGTGTTGTGAGTATTTGCAGCGTGTTTTTGTATTTGCATGTGTTGTGAGTTTGCAGAGCGTTTCTGTATTTGCATGTGTTCTTTGCAGCGCGTTTCTCTATTTGCAGTGTTGTGAGTATTTGCAGCGTGTTTCTGTATTTGCATGTGTTGAGTATTTGCAGCGCGTTTCTGTATTTGCATGTGTTGTGAGTATTTGCAGTGTGTTTTTGTATTTGTATGTGTTGTGGACTTTTGCAGCGCGTTTCTGTATTTGCATGTGTTGTGAGTATTTGTAGCGTGTTTTTGTATTTGCATGTGTTGTGGACTTTTGCAGCGCGTTTCTGTATTTGCATGTTTTGTGATTATTTGTAGTGCGTTTCTGTATTTGCATGTGTTGTGAATATTTGCAGCGCGTTTCTGTATTTGCATGTGTTGTGAGTATTTTCAGCGCGTTTCTCTATTTGCATGTGTTGTGAGTATTTGCAGCGTGTTTTTGTATTTGCATGTGTTGTGGACTTTTGAAGCGCGTTTCTCTATTTGCGTGTTGTGAGTATTTGCAGCGTGTTTTTGTATTTGCATGTGTTGTGAGTTTGCAGAGCGTTTCTGTATTTGCATGTGTTCTTTGCAGCGCGTTTCTATTTGCAGTGTTGTGAGTATTTGTAGCGTGTTTCTGTATTTGCATGTGTTGAGTATTTGCACCGCGTTTCTGTATTTGCATGTTTTGTGAGTATTTGCAGCGCGTTTCTCTATTTGCATGTGTTGTGAGTATTTGCAGTGTGTTTCTGTATTTGCATGTGTTGTGGACTTTTGCAGTGCGTTTCTGTATTTGCATGTGTTATGAGTATTTGTAGCGCGTTTCTCTATTTGCGTGTTGTGAGTATTTTCAGCGTGTTTCTCTATTTGCATGTGTTTTGAGTATTTGCAGCTTGTTTTTGTATTTGCATGTGTTGTGGACTTTTGCAGCGCGTTTCTCTATTTGCGTGTTGTGAGTATTTGCAGCGTGTTTTTGTATTTGCATGTGTTGTGAGCATTTGCAGCGCGTTTCTGTATTTGCATGTGTTGTGGAGTTTTGCAGCGCGTTTCTCTATTTGCGTGTTGTGAGTATTTGCAGCGTGTTTCTGTATTTGCATGTGTTGTGGACTTTTGCAGTGCGTTTCTCTATTTGCGTGTTGTGAGTATTTGCAGCGTGTTTATGTATTTGCATGTGTTGTGAGTATTTGCAGCGCATTTTCTGTATTTGCATGTTTTGTGAGTTTGCAGCGCGTTTCTGTATTTGCATGTGTTGTGGACTTTTGCAGCGCGTTTCTCTATTTGCGTGTTGTGAGTATTTGCAGCGCGTTTCTGTATTTGCATGTACTTGCAGCGTGTTTTTGTATTTGCATGTTTTCTGAGTATTTGCAGCGCGTTTCTGTATTTGCAAGTGTTGTGAGTATTTGTAGTGCGTTTCTGTATTTGCATGTGTTATGAGTATTTGCAGCGCGGTTCTCTATTTGCGTGTTGTGAGTATTTGCAGCGTGTTTTTGTATTTGCATGTGTTGTGAGTATTTGCAGCGCATTTCTCTATTTGCAGTGTTGTGAGTATTTGCAGCGCGTTTCTCTATTTGCATGTGTTGTATTTGCAGCGCGTTTCTCTATTTCCATGTGTTGTGAGTATTTGCAGGGCGTTTCTCTATTTGCATGTGTTGTGAGTATTTGCATGTGTTGTGAGTATTTGCAGCGCGTTTCTCTATTTGCATGTGTTGTGAGTATTTTTATGTGTTGTGAGTATTTGCAGTGCGTTTCTGTATTTGCATGTGTTGTGGACTTTTGCAGTGCGTTTCTGTATTTGCATGTGTTGTGAGTATTTGTAGTCTGTTTCTGTATTTGTATGTGTTGTGAGTATTTGCAGTGCGTTTCTATATTTGCATGTGTTGTGAGTATTTGCAGCGCATTTTCTGTATTTGCATGTTTTGGACTTTTGCAGCACGTTTCTCTATTTGCGTGTTGTGAGTATTTGCAGCGTGTTTTTGTATTTGCATGTGTTGTGAGTATTTGCAGCGCGTTTCTGTATTTGCATGTTTTGTGAGTTTGCAGCGCGTTTGTCTATTTGCATGTGTTGTGGACTTTTGCAGTGCGTTTCTATATTTTCATGTGTTGTGGACTTTTGCAGTGCGTTTTTGTATTTGCATGTGTTGTGGACTTTTGCAGTGCGTTTCTCTATTTGCGTGTTGTGAGTATTTGCAGCGTGTTTTTGTATTTGCATGTGTTCTGAGTATTTGCAGCGCGTTTCTGTATTTGCGTGTGTTGTGGACTTTTGCAGTGTGTTTCTGTATTTGCATGTGTTGTGAGTATTTGCAGCGCATTTCTCTATTTGCATGTGTTGTGAGTATTTGCAGCGCGTTTCTCTATTTGCAGTGTTGTGAGTATTTGCATCGCGTTTCTCTATTTGCATGTGTTGTGAGTATTTTTATGTGTTGTGAGTATTTGCAGCGCGTTTCTGTATTTGCATGTGTTGTGGACTTTTGCAGTGCGTTTCTGTTTTTGCATGTGTTGTGAGTATTTGTAGTGCGTTTCTCTATTTGTGTGTGTTGTGAGTATTTGCAGCGCATTTCTGTATTTGCATGTGTTGTGGAATTTTGCAGTGCGTTTCTGTATTTGCATGTGTTGTGAGTATTTGTAGTCTGTTTCTGTATTTGCATGTGTTATGAGTATTTGCAGTGCGTTTCTATATTTGCATGTGTTGTGAGTATTTGCAGCGCATTTTCTGTATTTGCATGTTTTGGACTTTTGCAGCACGTTTCTCTATTTGCGTGTTGTGAGTATTTGCAGCGTGTTTTTGTATTTGCATGTGTTGTGAGTATTTGCAGCGCGTTTCTGTATTTGCATGTTTTGTGAGTTTGCAGAGCGTTTCTGTATTTGCACGTGTTGTGAGTATTTGCAGCGCGTTTCTGTATTTGCATGTGTTGTGAGTATTTGCAGCGTGTTTCTGTATTTGCATGTGTTGTGAGTATTTGCAGCGCATTTTTTGTATTTGCATGTTTTGTGAGTTTGCAGCGCGTTTGTCTATTTGCATGTGTTGTGGACTTTTGCAGTGCGTTTCTATATTTTCATGTGTTGTGGACTTTTGCAGTGCGTTTCTGTATTTGCATGTGTTGTGGACTTTTGCAGTGCGTTTCTCTATTTGCGTGTTGTGAGTATTTGCAGCGTGTTTTTGTATTTGCGTGTGTTCTGAGTATTTGAAGCGCGTTTCTGTATTTGCGTGTGCTGTGGACTTTTGCAGTGTGTTTCTGTATTTGCATGTGTTGTGAGTATTTGCAGCGTGTTTTTGTATTTGCATGTGTTGTGAGTTTGCAGAGCGTTTCTGTATTTGCATGTGTTGTGAGTATTTGCAGCGCGTTTCTGTATTTGCATGTGTTGTGGAGTTTTGCAGCGCGTTTCTCTATTTGCGTGTTGTGAGTATTTGCAGCGTGTTTCTGTATTTGCATGTGTTGTGGACTTTTGCAGTGCGTTTCTCTATTTGCGTGTTGTGAGTGTTTGCAGCGCGTTTCTCTATTTGCGTGTTGTGAGTATTTGCAGCGTGTTTCTGTATTTGCATGTGTTGTGGACTTTTGCAGCGCGTTTCTGTATTTGCAAGTGTTGTGAGTATTTGCAGCGCGTTTCTCTATTTGCATGTGTTCTGAGTATTTGCAGTGTGTTTCTGTATTTGCATGTGTTGTGATTATTTGTAGTGCGTTTCTGTATTTGCATGTGTTGTGAATATTTGCAGCGCGTTTCTGTATTTGCATGTGTTGTGAGTATTTTCAGCGCGTTTCTCTATTTGCATGTGTTTTGAGTATTTGCAGTGTGTTTCTGTATTTGCATGTGTTGTGAGTATTTGCAGCGCGTTTCTGTATTTGCATGTGTTGTGAGTATTTGCAGCGCGTTTCTCTATTTGCATGTGTTCTGAGTATTTGCAGTGTGTTTCTGTATTTGCATGTGTTGTGATTATTTGTAGTGCGTTTCTGTATTTGCATGTGTTGTGAGTATTTGCAGCGTGTTTTTGTATTTGCATGTGTTGTGGACTTTTGCAGCGCGTTTCTATATTTGCATGTGTTGTGAGTATTTGCAGCGTGTTTTTGTATTTGCATGTGTTGTGAGCATTTGCAGCGCGTTTCTGTATTTGCATGTGTTGTGAGTTTGCAGAGCGTTTCTGTATTTGCATGTGTTCTTTGCAGCGCGTTTCTCTATTTGCAGTGTTGTGAGTATTTGCAGCGTGTTTCTGTATTTGCATGTGTTGAGTATTTGAAGCGCGTTTCTGTATTTGCATGTGTTGTGAGTATTTGCAGCGTGTTTTTGTATTTGCATGTGTTGTGAGCATTTGCAGCGCGTTTCTGTATTTGCATGTGTTCTTTGCAGCGCGTTTCTCTATTTGCAGTGTTGTGAGTATTTGCAGCGTGTTTCTGTATTTGCATGTGTTGAGTATTTGCAGCGCGTTTCTGTATTTGCATGTGTTGTGAGTATTTGCAGCGTGTTTCTGTATTTGCATGTGTTGTGGACTTTTGCAGTGCGTTTCTCTATTTGCGTGTTGTGAGTGTTTGCAGCGCGTTTCTCTATTTGCGTGTTGTGAGTATTTGCAGCGTGTTTCTGTATTTGCATGTGTTGTGGACTTTTGCAGCGCGTTTCTGTATTTGCAAGTGTTGTGAGTATTTGCAGCGCGTTTCTCTATTTGCATGTGTTCTGAGTATTTGCAGTGTGTTTCTGTATTTGCATGTGTTGTGATTATTTGTAGTGCGTTTCTGTATTTGCATGTGTTGTGAATATTTGCAGCGCGTTTCTGTATTTGCATGTGTTGTGAGTATTTGCAGCGCGTTTCTGTATTTGCATGTGTTGTGAGTATTTGCAGTGTGTTTTTGTATTTGCATGTGTTGTGGACTTTTGCAGCGCGTTTCTCTATTTGCGTGTTGTGAGTATTTGCAGCGTGTTTTTGTATTTGCATGTGTTGTGAGTTTGCAGAGCGTTTCTGTATTTGTATGTGTTCTTTGCAGCGCGTTTCTATTTGCAGTGTTGTGAGTATTTGCAGCGTGTTTCTGTATTTGCATGAGTTGAGTATTTGCACCGCGTTTCTGTATTTGCATGTTTTGTGAGTATTTGCAGCGCGTTTCTCTATTTCCATGTGTTGTGAGTATTTGCAGTGTGTTTCTGTATTTGTATGTGTTTTGAGTATTTGCAGTGTGTTTCTGTATTTGCATATGTTGTGAGTATTTGCAGCACGTTTCTGTATTTGCATGTGTTGTGAGTATTTGCAGCGCGTTTCTCTATTTGCATGTGTTCTGAGTATTTGCAGCTTGTTTTTGTATTTGCATGTGTTGTGGACTTTTGCAGCGCGTTTCTCTATTTGCGTGTTGTGAGTATTTGCAGCGTGTTTTTGTATTTGCATGTGTTGTGAGCATTTGCAGCGCGTTTCTGTATTTGCATGTGTTGTGAGTATTTGCAGCGCGTTTCTGTATTTGCATGTGTTGTGGAGTTTTGCAGCGCGTTTCTCTATTTGCGTGTTGTGAGTATTTGCAGCGTGTTTCTGTATTTGCATGTGTTGTGGACTTTTGCAGTGCGTTTCTCTATTTGCGTGTTGTGAGTATTTGCAGCGTGTTTATGTATTTGCATGTGTTGTGAGTATTTGCAGCGTATTTTCTGTATTTGCATGTTTTGTGAGTATTTGCAGCGCGTTTCTCTATTTGCATGTGTTCTGAGTATTTACAGTGTGTTTCTGTATTTGCATGTGTTGTGATTATTTGTAGTGCGTTTCTGTATTTGCATGTGTTGTGAGTATTTGCAGCGTGTTTTTGTATTTGCATGTGTTGTGAGTATTTGCAGCGTGTTTCTGTATTTGCATGTGTTGAGTATTTGCAGCACGTTTCTGTATTTGAATGTGTTGTGAGTATTTGCAGCGTGTTTTTGTATTTGCATGTGTTGTGAGCATTTGCAGCGCGTTTCTGTATTTGCATGTGTTGTGAGTTTGCAGAGCGTTTCTGTATTTGCATGTGTTCTTTGCAGCGCGTTTCTCTATTTGCAGTGTTGTGAGTATTTGCAGCGTGTTTCTGTATTTGAATGTGTTGAGTATTTGCAGCGCGTTTCTGTATTTGCATGTGTTGTGAGTATTTGCAGTGTGTTTTTGTATTTGCATGTGTTGTGGACTTTTGCAGCGCGTTTCTGTATTTGCATGTGTTGTGAGTATTTGCAGCGTGTTTTTGTATTTGCATGTGTTGTGGACTTTTGCAGCGCGTTTCTCTATTTGCGTGTTGTGAGTATTTGCAGCGTGTTTTTGTATTTGCATGTGTTGTGAGTTTGCAGAGCGTTTCTGTATTTGCATATGTTCTTTGCAGCGCGTTTCTATTTGCAGTGTTGTGAGTATTTGCAGCGCGTTTCTGTATTTGCAAGTGTTGTGAGTATTTGCAGCGCGTTTCTCTATTTACATGTGTTCTGAGTATTTGAAGTGTGTTTCTGTATTTGCATGTGTTGTGATTATTTGTAGTGCGTTTCTGTATTTGCATGTGTTGTGAATATTTGCAGCGCGTTTCTGTATTTGCATGTTTTGTGAGTATTTTCAGCGCGTTTCTCTATTTGCATGTGTTTTGAGTATTTGCAGTGTGTTTCTGTATTTGCATGTGTTGTGAGTATTTGCAGCGCGTTTCTCTATTTGCATGTGTTCTGAGTATTTGCAGTGTGTTTCTGTATTTGCATGTGTTGTGATTATTTGTAGTGCGTTTCTGTATTTGCATGTGTTGTGAGTATTTGCAGCGTGTTTTTGTATTTGCATGTGCTGTGGACTTTTGCAGCGCGTTTCTGTATTTGCATGTGTTGTGAGTATTTGCAGCGCATTTCTGTATTTGCATGTGTTGTGAGTTTGCAGAGCGTTTCTGTATTTGCATGTGTTCTTTGCAGCGCGTTTCTCTATTTGCAGTGTTGTGAGTATTTGCAGCGTGTTTCTGTATTTGCATGTGTTGAGTATTTGCAGCGCGTTTCTGTATTTGCATGTGTTGTGAGTATTTGCAGTGTGTTTTTGTATTTGTATGTGTTGTGGACTTTTGCAGCGCGTTTCTGTATTTGCATGTGTTGTGAGTATTTGTAGCGTGTTTTTGTATTTGCATGTGTTGTGGACTTTTGCAGCGCGTTTCTGTATTTGCATGTTTTGTGAGTATTTGCAGCGCGTTTCTCTATTTGCATGTGTTGTGAGTATTTGCAGCGTGTTTTTGTATTTGCATGTGTTGTGGACTTTTGCAGCGCGTTTCTCTATTTGCGTGTTGTGAGTATTTGCAGTGCGTTTCTGTATTTGCATGTGTTGTGAATATTTGCAGCGCATTTCTGTATTTGCATGTGTTGTGAGTATTTTCAGCGCGTTTCACTATTTGCATGTGTTTTGAGTATTTGCAGTGTGTTTCTGTATTTGCATGTGTTGTGAGTATTTGCAGCGCGTTTCTCTATTTGCATGTGTTCTGAGTATTTGCAGCTTGTTTTTGTATTTGCATGTGTTGTGGACTTTTGCAGCGCGTTTCTCTATTTGCGTGTTGTGAGCATTTGCAGCGCGTTTCTGTATTTGCATGTGTTGTGAGTTTGCAGAGCGTTTCTGTATTTGCATGTGTTCTTTGCAGCGCGTTTCTCTATTTGCAGTGTTGTGAGTATTTGCAGTGTGTTTCTGTATTTGCATGTGTTGAGTATTTGCAGCGCGTTTCTGTATTTGCATGTGTTGTGAGTATTTGCAGCGTGATTTTGTATTTGCATGTGTTGTGAGCATTTGCAGCGCGTTTCTGTATTTGCATGTGTTGTGAGTTTGTAGAGCGTTTCTGTATTTGCATGTGTTCTTTGTAGCGCGTTTCTCTATTTGCAGTGTTGTGAGTATTTGCAGCGCGTTTCTGTATTTGCATGTGTTGTGAGTATTTGCAGCGTATTTTTGTATTTGCATGTGTTGTGGACTTTTGCAGCGTGTTTCTCTATTTGCGTGTTGTGAGTATTTGCAGCGAGTTTTTGTATTTGCATGTGTTGTGAGTTTGCAGAGCGTTTCTGTATTTGCATGTGTTCTTTGCAGCGCGTTTCTCTATTTGCAGTGTTGTGAGTATTTGCAGCGTGTTTCTGTATTTGCACGTGTTGTGAGTATTTGCAGCACGTTTCTCTATTTGCAGTGTTGTGAGTATTTGAAGCGTGTTTCTGTATTTGCATGTGTTGAGTATTTGCACCGCGTTTCTGTATTTGCATGTTTTGTGAGTATTTGCAGCGCGTTTCTCTATTTGCATGTGTTGTGAGTATTTGCAGTGTGTTTCTGTATTTGCATGTGTTGTGGACTTTTGCAGTGCGTTTCTGTATTTGCATGTGTTATGAGTATTTGTAGCGCGTTTCTCTATTTGCGCGTGTTGTGGACTTTTGCAGTGCGTTTCTGTATTTGCATGTTTTGTGAGTATTTGCAGTGCGTTTCTGTATTTGCATGTGTTGTGAGTATTTGCAGCGTGTTTTTGTATTTACATGTGTTGTGAGTATTTGCAGCGCGTTTCTGTATTTGCATGTGTTGTGGACTTTTGCAGTGCGTTTCTGTATTTGCAAGTGTTGTGAGTATTTGCAGCGCGTTTCTCTATTTGCATGTGTTCTGAGTATTTGCAGTGTGTTTCTGTATTTGCATGTGTTGTGATTATTTGTAGTGCGTTTCTGTATTTGCATGTGTTGTGAGTATTTTCAGCGCGTTTCTCTATTTGCATGTGTTTTGAGTATTTGCAGTGTGTTTCTGTATTTGCATGTGTTGTGAGTATTTGCAGCGCGTTTCTGTATTTGCATGTGTTGTGAGTATTTGCAGCGTGTTTTTGTATTTGCATGTGTTGTGGACTTTTGCAGCGCGTTTCTCTATTTGCGTGTTGTGAGTATTTGCAGCGTGTTTTTGTATTTGCATGTGTTGTGAGCATTTGCAGCGCGTTTCTGTATTTGCATGTGTTGTGAGTTTGCAGAGCGTTTCTGTATTTGCATGTGTTCTTTGCAGCGCGTTTCTCTATTTGCAGTGTTGTGAGTATTTGCAGCGTGTTTCTGTATTTGCATGTGTTGAGTATTTGCAGCGCGTTTCTGTATTTGCATGTGTTGTGAGTATTTGCAGCGTGTTTTTGTATTTGCATGTGTTGTGGACTTTTGCAGCGCGTTTCTGTATTTGCATGTTTTGTGAGTATTTGCAGCGCGTTTCTCTATTTGCATGTGTTGTGAGTATTTGCAGTGTGTTTCTGTATTTGCATGTGTTGTGAGTATTTGCAGTGCGTTTCTGTATTTGCATGTTTTGTGAGTATTTGCAGTGCGTTTCTGTATTTGCATGTGTTGTGAGTATTTGCAGCGTGTTTTTGTATTTGCATGTGTTGTGAGTATTTGCAGCGCGTTTCTGTATTTGCATGTGTTGTGGACTTTTGCAGTGCGTTTCTGTTTTTGCAAGTGTTGTGAGTATTTGTAGTGCGTTTCTCTATTTGCGTGTGTTGTGGACTTTTGCAGTGCGTTTCTGTATTTGCATGTTTTGTGAGTATTTGCAGCGCGTTTCTCTATTTGCATGTGTTGTGAGTATTTGCATGTGTTGTGAGTATTTGCAGCGCGTTTCTCTATTTGCATGTGTTGTGAGTATTTGCAGCGCGTTTCTGTATTTGCATGTGTTGTGGAATTTTGCAGTGCGTTTCTATATTTGCATGTGTTGTGAGTATTTGCAGCGCGTTTCTCTATTTGCAGTGTTGTGAGTATTTGCAGCGCGTTTCTGTATTTGCATGTGTTGTGAGTTTGCAGAGCGTTTCTGTATTTGCATGTGTTGTGGACTTTTGCAGTGCGTTTCTGTTTTTGCATGTGTTGTGAGTATTTGTAGTGCGTTTCTGTATTTGCATCAGTTTTGAGTATTTGCAGCGCGTTTCTCTATTTGCGTGTGTTGTGAGTATTTGCATGTGTTGTGAGTATTTGTAGTCCGTTTCTGTATTTGCATGTGTTGTGAGTATTTGCAGTGCATTTCTGTATTTGCATGTGTTGTGAGTATTTGCAGTGCGTTTCTATATTTGCATGTGTTGTGAGTATTTGCAGCGCGTTTCTGTATTTGCATGTGTTGTGGACTTTTGCAGTGCTTTTCTCTATTTGCGTGTTGTGAGTATTTGCAGCGTGTTTCTGTATTTGCATGTGTTGTTAGTATTTTCATGTGTTGTGAGTATTTGCAGCGCGTTTCTGTATTTGCATGTGTTGTGGACTTTTGCAGTGCGTTTCTGTTTTTGCATGTGTTGTGATTATTTGTAGTGCGTTTCTGTATTTGCATCAGTTTTGAGTATTTGCAGCGCGTTTCTCTATTTGCGTGTGTTGTGAGTATTTTTATGTGTTGTGAGTATTTGCAGCGCGTTTCTGTATTTGCATGTGTTGTGGACTTTTGCAGTGCGTTTCTGTTTTTGCATGTGTTGTGAGTATTTGTAGTGCGTTTCTGTATTTGCATGAGTTGTGAGTATTTGCAGCGCGTTTCTCTATTTGCGTGTGTTGTGAATATTTGCATGTGTTGTGAGTATTTACAGCGCGTTTCTCTATTTGCATGTGTTGTTAGTATTTGCATGTGTTGTGAGTATTTGCAGTGCATTTCTGTATTTGCATGTGTTGTGAGTATTTGCAGTGCGTTTCTATATTTGCATGTGTTGTGAGTATTTGCAGCGCGTTTCTGTATTTGCATGTGTTGTGGACTTTTGCAGTGCGTTTCTCTATTTGCGTGTTGTGAGTATTTGCAGCGTGTGTCTGTATTTGCATGTGTTGTTAGTATTTGCATGTGTTGTGAGTATTTGCAGCGCGTTTCTGTATTTGCATGTGTTGTGAGTATTTGTAGTCCGTTTCTGTATTTGCATGTGTTGTGAGTATTTGCAGTGCATTTCTGTATTTGCATGTGTTGTGAGTATTTGTAGTGCGTTTCTGTATTTGCATCAGTTTTGAGTATTTGCAGCGCGTTTCTCTATTTGCGTGTGTTGTGAGTATTTGCATGTGTTGTGAGTATTTGTAGTCCGTTTCTGTATTTGCATGTGTTGTGAGTATTTGCAGTGCATTTCTGTATTTGCATGTGTTGTGAGTATTTGTAGTCCGTTTCTGTATTTGCATGTGTTGTGAGTATTTGCAGTACGTTTCTATATTTGCATGTGTTGTGAGTATTTGCAGCGCGTTTCTGTATTTGCATGTGTTGTGGACTTTTGCAGTGCATTTCTCTATTTGCGTGTTGTGAGTATTTGCAGTGCGTTTCTGTATTTGCATGTTTTGTGAGTATTTGCAGCACGTTTCTCTATTTGCATGTGTTGTGAGTATTTGCATGTGTTGTTAGTATTTGCATATGTTGTGAGTATTTGCAGCGTGTTTCTCTATTTGCATGTGTTGTATTTGCAGCGCGTTTCTGTATTTGCATGTGTTGTGAGTATTTGCAGCGCGTTTCTCTATTTCCATGTGTTGTGAGTATTTGCAGCGCGTTTCTCTATTTGCATGTGTTGTGAGTATTTGCATGTGTTGTGAGTATTTGCAGCGCGTTTCTGTATTTGCATGTGTTGTGGACTTTTGCAATGCGTTTCTGTTTTTGCATGTGTTGTGAGTATTTGTAGTGCGTTTCTGTATTTGCATGAGTTGTGACTATTTGCAGCGCGTTTCTCTATTTGCGTGTGTTGTGGACTTTTGCAGTGCGTTTCTGTATTTGCATGTTTTGTGAGTATTTGCAGCGCGTTTCTCTATTTGCATGTGTTGTGAGTATTTGCATGTGTTGTGAGTATTTACAGCGCGTTTCTCTATTTGCATGTGTTGTTAGTATTTGCATGTGTTGTGAGTATTTGCAGTGCATTTCTGTATTTGCATGTGTTGTGAGTATTTGCAGTGCGTTTCTATATTTGCATGTGTTGTGAGTATTTGCAGCGCGTTTCTGTATTTGCATGTGTTGTGGACTTTTGCAGTGCGTTTCTCTATTTGCGTGTTGTGAGTATTTGCAGCGTGTTTCTGTATTTGCATGTGTTGTGGACTTTTGCAGTGCGTTTCTGTTTTTGCATGTGTTGTGAGTATTTGTAGTGCGTTTCTGTATTTGCATCAGTTTTGAGTATTTGCAGCGCGTTTCTGTATTTGCATGTGTTGTGAGTATTTGCAGTGCATTTCTGTATTTGCATGTGTTGTGAGTATTTGCAGTGCGTTTCTCTATTTGCGTGTGTTGTGAGTATTTGCATGTGTTGTGAGTATTTGTAGTCCGTTTCTGTATTTGCATGTGTTGTGAGTATTTGCAGTGCATTTCTGTATTTGCATGTGTTGTGAGTATTTGCAGTGCGTTTCTATATTTGCATGTGTTGTGAGTATTTGCAGCGCGTTTCTGTATTTGCATGTGTTGTGGACTTTTGCAGTGCGTTTCTCTATTTGCGTGTTGTGAGTATTTGCAGCGTGTTTCTGTATTTGCATGTGTTGTTAGTATTTGCATGTGTTGTGAGTGTTTGCAGTGCGTTTCTCTATTTGCATGTGTTGTGAGTATTTGCAGTGCGTTTCTCTATTTGCATGTGTTGTGAGTATTTGCAGCGCGTTTTTGTATTTGCATGTGTTGTGGACTTTTGCAGTGCGTTTCTGTTTTTGCATGTGTTGTGAGTATTTGCAGCGTGTTTTTGTATTTGCATGTGTTGTGAGTATTTGCAGCGCGTTTCTGTATTTGCATGTGTTGTGAGTATTTGCAGTGCGTTTCTCTATTTGCGTGTGTTGTGGACTTTTGCAGTGCGTTTCTGTATTTGCATGTGTTGTGAGTATTTGCAGCGCGTTTCTCTATTTGCGTGTGTTGTGGACTTTTGCAGTGCGTTTCTGTATTTGCATGTTTTGTGAGTATTTGCAGCGCGTTTCTCTATTTGCATGTGTTGTGAGTATTTGCATGTGTTGTGAGTATTTACAGCGCGTTTCTCTATTTGCATGTGTTGTTAGTATTTGCATGTGTTGTGAGTATTTGCAGTGCATTTCTGTATTTGCATGTGTTGTGAGTATTTGCAGTGCGTTTCTATATTTGCATGTGTTGTGAGTATTTGCAGCGCGTTTCTGTATTTGCATGTGTTGTGAGTATTTGTAGTCCGTTTCTGTATTTGCATGTGTTGTGAGTATTTGCAGTGCATTTCTGTATTTGCATGTGTTGTGATTATTTGCAGCGCGTTTCTGTATTTGCATGTGTTGTGGACTTTTGCAGTGCGTTTCTCTATTTGCGTGTTGTGAGTATTTGCAGCGTGTTTCTGTATTTGCATGTGTTGTTAGTATTTGCATGTGTTGTGAGTATTTCCAGCGCGTTTCTGTATTTGCATGTGTTGTGAGTATTTGTAGTCCGTTTCTGTATTTGCATGTGTTGTGAGTATTTGCAGCGCGTTTCTGTATTTGCATGTGTTGTGGACTTTTGCAGTGCGTTTCTCTATTTGCGTGTTGTGAGTATTTGCAGCGTGTTTCTGTATTTGCATGTGTTGTTAGTATTTGCATGTGTTGTGAGTGTTTGCAGCGCGTTTCTGTATTTGCATGTGTTGTGAGTATTTGCAGTGCGTTTCTCTATTTGCATGTGTTGTGAGTATTTGCAGCGCGTTTTTGTATTTGCATGTGTTGTGGACTTTTGCAGTGCGTTTCTGTTTTTGCATGTGTTGTGAGTATTTGCAGCGTGTTTTTGTATTTGCATGTGTTGTGAGTATTTGCAGCGCGTTTCTGTATTTGCATGTGTTGTGAGTATTTGCAGTGCGTTTCTCTATTTGCATGTGTTGTGAGTATTTGCAGCGCGTTTTTGTATTTGCATGTGTTGTGGACTTTTGCAATGCGTTTCTGTTTTTGCATGTGTTGTGAGTATTTGCAGCGCGTTTCTCTATTTGCGTGTGTTGTGGACTTTTGCAGTGCGTTTCTGTATTTGCATGTTTTGTGAGTATTTGCAGCGCGTTTCTCTATTTGCATGTGTTGTGAGTATTTGCATGTGTTGTGAGTATTTACAGCGCGTTTCTCTATTTGCATGTGTTGTTAGTATTTGCATGTGTTGTGAGTATTTGCAGTGCATTTCTGTATTTGCATGTGTTGTGAGTATTTGCAGTGCGTTTCTATGTTTGCATGTGTTGTGAGTATTTGCAGCGCGTTTCTGTATTTGCATGTGTTGTGAGTATTTGTAGTCCGTTTCTGTATTTGCATGTGTTGTGAGTATTTGTAGTCCGTTTCTGTATTTGCATGTGTTGTGAGTATTTGCAGCGCGTTTCTGTATTTGCATGTGTTGTGGACTTTTGCAGTGCGTTTCTCTATTTGCGTGTTGTGAGTATTTGCAGCGTGTTTCTGTATTTGCATGTGTTGTTAGTATTTGCATGTGTTGTGAGTATTTGTAGTCCCTTTCTGTATTTGCATGTGTTGTGAGTATTTACAGCGCGTTTCTGTATTTGCATGTGTTGTGGACTTTTGCAGTGAATTTCTCTATTTGCGTGTTGTGAGTATTTGCAGCGTGTTTCTGTATTTGCATGTGTTGTGGACTTTTGCAGTGCGTTTCTGTTTTTGCATGTGTTGTGAGTATTTGTAGTGCGTTTCTGTATTTGCATCAGTTTTGAGCATTTGCAGCGCGATTCTCTATTTGCGTGTGTTGTGAGTATTTGCATGTGTTGTGAGTATTTGTAGTCCGTTTCTGTATTTGCATGTGTTGTGAGTATTTGCAGTGCATTTCTGTATTTGCATGTGTTGTGAGTATTTGCAGTGCGTTTCTATATTTGCATGTGTTGTGAGTATTTGCAGCGCGTTTCTGTATTTGCATGTGTTGTGTACTTTTGCAGTGCGTTTCTCTATTTGCGTGTTGTGAGTATTTGCAGCGTGTTTCTGTATTTGCATGTGTTGTTAGTATTTGCATGTGTTGTGAGTGTTTGCAGCGCGTTTCTGTATTTGCATGTGTTGTGAGTATTTGCAGTGCGTTTCTCTATTTGCATGTGTTGTGAGTATTTGCAGCGCGTTTTTGTATTTGCATGTGTTGTGGACTTTTGCAGTGCGTTTCTGTTTTTGCATGTGTTGTGAGTATTTGCAGCGTGTTTTTGTATTTGCATGTGTTGTGAGTATTTGCAGCGCGTTTCTGTATTTGCATGTGTTGTGAGTATTTGCAGTGCGTTTCTCTATTTGCATGTGTTGTGAGTATTTGCAGCGCGTTTTTGTATTTGCATGTGTTGTGGACTTTTGCAGTGCGTTTCTGTTTTTGCATGTGTTGTGAGTATTTGCAGCGTGTTTTTGTATTTGCATGTGTTGTGAGTATTTGCAGCGCGTTTCTGTATTTGCATGTGTTGTGGACTTTTGCAATGCGTTTCTGTTTTTGCATGTGTTGTGAGTATTTGCAGCGCGTTTCTCTATTTGCGTGTGTTGTGGACTTTTGCAGTGCGTTTCTGTATTTGCATGTTTTGTGAGTATTTGCAGCGCGTTTCTCTATTTGCATGTGTTGTGAGTATTTGCATGTGTTGTGAGTATTTACAGCGCGTTTCTCTATTTGCATGTGTTGTGAGTATTTGTAGTGCATTTCTGTATTTGCATGTGTTGTGAGTATTTGCAGTGCGTTTCTATATTTGCATGTGTTGTGAGTATTTGCAGCGCGTTTCTGTATTTGCATGTGTTGTGGACTTTTGCAGTGCGTTTCTCTATTTGTGTGTTGTGAGTATTTGCAGCGTGTTTCTGTATTTGCATGTGTTGTTAGTATTTGCATGTGTTGTGAGTATTTGCAGCGCGTTTCTGTATTTGCATGTGTTGTGAGTATTTGTAGTCCGTTTCTGTATTTGCATGTGTTGTGAGTATTTGCAGTGCATTTCTGTATTTGCATGTGTTGTGATTATTTGCAGCGCGTTTCTGTATTTGCATGTGTTGTGGACTTTTGCAGTGCGTTTCTCTATTTGCGTGTTGTGAGTATTTGCAGCGTGTTTCTGTATTTGCATGTGTTGTTAGTATTTGCATGTGTTGTGAGTATTTGCAGCGCGTTTCTGTATTTGCATGTGTTGTGAGTATTTGTAGTCCGTTTCTGTATTTGCATGTGTTGTGAGTATTTGCAGCGCGTTTCTGTATTTGCATGTGTTGTGGACTTTTGCAGTGCATTTCTGTTTTTGCATGTGTTGTGAGTATTTGTAGTGCGTTTCTGTATTTGCATCAGTTTTGAGTATTTGCAGCGCGTTTCTCTATTTGCGTGTGTTGTGAGTATTTGCATGTGTTGTGAGTATTTGTAGTCCGTTTCTGTATTTGCATGTGTTGTGAGTATTTGCAGTGCATTTCTGTATTTGCATGTGTTGTGAGTATTTGCAGTGCGTTTCTATATTTGCATGTGTTGTGAGTATTTGCAGCGCGTTTCTGTATTTGCATGTGTTGTGGACTTTTGCAGTGCGTTTCTCTATTTGCGTGTTGTGAGTATTTGCAGCGTGTTTCTGTATTTGCATGTGTTGTTAGTATTTGCATGTGTTGTGAGTATTTGCAGCGCGTTTCTGTATTTGCATGTGTTGTGAGTATTTGTAGTCCGTTTCTGTATTTGCATGTGTTGTGAGTATTTGCAGCGCGTTTCTGTATTTGCATGTGTTGTGGACTTTTGCAGTGCATTTCTCTATTTGCGTGTTGTGAGTATTTGCAGCGTGTTTCTGTATTTGCATGTGTTGTGGACTTTTGCAGTGCGTTTCTGTATTTGCATGTTTTGTGAGTATTTGCAGCGCGTTTCTCTATTTGCATGTGTTGTGAGTATTTGCATGTGTTGTGAGTATTTGCAGCGCGTTTCTCTATTTGCATGTGTTGTGAGTATTTGCATGTGTTGTTAGTATTTGCATATGTTGTGAGTATTTGCAGCGTGTTTCTCTATTTGCGTGTTGTGAGTATTTGCAGCGTGTTTTTGTATTTGCACGTGTTGTGAGTATTTGCAGCGCGTTTCTCTATTTCCATGTGTTGTGAGTATTTGCAGCGCGTTTCTCTATTTGCATGTGTTGTGAGTATTTGCATGTGTTGTGAGTATTTGCAACGCGTTTCTGTATTTGCATGTATTGTGGACTTTTGCAATGCGTTTCTGTTTTTGCATGTGTTGTGAGTATTTGTAGTGCGTTTCTATATTTGCATGAGTTGTGAGTATTTGCAGCGCGTTTCTCTATTTGCGTGTGTTGTGGACTTTTGCAGTGCGTTTCTGTATTTGCATGTTTTGTGAGTATTTGCAGCGCGTTTCTCTATTTGCATGTGTTGTGAGTATTTGCATGTGTTGTGAGTATTTACAGCACGTTTCTCTATTTGCATGTGTTGTTAGTATTTGCATGTGTTGTGAGTATTTGCAGTGCATTTCTGTATTTGCATGTGTTGTGAGTATTTGCAGTGCGTTTCTATATTTGCATGTGTTGTGAGTATTTGCAGCGCGTTTCTGTATTTGAATGTGTTGTGGACTTTTGCAGTGCGTTTCTGTATTTGCATGTTGTGAGTATTTGCATCGTGTTTCTGTATTTGCATGTGTTGTTAGTATTTGCATGTGTTGTGTGTATTTGCAGCGCGTTTCTGTATTTGCATGTGTTGTGAGTATTTGTAGTCCGTTTCTGTATTTGCATGTGTTGTGAGTATTTGCAGTGCATTTCTGTATTTGCATGTGTTGTGATTATTTGCAGCGCGTTTCTGTATTTGCATGTGTTGTGGACTTTTGCAGTGCGTTTCTCTATTTGCGTGTTGTGAGTATTTGCAGCGTGTTTCTGTATTTGCATGTGTTGTGAGTATTTGCAGCGCGTTTCTCTATTTGCATGTGTTGTGAGTATTTGCATGTGTTGTGAGTATTTGCAGCGCGTTTCTCTATTTGCATGTGTTGTGAGTATTTGCATGTGTTGTTAGTATTTGCATATGTTGTGAGTATTTGCAGCGTGTTTCTCTATTTGCGTGTTGTGAGTATTTGCAGCGTGTTTTTGTATTTGCACGTGTTGTGAGAATTTGCAGCGCGTTTCTCTATTTGCATGTGTTGTATTTGCAGCGCGTTTCTGTATTTGCATGTGTTGTGAGTATTTGCAGTGCGTTTCTCTATTTCCATGTGTTGTGAGTATTTGCAGCGCGTTTCTCTATTTGCATGTGTTGTGAGTATTTGCATGTGTTGTGAGTATTTGCAGCGCGTTTCTGTATTTGCATGTGTTGTGGACTTTTTCAATGCGTTTCTGTTTTTGCATGTGTTGTGAGTATTTGTAGTGCGTTTCTGTATTTGCATGTTTTGTGAGTATTTGCAGCGCGTTTCTCTATTTGCATGTGTTGTTAGTATTTGCATGTGTTGTGAGTATTTGCAGCGCGTTTCTCTATTTGCATGTGTTGTGGAATTTTGCAGTGCATTTCTGTATTTACATGTGTTGTGAGTATTTGCAGTGCGTTTCTATATTTGCATGTGTTGTGAGTATTTGCAGTGCGTTTCTATATTTGCATGTGTTGTGAGTATTTGCAGCGTGTTTCTGTATTTGCATGTGTTGTGGACTTTTGCAGTGCGTTTCTGTATTTGCATGTTTTGTGAGTATTTGCAGCGCGTTTCTCTATTTGCATGTGTTGTGAGTATTTGCATGTGTTGTGAGTATTTGCAGCGCGTTTCTGTATTTGCATGTGTTGTGGAATTTTGCAGTGCGTTTCTGTATTTGCATGTGTTGTGAGTATTTGTAGTCCGTTTCTGTATTTGCATGTGTTGTGAGTATTTGCAGTGCATTTCTGTATTTGCATGTGTTGTGAGTATTTGCAGTGCGTTTCTATATTTGCATGTGTTGTGAGTATTTGCAGCGCGTTTCTGTATTTGCATGTGTTGTGGACTTTTGCAGTGCGTTTCTCTATTTGCGTGTTGTGAATATTTGCAGCGTGTTTCTGTATTTGCATGTGTTGTGGACTTTTGCAGTGCGTTTCTCTATTTGCGTGTTGTGAATATTTGCAGCGCGTTTCTGTATTCGCATGTGTTTTGGACTTTTGCAGCACGTTTCTCTATTTGCGTGTTGTGAGTATTTGCGGCGTGTTTTTGTATTTGCATGTGTTGTGAGTATTTGCAGCGCGTTTCTGTATTTGCATGTTTTGTGAGTTTGCAGAGCGTTTCTGTATTTGCATGTGTTGTGAGTATTTGCAGCGCGTTTCTGTATTTGCATGTGTTGTGGACTTTTGCAGTGCGTTTCTCTATTTGCGTGTTGTGAGTATTTGCAGCGTGTTTCTGTATTTGCATGTGTTGTGAGTATTTGCAGCGCGTTTCTCTATTTGCATGTGTTGTGAGTATTTGCATGTGTTGTGAGTATTTGCAGCGCGTTTCTCTATTTGCATGTGTTGTGAGTATTTGCATGTGTTGTTAGTATTTGCATATGTTGTGAGTATTTGCAGCGTGTTTCTCTATTTGCGTGTTGTGAGTATTTGCAGCGTGTTTTTGTATTTGCACGTGTTGTGAGAATTTGCAGCGCGTTTCTCTATTTGCATGTGTTGTATTTGCAGCGCGTTTCTGTATTTGCATGTGTTGTGAGTATTTGCAGTGCGTTTCTCTATTTCCATGTGTTGTGAGTATTTGCAGCGCGTTTCTCTATTTGCATGTGTTGTGAGTATTTGCATGTGTTGTGAGTATTTGCAGCGCGTTTCTGTATTTGCATGTGTTGTGGACTTTTTCAATGCGTTTCTGTTTTTGCATGTGTTGTGAGTATTTGTAGTGCGTTTCTGTATTTGCATGTTTTGTGAGTATTTGCAGCGCGTTTCTCTATTTGCATGTGTTGTTAGTATTTGCATGTGTTGTGAGTATTTGCAGCGCGTTTCTCTATTTGCATGTGTTGTGGAATTTTGCAGTGCATTTCTGTATTTACATGTGTTGTGAGTATTTGCAGTGCGTTTCTATATTTGCATGTGTTGTGAGTATTTGCAGTGCGTTTCTATATTTGCATGTGTTGTGAGTATTTGCAGCGTGTTTCTGTATTTGCATGTGTTGTGGACTTTTGCAGTGCGTTTCTGTATTTGCATGTTTTGTGAGTATTTGCAGCGCGTTTCTCTATTTGCATGTGTTGTGAGTATTTGCATGTGTTGTGAGTATTTGCAGCGCGTTTCTGTATTTGCATGTGTTGTGGAATTTTGCAGTGCGTTTCTGTATTGGCATGTGTTGTGAGTATTTGTAGTCCGTTTCTGTATTTGCATGTGTTGTGAGTATTTGCAGTGCATTTCTGTATTTGCATGTGTTGTGAGTATTTGCAGTGTGTTTCTATATTTGCATGTGTTGTGAGTATTTGCAGCGCGTTTCTGTATTTGCATGTGTTGTGGACTTTTGCAGTGCGTTTCTCTATTTGCGTGTTGTGAATGTTTGCAGCGTGTTTCTGTATTTGCATGTGTTGTGGACTTTTGCAGTGCGTTTCTCTATTTGCGTGTTGTGAATATTTGCAGCGCGTTTCTGTATTCGCATGTGTTTTGGACTTTTGCAGCACGTTTCTCTATTTGCGTGTTGTGAGTATTTGCGGCGTGTTTTTGTATTTGCATGTGTTGTGAGTATTTGCAGCGCGTTTCTGTATTTGCATGTTTTGTGAGTTTGCAGAGCGTTTCTGTATTTGCACGTGTTGTGAGTATTTGCAGCGCGTTTCTCTATTTTTATGTGTTGTGGACTTTTGCAGTGCGTTTCTATATTTGCACGTGTTGTGAGTATTTGCAGCGTGTTTCTGTATTTGCATGTGTTGTGAGTATTTGCAGCGTGTTTCTGTATTTGCATGTGTTGTGGACATTTGCAGCGCGTTTCTGTATTTGCATGTGTTGTGGACTTTTGCAGTGCGTTTCTCTATTTGCGTGTTGTGAGTATTTGCAGCGTGTTTCTGTATTTGCATGTGTTGTTAGTATTTGCATGTGTTGTGAGTATTTGCAGCGCGTTTCTGTATTTGCATGTGTTGTGAGTATTTGTAGTCCGTTTCTGTATTTGCATGTGTTGTGAGTATTTGCAGCGCGTTTCTGTATTTGCATGTGTTGTGGACTTTTGCAGTGCGTTTCTGTTTTTGCATGTGTTGTGAGTATTTGTAGTGCGTTTCTGTATTTGCATCAGTTTTGAGTATTTGCAGCGCGTTTCTCTATTTGCGTGTGTTGTGAGTATTTGCATGTGTTGTGAGTATTTGTAGTCCGTTTCTGTATTTGCATGTGTTGTGAGTATTTGCAGTGCGTTTCTGTATTTGCATGTGTTGTGAGTATTTGCAGTGCGTTTCTATATTTGCATGTGTTGTGAGTATTTGCAGCGCGTTTCTGTATTTGCATGTGTTGTGGACTTTTGCAGTGCGTTTCTCTATTTGCGTGTTGTGAGTATTTGCAGCGTGTTTCTGTATTTGCATGTGTTGTTAGTATTTGCATGTGTTGTGAGTATTTGCAGCGCGTTTCTGTATTTGCATGTGTTGTGAGTATTTGTAGTCCGTTTCTGTATTTGCATGTGTTGTGAGTATTTGCAGCGCGTTTCTGTATTTGCATGTGTTGTGGACTTTTGCAGTGCATTTCTCTATTTGCGTGTTGTGAGTATTTGCAGCGTGTTTCTGTATTTGCATGTGTTGTGGACTTTTGCAGTGCGTTTCTGTATTTGCATGTTTTGTGAGTATTTGCAGCGCGTTTCTCTATTTGCATGTGTTGTGAGTATTTGCATGTGTTGTGAGTATTTGCAGCGCGTTTCTCTATTTGCATGTGTTGTGAGTATTTGCATGTGTTGTTAGTATTTGCATATGTTGTGAGTATTTGCAGCGTGTTTCTCTATTTGCGTGTTGTGAGTATTTGCAGCGTGTTTTTGTATTTGCACGTGTTGTGAGTATTTGCAGCGCGTTTCTCTATTTCCATGTGTTGTGAGTATTTGCAGCGCGTTTCTCTATTTGCATGTGTTGTGAGTATTTGCATGTGTTGTGAGTATTTGCAACGCGTTTCTGTATTTGCATGTATTGTGGACTTTTGCAATGCGTTTCTGTTTTTGCATGTGTTGTGAGTATTTGTAGTGCGTTTCTATATTTGCATGAGTTGTGAGTATTTGCAGCGCGTTTCTCTATTTGCGTGTGTTGTGGACTTTTGCAGTGCGTTTCTGTATTTGCATGTTTTGTGAGTATTTGCAGCGCGTTTCTCTATTTGCATGTGTTGTGAGTATTTGCATGTGTTGTGAGTATTTACAGCGCGTTTCTCTATTTGCATGTGTTGTTAGTATTTGCATGTGTTGTGAGTATTTGCAGTGCATTTCTGTATTTGCATGTGTTGTGAGTATTTGCAGTGCGTTTCTATATTTGCATGTGTTGTGAGTATTTGCAGCGCGTTTCTGTATTTGAATGTGTTGTGGACTTTTGCAGTGCGTTTCTGTATTTGCATGTTGTGAGTATTTGCATCGTGTTTCTGTATTTGCATGTGTTGTTAGTATTTGCATGTGTTGTGTGTATTTGCAGCGCGTTTCTGTATTTGCATGTGTTGTGAGTATTTGTAGTCCGTTTCTGTATTTGCATGTGTTGTGAGTATTTGCAGTGCATTTCTGTATTTGCATGTGTTGTGATTATTTGCAGCGCGTTTCTGTATTTGCATGTGTTGTGGACTTTTGCAGTGCGTTTCTCTATTTGCGTGTTGTGAGTATTTGCAGCGTGTTTCTGTATTTGCATGTGTTGTGAGTATTTGCAGCGCGTTTCTCTATTTGCATGTGTTGTGAGTATTTGCATGTGTTGTGAGTATTTGCAGCGCGTTTCTCTATTTGCATGTGTTGTGAGTATTTGCATGTGTTGTTAGTATTTGCATATGTTGTGAGTATTTGCAGCGTGTTTCTCTATTTGCGTGTTGTGAGTATTTGCAGCGTGTTTTTGTATTTGCACGTGTTGTGAGAATTTGCAGCGCGTTTCTCTATTTGCATGTGTTGTATTTGCAGCGCGTTTCTGTATTTGCATGTGTTGTGAGTATTTGCAGTGCGTTTCTCTATTTCCATGTGTTGTGAGTATTTGCAGCGCGTTTCTCTATTTGCATGTGTTGTGAGTATTTGCATGTGTTGTGAGTATTTGCAGCGCGTTTCTGTATTTGCATGTGTTGTGGAATTTTGCAGTGCATTTCTGTATTTACATGTGTTGTGAGTATTTGCAGTGCGTTTCTATATTTGCATGTGTTGTGAGTATTTGCATTGCGTTTCTATATTTGCATGTGTTGTGAGTATTTGCAGCGTGTTTCTGTATTTG
Source organism: Coreius guichenoti (assembly GCA_039654105.1). NCBI lineage: Eukaryota > Metazoa > Chordata > Actinopteri > Cypriniformes > Gobionidae > Coreius > Coreius guichenoti. The sequence goes on from CM077178.1 coordinate 40,613,980, forward strand.
CATGTGTTGTGGACTTTTGCAGTGCGTTTCTGTATTTGCATGTTTTGTGAGTATTTGCAGCGCGTTTCTCTATTTGCATGTGTTGTGAGTATTTGCATGTGTTGTGAGTATTTGCAGCGCGTTTCTGTATTTGCATGTGTTGTGGAATTTTGCAGTGCGTTTCTGTATTTGCATGTGTTGTGAGTATTTGTAGTCCGTTTCTGTATTTGCATGTGTTGTGAGTATTTGCAGTGCATTTCTGTATTTGCATGTGTTGTGAGTATTTGCAGTGCGTTTCTATATTTGCATGTGTTGTGAGTATTTGCAGCGCGTTTCTGTATTTGCATGTGTTGTGGACTTTTGCAGTGCGTTTCTCTATTTGCGTGTTGTGAATATTTGCAGCGTGTTTCTGTATTTGCATGTGTTGTGGACTTTTGCAGTGCGTTTCTCTATTTGCGTGTTGTGAATATTTGCAGCGCGTTTCTGTATTCGCATGTGTTTTGGACTTTTGCAGCACGTTTCTCTATTTGCGTGTTGTGAGTATTTGCGGCGTGTTTTTGTATTTGCATGTGTTGTGAGTATTTGCAGCGCGTTTCTGTATTTGCATGTTTTGTGAGTTTGCAGAGCGTTTCTGTATTTGCACGTGTTGTGAGTATTTGCAGCGCGTTTCTCTATTTTTATGTGTTGTGGACTTTTGCAGTGCGTTTCTATATTTGCACGTGTTGTGAGTATTTGCAGCGTGTTTCTGTATTTGCATGTGTTGTGAGTATTTGCAGCGTGTTTCTGTATTTGCATGTGTTGTGGACATTTGCAGCGCGTTTCTGTATTTGCATGTGTTGTGGACTTTTGCAGCGCGTTTCTCTATTTGCGTGTTGTGAGTATTTGCAGCGTGTTTATGTATTTGCATGTGTTGTGAGTATTTGCAGCGCATTTTCTGTATTTGCATGTTTTGTGAGTTTGCAGCGCGTTTCTCTATTTGCATGTGTGGTGGACTTTTGCAGTGCGTTTCTGTATTTGCATGTGTTGTGGACTTTTGCAGTGCGTTTCTCTATTTGCGTGTTGTGAGTATTTGCAGCGTGTTTATGTATTTGCATGTGTTGTGAGTGTTTGGAGCGCGTTTCTGTATTTGCATGTGTTGTGGACTTTTGCAGTGCGTTTCTGTATTTGCATGTGTTGTGAGTATTTGCAGTGCGTTTCTGTATTTGCATGTGTTGTGAGTGTTTGCAGCGCGTTTCTGTTTTTGCATGTGTTGTGAGTATTTGCAGCGTGTTTTTGTATTTGCATGTGTTGTGAGTATTTGCAGCGCGTTTCTGTATTTGCATGTGTTGTGGACTTTTGCAATGCGTTTCTGTTTTTGCATGTTTTGTGAGTATTTGCAGCGCGTTTCTCTATTTGCATGTGTTGTGAGTATTTGCATGTGTTGTGAGTATTTGCAGTGCATTTCTGTATTTGCATGTTTTGTGAGTATTTACAGCGCGTTTCTCTATTTGCATGTGTTGTTAGTATTTGCATGTGTTGTGAGTATTTGCAGTGCATTTCTGTATTTGCATGTGTTGTGAGTATTTGCAGTGCGTTTCTATATTTGCATGTGTTGTGAGTATTTGCAGCGCGTTTCTGTATTTGCATGTGTTGTGGACTTTTGCAGTGCGTTTCTCTATTTGTGTGTTGTGAGTATTTGCAGCGTGTTTCTGTATTTGCATGTGTTGTTAGTATTTGCATGTGTTGTGAGTATTTGCAGTGCATTTCTGTATTTGCATGTGTTGTGATTATTTGCAGCGCGTTTCTGTATTTGCATGTGTTGTGGACTTTTGCAGTGCGTTTCTCTATTTGCGTGTTGTGAGTATTTGCAGCGTGTTTCTGTATTTGCATGTGTTGTTAGTATTTGCATGTGTTGTGAGTATTTGCAGCGCGTTTCTGTATTTGCATGTGTTGTGAGTATTTGTAGTCCGTTTCTGTATTTGCATGTGTTGTGAGTATTTGCAGCGCGTTTCTGTATTTGCATGTGTTGTGGACTTTTGCAGTGCGTTTCTGTTTTTGCATGTGTTGTGAGTATTTGTAGTGCGTTTCTGTATTTGCATCAGTTTTGAGTATTTGCAGCGCGTTTCTCTATTTGCGTGTGTTGTGAGTATTTGCATGTGTTGTGGAATTTTGCAGTGCATTTCTGTATTTGCATGTGTTGTGAGTATTTGCAGTGCGTTTCTATATTTGCATGTGTTGTGAGTATTTGCAGTGCGTTTCTATATTTGCATGTGTTGTGAGTATTTGCAGCGTGTTTCTGTATTTGCATGTGTTGTGGACTTTTGCAGTGCGTTTCTGTATTTGCATGTTTTGTGAGTATTTGCAGCGCGTTTCTCTATTTGCATGTGTTGTGAGTATTTGCAGTGCGTTTCTATATTTGCATGTGTTGTGAGTATTTGCAGCGCGTTTCTGTATTTGCATGTGTTGTGGTCTTTTGCAGTGCGTTTCTCTATTTGCGTGTTGTGAATATTTGCAGCGTGTTTCTGTATTTGCATGTGTTGTGGACTTTTGCAGTGCGTTTCTCTATTTGCGTGTTGTGAATATTTGCAGCGCGTTTCTGTATTCGCATGTGTTTTGGACTTTTGCAGCACGTTTCTCTATTTGCGTGTTGTGAGTATTTGCAGCGTGTTTTTGTATTTGCATGTGTTGTGAGTATTTGCAGCGCGTTTCTGTATTTGCATGTTTTGTGAGTTTGCAGAGCGTTTCTGTATTTGCACGTGTTGTGAGTATTTGCAGCGCGTTTCTCTATTTTTATGTGTTGTGGACTTTTGCAGTGCGTTTCTATATTTGCACGTGTTGTGAGTATTTGCAGCGCGTTTCTGTATTTGCATGTGTTGTGGACTTTTGCAGTGCGTTTCTGTATTTGCATGTGTTGTGAGTATTTGCAGTGCGTTTCTGTATTTGCATGTGTTGTGAGTGTTTGCAGCGCGTTTCTGTTTTTGCATGTGTTGTGAGTATTTGCAGCGTGTTTTTGTATTTGCATGTGTTGTGAGTATTTGCAGCGCGTTTCTGTATTTGCATGTGTTGTGGACTTTTGCAATGCGTTTCTGTTTTTGCATGTTTTGTGAGTATTTGCAGCGCGTTTCTCTATTTGCATGTGTTGTGAGTATTTGCATGTGTTGTGAGTATTTGCAGTGCATTTCTGTATTTGCATGTTTTGTGAGTATTTACAGCGCGTTTCTCTATTTGCATGTGTTGTTAGTATTTGCATGTGTTGTGAGTATTTGCAGTGCATTTCTGTATTTGCATGTGTTGTGAGTATTTGCAGTGCGTTTCTATATTTGCATGTGTTGTGAGTATTTGCAGCGCGTTTCTGTATTTGCATGTGTTGTGGACTTTTGCAGTGCGTTTCTCTATTTGTGTGTTGTGAGTATTTGCAGCGTGTTTCTGTATTTGCATGTGTTGTTAGTATTTGCATGTGTTGTGAGTATTTGCAGTGCATTTCTGTATTTGCATGTGTTGTGATTATTTGCAGCGCGTTTCTGTATTTGCATGTGTTGTGGACTTTTGCAGTGCGTTTCTCTATTTGCGTGTTGTGAGTATTTGCAGCGTGTTTCTGTATTTGCATGTGTTGTTAGTATTTGCATGTGTTGTGAGTATTTGCAGCGCGTTTCTGTATTTGCATGTGTTGTGAGTATTTGTAGTCCGTTTCTGTATTTGCATGTGTTGTGAGTATTTGCAGCGCGTTTCTGTATTTGCATGTGTTGTGGACTTTTGCAGTGCGTTTCTGTTTTTGCATGTGTTGTGAGTATTTGTAGTGCGTTTCTGTATTTGCATCAGTTTTGAGTATTTGCAGCGCGTTTCTCTATTTGCGTGTGTTGTGAGTATTTGCATGTGTTGTGAGTATTTGTAGTCCGTTTCTGTATTTGCATGTGTTGTGAGTATTTGCAGTGCATTTCTGTATTTGCATGTGTTGTGAGTATTTGCAGTGCGTTTCTATATTTGCATGTGTTGTGAGTATTTGCAGCGCGTTTCTGTATTTGCATGTGTTGTGGACTTTTGCAGTGCGTTTCTCTATTTGCGTGTTGTGAGTATTTGCAGCGTGTTTCTGTATTTGCATGTGTTGTTAGTATTTGCATGTGTTGTGAGTATTTGCAGCGCGTTTCTGTATTTGCATGTGTTGTGAGTATTTGTAGTCCGTTTCTGTATTTGCATGTGTTGTGAGTATTTGCAGCGCGTTTCTGTATTTGCATGTGTTGTGGACTTTTGCAGTGCATTTCTCTATTTGCGTGTTGTGAGTATTTGCAGCGTGTTTCTGTATTTGCATGTGTTGTGGACTTTTGCAGTGCGTTTCTCTATTTGCATGTTTTGTGAGTATTTGCAGGGCGTTTCTCTATTTGCATGTTTTGTGAGTATTTGCAGCGTGTTTCTCTATTTGCGTGTTGTGAGTATTTGCAGCGTGTTTTTGTATTTGCACGTGTTGTGAGTATTTGCAGCGCGTTTCTCTATTTCCATGTGTTGTGAGTATTTGCAGCGCGTTTCTCTATTTGCATGTGTTGTGAGTATTTGCATGTGTTGTGAGTATTTGCAACGCGTTTCTGTATTTGCATGTGTTGTGGACTTTTGCAATGTGTTTCTGTTTTTGCATGTGTTGTGAGTATTTGTAGTGCGTTTCTATATTTGCATGAGTTGTGAGTATTTGCAGCGCGTTTCTCTATTTGCGTGTGTTGTGGACTTTTGCAGTGCGTTTCTGTATTTGCATGTTTTGTGAGTATTTGCAGCGCGTTTCTCTATTTGCATGTGTTGTGAGTATTTGCATGTGTTGTGAGTATTTACAGCGCGTTTCTCTATTTGCATGTGTTGTTAGTATTTGCATGTGTTGTGAGTATTTGCAGTGCATTTCTGTATTTGCATGTGTTGTGAGTATTTGCAGTGCGTTTCTATATTTGCATGTGTTGTGAGTATTTGCAGCGCGTTTCTGTATTTGAATGTGTTGTGGACTTTTGCAGTTCGTTTCTGTATTTGCATGTTGTGAGTATTTGCATCGTGTTTCTGTATTTGCATGTGTTGTTAGTATTTGCATGTGTTGTGTGTATTTGTAGCGCGTTTCTGTATTTGCATGTGTTGTGAGTATTTGTAGTCCGTTTCTGTATTTGCATGTGTTGTGAGTATTTGCAGTGCATTTCTGTATTTGCATGTGTTGTGATTATTTGCAGCGCGTTTCTGTATTTGCATGTTTTGTGGACTTTTGCAGTGCGTTTCTCTATTTGCGTGTTGTGAGTATTTGCAGCGTGTTTCTGTATTTGCATGTGTTGTGAGTATTTGCAGCGCGTTTCTCTATTTGCATGTGTTGTGAGTATTTGCATGTGTTGTGAGTATTTGCAGCGCGTTTCTCTATTTGCATGTGTTGTGAGTATTTGCATGTGTTGTTAGTATTTGCATATGTTGTGAGTATTTGCAGCGTGTTTTTGTATTTGCACGTGTTGTGAGAATTTGCAGCGCGTTTCTCTATTTGCATGTGTTGTATTTGCAGCGCGTTTCTGTATTTGCATGTGTTGTGAGTATTTGCAGCGCGTTTCTCTATTTGCATGTGTTGTATTTGCAGCGCGTTTCTGTATTTGCATGTGTTGTGAGTATTTGCAGCGCGTTTCTCTATTTCCATGTGTTGTGAGTATTTGCAGCGCGTTTCTCTATTTGCATGTGTTGTGAGTATTTGCATGTGTTGTGAGTATTTGCAGCGCGTTTCTGTATTTGCATGTGTTGTGGACTTTTGCAATGCGTTTCTGTTTTTGCATGTGTTGTGAGTATTTGCAGCGCGTTTCTCTATTTGCATGTGTTGTTAGTATTTGCATGTGTTGTGAGTATTTGCAGCGCGTTTCTGTATTTGCATGTGTTGTGGAATTTTGCAGTGCATTTCTGTATTTGCATGTTTTGTGAGTATTTGCAGCGCGTTTCTCTATTTGCATGTGTTGTTAGTATTTGCATGTGTTGTGAGTATTTGCAGCGCGTTTCTGTATTTGCATGTGTTGTGGAATTTTGCAGTGCATTTCTGTATTTGCATGTGTTGTGAGTATTTGCAGTGCGTTTCTATATTTGCATGTGTTGTGAGTATTTGCAGTGCGTTTCTATATTTGCATGTGTTGTGAGTATTTGCAGCGTGTTTCTGTATTTGCATGTGTTGTGGACTTTTGCAGTGCGTTTCTGTATTTGCATGTTTTGTGAGTATTTGCAGCGCGTTTCTCTATTTGCATGTGTTGTGAGTATTTGCAGTGCGTTTCTATATTTGCATGTGTTGTGAGTATTTGCAGCGCGTTTCTGTATTTGCATGTGTTGTGGTCTTTTGCAGTGCGTTTCTCTATTTGCGTGTTGTGAATATTTGCAGCGTGTTTCTGTATTTGCATGTGTTGTGGACTTTTGCAGTGCGTTTCTCTATTTGCGTGTTGTGAATATTTGCAGCGCGTTTCTGTATTCGCATGTGTTTTGGACTTTTGCAGCACGTTTCTCTATTTGCGTGTTGTGAGTATTTGCAGCGTGTTTTTGTATTTGCATGTGTTGTGAGTATTTGCAGCGCGTTTCTGTATTTGCATGTTTTGTGAGTTTGCAGAGCGTTTCTGTATTTGCACGTGTTGTGAGTATTTGCAGCGCGTTTCTCTATTTTTATGTGTTGTGGACTTTTGCAGTGCGTTTCTATATTTGCACGTGTTGTGAGTATTTGCAGCGTGTTTCTGTATTTGCATGTGTTGTGAGTATTTGCAGCGTGTTTCTGTATTTGCATGTGTTGTGGACATTTGCAGCGCGTTTCTGTATTTGCATGTGTTGTGGACTTTTGCAGCGCGTTTCTCTATTTGCGTGTTGTGAGTATTTGCAGTGCGTTTCTGTATTTGCATGTGTTGTGGACTTTTGCAGTGCGTTTCTCTATTTGCGTGTTGTGAGTATTTGCAGCGTGTTTATGTATTTGCATGTGTTGTGAGTGTTTGGAGCGCGTTTCTGTATTTGCATGTGTTGTGGACTTTTGCAGTGCGTTTCTGTATTTGCATGTGTTGTGAGTATTTGCAGTGCGTTTCTCTATTTGCATGTGTTGTGAGTATTTGCAGCGCGTTTTTGTATTTGCATGTGTTGTGGACTTTTGCAGTGCGTTTCTCTATTTGCATGTGTTGTGAGTATTTGCAGCGCGTTTCTGTATTTGCATGTGTTGTGGACTTTTGCAGCGCGTTTCTCTATTTGCGTGTTGTGAGTATTTGCAGCGCATTTCTGTATTTGCATGTGTTGTGAGTATTTGCAGCGCCTTTCTGTATTTGCATGTGTTGTGAACTTTTGCAGCGCGTTTCTGTATTTGCATGTGTTGTGAGTATTTGCAGCGCGTTTTTGTATTTGCATGTGTTGTGAGTATTTGCAGCGCATTTCTGTATTTGCCAGTATGTATTCTGTATTTGCCTTCTGTATTTCAGATTTAGACAGTGACGTCTTGGGTCATGGACAGGCCATTATGCTTCTCTGTATGCATACTATTCTTTCATATATGGAAATATTTGTACAATAAATTCTCATGCATAATGATTAAAATGAATTTTCTTCTATGATAAAATTTTTCCACTACACATATTTCTTAAAAGTTTAACTAAGCATATATTTATTACCAAAGTAATTATAGTATACTTTTTAGAAATATATTAAAATGCAATTCAATATATTTTAATCCACTTCAAATAAGCATGTTGGGAATACAAATGTATTATAAACATACTACTTGAATTTCAAGTATATTTTTAATACATTTAATAGTACGTCTTTTTCACCTGGGAACAAACAAGGGACAGGGAGTTACAGTAACAGAAACAAAATCAAAACACTGGAGGGAGTGGTTTAGTCTGAAAGATGTATAGATGATAATCAGAGCCAGGTAATTACCCTCTTGTTGAGCAATACACCATCTTACCAGATACATTTCTGTGGAAGTTTTTCTTCCAGTGAAAATTCTTTACTGAAACATTTCCTGAACAATAGTACTATAAATATGACCAAAGAACCCAGTTGGCTTCAGACTTCAACTGAAGACATTACAAGACGACTTCATTTCTTAACATACCGAATACACGCAAGGACCCCAGGTGAGACACCACTTTTGTTATGACAGTGTGAATACCCTAATAAACTAATTTTGTACTAAATGCATTTTAGTTGTACAAAAGCAGTGCTAAATTTCAACTAAAGTTGTATTAAACATACTTGTTTGTGGTAAAGTGGAACTATTCCAAGTATACTTAAGTACAATTTAAATATACTCTTGTATTTAGGTTTTGAAATGCAGAATTCACTCAGCATAAACTTAAAAATGTATTTTAGTGACATTACAATTGCAATTAAATTACACTGTAAGAGTGTTGAACATACAATAATATTATACTGATAACAAACTTTTAGTGATTTTAAAACACAATGCAATGGCATTCCAAGTAAACTTGAAGTGTGCTAATGGCATCATTATAGTGTGCTTCAAATATGCTACAATAAAGTAATATTTATAAAAAAAAACAGCACAGCTTAATAATTTGCCTTTTGCTGACATTTTATAGACCCCCCAGTATACCATTAACTTGCTTATCCAGCGAACATCAGTGAGACAATGGGAACAGATATACACGTACAACGAATGTAGGAACCAGTACAGACTTGAATCGAACCCAGGTCGCTGCTACACAAGTGCACTCGCTTTACCAGTTACGCCACCCCGCAGATATGGATCACGCTAAACTGGGGTCACTTTGTGTTCTTTCTGTACTGTTATAAGTGCTGCTATAAGTAAACAGATTTTTCCATTAACAACAGGACAAATTATATGGATTTAAATACTGTGACTCGTAGAGAAAAGTCTCAATATAGGCGCAGTAAGCGGTTCATGAAAATAAACGCAAAACGGCCTGTATAGAACATGAAAGTGTGTTTAACTTGGAGCTGTTGAAGAAATAAAGCCACTAAAACACACACAGTTCCGTTCGTTGGTGGAAGAATGTGAACGTGCAGAACTGCTAGTGTTTCAGTGCATGCGGATGGAATAAAACCATCCGTAACATTTCTCTGCTGATTGTCTCTGCACGCTTCAACTCACTGCACAACTGCTCCTGATGGAAAACGCAAAAATCAAATGATTTGGCGATCTCGCATTACGCTGCGGATTTAAATGTGACGCATGAATTTAAATTATTTAATTTCCATGCAGTTAACGTTTCTGAATTTATTTGACATTTTAACTTTTTTAGCTTTTTGTGTAATTTTTGTGTAAACGGGCCATTAAAGTAGCATTAATGAGAAAAGTGTATTAGTACAGGTGCATTGGCGTGTGAATACACTAAAGTAATACAACTTCTGATCAGGTACGTGAATTTCTTTCACCATTTCAAACTGACTATATGTTGTTTTCTTTATTTGTCATAATTAGCCTACATAAATTAACTTTTGTAACTACTTTCTATATGTATGTAAAGCTGTTTTGCAACTATGCAAATTGTGGAAAATGCTAGAAATAAATTTGAATTTAATTAAACAATAGCCTACCTCATATTCAAAGTGCGGGCAAATTATTGAAATGGTTAAGGTCATAATTATAAAACTTACTTCATGATTATTATTATTTTTTTATTTTTTTTTGCAACTTTAAAACAAATTTCCTGTAAACTTTTATCCAGGCCTTTACTGTTTTTATACTGAACAAGTAGAACTCAAATACAGTTCATTGAATTGTACATTTAATCATAACAGGTCAACAGAGGATCCAACAAAAATAAATTACTGAAGTAGTACTTAAATATTTAACAAATTAAATCATTTTATTTGCAAACTGCTTATTGTTACATTTGCGCTGTAGGCAGAAGTTGTGTAAATCCTGCCCTTACAGCATCTGTTAGCAGAACAAACCGTTTCAGTTCATACCTCACATTTCCTTTGGTCTGCACAAAAAAAATACATAGCATCATCTAAAAATAATTTCATCATTCTCAGATTTGACATGGTGAGACTTGTGTTTAGCTGCAATGAGTTTCTCGACTCTAAAGGTTTCCTTCTGAGAAATGTGCCAAATCTGCAACATTCCCAATAGTGTGCACACTAGCGAGTGTCATGGCATTGGCTTTATGGTGTGTTCGAAACATAGCTCAAGCATAGCGGTCTGACGTGTCAACTTCTGGTTCAACCAATGGTAGGACGTTGGGGCAGGCCAGTGGGCTTTGGCAGTTACGGTGTTTTCAAGTCAAGTCAGAAAGAATGTATTCATGAGTTAAAATGCACATGAACATCAGCACCTTGGTAACTTTCGATTTTCTTGAGAGTTTCCGAGTTGCGTGGCAGTGAGAATACACGTCAGAGGCAATGGATGCAGAGTCTGCCCTAGTGAAAAAAAACAGTGCCAATAAGTATTTAAAATAGGCCTACATTTATTTCATACTAACTACAAACCCATTCATATATTTACTGACATATTGCTTGAGACTTACTGATATAAATATTATAATTAACTTTATTTGTTCTTCTTTATTGCACAATACATATTTCTTAATATTAAGCCTAAAATGTGTTTTAAATCACTATTACTAAGGATAGTATAATCACTGTATAATTTAAATGCAAGATATTTAAAGTGCACCTAAAGTATACTTGCAATAGTTCCACTTTAGCACAATCAAATATACTCAAGTATATCTTTAGTTGGACCTCAGCACTATTTAAAGATAACTAAAGTGCATTAAATACAAAATTACTTGTTCCAATTTTAGCAGACTTTAAGTATACCAATTTAGCACACTAAAAGTACAAGTGCAGGGTATTTATATTAAGTACATAAATATAATGAGGGGTTTAGATCTCAACAGTATTGCAGTGAGACTCAAGGAACTAAAATATATCTTCAAACTAATCAGATGCATATGTCATTTCACTGCAGGCAATGATTAGAAATGATTTAATGGATTGCATTCAATGAAGGAAGGATTTATGCCTTTATTTGTTTTTGGATTTTTTAAAAACTGAATTAGATTACATTTTAAGGAATTTTAAAAATGTGAGAACTAATGAAATCAGTAACAAGTAAAAATAATTTTAGAATGATAAAGTACTCATTATTAAACTTCAAATGTATAAATATCCCCATTGTTCACTGTTATTTACTGCAGCCCTGGCATCAGAGACCATTGAAGTGGCAGCTCTAGGAAGACCTCTGTTTCCTGGTATGCTGTATGACTGCCGCAAGGATACCTTCATTCCAGGTGCTTTAACAAACAATAAGTAAATAGATAAATGAATAAATAAATAAGAATAAAAGTTTATTTTGCCCTCTTCACCAAATGTTGCATCACTAATTACCAGTCCTTGTGTACAACACTATAAAACCTGCATGTTTCTTCAACAGTGCATCATTTCCTCATACATTCCACATTTCAGGTGTTACTCTGTGGGATAAGAAGTCACTGAGTGGAGATTTGGACACCCGTCCACAGCTCATGACAGATGTGAAGTTCAGTAGCTCCGACTCTCTCTCTAGTAAGTCGAGTCTCCTGGATGTAAGTGCTTCCCTGAAGGCCAGCTTCTTAGGAGGGCTGGTGGAGGTGGGAGGATCTGCCAAGTTCCTGCGTGACACCAAATCCTCAAACCAACAGTCCAGAGTTACAATGTATTACAGTGAAACCTCCAGATTCGAACAGCTCACTATGAGCCATCTGGGCCAGATCACCTACCCTCAGGTGTTTGACCAGAAAACTGCAACTCATGTGGTCACGGCTGTACTGTACGGAGCTCAGGCCTTCATGGTGTTTGATCGGACATTGTCAGAAGGGGAAGAAAAGCAGGAGATTGAGGGACAACTGAATGTCATGGTCAAGAAGATTCCTACTTTTTCTATTGAGGGAGAAGGAGCTCTAAAAATGACAGATGGTGATAAGAAAATGGCTGAGAGCATTGCTTGCACATTTTATGGTGACGTCCACCTTGAGCAGAACCCCACCACTTACATGGAGGCCCTAGAGGTGTACAAGAAGCTCCCCGCTATCCTGAAGGAGAATCCCCAGAATGCAGTTCCAATCAAAGTCTGGCTCTATCCTCTTTCTCTACTGGACAAAAAAGCACCTCAGTTAGAGAGAGAAATCACCACACGTCTGGTTTCCGATACTGAAGATATAATGGAGGAGCTGAGAAAGGCAGAGAGGACATGCAACGACCTCTCCAGAAAAACACAGATAAATGTTTTCAGAGACATCAAAGAGAGGCTGCATTCATTTCAGAGATCATTTAGCATTTACAAAACGGTGCTCCTGAAAGCAGTGGCCAGGGTCTTGCCTGCTATACGAGGAGGAGGGTTGGAGGAGAAGTCGCTGGAAGATGTCCTGAAGATCCACTACAGCTCCCCATTTAATGCTGACATGCTTAACCAGTGGTTAGATGGTGCAAAGTCTGAACTTGACCTCTTGAGTTCTCACACCAAGATACTGGAGGGACTCAGACCATCTCAAGACTCAGACCATCTTAACTCCATTCTCCTTGATCCTGATATTGATGTTGTGGTGTGCTTGACCTTCACATCTCTGAAGTATGAAGACCTGTATCTTTCAGCCTTGAAGAAGTTTCTGGAATCTGACAAGTTTAAAGAGATAGATGGGGAACAAAACATGGCTTCTGTGGCACCTGTCAGAAAGTGGTTCAACGATCATGCTGTTATCTTAAAGATGAGAGAGAACTTGTCTCTTTTCAGAAGTTTTTCAGAGGCTAATAAAGATGAAAAGAGATACCAATTCATTATTTCTGCCATCTCCGATCCATCCAGTCCAGGCTCCTCCATCCGTCTGTATGAAAAAGGGAAGCTGACAGACACACAGTTCCAGCCCGTGTCGAAGCCTCCACCACCAGAAGTGAAGAAGGTCCTGGAAGGCAGTGTGTCCCTGAAACTGCAGAAGTCCCCAACTGGAGAAACTGTGCAGTACAGAGTGGAGTATCGGAAGGTGAAAGAGGAACAGTGGCATGTCATGAACACACCTGATGAAGACTTTACTCTGACTGGATTCGAGCTTGGAAAGCAGTACTTGATCCGCTACAGGACAGTGGGTAAAGTGGGAGTGAGTGATAGTGACACTATCAGCCCCATAGCGTCTTCAGGTTAGTGTCATATGCACATTTTTTTTGCATTAATCTTTATCTTTTAAAAAAATATTTAATTTGCTTCATTCACACAGTCAATGTTTGTATTGACAACCATATTTCCTAACAGGCATGGCTATTAATAAATATGTAACGTTGTAAAGTGTTTCCCATTTGACTGTATATATGAACGTATTATTTCCTTCATTAATTTTGTTACAAATAGTCCTTAAAGACGAAGAGTATATTATGTATTTAATGTCAAATGTAGGCTAATGTACGTAATCATATGAAATTCACAATACACAGTACAAAGCCTTGAACAAGTGAAACATACTTTTCTCTGTATGAAAACCAGTAGGGCATTTAAAATACATTTTTATTAACATAAAAATACATTTAAAAAACTAATAAACGGCTCATAATTAAAACAAAACACACACAAACAACAAATAATCAACTTAAAGCACAAAAACTGTTGACACTTAAGCCCACTGTATCATGGCATTTCTGCAGAAAGACCTCAGTCATCCCTGAAAATGAAATGATCATGATTATTACAAATAATTTCTTTACTTTAACAAATGCAAATCTCATAATTTATATTCTTTAAAGACAATCATTATTAATTATTCATAATAAATGCAAAGCATACAGAAGTTCATTGTGAATCTATAAATCTATATAGACCTGTTCCCCTTGTGTGCTTAAAAGAGCAAGCGGACGGCTAGCGTCTTTTTAAAGACTCCTCTCCATCCGTGCATTTCTGGATGTGGTCGTTTCCTGTCCTCATTTGACGGCCACAATCACTGTGTCACATGCCTGGGCATTAGTGTGCTGGGACGGCGTTCGTGGGTGGTTCATGTTCTCGTCATGCAGCGCTGCACAGACCAATCGTCGTGTGACATGAAGCAGTGCATGCCAGTTAAAAATTTTGGCCGACTTGAGAAAGTGTCGACGCAACGTTACTGTGACATATGCCATCAAAGTACCGCGAGAGTGATTCGAGAGCAGATGGCTAATTCAGCCTTTATTGAGTTGAATTTTTCGGATCCTTTACACAAGCTTCAGATACAGCCTCAACAACCAAACAAATCTCACTGAGCCAAAATATCAGAAATAAGCAGTTGTAGAACAGCCGTACATGTTTGAAATGAAGTCGGACACAGATGAGAGACACAGGAAGAGGTTGACACTTTTAGACTGAATTGTTAGTAGATCATTTATGTAACGTTAGTTGTTGTGGAGTTACGTTGATTTAAACTCATCGACTAGCATGTACCGTCATGTTAATCTATAAATTGTTGTATCGGTGCTCGTGTGGGAACGTAACACGTCCGTCACCCGACTATACAATGCATAATAAATGTGCGTTTATGAATTACGCAGACGGTGAGTGTTTTGGGATAAAACTAACGGCACAGCTCTAGTCTCTGTGAATACAGTCAGAGACGATGCTAACTTTAGCCATATTAGTAGTACAGCATTCTAGAAAGCTCATTCAGAAAGGACATTTTGCCTGTCATTGGCTAAATTGTCCATCACATGAGAATTACTGAAGATGACGGTATAAAAGCATCAGATTCGTAACATTCTGATAAATACATCCACATACAGCACACACATCTCTAACACACTTTAGCTTCAGCATTAAGAATGAGGTTAACAAAAGCAGTTCTTCTGCTTCTGTACAAATGCTTCTGCTTCTTTGAACTGGTCACCTCTGAATTGAGTACTAAAGATGAAAACAAACTGCTGACTTGTCCTTTGAAAATATGCACAGACCTACTGAAGGAACTTGGAGCCACAGAGAAGCAACTAAAAGCTCTGGAAATCAGACTTGCTAAAAGTGAAGCTCAGATTGAGGAACTCAAAAAGGAAAGCCGAGGTGAGACTAGTGTTTTTGAAGACCTATGTGCTGTAATATCATGTACACTGAAAAACAATTGGTGTAGGATTTACTTTGCAATTATTTGTGAAATTTCATAGCAGTCTGATTGAAAACTGTTTCAAGGAAATGGCATGTAGCACACTGAATTAAATGTGACATTTTGAAGTAGAAAGGTTGAAACAGTATTTTCCTTTAAAACGTACTCCAGTAATCTTTGTTTAATAGTTTTTTTTAAATGTAAATGTGTTTCAAAAAGAGTTATATATAAATAGTTTGCATTGCTACTGAGCCAATTTTCAACATTTTAAGAAGGCATATGTTCTCTTCAGACAGACCAAAGGTGGCATTTTCAGCTTCTTTAGGATCCGATGGTTTTTTTGGACCAGTTAACAAAGACACAACACTGGTTTACAAGAACGTCTTCATGAATCTTGGTGATGCCTACAACCAGTCCACATGTATTGTTAATCCACGCTGCTGAAAACAATATCAACACACGTGTATAGCTCATGTCTACAGCTGTTAAATTAGATCTGTCTCACTCTTTAACAGGGATTTTCACAGCGCCGGTACGAGGAGTTTACTATTTCAGTTTCTTCTACCATTGTGGAGTTAATAATGGAACAGTGTTGGCCTTGTATAGAAATGGAAAGTATGAAGCAAAAACAAACCATCACAAGAATGATTGTTATACAAAGAATGGAGGCTTAACGCTGCTGTTGGAGAAGAGGGATCAAGTCTATATGGTACTCGAAAAGGACAAATGGATCTGGGATTCAGAAAATGTCACAGTGTTTAGTGGTTTTCTTATCAATGCCATGTAAATAAAATGCACCCTGTGAACAAACATAACAGTTATGCAACATGTTATAGGTTTACAGGTTAAGGTGAAAATCCAGTCTTTGTTTGATGTGAATAAAACATTGCAACATCAAAATAACAGCCCCAAATAACTTTAAAATGGCCATTTACTCTTTTTGATCAATACAACACAAAAGTTTGTAGCTAGCATTTATTTCCATAGTTACTTGTTTGGTTAATGCACTGCACCTGTTTCTCATTTTTTTCTTTGGGTTGATTTAGTATATATTATATACTATTTTCTGTTAGTCTTTGTTAGAAGAAAGTGGGTTGTTTGGTTCATGCTTTTTGAGAGATCTGAGTGTATCGAGAAGTTCTGCTATTTTTGAGTTTGTTAATAAATATAGACTGCTGAAATTAGATCCTGCTTTTTTTTGTGTGTGAAACATCTGTGCTGCAACCAGCCGTGGCATTTTTATGTTTTGTATCATTATGACAGAAGAGGAAGAAACACCTTGATTTTATTTGTAGTCCCAAACTGAACGAAAATGGTGCTAATATTTATATGCATTATATGAAAGTAGTCTGCTAAACTGTTATAAAAATCATCACTCAATCTGTCATAATATCCTAGTAAAATGATATTTAAATGCTTGTAGTTTTCAATAATGTACTGCAATACAATGATGACTTAGATGAAGCAAATAAACTCACATTTCAACATGACTTTTTTCAACAACAACAAAAAAAAGATGTCTGGATTTCAGTAAGTGTTCATTTTGAAATATTACTAACAATATGAAAGTTATTTTTATATTTACTTTATCAAAATCAGTAAAGATTTAAAAGCTAAAGACACATGAATCACAAGCGTTTTTTTTACAAATACACTGAAAAGCCTTTTTACTTGCTACAAAAAGTATAAACTATTGTTCCCTTTCAGTCAGTACACTACGAGTTACGTCAGTTACTGACGAAATGGGGGTTTCGCTTAGAAGCCAATCGCCTTTGAGCTCTACAAAACGAGCCAATGGCATGAAGATGCCATGGGTCTGCGGAATTTGCATAACGCAACCCCGCCCCACCGCGTGGGTATAAAGGGCGTTGCGTGGCAATCTCGCATTATGTTTCTGCTTCATAGCTAAGTGTTACCGCCTGAGCGTTTTTCTCTTCAAGACGAGTGTCTCTCCAGAGTGTTGGTGTTACGGCGCGTTCTAGCGAGTTCCGCATTCCTGTCTGATCTGTGCAGTGATCTAGCACAGCGTGTGTGTTCTCCCTAGGCGCTTCGGCATTCTGCAGAGCAAAGACTCCTCTCTAAAAGAGCTGCACGTGGCACGTCTGTTTCAAGATGTCTCGCCCGTGCTCCGTTTCTGGGTGCGGTCGGCTGGTTCCTCCGTTTGACAGGCATGATCACTGTTTGGCGTGCTTGGGCCTCGTGCACGCCGAGCGCGCGTTCATGGATGAGTCATGTTCCCACTGCGGGAACATGGCCATCACAGTGTTGCGGTCAAGACTCCATGATCTCCGTGCTGGAGGGAGAGTCCCCTCTACCACACCCCAATCTATTCCCTCCACGAGTGGGAATACTTTGGCTGGTGGTCAGGGTGACTTGAGGGTGACGGTGTGGGCCAACCCGACGAATCCTCCTCGGGCTACACCCCCTTCTAGCACACTGCAACCTGTGGTGTTGCCAGATGAGGGCACAGGTGTTTCCCGTCCTGGGCCCTGCGTTTAATTTGGCGCACCGGCGGAGGATACTATGTCGATCGCCGCATCACAAGGTGGGCTGGATTCCTCCGGAGATGATGATTCGGCTGTGTTGCCTCCTTCGGGAATCCCAGCATTGCCCGAGTCTGATCCAGAGCCCACAGCCATGCTTTCCCGGGCGGCCGAGGCTCTTGGGCTTGTGTGGAACCCCCCGCCATGTCCCGAGCGCTCTCGGCTAGATGATTGGTATCTGGGGGCGGCCCGTGCCGAAGGCGCCCGTCAGCCCCCAGTGCCCTTCTTCCCGGAAGTGCATGAAGAGGTGTCGAAGTCGTGGAAGTCTCCCTTGACTTTTCGCGATCGTTCGGCAGCCACTTCCGCCTTCACTGCCCTTGACGGCGGCGCGGTGAAAGGGTACACTGGGGTTCCCCCTGTTGAGCGCTCTGTTGCGATGCAACTGTGTCCGCAGAGCGCTGCGACATGGCGTGGTGACCCAAAGCACCCGTCCAAGGCCTGTGGGTTTACGTCTACTTTGGTGGCGAAGACCCACAGAGCTGCGGGCCAGGCCGCGTCCGCCCTGCATGCGATGGCCACCCTTCAGGTCTACCAGGCCAAGGTGCTCAGAGACAAGCACGAGGGCAATGCTGACCCCGCATTAATGCAGGAGCTGCGGGCGGCCACCGACCTCGCTCTACGAGCGACGAAGGTCACCACCGCTCGCTCTCTCGGTCAGGTGATGTCCGCTTCTGTGGTCCAGGAGCGCCACTTATGGCTCAACCTGGTTGATGTGGGAGAATCTGAGCGAACCCGTTTCCTCAATTCTCCCATTTCCCAGGATGGGCTATTCGGCGGGGCGGTCCAGGACTTCGCCCAACAGTTCTCGACCGCTCAGAGACAGACTGAGGCGCATATTCTGCCCCAGCGGCCTGCTGCTGCCTCCACCCAGCCGCCGGCTCAGAGGCCTCAGTCTGCTCCCCGCCGAGGCCGCCCTCCTGCGGCCCTCGTTCCTCCCACTCAGCCCCAGCAGCAGCCTTCACCCGGGCCGAGGCGTGGAGGATGCCGCAGGAAGGCAGGTGCCCTCGGAGGTGAACTCGGTTCTTTCTCAGGAGATGATAGCAGGGCCACTCCTTCCCCCGCTGGAGGGCCGGGGGAGAATCCTTGTAAAGAAAGAACTGACATTTTCACCTCCGAGCCTCAAGAGGGCGCGGCTGGCAGTGTGCGACGCCAAGCAGCCTCGCCACTCTCGGCCCCCTCTGTCGCCAGCCCCCTGGCAGACGAGACCCCCGTGGAACGCTGGACCTTCCCTGGTCTCCTCTGTCAGGACGCGGAATTCGACCCCGCCCACACCCCGGGACGCTCCCACGCCTCCCATGTCTGGGCCGGTCATTCCGCCTCGCTGCCCCATCGGGGGTACGCCTGTGGTCCGCATGACCCCGCTGGTTCAGTTTCTGGAAGCCTGGCTAGCGCTTCCCAATCTGTCCAGCTGGCTCGCTCGCACCATCAGGTTCGGCTATGCGATTCAGTTCGCACGGTCTCCTCCCCGCTTTCGGGGAGTCCACTATACCATGGTGGGTGGCAATGCCCCTGTCATGCGTGCGGAGGTCACCACCCTACTGGCGAAGGGTGCGGTCGAGATCGTCCCTCCAGCCGAGATGGAGTCCGGCTTCTACAGCCCTTACTTCATTGTACCCAGGAAAACCGGTGGGTTACGGCCAATCCTGGACCTGCGCATCTTGAACCGAACCCTTCACAGGCTTCCATTTAGGATGTTGACAGCCAAACACATTTTCGATTGCGTTCGTCCATTGGATTGGTTTGCAGCGACCGACCTGAAGGACGCGTACTCTCATGTCTCCATTCTTCCTCGACACAGACCATTTCTACGGTTTGCCTTCGAGGGGCAGGCATATCAGTACACGGTTCTCCCATTCGGGCTAGCCCTGTCCCCTTGCGCCTTTACGAAGGTCGACGAGGCAGCCCTTGTGCCGCTCAGGCAACACGGGGTTCGCATCCTGAACTATCTCGACGACTGGCTGATTCTAGGCCACTCTCGGGATCAGGTTTGCGAACACAGGGACCTGGTGCTTCAGCACCTCGCCCGTCTGGGCCTTCGGGTCAACTGGGAAAAGAGCAAACTCTCCCCAGTGCAGAGGATCTCATTTCCCGGTATGGAAATCGACTCGGTCGCCATGTACGCGCAGCTTATGAGCGAGCGCGCAGTCACTGCTGACTTGTCTTCGCCAGTTCGAGGGCAAGAGTGCGGTTTCACTGAAATATTTTCAGAGGCTCCTGGGGCATATGGCATCCGCAGCCGCGGTAACGCCGCTCGGTTTGCTTCATATGAGACCGCTTCAGCACTGGCTTCGCGATCGAGTCCCGAGATGGGCATGGCAACACGGCACGCTCCGGGTCCCAGTTACTCGGGCCTGCCGTCAGACCTTCACCCCGTGGGCGAACCTCAGTTTTCTACGGGCAAGTGTTCCCCTAGAACGAGTTTCCAGGCATGTTGTTGTAACAACAGATGCCTATGCCACGGGCTGGGGCGCCATGTGCAATGGACATGCTGTCGCGGGCTCCAGCGCCTATGGCATGTCAGTTGCCTCGAGTTGCTGGCTGTACGTCTTGCCCTGCACCGCTTCCGAGCCCTGCTCAAGGACAAGCACGTACTGGTCCGTTCAGACAGCACGGCGACAGTAGCGTACATCAATCAACAAGGTGGTCTACGCTCCCGTCGGATGTCGCAACTCGCCCGCCATCTCCTCCTATGGAGTTAGAAGCATCTGAGGTCGCTTCATGCCGTTCACATCCCGGGAGAACTGAATCGTGCAGCCGATGAGCTGTCACGGTTTTAGCCGCTTCCGGGGGAATGGAGACTCCATCCCCAGACGGTTCAGCTGATTTGGGAACAGTTTGGCGACGCACAGTTAATTCTGTTTGCCTCCCACGACTCTTCCCATTGCCGCTGGTATTATTCCCTGACCGAGGGGACCCTCGGCACGGATGCACTAGCGCACAGCTGGCCGCGGGGCCCACGCAAGTATGCGTTTCCCCCAGTGAGCCTTCTCGCACAGGTTCAAATCAAATCAAATCAAATCACCTTTATTTATATAGCGCTTTTCACAATGGCAATTGTTTCAAAGCAGCTTCACAGTGGTAACAGGAAAATAATGCAACGGAATTTGATTCGGCTGTACAGCCGCTCTGGAGAAAACGGGGATGTCATCCAGCTCATTTCAATTATCATATAGTGTCAATGCGGGCGGATCAGTAATATAGTTGAAATTTAGGTGTCCCCAACTGAGCAGGTTCTGTGCAAGATCAGGGAGGACAGGGAGCAGGTCCTTTTGGTCGCCCCATATTGGCCCGGCTGGACCTGGTTCTCAGAACTCTTACTCCTTGCGACAGCCCCTCCCTGGTCGATCCCTCTGAGGAAGGACCTCCTTACTCAGAGACGGGGCACCGTATGGCACCCACGTCCCGACCTTTGGAACCTACACGTGTGGGACCTGGACGGGACGCGGTAGGTTTGAGTACCCTGCCACCTCAAGTGGCGGCTACCATCACTTCCGCTAGGGCCTTGTCCACGAGACAGGCCTATGCGTTGAAGTGGAACCTCTTCGTCACCTGGTGCTCTTCTCGCCGAGAAGACCCCACGAAATGCTCAATCGGGTCTGTGCTTTCCTTCCTCCAAGAAGGGTTGGAGCGAAGGCTGTTTCCCTCCACCCTGAAGGTCTATGTGGCCGCGATTTCGGCTCATCATGACCTGGTGGATTCTAAAACGGTAGGTCAGCACGACCTGGTCAGCAGGTTCCTTAGAGGAGCGAGGAGATTAAATCCTCCTCAGATACCCTCTTGGGATCTTGCAGTGGTTTTATCTGCCCTGCAGAAAGCTCCCTTTGAGCCCCTGCAGTCTGTGGAGCTGAAGTTCCTTTCATTGAAAGTGGCGCTCTTGATTGCTCTGGCTTCCATCAAGAGGGTAGGGGACCTGCAGGCATTTTCGGTTCACGAAGCGTGCCTGGAATTCGGGCCGGCCAATTCTCACGTGATCCTGAGACCCCGGCCTGGATATGTGCCCAAGGTTCCCACCACTCCCTTCAGGGATCAGGTGGTGAACCTGCAAGCGCTGCCTGTGGAGGAGGCAGACCCAGCCTTGGCACTGCTCTGTCCAGTACGCGCCTTTCGCGCTTACGTAGACCGGACGCAGTGTTTCAGGACCTCAGACCAGCTCTTTGTCTGTTACGGAGGGCAGCAGAAAGGGAAGGCTCTCTCCAAGCAGAGGTTGTCTCACTGGATAGTGGACGCCATTGTCCTGGCATATCAGGTTCAGGGCATGCCATGCCCCCTTGGGGTTAGAGCACACTCCACTAGGAGTGTTGCTTCCTCTTGGGCTTTAGCGCGTGGCGCCTCGCTGACAGACATTTGTAGAGGTGCAGGCTGGGCGACACCTAACACATTTGCAAGATTTTATAATCTCCGAGTGGAGCCTGTGTCCGCTCGTGTACTCGCCCCAAGTGGCCAGTAACTGGACAGGCTCAGGTGTCTTCGCTTTCTGCGCCATTCCACTCCACGGACTGGATGCGTGCGCATTTTTTCTCAGATGAGCTTCCCAGTAAGCCCTGAGCTCCTCCAGCACTGCTGATGTCGACACCAGAGTGCATGCCCGCGTGGTCAGCCCTCGTGTTCGGCTAGGTGCCTCCGTGTGCATGGTTCCCCCGTTGGGCAACCCC
This sequence comes from Coreius guichenoti, assembly GCA_039654105.1. NCBI lineage: Eukaryota > Metazoa > Chordata > Actinopteri > Cypriniformes > Gobionidae > Coreius > Coreius guichenoti. Next base: position 40,636,156 of record CM077178.1, read on the forward strand.
CACATGTGTATTTCCATGGTAAGTCTCTCTGAGCACGTGTCTTCCCTTGGCAAGACACCTTGCCACTCCTGGGGTTGAAAAAATTTTCCACCTGCGGCTGGATACCCCAGAGTGCTCCATATGCAGTCCCTACGGGGGTCATATGGGTATTCTTAAGTCCTCCCTTCGGGCAGGCATTGTGTTGCTTTTCTCCACGTGGGATATGCTTCCCAGTGTACCTTGGTATCAGCGTTGAGCCTAGCCCCTCGTTCGTGCTAAGACTCACGGCAGGGAGCCCTGGTCATCGCAGGACGCTGGAAGACAGCCGTCGTGGCGAGATTGTATTGGGACCCCCATTTCGTCAGTAACTGACGTAACTCGTAGTGTACTGACTGAAAGGGAACGTCTCGGTTACGTATGTAACCCTCGTTCCCTGAAGGAAGGGAACGGAGACATTACGTCCCCATGCCACTTCCGCTGTACCGCTGGAATGGCCGGACGCTCATGCCTCGGCTCTTCAGCAGGTAACATAATGCGAGATTGCCACGCAACGCCCTTTATACCCACGCGGTGGGGCGGGGTTGCGTTATGCAAATTCCGCAGACCCATGGCATCTTCATGCCATTGGCTCGTTTTGTAGAGCTCAAAGGCGATTGGCTTCTAAGCGAAACCCCCATTTCGTCAGTAACTGATGTAACGTCTCCGTCCCCTTCCTTCGGGGAACGAAGGTTACATACGTAACCGAGACATTACAACCCCTGACCAAATTACAGGCTCAAAAGTAATGTTTATTTAATTACAAAATTAAGGCAACACTAAATAATAAAATGAAAACAGTTAAAGGAAATAACAGTCTTTCTGCATCAATCAGTGTGTAAAGCAATGCTGAAAAGAAAATGGAGAAAACAAAGCAACACAAGCTAATTCCAAAACCAAAAGTACTACCTTTGGCTCAGTTGGTGATCTCTTTTAAAGGTCCCATGACATGATAATTTCACTTTATGAGGTTTTTTAACATTAATATGAGTTCCCCTAGCCTGCCTATGGTCCCCCAGTGGCTAGAATTGGCGACAGGTGTAAACCAAGCCCTGGGTATCCTGCTCCGTCTTTGAGAAAATGAAAGCTCAGATGGGCCAATCTGGAATCTTCCCTATATGTCGCCATACGGGGAAAGGTAATCTCCCCTTTCTCTGCTTTGTCCGCCCAGAGAATTTGGAGAAAATGGATTCAGTTTATTTTTTACATTTAAATCAGTCGCAATGTCAGCACAGGCTTTACAAACAGACTTTTACAATATGGATTCGACAGCACCGCCACAAACAGTAAGTAACAGTGTTCATTAATGCCTGATCTGTGATCAGTAATTTCTGATGTGTAGCTAATTATTCAAGTTCAAACAGATTTTCTTTCTAAATCGTTTAATATTGTTTATGCATCAGTGAATCAAGCCAGTGACTAAACGATCAACTTCACATTGTTTCTCTTAGTAGCATGAAACAAATCTGCTATTTAAATTGTGATTAAACTACAGAGAGCGATCAAAGAACGCTCTCTTTATAATGGCTGAAGCTGTCAATCACACATCGCAAGTACACTTGCCCAAACTTCCGTTATAATGAATGACGCTGTTATGCTGCACAACGAAGCTCTTACTGTATTCATATCGATATTGTGTTTGCTGTTAGTTGTGGTGAAAGCATTTTGTGAGTTGCAATGACGAGATCACTGCATTCACGCGATCAACAGACTGTCTGTCTACTCAATGCTCATCACTGCAACCTTTCATGTGATGGGGAAAAGATCTAAAAATAATGCTATAATGAACACTTTCAGCATTCGTTCGTCTCGACAGCTGTAATAGTAAAAAAACGTAGTAAAAGTATTCGAGAGAGGTTCCACATGTAATACGCATTTCAAATGCATTTCAGCCAATCACAACAGTGGGCGTTTACACTGAAATTTCACAGCAGCCAATCACAACAGTGGGCGTTTACACTGAAGTCTCACAGCAGACACGCCCCTTCAAACAGAGCATTCAAGCCAGAGGGCTAAAATGCCTTTTATTTCTAAATTATGACATTTTATGATGTAAAAATTCTAGTAACAATGTAAGTACACCTCAGGAAACATTATAAAATAATAAAAAAATCCACATCATGGGACCTTTAAATGAGTGTCTGAAACACTGCAACAGACATATCTAATTGACTGCCATTTAAGATCATTTGTGGACAAAGGTACCAAACAAAACAGCAGAGGTCGTCACACCCCTCCCCATAAGACGGGGACTCCCACAAAAGATCCCTGTAACAAAACATAACAAAACTCAATAAAACTGTCGTACGGTATACACAAATTCTGGACCAAAGACAGCTCCCAAACGCCAAGGGGAATAACAAGTTAAATCCAATAGATTATAATGCATCTGGAGCATGTGACAGCGCATCAGCTACCACATTTTCCAATCCTTGAATGTGCCAAATATCCAGACACAAGGACTGCAAAAACAGAGACCACCAACAGCAAAAATGCTGCAAAGCCCAAATAAGGGCCAGCGCTTCCTTTTCGACAACAAAGTAATGACGCTGGTATGAGTTACATTTCTCTGAAAAGAAACTAACGGGATGATCTACTCTGTCCGCATCAGACTGCTGAAGGACAGCTCCAGCGCACATATTACTGGCATCGACGTAAAAGGTTTCTCAAAGCATGGAGCCATAAGCACGGGCGCTGAACACAGCTAGGACTTCACGTTTTCAAAAGCCAATTAGCAACTGGAAGAAAATAAACTTTGTCTTACCCTTCAATAAGTCTGTAAGCGGTGCCACTACAGTAGACAAATTATGACAAAAAGATTGATAATATCTGACCAACCCTAAAAACCTCATGAGCTCTTTCTTTGTCGTTGGAGTTCTGGATGGCTTGCACTTTAGCCTGCATTGGACGCACTTCATCGTTCTCCACCACCTTACCAAGATTACCGGTTACTTTTGCAAACTCGCAATTGGCCAAGTTCACCGTAAGCCAAGTAGGAATTGTGGACGCATCAGACACAAATGAATCTTCCAGATGATTCCTTCGGGCATAATTCCACACAAAACTCAACTCAACAAATCAACAATTTATGACCTTAATTGAAGTGGACGCCGGTCAGTCTGCACCAAGCTCACAAAACCCCCAGCTAAGTGCTTTACAGCCTGACAAACTTTGAGCCACCCTAAAGATAACAACAAAGCTGTTTGATCACAAGACAAAGAAACAAACCAGATCTCCATTTTTTTCAATGACCTTTAGATGAACTCTCACTGACACGGTTACAATCCACAGGAAAAATCCACAGAAACTGTTACATATAAACTGCATCAAATCATTGTTCGTCGGACTTGCAGTCAAACAGCCTTCGACTGCATAATTCTATATCATGTCTATAAACAATACACGTGACCATTATATATATATATATAGAGTGGGGAAAACAAGTATTTGATACACTGCCAATTTTGCAGGTTTGCCCACTTACAAAGCATGTAGAGGTCTGTAATTTTGATCATAGGTACTCTTCAACTGTGAGTGACGGAATCTAAAACAAAAATCCAGAAAATCACATTGTATGATTTTTAAGTAATTAATTTTATTGCATGACAAGTATTTGATACATCAGAAAAGCAGAACTTAATATTTGGTGCAGAAACCTTTGTTTGCAATTACAGAGATCATACGTTTCCTGTAGTTCTTGACCAGGTTTGCACACACTGCAGCAGGGATTTTGGCCCACTCCTCCATACAGACCTTCTCCAGATCCTTCAGGTTTCGGGGCTGTCGCTGGGCAATACGGACTTTCAGCTCCCTCCAAAGATTTTCTATTGGGTTCAGGTCTGGAGACTGGCTATGCCACTCCAGGACCTTGAGATGCTTCTTACCGAGCCACTCCTTAGTTGCCCTGGCTGTGTGTTTCGGGTCGTTGTCATGCTGGAAGACCCAGCCACGACCCATCTTCAATGCTCTTACTGAGGGAAGGAGGTTGTTGGCCAAGATCTCGCGATACATGGCCCCATCCATCCTCCCCTCAATACGGTGCAGTCGTCCTGTCCCCTTTGCAGAAAAGCATCCCCAAAGAATGATGTTTCCACCTCCATGCTTCACGGATGGGATGGTGTTCTTGGGGTTGTACTCATCCTTCTTCTTCCTCCAAACACGGCAAGTGGAGTTTAGACCAAACAGCTCTATTTTTGTCTCATAAGACCACATGACCTTCTCCCATTCCTCCTCTGGATCATCCAGATGGTCATTGGCAAACTTCAGACGGGCCTGGACATGCGCTGGTTTGAGCAGGGGGACCTTGCATGCGGTGCAGGATTTTAATCCATGACGGCGTAGTGTGTTACTAATGGTTTTCTTTGAGACTGTGGTTCCAGCTCTCTTCAGGTCATTGACCAGGTCCTGTCATGTAGTTCTGGGCTGATCCCTCACCTTCCTCATGATCATTGATGCCCCACGAGGTGAGATCTTGCATGGTGCCCCAGACCGAGGGAGATTGACCATCATCTTGAACTTCTTCCATTTTCTAATAATTGCACCAACAGTTGTTGCCTTCTCACCAAGCTGCTTGCCTATTGTCCTGTAGCCCATCCCAGCCGTGTGCAGGTCTACAATTTTATCCCTGATGTCCTTACACAGCTCTCTGGTCTTGGCCACTGTGGAGAGGTTGGAGTCTGTTTGATTGAGTGTGTGGACAGGTGTCTTTTATACAGGTAACGAGTTTAAACAGGTGCAGTTAATACAGGTAATGAGTGGAGAACAGGAGGGCTTCTTTAAGAAAAACTAACAGGTCTGTGAGAGCCGGAATTCTTACTGGTTGGTAGGTGATCAAATACTTATGTCATGCAATAAAATGTAAATTAATTACTTAAAAATCATACAATGTGATTTTCTGGATTTTTGTTTTAGATTCCGTCTCTCACAGTTGAAGTGTACCTATGATAAAAATTACAGACCTCTACATGCTTTGTAAGTAGGAAAACCTGCAAAATCGGCAGTGTATCAAATACTTGTTCTCCACACTCATATATATATATATACACTCACCTAAAGGATTATTAGGAACACCATACTAATACTGTGTTTGACCCCCTTTCGCCTTCAGAACTGCCTTAATTCTACGTGGCATTGATTCAACAAGGTGCTGAAAGCATTCTTTAGAAATGTTGGCCCATATTGATAGGATAGCATCTTGCAGTTGATGGAGATTTGTGGGATGCACATCCAGGGCACGAAGCTCCCGTTCCACCACATCCCAAAGATACTCTATTGGGTTGAGATCTGGTGACTGTGGGAGCCATTTTAGTACAGTGAACTCATTGTCATGTTCAAGAAACCAATTTGAAATGATTCGAGCTTTGTGACATGGTGCATTATCCTGCTGGAAGTAGCCATCAGAGGATGGGTACATGGTGGTCATAAAGGGATGGACATGGTCAGAAACAATGCTCAGGTAGGCCGTGGCATTTAAACGATGCCCAATTGGCACTAAGGGGCCTAAAGTGTGCCAAGAAAACATCCCCCACACCATTACACCACCATCACCAGCCTGCACAGTGGTAACAAGGCATGATGGATCCATGTTCTCATTCTGTTTACGCCAAATTCTGACTCTACCATCTGAATGTCTCAACAGAAATCGAGACTCATCAGACCAGGCAACATTTTTCCAGTCTTCAACTGTCCAATTTTGGTGAGCTCGTGCAAATTGTAGCCTCTTTTTCCTATTTGTAGTGGAGATGAGTGGTACCCGGTGGGGTCTTCTGCTGTTGTAGCCCATCCGCCTCAAGGTTGTGCGTGTTGTGGCTTCACAAATGCTTTGCTGCATACCTCGGTTGTAACGAGTGGTTATTTCAGTCAAAGTTGCTCTTCTATCAGCTTGAATCAGTCGGCCCATTCTCCTCTGACCTCTAGCATCAATAAGGCATTTTCGCCCACAGGACTGCCGCATACTGGATGTTTTTCCCTTTTCACACCATTCTTTGTAAACTCTAGAAATGGTTGTGCGTGAAAATCCCAGTAACTGAGCAGATTGTGAAATACTCAGACCGGCCCGTCTGGCACCAACAACCATGCCACGCTCAAAATTGCTTAAATCACCTTTCTTTCCCATTCTGACATTCAGTTTGGAGTTCAGGAGATTGTCTTGACCAGGACCACACCCCTAAATGCATTGAAGCAACTGCCATGTGATTGGTTGATTAGATAATTGCATTAATGAGAAATTGAACAGGTGTTCCTAATAATCCTTTAGGTGAGTGTATATATAAAAACACTCGCGCTTCAACTTCAAACATCCACGAGACTTTCCATCCATCCAGCCGCCAACACGCCACGTGATTGGCTTCCCAAGACGTCCATCATAGACACGACAAGACCCTCAGAGAATCACCGAACTTGGGAAACCCCTCTTCAGCCAAGACCTAAAAGGGAATCCCCATTCAAAGACGATAGGAGCTACAAACGCAAGTAACCTCCAGATTCTAAACTGAACTGGTGCATTGATATCAAATTGAATAACACGCCTAAGCAACGATAGGAGGGTTAAGTTAATGATCGGTGGTTCAGTCAGGTCATGTGTTATAAATGCATATATTGCTAGAAACTTGGGACTTCATAATTTCTCTCTCTTAAAACTCATTCTTTCCTCACTTTCTTTTCCCTTTCTGCAACGCGTGTGAATGTGTGTGCTTGTTTGTGTTAGATATTAGTTTTACGTGTTAGAGTAATCAATAAAGTTTTGTGTGTATTTAAAGATAAGTGTTCTTGTGTTATGTGCTTATGAATTTAATGTATTAAACTGCTGATCTATGTTACCTGGTTGTTAAATAGTGTTTCACTATTGTGTGGATATTAATATCCGCTGCAGAGTTGATAGTTACGGCCCGTTCAAACGAACGCTAGACGAGTCATTTGCTCGGCCGTAAAATAGACTCTCTCAAAATTCCCTATGAATTAATTCATTCATTCATTTGAGCTAAATAGACCTGTTTCCCTGATACAGAATCCCTACACCAAGCATCAGACAAACGCCACAACACTAAACGAAGGTGCTTTAAGTGAGACTCCCAACTGTCACTAAAAACAACTAAATCATCTAAATAGACAACACAACCCTCGAGACCTGAAATTATTCGGTTCATGAGGTGTTGAAAAGTCGCTGGAGCATTTCGCAGGCCCAAACTCATGACCTGGTAAGAATACAACTCTGACAGGGTGACAAAAGATGAGATTTCTTGCGCTCTCTTGACTAACTGGGGCCTAGGTCAGGAAGCAGACAGATTGGCTAAACCGACCGTCTGCTAGCTGTCTCACGTCACAGTCAGGTAAATCCCAACATATAAGCCCTATTCGGACGGTAATTGTTTCTCACGTGGAAGTTGTTGAGTCAAATGACCAGTCAAATGACCCAAATGATATAGTGACTTTTTATGATAATTCCATGTCAGAACTTGTGGTTGATATGAGTGACTTGTATGTTCAAGACCTCCAGAAGCGGCACGACAAAAAGTCCAAGAAAGAGAGCCGCAAAGAAAAGAAGAGGAATCGGAAAAAGAAGAGGAATCGGAAAAAGAAGATCAAGCGTGAACCAGAGTCAGGAGACCTTCCTACAGAGGGGATAACGAATGATGAGATTGCTAAGAAAGATTGAGAGATCTCACAAGGTGTCATCAAAAATGATTAAAATGATGATGGTTCAAGAAAAGTTTGATGGGGAAATGAAACAGTTGATGTGTAGAATTGATGGGCTGTGTACAACAGTGGATCAGCTATACACATCTGGGGACAAAACTGATGTATAAATGAATTTTCTATTTGTTTGGAATTAAACAATTTGTGTATGTAACAGATGTGACCCGATACACCCTTCTCTGCGGTTTGTGCTTTGTGATGCGGAGAGGAGATGTGTCTGAAGATGCATCCTGTTGAAGCGTGGGGTTTTGGCACCCTACGATAAGCGAGTGGGTGTTTTTACAGTATATGCAACTAGTTTTGAGAAGGTGTTATACAGCTTATGCATTCAATTTTGAGTAGGTGTTTTGCAGCTTTTGCAGTAAGCTTTGAAGTGCATAGAGATGACGTAGGTCCTATATGCTAGTGCAAGTAAGAGTTAAGCAAGCTTATATTTTGACCTTTTAAGGTCCATTATGGGGGGATCTTTTATCCTGTGTTTTCAATAAAAGTGTGTTGCATATCCGTGTTCGACGCCGAACTCCGTGGTGAAGACTACACGTGTTTATGTTGTAATTTTTATGCTGAAACTTTGCTAAGTAAATCAAAGCCTTGAATGGGGCAATTATTTTTTACCTCAGTTAAAGTCTCAGTGTGATTATTTCTTAAACATAACTATTATCTGAACCTGGATATTAAATTCCATCGTGCTTCATAGAGGACCGGATCTTGATTGAGATTGGTACGGGATATCTCAGATATTTCTAACCAGTGGGCAGTGCTCCTGAACTCAAAGGTAAGGGCAGATCTTATGATTTGTGCTGGTTTGGGAGATGTGTGTACTGGATTACTTAGTCATATTGGGGAGAAAATACTACAAAGTCGGTAAAAATAAATGTGCTTGCCACCTCAGTGATAAAACTCATGCATTCGGATGCCGATTTATTCACGGTGGAGGACCGAGTTTTGTGATCCAACGGACCCGGGAACGCACTGCTCACGTGGTCAGTCGCATGATTGTCTGCTGTAAATAAAATTTCATATGCTTGGAAATAATAAGAATAAATTAATTTTTAATTTAATAATGGGAAAATAATATCCTAATTATTATTTATTTAAATCTGTTTAAAAAAAGAGGAAGATAGACGCGTTATAGTTGAAATGGTTTTCTGTCTTGTATTTTATCTCAAAATGATGGATGTCATTTTAAAAATGTGGAAATGAGTGGAAATAAGTTAATATTTCAAATGTTTATGTGCTTTTCTTCTCTTCCTCTTTTGAGCGGTGATAAAATATTACATTATTACATTTCAGTAATAAAATTGTAGGCTAGATCTTTAAAATGCATCCAAATTACAGCGAAGGGCAACCGTATGGTGCTCGGCAGTGGTCAAAAAGGATATAAACAGTGAATTTTGAAGTGATCTTCTTGAAAACTCAGAGATATGGATTCAGATGGCAATTAAATCACCACACGACCTTGGTGTTTGTCAAAAAACAGTAGGTAATTCGGCCGGGAATTTTTACGCGGGTGGTGGGAGAAAAACACTGACATTCTGGATTCGGACAGCAATAAAAATCACAGACTAGCCCGTCAATGATGAAAATACCTTATGACCCCACAAGAAACAATTACTGTCCGAATAGGGCTACAGAGACTCTTTCACCTAGATATTATCACATAGAGACTGTGTCTGTTCCCCGAATTAGTAAATACAAAAAACCATCAAACCCATTTAAGGGTAAAAATTTTATTGATGTTCAACAAATAAAAAAACGATACAATACAGATGAACAAATGATAAAGCTCAGGTTGCTGATCCCTTTCTTCAAAAGCACTTATTGTTAATGATATGATTACAGATCATAACCTAGATGTGCTGTTTGACAGAAACCTGGCTAAAACCTGACGATTACATTACTTTAAATGAGTCCACCCCCCAAGATTATTGTTATAAACACGAGCCGCGTCTGAAAGGCAAAGGGGGAGGGGTTGCTGTAATTTATAGTAATATCTTCAGTATTACTCAGAAGTCTAGTTTTAAATATACCTTTATGTAATGTTATTGTTATGTCCTGATGTTTGTTTTCTTCTAGTTCCCTGTATTACCAGTTCTAATTTGTAACTCGTTACCTGAGTTGCCTGGCAACTCACTTCTGACCAACTGGTTAATTGATGATGTTGCACACACAGAAGAGGCGGTGTTTTCTGGTGGCACATATAGTGTTTTATTTCTGTCACACTGTATCTGCAAAATCAACAAAGACAACAATAAAATTCACAATGTTGATATGGCTGGCAGTGTGACTTCTTTATCAAAAGTGAAAACTTTGTTCAATAAACTCACATATATACACATTACTCTGATATACAGTATGTCAGGAAATAAGAACATTTGTATTCCACCAACTAACATTTCAGTAATCAGATACTAATGCTCAATTTATATTCAAACTGTATACAAGCACTTAAAGTACCTATATTGAACTGTATATGATTGTAAGCTCTGTTCTTTAAATAACATTAGGCCATATAACTCTTAATGACTACAAACTCTCTCAACAGCGTCATAATAGTCACCCACAATGACAGAATGTCATGACACAAACGAATTAATGATCAAATGTTACTGAACTATCTTTAAAGACAACATTGAGTGCATTAAATTACAATCTGTCAATCATTCTGTTAAACTGCGATCTACCGCGCGGTCGAGTAGGCCGCATTCCAGCCGCGGCGATCTCTTGCACGGCATCCGCCAGCGCAGCCGAGCAGGCCGCATTCCAGCCGCCGGTACGTCGATGCGGTCATTTTTACCGATTTACAACACAAATGCGTCAAACAAACAAATCAAATTCACATATAAACATTATAAAACATCAGTTGCGATGTCCCATCACTCATCTTACCTACAAAATCAACAAAGACAACGATAAAATTCACAATGTTGATATGGCTGGCAGTGTGACTTATTTATCAAAGGTGAAACTCCCTGCGGCTCACCACTGCCCCCTAGCTTCACCCGCCAGTATACGCAGATATAAGTGACGTTAAAACAGACATCAGTATACTTAATAAATGACTACTAATAATAAAAATAAAAATAATAATAACAACAACACATACATAAGACTATTTGAATTTATATAACTATTTGAATCTATATAAAATCAAATCACCTTTATTTATATAGCGCTTTTTACAATGGCAATTGTTTCAAAGTAGCTTCACAGTGGTAACAGGAAAATAATGCAACGGAATTTGATTCGGCTGTACAGCCGCTCTGGAGAAAATGGTGATGTCATCAGCTCATTTCAATTATCATATAGTGTCAATGCGGGCAGATCAGTAATATAGTTGAAATTTAAGTGTCCCCAACTGAGCAAGCCAAAAGCCAAAGGCGACGGTGGCAAGGAACCAAAACTCCTTCAGGGCCAGAATGGAGAAAAAAACCTTGGGAGAAACCAGGCTCAGTCGGGGTGCCAGTTCTCCTCTGGCCGACGAACAAATAGTGTATGATTATGATTCTGGCAACATTACAGGTCTGAAGTCATATTAGATAAATAGATATTCGTAGGATTATTCGAAAGATTGGAGTTGTCACGCCGGGGACGGGTTTAATGAGGATGTTGTGTCGATGCAGCATTTACAGGGGGGAGTTTAATTGACACTATTGTCTCTACAGACACTTCAGGGATATGGTCGTCATGTCCAGGCTAAGGTCCACCATCTGGTCTGGATACGGTCCGGATCCGGCCGACTGCAGTAAACCTCGGGATAAACAGAGAGACTAACATTAGCGTAGATGCCATTCTTCTTATGATGTAACGAGTACATCAGGTGTTATGGGAAGTGTTCCCGGTTCCGGCTGACCTAGTTAATGCAGCCTAAAACAATCATTTAACTGATTTGAATAATAGAAATTAAAAATGTTTTATGTGTATGCCATAGTAAAGAGATGTGTTTTTAGTCTAGATTTAAACTGACAGAGTGTGTCTGCTTCCCGAACAATGCTAGGAAGACTGTTCCAGAGTTTAGGTGCTAAATAGGAAAAAGGACCGACCGCCTGCAGTTGATTTTGATATTCTAGGTATTATCAACTGGCCAGAATTTTGAGACCGCAATAGACGTGATGGAGTATAATGTGTTAAGAGCTCGCTCAAGTACTGGGGAGCTAAACCATTTAGTGCTTTGTAAGTAATCAGCAAGATTTTAAAATGTATATGATGTTTAATAGGGAGCCAATGCAGTGTTGCCAGACTACAGACTATATGACTACAATGACACCTGAAGGGACCCACACAGCAAAAGGGCTCCGCGGTGGATCTGCTGCGGAGGTATCGTGGCTTCCGGAACATACCCGCGAAACGGACCCGTATCGGCGTCCACTTGCACGCAGTGACGGATCCGCAACGAAGGCGGATTGCGAACCCGCCGTGGCTCTGCGCTGCATCCGCGATTAAAACCTTACCTCCTAAATTGATACATACATCCGCCACGGACCCACAACGGACTCATAAAAATCCTGGCTCATCTGGCCCGGGTCCGTTTTGGACCCATTTATCTCATTTTCAAAATCCCTTCTGTTCTTGCTGTAGGATAAAATAGGATAAAACTAAAACTATCAGTAGGCCTAGGCTGCTACAGCATTATAGCCTTGTATTTTTAACCTAACAATATTGTAAATAGGCCTAACAGAAAAGGTTCAAGTCAAGACATCATTAAATATTTGATCTATTAGGCTACAACTTCAATTAAATGCTGCACTATGCACAGCTAAAATATCAGAAAATGAATAACTGGTGAACGACAAGAAGTTCAATAAAAAGGTTGTTTATTGCTTATTTCTCCTATTACTTCGTTTGTGTGGATGGAGGCGGGACACGTCTCCTTGTTGCCCGATCCGCCGCAGGTTGAACCACCTGATTGCATGCTTGGTGACCTCCGCGTCCGTGGCTGACCGTGTCACCGTGTTTTTCCTCACAGCACCTGTAATCAAACAGACAGATATGTTTATGTTTATGGTATGTAGTATCCAAAGCCAAGTATGCTTACACAATACAATATATGAGATAGGCATTAAGGAGATTACATTAAAAAAGAAACATGACTTACAAAGTTATAAACAGGGTTGTGGTGGTTAAAATAAGAGGTGGGTAAACTATGAATTCGTGATCAGGGTAAGGTGTGCTGCGCCTTTCGCTATCGGATGTTTAAAAAAGACATCCAAAATGTTCAAACAATATCAGTGGTATTAAATGGTTCCTTGATCAGAGCACATATTATATGTGGATAAATCAGTGTGGTTTTGTAATGTTTTAAGTTTGTTAGGGTCCTACATACATTCTATTTGGAGGTAACCTCTTAACATTACATTACATAAACTCTTAACAGGTGGATAAACTCTATTTCTGACATTTGAGCGGTGGGTAAACTCCATTTACTTGCGTTTAGCCTCCACTACAGCCCTGGTTAACATTACATTAAGTCATTTAGCAGATGCTTTTATCCAAAGCAACTTAACATTCAAGCTACATGTTGCAGCAGAGGCCTTAGTGTTAGGTTAACCATTCCAAAAGCAACACTAAATTAAAATACAACTCACATGGTAATTTACAACCCACACAAAACTGCATTCCATCAGTGTGCATTATTATTATTATTATTATGGAGATCCAAGACAAATGTACACGAGCGAAGCTATCGCAACCACCAAGCAGCCAATACGTTTGCGTGCGTTTACTTTGATAACATGATGGGCCTGTTACCCACACCTGGGGTGCGTTTCTCTTGACATGACAATCCACTGTGATTCCAATCCCCAAACTTTGACCATAGTTGCGCTCTTACGCACAAGTGCAGGTACGCCACTGTTTCACCTAAGATTGTGCTGGAAGTTGGCATCTCCACTTTCTAGAAGCGCACCCATGGTCGACGCCGTTTACAGTGCCAGCAACAAACTGAAGGAATCAAAAGGAGGGAGTCTCACAGCAGAGGGGATCCCACAGCAATTTCGAAGATTTACTGCATGTCAGAAAGGTAGGCTTTTTATTATTATCATTATTGCACTGCCTGATGGTTAGCAGGAAACAGGAATATTTTTAGTAGCCTATTTTCCCTACTAAATAAGTGACCTTATTTTATAGCGCTAACTATTGCATTGTGTTAAACATAACATCAGGCATATAGGCCTACCTGATTGAAAATTTGCGTATGCAAAGTAGCCATGGTCATACTATGTTTGATTTTGAGTTTTAAAAAAAAGACATCAAACGTCAGAAAAATATATGGTTTAATAGCCAGTCTAAAAAAGGCTACACGGTCATATTGCTATGATGGTTGCTACGATTTTTAAGGCTGCCCCAACATTTACAAACTATTGACTTTGAACGTATTTAATATTACTTTGAATTATATACTTACTGAAAAGCAAGGTCTTCGTTGCCATCCTACTGAAGGGCTTTTTGTTATTAACACCCTTCCAGTTTATCTGATGAGACACCTCATCTGTGAAGAGCCTGCCCAGGATGTTCCAGGTCACCCTCTTTACATCCTGGCGTCCAGTGGTGGCCAAAGAAGAAATCTAAAAGGCAAAGACATCTTTTTTAAATAAACAGCAAGGTAAACATTTCTTTTTCTAAGTTGCATTTAAAGGTGCATTGAAAATGTTTTTGTTCCTGTTGAAAGCGTCCAGAAATGTAGAAAAAGATAGAAAACTTATATGTTTCTACTTTTTCTGTAAAGAAAAAAAATCCTGTTCTCTTGGATTATTTTTTTTTCTAAACATGTACATGGCTTACACCCTCATGGACCTGTGCCACCTTTACACACAATGTCAAACCAGGGATATTGTTGCTCACTGACAGAATCTTACCACTGGGAAAAGGCATTTCAGGACAGGCCTGTTCAGGGCTGCTTCAATAGAATATTTGCAATAATCATGGACAATCAATAAACATAATGGCACCATTCATATTAAGTAAGAAAACTCACCACTCTCTGTCGAGCTGGGCCATTTGATGGTTCCATTAAAAACATTTCAAGTGCCTCCACTGCCTCCAATTGTTCCAGGGGAAAATGGATATTGTCGGGCATCTCAACATCTGGCCCCGGGGTGCTGTTCAGCCTGCTGCTGAGGTAGTTCACCCTTGCCACAAGCTGGTCTTGTTGCTGTTTAATTGGTTTCCAGCAGGCTAAGGATGTGGACCTCAGCCGCTGTTGACAAACATGAAATATAGCTAAAATGTAGTGTATAAAATATATCACGTTACAGTGTTTATCCTCATTACTCATAATACTGACATTAGTTATTGACATTAGTTAATGACAAAAGTTATTGACAAAGTTTTGTTGTGGCACAGAATGACCCTCCAGTATTTGTCAGTTATTGCTCACCAGAGCAGGGAATGGTATCGGTCATTCTTTCCCCTCGCCATGTTTGTCTGTAGGTCAGGCTTGAACAGGGCTCCTCTGTTCGCCGCATGTTGAGGGCTGGTGCGGGGGGTGGAGGGAGTTGTGGAGGGCCTGCCGTTCCTGGCCCATAGTGAGGTGGGCGGTGTGCGAGAGGGTGACATTTTTTTATTAAATGGTAGTCATCTATTAACCATGACTGATAATACACATGGGGCCTTTCTATTCACTAATATTTCAGAAATCAGTCCCTACCTTGAGTAACTCTCCGCATGTTAAATGCGGGTGCAGGGAGTTGAGGTGGTGAAGGGTGTTGCTGTCCTGCCCCATGGTCAGGTGCTAAGGGAGAGAAATTGGTATTAAATGGTTGTGATCTGTTAACCATGGTAGGCTGCGAGCTACAGGGCCAAACAATGGCAAACAAAAAATCTCTGGTCATGCTGAACATGAATTTGTATGTTTCAACATTTTGGTACACTACCTATTTCAACCCCATGAATGGATTGACATTGAAAATATGAGATGGTAATGCAGACGCAATCTATTGATTTGAAACAGTGACCCTTGCTGTGTTAATATAGATGGGGCCACTGTATTCAATATTATTTCGGAGATCAGTCTTTACCTAGACAGTTTTCTCCAGTTGAGTAGTAGTTACTCTGTTGCCTGGCACTCGGCAAGATGGTGGAGCTGGAGGAATGGATACAAGGAGAGGGGAATATCTTTGGCACTAAGAATGTTAACCATATCTCTAAAATAATATTATGATTTGTTATTTTGATGTTAAGAGATTATTTCTTACTCTGCCAGTGTAATTGGCTTCAGCTTGAGGCTTCAACTGATACACCAGGCAAGTTGAAAGGTCGTGGCGACCTCAGAGATGCAAAGTCACCATTTTCTGGCTCTTCTTCACTCTCATCAGAGTCCCCGAAACGATGGCTGTTAAGTAACCATATCATTATGGTTATTGCAATCCCAAAATTGCCAAATATTCATATAGTGCAAGCATCTCTGGTCTATTTTTGAATGCTATGGGAAATAACCTTCATATTACTGTAGAAACATAACAAAAACAAGATAGAACACACTTACACTGGCTTCCTGACTCTTTTCTCTGGCAGCTCACCCTCCTGCTCTGCATCAGACTGTAGCTCAGAGGTGTTGCAGCCGGTCTGATATTGATTCATAAGCCTAACGGCGTCTTTGTAGTTGTCTAAAAGTTTCATTGCACAATTTCATGTGCATTTTCAGAACATAGAATGAATAGGTTATTCCAAGCAGAAGGAGAAGCAACCATGAAATTATTTTTAAACAAGAATTTTATGAATTGGCATACCACAAGTTCTGACGAACTTTACGTCATATCTTGGCCAGTTTGGCTCATGCTTCTCCTCGTTTGCAGCTGCCCTTTTCACACGTTCAGTGCTCTTAAAGTTGGGCCAGTACACCATCCCGTCATCATACCAGTCAATTGGCACAACAGCAATGTCCTCGCTTGCTTGAAATTCAATTAGATGAAAAGGCATCCTTAATGTAGAAAGAAAGAAAAGGGGTATTTATTCGTCATCAAAAAAGGAATAACATGGACTAAAGCATGCACAAGTGTACAGTGTATACAAATAAGCAAGTAAGATGGGCTGAAAGTTAACCTGAATGGTTGAACTGATTTTTTTTTTTTTTCCATTTAGTGGAGGAGGGGTATGGCCACGAAACCATCCCTGTACGACAAGGCTACACATTTCTGTCGCAGCGCTGACACCTCAACCGACTTCAGCTCGTCAGATGCATCATTTACAACAAATATGTTCATTCTGTCGGAGTTGAAGGGGTAGGAATAGAATGGAGACTGCCGGGAAAATTCAGTGTAAATAGCGTACACACCATTATCATTTTGGATAATGTTTTTGATAAGGCAGGCTTTATCCCCCATCAGAAACATGTTGTCCCCTGTTGTTAATTTGACGGTCCACCTTTCACATCGCATTTCCCCATATTGCGCTTTAACTCCCATGCCAACAACAATTGGGCCCACAAAATGCTCCCTTTTCAGTGTAATGTCTGCATCAGCAACCAATTTGGTAGCTGTAACCTCCGAAAGGCACCGAATGAGCTGAGCTAGAGGGAACTCAGGTTTTCTAATGAGTTTTTTTTATTTTCCCAAGGTGGTTCTCATATGGTAACGCTGAAAAAGAGTCCAGACAGCCATGCCTCTTCACCTCGTCTGCCAGGTGGACCAGACAGTGGACATTGTACACAATCTGGTCTGTCCCATACAGCTCACCAAAATGGTTTACAAAAGATTTTAGCATTTGTCCAGCATAGTCAGCAAGGTTGAGATGTTCAGGGCTTACCAACATGGATATAGCATTTGACAGGAGCATGAAATTGTAGTTACATGTTCCGGTCCAGGAATCCCGCCAGCACCACAGGGCCAGTGTACAGTAAGAACTGTCGGAATTCAGTCGCCTTCCAACGGTCTAACTCCCTAAGCGACCGTGGTCTCCGGGCAAACTCAATTGGCACGTAGGGCCTCATTGACTGGAGTTTGCCTGACACCCTGTCTACTATTAATGCCGGCAGTCTTACTGTTAACGGACCCCGGAGCCAGGTCTGGAGCAGTTTCCTTACGACGCCCAAACACATTAGATGCATATAATCCAAGGGAAACTGCGATACCATGCCAACCTTGACGTTTTTAAATGGATGTGGCCCCTTGTGGTGGTGTAGTTCATCAACCATCAGGTTGAATGAGATGTCAGTTCTCTGGGGGCGCTCTGGTCCAGGGAACGTCATACGCCGGTTCTGGTATTGCCCTGGGTGTAGGCACTTATCACACCCATGGTAAGCATTTTTTTTCACAAAGGCCCGTGCAGGGGCATCACAGACTATCGTGTGAAGCTCAATTTTAAGGTTCTTATCTCCAAAGCAAAACCCAGCCTCTAGCTCCTGTAGTTCATTAACAAAATCAGATAGGAACTCTGTGGCCAAACTTTTTTGGTCCACAATACGCCCCAATGACCACAGGTTCCTTCATGGGGATGGTAACCAGTAAGCCAAGGATGGGCCACAGCTGTACAGTGGAACTTTTAAATAAAGGTAGACCATCTATATTAATCTGCAGCCCCAATATCATGCCCTCTGCCAGTGCTTTAGCATATTTGCTTATAGTGGCCTTCAAGAAGGAAAGGATGCCAAAGTGATGGTAGTTCCCCCCAGCCTTCTCCTGAACAGCATAATGCGTTTTCGTCTTGAGAAGTGTCCTACCATCCTTTGGCAGATTGGGATGGGTTACATGGAGTATACTCAACAGTGCAGTCAGGGCAACGATGGAAATGCCAAAACTCACTGCCCAGTTGGCAATGTTATCGGAAAGTGATGTTAGGTCATCATCCGAACCTGATGTCCCATCCCCATCACACCGATCACAATACACATCATCAAAATCTGCCTCCAATTCCATGTCCTCTTCAGTAACAACTTGCACCTCTGGCATTGCATGTGCAGCTCAAGAGGGTGGGACAGTGTTCTCAGAAAGAACTCTGTCATCTGCCCCTATTCCTGTCATGTCCATATCAGTCATGTCTGTCCTAATTTAATGAAGCCTTTTTTGAACGTCTACACGTGTCCTTCGTCTTAAGGTTGATAAAGAGACAGGCACAGTCTTTCTATTCATCTTTGTTCTAAAAGAGACATTTCAGGAAGAACACTTGCAATCAGGTGTGTAAAAATGATCGTTTCTAATGTTGTATTTAAATAAATACATTGTTGAAAGGTGTTGTTGTCTGTTTCATTGCTACAAACTAGACAAGAACAGAGAAACAGAGCAACATTGAAAATGTGGGATGCACTTCTTGATTCGGCCCCAATGAATAGGTCTAGATTTACATTGAAAATGAATGTTTAAAAAAAAATCTCAATCCAGGTGGGACATGTTTTTTGTGGCCTATCTGCTTGGCCTTGACATTTCCTTTGTTTGTCTGAAAAAAATTATATTAAGTTTGTATTCATTTAACAAAAAATTTATCTAAAAAAAAAGTTGGTATTCATTTCATAGGAAGACCTAATATTTGTTTGATGTATAACAGGCCTTATGATTTGAAACATTGGATTGGATTTGGAACAATATTATGTCATGAGAAACTATAGTATTATTTTGACCTTTAATTCAAACCTGTCAGATATTCTACAATAGTCTACACTTTTAATCATGTGCACAATTTTGTGATAATTTTTTTGGTTAATGTTTTGTTCTCTGCACTTGGTAACACAAATTGAAGGAAGGCTTATATAAAAGCCATTGGCTGTTGTTGACGTAGGACAATCAAAAGGTGTTTAGATATTTTTTAATCATGCATTTAATCATGCATTGACATGGGAACAGCTGTATACTGACACCTGCTGCCATAGATATGTATTTAATTGGACATCGGCTGCGGCTGGATGCAAACGATCAGCGAGAGTAGTCGCGTGCAGGCGGAAGTCGGACAATTTCTGCTTCCCGCAGTGACGCTCGCGCTGTGTTTGCATACTTTACCACAGCCGGAGTGAAACAAATGCAATATTTGTCAAATACACAGATGTTTCAGAGAAATTTTCATTCAATACTTTATGTACTGCATAATACAGCGTCTGTTTGTAAAATAATAAAGTTCAACATAAGCCTACACTATCAATGAAGTGTGCTTACGTTTTTAATCATTAAAAACTTTTTCTATTGATAAACATGACAACATCGTGACTACATGAAAAGAGGTTTTACCGTTATAAAAAACTGATTTGTGAGCATTAGTGGAGGTGAAGGTTTTAGATTAAACACGAAGCACACGTGATCACTGTCATGCGGTGAATCCGGCCAATCGTGGAACAGCTGTGTCGTCATCAGAGTTCGTGCAGCCTGGTGCAGCCGCTCTAGAGAAGTGCCCGACTGCTCTCGAATCGCTCTCACGGTACTTTGATGCCATACGTCACTGTCACGTGGCGCCGGCGTTGTCTCAAGTTGGACAAAATTTCTAACAGGCATGCACTGCTTCAAGTCAGCAGCCGAACGGTCTGCGCATCGCTGTATGAAGTCGAACAAGCCTTACATGTTGGTGCTAACATCTCCAGCTGCACATGATAACACAAATTTAATTAATATAAAAGTCATTAGGTGTTGTTGGCTCAATGTTTCCTAAAATGCCCGTCACGGTATCAGAAATAGGGCAGACACACAACAGAATTTCCGCTATGTACACCGCGCACTGCTGCTCCTTCAGCTGTTTATGAAAAGTCATAAAGTCGTAATTACACGACTCTGCAGAGTCTCTACTCTACTGAACTCGAACGAACTGTCATCCGCTCTCTGTCCCCTGTTGAGCAACTGGACAGGACGTCATCACTCGCGAAGTAATGGCAACCAAATTAACAAAAGGGCGAGTACTACTTGTCACTCAATCTTAGGCAAAGTGACAAACAGCGACGAAAGCCGCGACATGAAATCACGCGGGTCCCGTTAAATATGACAGCTACAGTTTATTGGAAAATAGCATTGTGGACACTGAATTTGATGAATTTACTGTTTATCAGACCCCAGACGAGACAAGAAGCTAACATTAGCGAACGCTGCGGTCCCTCTGCCTGTGACTCCCCGCTGCAGGAGACACTGTATTCCTCTGACACGCTGTATTAACGTTACTGTTTTAAAACCGTTTTCCCGGTTAGTGGGGGTGCATATAGTGCTCAAAACCAACATGAAAAACGTAGCTAGTAATGTTCACTCAGCATTTTGTTTTGTTGTTAAACTGTGTGTAAAATGAGCGGTGACGTTAAATCACCCTACGGACTGTATATTTGCTGGATGGTTTCAAGGTAACGTTAATAGTCGGTAGCTAACATTAGCAGATAAGCCCGCACTTTTTGACGTTCAAAAAGGCGCCAATACCCATTAGCTGTCTGAACTGACTCAAACGGTGATTAAAATGCCGAAGCTTAATTTTCATTATAAAGAGGATGGCAGATACTACACGAGACCAAAATTGCCAAAATGCAAACTTAACATTGCACAGCTAGCTAGAAGCTAGCGCTAAACCATTATCCACGAGTGAACATGCTAAAGTTGTCCTAATATCAAACAACGTCATTACAGTCATTAATATACATGATGATATCAATACATCAATAAACTTACTCAAGAGGGTTCAGCACAACCGTGTCCCAGCAAAGAAAGTCTCCACTGATATGACTCTCGTCTCGGCTCTTGGTGTACTGTGGTTCAACCGTTACAGTAAAGGCGCGTCCGCGGATCCGACATGGGTCCGCTCAGGATCCGCTGATTGACAGTAGAATTTACGGCGCCACCCGCAGGCGCAGCTGATCTTCTGGGTGGCGCCAAAACGAATGTAACAGTCACGTGGGTTTGGCGACTTGAAGGCGGATCCGCCTAGGAGTCTCCTGCTGTGTGGGGAGCCATTTTAAATGGCCAGCATTAGCAGTGTTGTCATCTCTACAATACTTTTTTTCTCTTATAATTCAATAAACTTTACTTTTGATTGGTAGACTTTGGTCTTTGTGTCCTTTATGCTGCTTCCCTAGAGCCAGGGTTGTAACAGTTATCTAGTGTAAGTAACAAATCCCGCTTGAAATTTGTGCTGGCTACTGTATACAGGCCACCAGGGCACCATACAGACTTTATCAAAGAATTTGCTGATTTTCTATCAGAGTTAGTACTGGCTGCAGATAAAGTCCTAATTGTTGGTGATTTTAATATCCATGTAGACAATGAAAAAGACGCATTGGGATAACTCTATTGGAGTAAGGCAACACGTGCCAGGACCCACTCATCGCCGTAATCATACGTTAGACCTAATACTGTCACATGGAATAAATGTTGATACCATTGAAATTCTGCAGCAGAGCGATGACATCTCAGATCATTATCTAATTTCCTGTATACTTCATTTAGCCAAGGCTGCAAAGCTGTCTCCTTGTTACAAATATGGAAGAACTATTACACCTACCACTAAAGATTTCTTTGTAAATAATCTTCCTCATCAGTTTCATCTCCTCAGCATCCCAGATAGCCTAGAGGAACTCGATGTTGCAACAGAATCTATTGACTCTCTCTTTTCCAGCACTTTAGACACAGTTGCTCCTCTGCGCTTAAAGAAGATTAAAGAAAATAGTCCAACGCCGTGGTACAACGAGCACACTCGGGCCCTCAAGAGAGCAGCCAGAAAAATAATGTAAGGGAATTTCGGATCAATATAACTCAACGGCAATTGAATTACAGTGAGTGAGAACTGAGTTACATATAAATGAATCAGAAGTAATATTTAACACTTATCAACTTATCGTCCAACAATAAATTGAGATTAGAGTATTTGACCAATTCTGGTCAGGATATTACTCCTTGGCCAACGGTAATAATATTGTTACATTTATGATCACTGTTTACGAGCGAGGTAACAAAATCGAACAGTTTAAGGCAGTAACTTGTAAGCACACAGCACAAGACACTTGTATATGTGAATTGAGAAGAAAGGCTTCCTCTGTGACAAGTTGGGTGGTCCCGAGTCCGGTGGTCCCAGGTCCGGTGATCCTGAGTCCGGTTGTCCCAGGTCCGGTGGGCCCAAGTACCGTGGTCCCGGGTCCGGTGGTCCCGAGTCCGGTGGTTCCGAGTCCGGTGGTCCCAGGTCCGGTGGTCCCGAGTCTGGTGGTTCCGAGTCCGGTGGTTCCAGGTCCGGTGATCCTGAGTCCTGACATGGCCAGGAGGGCTGTGCTGGGGTTTTATGTGGTGGCAGTCCTAAGAGTGATATTTTATTGTGAATGTCATAGAGACATGGGGGTTGGTTTATATCGTTCATACTGACAAGTAGCTTTTGGAGTATCATCATTGGCAGATGCCAAGCTACTCCATAGCAACCAAACAGAGTACCCTAGCAACCGTTTAGCAAGACCTATATCTCTGCATCAGAACATCATAGAGACATGGGGGTTGGGTCTTTTGAATCATGCTAGCAAACAGCACTTCCAACATGCTACACATGCTAGCAGTGAATAGCTACATGCTAATAGTGATTAGCTAAGTGTTAAATCAGGCTAAAAACATGCTAAGAACTATAAAAACTCCATAGTAACCATCTGTGACAACTACCAACTGCCTAGCAACACCATAGCAACCACCCAGAATACCTTAGCAAATGCCTAGCAACCACCCAGAACACCCTAGCAACCGACTAGCATGACCCTAGCAACCATCCAGAATACCCTAGCAACCACCTAGCAACACCATAGCAACCACCCTGAGTACTTTAGCAACCACCCTGAGTACCTTAGCAACCGCCTAGCAACCGCCCAGAACACCCTAGCAACCGACTAGCATCACCCTAGCAACCATCCAGAATACCCTAGCAACACCATAGCAACCACCCTGAGTACCTCAGCAACCAACCAGAATACCTTAGCAACCGCCTAACAACCACCCAGAACACCTTAGCAACCGCCTAGCAACCACCCACAATACCTAGCAACTGCCTAGCAACGCCCTAGCAACCACCCAGAACACCTTAGCAACCGCCTAGCAACCACCCACAATACCCTAACAACTGCCTAGCAACACCATAGCAACAACCCAGAATACCTTAACAACCACTTAGCAAGACCCTAGCAACCGACCAGGCTACCATAGAAACTGCCTAGCAACACCCTAGCAACCACCCAAAATACCTTAGCAACTGACCACAGCAGCATAGCAACCATCTAGCAATGCCCTAGCAACCATCAAAACACTCTAGCAACCACCCAGAACATCCTAGCAACTAACCACAGCACCATAGCAACCATCTAGCAATGCCCTAGCAACCATCAAAACACTCTAGCAACCACCCAGAACATCCTAGCAACTGCCTAGCAACCACCCAGAACACCCTAGCAACTGCATAGCAAAATACCCAAAACATCTTACCAACCACATACAACCAAGTTAACAACTGCTTAGTAACACCCTAGCATCCACCCAGGTTACTATAGCAACCACCTAACAACACCCTAGCAACAATTTAGATTACCCTAGCAACTGTGCATCCAGCCTATAAATGTCATGTTAACTGTCACACCCTAGTAACCATTTAGATTACCCTAGCAACTGTGTAACAACATTAATTTTAACTCTGCTGTTTGCCTAATACATTTAGGCATACGTTTGTTATAGATTTTTTTAGAATGTGCATTCTTTACATATGTCATCATACACATTATAATCTTGTAGCTACATTACCATACTTGTATTTTCAATGATTTCTTCTATTCCTAATTATTGCCTTAAACTGATCGATTTTTTGTTCAGGGGGCCAGGGCGGCGCACACCGTTCAGGAAGCGGAGTCCTCTCTGGACTCGAAACAGGATGCGGAGTCCTCTCTGGTGTCCTAACGGGAAGCAGAGTTCTCTCTGGACTCGAAACAGGAAGCAGAGTCCTCTCTGGACTCTGATCGTGGGCTGGAGCCCTCTCAGGACTCTGGTCGCGGGCTGGAGCCCTCTCTGGACGCTGGTCAGTGACTGGAGCCATCTCTGAATGCTGGTCAGTGGCAGGAGCCATCTCTGGACACTGGTTAGGGGCTGGAGCCATCTCAGAATGCTGGTCGGGGCTGGAGGCATCTCTGGACACTGGTCAGGGGCTGGAGCCATCTCTGGACGCTGGTCAGGAAGCCCTGTGCTCCTCCCAAGCACGTAGGACTGCCACCACATAAAACCCCAACACAGCCCTCCTGGCCATGTCAGGACTCGGGATCACCGGACCTGGAACCACCGGACCTGGGACCACCGGAATCTCAAATCTCTGGTATGTCCAGACAGAGATTAAAAACGTCCTTGCTCTCCGCCTCACTGTGGACCATATGATCAACCTCAACGAGGAACTGGAAAGCGAAATCCCTCACGTCAGCCCCCTGCTGACGGATGTATCTAGAGTTTACATATCTCATAATCTGCAGACGAGTGAAGGGTTCCATGGGAGGAGACAGAGAAAGAAAGACAACCATCGCCTGCTGAGTCCTCTGTTGGCTGGATCGTTATGTCAGGGACGGTTGGGAGAAAAGGAGCGAGGACTCAATTGCAGGAAGGTGAAGCATTTATTAACAATAAAATAAAACAAACACAAATGAACTCCCACGAGGGGGAAAAACCGAACCATAAATACCAAAACACTGGGGGCAGAACATGTAGCACGACGGGGAACTGACGACATCAGACAACGATCCAGCACAGGACTGCAAACACAAGGAGACTGTAAGGGTAACGAATCAGGCAGGAGATGAGGGAAAACAGGTGGGGCCAATTAAACAATAACCAGATAACAAGATGGGCGGGGTGACAAGAGACCAGAGACGTGACATAATACCAAAACATGACAAACACACCACATGTGCTACACAGGACCAGACAGACATGTGACATTAGGTTCTATCTCTGCCACTGTTCAACCTAATGTAAGGAATCTTGGGGTTACATTCGATTCGTAACTAAATTTTGAGAAACAAATCAGTTCAGTGGTAAAGGGCAGTTTCTTTCATTTGAGATCGATTGCGAAATTAAAACAGTTTTTGTCTCCAAAAGATTTAGAGACTGTAATCCACGCCTTCATAACATCACGTCTGGACTACTGTAATTCTCTGTACTGTGGCCTGCCTCAAACTACAATCTCTCGCCTGCAAATTGTCTAAAATGCTGCAGTGAGACTTCTTACTGGCACAAAAAAGAGAGATCACATTTCTCCCATTTTAGCGACTTTACATTGGCTTCCCATTAAGATCAGAATCGATTTTAACCCCCTCGAGCTGCCATCGCGCCGGCGCGATCAACTCGCTTTTTTCCGTATCAGTGCAAAAGAGACTTAAAATACTCCGTCGATTTTGGTCATATTTTCAAGTGTTTTACATCATTCAAAAAGTTCAAGTTTCTTCTTTTATTTGTGTACACACAACAAAAACAAAACTTTGTGCTTTTTGCAAAATAAAGAAAACAAACATGAAAACTTCTTAGCCTGTGAAGTTCATTCTGAAATGCGTTTGAAAATGAACTGAAACTCAGCAAATATTTGTCACACAGGGATGAGAAATATGGCTACATAATGCTTGGAATGTCTACTTTTAAATGAGTTAAGTCAAATAAAAAACAAATATTCTCAGTTTATGTAATGCGTTTGAAACCAAGGAGAGGTACAGTCTTTCCCATCTCACTTCATTATCTCTAATATAATGGCCCCCGGAGCTCTTCACACGGTAAATAGTTTGGGTGATCCACATGCCTCCCAGTCAATGCCATAAAAACATGAAGTTTCTACATCAGATTCAACGTTCATCGCGTTTTGAGGATGGCATGCTACTCCGGTGAAGGTTAGGGTTAGGGTGATTCAAGACAGCGAGGAAGAATTCACCTTTTCCTCTGAGGAAGATTTCAACTCAGACAACGAACGAGTGCATTTTGAAGAGCGAATTGATCCTGCCGAGGATATAAGTTCTGAGTTGTTTAGTATTATATAATTATTTTTCTGATAATATATATGCCTTATGCCTTCTGATAATAAAATACTGCCTTATGCCTAATGTAGCTTGTTTGCAAATCTGCTTAGGTGTAAATATGATGTGATTTAGTGCAAATATACTTAGTATCACCTTATATATTTTACCGTAGGCTGTCTTAACACTGGACATTATATTTTTATATATAAATGTTTGGTTTTGGTCAGCCTATGACACTGCCTAAAATACTCTAAAATACTGCATTATGCCTATACAGATAGGCATACAGTTTGTGAATACAGGTGTAAATGTTTGAAATGCACTAAATACGCACAGTCTATATATGGCCCATCAACAGATACTTTCGGTCTACGGCCCATAAATAGATATTTGTCAGCCCTATGGCCCATCATGAACAGATATATACATACATTGTGCGTCCATACTCATTAACTGCCCATCGGTTTACTTTGGACAATGTATGCTAACATGTTTTTTGTTTTTTTTCATAGGAATGTGGCTGCATCGCACTCGCCTTCACCACCACAGGTGTCGTTCAGTCCTCAGTGCGATCAAGAATCATACTAAGTGCACAGACGTAATATTTTACAGATGTAATTTTGTTCACATCATCATAATACAAAAGTATATGTAAATGTATGACATCACAAAATCTGTAATCTAATTACAGATTACAAAATCTGTAATCTGTAGTCAGACATTAGTGATTGACAATGATAATAAAATAGTTTCTTTGTTATCAGCATACGTGCACTGTAATATTTTACAGATGTAACTGTCGTATGTGAACATCGTCTTAATTCAAAAAGTACATGAACCTGTATGGCATTACAGAAGCATTGTCTTGGTTGTGACCATCGGGCTGCAAAGATCATCTGTAATACTCTCGCCTCTCCCTATGTATGCTGTCTTCTGTAGCACTACATTGTATTATGTTGTATTATGTGTAAATTCAAGTATACTGTACAAGACTTATATTGTTAGGAAAGATTTCTATTTTGAATAAATGCTGTTCTTTTAAACTTTTTCTTCATCAATTAATCATGAAAAAAATATCACTGGTTATAAAAAAATATTACGCAGCACAACTGTTTGCAACATTGATAATAACTGCGTATCAAATCATTATATTAGAATGATTTCTGAAGGATCATGTGACACTGAAGGCTGGAGTAATGATGCTGAAAATTCAGCTATGATCACAGCAATAAATTATACTTTAAAGCATATTAAAATAGAAAACCATTATTTTAAATTGTAATATTATTTCACAATATTATTGTTTATATTGTATTTTTGCTCAAAAAATGCAGGTGTGATGAGCATAAGAGACTTCTTTCAAAAACATTAAAAATAGTAATGCATCCAAACCTTTGACCGGTACTGTATATGTTTATATATGTAGCACTGTGGTGGTAGGCACAACATTTCGTAACTCCACATAGAGGAATTACGATAAAACGGATTAAAATCTTTGAATCTCCTCACATTCTTTGTTCAGGCTGCCTCACAGCATTCCACATTGATGGGCCATTAGGGGAGTGTCTTTTGTTTCAGGTGTGAAACACATCAATATTCATGATCATTCACGCCCACCCCGCATACGCCTTTCTAACACAAAACATGTCAAATTTTACAAAACAAAACAAAAATTTTTAAATCAATATATTGTTTTATGTGAATGAGTGGGTAGGATGATTTTCATATAGTTTTGAAACAAAAAATTCTAGCCTACGTGATCCAGTTTTTAAAAGTCTTGTGAACAAATATTCAGTATGGGTTTCATGGCCTTATTTCAGCGACTTAAAAAATACAATTTTTCACAAAACCATGCATAAACATTTTCTCAAAACTATTAACTTTTACATAAATGCTGCTCACATATTATTGTAGCAGAATTTGTGCTGAATACAGTGTAATCAGACTTCAGCCATGAAAATGTTACAAGTAACAGAAATAAGCACAAATGTCAGGGCATGTCAAAACACTTCCAGGGCCCAGAAAACAGCTCAGACTTCAGAGGGTTAAAGTTGCAGTATTTGTGTACAAGGCTCTATCTGGTGTAGCACCAAAATACATAAGTGACCCTCTGATTCCTTACACTCCCTAAAGAACTCTTAGGTCTTGTAATCAGCTTCCTTTAACTGTCCCACATTTTCGCTGTAAAACTAAGGGTGGTCGGGCCTTCTCTGCTGCAGCACCTAAACTCTGGAACAGTCTGCCCTTCAATGTGAGGTCTGCTCCTTCATTAGCCAGTTTTAAATCGGCTCTTAAATCTGTTCTTTCTGGCTTTTGATTAGATTGATACTGGTAGATTTTATATTATTTATTATTTTGGTTTGTATCGGGTCTAATTTGTTTATATTGTGTATCTGCCTTGTTTCTTTTTATGCTTTCTTTTATATGCACATTGTCTTACTGTACAGCACTTTGGCGTAACTCTGTTGCTTTTAAATGTGCTATATAAATAAAATTTGACTTTGACTTTGGACTCAAGACGGAGGGGATGCGGATTTCAGTACCTGGTGCCAGGAGGCGCTCCTAGGGGGAGGGATACTGTCACGGTTCATGGATTCACTGACTCTTTCTGTGTGTGTGGGTGTGGCCGCTGATTACCACTGATCAGATTGTCAATACCAGCTGCACCTGATCAGCCTTGTCTATTTATACTCATGTCTTTCATCTTGTGGTTGTCAGATCGTTGTTTGGATTACCCGACGTCGTGTCTTGTCTACTGACTTCTGAGTTGCCATGTCCTCGTGTTGGATTGGAAGTTCCCTTTCAGTCAGTACACTACGAGTTACGTCAGTTACTGACGAAATGGGGGTTTCGCTTAGAAGCCAATCGCCTTTGAGCTCTACAAAATGAGCCAATGGCATGAAGATGCCATGGGTCTGCGGAATTTGCATAACGCAACCCCGCCCCACCGCATGGGTATAAAGGGCGTTGCGTGGCAATCTCGCATTACGTTTCTGCTTCAGAGCCGAGTGTTACTGCCTGAGCGTTTTTCTCTTCAAGACGAGTGTCTCTCCAGAGTGTTTGTGTTACGGCGCGTTCTAGCGAGTTCCGCATTCCTGTCTGATCTGTGCAGTGATCTAGCACAGCGTGTGTGTTCTCCCTAGGCGCTTCGGCATTCTGCAGAGCAAAAACACTTCTTTAAAAGATCTGCACGCGGCACGTCTGTTTCAAGATGTCTCGCCCGTGCTCCGTTCCTGGGTGCGGTCGGCTGGTTCCTCCGTTTAACGGGCATGATCGCTGTTTGGCGTGCTTGGGCCTCGTGCATGCCGAACGCGCGTTCATGGATGAGTCATGTTCCCACTGCGGGAACATGGCCATCGCAGTGTTGCGGTCAAGACTCCGTGATCTCTGTGCTGGAGGGAGAGTCCCCTCTACCACACCCCAATCTATTCCCTCCACGAGTGGGAATACTTTGGCTGGTGGTCAGGGTGACTTGAGGGTGACGGTGTGGACCAACCCGACGAATCCTCCTTGGGCCACACCCCCTTCTAGCATACTGCAACCTGTGGTGTTGCCAGATGAGGGCGCAGGTGTTTCCCGTCCTGGGCCCTGCGTTTCATTTGCCGCACCGGCGGAGGATACTATGTCGATCGCCGCATCACAAGGTGGGCTGGATTCCTCCGGAGATGACGATTCGGCTGTGTTGCCTCCTTCGGGAGTCCCAGCATTGTCCGAGTCTGATCCAGAGCTCACAGCCATGCTTTCCCGGGCGGCCGAGGCTCTTGGGCTTGTGTGGAACCCTCCGCCATGTCCTGAGCGCTCTCGGCTAGATGATTGGTATCTGGGGGCGGCCCGTGCCGAAGGCGCCCGTCAGCCCCCAGTGCCCTTCTTCCCGGAAGTGCATGAAGAGGTGTCGAAGTCGTGGAAGTCTCCCTTGACTTTTCGCGATCGTTCGGCAGCCACTTCCGCCTTCACTGCCCTCGATGGCGGCGCGGTGAAAGGGTACACTGGGGTTCCCCCTGTTGAGCACTCCCGCCCCTCCCGCCCCTCCCGCCCCTCTCGCCCCTCTCGCCCCTCTCGCCCCTCCCGCAGCAGCCTTCACCCAGGCCGAGGTGTGGAGGACACCGCAGGAAGGTGGCTCGGAGATGAACTCGGTTCTTTCCCAGGAGATGGTAGCAGGGCCACTCCTTCCCCCGGTGGAGGGCCGGGGGAGAATCCTTGGTTAAAGAAAGAACTGACTTTTTCACCTCCGAGCCTCAAGAGGGCGCAGCTGGCAGTGTGCGACGCCAAGCAGCCTCGCCACTCTCGGCCCCCTCTGTCTCCAGCCCCCTGGCAGACGAGACCCCCGTGGAACCCTGGTCCTTCCCTGGTCTCCTCTGTCAGGGTGCGGAATTCGACCCCGCCCACACCTTGGGACGCTCCCACGCCTCCCATGTCTGTGCCGGTCATTACGCCTCGCTGCCCCATCGGGGGTACGCCTGTGGTCCGCATGACCCCGCTGGTACAGTTTCTGGGAGCCTGGCTAGCACTTCCCAATCTGTCCAGCTGGCTCGCTCGCACCATCAGGTTCGGCTATGCGATTCAGTTTGCACGGTCTCCTCCCTGCTTTCGGGGAGTCCGCTATACCATGGTGGGTGGCAATGCCCCTGTCATGCGTGTGAAGGTCGCCACCCTACTGGCGAGGGGTGCGGTCGAGATCGTCCCTCCAGCCGAGATGGAGTCCGGCTTCTATGGCCCTTACTTCATTGTACCCAAGAAAACCGGTGGGTTACGGCCAATCCTGGACCTGCGCATCTTGAACCGAACCCTTTACAGGCTTCCATTCAGGATGTTGACAGCCAAACGCATTTTCGAATGCGTTTGTCCATTGGATTGGTTTGCAGCGATCGACCTGAAGGACGTGTACTTTCATGTCTCCATTCTTCCTCGACACAGACCGTTTCTACGGTTTGCCTTCGAGGGGCAGGCATATCAGTACACGGTTCTCCCATTCGGGCTAGCCCTGTCCCCTCGCGTCTTTACGAAGGTCGTCGAGGCAGCCCTTGTGCCGCTCAGGCAACACGGGGTTCGCATCCTGAATTATCTCGACGACTGGTTGATTCTAGGCCACTCTCGGGATCAGGTTTGCGAACACAGGGACCTGGTGCTTCAGCACCTCGCCCGTCTGGGCCTTCGGGTCAACTGGGAAAAGAGCAAACTCTCCCCAGTGCAGAGGATCTCTTTTCTCGGTATGGAAATCGACTCGGTCAACATGTACGCGCAGCTTACGAGCGAGCGCGCGCAGTCACTGCTGACTTGTCTTCGCCAGTTCGAGGGCAAGAGTGCGGTTCCACTGAAATATTTTCAGAGGCTCCTGGGGCATATGGCATCCGCAGCCGCGGTAACGCCGCTCGGTTTGCTTCATATGAGACCGCTTCAGCACTGGCTTCGCGATCGAGTCCCGAGATGGGCATGGCAACACGGCACACTCCGGGTCCCAGTTACTCGGGCCTGCCGTCAGACCTTCACCCCGTGGGCGAACCTCAGTTTTCTTCGGGCAGGTGTTCCCCTAGAATGAGTTTCCAGGCATGTTGTTGTATCAACAGATGCCTCTGCCACGGGCTGGGGCGCCATGCAATGGACATGCTGCCGCGGGCTCCTGGAGAGGACCCCAGCGCCTATGCCATGTCAATTGCCTCGAGTTGCTGGCCGTACGTCTTGCCCTGCACCGCTTACGAGCCCTGCTCAAGGGCAAGCACGTACTGGTCCGTTCAGACAGCACGGCGACAGTAGCGTACATCAACCAACAAGGTGGTCTACGCTCCCGCCGGATGTCGCAACTCGCCCGCCATCTCCTCCTATGGAGTCAGAAGCATCTGAGGTCGCTTCGTGCCGCTCACATCCCGGGAGAACTGAATCGTGCAGCCGGGGAATGGAGACTCCATCCCCAGACGGTTCAGCTGATTTGGGAACAGTTCGGCGACGCACAGACAGATCTGTTTGCCTCCCGCGACTCTTCCCATTGCTGCTGGTATTACTCCCTGACTGAGGGGACGGATGCACTAGCGCACAGCTGGCCGCGGGGCCCACGCAAATATGCGTTTCCCCCAGTGAGCCTTCTCGCACAGGTTCTGTGCAAGATCAGGGAGGACAGGGAGCAGGTCCTTTTGGTCGCCCCATATTGGCCCGGCCGGACCTGGTTCTCAGAACTCATACTCCTTGCGACAGCCCCTCCCTGGTCGATCCCTCTGAGGAAGGACTTCCTTACTCAGAGACGGGGCACCGTATGGCACCCACGTCCCGACCTTTGGAACCTACACGTGTGGGACCTGGACGGGACGCGGTAGGTTTGAGTACCCTGCCACCTCAGGTGGCAGCTACCATCACTTCCGCTAGGGCCTTGTCCACGAGACAGGCCTATGCGTTGAAGTGGAACCTCTTCGTCATCTGGTGCTCTTCTTGCCGAGAAGACCCCACGCCAGGAAGGGTTGGAGCGAAGGCTGTCTCCCTCCACCCTGAAGGTCTATGTGGCCGCGATTTCGGCTCATCATGACCTGTTGGATTCAAAAACGGTAGGTCGGCACGACCTGGTCAGCAGGTTCCTTAGAGGAGCGAGGAGATTAAATCCTCCTCGTCCTCCTCAAATACCCTCTTGGGATCTTGCAGTGGTTTTATCTGCCCTGCAGAAAGCTCCCTTTGAGCCCCTGCAGTCTGTGGAGCTGAAGTTCCTTTCAATGAAAGTGGAGCTCTTGATTGCTCTGGCTTCCATCAAGAGGGTAGGGGACCTGCAGGCATTTTCGGGTGAAGAAGCGTGCCTGGATTTCGGGCCGGCCAATTCTCACGTGATCCTGAGACCCCGGCCTGGATACGTGCCCAAGGTTCCCACCACTCCCTTCAGGGATCAGGTGGTGAACCTGCAAGCGCTGCCTGTGGAGGAGGCAGACCCAGCCTTGGCACTGCTCTGTCCAGTACGCGCCCTTCGCACTTATGTAGACCGGACGCAGTGTTTCAGGACCTCAGACCAGCTCTTTTTTCTGTTACGGAGGGCAGCAGAAAGGGAAGGCTCTCTCCAAGCAGAGGTCGTCTCACTGGATAGTGGACGCCATTGTCCTGGCATATCAGGTTCAGGGCATGCCATGCCCCCTTGGGGTTAGAGCACACTCCACTAGGAGTGTTGCTTCCTCTTGGGCTTTAGCGCGTGGCGCCTCACTGACAGACATTTGTAGAGGTGCAGGCTGGGCAACACCCAACACATTCGCAAGATTTTATAATCTCCGAGTGGAGCCTGTGTCCGCTCGTGTACTCGCCCCAAGTGGCCAGTAACTGGACAGGCTCAGGTGTCTTCGCTTGCTGCACCATTCCACTCCACGGACTGGATGCGTGCGCATTTTCTCTCAAGTGAGCTTCCCAGTAAGCCCTGAGCTCCTTCAGCACTGCTGATGTCGACACCAGAGTGCTTGGTCAGCCCTCGTGTTCGGCTAGGTGCCTCCGTGTATTTCCACGGTAAGTCTGTCTGAGCACGTGTCTTCCCTTGGCAAGACACCCTTGCCACCACTGGGGTTGAAAAATTTTTCCACCTGCGGCTGGATACCCCAGAGTGCTCCATATGCAGTCCCTACGGGGGTCATATGTGTATTCTTAAGTCCTCCCTTCGGGCAGGCATTGTGTTGCATTTCTCCACGTGGGATATGCTTCCCAGTGTACCTTGGTATCAGCGTTGAGCCTAGCCCCTCGTTCATGCTAAGACTCACGGCAGGGAGCCCTGGTCAGCGCAGGATGCTGGAAGACAGCCGTCGTGGCGAGATTGTATTGGGACCCCCATTTCATCAGTAACTGACGTAACTCGTAGTGTACTGACTGAAAGGGAACGTCTCGGTTACGTATGTAACCCTCGTTCCCTGAAGGAAGGGAACGGAGACGTTATGTCCCCATGCCACTTCCGCTGTACCTCTGGAATGGCCGGACGCTCATGCCTCGGCTCTTCAGCAGGTAACATAATGCGAGATTGCCACGCAACACCCTTTATACCCATGCGGTGGGGCGGGGTTGCGTTATGCAAATTCCGCAGACCCATGGCATCTTCATGCCATTGGCTCGTTTTGTAGAGCTCAAAGGCGATTGGCTTCTAAGCGAAACCCCCCATTTTGTCAGTAACTGACGTAACGTCTCCGTTCCCTTCCTTCAGGGAACGAGGGTTACATACGTAACCGAGACGTTTCTGTGTCAGCATGCCATTTGTCACTACAGACAATCAACACAGAGCAAGTGCTATATGCCTGTACCCAAACTAAAACAGATAGTTCATGAGCCCTTTGCACTTAAAGCATAAGTTTAATCTCATTTGAAAGCAGACACTTGGCACTTTACTTAATTGTCATAATGAAAAAAATAGTTATAATAAGTTTTAAAATTTTGTAAAGTTATTAGAAATGTATTCTTATGAAATATCTTTATGAAAATAACATTGAAGTTGGCCTTGTTGCAATCTAGTAATGCACTGCAGTTACAGCCACATGTCTGATCATGTTATATTTCAAATCTGAAGATGATAAGTCTAAAACTCTGAGTTTTATGAAATTTTATTTTGAGAAGACTCTAAAATGTTAACTGATGTTTATTATCATCTTCTAAGCCTCCATTTAGTCTATTGTTTTGTGGTGCAAACTGCCCCATTCAGTTTCAGTCTCCCCAGCACACATTCACACCTCTCCGGCCTGGTTATGGCTCTAATTATTATTCTTTTGTCTTCATTATAATTACTGATGACTCTCTATTCAAACTGTTTTATTCCCTCACATCTTTGATCAAACATTTCACTTCACCTTCTTTGAAACTATCAAATGCCCTTCTTGAAAAAAAAAAAAAAAAAAACATTTCAGTGAGTTTTACTATTCAAAATGATTCATAAAAATAACATACTCAGCTGGATGAATTTTCATCTCTTGGTGAACTTTCTCCCCCGGATTGTTCCTTTTTTAGCACTCCAAGACTCTCTGGCCAGGGTTGGGGTGTCGCTACTGTTTTTAAAAAAACATCCTGTATTATGTGCACTGATTTACAGGCCTCCAAAATTTAACAAGGACTTCATTCAACAGTTCTCTGAGTTCCTCTTGGATATTGTATCTCGTTGTAGACTGTTGATCCTAGGAGACTTTAATATTCATCTTTGCTGTCCATCAAAACCTTTGGTGAAAGAGTTTGTATGTCTTATTGAATCTTTTAATCTGTCACAGTCAGCACACTTTGGATTTGGTGTTGTCACATGGTTTTCCTGTAACAAATCTGAGAGTAGTTGATGCTGCTATTTCAGACCATTTCCCAATTGTGTTTGAATCTGTCTGTGTTTTTCCCACCTCTACTTGCTCTCAGTCTGTGAGTTTATTTTTAGAGTACTATGAAGCCAACCTTGCGGATGCTGTCCTTTTCGACGAATTAAACACTGAAGAGATGGTGGAGGCTTTTACTAAATCCTGCTCCATTTCTTTAGACTCTGTTGCTCCCCTTAAGCGCAGGAAAGCTAAGGGAAAGGGCCCCGCTCAGCCTTGGTTAAATGATTTTACTCACTCTCTTAGACATAGAGTGTCGTAAGGCAGAGTGGAAGTGGAAAAGAGATAAACTCCAAGTATCTTATGAATGTTTAACTGCATGCTTAACCCTCTGAACCCGAAGAACGCGCAGGCGTGTTTTTGCTTGATTTTTCCTCATGACAGTGTAAAACAACTTAAAGTACTCTGTCATTTGTGGCCTCACAGACATGAGAGATATGTCTTTACAAAGCTTAAAGTGTCTACTTTTATTTGTCTACACTCAAAATAAAAACTAAATGTTGTGCTTTTCGCTAAATAAAGAAAACAAACAGGATGCGCGTTCTCTTGTCTGCCTCTCCGTGAAGTCCACCCTGAAATGCGTCTGAAAATGAACTGTAACTCAGCGAATACTTGCCACACACGACAGATATCTCTTTAGAAAGCCTGGAATGTCTACTTTTAAATAAAGTAATTTATATAAAAAACAAATATTCTCTGTTTATGTAATCCGTATGAAAAGAGCGAGCGGTACAGTTTCTCAAGCGAGCCTCATTATCTTTAATGTGTCCACACCTATGCGCGCAAAGATATTCACATGCAAATCGTCCACATGAAGGAACCGAACCTGTAAAATCATCGTCATCATTCTTCTGCTTTTCATCGAGTTTGGAAGACACGCTGTGAGTTTACCTTGGATTTACCTCAGAAGAAGAAGAACGCGTTTTTAAGATGAGAATTTTTTAAGGTAAAACTTATATTAGCGTTATTGTTGCATAAACTTCACATTGTAGGCTACTAGTTGAACTATTGCTAGACTAAAATGTGTGAAATCAACGGAAACATGTTGAAAATTAAATATAGACAGGTAGGCAACCTTTCAATGCTAAATAAAGATACACGTACGATATGAGGATATTTTTATGCTCTATAATATTAAACACAGCATGATATAAAAGTAGGGTTGCCAACTGTCCCGTATTAGCCCGGATGTCCCGTATATTGGGCCTAAATATCCCGTACTTGACCTCCCTTGTCCCGTTTATTGACTGCTACGCTGATCTAACCACTGAGGGGTCGTTCACATATGTTGCGTCTTTTGCGCACTCAAGTTCGTTATTTTAAATGTAGACACGCGACAAGCACGCACAAAATAGAGAGCAACGGCGTCGTGACGCTCATGCGGTGCGGCGGGCTCGTTTTTCCCAGACGAGACGAAAACGCTTAACGGCAGACACCACGGGAGCGTTTAGTTTGTTCTGCAAACTAGGTGTGTTCGAGTAAAAAGCCTTTAAACGTGGCAGGAACATCTGTTTGTGTATGGATTTGTAGATTATATTGCAAACAAGTCATGATATTCAACTGTGATACTGTAATGGGAGATCCAGTACTTAATAGAAAGTTAAACAAAAAACAGCATTAATCTGAAATAGAAAGCTTTGGTAACATTAAAATGTCTTTACTGCCTTACTTGACACGTTTAATGCATTCTTGCTGAACAAAACTATTAATTTCTTAAAAATTATTAATAAAACTATTAATTTAAAACAAATTCTTACTGAGCCCAAACTTTTAAACGGCAGTGTATAATGCTACAAAAGCTTTAGATGGTTTGTGTGTAACAATTGACATTTATTTCTATGATGTTAAAATTCTTTTTAAGATTAAATTGTGCATTAATAGGTTGAGCAAATCAAATGTGTTTATATCTGAGAACCTTTTATACACACACACTTAACTGCAGACACTGAAATAACATACACTTTGAGTGTCCCTTATAAAGAATCACGACTGTCCCTTATTTTTGTCCCACTTTTTGTCCTTCGTTATGTATGTTTGGATTATGTTGTGTTGTAAATAAATGCAAACAAATCAAAAAGTCATTCTTTTAATCTCTTCACATTCTTTGTTCTAGTTCCTCACAGTCATTCAGCTGATATAGGGCCATCAGGGGAGGGTCTTTGTCTCTCAGGTGTGAAACACATCAATATTTTCTTTCCACAAACCACGCATAAACGTCATTTTCTCAAAACTACAAACTTTTACACACATGCTGCTCACATATTGTAGCAGAGTTTGTGCTGAATACAGTATAATCAGACTTTAGCCATGAAAATGTTACAAGTAACAGAAATAAGCACAAATGTCAGGGCATGTCAAAACACCTCCAGGACCCAGAAAACAGCTCAGGGCTCAGAGGGTTAACCAGTTACCAAAAGTCAGTGAAAGACTGAAAGACTGAAAAAATGCAAATTGGCCAAGAATGCTGTTTAAGACAATTGATTCAGTGCTAAAACCCTTACCAGCTCCTTCTCTTGTTCCATCTCGGGAAACCTGTGAGAACTTTTTAAAAAATTTTGATGATAAAGTGTTGGCGATCAATGCTTCCATTAAGCCAGCAATACATCATCGCCCCTTGATGTTTTCACCAACCTATTCACTAACTTCACATTAGGGATTTCCTGAAAACGTCATTATATTACTTCTCTCTGAGTCATATGTGGTGTTTCTGCTGGAGGGCGCCCTCTGGCCTCCAGTATGGATGAAACATGAGTGTGTTTAGTGCCCAGCAGTGCTAAAAAATAGGAAAAATAATACTTCTCTAAATAAATGTATATGACAATCCATATGTTTTTCTTCAGTGTACAGGAGTTTTTTTCCCCACAGTTGATGCCGAAGAGGCTCATATTTCATAATAACGTTCTTCATAGACTCGTTCTTGATTTTGCATACCTCCTGACAAAAATTAAGAAATTGATATCACAGATTTTTATAATAATAATAATAATAATAACAATAATATAATATTTTATAATAAATATTATTATAATAGACATTTCTAGTTATTTTTAGTCATAGGCTGCCTGCACGTTAACAGGTAAACCCTGAAGTTGTTTGTAAAATAAGGTTTCAGTAAAATATTAATATTATTATTATTATTATTATATTGTTATATTTTTTCTTAAAAATGTATTGTAATAGTAATATTTCTTATTTTATTATATATATATATATATATATATATATATATATATATATATATATATATATATATATATATATATATATATATATATATATATTATTAGCAATAATAATAATTCCAACCCACCCAGAATTGAATGAGTTGCATCAGCTCTTCTGGAGTGTCTGTGGAAAAATAGAAATCCTCAATTATATTATTATATTTGATTTCAGAGTGAAATCAACATTACTTGTTACATTTTGCATGACACCTAACTTTTTCTGCAGCAGTTTATTTCTGCTACAAAAGAGGTGATAACGCCATCTAAAGGGCATTGAAGATATTATGTATTGTGGTATTTGCGCTTACCCAAACTTGTAAACAAAGCTACTTGACGCGAATGTGAGTGCATTAGCAGGTAGTTGCTGAATCGCAGGTGTTTCATATATGAGATGAGGACATATGCTGCCATCACGTGCTGTCGGAAATTTCCAGTTCAGTGCATTCGTATCCAATTTTTTTAAACTAGTAAACTAGTATTTACAATAATTCCAATAGCATGTGAAAAAAGCATTAGCTGCAGCTAGTGATGAGACCCAAAGCAGCACTCCCAGTTTACTACATTTTACCTAACTTTATTTACCTGTTATACTGAAGAGACATTTTTGAAGGATATTGGCCTTTTTGAGACTAAAGGCCCCGATATACTTTTGGCGAAGTTCTTTTTCGTTCTTTGCTTAGGGGTAAAAACGAAGTTAAACATATGTGAGCAGCGATATACTGTTATCGAACATCTAACGCCATCCACACTGCTGAGAGCAGCGTTCAGATGAATATGCAAATATGAATATGTGCAGCATGCTTTTGTCACACACAGAAGAGGACAGATGAGTTAAGTTAGGAAACAAGTCTTTATTTCAGGTGCAAAGGAGAGAGCAGAGTGGGAATGCAAACACAGGTGAGTAATATGGCAGCAGGAAGTTTGATGAGGGCACTGCAAAAAATGCTTTTCTTACTTAGTATTTTTGTCTTGTTTCCAGTCTAAGTATCTAAAAAAAAAATAAAAAAAATCTTAATTCAAGATGCTTTTACTAGATAAGTAAAATGACATAAGATATTTTTTCTTGTTTTCAAAACAAGCAAAATTATCTGCCAATGGGGCAGAAACAAGAAACAAGATTTCAAACAGAAACAATATTATTTTTCTTACCCAATTGGCAGATCATTTTGCTTGTTTTAAGCAAAAACTTACTTTATTTTGATTTTTTTTCTCCCAGAAAACAAGAAAAAATATTTTATGTCATTTCTCAGAGACGGGGCACCCTTTGGCACCCGCGTCCCGACCTCTGGAACCTTGAAAATTCTTTATTGTCAAATGTGTGTTGAATGTAAGAATTAAGAATTTTACCATTCAATGTGAATTTATCTGAGAATATTCTTAAATAAGGAAATCTATTCAGTGATTGGTCCATGCCTATGTTGTCATCAAAAATCCCGTTTGTGGCACAGCGAAGTGTCGTGAATCATCTCTAAGACTGACACTTAAGATTTAGTCCTACACTTCACTTAAATTATGACTGAGATGCTTGATAACTAACTTTTAAGCACAGCTTTGAGCCAAGATTTTTTTACTCTTAAGTCAATTCTTAGCAGTGTTCTTGTGAGTAATTCTCAGAGGCTTGATAAATACGGGCCCTGGTGCTGATGGCTGGATTGATAGTGTTGTTGAATCCGTGACAGCTTTACGCCACCTTCACGTGCAATTGGAAATTTCCTACTTTCCACTTCTGAAGTCGTGATTACGAGCTCATCCCATTTAAATTTTGACTTGAGAGGGCATACATGTCTAATTTTTTAACTAGGAAACTATTATTTACGATAATTTTGATAGCATGTGAAGGCAGCATAACTCTCGATAACAAAATAAACACAACAAAACTGAGAAAACAGCAAGCATTTTAATAAAGCATAAGAAATGCATCTGATCATAGCAACGTGGATATGTTTGTTTGCGCAAGCTCTGTAATTCGACACTAGTAAAGTCACTTCATGTTTATGTTATAGCACTTCATACAATTGGTTGCTTAAACTCAAGCAGCTTTACCGTATTAAACATGAAAAACAGTGTCAGTGTCTCATTTCATCAGGTACAACTTCCTTTTCTATGAAGCGGCTCTCCAGTGTTCATGTTTTCACTCATGGACTCGTGAGGAGAACTGAACTGGAAAAGATTTTTCATAGGAAAGAAGGCGGCGCCTCCGTGCACACCTACCTTACATAATGGCCACGGGCCAATGGTAGTACGAAGGTGTTTACCAGTTGAAGAAAACTTTTCCGGAAAGTTAGCACTTGCAAACTGTTTTGAACTCCCAAAACGAACTCCAAACAAACTTTGTTTCGGTCTGATTTTGTTTGAAATTACATCACATAAGTTTGATCTTCAATTTCGTTTGAAGTATATCGGGGCCTTAACAGTGACTAGAGTGCTTGTAGACCTTT
Organism: Coreius guichenoti; assembly: GCA_039654105.1. Lineage (NCBI taxonomy): Eukaryota > Metazoa > Chordata > Actinopteri > Cypriniformes > Gobionidae > Coreius > Coreius guichenoti. The sequence continues at coordinate 40,677,695 of CM077178.1, forward strand.
AAGCATTAATTTAAGAATTAAAGCAGCCTCTTCATCTACAGGTTTCTCCAGGCCTGAGGACATGCCATTTTAGTCACTTAGATGGTCTCTGCATGATTAAAATGTGCGCAATGAATGAATGAATGAATGAAGTATTTAAACACACCATTTCCTCTATAAAAAGGGGGAAGAGACTGAAATAAACTCTGGGTTTATCAAAGAAAACCTGCTACCGACCAGAGGGGAGTTTCCCAAAAGCATCGTTAGCCAACCATGGTCGCAAGTTCAGTTGAATTGTGTTGGTAACGACGGAACTTGCGACCATAGTTGGCTTTGGGAAACGCACCCCAGGTTAGGTTCACAGAGTAAGTTACCATGGTAACTGACTCTTGAGTATAAGTTACCTCTCTTTCAGAAACGGGCTTGACTTACCCTGCTTTCTCTGGGTTTTCCGTTTCCCATTCTGAAATGGAAAACCCAGTGTTTCCCTCATTTCAGTTTTCACTTAACCTCCTTTCTGAAACGGGCCTCAGGTATTTCCATCCATGTAGACCACAGGTTTTCAAACCCTGGGTTGCGACCAAAAATGGGTCTCCAGGATGATTTAAGGAAAATGGAGTTACATTAACCCTCTGGACCCTAAGGATATTTTGTGGCCCTGAAGAAGTTTGACATGCTCTGACATTTGTGTTTTTTTCAGTTGCTTTAAAGCATATTAATGGCTAAAGTCTGATTACACTGTATTCAGCACAAACAGGGCTACAGTAATATGTGAGCAACATGTACATAAAAGTTTGTAGTTTTGAGAAAATAATGTTTATGCGTAGTTTTTTAAAAAACTAAAATGTTAAATCACTGAAGTAAGGCCATATAACACACTTTAAACATTTATTCACAAGGCTTTTCAGAGCTGGATGTTGTTGCCTAGAGTTTTTTCTTCAAAACAATGTGAAAACCATTTTGATCACTCATTCATACAAAACAATATAGTCATTTAACTTCTGTAAGACACTTATTGTCAGAATGGCTGTATGCGGGGAGGGTGTGGACCATCATGAATAATGCTGTGATTCACACCTGAGGCGTCAGCGACTCCTCCCCTGAATATCAATGAGGAATGTGACAGAGGGAACTATAGAGAATGCATGTGAGGAGACTTAATGATTGAATGTATTGTTTGTAGCTTATTCACAAAATCACGTTTAATTTAAAAGGCGACAGGACGTGGCGTCTCCATTCCCTCCTTCAGGGAACAAGGGTTTCATACATAACCGAGACGTTTTCATTCAGTCTGTCACTCCGATGACACACCTGACTGACGAATAGGAATCCCTATCAAAACACCGTGGCGACTGCCCCCTTCCAGTGCCATGTGTGAGCCTCCTGAACTCTCTTACTTGATGTTCCGCATGACCCAAAAAAGACACGTTTGTGAAGCAACCGTGGAAAAATATATGGGATCCCCGCAGGGTCACTCATACACACACAGCCTAATACCGGTTCTCAAGGATTCAGCAAGAATAGGCCTGATGCCAGACGCTCCGCCACGTCCAGCACAGAGGGTGATGGAAGGCTCGACAGAGTTTGCTTCTGGAGAATATAAGCACCACAGTTCAGGGCGCAGCAAGCCGACAAGAGGCTGGGCCTCTTAGTGCTTCTACCCGTTTGAGGTGAGAACACAGGAGGAAACCAGCTCTACACTAAGGCTATAGAATCTAGCGAACGTGTTGGGTGTCACCCAGCTCGCAGCTCTACAGATTGCTGACAGCGAGGCGCCACGTGCCAGAGGCTAAAATTTGGGCATTCTGAAGTGCTCGGAGCACCAGAGCAAGATCCCAAGAGGGCATAGAGGGAGGTCGAGGAGGATTTAACCGTCTCACACCCCCTAAGGAATGATGACCAGGTCGTGCTTACCAACCGACTTACCTTGCACGGTAGGAAGGAAAGCAGAGACGCGATCGAACATCTTCGGGGGTCTTCTCGGCAAGAAGAACACCACTCGACGAACAGGTTCCACTTCAAGGAATAAGCCTGTCTCGTAGACAGTGCCCATGTCGAAGTGATGGTGTTAACTACCTCTTGGAGTAAGTCACCTAGAACCTCTGCGTACCATCCAGGGACCAGACATGGAGTTTCCAGAGGTCTGGATGTGGGTGCAATAGGGTGCCCTGTCTCTGAGTAAGAAGGTCCTTCCTCAGAGGAATCTGCCAGGGAGGGGCTGTCACGAGGAGCATCAGTTCTGGGAACCAGATCCGGTTGGGCCAGTACGGCGCAACTAGCAAGACCTGCTCCTCGTCCTCCCTGACTTTGCACAGGGTCTGTGCAAGTAGGCTCACTGGGGGAAACGCATATTTGCGCAGGCCCCGGGGCCAGCTGTGTGCCAGTGCATCTGTGTCGAGTGTCCCCTCGGTCAGCGATTAAACAACTGACAGTGGGACATTGAACCGCCTGGGGGTGGAGTACCACTCTCCCGGAGCGCAGCTTTTGAGAGCACGTTGGCCACACGGTTGAGCACACCGGGGACATAAATGGCCTGAAGCGACCTCAGATGCTTCTGACTCCAGAGGAGGAGATGGCTCACGAGTTGCGATGGGAGCGCAGACCACCTTGTCGGTTGATGTACGCAACGCTCGCAGTGTTGTCCATGCGGACCAATACACCTTTGCCCTGTAACAGCCTTTTGAGGCGGCTCAGTGCAAGATGTACTGTCAAGATGTACTGTTAGCAACTCAAGGCAGTTGATGTGCCAATGCAGGTGTGGGCCCGTCCAAACCCCTGACACTGCATGCCCGTTGCCCCCCAGCCCGTGGCAGAGGCATCCGTGAATACCACAGCATGCCTGGACACATGTTCTAAGGGCACTCTGGCCTGAAGGAACGAGGGGTCTGACCACGGGCTGAAGGTTTGGCAACAGGCCGGTGTGATACTCGCCCAGTGAGTGCCGCGCTGCCACGCCCATCTCGAGACTCGGCCATGAAGCCAATGCTGTAGCGGTCTCATAAGAAGCAAACCAAGCAGCGTTACTGCCGCTGCGGCTGCCATATGCCCCAGTGGGACTGCCGTCCTGCCTTGAAACGTGATCAGGCAGTTCAGCATCGACTGGACACATTCCTCTGTGAGGCGTGCCATCTGTTCGACCGAATCCAACTCCATACCGAGAAAAGAGATCCTTTGCATAGGGGTGAGTTTTCTCTTTTCCCAGTTGACCCGAAGACCCAACTGGCTGAGGTGTCTGAGCACCAGGTTCCTGTGTTTGCAAAACCGATCCCTGGACTGTGCTAAAATAAGCCAGTAGTTGAGGATGTGAAAGCCCTGTTCTCTCATGGGCACAAGGGCCCCCTCCAAGACTTTCGTGAAGATACGGGGGGACAGTGACAGCCCGAAGGGCAGGACTTTGTACTGATATGCTTGACCCTCATACGTGTACGTGTCCTTCAGGTTGATCGCTGCAAACCCATCTCAGGAATGGATGCATTCAAAAATGCGTTTGAACGGTAGCTTGTGAAGGCTCCGATTCAAAACTCGCAGGTCCAAGATCGGCCGTAACCCACCGGTTTCCTTGGGTACAATGAAGTACGGGCTGTAAAACCCTGTCTTCATATCGGCTGGAGGGACCGGCTCTATCCTGTCCTTCGCTAGTAGGACTGCGATCTCCGCACGCAGGACATGGGCATCTGCAGCTTTCACTGCAGTGAAGCGGACGCCCATGAACCTGGGGGGACACCAGGTGAACTGAATCGCTTAGCCGAGCCTCATGGTCCGAATGAGCCAGCGAGACAGGCTGGGGAGCGCTAGTTAGGCTCGCAGAGACCATACAAGTGGAAACAAAGGGACCACAGGCGTACCCACAGTAGGGCAGCAAGGCGAGGTGGAATGCAGGGACCAGGCTGGGGCGGCTGTCTCATGGAGGAGGCCCGCAGCCGGGTCTTAGTGTGCTATGCTACACTTTCCTGCTTCCACAGGTGGGCAGAGGGTACGTGAGGAGGCTTGGCTGCGTCCTCGAGCCGCCCACTGCTGCCCGCTGGTGGAGGAGGATAAGTGTGGTCCGGCGTTTGACCATCCACAGCTCTCCGAGCCCCCTGAGGACCCAGAGATAGAGGAAACTGTTCTTTCATTGAGAATTTGAGTACTGCTGGAACTGAGCCTAGCGGTGGAACAGAAACAAAACGGAACAAAAGATTCTCCGCCAGGCCCTCCTCCGGGGGAAGGAGTGGAGTGGTCACCATCTCCTGCAGAGCCGTCCCCTCCATCTCCGGGTCGCCCGTCTCAGGGCCTCTTGTCTTTGGCTTTGCCTCCTCTTGGTGGGGGCCTGGACGGGCCAGGCGGCCTGCCTACGACCGGCTCCTCGGCACCGCTTAGATGGAGCCATCTGCTGCGGCACGGAGAGATGGCGTTCCTGTACCTCCAGAGCGGACATCGCACGCCGTGATATTCGTTGCCAGAAGCGCGAGGTCCGTCGCAGCCCTCAGTTCTTGGAGGACTGCAGGATCGTGACCACCCTTGTGCAGGTTCCTCAGTGCCTGGTCCTGGTGAAACTGCAACAACGCCAAAGTGTGTAGGGTAGAGGCAGTTTCCCTACAGGCCTTGTTGGTTAGATCAGACGAATACCTACAGGCCCGTGAAGGGAGACACGGGTTCCCCCTAGAGGTGGAGTTAGGGCACGGTTGCATAGCAATGGCCCATTCCATGGGAGGAACCTGCGTGTAACCCTTAGCTACCCTGCCGTCAAGGGTGGTGAGGGAGAAAGAGCCACTGGGCCGGTTTCTGGCAGTAAAATGTGCCATCCATGACCTAATGAGCTCCTCATGCACCTCCAGGAAGAAAGGGACCAGGGTGGGGCGCTGAGATCCAGCACGGGCAACCCAGAGAAGCCAATCATCCAGTCTTGAGGGCTCAGGACACGGTGGAGGGTTCCACATGAGCTCAACTCTCTGCGCGGCCCGGGAAAGCATAGCCATTATCTCAGGATCTGTATCTGGCACAGTTGTCGCTCCCGAAGGAGGCAACTGCGCCGAAACGTCATCCCCTGAGAGGTCTGACTCCCTCTCCGATGCAGCGATGGACATCTTGTCGTCGGGGGAGCTCCGAAGGATACGGTTGTTACACACCTAGAGGGCTGTCCAATACTAGCAGTTTCAACTGAAGTAACAGAGCCACTCCATCTTCTGGTCACACACTAGGCTGTCAGTGACATTACTCCCTATGGCTACTGCCCGAGCTATAAGGCTCAATGAAAAAGTACTTTCGCCGAGTAAACAGAAGGACTTGGTCAAAGGTTACTCAAGGCTTGGAACCAAAATATTCATTCTCTCGTTGGGAAGAGGTTCCTTTAAGGGAATACGGTCATGGGTCGAAAGGCCCTGGCCAGTCACTATTAGGGGGACATACGTCCACCCCTAGAGCCACCAGGGAGGCTAGCTAGCCAACAACCTGTCTGTTTCTTAAAACAGAGTCTCACAACAAGGAGACAGGCATCTTGGGGAGCACGACTCAGCATACCGACCCTTGCAACCAAGGGGAGTAACAATGCTCATCCAGAAGGGGTTTCCCCAGGATCTACATAGCGCCAAAGCACTGTGGGGGCTGGGTACTCCACATAGGACCCTAGAAAGGGGAGTACCTTCAGCTCTATTGTAAAAAAGGCACTGATCTATCAGGGAGGTTTGTAGAAAGCCTTTGACCTTTAGACCAGCCCCAGGGAGCAGTTCTCTGCAGAACAACCCTCTAAAACGAGGGGAGTAATGACTAGGCTCAACCGAAGAAAAGTATTAACCAAGCTCTAAGCGTTAGTTCCCAAGGAGGCTCCAGAAGGGCCTACAACATGATATAGACTGCAAAGCTATAGGTAAGCAGGTTACTAAAAGCTAGCCCCCTAGCGCAACCTAAAGACTGCTGTTGAGGAGGCCCAGAAAGGGTAAACAACTCAATAGCGAATCTAGCTTCAAGCATCCACATGGAACCCAGAGACTTGGAATACTCTCGCATAGCCCCACGAGCCAATGTACCAACATCACAACCCATTAACCAAGAGGAGTTATACATAACCAGGCTATCAAGGAGGCCTCAGATAGATGTTGGTAGTACATTATAACATTTCACTTTATTAACCGGTATTATTTCTGAATTCAATAAAAGCGACTTATACGTGACTTACCTGTGTTTTCATTCTCTCTAAAATACAAAAAAATATTTGTAGTGTATTTTTAAGCATGCAGCAAACGATAGGTTATTAACCCCTTAAGACCTGAAGGCATTTTTAAAGTTTTTTTTTTTCTGAGTGACATACACAAAAGACTCATAACTCCAAAACTGTAGCAAGGAGAGACAAAAGGTAGGTATCGTTTGATAGAACACTTTTTAAATTTTTAGAAAATATAAATTACATTACATTTGCTCATTCTCGTGCTGAGAAACTGCTGATAAAGGACAAAAATATATATAATTTTTATTATAGTTTTACATTTTTTCTTAGTTGACACACAATAACTCAATTGGAAGGCAATAAGGTTGGAAGAAAATTCTTTTTTGGTGAAGCTTCCCTACATGTGTGCTGCATCTGGATAGCATAATAGCATAAAGTGATAGCATAAAGTAGTCAGAAGTTACAGCATTTGTAACCAAGGTAGCCTTTTTGTTTAGCCCTTTATGCCCCCTAATGGGCATTTTTACACTGCAAAAATTAACTGTCTAAATATAAGAAATAAATGCATGATTTAAGAAGATTCAGTCTAGAAACAAGTCAAATTATCTGCCAATGCAGTAAGATAATTACACTTGGTAAGATTTCTTGAAATAAGAAAACATATCTAGGCTTCAGAAAAGTGTGAAATATCTTGAAATTAGTAGTTAAATACTTATTCCAGGCAGTGCATTTAGTCAAATTAACTTAAAACTAGCTTGCCAAGTCTTTTTTTAACTTTTTTTGTCTTAATTTGTGTGAAAAGATCTTAAAACCAGAGGTACTAAACAAGATAATTCTTCTCAATTTAAGAATTGTCATCGTTAGCTTTTCTGTCTTAAAATGAGACAAAGCATTTAAACTTAAAACAAGATTACTGTTTTAAGAACTGAAAGCAAGACAATGCAGAATTAATATAGTCAACAGTTATTTATTAAATATTTCAAATTAGAGAATCTTGTAACACACAGTAGTTAGCAAAGGAAAAACATTACTTGCTCCTTCTCACAACAGTGTTTACTTAAACTTCACTTAGGCATTGCAACACAAAACAACAAATAATGCATTTTTGTTACATTATTTACTGAACACTGAAAGGGATAGTTTGCAAAAAAATTGAAAATTTTGTCATTACTTACTCACCCTCAAGTTGTTCCAAACCTGTATGAGTTTCTGTTGAACACAAAAGAAGATACTGTGTGTGTATAAGAATGTTGGTACCAGACAGTTGCCAGCACCCATTGCCTTCCATAGTAGGAAGAAAAAAAAATGGGCAGTGGGTGCTGGCAACTGTCTGGTACCAACATTCTTACATAAACGCATCGATTCACTTCAGAAGGCCTTTATTAACCCCCCGGAGCCGTGTGGAGCAGTTATATGATGGATAGATGCACTTTTATGATGGATACATGCACTTTTATGATGATGGATGCACTTTTATGATGGATACATCAAAAACAGAGCAACATTCACTGCCATTATAAAGCTTGGAAGAGCCAGGACATTTTTTATTATAACTCCAATTGTATTCGTCTGAAAGAAGAATGTCATATACACCTAGGATGGCTTGAGGGAGAGTAAATCATGGGATTATTTTCATTTTTGGGTCAACTATCCCTTTAAGGCTACAATTGTTTATCATCTTTCAGTATTTACAGGGGATAATAATCACATACTTGAGCTTTACTTATTTCATTTTTTTTACCTAATCTATAATGTAATCTTGACGACAATAAACACCATATGGTTTTGTGACATTGATTTTTTTTATGTTTCAGAGGAACGTCAACAGTACACTGCAAAAAATGCTTTTCTTTAGTATTTCTGTCTTGTTTCCAGTCTAAATATCTAAAAATTCTTAAATCAAGATGCATTTACTAGATAAGTAAAATTACATAAGATTTTTTTTTTCTTGTTTTCTGGAAATCAAATCAAAATGAAGTGAGTTTTTGCTTAAAACAAGCAAAATTATCTGCCAATGGGGTAAGAAAAATAATCTTATTTCTGTTTGAAATCTCCAAGTCCCAAACAGAAATAAGATTATTTTTCTTACCCCATTGGCAGATAATAGCTTGTTTTAAGCAAAAACTCACTTCATTTTGATTTTTTCCCCCCCAGAAAACAAGAAAAAATATCTTATGTCATTTTACTTATCTAGTAGAATCATCTTGATTTAAGAATTTTTAGATATTTGGACTGGAAACAAGTCAAAAATACATTTTTTGCAGTGTTGCAGTTGATTTTGTATACTGATGATATGAGATATGCAATCCCCTGGGGTCACATGCTTCTGTAAATTACTGATGGTTTATTATACTTTAGGAAATATAGACCCCAAGTTTAGGTCAAAGCTTGCTGCAATCAGACTCCTTGCTATAGCAAAAGCTAATGATATTGACGACTGTGGTGTGGATGTTGTGTTGCAAAGAATTAATGAAGACTTACAGCTGCTTTATAATGGTGTCCAAATCCAGAATGGTGAAATGGATTTATTTGGTGCTGTAGTTTCAGTATGTGGTGACACACTTGTACAACACAAGCTTGCTGGTTTCAAGGAAGGAGTTGGTTTTGCCTACAGTAAGTGTAGGTGTGGCAGTAGTTGTTCATCCTGCCTATTACCGCTTGGCTGGATGGTGATTTAGCTTTAGTCACAAGGGCTATAAATGTTTGGTGTGTGTTACTTTGGAGGGCATTATGCATGACGTCATGTCCTCTTTCCGGTGCGGTATACAAGGGTGTGAGAGGTAAGCTCTGCAGGTTAGCGACGCTGTTGCAAGCTATTTCTGTTGCATCAGGTGATATGGACTTCATTGTTGTAGTGGACTGAGGAATTAAACGGCATACCCTCGGCGACGCTTGTTGTGCGAACTTCTGGCGAAGTGAATGGGGTTCGTGGTGATTTAATAACTGCCGGCTTCAGGTATGTTTTTAATCTTGTATATTTAATGTTTTGGTCCTATAGCAAGCCGCTTGGTGAGTCCTCTCGTTGCCTTGCCGTTTCAGGTGTGTTCCATAGGCCTGATTAAGGTTATGGTGGGTTGTTTTTCATCGTCATTGCTGTTTACTGGACGAGTGAATTGGATGTTCAGTTCAACATAATCTACTGAGCGTCTACAATTCCACTACGTGACTGCTGTTTGCTTGACAGGCGTTTACGGAGATACGCTGCTTTTTGTGCACTGTGCTTATCGGCTATCTAGCCTAATGACTAACGTTACCGCGGCGTCTTTTTAACGACTCTAACTGTTTGCTGTTTAGTAGGTTTCTTTGCTCCGGTGTGGCCTTCGCGGGCCAGGTATGAGGTAAAGACATCTGGCCTGCATTGTCCCAATGCCATTAAGGTATCTGTTGACCCAGTTACACTCATAAATGTACCCTGAATTTTAGAGAGGCATGTGTAGTACCGCGCCATATTGTGAAGTGACCAGCCTGTGCGTATTTCTCCATTTATGAGATTGTGTTGTGTTTTTTTTGTTTTTGTTTTATTGATATGAAAATTATGTGCTTTTGGGCCTAATTGTTTTTTTTGTATTTTTGATTTTGTTTATTCTTTTTCTTTAGTTGGGGAGGGTTGTTCCCTCCTTGAGTACACTATTGTTTATATTTTTTTTATTGTGGTGTGTGTCTTACATGTGTTTTTTTTTGTTATAGAATTGGGAAGGCAAGGAGTTTAAGTGTAGTGGTCCTCATCTTGGTGGTGGTACTGTGGAGTGTTTGCTGTGCCAGGTTGAGTGCGGTGTGAGTGCACGTGTGTTTGCGGTGTTTTTCTCTTTAGGAAAGTAGTGAGGCCCCTCAGGGTGAGCGATCCTGACTGCCGTACCCAATTCTTGTAGGAAGAAAGTGTTCAGTGTTCATTTTACTCTTTTAGAGTGATGACTGTTTGTGTTTAACTGAACTTTCTATCAAATCTTCCCATTTAATAAAGTTGATTTTACCATTTGTATACTTCACATGTCTCATGCCTGACTCCAACTGATACGAACCTGTGAGCCTTGTGTGCTTCTAGTTTGATTTGGGCAATTCCCTGGTATTAAGCCCCCGGGGTGGCGTAGTTGGTCTTTAAACATCCTGGTGCTGTAGCACTACAATTAATTTAAGTATTTTTGCGCTCTGCTCGCATGCCACATAGGCATTGCGACTGTACCTTTGAAGAAATGCAAAGGAATTTTGACAAAAAAAGTTTCACCAAAAGGATGCTGGAAAAACACTTTAGACAGTGCCTTGAAATAGAAAGGGCAAGCACCGAATTCTTGAAATCAGCTCTCAAAACCACCTATGGAATTAACAGAAGAAGCAAGTTGATTGATTTTCCAGCCTTTGACCTTATGGTCCTGTGGCAAACTCCACAGGATATAATGCACATCATTCTGGAGGGTGTTGCACCCATGGAAATTAAATGTGTGTTAAAATACCTTGTTCTTTCTGGGCAGATGGAGTTAGACATGTTCAATTCAGCCATGCAGAGTTTTCCTTATTCAACAATAGACATACGGGACAAACCATGTCCAATCAGTGTCTATACTTTGGCATCTAATGATAACAAACTTAAACAGACCTCTGGCCAAATGCTAAAATTGTTGAAGATCATGCCTTTTCTGTTAAACAGTATTGAAAAAAGTGAATATGTTCGGTTTGTTTTGGACTTTAATTGAGGTAGTTCAGATACTTTTTGCTCCTGTTTTATATGTGCAAAGTGTATTAAGACTGAAAACAATGATTGAACTGCATCTGAAAAATTTTAAACAACTTTTCTTGGGAATAATGTAATTCCTAAGCAACATTACATGCCACATCTCCCTGCTCAAATTCCTTCTCTAGGCCCTTTGATAAGGCATATGTCCATGAGATTTGAGTCAAAACACTCTTTTTTTTTTTTCTTTTTTTTTTTTCAAGCAGTGGTCATCGAAATTGAACTACAAAAATGTCTGCAAGTCACTTGCAAACCGTAATCAACTTTTTAAAAGTTGTCAAAATGAACTTGGTACTGAGCATCCTATTTTTGTGCATGAGAAGGAATTGGGTCCTGTTTCAGAAGTGACAAATATGGAGTACATTACAGCAAAGATTAGAGATTTTTTTGGGCAGTGAAGTGGCTTATTCTTAATGGACAGAGAAAAGTCACTGATAATCATCAGTGCAAATGGGAATGTGCCTGTCTTTGGACTTATAAAGAACATGTATGTTGTAGACTGTTCACTGTATTGTTTCGAATATCAGCTTTGAGACTCTAAATTTGAATAGAGATCTACTAGCGTATGAAGTTTCTGTACCTAATCTAGTCCAGGCAACAGAGTTTATAGATGCTGAAAAGCTAATGGATCATACATCTTATTATCTAATCAGCTTCAAAAACAGTGCATATGTTTTGACAAAATATAACCTTGATGATGTTATTGCGCTTAAAACCGGGTAATTAAACATACTGGATGAGGTTTGGAAGAAGTGTGGTGTGATGACCCTGATTCTTATGGTTTTGTTACTGGGTTGTAAATGTGTTGATGTTGACATAAAACCAGTATTTGTAATAAATAATGCTAATTAACAAGTCTTGAGTGTTATTGAGCATTTTTTACTGGGCAACCTTAAAACAAGTTTTTAAAGCTAAAAAAAGTCTTAAAAGACACAAGGCTGGCCTCAAACAATGTCTCTGACATTAATTTAGTTTGATTTGCAGGTAAAATAACTAACTTTAAGATTTACTAACTAAGAAAAAAAGATTAATAATCTTAAAACAATCTGAATAATCTTATACAATCTGATTTTAGATAGTATTTTATTCTCAAAACAAGATCAATAAGATTTTACGGCTAGATATAAGATAGCAAATCATGGCTAGATCAGGAGTTTTTGCAGTGTAAAATTGTTCCTCCATGAGGAATATCTCGTGATCAATGCAATGCATTTTAATCGTAAGAATCTGCTGTAAATAATGCTGTGCCATTTTCTACGATCCATGAATATTTCACGAAGTTATGAGCGAAAACGCCACGTGAAATCTATATTTGTTTTTAGTTAGCGCCTGTGCACCTATGGAGTTTTATTGTTCATAATTCCATGAGGAACATCTTGTGATCACCGTAAAGGATTATGTTGACTTTGGACTCATTTTAATCATGAGAATCTGCTTATTTGTTTATATTTGTTTTTAGTTAGCACCTGTGCACATATTAAGCAATTTGTGCAAACTCATCAGAGGGTAAAAACAACGCAACAGGAGCATGCTGGAGGCTTGATCTGAACGTGTAACATCTCTGAATTTGTATGCAAAAGAATTATTGTGCTACGCATTTGGTTTCAGCTTCTATTGGCTCTTAAACAGAGACACGCAATTGGGAGCGCGGGCGCGCCCATAGATCAGAAAGGGTTAATCGGTTAACCAGTTAATTAGCATCCCATAGAGATCAAATTAGTGCAGAATCAACTTTGCGTTGCGATCGCTTCAGGAAAAAAAAGAGGGTCGCTCTTAAAGTTTTAAAACCACTGATGTAGACACACACACACACACACACATACAAATGTGCATTCATTCAAACAGAAGCTGATAATGTATGTGCCTTTGTGTGCATTCACTACAACTCTACAGTTGTTTATTGTATATAACCACCAGAGGTCTGCATTGCTCCAGTTTATCATTAGACTTCCTGTTTACCAGTGTATCTGTTTAAAATTAATGTCTTTTAAGTTATGTTTATTCTTTAACCACGCTAAATATAATATTGTGTAGCAATAAATAATTATCTATGAAATGAAGAGCACTAACACACAAGCTTTACATTAGTCTTATTATTCTTTGTAACAAATATCTACAAAAGACTTATGTGGACAATTGTATTGTTAAAGATTAAGTAATGAGTATTAAATATTACTATAAAAACAGAGAATAGAACATTAATGACAAATATCAATAGATAGTAGATTTGAAGCTTCAGTCATGTGATCACATTTCCTTAACCCAGTAAAAGGAGGTAACCAGAGCACAGAGAGTCACTGTGAAAGAGAAAGAGACAGCACTTCAAAATCAGTGAAGAGACTCTAGAGCAGATCACGAAACATTACACGGCTTTGAGCAGAAATGGCAACTATTACAGGTCAGTTCAATTTAATCAAGACAGAAATTAATCTTTATCTGCAAATAAAAACACAATGCTGTCATAAAAAACTAAATGAAAAAGTGTTGCTTTGCTAAAATAATTTTTCATTTTAGATTTTAGGTGATGTCATAAGAAAGATGTTTGATAATATTCTAAAAATGCTGTAGAAAATTCAACTAAAATTTAAACCTACTTAAATATATAAAGCAAATGAAATTACATTTCTGTCCACTTCATAAATCTAGCAGTCAAGCATAGTGTAACATTAAGTAAAATATTGAACATAATATTTTATTGTCACAA